>CM067842.1:541649005-542899005 GCA_034509565.1 Triticum monococcum
ACTCATAAACTCATAATATAACTGTCATCGAAACCTTAAGCGTGCGGACCCTACGGTTCGAGAACAATGTAGACATGACCGAGACACGTCTTCGGTCAATAACCAATAGCGGGACCTGGATGCCCATATTGGCTCCTACATATTCTACGAAGATCTTTATCGGTCAGACCGCATAACAACATACGTTGTTCCCTTTGTCATCGGTATGTTACTTGCCCGAGATTCGATCGTCGGTATCCAATACCTAGTTCAATCTCGTTACCGGCAAGTCTCTTTACTCGTTCCGTAATACATCATCTCGCAACTAACATCTTAGTTGCAATGCTTGCAAGGCTTATGTGATGTGCATTACCGAGAGGGCCCAGAGATACCTCTCCGACAATCGGAGTGACAAATCCTAATCTCGAAATACGCCAACCCAACATCTACCTTTGGAGACACCTGTAATGCTCCTTTATAATCACCCAGTTACGTTGTGACGTTTGGTAGCACCCAAAGTGTTCCTCCGGCAAACGGGAGTTGCATAATCTCATAGTAATAGGAACATGTATAAGTCATGAAGAAAGCAATAGCAACATACTAAACGATCGGGTGCTAAGCTAATGGAATGGGTCATGTCAATCAGATCATTCAACTAATGATGTGACCTCGTTAATCAAATAACAACTCTTTGTCTATGGTTAGGAAACATAACCATCTTTGATTAACGAGCTAGTCAAGTAGAGGCATACTAGTGACACTCTGTTTGTCTATGTATTCACACATGTATTATGTTTCCGGTTAATACAATTCTAGCATGAATAATAAACATTTATCATGAAATAAGGAAATAAATAATAACTTTATTATTGCCTCTAGGGCATATTTCCTTCAGTCTCCCACTTGCACTAGAGTCAATAATCTAGTTTACATCGCCATGTGATTTAACAGCAATAGTTCACATCACCATGTGATTAACACCCATTGTTCACATCGTCATGTGACCAATACTCAAAGGGTTTACTAGAGTCAGTAATCTAGTTCACATATCTATGTGATTAACACCCAAAGAGTACTAAGGTGTGATCATGTTTTGCTTGTGAGATAATTTTAGTCAACGGGTCTGTCACATTCAGATCCGTAAGTATTTTGCAAGTTCTATGTCTACAATGCTCTACACGGAGCTACTCTAGCTAATTGCTCCCACTTTCAATATGTATCCAGATTGAGACTTAGAATCATCTGGATCAGTGTCAAAAATTTGCATCGACATAACCCTTTACGACGAACCTTTTTGTCACATCCATAATCGAGAAACATATCCTTATTTCACTAAGGATAATTCTGACCGCTGTCCAGTGATCTACTCCTAGATCACTATTGTACTCCCTTGCCAAATCAATGCAGGGTATACAATAGATCTGGTATACAACATGACATACTTTATAGAACCTATGGCCAAGGCATAGGGAATGACTTTCATTCTCTTTCTATCTTCTGCCGTGGTCGAGCTTTGAGTCTTACTCAACTTCACACCTTGTAATACAGGGAAGAACTCTTTCTTTGACTGCTCCATTTTGAACTACTTTAAAATCTTGTCAAGGTATGTACTCATTGAAAAAACTTATCAAGCGTCTTGATCTATCTCTATAGATCTTGAAGCTCAATATGTAAGCAGCTTCACCGAAGTCTTTCTTTGAAAAAAATCCTTTCAATCACTCCTTTATGCTTTACAGAACAATTCTACATTATTTCTGATCAACAATATGTCATTCACATATACCTATCAGAAATGCTGTAGTGCTCCCACTCACTTTCTCGTAAATACAGGCTTCACCGCAAGTCTGTATAAAACTATATGCTTTGATCAACTCATCAAAGCGTATATTCCAACTCCGAGATGCTTGCACCAGTCCACAGATGGATCGCTGGAGCTATCATACTAAGCATACCGGACAATCTATGAGCAGGAACATACATCTACAACAAACAACATGCTACAAATGGACCACCAATAGCTAGAAATCACAGATCTAAGCACGAATCAACACAAGCACAAGGTTGAACTTCAAACTCTACTACTAATCTAGCCTACCACATGCTTGAACATATAGCCCTACCACAAATTGCAACCGCAGCATAGCAATCAACCATATCAGCTCACAGATCAGACCACTAATCAACCATGCATCTAGATCAAACCCTAGTTGCGGCTCAGATCTAGGTAGAAGAAACAGAGAGAAAGGGGGACTGAACTCACAGAGGCCATAGCTGCAGCTCGAGGACGGGGAGGGACAGTCGTGAAAGATCAACGTCGGCCGATGAAGGAGCGCCGACGCCGTGGACCGCCGGCCGATGAAGATGCGCCGCTTACCTGCTCGTCGGTGACGATGCGCGTCCATGGGAAAGCTCGAACGGAGGGAGAATGGTGGCATGAGCTGGGCGGTGAGGGAGGACCTAAACAGGGGTGGACTTGGCCGGAGGTGAGCCAAAATCCTTCTGCCGATTTTTCGGCGATGCAGGCGAGCTCGCACCATCTCCCTGCTCGCACAAGGGAAGAAGCGCATCGCCCTTCCCTGCCTCGCCCGAGCCAGGTTCGCGAGCTAGTGCCAATTCGGACGTTTTCCTTGGGCCTGGCCTGGACGTGCTTTAAGTCCCATGTGATACGGGCCGTACAATAAACACATGCAACCAAACGGGTTCAATCTTTCCCGCACCATATTCACACAACCAAAAACGCCCTCACTGAAGCAGTAGAACCCCGGAGCGACCAACCGGGAAACCTCCCGCGCATGCCTATCCTCTGGCCACCGAGCCGCTCCATCACATGCGGCCACAAGCGTCCAAGACCCCATCGTCTATATAAGCAGCGGTATGGAGCACCATTCTTCTCAGAACCACACTCAGCCAAGAGAGCCAGCAGCAGGGAGTGTAGTGAGAGTAGAGTGAGCGAGAATGGGTGGCAAAGCCTCTCTCCTGGTGGCCCTCCTGGCCGTGAGCCTGGTCCTCGAGGCCCAAGCGGGCAGCGGCTACGGCGGCGGGCACCCCCCCACCCCGACGCCGGTCGCCCCACCCCCCAAGCACGAGAAGCCACCCAAGGGGCACAAGCCCCCTCACCACCACCACCACGCCAAGCCACCGGCCGCCTCCCACGCTCCGGCGCCACCCAACCACGGCCCCCCGACGCCTAAGCCTACCCCTCCGGCCCCTAAACCCACACCACCCACCTACGCCCCGATCCCGAAGCCGCCGAAGCCATCTCCCTCGCCTCCGGCCTACCACCCTACCCCCAAGCCTGCACCTCCCACGTACAAACCACCAACCCAGCCTAAGCCCTCACCGCCGGCGTACAAGCCTGCCCCCAAGCTCTCCCCGCCGGCGTACAAGCCTGCCCCCAAGGTCTCACCTCCGACGTACAAGCCATCCCCCAAGGTCTCACCTCCGGCGTACAAGCCATCCCCCAAGGTCTCCCCGCCGGCGTACAAGCCCGCCCCCAAGGTCTCACCGCCGGCGTACAAGCCAGCCCCCAAGGTCTCACCGCCGGCGTACAAGCCAGCCCCCAAGGTCTCACCGCCGGCTCACAAGCCTGTCCCGAAGCCCTCACCGCCGACGTACAAGCCTGTCCCCAAGCCCTCACCGCCGCCGTCGCCAACTCCGCCGGCGCCGAAGCCGACTCCACCGCCCTACAAGCCCCCGACGCCTACTCCTCCAGCCTACAAGCCCCCCACCCCGAGCCCCCCGCCTCCGCCGTACCACCACTAAGAAGATCCACCACTCTGTCAAGCTGGGAGCCTAGGTACGTGCAAGCAAACAACATCAGCCTACATTCTTGCATGGACGAACCATTTGTCCGAATAGCACCAACTAACAAGAAAACGTTTTTGTTTGCAGGATGCGGTCGAGAAGAGTTGTGCGAGCAGGCCAAGAAGAGCCACGTACGGCGTCGTTGATCCTCCTGCGGTGTGAGTTGCTGCCGAGCTACTAGGGCCGATCTCTGAGGAGATGGAATAATGCAGATGGCTCCCATTAGTTATCTTACCAGCTTATCATTTGTGTTCGTCCAGTCTTAGCGTCTGTGTTGCTAGTGTCGCAATGTTGCCAGTGTCACTGTAAAACCATTAATCACCACCAAAATGGAAGTAAAAGGTGTTGTTTCCCGTTGCATGTAACGTGATCGCGTCTCTGTTTTGCTGTTCTTCTATCTTCTTGGCCTATGGGTGACGAGATGCGATGTTTGCATGCCAGTGAGTTTACACATAAAATATGTGAGGTTGAGTATCACGCTCTGCTCGCACAGGCGCAGCATGCATGCCTGCAAGTCCTGCGGCGCAATGAGCCACAGTATCCCACACCAGTGTTCTGCAGCATATGCCCATGCGACGCTTAATAAAGAACAGTACGTATAGGTCTTGCGCCGTCTAGGTGCATCCCCGCGACCATAGGCACTGTCAAAGGCACAGGCGCACACGCCCCGAGGAATGACATTTCTCGGGTGCATGCATGTTTAACTCAAGTGGTTGCATTTAATTAAAAACCTTAGCGTCCTAAACATTTTTACGTTATAAATGGAAGGTGTCACAGAAGTGATGAACGGAAGAGAACCGAACCCTAGTACTCCACCTGAATGCGGGGCGCGTGATCTGTTTTTAACTTCATTTTGCCATGGGTTAGAAACTTAGTACTGCAATGGAGTGGTTGGCAGCAGCCTTGGTTCCTATCCTAGGTCAGTGTGAAACCTGGGCTGCTGGGGGTAGCATGCATGGTGCCAACAGGTCTGACCGTAATGAATCGGAGGAGTCAGGAGCCTGGTGAAAGAAGACAAGAAGAACAGTTGGCACAATAAATTAACTTGACATGCTGTGCTTTATATCAATTTTAATTTCAGTTCAGCTAAATATGGCAATCTATCACACAGATTTGAAAACCTTCATCTTTTGGTATGGCGGACTCTTTTTTTTATTTGAGGGAAAGCAGTCTGTTTTTTCTAAAAAAATGCTTATAGTCATTGTACTACATACTACTAAGTGAGAATATAGAAGTTTAACTCATTTAATTAGTTTGCAGTGGAGACTTCTCACTGAGTTTGAAGTTTAAATTCTAATCCTAGGATCAATGTCACGAACAATATGGACAAACTGAAGCACTACTCCACGTTTCGCGCCTGCCTGTTCACACGTACTTCATGGGCTTTTCTTGGCCACATGGGCATGTCGATTGGTGTCAGAGATCCGTGGATTTTAGGGGGTGTTTCGTTGAGAAGTCTTAGGACTTTTTCTAATTCCAGAGACTAATTAAAAAAGATTCTTTAGTAGAGTTTTTTTTAGTCCCTGTAGAAAAAGTCCATCGCGTTTAGTTCTTAGGGAATTTTTAGTGATTTTTTCTAGTCTCTGGAACTAAAAAGTCCCTGAACCAAACACACTTGAGGCCACCATAGTGTCAGTGACACGAAAAGGCACGAAACATGCAAGATAAAAGCTGGATGAGAAAAGCAAGCGCCCGAACCAAGAAAGGCAAATTATTTTCACGGAAATGATGCTGCCCACAACTTCACAGGGAAAGCGGTTTTGCAATGTCGTTCGTTTTTCGGTCACGAGAAATTTCACATCTTCCCGAAACAAGGACAGAACTTCACAAGATGGCAAAGATGGAAGGCTAGAGGATATGATTATCAGTACTAGCACGGCTCTAATGTGACCATTGTTCAACTATCAAGGAGATTTAAGGAGCATGTGCGAGCGGGCGAACATGAGAAAAGACGTAGGAGGGCACTAGCATGGATTGGGTAGGTTCCTGCTGGACGTTAGTACGTTGTTTTGCTCAAGCATTGACTTGATACTACCAATTACCACATGCATGGTTTGATAATCAGGATTTAGGCCTATGTACTAGCACTCTAGCATAAGAAAAACAGTCCCTAATCCCTACTAGTACTATCTAGTATCTACAGACGAGAGCAGGATAAACAAAGGAAAGAATGGCGCTTGCAATGTTAACAGGCATAGTATGATTTCCTGAGAGGTGAGATATAAAGGACGGAGCCTTTTGGGAAATTTGATGTACTGTTACGAACCTGAACTTCCAGCTGCAAGCAGCGGGCAATGTACCTACTTACCTTACCTGTGTAGGAGTAGCAAGTAAAAGGGGAAAGAAACCGGTCCAGAGTAGAGCCACCCCCATTAGGGTTTTGAGGCGACACGGTTTCCTGTGAAGAGCAGCTGGCCGAGGACATTGCTGTTCACCCGCGTGACGGAACCAGAAGGATCCAGAAAAGCTACCGTAGAAAACAAATGCTGTATGGCTCAAGAAGTAGGGATCGGAACCGGGTCCATACGAGAGGAGCTTGTGCCAAGTGAGGCCCACGACGCTGTGGAACTCGCTTGGCACACTGATTGCTGCAGATCGAGCCACTGCATCTTAGTATTATACGTACAAAATACTGGTACGGTACAAATACGAAGTATAGTAGTAGCTCGATCCTTCGTCCGGGGAAACTCGGAAGGAGCAGTAGCGTGCGGTGCAGCAACATTCATTCCAGTCATGGGAGCAGTTACATCTAGGAGCCTACTCCCTGCTGTAGGAGTATGAGCAAAAAGCTGGAACAAATTGAAGTGCATGAACAGAGCCAAGGGGCATCATCAATTGAGTCACCGGATTCACGTCGTCGGCCACTGCGCCCGCCGCTGACGAGCAGCAGTAGGCCAGTAGGGCCCCGGGCTTTGACCGTCAGGCAAGGGCATGCATCGCATTTACGCCGACGGCACGGGCGGCGTGGGTTGAATTGAACCCGGCAGCTGCAAGCAAGGCGCAAAGCAACAAGAAGAAAACCGGGGCGAGAGGGGCACATGCAGAGGACGCAGGAGCAATTGATTATGGTTTTGGGAGTCCGATGCGGAGAATGAAACAAGTTTCCCGAAAGAAAAGAAAAGAAAAGAAAAGGAGTGACACAAGTTGACGAGGCGAGCGCGAGAATGGCGACAACCAATTAGTACGTACAGAGAGTTCGGAGGGAGAGGGACTGTGCCTTCCCTTGGATCCACGCTGCAAATGGGCCGCAAAATGGGCGAAGCTGCGACGAGACTTCCGGCGACCACAGTCCACAGCATGGAGTACACTATTTGCAACGTTTTCTATTCCAGACCGATCGCTCGTTTCCCTGCTCATCTGCGTCTAGTTCCTTCCACGATCCATCCTTTGAGCGCGGCTCCGATCATGGATGGTCCCGGCTGCCGACATGGCTACGAATCTACGACCATGTTCGCGCACTGGATGGGCGTGTGCGGTGCCGCCGATGAGTACCGTACCGACGAACGGCCCAACGTGGTTCGCTCGCCTCGATCTATTGCTTGTTGCACAGATGCACATGCACTGATGGGCACACAACATTGTTCCCTGGAAAGAAAGATGGCGCCCATCTGCTCTCATTCTGCACTTTGACAGAGATCAGTCTGCAAGCACACATGCATCCACGAGCCAACTGATTCCGGCGGTGCGATTTGCCTAATCGTTCGGTTCCGAAAGCTTAATAATGCGTGATGCGTCCATGGTGCACACGGAAAGAAAGAAACATCTTTCGCTTTACCCCGGCCGTGTGACCGTGCCTGTATGTACACACAACTGGCTAAGAAGACGCTAGGGTGGGTGGATCGGTGTCAGTCTAGCTAAGACACGCCCTCATGCAAGGCTTACAAAGAAAATAGGTGCAGATCTCACCGTCGTGGGAATGCCTAGATCTACCTAAACCATCACCGAGGTTATCTTTTTCGGTTGACCGTGCCAGCAGACGATGCCGTTTTCATGAGGGGTTGGGTTCGTCCGGTTCCGCCTAATCTTAACCAGACATCTACTACTGCACATCACATGGCTTGAAGCATGGCCACTTACAATGGGCAATATGCTTTTTCACATGGACAACATTGCAGGAGCAGCAGTAGAAAATTTGACTCGTAAGGAAACTGGCCTTGGCGGGTTCGGAAGGCTTTAAATTACGGTTCTAATGTTTCCTCTTAATAATTTGGATCAAATCAGAATTGACAGTGTGCTTCGTCCAACAGAACAAACACTCAACTACTGTTACTTAAACCGCTGTGATCACCATCGTCCAAACAGGCATAATAGCATGAGTCAAACGCAACCACCCGACGTCTTTTGTGTGGATTGGTTTCGCCCAGACTACCGACAAAGGCCTCCCACTGTCCTGTATCCGGAGAATTCTTCCGTCCCAAAGACCTACCTACCATGTCAAAGCCCACATTGTGTAGTTTGGTCCAAGCACACCAAACAAGTCTTTTAAGGTCCAAGCCCACTAAAAAGGCAGGAATGCTGCCCATTCCTTAAGAGAAAAACGATTTTACATGTTACTCCATTCATTCACGAATATAAGATGTTTCGAATATTTCAGTATGAGCTATATACGGACTAAAATGAGTGGACAAATAAACTAAAATGCGTCTTTATACATGTGAATCACAAAAAGTTAAAACATATTATAATAGTGAACGGAGGAAGTAATAATATTTATGCGAACACTTGCAAACAGCAAGCCAAAATAGCTAACACATCAAAAGGATTACTTAACTATGAATTTTCCTCACCAGCCAAGAGGTATTTTGGACATATCTCCAAAATGCCTTGACAAAGCTTTAAAAAACCCAACATTACTACTTGACTCAATGATGGGAAAACACATATTCAACACCGAAGCCACATCAAATTAATGAAACATTGATTTTGTTACCGGTAATCTTGCCTACTACCTATGTTCCAGCTTGAAATGGCACCCCTTCCAGACAGAGGTGATCATTACCGTTGGTCAAAATAATTTTCTTTTGGAACTCCTCTTGGGTGGATAGCCTACGACCAAAAGATATGGCTCCCACCATCTTTGCCATCTTTAAAAAGAAGTTTTCGAACGTTCATGAGACCCTACCTAATAACAGGCGGGTGGATCAAGTCGACACTTCCAATGGCCTCTTCATGCAATAATTATAGAAGTCCGCCTTCTTGTCGAGATACACGTCTAATGTTCACATTTCTAATAAGCAGCTTGACCCCATCTCTTGGAAGGTGCCCCCTCTCGAAACTACTCCGCGACCTCAACATACAATGCCCCATTCCTCGGGATAGTTTTGCCCAACATGATGCTCAACATTTGGAAATTACCCTCCTCTGCCCCAAAAGCAAGATCTTTGCCTGCCTCAGCAATCAAAGTAGATTTTTGATGCTGCATCACACAGCCAAATGCGGGTGACCCAACTACGACCAATGCCCGCTTTGCAACTGCGCCCTGGAGACGGGGACACACATGACCTTTCAATGCCGCTTATCCATACGCATTTGGAACATGGTGAAGGATTGGCCGGGAATTCACATGCTTGACATCGCCTCCTGGAACGCATTCGTCGACGTCAAGTCCTGGTGGGACTCTATCATACACCATGACATTTCTAGGCACAAGGCGATGGCACCCATTACCATGTTGGTCACGTGGAGAGATTTGGAACAAGCGTAACTCGCGTGTTTTTAACCACAAGCACACCCCCTCCACTGATCATCATCCGATGCATCTGTAATGAGGCCGCCTTGTGGGTTGCGGCCGGTGCTAAGCATTTGGGTATTGTTATGCTGGGATAGTAGGCACTTTCCTTCTTCTTTTTTCGCACTCATGCAAATCGTTCTGTAACACACCCTTCTTAATTAATGAATCTGGCAAATCTTTTGCCACTTTTAAAAACAAAGAAAGAAAAGAAATCACACATTTGAGTGTTCGTATAAAAAAGAAAGATTTATAGGAACTAATCAAGGTTCCAATGCGAGGTTGGGAGCTATGATTTGAGGTAAGGATTTGTGGCAAGTAGGCATGACAGTTCACTTATCCTCTATTCTTAAGCGGTTGCAGTCTAGAGCCTAATTTTTAATGCATGCAAGCCTTCTACATCAATAAATCATAGATATCTGCTATGTCATTGGAGGCTATCTCGTTATAATTAATTCTCATAATTATTCACGTCATCAATCTAATTATCCACTTCATTAGTATACCTATTCTTCATAGTGTTCTGAAAGTGCTAGTTATCAGCAAGAAGGAGGTGAATAGACATTTTTATAACAGTCTTCAAACATGCGATGTCTTCAAAGACGTGAAACTAAAATAGAAACTAAACAGGATACATCGGAAAATAAACTACTCTAGGCATGCTGGCATGTCTACATCAATTGAGGTGAAATGCGAAGACAAACAACAATTAGGTAGAATAGAGAAGTTAATGAAGATAGTGTGAAGACAGATGTAAACAAAGGGAATGTCTTCACGCAATGTTTTCGAATAGAACGAGCAAGCAAAGGCTTCACGAAACTAAACAGTAAGTAAAGGAGTGAAGTGGTAGGACCAGTTGCTCGAAGAAGACATGTGATTTGTTTGACCAGTTCCAACTGCTCTGGCAGCTGTACGTCTGGTTAGGGAGGCTGAGATTGAACTCAGAATACCTAGTCTTCACTTTATTCCCCTTGAGACAGGATTCACAAATCTCACCCAATCACTCGGGTAAGTCTTCAAGGTAGACTTCCAAACATTTACAGACTTCGTTCACCGGCAATCCACAATGACTCTTGATGCTCAGAACGCGACGCCTAACTGGCTGGAAGATCACAATCTTCAAGTGTAACAAGTCTTCGGTTCATGCGGAACAGAAAGGCTTCAGTGATGGCCACTCACTTTTGAGTTCTGGTTGTTTTGCGTTTGTCCTTGCAAGGAGTCTCTCTCAAAGGATTCAGAGGTGGGTTGCTCTCAAACGACAACAATCGTGTAGTAACTCGAAGCAGCCACCAACTTACGGTGGAGGGGGTAGGCTATTTATAGCCAGGAGGCAACCCGACATGATATGTCCGAAATGACCTTGGGTCATTGGGCAACCGACACGTGTTCAACGCTTGGATTTCAAACATACGCAGCAACTTTACTTGAGCTCCAAGTAAAGCTAACTCAATGTAACACCCCGGATGTAACATTCCATAATTGTAACTCCAACTCTTGCCATTTCCGGCAATGTTATATGTTATATCCTCCATGGTTGGGTTTTGTCCTTGTTTTTGCTTTTTGTTCATGTCATGCATTTCATCTCATGTCATCACGTGTATCTCATTTGCATTCGTGTTCGTATCATGCATCCGGTCATTTTCCCCGTTGTCCATTTCGGGATCCGACACTCACCCGTTGCACCCCTCAGATCTCGTTTCGTGAGCGGGAGAAAAATGTTCTCGGAATGGGCCGAGATTTGTTGATTGTCCTTGGTATATCACCAGTAGGTCGCCTGTCAAATTTCGTTCCATTTGGAGGTCGTTTGATGCCCCAACGGTTAACCGTGTAACCGCCGAAACCCCTCTCTCTTTCCAGCCCAACACCCCTTCACAACAACCCACTAGCCCATCTAAACACCCTCCATGCTCTTCGTCGTTGGATCACGATCGTGTGGGCGAAAACCGCACCTCATTTGGACTCTCCTAGCTCCCTCTACCTATAAAAAGCCCCCCCCCCTGAAAATTGCGGACGAAACCCTAGCTCCCCCCTCTTCCTCTGCGCCGGACACGTCCGGACGGCGCCGGACGCGTCCGCCGCCACCCCTCGGCCAACCGGGACGTGCCACATGGCCCGCTCCGCCGCCGGCCCACCGAGCCCGCGCACCGCCTCGCGCCGCCGCCGTCGCTCGCCTCCACCTTGCCGCGACGCCGCTTCGCCCCCATCGCCGGCAAGCTCCACCACCCAGCTCCGGCGCCGCCCCTCCTCGTGGATCCGGCGGCCCCAAGGCCAGATCCGCTCCACCTCGATGATACGTCTCCAACGTATCTATAATTTATGAAGTATTCATGCCAATATATTATCATTCTTGAATGTTTTACAATCATTTTATAGCAACTTTATATCATTTTTTGGGACTAACCTATTGACCCAGTGCCAAGTGCCAGTTGCTATTTTTTGCTTGTTTTTTACATCGCATGAAATCAATATCAAACGCAGTCCAAACGCAACAAAACTTTACAGAGATTTTTTTGGACCAGAAGGAACCCATTGGGCGAGAGCTGCACCTGAGGGGGGGGTGCTCCGAGGGGGGCACAACCCACCAGGGCGCGCCAGGGCCCCCTGCCGCGCCGAGGTGGGTTGTGCCCACCTCGATGGCCTCCCGCACCCCCTCTTTGCACTATAAATTCCCAAATATTCCAAAACCCTTCAGGGTTAACCTAGATCAGAAGTTCCGCCGCCGCAGGGCTCCGTAGCCACCGAAAACCAATCTAGACCCGTTCCAGCACCCTGCCGGACGGGGGAATCATCTCCGGTGGCCATCTTCATTATCCCGACGGCCACCACGATGAGGACGAAGTAGTCCACCCTCAGGGCTGAGGGTAAGTACCAGTAGCTATGTGTTTAATCTCTCTCTCTCGCTCTCGTGTTCTTGAGATGTCACGATCTTGATGTATCGCGGGCTTTGTTAATATAGTCAGATCATATGGTGTTTTCCCCTCTCTATCTTGTTGTGATGAATTGAGTTTTTCCCTTTGAGATTTCGTGGTTATCGGATTGAATACTTTTATGGATTTGAGAACACTTGATATATTTCTTGCAATTGAATACTCGTGGTGACAATGGGGTATCGTATTGATTCACTTGATATATGTTTTGGCACTCAACTTGCGGATTCCTGCGGTGACATTGGGGTAATCTATGCATAGGGGTTGATGCACATTCTTATCCTTGTTTCTCCGGTAGAAATCTTGGGGCACTCTTTGTAGTTCTATGTGTGGATTGAGTATTATGAATATGAATATGTTTTGGTGTTATTCTAGTAGGAACTCTAGGATAGATCGAACGAAAACAATAGCTTTGTGTTATTTTAGTACGAACTCTTGAATAGATCGATTGAAAAGAATAGCTTTGTGGTAGCTTCATACCCTACAAATAATTCCTATCTTTTGTTCTCCGCTAATAGGAATTCGCGAGTGATTATTCGTTACACTTTGAGGGATAATCATATGATCCAACTATGTTAGCACTGTTGAGCAATTGCACTAGCAAAAGTACGGACCCTAGGCCTCGTTTTTAAGCATTGCAATACCGTTTTTGTGCCCGTTTACTATTTGCTACCTTGTTGTTTTTATCAATTCAGATTATAAAAATACATTTCTACCATCCGTATTACACTTTTATCACAATCTCTTCGCCGAACTAGTGCACCTATACAATTTGCCATTGTATTGGGTGTGTTAGGAACACAAAAGATTTCTTGTATTTGGTTGCAGGGTCGTTTGATAGAGACCATCTTCATCCTACACCTCTCACGGATTGATAAACCTTAGGTCATCCACTTGAGGGAAATTGCTACTATCCTACAAAACTCTGCGCTTGGAGGCCCAACACGTGTCTATAAGAATAAAGTTGCATAGTAGACATCACTCGACGTCCGCGCCCGTCCCCGGCCACCTCGTCGCCGGTCTCCCGCATCGCCGGAGCTTGAGCTGAGTCGCCACCGTCGCCGTTGACCGACCTTGGGACGCGTGCAAACGCTAGATCTGAGGTTGTTTTTCCCAAAGTCCCCGAATATTTCATCTCATGTGCACATGTTTGACCTGCCATATCTTCGTGCCCGTAGCTCCGATTTGCGCATATAATATACCAAAATGTTTATCTCGTGATGCTCTACATGCTAGTATCATTTTCATGCATGTTACCGTCCATATTGATGCCGTAATATTCGTTGCAAAAGTGTTAAATGATGTTGTCTGCTGGAATCCATCATAATTTGCTGATTTGTCTTTTTCATAGCATTTTGGGTGTGCATCTTTTGAGCTCCACGTCTACATGTTTTAGGAGCATCTTCATGCCATCTTTACAGTGGTGCAATCCTTGTATTTTTATGTGCCCTGTGGTGACTAGCACAAGCATTCCAAGTAGGCCACTTCATGTTGCAATTTTCAGCTACTTAGTTTTTCTGCTAAGTTTTTTCCTGTTACAATAGGTTGCCATGTTAACTTGTTGCCACTAGTAAATCCTTGCATATTTTTATGAAGTTCAGTAAGGATGTTTTGAAGATATGGTTGTGCTCTATCCATTCATGCCTCTGGTTGTAATTATGGGGTAGTGTAGCTTGTCATTACCATGCTCTCCTTTTGCTAAATATTATTGCTATCAGATTGTTAACATGAAGTGCATTTTTGCCATGTGTTTTATGTTGGAGAACGTAGTAATTTTAAAAATTTCCTACGCACACGCAAGATCATGGTGATGCATAGCAACAAAAGGGGAGAGTGTTGTCCACGTACCCTCGTAGACCGAAAGCGGAAGCGTTAGCACAACGCGGTTGATGTAGTCGTATGTCTTCATGATCCAACCGATCAAGTACCGAATGCACGGCACCTCCGAGTTCTGCACACGTTCAACTCACTGACGTCCCTCGAAATCCGATCCAGCTGAGTGTTGAGGGAGAGTTTCGTCAGCACGACGGCGTGGTGACGATAATGATGTTCTACCGACGCAGGGCTTCGCCTAAGCACCGCTACGATATGACCGAGGTGGATTATGGTGGAGGGGGGGCACCGCACACGGCTAAGAGATCAATTGTTGTGTCTTTGGGGTGCCCCCTGCCCCCGTATATAAAGGAGTGGAGGAGGGGGAGGGCCGGCCCTCTCTATGGCGTGCCCTAGGGGAGTAGGATTCCCCCTTTCCTAGTAGAACTAGGAGCCCTTCCAAGTAGTAGGAGTAGGAGCGAAGGAAAGGGAATGAAAAAGGAGAAGGAAGGAAGGGGACACCCCCCCCTCCCTAGTCCAATTCGGACCAGCCCATGGGGAGGGGTGAGGCCACCCTTTGAGGCCTTTCTCTCCTTTCTCGTATGGCCCATTAAGGCCCAATACGAATTCCCGTAACTCCCCGGTACTCCTGAAAATACCCGAATCACTCGGAACCTTTCCGATGTTCGAATATAGTCGTCCAATATATTGATCTTTACGTCTCGACCATTTTGAGACTCCTAGTCATGTCCCCGATCTCATCCGGGACTCCGAACTCCTTCGGCACATCAAAACACATAAACTCATAATATAACCGTCATCGAACTTTAAGCGTGCGGATCCTACGGGTTCGAGAACTATGTAGACATGACCGAGACACGTCTCCGGTCAATAACCAATAGCGGAACCTGGATGCTCATATTGGCTCCTACATATTCTACGAAGATCTTTATCGGTCAAACCGCATAACAACATACGTTGTTCCCTTTGTCATCGGTATGTTACTTGCCCGAGATTCGATCGTCGGTATCTCAATACCTAGTTCAATCTCGTTACCAGCAAGTCTCTTTACTTGTTCCATAACACATCATCCCACAACTAACTCATTAATTGCAATGCTTGCAAGGCTTATAGTGATGTGCATTACCGAGTGGGCCCAGAGATACCTCTCCGACAATCAGAGTGACAAATCCTAATATTGAAATACGCCAACCCAACAAGTACCTTTGAAGACACCTATAGAGCGCCTTTATAATCACCCAGTTACGTTGTGACGTTTGGTAGCACACAAAGTGTTCCTCCGGTAAACGAGAGTTGCATAATCTCATAGTCATAGGAACATGTATAAGTCATGAAGAAAGCAATAGCAACAAACTAAACGATCAAGTGCTATGCTAACGGAATGGGTCAAGTCAATCACATCATTCTCTAATGGTGTGATCCCGTTAATCAAATGACAACTCATGTCTATGGCTAGGAAACTTAACCATCTTTGATTCAACGAGCTAGTCAAGTAGAGGCATACTAGTGACATACTGTTTGTCTATGTATTCACACATGTATTATGTTTCCGGTTAATACAATTCTAGCATGAATAATAAAAAATTATCATGATATAAGGAAGTAAACAATAACTTTATTATTGCCTCTAGGGCATATTTCCTTCAGTCTCCCACTTGCACTAGAGTCAATAATCTAGTTCACATCGCCTTGTGATTTAACATTAATAGTTCACATCACCATGTTATTAACACCCATAGTTCACATCGTCATGTGACCAACACCCAAAGGGTTTACTAGAGTCAATAATCTACTTCACATCGCTATGTGATTAATACCTGAAGAGTACTAAGGTGTGATCATGTTTTGCTTGTGAGGGAAGTTTAGTCAACGGGTCTGCTACATTCAGATCCGTATGTATTTTGCAATTTTCTATGTCAACAATGCTCTGCACAGAGCTACTCTAGCTAATTGCTCCCACTTTCAATATGTATCCAGATTGAGACTTTGAGTCATCTAGATCAGTGTCAAAACTTGCATCGACGTAACCCTTTACGATGAACCTTTTGTCACCTCCATAATCGAGAAACATATCCTTATTCCACTAAGGATAGTTTTGACCAGTGTCCAGTGATCTACTCCTAGATCACTATTGTACTCCCTTGCCAAACTCAGGGCAGGGTATACAATAGGTCTGGTACACAACATGCCATACTTTATAGAACCTATGGCCGAGGCATAGGGAATGACTTTCATTCTCTCTCTATCTTCTGCCGTGGTCGGGTTTTGAGTCTTACTCAACTTCACACCTTGTAACACATGCAAGAACTCCTTCTTTGACTGTTCCATTTTGAACTACTTCAAAATCTTGTCAAGGTATGTACTCATTGAAAAACTTATCAAGCGTCTTGATCTATCTCTATAGATCTTGATGCTCAATATGTAAGCAGCTTCACCGAGGTCTTTCTTTGAAAAAACTCCTTTCAGACATTCCTTTATGCTTTGCAGAATAATTCTACATTATCTCCGATCAACAATATGTCATTCACATATACTTATCAGAAATGTTGTAGTGCTCCCACTCACTTTCTTGTAAATACAGGTTTCACCACAAGTCTATGTAAAACTATATGCTTTGATCAACTTATCAAAGCATATATTCCAACTCTGAGATGCTTGCACCAGTCCATAGATGGATCGCTGGAGCTTGCATATTTTGTTAGTACCTTTAGGATTGACAAAACCTTCTGGTTGCATCAAATACAACTCTTCTTTAATAAATCCGTTAAGGAATGCAGTTTTGTTTATCCATTTGCCAGATTTCATAAAATGCGGCAATTGCTAACATGATTCGGACAGACTTAAGTATAGATACGAGTGAGAAACTCTCATTGTAGTCAACACCTTGAACTTGCCGAAAACCTTTTTGCGACAATTCTAGCTTTGTAGATAGTAACACTACTATCAGCGTCCGTCTTCCTCTTGAAGATCCATTTAATCTCAATGGCTCGCCAATCAATGGGCAAGTCAATCAAAGTCCATACTTTGTTTTCATACATGGATCTCATCTCAGATTTCATGGCCTCAAGCCATTTCACGGAATCTGGGCTCATCATCGCTTTGTCATAGTTCATAGGCTCGTCATGGTCAAGTAACATGACCTCCAGAACAGGATTACCGTACCACTCTGGTGCAGATCTCACTCTGGTTTACCTACGAGGTTCGGTAGCAACTTGATCTGAAGTTACATGATCGTCATCATTAGCTTCCTCACTAATTGGTGTAGTAGTCACAGGAACATATTTCTGTGATGAACTACTTTCCAATAAGGGAGCAGGTATAGTTACCTCATCAAGTTCTACTTTCCTCCCACTCACTTCTTTCGAGAGAAACTCCTTCTCTAGAAAGGATCCATTCTCAGCAACGAATATCTTGCGTTCGGATATGTGATAGAAGGTGTACCCAACATTTTCTTTTGGGTATCCTATGAAGACGCACTTCCCCGATTTGGGTTTGAGCTTATCAAGTTGAAACTTTTTCACATAAGCATTGCAACCTCAAACTTTAAGAAACGACAGATTAGGTTTCTTGCCAAACCATAGTTCATACGGTGTCGTTTCAACGGATTTAGATGGTGCCCTATTTAACGTGAATGCAGTTGTCTCTAATGTATAACCCCAAAACGATAGTGGTAGATCGGTAAGAGATATCATAGATCGCACCATATCTAATAAATTACGGTTATGACGTTCGGACACACCATTACACTGTGGTGTTCCACGTGGCGTGAGTAGTGAAACTATTTCACATTGTTTTAACTGAAGGCCAAACTCTTAACTCAAATATTTTACCTCTGCGATCATATCGTAGAAACTTTTATTTTCTTGTTACGATGATTCTCCACTTCACTCTGAAATTCTTTGAACTTTTCAAATGTTTCAGACTTGTGTTTCATTAAATAGATATACCCATATCTGCTCAAATCATCTGTGAAGGTCAGAAAATAACGATACTTGTCGTGAGCCTTAACACTCATCGGACCGCATACATTAGTATGTATTATTTCCAATAAGTCAGTTGCTTGCTCCATTGTTCCGGAGAACGGAGTCTTAGTCATCTTGCCCATGAGGCATGTTCGCAAGCATCAAGTGATTCATAATCAAGTGATTCCAAATGTCCATCAGCATGGAGTTTCTTCATGCGCTTTACACCAATATGACCTAAACGCCAGTGCCACAAATAAGTTGCACTATCATTATTAACTTTGCATCTTTTGGTTTCAATATTATGAATATGTGTATCACTATGATCGAGATCCAACGAATCATTTTCATTGGTGTGTAACCATACAAGGTTTTATTCATGTAAACAGAACAACAATTTATTCTCTTACTTAAATGAATAACCGTATTGCAATAAACATGATCAAATCATATTCATGCTCAACACAAATACCAAATAACACATATTTAGGTTCAACACTAATCCCAAAAGTATAGGGAGTGTGCGATGATGATCATATCAATCTTGGAACCACTTCCAACACACATCGTCACTTCACCCTTAACTAGTCTCTATTCATTCTGCAACTCCCGTTTCGAGTTACTACTCTTAGCAACTGAACCAGTATCAAATACCGAGGGGTTGCTACGAACACTAGTAAAATACACATCAATAATCTGTATATCAAATATACCTTTGTTCACTTTGCCATCCTTCTCATCCGCCAAATACTTGGGGCAGTTCCGCTTCCAGTGACCAGTCCCTTTGCAGTAGAATCACTTAGTCTCAGGCTTAGGACCAGACTTGGGCTTCTTCACTTGAGCAGCAACTTGCTTGCCATTCTTCTTGAAGTTCCCCTTCTTCCCTTTGCCCTTTTCTTGAAACTAATGGTCTTGTCTACCATCAACACTTGATATTTTTCTTGATTTCTACCTTCGTTGATTTCAGCATTACGAAGAACTTGGGAATCGTTTCCGTTATCCCTTGCATATCATAGTTCATCACGAAGTTCTACTAACTTGGTGATGGTGACTAGAGAATTATGTCAATCACTATCTTATCTGAAAGATTAACTCCCACTTGATTCAAGCGATTGTAGTACCTAGACAATCTGAGCACATGCTCACTGCTTGAGCTATTCTCCTCCATCTTTTTAGCTATAGAACTTGTTGGAGACTTCATATCTCTCAACTCGGGTATTTGCTTGAAATATTAAATTCAACTCCTGGAACATCTCATATGGTCCATGACATTCAAAACGTTTTTGAAGTCCCAATTCTAAGCCGTTAAGCATGGTGCACTAAACTATCAAGTAGTCATCATATTGAGCTAGCCAAACGTTCATAACATCTGCATCTACTCCTGCAATAGGTCTGTCACCTAGCGGTGCATCAAAGACATAATTCTTCTGTGCAGCAATGAGGATAATCCTCAGATTACGGATCCAATCCGCATCATTGCTACTAACATTTTTCAACATAATTTTTCTCTAGGAACACAATAAACTGGGAGCAACATCGCGAGCTATTGATCTACAACATAGATATGAAAATACTACCAGGACTAGGTTCATGATAAATTTAAGTTCAATTTAATCATATTACTTAAGAACTCCCACTTAGATAGACATCCCTCTAATCTTCTAAGTGATCACGTGATCCAAATCAACTAAACCATAACCGATCATCACGTGAAATGAAGTAGTTTTCAATGGTGAACATCACTATGTTGATCATATCTACTATATGATTCACGCTCGACCATTGGTCTCAGTGTTCCGAGGCCATATCTGCATATGCTAGGCTCGTCAAGTTTAACCTGAGTATTCTGCGTGTGCAAAACTGGCTTGCACCCATTGTAGATGGACGTAGAGCTTATCACACCCAATCATCACGTGGTGTCTGAGCACGACGAACTTTGGCAACGGTGCATACTCAGGGAGAACACTTTTATCTTGAAATTTAGTGAGAGATCATCTTATAAAGCTACCGTCGAACTAAGCAAAATAAGATGTATAAAAGATAAACATCACATGCAATCAAAAAAATATGTGACATGATATGGCCATCATCATCTTGTGCCTTTGATCTCCATCTCCAAAGCAACGTCGTGATTTCCATCATCACCGGCATGACACCATGATCTCCATCATCTTGATCTATATCAATGTGTCGTCACATAGTTGTCTCGCCAACAATTGCTCTTGCAACTATTGCTATCGCATAGCGATAAAGTAAAGCAATTATTTGGCGCTTGCATCTTATGCAATAGAGAGATAACCATAAGGCTTTTGCCAGTTGCCGATAACTTCAACAAAACATGATCATCTCATACAACAACTTATATCTCATCACGTCTTGACCATATCACATCACAACATGCCCTGCAAAAACAAGTTAGACGTCCTCTACTTTGTTGTTGCAAGTTTTACGTGGCTGCTACGGGCTGAGTAAGAACCGTTCTTACCTACGCATAAAAACCACAACGATAGTTTGTCAAGTTGGTGCTATTTTAACCTTCGCAAGGACCGGGCGTAGCCACACTCGGTTCAACTAAAGTTGGAGAAACTGACACCCGCCAGCCACCTGTGTGCAAACACGTCGGTAGAATCAGTCTTGCGTAAGCGTACGCGTAATGTCGGTCCGGGCCGCTTTATCCAACAATACCGCCGAACCAAAGTATGACATGCTGGTAAGCAGTATGACTTATATCGCCCACAACTCACTTGTGTTCTACTCGTGCATATAACATCAACGCATAAAACCTGGCTCGGATGCCACTTTTGGGGAACGTAGTAATTTCAAAAATTTCCTACGCACACGCAAGATCATGGTGATGCATATCAACGAGAGGGGAGAGTGTTGTCCACGTACCCTCGTAGACCGAAAGCGGAAGCGTTAGCACAACGCGGTTGATGTAGTCGTACGTCTTCACAATCCAACCGAACAAGTACCGAACGCACGGCACCTCCAAGTTTTGCATACGTTCAACTCGATGGCGTCCCTCGAACTCTGATCCAGCCGAGTGTTGAGGGAGAGTTTTGTCAGCACGACGGCGTGGTGACGATGATGATGTTCTACCAACGCAGGGCTTCGCCTAAGCACCGCTATGATATGACCAAGGTGGATTATGGTGGAGGGGGGCACCGCACACGGCTAAGAGATCAAGAGATCAATTGTTGTGTCTTTGGGGTGCCCCCTGCCCCCGTATATAAAGGAGTGGAGGAGGGGGAGGGCCGGCCCTCTCTATGGCGCGCCCTAGGGGAGTAGGATTCCCCCTTTCCTAGTAGAACTAGGAGCCCTTCCAAGTAGTAGGAGTAGGAGGGAAGGAAAGGGAATGAAAAAGGAGAAGGAAGGAAGGGGACACCCCCCTCCCTAGTCCAATTCGGACCAGCCCATGGGGAGGGGTGAGGCCACCCTTTGAGGCCTTTCTCTCCTTTCTCGTATGGCCCATTAAGGCCCAATACGAATTCCCGTAACTCCCCGGTACTCCCGAAAATACCCGAATCACTCGGAACCTTTCCGATGTTCGAATATAGTCGTCCAATATATCGATCTTTACGTCTTGACTATGTTGAGACTCCTGGTCATGTCCCCGATCTCATCCGGGACTCTGAACTCCTTCGGTACATCAAAACACATAAACTCATAATATAACCGTCATCGAACTTTAAGCGTGCGGACCCTGCGGGTTCGATAACTATGTAGACATGACCAAGACACGTCTTCGGACAATAACCAATAGCGGAACCTGGATGCTCATATTGGCTCCTACATATTCTACGAAGATCTTTATTGGTCAAACCGCATAACAACATACGTTGTTCCCTTTGTCATCAGTATGTTACTTGCCCGAGATTCGATCGTCGGTATCTCAATACCTAGTTCAATCTTGTTACCAACAAGTCCCTTTACTCATTCCTTAACACATCATCCTGCAACTAACTCATTAGTTGCAATGATTGCAAGGCTTATAGTGACGTGCATTACCGAGTGGGCCCAGAGATACCTCTCCGACAATCGGAGTGACAAATCCTAATCTCGAAATACGCCAACCCAACAAGTAGCTTCGGAGACACCTGTAGAGCACCTTTATAATCACCCAGTTGCGTTGTGACGTTTGGTAGCACACAAAGTGTTCCTTCGGTAAACGGGAGTTGCATAATCTCATAGTCATAGGAACATGTATAAGTCATGAAGAAAGCAATAGCAACAAACTAAACGATCAAGTGCTATGCTAACGGAATGGGTCAAGTCAATCACATCATTCTCTAATGGTGTGATCCCGTTAATCAAATGACAACTCATGTCTATGGCTAGGAAACTTAACCATCTTTGATTCAACGAGCTAGTCAAGTAGAGGCATACTAGTGACATACTGTTTGTCTATGTATTCACACATGTATTATGTTTCCGGTTAATACAATTCTAGCATGAATAATAAACATTTATCATGATATAAGGAAATAAACAATAACTTTATTATTGCCTCTAGGGCATATTTCCTTCATTTTACTAGTGATCCAGGCACCCTATGACCATGCTCTTGCCATGTTTAACTTCATAAATGTGTCTTCTTACTGTTGGTTACCTTGTGATGCCATGAAATGCTTTGTGGTGAGTGGCATGAGCTTGTAAAATTGCTATCATGAATCGGTTTCTGCCTTGCCATGTTTTTCTACTAAGTATGAATCTGTTCATATCACTTGCCATGTTTACATTGGTGCTATCATCTTTTCTGTGCATCTTTGGCTAAAGTTGAGTAAGGGAGTTTTGTCCATTGCCTTTAGTACTAGCATGCCATGCTCAAGTTTGCCATGATATGTTCCTATAGCATGTAGTTTCTAGCTCTATACATTGCTACCTGATGTTGTTTATGCCATGTTTAGCTTTTTCACTAAGTCTGTGAAACTGTTGTCATTTGCATTTTTTGCAATGCTGTTTTAGGCTTGTTCTAGTGAGTTCTAGCAGGAGCTCAGTATTCATAATTTGTAGAGCTTCACTTGTACTTCACTGCCATGTGTTTTGTTGCTATGTTGGAGTGTCGTAACATAGTTTCATGATGCACCTTAAGTGCTATGTTGTTGTTAAGCGCAATTTCGCCTTGTTCTTGTTTTGCTCGTCTTTCACAAACCGTGCATCCGTTTCTGGTGATCTTTATATCGATTTCGACTGAAACTTCCTAATCTTTCCAGTGGCATGCTTGGTTTGCCAAGTTGATGCCATGATCATCTTTTCCCTTCCGGTGTACCCATATGCATTGCACATCATACCTTGCATTTCATGACATGTCTTGCATGATGTTGCTTATGCATTGCACCGTGATTGATTGTTGTTCCGTTGCTTGTGTTCTTTCTTTGGGTAAAGCCGGGAGACGAGTTCGTGAATGAGGATCCTGTCGAGCACATTTACGAGGAGCAAGCTTTCGACAACTCTGAGAACTTTGCAGGCAAGATGATCATTACCCCCGATATCACTTCTATCTTTGCTTGCTAGTTGTTCGCTCTATCACTATGCCGCGCTACCTACCACTTGTTATCAAGCATCCCATATTGCCATGTCAAGCCTCTAACCCACCTTCCTAGAAAAATGTTGTTTGGCTATGTTACCTTTTTTGCTCAGCCCCTCTTATAGTGTTGCTAGTTGCAGGTGCAGTGCAGGTTGTTCCATGTTGGAACATGGATATGTTGGGATATCACAATATCTCTTATTTAACTAATGCATCTATATACTTGGCAAAGGGTGGAAGGCTTAGCCTTTTGCTCGGTGTTTTGTTTCACTCTTGCCACCCTAGTTTCCGTCATACCTCTGTTATGTTCCTTGATTTTGCGTTCATTACGTGGTTGGGGTCATGGGACCCCCTTGATAGTTCGCTTTGAATAAAACTCCTCCAGCAAGGCCCAAGCTTGGTTTTACCATTTGCCTAATAACAACTAAAATTTGCCTAGGGAGTAATTAACCCAAGGATTTTCTTAATCAACCCCCCGGGCCAGTGCTCCTCTGAGTGTTGGTCTGAACCGGGCAGCCTGCGGAGCCACCTCGGGGAAACTCGAGGGTTAGTTTTACTCGTAGCTTGTCCCATCCAGTGTGCCCTGAGAACGAGATATGTGCAGCTCCTATCGGGATTTGTCGGCACATTCGGGTGGTCTTGCTGGTCTTGTTTTACCATTGCCGAAATGTCTTGTAACCGGGATTCTGAGACTGATTGGGTTATTCCGAGAGAAGGAATATCCTTCGTTGATCGTGAGAGCTTGTGATGGGCTAAGTTGGGACACCTCTGCAGGGTATAAACTTTCGAGAGCCGTGCCCGCGGTTATGTGGCAGATAGGGATTTGTTAATATCCGGTTGTAGAGAAATTGACACTTGACTTAATTAAAATACACCAACTACGTGTGTAACCGTGATGGTCTCTTTTCGATGGAGTTCGGGAAGTGAACACGGTTGGGTTATGTATGAACGTAAGTAGTTCAGGATCACTTCTTGATCGCTTCTAGTTTATGACCATTGCATAGTTTCTCATCTTACTCTTGCAACTCCACCTCATAACCACATCCTACCTATAAGCTTAAATAGTCTTGATCTCGCGGGTTTTGAGATTGCTGAGTCCTCGTGACTCACAGATACTATCAAAATAGTTGCAGGTGCCGATGATACCAGTACAGGTGATGCAACCGAGCTCAAGTGGGATTTCGACGCAGACCTTGGCCATTATTATGTTTCCTTTGTAGATGATCAGTAGTGGTGCCCAGTTGGGATGATCGGGATTTAGCATTTGGGGTTGTCTTCTTTTCTTTTGGATCCGTCCGTAGTCGGACTTTGTGTGTACTCTAAATGATGTATGAATATTTGATCATTGTGTGACGTGGCGATTGTAAGCCAACTATTTATATCCTTGTTCTTGTACATGGAATTGTGTGAAGATGACCCTTCTTGCGACAAAACCAAAATGCGGTTATGCCTCTAAGTCGTACATCGACACGTGGGAGATATAGCCGCATCTTGGGCATTACACTCAACCAACTCAGGAAGAGATTTCCTTTCATTGTCTTCACAGGAAGACATAGAATTTTAGATTGAGCATCACGTTAGTTTTCTGACTTTGTTTACCTCGACCCCACTTAGCAATGCGGTGGTTCCTATGACTTAAGAAAGAAGAAAATGAAACTACCAAAAGACTATGTCTTCGCGCTCCATTGTTTCCAAGCGGAAGTCTTCGCGTTTCATTGTCTTCAACATGAATGTCTCCATGAACCACCATTATCTTCAATGTCTTCATACATTTTTAGGGGTCATCTTTGATGGGTAAACCAAATCTATAGGGACTTCTACCTATGTTCTCCTGTGAATCTCACAAACACACTAGTCCCTCAACCAATTTGTCATCATTATTCCAAAACCAATAAAGGGTGACACTAGATGCACTTACATGTTCCATGTCAATGTGTGGGATATCTTTTGGTAATAGTTATATTGATGACATTCTAATTAATTCGGCAGATATTTGAATAGAGTAGCATCTGGAGTATCATGGCCGAGTTTGGCCTCACTAAGCCATTAAGGGCATTTCTAGCAAATCCCTTATCCCGTAATCTCAAATCATATCTTCTATAAAACATCCATATTTTAGTGGGGTTAAACTTGTTTTCATCTAGCAAACCCCCAAAGCTTAATCCCCAAACACACTTGACTCCGCATGGAAGCCTCTCTTCATTTTATTGTTCCTTCTTCCTCCTTCCTTTTTCTTCCTTCGGTGTAGTTAAGGCTGCAAATGAGTCGAGTTTGAGTGAGTTGGATTGGACTCAGCTCAACTTATAACTAAATTCGAGCAATCTCAAACCGAGCGGAGTTCAAGGTCTCAGTCGCCAAACCGGAATTTTTCCCTCATACATAGCTTTTGGGGATCTGCTAGAGATGCCCTTAAAAGCTTGCCACGGGGCATTTGCAATTTTTGAGCAATTTTTTGTATGCAATTTTTTAAGATAAATACACTGGAAGCCTTACAACTTGGTTGTGACGGTTAGTTTGATGCATAAATTTACAAAATACGTGATTTTGGTCCTCAAACTTGCGTGGACGTGCAAATACAGTCACAATTCACGTATGCGTGCATATATGCTTCCTACATGGCACACCAGCATGGCCTGGGCCCGCTGTCAGCCACAGCAAAATTTTGTGAGATGCAGGCATCTGGTAGATTTGTAGAAAGCACCTCAAATTTTTTATTTACGCAAGAAAGTGCCTCGCGGAAAGATTGGGAGAATTAAAATAATAATACGTGATGGGGTGATTCGAGCCTGCAACCTCCGCAATATCTTGATATGTGCAAACCACACAGCTATACCTCTAAGATATCTTTATGTGTGCAAACCACACACCTAGACATCTGTTTTATGCCAACTGCTATGTAGGCATTACTATATCACGCAAACAACACTGAGCAAGTTCTACACGCTGACTTGGAGTTCCAAACTGAGCAAACTAACCGTACTAGACTAGCATGAAATTTTTTGAATTTCGAAATGCCAGACATTTTGCTCACCCTTGAAATGGTCAAAAAATTGAAAAAAGTTCAGACAAATCACCTTTGTTTGAATTCAAACAGTTTTAAATTTTAAAATCTTGATAAAAGAAGATACTCCCTCCGTTCCAAATTACTCGTCACAGAAATGAATGTATCTAGAACTAAAATACATCTAGATACATACATTTCTGCGACGAGTAATTCGGAACGGAGAGAGTACATTGCAGAAGAATGTACGTAAGTTCTTTTGGACAAATCAACAAAATGTTTGTTTGAATTCGAATATTTTTAAATTTAAAAAGCTAGATATAAGGAATAAAGTTCAGAATGAATGCACCTAATTTTTTGGGACAAATCAACAAATTTGTTTGAATTCAAATAATTTAAAATTTAAAAACAGTTATACAAGAAAATAGAGTTCAAAATGGATGCACGTAAATTCTTTCAGACAAATCCACGAAATATTTGCTTGAATTCGAACAATTTCAATTTTAGAAAAACTAGATAAAAGGAAATATAGTTCAGAATGAGTATACGTATTTTTTTGGACAAGTCAATGATTTTTTTAATTCCAATAGTTTTAAATTTAAAAATCTACATAAAAGAATATATAGTTCAGAATGGATGTACGTAACTTATTTCAGACAAATCAATGAAATTTTATTTGAATTCAAATAATATTGAATTTAAAAATCTTGGTAAAAGAAAATAGGTTTCAGAATGGATGCACGTAAATTCTTTCGGACAAATCAACAAAATATTTAATTAAATTCGAATATTTTAAAATTTTAAAATCTGGATAAAAGAAAATATAGTTCAGAGTGAATGTGCATAATTTTTCGGACAATCAACAAGCAGTTTTGCTTGTTGAGCACATGTATGCCCATCAGATGTCCGCAGCTAGCTAGTAGCCTTTAATTCCGTTCAAAAAATTGACTCTATCACTAACTCGGATTGTTATGAAGTTAAAAAATTAAGACGGTGCTAGCTAATTGGAATAGAAGTAATGATTTTTACACCACACTTAAAGTTATTTTTGGTTCAAAATTCTAGATAAAATGGATGTTCCGAGTTCACACAAAAAAACTTATGTATTATGCATCATGTGTGAGTACACAACAGTTTTTTAGTTTTCATTTATTCTTTTATTGTTGACCTGAGCAAGTATTTGTTAAAGATATATATTGTCAAAGTTACTACAACAATTGATTCATATGGCCGAGTGGTCAGTGCGCTGTGCTGTATGCCGGCCGCTATTTTTTTCTCTTTCTATTTATTCCAAGCCAATATGTACAGTTGTGTGTTGTAATTAACAGAATCCGGAGGTGTTTCTACAAAAAAATATCACATGCGCCCTCGAATGCCAACCACGCAGCGAATACGCCTGCATAAAAAAATATGACTCTATTAAGTTTGATGACTGTAATCGTGTATTTTTCAGATTTGTGCATCAAACTGACCGTCACACGCAAGTTTTATGAGACTATCAATGTATTTACCTCCAATTTTTTAAGCGTCTCTTATATGCAATTAAGCGGGAAATTTCTGAAGTATTCTAATTCGAATTTAGAGGTGGAACAGCATGGAAATTGGAGCCCCATGCAACACGGCCCAGTCGGCGCTCCGCCGCTCCCAATTCTACGGATGGTCCTTTCTAGTTTGTCTGAAGTCCAAGCACCAAAGATAGTGGGTTTGGTCAGCAGTGGACAAGGAACAAACAAGCCAGACTTCCGTTTCAAATGCCCGCTATATAAGGCGCCAAATGGAGAAGCGTCGGAGGCAAACCAAGCAGCGACGAGTAAATCAAGATGGCCACCAGCACCAACATGAAGGGCGTCGCCCTTCTCCTCGCTCTTGCAGCGACGCTCCTGCCCTACTGCAGCGCCACTGCCTCCTCGCCGGTCGCAGCTCCGGCTCCGGCTCCCTACGCTGATGGTGCATCCCCGCCTTACGGCGCCTTCCTGCTGGCCCCGGCTGCCTATGCCGAGGCACCAACAACGGCGCACCATGCACCTGGACTTGGGAAGGATCACCACCATGCCAAGTCGCCGGCCGAGCCACCAGCATTCCGCAACGCATCTGAGCACGGGGAGCATCACCACCATGATAGCTCGCCCGTGGTGGCACCGGCGCCATACCACAACAATGCATCCGAGCACAAGCACCATGGCCACCTCGGCCACGGCAATGCATCTGAGCACAAGCACCACGGTCACCTCGGGCACCACCAACAGCACCACGAAGCTCCACCTCCCGCTCACAGTGCACCACCGCCTCATTTGCCGCCTCCTGCTTATCAGTCACCACCGCCGCCTGCTCACCATTTGTCACCCCCTGCCCACACTTCACCGCCGCCCCCGGCACACCACTCGCCACCCCCTGCTCACCTTTCGCCGCCGCCCCCAGCACACCACTTGCCACCCCCTGCTCACCCTTCGCCGCCGCCCCCGGCGCACCACTTGCCACCCCCTGCTCACCCTTCGCCGCCGCCCCCGGCGCACCACTTGCCACCCCCTGCTCACCCTTCGCCGCCGCCCCCGGCGCACCACTTGCCACCCCCTGCTCACCCTTCGCCGCCGCCCCCGGCGCACCACTTGCCACCCCCTGCTCACCCTTCGCCGCCGCCCCCGGGACACCACTTGCCACCCCCTGCGAACCATTCGCCGCCGCCCCCGGCTCACCACTCGCCGCCACCCCCTGCGAACCATTCGCCGCCGCCCCCGGCACACCACTTGCCACCTCCGCCTCCATCCCATTACCCACCGCATGTTCCGGCACCTCCGGCACATAAGCACCCAACACCACCCCTGGCTCATCATGGCAAAGCACCGCCGCCACCGCCACGCCGCCATGGGAAATTCCCGCCACCACCACGATCCGGGTACTCGGCGGCGGCACCATCGCCATCTTACTACGGTGCGGATGCACCATATACTAACTAAGCCAAGCTTGGCAAGCCTCGGTATCACGGCGTGTCGTCACGTCTCCGTGGTATCTATGGTGAAAGGGCCAAGATAAGCATGTAACTGAAGTGAGCTCGAGACCGTTATACATGCGCAAGTGATCAAAAGCCCATTCACGAGCTTCGGAGGGCGTCGCTTGCTTCTAGTAATATTTTGCTTTCTAAGTTCCACAGAGGAAGCTACTGAATAAAGTGGGTATTTTATCTGAAGTCGTATCGTTTGATCTAAACTTGTAATATTGTTTCCTTTCACCGTCACAAAAATAAATGGTTGTTATGTCAGCCTGGCAGGACTCATGTTGTGTCAAAACAAACGTTTCTGTTGCTCTTACCTTATTGATGAAAATGTAGTTAACATATGTTTGTTTCAAACAATATCTGTTCTATGATCTTAGTGATTTTGGGACAAGCACAAACAAAGCTTGGCTCCTTGAGCACGTATGCTACTCGATCATTGTTTTCGTCGACCGTTGTTTTGATCTCTTTGTTTTCTCCTCCAACTAGGCATTGATTCTATAATTTTTTAGAGGAAAGGCCGCAGACCGACTTTAAATTAATAAAGCCACCCGAGAACATAATAACAAGGTCAAACATCACCCAAAACAAAAGTAACACACCGAACAAGTATAGATGGAGGCCACAATCAGCAAACAGGCGCGCAGGCCCACAAACCCTCACACCAAACACCTAAAAGACTAACTTTGATCCTATATGACTTTGCTTTTGCCGGCATGAACCTTTGTAAGCGTCAATATTGGATGTGTGCATCTTAGTCATGCAGAGATCGACTATGTATTTGTTGTGTTTGTATTTCCATGATCCCTCATTGCAGTGGCGGATTCAAGAATTGAACTTAGCCAGGGTGAACATTTATGGTCTTTTTCCCCATAAATGTGAGCCTAGTCAACCAAAACTAATGGAACTCAGTTACTAAGAACATAGAAAATATATGAAACAAAACCCTCATGGAATGACCTACAATAACAAATCATCTCTTCTCTTACTTAAAAAAATGTAACGTTGTGTCGTCGTCCAACTTCCTCTTCAATCGTCCACCCACCACACCCAAATCTCCAAAAGAATCAGACGCTTGAACAACCGGTAAGAAAACCATGGTCAACCAGTGCACAATTGCCCAAGTGCATGATTGGCCCTGAGATCCACCCCTAAGTCTTCCATATTCCCGCCCATGATCCCAAACCGCTGCAAGCTGCCTTCGTTGTTACCGTGCAAAATCCTCCCACCACGAGTGACCTTCACTTAACCACCGATGTGTCCGATCCTCCCGCCATGCTCCACCTTCACTGCCTCCCCTCGACGCCACCATGTAAGATCCTCCCACACCGTCCGCTCAGGGGACGGCCGGCCCATCACGTGAGCATGCGTCACTGGCGTCTACTCAAGGAAATAACAAGTTACGCCGCCTCCCAACACCAATGGTTAGGAGAGCACCGACTCCGCAACATGCCACCACCCAGGGATTAGGAGTATTATGCATCGCCTCAACGCCGCGCCGCTGCAGGCACACAATGCTGTCCATGTAAGCTTTGTACCGTTTAGTTCCGCAAATGTGTCGTTTATGTCATATAGCATACATGGTTTAGTACAGGACTTCCAAATAATTAACCTGTTTTCTTTGAATCAGATTCATGAAGCTCCAACGGAGGAAGAAGTTTCAGTCCAACCTCACTCGCCGCCTAGCCTTGTCGTTGATAACTCTTGTGCTCACTTTGTCCTGAAGATAGCAAGCGCTAAATTTCTGTCAGGCCACAAATATCGTGTCATGACACGGCCAAAATCCATTTCTCATGTGTGAACCATACACACAACACTATGATAAGTCGTTTTTATTTTATCACTCAGTGGGTGTATTGTAAGATACCAAGACTACTTGATCCTCTGTAATAGGTCGGGTTGTGGACAAAGTTCAACATGATTCATTAGCTACGGCAGAAAAAGAAGACAAAAAGGAGTGTCGACGGCCAATAGCAAATAGGCATTACAAGTCTAATTGAGACATACAGCAAACTAATTCGTCGCCGGGTGGAGGACCGAGGAAGCAGCGCGACCTCCTATTCCCGAACCTAGTGGGGAATAGTGAGGAAATGCGCACTCCCCTCTCCCCCCGCACTAGCTTTGGGCCGACCATATGTGGGGCGAGGTGCCCCTGTTTTTTCTTTTCTTTTTACGGTGTTTTGCTTCTCTAAAATTATGTTTGGGATTTTAAAATAAGTTCAGAATTTCAAAAAAAAAATCTCGACACCCAAAAAGTGTTCATGAGTTGGAAAAAATGTTCTGAGTTCCAAAAACTGTTCACAAAATTTAAAATGTACCCTGATTTTAAAATTGTTGACGGATTTGAAAACATTTCGCAAAATACAAAAATATTTGCGATTCAGAAAAATGTTAGCGATTACAAAAAAAGTTCGTATTTTGAAAACTGTTCATAACATCAAAAAATTCTCACTAATTTGAATAAATTCGAGATTTTAAAACAAAACACGAATACAAAATATGTTTCAGAATTAAATGGATGTCATGATTTAAGAATTGTTCATGAGTTTGAAAACTTTGCAAAAAGAAAATGTTCAGACACTCCACTATTACAAAAAATATTCAGGAATTTGGAAAATGATAGAAATTACGAATAATGCTCGTGAATTTGACGTAAATCATGAAATTTTAAAATGAAAAACTGAAAAGAATTAAACATCACGTAGGTCGAGGGATACCGTGCAAACAGACACCCCACTATCGTGCATTGTGGTCCGGCTCATTGCGGACACGGGTGCCGTGTTTTTTTGTTTTTCTTTTCCCTTTTTGCTTCCTTATAAAATATTAGGGAAATCATAAAATGTTCGCGATTTAAAAAAAATGTCCGCGTATTCATAAGATGTTTGTGAATTTGAAAATTGTTCGCGAGTTCAGAAAATGTTGAGGAAATCATAACATGTTTGTGTATTCAAAAATTATTTTTGAATTTGAAAATTTTCACAAACTCAAAAAAATCATGGGTTCAACAAATATTCTTGAATTCAGAAAATGTTCATGAGTTTGAAAAATATATTCACGGATTCAAAAAATGTTCATGATTTTGAAACAATGTTCAAAAAAATAAAAAATAAAAGGAAACAGGAAGAAAAAAGAAGAAGAAAACATGAAAAGAAAAACCTGACAAAAAACAACAGAAAAACAAAAAAAATGTTTTAGATCCTATCCAAAACCAGTGGAAAAACACATGAAACTGTCGAACTGGGACAGGCCAATATGGTACGTGCGGTCGGGGGAGGGTACGCGTTACCTGACTATGCCTCGACCTACACGATAATTAGGACCCGCCATTTCTCCGGGCTCCGGTGAAGGAGTTCTCCTATTGGGCTGGGCTACAACATTTATATGGGCTCACTTAAGCCATTCACCCCTTTCTTCCTCTTTCATAATTGTTTGCTGGGTCTAGGACGCCATCTTTGGTTTGGCTAATGCCATGACCAAAATTGTATCCCACACAATGTGGTTTTTGGTGAATAAAACTTGGTCCCCTGCCCCAAGAAAAAAAGGCAGAACACCATAACGTCTACCTGAGACGGAGGAGCCATGGCGAATTGTTGATCTGAGGTTGGGGGGCACCCTACACCACTGCCGGCGACCCACGGCGGCTGCCCCTGCTCACCCCTATGGTGGATCCCTCGCTGCTTCATTGTGAGTTTAAAAGGCGTTCTTTGTTGTCAAGAAAAAAACATGCAGTGCGGTCGCTCTTCTTTCCTCGTGGGCAGGAAGCACACCAGCAGCGTGCGTTGCGTGATTACCGAACGGAGAGTTTTTTCTAACCCACAGGCCACGGCCAGAAACCAGGTCGTGTGGACCGTGCTGGTGACGAGCTAGCATGCTACCGAGAGATGAACTAATGACCACAGGTTCCGTCTATATTGCACTTGACACATTGGCACCCAACATTGTTCCCTGGAAAGATGACTCCTTTCCAGTGCCGCACCTCCTGATGGAGATCATCACATTTACATCCGCCAGTGAAAGGATTCCAGCGTGGGTTGCCTATAAGTGCGACTGACATGTTTTTCCTCTACTCCGTATCTGTACAGAACTACTGGCTAAGAAGACACTAACACTAGGCCTAGCTCAGACACATCCTCATGCCTGCCAGGCTTGGAAAAATGGTCCCAATATCAGTGTCGTGTGAAGACCTGATCCATCAAAAGCATCACTAAGGTTACCGCCTTTCTCGGTTGACCAGACCAGCAGAGAATGCGGTTCATGAGGGTTTGTCCAGTTCGGCCTAACCTTAACCCGGCATGTACGGCAGTTCACATGCCTAGAAGCATAGCCACTAAAAAAATGCAGAATTATACTTTTTGACATGGACACCATTGCAAGTGGAACAGCGGAGAACTTGAGTTGTAAAGAAACAGAATTATACCTCGGTGGATTTCAAAGGCCGTAAAGTTCTATTTATTCCTCTTACCCTGGATCAAAACAACATCGGCTCCACTCCACAGACTCCACAATATTCAGCAAGTTCAGTTCATATGACTCCTGCCATAGTAAACACGATCAGAGTGCCACTCAAGAAAATGAGCAAACAAATAGTTACAACTGCGAAGATGTAAAATATTGTCTGCAACTTCATAAGTCTACCACGAAACAAGTCCGAGATAATAACCAATACCTGAGGTATTACATAAACTGCTTTGATCGTCTTCCAAGTGTGAGTGCGTGGGTGCATGCATCATGTTTCCAAAAATATTGGCAGAATTCCAGCACTCAAATTCAAATTTATGCCCAATCTCTTTTGCCCGGACTACTGGCAATGCCCTCGTGCTGTTCCGCGTCCGGAAAATTCTTTGCCAAGTCGAAGCCTACTCTGCAGTTTAGTCCATGCACACAACACAGCCACAAAGACTAAGCACTCCTTAAGGGCTCATTTGGTTGATGGGCTTCCCCCCGGGATCCCTACGTTTTTCCAGGGCCCGAAACCCACGTGGAGAAGCTAGCCAGGGAAAACGAGCGTGTCATTTGGACGACCCGTTCGACGGGGTGTTCCTGCCCGACCCCTGCTCTTTCCCCGGGAAGAGGTCCCACGCCTGGACACTCGCGGAAAATCTTCCCATCGTTTCCCTCGCACGATCTGAACTCGTCTGCCTCTGCTCTCCCTGCCTCGCCCGTTGCCATCCGTCCCACTCCTCTTCCCCTCCCCTGTACCACCAAATGAGCATCGGCAAGGAGGAGATCTCCCCCATGGAAGACAGGGAATCATATGTGCTCTTGAAATCCCCTGATGGGATTTAGTAACCTGGGCGTTCTCCCCCTGATCACCAAACAAAGCCTAAAGGTCCAAGCCCATTAGAAATGCCAGTGTCGATGGCAGGAATGATGTCCATTCATTATAAGTGCAACACAAAGCGATTGCTAAACAATGAAATAGCTACTAGCTACTCCACTGCATTTTCTACGACGGTCCGCTTCGATAGCTCCGATCTATGACTTCCACCACGAGCCAAATGGAGCAGAGAAAGGTTGAGTTGACCCCACTACTTGACGTAAGGAGGAGGGCATACATATTTGTGTACAGATGCACAGCTGAAAGAGAAATATTGCCAGTACCAGTTAAGATTCTAATGTGATGTTCAGAGGTCTGATTTCAGGTGACGCGTTGCAGAGTAGACATAGTCTCATGCTATCAGTAGTTAGTAGCACGCAGAGTATCATGGTTAGGTTGGGTCTCCATTAAACCCATTCGATCACAAACTAATTCTTACTACCACACCCTTACTAATTGCTACTAGTACATGCCAAAAATATAATCAAGCCATTGCTAATTTCCTATATGCAATTGAGTTAGAAATTTCTGAAGTGCCTTCGAGCAACATGGACATCGGAGCCCGTGCAACACGGCCCAGCCGGCGCTCCACATTTTTTCTACAGAAGGTCCAAGTCAAGCACCAAGATAATGGATTTGTAAGTGGTGACGACGAGCCAACAAGCCAGACCTCCGGTTCAAATGCCTTCCACTATATAAGGCGCCAAATGGGGGAGCACCAGAAGCAAATCAAGCAACCAAGACAGGAGTAGATCAAGATGGCCACCAACAAGAACATGAAGGGCATGGCCCTTCTCCTTACTCTTGCAGCGACGCTGCTGTCCTACTGCGGTGCATCCTTGCCGCACCACGTCTCCTCACCCGTTGCCGTTCCTGCTCCCTATGCTGATGGTGCTTCCCACAACACCTCGCTGCCGGTTGCCGCACTAGCTCAGAGCACGGTTGCATATGCCGAGGCACCAACGAGGGCACACAATGCAGCTGAGCATGGGAAGCACCGCCACGATGAGTTATCGTCGGCCGAGCCACCGACGTACCACAACACGTCGGGACAACAGCGCCATGGTCACCGCGGCCATCAGCAGCAACAAGAAGCTCTACCAGCTCATCACCCGCCGCCACCTCACTTATCGCACCCTGATAATCACACGCCACCACCTCATGCTCACTTGCCATCCCCTACTCACTACTTACCACCACCCCTAGCTCAGCACACACAACCACCTCCGACACAACATACATCATCACCTCACTTACCATCTCCTGCTCATCACGCGCCACCACCTCCATGTCACCCGGCACTACCTCCTTACTTGCCATCCCCTGCGCACAACTCAGCACCGCCCCCAACTCACTACACACCGCCTCATCACCTGCCATCCCCATCGCCACCTCCAGCTCAACACGCACCACCATTTCACTTATCATCTCCACCGCCACCTTCGGCGCAACACATACCACCACCTCACTTACAGTCCCCACCGCCACCTCCGGCTCAACGCGCACCACTGCCTCACTTACAGTCTCCACCACCACCTACGGCTCAACACCAACCACCGTCTCACTTACCGTCCCCACCGCCACCTACGGCTCAACACACACCACCGCCTCACTTACCGTCCCCACCGCCACCTACGGCTCAACACACACCACCGCCTCACATACGGTCTCCACTGCCACCTACATCTCAACACACACCACCGCCTAACTTACCATCCCCACCGCCACCTTCGGCTCAACATACACCACCGCCTAACTTACAGTCTCCACCGCCACCTACAGCTCAACACACACCACCGCCTCACTTACCGTCCCCGCCGCCACCTCTGGCTCAACACACACCACCGCCTCACTTACCGTCCCCACCGCCACCTACGGCTCAACACACACCACCGCCTCACATACGGTCTCCACCGCCACCTACATCTCAACACACACCACCGCCTAACTTACCATCCCCACCGCCACCTTCGGCTCAACATACACCACCGCCTAACTTACAGTCTCCACCGCCACCTACAGCTCAACACACACCACCGCCTCACTTACCGTCCCCGCCGCCACCTCTGGCTCAACACACACCACCGCCTCACTTACCGCTCCCACCGCCACCTCCGGCTCAACACGTACCATCGCCACCTCCGGCTCAACACGCACCACCACATCACTCAACGTCCCCACCGCCACCTCCGGCTCGACGCACACCACCGCATCATTCAACGCCCCCACCGCCACCTATGTCTCAACAACCACCACCGCCTCCATCTCACTATGCGCCACACCCTCACTTTCCATTCCCTCCTCACCACTCACCACCACCCCCAACTTACTATGCACCACCGCCTCACTTTTCGTCCACGCCACCACCTCCGACAAAACACACACCACCACCTCACTTACCATCCCCTGCTCATCTCGCACCACCACCATGTCACCAAGCACTACCTCCTCACTTGCCATCCCCTACTCACCACTCACCACCACCCCCAACTCACTACACACCATCACCTCACTTTCCATCCCCTACTCATCACGGGCTACCACCTCCTCTATCTCACTATGCACCACCGCCACACTTACCGCCCCCAGCCAACCACTTGCCACCATCTCCTCCATCCCGTTATCCGCCGCATATTCTGGCACCTCAAGCATATAAGTATCCATCTCCCCTGACTCGTCATGTTAACACACCTCCACAGCCAAAGGCCCCTAGAAAATCCCCGTTGTCGACATAATCACGGTATTCGATAGTAGCATCATCGCCATCTTACTATGAAGCGGGCACACCATGTGAATAAGCGAGCTCCCAAGCCTTGATATCAAGGTGTTCCTCCACGCGCTCCTAATTAAGCTACATCCAAACAGGAGATCTCCACCATGTAGTGGTGGAGACAAGATAAACTCTTAATTTCCTAATAAGTAAGTTTGAGGTCATCAACTTTTGTGCAAGTTACCGGATCGTTTGGAGGGTGCTTGCCTTTTGTAATACTTCATTTTCCAGGTTCCAAAGAGAAAGTTATTGAATAAAGTGTGTATTTCCTATGAAGTCATGTAATTGTTCTAATGCTTTCCTTATTTTTTATGTCTGGAAAATAATTGTTTGTTTGTCAGCAGATGAGTGTGCTATACTATAACCCTTGACATGCCCCATACCGATTTCCTTATTTTGTCTCAGAACATACGCTTATATACCTCTTAGCTTATTAATGATTATTGAGGTTTACATATTGAACTTGTACATGGGGTGGGGGGCAAACCCAAGCATGATTAGACCAGCCAGAAGCCCGGCGTCCGGACCAGGCTCGGGCCTCACTTTTCAGCCCGAGGAAAGATCAGAAGATGTCGTTTTTGCCTTTTTGGGATTTTATATAAAATGTAGGTACAATGTAGCATTATTTAATCCCAAATATAGTTTATTTGTTAGTTTTACATGTGGAAATGGCCCTTCCTTCAGGGGGCCCGGGGTTTGCATTTTGAGGTCGGGCTATGTAAGCCCCAGCCTCGTGAATGTCTAGGGGTTAGGTGGGCCTAACTACCACGTTCGTACCCCCACCCCACAAAAAAAACTGTTACAACCCCAGCTTAAATAGCAACAATACTGTATACAATTAGAGTTCAAAAAGTTCGGCCTTGTTAAAAGGACTATCTCTGGTAAAAACAGATCATCCATATTGCGACTACAAAACCTGGACAACCACTCATTGGTGATCGCATAAGAGAATACATCAGAATAGCCAGGAAAAATGCAACGTGTCTGAGCTCACCTGTTGGCCGATTGCATTAACAGATAATTCCCAAGGTGAAGGCTAACTCTGCACAAAAAAAATATGTCTTTAACAGAAAATAATCAGTCAAAAGACAGATAAGGCCCTTAAAACGGTACTCGAATCTTATGAGCTTAAATAATGAGATACTACATTCTGCAGAAAATAGTTGATGACAATAACATATAACTAACCTGAGTACATAGGTTGTGGCAAGTATTACTTTACTCATAAAAACGTAGATACAAAGGCTTGACACAGAAGGAATCAAGTTAAAACTTGAAAGAAGTCACGAATTTGCATCATCTTCTTGCATAGCGCTATTATCCTAACACATTGTGATAAGCACTGTCAATTTGATGAGTCCCTCAGCCTCCCCTTTCCACTGCCCTCACACCCAAAATAGTAACCTGACGTAGAAGTGTTTTACTAAATTTCACCCAAAGCATGTTCACAAACCACAAGCACTCACAACAAAATTCTGATACTTTGCCGGTGAAAGCACAAACTGGAAAACGCAATGGATAAACTGAATCTGTTGCCCAAGCACTGTCAACTCTGCATGCAACAAGGTGTATCTTTCTGAATTTTAGTAGTCTGCCGGCTTATTGTGTACCAACTGGGCATGAATCGCTAAGCAAAAGCATACTCCGATCAATTTGAGTAAGACAGAAGATTAGCGTGATTCGGCGCCCAAACTGCAGACCAGAAACCCTAAAAATATGGTATCCCCCGATCTCTCCAAACGAATCCCTAATGCCCAGAGATAATCACAGCGAGTCGAGGACCAAACCATCCGCAAACCCCTAATTTACCTTGGCCATCACAAGAATTAGGGACCAGTCGGCAGTCTGCCACCCCGCCCGTTTCGCGCAGCTTCGACTAAAATGGAATGCGATGGGAGCCGGCATGGGGCCTTGTTGGGCGCAGAGAATCGGGTGGTGGGTAGAGTATCGTCGGTTGGCCCTTCAGAGGCCCGAATGGAGGAAGAAGAGACGAGATTGGGCTTTGGAGGAGCCATGGGCCACACGATCACGACAGGCCAATCAACAGAAGCCTTTTCTTTTCCGCGACGCGAGGCACACGGGCAGCCTAATCAATCAACCCAACCATTTCCATCCAGATCCCAAATCAAAACCGACGCAGCATTTCCACAGGATCTCGGCCCCTCCTCCTCCGCCTTCTCCAATCCACACTCCCACTCCCCCCACCCCCGTTCCAACCGCCCCCGACGCCGGCCATGACGGGCACCATCGCGAATGGCGTGGCGGCGCCAACTGCCCCGGGGCTCCGCGAGAAGGCCGCCGCGGCGCCGCTGCCCGAGGAGCTGGCCCCGGAGGTGGTGGAGGGAGAGAGGGAGATCGTGCTGGGGAGGAACATGCACGCCTCCTGCTTCGCGGTCAAGGAGCCCGACGCCGACGACGAGTTCACCGGCGAGCGCGAGGCCACCATGGCCGGCGTCCTCGCGCGCTACCGCCGCTCCCTCGTCGAGCGCACCAAGCACCACCTCGGTAAATCCCCCCTTCCTTCCTCCTCTGCTCGTTCCTTCGACGCAGTGCAGAATGATCCGCTCCGGTTTGTGTAGCGTAGAGACACAGTGATCCTAGCCCCGATATTTTATTACTACTAATAGTATATTCCCTGTTAACCTTTTTTGGGTGAGGAGGTGAAACGTGTATTGAGTTCCTGTAGGTGCAAATTCATCGATGAATCTGGTTGAGTGCCAAGGCAACTGATCTGCTTCCACTCTCACGAGACTCTCGTCTGTTTGCTTGTAGGCTACCCATACAATCTGGACTTTGAGTACGGTGCTCTCTCCCAGCTGCAGCACTTCTCCATTAACAACCTGGGGGACCCATTCATCGAGAGCAACTATGGCGTGCACTCTAGGCAGTTCGAAGTGGGTGTGTTGGATTGGTTTGCTCGCCTTTGGGACCTCGAAAAGGATGAATATTGGGGATACATTACGAACTGTGGCACCGAAGGAAATCTGCATGGGATCCTTGTCGGGTCAGTACTCGCAATATTATATACAGAGAGATATAGCCCTTCTTTCTGAAATCTTATTTACATCTACAAACTGTTTTACAGAAGGGAAGTTTTCCCTGATGGGATCTTGTATGCCTCTCGTGATTCACACTACTCGGTGTTCAAAGCAGCGAGAATGTACAGGATGGATTGCGTTAAAGTGGATACTCTTGTCTCTGGAGAAATAGATTGTGCAGATTTTGGAAGAAAGCTACTTGAAAACAAAGATAAACCCGCTATTATTAATGTCAACATTGGTGAGCTGCATACACTCTTTATTACACTTGCAAATCTGCACCTTCATGATCGGGCTGTAAACCTAACTCTTCCTTGATGTAGGGACAACTGTCAAGGGAGCAGTTGATGATCTTGACTTGGTTATCGAAACACTTGAAAAAAGTGGGTTCAAGGATCGGTTTTATATACACTGTGACGGTGCTCTGTTTGGTCTGATGATGCCATTTGTTAAGCAGGTACCTCTACTTTGCCCCCTAACGCCATATTGGTTGCTTCTTTTGACACATTGTTTCATTATCCTTGATTTATTTTCTTTGTTGCTGATCATCAGGCACCTAGGGTGTCCTTTAAGAAGCCCATTGGGAGTGTGAGCGTGTCTGGTCACAAGTTTGTTGGATGTCCCATGCCCTGTGGTGTCCAGATAACAAGGTTGAATCACATAAATGCCCTTTCTAGCAATGTTGAGTATCTAGCTTCACGAGATGCTACAATCATGGGAAGCAGGAATGGTCATGCTCCCATCTTCCTATGGTACACCCTGAACAGGAAAGGTTATAGAGGTTTTCAGAAGGAAGTTCAGAAGTGCTTGAGAAATGCACATTACCTGAAAGATCGGCTCAAGGATGCTGGAATTAGTGCGATGCTTAACGAGCTCAGTAGTACAGTAGTTTTTGAGAGGCCAAAGGACGAGGAGTTTGTGCGACGGTGGCAGCTTGCTTGTGAGGGAGGTATATCACATGTTGTGGTAATGCCCAGCGTCAATGTTGATAAGCTGGATACTTTCTTAAATGAGTTGGTGGAGAAGCGGATAACCTGGTACCAGGAAGGAAAATGCCAATCTCCTTGCATTGCAGCTGATGTAGGCCAGGAGAACTGTCTTTGTACTCTGCACAAGTCATAAGTTTGTCAGGAGACACTCTCTGTGAGTGATACTTGAGTATTTACATTGGTTGGTGTCGTATTTACCACCTTCCAATCGTGCATCCTTTATTGTTCATTTAAATTTAGTCCTCGCTCTATGTCTTTATGAGACAGATCTTAGCACGGTAGCATGCTGAGCTTTATGTGTTGTATTCATCGTCTGTCTTCATCTGTTCTTCCAATAAAGTTCTGTGCAAATGATGTATCCAAATGAAGTTACTGGTATCTTGTCCTGTATCGGCATGCCATATTCGTAACATAGCTTGTGTTGTTTTACAAAGTATAGCAACTCATTAGCTAGCCATAATTTTGAATTAGACAGAATGCTTATCGTTATGTTACCCTTTTTCAGCATGTGCTGACGAACATATGGTTAAAATTGGAGTCGATTAACTGAGGACAATATTGTCAATTTTTTGTTTTTCTTGAGAAATAATGGGTCCATGACTCATAAGAATCCAGAAGAGTCTTAACACAGAAACATCCTTTGCACTTATCCTACATTCGTGTTCTGGCAGATTGTGGTGTTAATGACTCATAAGAATGGGTCAATGACTCATAATAATCCAGAAGAGTCTTAACCCAGAAACATCCTTTGCACATATTATATTAACACTTAACTATCTAAAGTGCACTTACCCTAGCACTAACTTGAGACTTTTTTATTCTTACATTCGTGTTCTGGCAGATTGTGGTGTGGATACAGGTGATAAGTAGGAATGCTACTTTTATGCATAAATGGCCTACCACTAGCAGCAAAAGGGTAATCTCTATCTGTCAGATACTTAGATAAGGTCAGAACCTCTTGGCCGTCTAAATGCCGCATCTATCTTTATATCTGGATTCAACCTATTTCTGTCAGTTGCTGGAGTGCATCTAGAGGCAAGAAAGATGTGTTTCTTATTTCATGTGAAAGAAAAAACCAATGCCTGCTCTTGCATAGAGCTACTTAAGTTGACCCCTAAGACTTGGACTCTGACATGGAAACTGACTCGACTTCTGACGTATGGACTCTTATCCTAACCCTAAGCTTTCCTGATATACTACCGACCGCCTGGACTGATGGACCATCTAACTGCAACATCTGCTTCTGATTTCCCTGACAGGGAGTCCACAAAATATCATTAAATAGACTACCTTCACGGGTGTTTTTCAGTTTACAGCTGATATGGGCCTTAGATTTATGAAATATAAGCTAACTAGTAAAAGATTGAAGGCAGCATGAAAATAGTTGAATTTTCACGGTAACTAAGCTCTTTCACCATGCAAGTGATAAGATGCTGCCTCATAAAGTAGGGATATTAATATGTCAGTGCCTCTTCAATTCAGGTGATCCATATCCCATTTGCTGATGGAGTCTATTGCTTGTTTTTTTGCTGTTTGTATCGGTTCATGCTCATCTTAGCCTACGTGATATTTAAATAACCTGTGGACCAGCTTTCACCACAGAGTGCTCTGAGCCTATTGTGCTTTGTTCTCCGTTTGACTGTTAGTCACACCTGATTATTTAAATGATGCGCTTTTGATGTTCTATGGCTATTTAAGCTTTTATTGTTACGATAGTTGGTGTGGATTAGATAACAATGGTCTTAATTCTTCTGTTTCTTTATCTTTTTTTATTTCCTGTTTCAAGTCTTGTTTTCGGAATTCAAACTCTGCTGGAGCAAAGCAAGGATAATAGGAAAATATTTGTATATATGTTACTATGGTGAAAGCTTATATTAGATCTATGATGAATGTTTGCCTTATATTTAATTAATTTATCAAATGAAGGCGACACATAAAGAGCATTGTCACCTGACATTTTTCTTACTATTCCTGGACACTAGCTGAATAGGATCTGCTGTGGCTGGGTTTCCAGATTTATGACTGAGGCAGTTTAATCGTAGATGCATAGATTCAGCTTCAAAAAATTGCTAGCTGAAGACACATCAGGAGGTGGTATGTTTCACCTTCATCTACATACAAGTATAAAGACCCACTTCATGGTACATATTCGGCGGATACCGCGTGCTTCCTCATCTTCCCGCTCTCCATTTTCCTAAAATACCTCTAGCAGTACACTCTCCAGTCTCAGTAGACTTCTAACAAATGTATCCTTATCCTAACAACATGCCCTTCTGTCTCACACCCTTCCGGTCATCCCACACTCACCATATCGATTTTGCTAATCGCTGCCACCGAACTGTAAAACCCCCACCATCTGGGTATATCCTCTCTCATTGCTGTCCTAGTGTGGCTGCCTCTCCTTGCTGCAGCAGCAAAGATGCCGAGTTATATATTTTCAGAAACCTCTGTTACATGCCAATACGCATTTAAAGTAAACTGCGGAGTAGTTATTCAAACTTTGTGGCTTTATGCATGCTATGCCTAGTATAACACGGTTGACTTGACCCTATTCCTTGTATCTAGTATATATCTGCTGACCTGATGTGGTGCAAGAATGTGTTGGCAAGGGCTAACTGCATTCAGGAAGTTGGGACACATGCTTTCTTTCCGTTTTCCGCAGCAAGTTATCTGGAGCAGCATTCATCAGCATCCATACTTTTTTACATCGATTTCCCTTTCTTGTCATGGGTTGCCTTTTGTTCTTTTTGCCGTACCTGGACGGAGGCCATTTCTCCTGATGGGTAACCTATAGGTTTGAGGCATTGTGCTCTTCTTGTAACTTGAATGGTTAAATATACCAGGTCTGAAAAGCACAAGTGACTTAAGATAAGGTTAAATTAGGGGCAGCTTGGAAGGAACGCATGATTTACACGTAGATGTCTACAAGTTCATCACTGAAGAAGGCCTGGTACAATGGTCAGACCTTGTGGCAAACAATTTATGTGTATATTAGAAACGAGAAGTCGGAGCCATTGGTGCGTACTTTCTTGACATCATAAGAGGAGCTCATAGGATAGCTTTGGTCTTTGCAGATAAGCACGAGTAGAAATTAAAAACACCGCCCATGGGCACTAACAGGCCGTTGATTATCCTAGTGAGCTGACCCTGCTGAGCCGCATGGTGCCTGTCAATGCTGTTGCCTGAATTTTATCTCCAAAATCTTGTCACTGTTTTATGATCTTGGGCATTGCCTCATCTACATTCCCTAGTCCAGCTGCCGCTGGTCCAAACATTGGATCCTTCGTCATCCTACGTCTGGGCTCATCTGAAGCAACTGAAGCTATTATGTATTTGACACGGATATTTGCTAACAGATCCAATACTCATGAAACACCCCTCCTCGTGCCTCATTGTTAGGGTACTCTGAATTATGTCTAGTAGCTTTACTAAAGTAGATACACACAAGATCTCAGATGTAACTGGCTTTGACACAACAGAAAACAGTAAGCCATTATGCTTGTAACTGTCAGCAACGTGCGAAAGAAACGTACATTTTCATGGAGGAAGCAGCACTCATCATGGTTTATATGAATGATGATGCTTCATTGCACACCATACCTTAACTTAAACTTTTATGCCAGAATTGCTTTGTTGTCGACTAATCAGTCATCTAACAGGTGCTTTACCCACTAGGACTGCTGCTGATGACCCAGGTAGCTCTCATTTGACAAATCACCCTCCGGTTTGCTGTGCTGTATGGCTGATTCTGATGCACTCAAAGTGGAACAATGGGGAATAATGACCCTCCTTTTCCCTTCCTCTCTTAGTATTCGCTGCAGTCCTTATCGTTTATGTTGCCATATAATTAATTTCAAGTTGCAACACATTCGCAATTTTTTAAAAAAAAAATCAAGTTACAACAGCTATATAAATAAATCTATACCAAGTTGCAGTTGATTGTCCTTGGACCTGTCCATGCCAAAATATTTGCGGCGCAGTTTCACGATCCCTCGGGCTAATAACATTCAATAACATATCCAGAGTGCACTTTCCTGCAGTTACGAGTGGTGTTTCCGTAAACTTGCAGGGATGGCATGGCAGTAAAAAATTGTTGTTCTCTCTCGGTAGCATAGTTAATGAATTTAGGCAGTAATCCAGAGGGATTTCTCAAGTCACTGGGAACTTGATTACTCAGTAGCTCTGCAGGAAGTGAGTGAGTAGGTCCCTAGCGTGTATTTTGCATCTACTCTACCGTGTCTCATGAACCCACTGGTAAAGGTGAAATATATAGACCTCATTACGATCAGACTGAGAATGTTCAAAACCACCCAGGAAAGATGAGCTTAGAGCAAATGCTTCGGCACTGTATTTTCAAGTCGAACCAGACAAGGTCCCATTCCATTATATACAGCTCCGATCTCCTCGCCTGCATATGTACCTTTTATTATCAGGCAGACAAGACATGGTGCGCCGTATGGCCCTCTGATTCCCAGAAAACGCACCGAGATGAGATGCAGCCCACTTGCCACAAGCAAAGGAATTTCCAATTCTGCACCTTGAGCCATTGCCTGAAAGCATTTGTCTCTAGTATTGGCTGGCAAGGACAAAAAGGTCAGCCTGCCCTACCAATAAAACAATTCACGCCATTTTGTTGCAGCCTTAAACCTTATAATGAGCCTATAAATACTTCAGCATAACCCCGGCTTATGATTCTACCTGGGCCAAATCACACAGCAGCAATACAGAAAGACCTACGACCCACGTTCTTTGCGGTTACTTGCAGGATTCTGAAGAAAGATTCAGAGAGTGAACATGTACTCAAGAAGGACGCTGCTTCACACTCCTTCATTCTCTGGGGGGCAGCCCTCCGGACCAAGCCAGCCGGTGACCGACGGCGGCGCTCCGGGGAGCAACTTCGACGCGAACGTGGTGATGATCCTCGCCGTCCTCCTCTGCGCGCTCATCTGCGCGCTGGGGCTCAACTCGATCGTGCGGTGCGCGCTGCGGTGCTCCAGCCGGGCGGCGGCGGCGGACGCGGAGCCCAGCCGGGTGGCGCGGCTGGCCAAGGGCGGGCTGAGGAGGAAGGCCGTGCGCGCCATGCCGATCATGGTCTACTCGGCCGGGCTGAAGCTCAACACCGCCTGCCCGATGTGCACCATCTGCCTCTCGGACTTCGAGGCCGGGGAGCACGTCAAGGTCCTCCCCAAGTGCAACCATGGCTTCCACGTCAGATGCATTGACCGCTGGCTCCTCGCGCGCTCCACCTGCCCGACGTGCCGCCAGTCCCTGTTCGCCGAGCCGCACAAGGCGTGTGGGTGCTCCGAGGCCAGCCAGCCCGACGTAGCTCGAGTCCACTCCGTGCTCGTGCCGCTCAGGCCTGAGGGTTTGATCACCACGTATGATTTTTAGAGCCATTATCAGTTGCTTCCAGTTGCTGCATGCAAGGATGTCAGAGTGGCCGCAAGTCTTTTGCCCTTGTTTCGTATCAGAGTGGCCGTAGAAGGTTGTGCTCACTCGGTGTTGCTGCCAAAAACTGGCTTGTAGCCCTCGTACTCCTGCACAATGTGTAGTCCCTGGCTAGTAGTGGAAGAAATTGTACATTTCCTCCGCGTTTCAGCAGCTCATGTGTTGATGTCAATTATTGCTGGATATTGTCATGGGAAATAGGTGCGACGAGTCACATTTGAATGCCACTTTGAAAAGTAAAAAAAGAAAAACAAGATTGCAGGTCTAATCACATGGCAGTGTCGCAACAGCAGTCGAGCATCAGGTGATTGGATTTGGAGGTCAACCTGTCGAGTGGTTGCTAAGGTTCAAGTTTTCAGTGGAGGCAGCATATTCTGGAGCCATCACCAAGAGATCAGGGTCCTGTAGTCTACTACTAGCACTACTTCGTGGCTAAGCCTAAGCCTAAGCCTTAGTGATCAGTTTTATGCCCACATAATTGACGGCTGGGCCCACACCCGGCTATAGGCATGGCACTTCGGCTGCTCGTCTACATGGGATCACGAGGTGATGGGCCAATGTCATGTGTCGCATTGCTATTGCTTAACTAAGAGCATTACTAGTAAAACTCTTAAACCCTCAAATCCTTAAAGCAGTTTTATGGGTTGAGAAGTGCCACTTTTTGACACTTTTAAGGGTTGAAAAACAGGGACAAATATTAGGAACCCTTAAACTGCTTTAAGGATTAGATTTGAGGGTTCAGTCCTTGCCTCGACCCCAACCTTTAAATCTATCATTTGACATCTCATAATTTATGACAACAAAAACACAATCAACTTCCAAACAAATTACCAAATGACAATCATTGATGTATTGTTTAATAGTTTACATCACAAAATCATCATCTTCCTCCTCTCATTGGCACCATCACCAAAAAGTTGCACCTCGGCGCCATCTCCTAGACCACAAGCGGGCTCCATCAAGCATCTCCATCGACACCGGTGGAGTCGTACACACCGCCATCACCACAACTACTCATCGGAGTGTCATCTTGAAAAGTAGAGAACGCAACATGGAACATCCTCTTCCTCTCCGTGATGTCCTCCTTGTAGTCCTTCCACCATTGCAATTGGTCTTGATCCATGTCCTTCTTGGACATCATCATGTGCTCTTTCTCTTCCACCATGAGTTCTTTCCATACCTTTGCCTCTTTGAGCTTGATCATCCTCTCCACCAATTCGGCCTTGCGCTTTGCTTCAACTTGTGCAAGCTTGACCTCTTTCTTCTTCTCGGTGATAAGAAGCTTCGTCTCCAATGTCTTCGTTGTCAATTCCTCTCTTGCCTTCATCATGTGGTCCATCTTCTCCCTTAGGCTTGACGCCTCTTCTTCCATCTTCACCCTTAGCTTGCCCTTCTTGGTTCCCTCGGGCTTTCCCAAGTTCCTCTCCTCCTCATCTTCACTATCATCCATCCTTAGCATTGCCGACTTCTTGGGTGCGGTTTCTTCATCCCTCAACTTTCACTTGTCAAAGGTTTGAAGAATTGACCGAACATGCTTAAATGGGAATGGCTTGCCCTTGGAAGCGGCCATCTCCTTGTACCTCATGCCGGCAATTGTCTCCTATCAACCATACATAAATCACATAAGAACCCACCAATAGCATAGTGCACACACATAATCAAAATAGTGAAGAAATATGTACTCACATAGTCACTCTCCACGGTTCCACTAGGTGGTGCATCCCTCACTTGGTCCATGGCCGCACTCCAACGAGCACAAGCGGGATTGATCAACTCCCACCGGCCTTGAAGCGACCGAAAAGTGCGATGGATGAACCCACTATTCTTCGGCTTGATCCTACAATAGACGTCCTCGATCCTTTGCCAATACCGTTTACCGGTTTGATTGGTGCCGGTGGTTGCATCCATTCCCACAGCTGCCCAAGCACAAACCAAGAGGACATCTTCCGCCTCGGTGTAGTTTGTCGACCGCGCGTGTGGGCGGGAAGCGGCGGTGAATGCCTCCTCCCCTATCTCGGCCACCTCCTCCTCGTCATCCCCTTCATCCTCCTCATCTTCGTCCTTTTCCTCCAAGTCGTCACCAACCCTAAAGGGGTCTAGAGGCGGAGCTCCGAGGTCCACCTCCGCGTTTTGGAGGAGGTCCATGAACGAGGATGGGGTTGCCATTTCCTCGAACACCTCGTGCGCGGCGGGGGGAGGTTCGACGACGGCGGCGGGCGGGGCCGCGGGCTTCTTCCGTGCCGCGGGCTTCTTCCGCGGCTTGGTCACGGCCGGGGACGAGCCGACGACCTTGGAGGCCGCCCCTCGCGGCCCATAAGAGGCCGCATTCGGCCAGCTCTTCTTGGCGGCCGGGGCGTGCGCCGGGGAGGTGGCCGGGGCGGGCGCCGGGGAGGCGGCGAGGGCGGGCGCCGGGGCGGTGACGGTGGCCGGGGCGGGAGCCGGGGAGGCGGCAGGAGGAGGTGCGAGGCCCGCCTGCCGCCGCTTGGCCCCGACGTGGGTCACCGCCACCACGTCGGCCACGGTCGGGTGGGCGGGGGCGGGGGCGGGCGGGACGGGCGGGGCGGGCGGGGGCGGGAGCCTCCATGGCCGGCGCGGCGGGAGGCGGCGGGAGGAGGAGGCAGTTGCCTCCCGCGCGAGAGAGGAGGAGGCGTGCGGGTTGGGGGGAGATTTTGCTCTCAACCCCTACTTCTTCAGGTTGCAAAGTGATTTGAGGGTTGGACCTCTAATTTTTTTATGGGTTTGAGGGTTTAGAGGTTCTAGTCTACGACGTTTTTTCGACGAAAACTACAAAAAAAACGGTTATTTTTAGAGATTTAAGGGTTTGAGGGCTCTCTACTAGTAATGCTCTAAGGCTGGTGCATCTCAGTGAGAATCGGCTAGCTTTTAGCTGCGGTTTACAGGAACATCGGGTTGGGCTCACTGAAAACGAAACTCGCCTGGATGCCCACTCGATGGAAAAGCTGAGATCTTTCTGCAGCTTGTGCGGCTCCGTTGGACCGGGCACTTCAATGTCACAATGATTATGAGAATGTTGCAACAGTGCTATGAAGAATGTAGTGATTGTTTCCTGCACCATTCTTCTTTTCTGAGGAAAGTTGTACTATTCTTCTAAAGGCCCCACTCACAGGATTCGTAGTGCTGCGTGGAGTTCATGTTATTGATGACAATAATGGGTAAAGGGTCTCCTTGAATTATTGGTGTGTAATAATGGCTAATAGTTCCTCGCATTAACCGTGCCTCGACAGCTTTTCTGTCCTTCTGGTTAAAAGCTTTATTGTTTTTCCCTTGGTTATATCAATACGAAAGAAAACTTCATTCCAGTTTTAACAAAATAAGCATTATTTCTTACGACAAAAACGGTGATTTTTTGTTGGGCGAAACTTTTTTTTCTCAACGTGCATCAAAATGTGCTTCATTTTAGAAAAAAGGCACCGAGAATGCGCAAGTCAACGACCTTAAGATGGTAGTGTGGAACGTGTGGGGGCTAAACTATCGACCCCGTCGCACGGGTGTTCGGAGTTGCGGCTACGACGGGCACGACTACCATGTGTCTCCAAGAGACTAAGTTATCTGATTTATCATCGGATTTGGTTATGGAAGCTTACGTGTGGATTTGATGGTTATTTCTGCTCGCCAATTGTTGAGATGAGGGGTAGCATCTGATAGGACCGAGAGTATATCGATCACAGGGGGTGAATGGAAAATTCAAAATTTCGTTCTAGACTTTGAAAGGAAACCAATCACAACAGCGGAATAAGCAGAGTAGAACCGGCATCGAAGATAAATAAACAAAATCGGGGCCGCTCCCTCCCCGCTAGGGTTCCCACCCCCGCCGCCACCGAAGATAAATAAACAGAACGTGCAACGAAGAATCACTCCAAAGTTCCTATCTAGCGGAGAACATAAGACATAATTGTTTGTAGGGTACGAAACCACCTCAAAACTATTCTTTCCGATCAATCTATCCTAAAATTCGTACTAAAATAACACGAAGCTATTCTTTTCGATCGATCTAACCAAGAGTTCGTACTAAAATAACACCAAAGCAAATTCAGATTCATAATATTCAATCCAACACAAATAACTTCAAAGAGTGCCCCAAGATTTCTACCGGAGAAACAAAGACAAGAACTGTTGGGGAACATAGTAATTTCAAAAAAAATCCTACGCACACACAAGATCATGGTGATGCATATCAGCGAGAGGGGAGAGTGCGTCCACGTACCCTCGTAGACCGAATGCGGAAGCGTTAACACAACGCGGTTGATGTAGTCGTACGTCTTCATGATAACCCACAAGTATAGAGGATCGCAACAGTTTTCGAGGGTAGAGTATTCAACCCAAATTTATTGATTCGACACAAGGGGAGCCAAAGAATATTCTCAAGTATTAGCAGCTGAGTTGTCAATTCAACCACACCTGAAAATTTAATATCTGCATCAAAGTGTTTAGTAGCAAAATAATATGATAATAGTGGTAATGGTAACAAAAGGTAACGGTAGTAAAAGCAATGTTTTTTGTATTTTGTAGTGATGATAGCAATAGCAACGGAAAAGTAAATAAGCGAAGAACAATATATGGAAAGCTCATAGGCAATGGATCGGTGATAGAGAATTATGCCGGATGTGGTTCATCATGTAATAGTCATAACCTAGGGTGACACAGAACTAGCTCCAGTTTGTCAATGTAATGTAGGCATGTATTCCGAATATAGTCATATGTGCTTGTAGAAAAGAACTTGCATGACATCTTTTGTCCTACCCTCCCGTGGCAGCGGGGTCCTTACGGAAACTAAGGGATATTAAGGTCTCCTTTTAATAGAGAACCGGAACAAAGCATTAACACATAGTGAATACATGAACTCCTCAAACTACGGTCATCACCGGTAAGTATCCCGATTATTGTCACTTCGGAGTTAACGAATCATAACACATAATAGGTGACTATAGACTTGCAAGATAGGATCAATAACACTCATATATTGATGAAAACATAATAGGTTCAGATCTGAATTCATGGCACTCGGGCCCTAGTGACAAGCATTAAGCATAGCAAAGTCATAGCAACATCAATCTCAGAACATAGTGGATACTAGGGATCAAACCCTAACAAAACTAACTCGATTACATGATAGATCTCATCCAACCCATCATCGTCCAGCAAGCCTACGATGGAATTACTCACGCACGGCGGTGAGCATCATTAAATTGGTGATGGAGGATGGTTGATGATGATGATGGCGACGGATTCCCCACTCCGGAGCCCCGAACGGACTCTAGATCAGCCCTTCCGAGAGGTTTTAGGGCTTGACGATGGCTCCATATCGTAAAACGCGATGATTTCTTCTCTCTGATTTTTTTCTCCCCGAAACACAATATATGGAGTTGGAGTTGGAGTCGGAGAGGCAACATGGGGCCCACGAGGTAGGGGGCGCGCCCCCACCCTCATGGACAGGTGGTGGGCCCCCCGGCCTTCATCTTTTGCAGGTATTTTTCATATTTTCTGAAAAGTCGCTCCGTGAAGTTTCAGGTCATTCCGAGAACGTTTGTTTCTGCACATAAATAACACCATGGTAATTCTGCTGAAAATAGCGTCAGTCCGGGTTAGTTCCATTCAAATCATGCAAGTTAGAGTCCAAAACAAGGGCAAAAGTGTTTGGAAAAGTAGATACGACGGAGACATATCAACTCCCCCAAGCTTAAACCTTTGCTTGTGCTCAAGCAATTCAGTTGACAAACTGAAAGTGATAAAGAAAAACTTTTACAAACTTTGTTTGCTCTTGTTGTTGTAAATATGTAAAGCCAGCATTCAAGTTTTCAGCAAAGATTATAACTAACCACATTTGCAATAACGCATAGGTCTCAAGTTTACTCATATCAATAGCATAATCAAATAGCGAGCCATAATAATAAATCTCGGATGACAACACTTTCTCAAAACAATCATAATATGATATAACAAGGTGGTATCTCGCTAGCCCTTTCTGAGACCGCAAAACATAAATGCAGAGCACCTTTAAAGACCAAGGACTGACTAGACATTGTAATTCATGGTAAAAGAGATCCAGTCAAGTCATACTCAATGTAAATTAACAATAATGAATGCAAATGACAGCGGTGCTCCCCAACTGGTGCTTTTTAATAAGAGGATGATGACTCAGCATAAAGTAAATAGATAGGCCCTTCGCAGAGGGAAGCAAGGATTTATAGAGGTGCCAGAGCTCGGTTTTGAAAGAGAGGTGAATAATATTTTGAGCGGTATACTTTCATTGTCAACATAACAACCAAGAGATGGCAATATCTTCCATGCTACACACATTATAGGCGGTTCCCAAACAGAATGGTAAAGTTTATACTCCCCCTTCCACCAACAAGCATCAATCCATGGCTTGCTCGAAACAACGAGTGCCTCCAACTAACAAGAGTCCCAGGGGGAGTTTTGTTTGCAATTATTTTGATTTAGTTTGCATAAAGCATGGGACTGGGCATCCCGGTGATCAGTCATTTATCTCGTGAGTGAGGAGCGGAGTCCACTCCTCTTGAGAATAATCCTTCTAACATGGAAGATACAAAAAACTCTAGTTGATACACGAGCTATTCAAGCATACAAAAGAGGATATTTATTTGAAGGTTTAGAGTTTGGCACATACAAATTTACTTGGAACGGCAGGTAGATACCGTAAATAGGTAGGTATAGTGGACTCATGTGGAATAACTTTGGGGTTTAAGGGATTGGATGCACAAGCAGTATTCCGCTTAGTACAGGTGAATGCTAGCAAAAGATTGGGAAGCGACCAGCTAGAGAGCGACAACAGTCATGAACATGCATTAAAATTAATCAACACCGAATACAAGCATGAGTAGGATATAATCCACCATGAACATAAATATCGTGAAGGCTATGTTGATTTTGTTTCAACTACATGCGTGAACATGTGCCAAGTCAAGTCACTTAAATCATTCAGAGGAGGATACCACCCTATCATACCACATCATAACTATCTCAATAGCATGTTGGCACGCAAGGCAAACCATTATAACTCATAGCTAATCAAGCATGGCACAAGAAACTATTGGGGAACGTAGTAATTTCAAAAAATTTCCTACGCACACGCAAGATCATGGTGATGCATTGCAACGAGAGGGGAGAGTGTTGTCTACGTACCAACGCAGACCGACTGCGGAAGCGATCACACAACGTAGAGGAAGTAGTCGTACGTCTTCTTCCCGATCCGACCGATCCAAGTACCGTTACTCCGGCACCTCCGAGTTCTTAGCACACGTTCAGCTCGATGACGATCCCCGGGCTCCGATCCAGCAAAGCTTTGGGGAGGAGTTCTGTCAGCACGACGGCGTGGTGACGATCTTGATGTACTACCGACGTAGGGCTTCGCCTAAGCACTACAACGGTATGATCGAGGTGGAATTTGGTGGCAGGGGGCACCGCACATGGCTAAGGAACGATCTCAAGGATCAACTTGTGTGTCTATGGGGTGCCCCCTGCCCCTGTATATAAAGGATGGAGAAGGAGGAGGCCGGCCAAGGCAAAGGTGCGGCCAGGATAGGGAGTCCTACTAGGACTCCAAGTCCTAGTAGGAGTCCACCAAAAGGGGAGGAAGGGAGAAGGAATAGGAGGAGAAGGAGAGGTGGCCGGCCCCCTTTTCCCTAGTCCAATTCGGACCAAAGGGGAGGGGGGGCGCAACAGCCTTTTCCTCTTCCCACTAAAGCCCATCAAGGCCCATTACCTCTCCCGTAACTAGCCGGTACTCCGAAAAATACCCGAATCACTCGGAACCTTTCTGATGTCCGAATATAGTCGTCCAATATATCGATCTTTACGTCTCGACCATTTCGAGACTCCTCGTCATGTCCCCAATCTCATCCGGAACTCCGAACTCCTTCGGTACATCAAAACTCATAAACTCATAATATAACTGTCATCGAAACCTTAAGCGTGCGGACCCTACGGTTCGAGAACAATGTAGACATGACCGAGACACGTCTCCGGTCAATAACCAATAGCGGGACCTGGATGCCCATATTGGCTCCTACATATTCTACGAAGATCTTTATCGGTCAGACCGCATAACAACATACGTTGTTCCCTTTGTCATCGGTATGTTACTTGCCCGAGATTCGATCGTCGGTATCCAATGCCTAGTTCAATCTCGTTACCGGCAAGTCTCTTTACTCGTTCCGTAATACATCATCCCGCAACTAACTCATTAGTTGCAATGCTTGCAAGGCTTAAGTGATGTGCATTACCGAGAGGGCCCAGAGATACCTCTCCGACAATCGGAGTGACAAATCCTAATCTCGAAATACGCCAACCCAACATCTACCTTTGGAGACACCTGTAGTACTCCTTTATAATCACCCAGTTACGTTGTGACGTTTGGTAGCACCCAAAGTGTTCCTCCGGTAAACGGGAGTTGCATAATCTCATAGTCATAGGAACATGTATAAGTCATGAAGAAAGCAATAGCAACATACTAAACGATCGGGTGCTAAGCTAATGGAATGGGTCATGTCAATCAGATCATTCAACTAATGATGTGACCTCGTTAATCAAATAACAACTCTTTGTTCATGGTTAGGAAACATAACCATCTTTGATTAATGAGCTAGTCAAGTAGAGGCATACTAGTGACACTCTGTTTGTCTATGTATTCACACATGTATTATGTTTCCGGTTAATACAATTCTAGCATGAATAATAAACATTTATCATGATATAAGGAAATAAATAATAACTTTATTATTGCCTCTAGGGCATATTTCCTTCAGTCTCCCACTTGCACTAGAGTCAATAATCTAGTTCACATCGCCATGTGATTTAGCAGCATTATTTCACATCACCATGTGATTAACACCCATAGTTCACATCGTCATGTGACCAACACTCAAAGGTTTTACTAGAGTCAGTAATCTAGTTCACATCTCTATGTGATTAACACCCAAAGAGTACTAAGGTGTGATCATGTTTTTGCTTGTGAGATAATTTTAGTCAACGGGTCTGTCACATTCAAATCCGTAAGTATTTTGCAAAATTCTTTGTCTATAATGCTCTGCACGGAGCTACTCTAGCTAATTGCTCCCACTTTCAATATGTATCCAGATTGTGACTTCAGATTCATCTAGATCAGTGTCAAAAACTTGTATCGACGTAACCCTTTACGACGAACCTTTTTGTCACGTCCATAATCGAGAAACACATCCTTATTTCACTAAGGATAATTCTGACCGCTGTCCAGTGATCTACTCCTAGATCACTATTGTACTCCCTTGCCAAATCAGTGCAGGGTATACAATAGATCTGGTACACAGCATGGCATACTTTATAGAACCTATGAATGAGGCATAGGGAATGACTTTCATTCTCTTTCTATCTTCTGCCGTGGTCGGGCTTTGAGTCTTTACTCAACTTCACACCTTGTAACACAGGTAAGAAACTTTTTCTTTGACTGTTCCGTTTTGAACTACTTCAAAATCTTGTCAAGGTATGTACTTATTGAAAAACTTATCAAGCGTCTTGATCTATCTCTATAGATCTTGAAGCTCAATATGTAAGCAGCTTTACCGAAGTCTTTCTTTGAAAAACTCCTTTCAAACACTCCTTTTATGCTTTACAGAATAATTCTACATTATTTCTGATCAACAATATGTCATTCACATATACTTATCAGAAATGCTGTAGTGCTCCCACTCACTTTCTCGTAAATACAGGCTTCACCGCAAGTCTGTATAAAACTATATGCTTTGATCAACTTATCAAAGCGTATATTCCAACTCCGAGATGCTTGCACCAGTCCACAGATGGATCGCTGGAGCTTGCACATTTTGTTAGCACCTTTCGGATTGACAAAACCTTCTAGTTGCATCACATACAACTCTTCTTTAATAAATCCATTAAGGAATGCAGTTTTGTTTATCCGTTTGCCAGATTTCATAAAATGTGGCAATTACTAACATGATTCGGACAGACTCAAGCATAGATACGAGTGAGAAGCTCTCATCGTAGTCAACACCTTGAACTTGTCGAAAACCTTTTGCGACAGTTCTAGCTTTGTAGATAGTAACACTACTACCAGCGTCCGTCTTCCTCTTGAAGATCCATTTATTCTCAATTGCTTGCCGATCATCGGGCAAGTCAACCAAAGTCCAAACTTTGTTCTCATACATGGATCATATCTCAGATTTCATGGCCTCAAACCATTTCGCGGAATCCGGGCTCATCATCGCTTCCTCATAGTTCGTAGGTTCGTCATGGTCAAGTAACATGACCTCCAGAACAGGATTACCGTACCACTCTGGTGCGGATCTCACTCTGGTTTACCTACGATATTCGGTAGTAACTTGATCTGAAGTTACATGATCATCATCATTAGCTTCCTCACTAATTGGTGTAGTAGTCACAAGAACAGATTTTTGTGATGAACTACTTTCCAATAAGGTAGAAGGTACAATTACCTTATCAAGTTTTCTACTTTCCTCCCACTCACTTCTTTCAAGAGAAACTCCTCTAGAAAGGATTCATTATAAGCAACGAATGTCTTGCCTTAGGATCTGTGATAGAAGGTGTACCCAACAGTCTCCTTTGGGTATCCTATGAAGACATATTTCTCCGATTTGGGTTTGAGCTTATCAGGATGAAACTTTTTCACATAAGCATCACAACCCCAAACTTTAAGAAACGACTACTTTGGTTTCTTGCTAAACCACAATTCAGATTGTGTCGTCTCAACGGACTTAGATGGTGCCCCTTTTTAACGTGAATGCAGCTGTCTCTAATGCATAACCCCAGAACGATAGTGGTAGATCGGTAAGAGACATCATAGATCGCACTATATCTAATAAAGTATGGTTATGACGTTCGGACACACTATTACACTATGGTGTTCCATGTGGCGTGAGTAGTGAAACTATTTCACATTGTTTTTAACTGAAGGCCAAACTCGTAACTCAAATACTTTTCTCTACGATCAGATCATAGAAACTTTATTTTCTTGTTACGATGATTTTTCACTTCACTCTGAAATTCTTTGAACTTTTCAAATGTTTCAGACATATGTTTCATCAAGTAGATATACTCATATCTGCTCAAATCATCTGTGAAGATCAGAAAATAATGATACCTGTCGCGAGCCTCAATATTCATCGGACCACATACATCAGTATGTATGATTTCCAACAAATCTGTTGCTCACTCCATTGTTCCGAAGAACAGAGTCTTAGTCATCTTGCCCATGAGGCATGGTTCGCAAGCATCAACTGATTCATAATCAAGTGATTCCAAAAGCCCATCAGCATGGAGTTTCTTCATGCGCTTTACACCAATATGACCTAAACGGCAGTGCTACAAATAAGTTGCACTATCATTATTAACTTTGCATCTTTTGGTTTCAATATTATGATTATGTGTATCACTACGATCGAGATCCAATGAACTATTTTCATTGGGTGTGTAACCATATAAGGTTTTATTCATGTAAACAGAACAACAATTTATTCTCTTACTTAAATGAATAACCGTATTACAATAAACATGATCAAATCATATTCATGCTCAACGCAAACACCAAATAACACTTATTTAGGTTCAACACTAATCCCGAAATTATGGGGAGTGTGCGATGATGATCATATCAATCTTGGAACCACTTCCAACACACATCGTCACTTCACCCTTAACTAGTCTCTGTTTATTCTGCAACTCCCGTTTCGAGTTACTAATCTTAGCAACTGAACTAGTATCAAATACTGAGGGTTTGCTATAAACACTAGTAAAGTACACATCGATAACATGTATATCAAATATACTTATGTTCACTCTGCCATCCTTCTTATCCGCCAATCACTTGGGGTAATTCCACTTCCAGTGACCAGTCCCTTTGCAGTAGAAGCTCTTAGTCTCAGGCTTAGGATCAGACTTGGGCTTCTTCACTTGAGCAGCAACTTGCTTGCCGTTCTTCTTGAAGTTCCCCTTCTTCCCTTTGCCCTTTTCTTGAAACTAGTGGTCTTGTCAACCATCAACACTTGTTGTTTTTCTTGATTTCTACCTTCGTTGATTTCAGCATCACGAAGAGCTTGGGAGTTGTTTCCGTTATCCCTTGCATATTATAGTTCATCACGAAGTTCTACTAACTTAGTGATGATGACTAGAGAATTCTGTCAATCACTATCTTACCTAGAAGATTAACTCCCACTTGATTCAAGCGATTGTAGTACCCAGACAATCTGAGCACATGCCCACTAGTTGAGCGATTCTCCTCCATCTTTTAGCTATAGAACTTGTTGGAGACTTCATATCTCTCAACTCGGGTATTTGCTTGAAATATTAACTTCAACTCCTGGAACATCTCATATGGTCCATGACGTTCAAAACGTCTTTGAAGTCCCGATTCTAAGCTGTTAAGTATGGTGCACTAAACTATCAAGTAGTCATCATATTGAGCTAGCCAAACGTTCATAACGTCTGCATCTGCTCCTGCAATAGGTCTGTCACCTAGCGGTGCATCAAGGACATAATTCTTCTGTGCAGCAATGAGGATAAACCTCAGATCACGGATCCAATCCGCATCATTGCTACTAACATTTTTCAACACAATTTTCTCTAGGAACATATCAAAATAAACACAGGGAAGCAACAACGCGAGCTATTGATCTACAACATGATTTGCAAAATACTACCAGGACTAAGTTCATGATAAATTTAAGTTCAATTAATCATATTATTTAAGAACTCCCACTTAGATAGACATCCCTCTAATCCTCTAAGTGATCACGTGATCCAAATCAACTAAACCATAACTGATCATCACGTGAGATGGAGTAGTTTTCAATGGTGAACATCGTTATGTTGATCATATCTACTATATGATTCACGCTCGACCTTTCGGTCTCCGTGTTCCGAGGCCATATCTGCATATGCTAGGCTCGTCAAGTTTAACCTGAGTATTCTGCGTGTGCAAAACTGGCTTGCACCCGTTGTAGATGGACGTAGAGCTTATCACACCCGATCATCACGTGGTGTCTGGGCACGACGAACTTTGGCAACGGTGCATACTCAGGGAGAACACTTCTTGATAATTTAGTGAGAGATCATCTTATAATGCTACCGTCAATCAAAGCAAGATAAGATGCATAAAAGATAAACATCACATGCAATCAATATAAGTGATATGATATGGCCATCATCATCTTGTGCTTGTGATCTCCATCTCCGAAGCACCGTCATGATCACCATCGTCACCGGCGTGACACCTTGATCTCCATCGTAGCATCGTTGTCGTCTCGCCAATCTTATGCTTCCACGACTATCACTACCGCTTAGTAATAAAGTAAAGCATTACATCGCGATTGCATTGCATACAATAAAGCGACAACCATATGGCTCCTGCCAGTTGCCGATAACTTGGTTACAAAACATGATCATCTCATACAATAAAATTTAGCATCATGCCTTGACCATATCACATCACAACATGCCCTGCAAAAACAAGTTAGACGTCCTCTACTTTGTTGTTGCAAGTTTTACGTGGCTGCTACGGGCTTTAAGTAAGAACCAATCTCACCTACGCATCAAAACCACAACGATAGTTTGTCAAATAGACTCCGTTTTAACCTTCTCAAGGACCGGGCGTAGCCACACTCGGTTCAACTAAAGTTGGAGAGACAGTCGCCCGCAAGCCATCTATGTGCAAAGCACGTCGAGGGAACCGGTCTCGCGTAAGCGTACACGTAAGGTTGGTCTGGGTCGTCTCGTCCAACAATACCGCCGAACCAAAGTATGACATGCTGGTAGGCAGTATGACTTGTATCGCCCACAACTCACTTGTGTTCTACTCGTGCAAATAACATCAAACCATAAAACCTGGCTCGGATGCCACTGTTGGGGAACGTAGTAATTTCAAAAAATTTCCTACGCACACGCAAGATCATGGTGATGCATTGCAACGAGAGGGGAGAGTGTTGTCTACGTACCAACGCAGACCGACTGCGGAAGCGATCACACAACGTAGAGGAAGTAGTCGTACGTCTTCTTCCCGATCCGACCGATCCAAGTACCGTTACTCCGGCACCTCCGAGTTCTTAGCACACGTTCAGCTCGATGACGATCCCCGGGCTCCAATCCAGCAAAGCTTTGGGGAGGAGTTCTGTCAGCACGACGGCGTGGTGACGATCTTGATGTACTACCGACGTAGGGCTTCGCCTAAGCACTACAACGGTATGATCGAGGTGGAATTTGGTGGCAGGGGGCACTGCACACGGCTAAGGAACGATCTCAAGGATCAACTTGTGTGTCTATGGGGTGCCCCCTGCCCCTGTATATAAAGGATGGAGAAGGAGGAGGCCGGCCAAGGCAAAGGTGCGGCCAGGATAGGGAGTCCTACTAGGACTCCAAGTCCTAGTAGGAGTCCACCAAAAGGGGAGGAAGGGAGAAGGAATAGGAGGAGAAGGAGAGGTGGCCGGCCCCCTTTTCCCTAGTCCAATTCGGACCAAAGGGGAGGGGGGCGCAGCAGCCTTTTCCTCTTCCCACTAAAGCCCATCAAGGCCCATTACCTCTCCCGTAACTATCCGGTACTCCGAAAAATACCCGAATCACCTTTCCGATGTCCGAATATAGTCGTCCAATATATCGATCTTTACGTCTCGACCATTTAGAGACTCCTCGTCATGTCCCCAATCTCATCCGGAACTCCGAACTCCTTCGGTACATCAAAACTCATAAACTCATAATATAACTGTCATCGAAACCTTAAGCGTGCGGACCCTACGGTTCGAGAACAATGTAGACATGACCGAGACACGTCTCCGGTCAATAACCAATAGCGGGACCTGGATGCCCATATTGGCTCCTACATATTCTACGAAGATCTTTATCGGTCAGACCGCATAACAACATACGTTGTTCCCTTTGTCATCGGTATGTTACTTGCCCGAGATTCGATCGTCGGTATCCAATACCTAGTTCAATCTCGTTACCGGCAAGTCTCTTTACTCGTTCCGTAATACATCATCCCGCCACTAACTCATTAGTTGCAATGCTTGCAAGGCTTAAGTGATGTGCATTACCGAGAGGGCCCAGAGATACCTCTCCGACAATCGGAGTGACAAATCCTAATCTCGAAATACGCCAACCCAACATCTACCTTTGGAGACACCTGTAGTACTCCTTTATAATCACCCAGTTACGTTGTGACGTTTGGTAGCACCCAAAGTGTTCCTCCGGTAAACGGGAGTTGCATAATCTCATAGTCATAGGAACATGTATAAGTCATGAAGAAAGCAATAGCAACATACTAAACGATCGGGTGCTAAGCTAATGGAATGGGTCATGTCAATCAGATCATTCAACTAATGATGTGACCTCGTTAATCAAATAACAACTCTTTGTTCATGGTTAGGAAACATAACCATCTTTGATTAACGAGCTAGTCAAGTAGAGGCATACTAGTGACACTCTGCTTGTCTATGTATTCACACATGTATTATGTTTCCGGTTAATACAATTCTAGCATGAATAATAAACATTTATCATGATATAAGGAAATAAATAATAACTTTATTATTGCCTCTAGGGCATATTTCCTTCAGAAACTATGATCTCTAATTGTCATTGCAAACATGTTTATTTATAATAGGCTGAATCAGGAACAATGAACTAATCATATTTACAAAAACAAAAGAGGTCGAGTTCATACCAGCTTTTCTCATCTCAGCCAATGCATCATATATCATCATAATTGCCTTTCACTTGCATGACCGAACGATGTGGATAATAATAATAGTGCATGTGCATTGGACTAGGCTGGAATCTGCAAGCATTCAATAAACAGGAGAAGACAAGGCAATATGGGCTCTTTCATTAGATCAACATTTATGTATATAAGAGCCACTTCAACAATTTAATCATGGTCTTCTCCTATCGACCCCCAAAGAAAAGAAAAGAAATAAAACTATTTACACGGGAAGGCTCCCAACAAGCAAAAGAAGAACAGGAAATCTTTTTGGGTTTTCTTTTTAATTACTACTACAAGCATGGAAAGTAAACTAATTAAAAGCTACAACTAATTTTGTTTTGGTTTTTCTTAAGGTTTATTAAACACACAAGAAGAAAGCATAAAAAGGAAATAAACTAGCATGGATGATACAATGAAAAAGTATGAGCACCGACATCTAGAAATGAGTATGTGAGGACAAATGTAATGTCGGTGGGAAATACGTACTCCCCCAAGCTTAGGCTTTTGGCCTAAGTTGGTCTATGGCCACGGCTGGCCTGGCGGATATCCATAATAATAGTTGGGGTCGTACTGAGAAGAAGAAGATGAAGACTCCGATTGCCACTGGCTGACAATCATCTCCGGATCCCACTGGTAATTAGACTGTCGTGAAGGATCAACCTGTGGTTCCGTGTAACGCCCCGAGACCGATGTGCCAGGTGTCCGCCAGTTATTCGTCGTGGTTGCGTTGTCATTGCTTGCGTGTCATGCATTGCATATCATGTCATCATGCGCATTTCATTTGCATACGTGTTCGTCTCATGCATCCGAGCATTTTCCCCGTTATTCGTTTTGCATTCCGACGCTTCGTTCTCCTCCGATGGTCAATTCTAGCTTTCTTTCGTGTTTGGGGATTAAACATTTCCGGATTGGACCGAGACTTGCCAAGCGGCCTTGGTTTACTACCGGTAGACCGCCTGTCAAGTTTCATACCATTTGGACTTCGTTTGATACTCCAACGGTTAACCGAGGGACCGAGAAGGCCTCGTGTGTGTGCAGCCCAACACCCTTTCAATTTGGCCCAAAACCCACCTAAGTCTGCTCCATCATCTCGGTCGTTCGATCACGATCGCGTGGCCGAAAACCGCACCTCATTTGGAGCTTCCTAGCTCCCTCTACCTCTATAAATAGATCCCCTTCCGAAAATCCCGGATCCCCTCGTCTCAAACCCTAAAAATTCCCTCCGCCGCCGCCGGACACGTCCGGGACGGAGCCGGACATGTCCACCGCCCGCCGCCACCTCACTCCCACCAATGGGGAGCCGCCACATCATCCCCGCCGCCACTCCAGGCCAATCGGGCGTCTCCACCTCACCCGGCCAGCTGTCTCTCTCTCTCCATCGTGGCCCGCGAGGCCCACGGCAGGCCCGCCCGGCCCGCGCATCTCTGCCGCCCCATGCCTCAGCGTCGCCGCCTGGATTCCCGCCGGCGAGCACCTCCGCCGCCACGCCGGTGCTGCACCACCGCTTTTCGCGCTCGACGCCGGCAGCACCCGCCGCCACCAGACTTCGCCGGCCGGCCGCGCCGTCCCGGAGGTCTCCCGCCGGCGACCCCGCACCTCACCTCGACCTCGGCGCCCCAAGCTCCTCGAGCTGGCCACCTCCTTCCACTCCGGCGGACGACTCCGGTGACCTCGGGGAACGCGCCGATGAACAGTGATGACCAGTGCCTCGGATCTCAGATCTGAGATATTTTGGATCTCGGTTGACTTTTTCTCTCCCGAACCCTAATTTTTCATGCCTACTTTGACCTGCCATAACTTTGCACCCGTAGCTCCGATTCATGCATATGATATATCAAATCTTCGTCTCGACGAGTACATCATTTCATTCCATTGCATCATTTGCATTTGAGTTCATCTTGATGCCCGTATTGCTGTTAGAAGGAGGCATCGTGAGATAAATTGCAGATCCGTTAGTTCATCATGCACTTTTGTCATTTTTGCCAGGTTTAATCCGTGCATGATATGCCTGTGCCCCTTTGGGATGAATTGTTAAGCAGGTTGTCTTCTTTCCAGAGGCGCCTCCCATGCATTTTTAGGATGTGTGTGTTGTGTTGTGCAAGCTTGCGAACTAGGGTACCTGAGCTTACTGATTTCAGGGACTTAGTGAAAATCACTAAGTCTGGGATGTTTTAGTTCACGATGCTATATGTCCAGCTTGTTTCCTAGAGATCCGTGCCTCTTTTGAGGATGATCAGTAAGGGTGATTTGTTATGCTTGTTGTGCTTAATCCATCCATGTCTTTACTTGTTATGTTGGAGCTCCCTAGGTTGACTCAATCGAGCTCAACTTTTGGATAGTTGTTGTTTTGGGCAGATCGTGAACTCTTTTGCGATTTTGCCGGAGTGATTGCTTGTGATCCATGCATGCTATGCCTTTGTTCTTGCCATGTCTAGCTAGCATTTTGTGCCTTCTTAATGGATATATGCTTGCCTTGCCATGACTTGCACCGTAGTGAGTGCATCGAGCTCGTTTACATGCCTCCGTGAGTTATATTTCAGCATGTCCCAGTTTTCACTAAGTTTGAAAACTGATTGTGTTTCATCGATGTTCGTGTGCTCGGTAGAGCATTTTGTGAACCCCTTTGGCCCCAGGTCATTTTGGGTGTTTTGTTAAGCTTGTTGAGTAGCTCCATGCCATGCTCTTACTTGCCATGTTCAGGTTTTGCATCATGTTGTTTTGCTGCTCCGAAGAGAGCATCGTGATCTGAAATTCCAGACTAGCGTTAATTTCGCTAAGTCTGAAATCTGTTTTGTTTATTCAGTTTTGCCATGCTTGTTTGAAGCCCTTAATGAATGAATTTGCCTATGCCTCAGTCCTGGGGATTAGTTAAGCTTCTTGAGTACATCACTGCCATGTAATTTGTTCTCGTGTTTGGTGGCTGTAGCATGTTCATTTTGTTGCATTTAGGAGCCTACTTGCTGTAAATCGCAGATCGGTTCGTTTCGTAAAACGCTTGCCATTTCCAAACCGTAGCTCCGATTGCCATGATCTTTATATCGTTTTCAGGCGATTTCATCCCCTCTATCCAGTGGCACACTTGGTTTTCCAAGTTGAGGCCAGGCTCATGCATTTCCTGTCACGTCTTGCATTTTGCATCCCGCATCGCATCCCGCATCTCGCATATCATACCATGTTCATGTGTTGGTTGTTTACTATGTTGTGTGCTTCTTTTCCGGTGATTGCTTATTCGGGTTGGTTCCGGTAACGTCGAGTTTGTGAGGACCCGTTCATCTACGTCCGTTTGTCATCTCCATGGACTCGTTCTTCTTCCTTGCGGGATTTCAGGCAAGATGATCATACCCTCGAAATCACTACTATCTTTGCTATGCTAGTTCGCTCGCTCTTTTGCTATGCCATTGCTACGATGCCTACCACTTGCTTGTAAGCCTCCTAAATTGCCATGTTCAGCCTCTAACCCACCAATGTCCTAGCAAACCGTTGATTGGCTATGTTACCGCTTTGCTCAGCCCCTCTTATAGCGTTGTTAGTTGCAGGTGAAGATTGAAGTTTGTTCCTTGTTGGAACATGGAGATGTTGTTCCTTATTGGAACATGTTACTTGTTGGGATATCACTATATATCTAATTTAATTAATGCATCTATATACTTGGTAAAGGGTGGAAGGCTCGGCCTTATGCCTGGTGTTTTGTTCCACTCTTGCCACCCTAGTTTCCGTCATATCGGTGTTATGTTCCCGGATTTTGCGTCCCTTACGCGGTTGGGCTATAATGGGAACCCCTTGATAGTTCGCCTTAAGTAAAGCTTTGCCAGCAATGCCCAACATTGGTTTTACCATTTGCCACCTAGCCTTTTTCCCTTGGGAGTCGCGCATCCCGAGGGTCATCTTTATTTTAACCCCCCCTGGGCCAGTGCTTGTCTAAGTGTTGGTCCGAACTAGAGTCCTTTGCAGCGCCACCTCGGGGAAACTTGAGGGCTGGTTTTAGTTGTACGGAGCGCTCATCCGGTGTTGCCCCGAGAACGAGATATGTGCAGCTCCTATCAGGATGTCGGCGCATCGGGCGGTGTTGCTGGTTTAGTTTTACCCTGTCAAAATGTCTTGTTGTACTGGGAGACCGAGTCTGATCGGAATATTTCGGGTGGAGGTCTATTCCTTCGTTGACCGTGAGAGCTTGTCGTGGGCTAAGTTGGGACACCCTGTAGGGATTTGAACTTTCGAAAGCCGTGCCCGCGGTTATGGGCAGATGGGAATTTGTTAACGTCCGGTTGTAGAAAACCTAAAGTCGACCTTAATTAAAATGAATCAACAGCGTGTGTAACCGTGATGGTCTCTTTCCGGCGGAGTCCGGGAAGTGAACACGGTTGTTGGAGTTATGCTTGACGTAGGTAGTCCAGGATCACTTCTTGATCATACTTTTATCGACCGTGCTTTGCCTTGTCTTCTCGCCCTCGTTTGCGAATAGGTTAGCCACCATATATGCTAGTCGCTTGCTGCAGCTCCACCTCATACCTTTACCTTACCCATAAGCTTAAATAGTCTTGATCGCGAGGGTGCGAGATTGCTGAGTCCCCGTGGCTCACAGATACTTCCAAAACCAGCTTGCAGGTGCCGATGAGTTCGTGCAGATGACGCAACCCAGCTCAGGAGGAGCTCGTTGAAGACCTTGTTCATTTGTGTTGTTTCGTTCTAGTTGATCAGTAGTGGAGCCCAGTTGGGGTCGATCGGGGACCTTTGTCGCATTTGGGGTTCTTCTTTTATTTTGGTTCCGTAGTCGGACCATGAGTGTATTTGGTTGATGTAATGCTTTATTCATGTAATTGTGTGAAGTGGCGAGTGTAAGCCAACTATGTATCTCTTATTCCTTATCATATTACATGGGTTGTGTGAAGATTACCTCACTTGCGACATATGCCTTCAATGCGATTATGCCTCTAAGTCGTGCCTCGACACGTGGGAGATATAGTCGCATCGAGGGTGTTACAAGTTGGTAATCAGAGCCTTCCCCGACCTTAGGAGCCCCCATTGCTTGATCGTTTTTAGCAGCCGAGTTGTGTCTAGAAAAATGTTTTGAGTCCTTAGGAATTATATATCGGAGAGATTAGGAATTCTTTTTACTTCCCAGTCTCCTCATCGCTCTGGTAAGGCATCCTGACGTAGAGTTTTGACTCTTCTCTTCTCAAATTTCACTAAATTTTTTTTTAGGATCACGCGAGTATCTTGGTTTTGTTCCGATGGCTTATGATGAGAATACTGTCTTGGTGCCTCCTGTCAGGGGTTTAGTGGAAGTGTCCCGGGGAGTTGAGCTCTGAGGTGTTGTCATCATAATTTTATCGTTGCAATTCTGGTATACTTGAGATATGTGCGCGACATCGAAAATCTCCTTTATGCAGTTCGTTGGTGAGATAACGTCGACGCCACCCAGTACTGGGGCGGGAGTTCGGGAGTATCGCCATAACTTGTATAACGGATGCTTTTCGAAGGTTGAGATAGATGGTTTCCGAAGGTTTCTTGGTTATGTGTTGAAGGATGGATGCAGCTGGATGTAGGATTTGCTAGCTTGGGTGAGATATTATGCTTCCCCTGTATCCTCAACACCTGATTGCATAACCGGAAAATTTCGGGAGTTTCATAGGTGGGAATTCAAGTAGCTCTTAGGATATCCTTCCAACAGATGTGTGATATGAAATTGGGGTTCGACGTCTAGTGGTTCGCCTATTCACGGTCGATTTTACAGTGGTCTCGTTGTGTCTTAAAGAGTCCTTGGCTATGCTGACTCGGGGACGCTTCGTATGTCATGTCCACTGCCTTGTACATGATGGTGCTGTACGATCGAGCCCGTGTAGGTCCCACCACGAAAACTTCGGACGAAATCTTTGTCATATGTTTGTTCCGGCTTATTTCGCAAGCCAACCCTTTGTTTTTGTTTTGAGTTGTGGTATTCGAGTTGCTTCAATGTCAAGTGTTGATTCCATACCTTTCCTAAATGGTGTTCTCATACCTCTATGTGAATACTAATCCTTCATGATAGTCGAGATTGTCATGCCAATTTCTTCTAAACCGGCGTGTTTCTCTTCAAGTGGATCCGATCATTTCAACTCCCGCAAGATCAATTATCACTTCTTCTCAACGGTGTTTGTTTCATTCGTCCCAAGCTGCCTTTGTTTTTTTCCCTCCCTCCCACCCTTGTTTCTTCGAGGAACCATATTTCTTATTCAAGTATCCTTCTTATTGATGTGAAGTGTCTCCATTCTTTTCTATCAATATTCTTATCCGGTGATTCTCATAAATATTCTAACGGAGCTTCAAGTTTATCATTCTTTGTTCTTTTCTTCTCCGGTGGATCCAAGTCAAACTTTGTGGATCATATCCTTTTTCCTCATTTCAGTGCTTTTTCATGCCGGTGCACCTCATTATCATTCTACTTCTCGCTATTTGCTATTCCGGAGTGCTCAAGATATCTCGAAGATTCATGTATCCACTCTTCTTTCATTCAAGCTATTTTGAGGATGTTATATCATTCAAGCCTTTTTATTCGACTGGTGCATTCTCCTTTTCAAGTAATCATTCAACGGTGTTTCTTTGAGTGGGCCCTAACCCACAGGTCTATTCCCAGGATCTTACCTGACTCTTCTTATTTTCTGGAGCTACCATCAAATTCTTTTCGAAGTTTGACGTAAGTATGAGTTATCATCAGTCATATGTATTTTATCAAGGATCTTTCACAATTCTTTTCATCGTTGGCTCTACCTCTTCGTTTTGATTATTCCGGTGTGCCTCAATAATTCTTGGTGGTGTTTCTCGTTGGCTTTCTCATCATTTGAAGACCGAAGAAGAGTTTTACCTCCATATCTTATCCGTTCTCTCAGAGATTCGTGGTGCTAGCTTGTTGCCATCCTCTCATAATTATTTTTCGATTGTGAGAATTCTTTTATCCATCCGGAGCAATTCAGGAGCCTTTTCAATTTGTTCATCCGGAGTCCATCAATTCAGATTTATTCATTCTCAGCTTTCAGCTATCATTCTCCTAATCTTACCGGTGCTTTGTTCAAGTGATATCTAATCAGTTCGTGATCCCTTCGGTCTCTTGTATCTAAATTCTCTCAAGTATCTTCGTTCATTTGCTAATCCTGCCCGGTGTTCCTTTATCTTTTCTTCAATCGTTTTCAATTCTTACGGTGGTTCGTCCAAGAGTTCTCGTCATTTGTTACCGTATATATTCATTCGTTGTTTCAATCCTACCGGTGGTCCATTAAGTTTGCGCTATATCTCTCTTAATCATTTCTACGAGAATAAGTAGTGTGCCAAATCCATGGTTTGTCATCAATTTAAATTGGTGAAGGATAAGCATAACACAATTCTTATTCTTGTTTCATCCAAGTGATAAATTTCCTATTCCGGAGGTTCATCAAGATTTTGATCTCAATTGCTCATCTTATCATTTCTTTCCAGAGTTCTTACCTTTTTTGCATTATCTCGTCGCGAAGCTCCTTCTAAATCATTACAAGGCTTCACCTTGTGATTTCAACTTCTTTTTCCTTCCGTTTGCTCATCCTTTTGTTTACCGGAGTTTGTTCTCGATGATTAAATTCTTCGGTTCAAGTGCTCATCTTTCTTTCCCGGAGTTCCAACCTCTTTCAATTATGTTATCACGGAGTTCTCTATTTAAATCATTGCGAGGCTTCAATCTTATTCTTTTCATCATTCAATTATTTTGGATCATTCTTTTATTACCGGAGTTCTTCATCGAGGTTATACATGATGGATTCATCTAGGATTTAATTCCTTCTCGAAGTGTTCATTGAGATTCTTTTCTAAGGAGCTCATGCCTTCTTCATCTTGCAATCCGGAGTGCAATTTCTTTCTACCGTATCTTTGGAGGTGGTTTTACATCATTCTTGATAATTTGAGTTCGTGTTTCATGATTCACATGTTATTAAGAATGAGGTACTTTAAATCCATCAACCTCTTCGTTGGAGTTATCTTGGGTTACATTTCACCTAAAAGCTTTCCCTAAGGATTTTGCTATTTATGGTGCTCATATATGATCCAAGCTCTTCATTTACCCTCCCGGTGATATAGCTTCTCGTCTCCTTGTTCATTCCAATCCAATTCTTCTTCCCGTGAGTGGCAGGTTGTCACCTCATTATGTTTGAGTTGTATTCCATAAGACCATATCAACCTATTCTTTTCGTTGTTGGTTTTCCAACAACTCCGTTCTAGCTTCTGTTGTAACCGTGCTCTCTCAAGATATTGTTTTCCTTCGTTCACTCCATTCCATTCTTACTTTTGTTCCGGAGGCATTGTGATGTTCATCTTTTCAACCCATCATCTCGTTTTGTCAAAGATCATGTTCTTTTCATGCCTATCCATTTAACCGGAGTGTCGTCCCCTCTTTTCAACTTCTATCTCCTTGTCAAGTTCTTATTCAATTATTTTCTTTTCAACCGGAGTGCTGCCCGAATTTTGGTTTTTCCTTGATCTCATTCCTTAACCGCAGTGTCTTTCTATATATATCTTCCCTTCAACCTCAAGGTTTCGCAATGCTCTTTGTCCCTCGTTTCTAACGGAGTGTTTTTGACCTTGTTCTCCTTCGTTCTATTCTTTTCTCGAATTTATTCAACCTCTCAAGGTTGTGGTTTCACTCATTTGTCAAGGAAGCAACTTAGCTTTACCTCTCATCTTTTCTCTTCCGTTGTTTCCCTCCGGTGCCATTCTAGATCTCGGGACGAGATCCTCTCGTAGTGGTGGAGTGTTGTAACGCCCCGAGACCGATGTGCCAGGTGTCCGCCAGTTATTCGTCGTGGTTGCGTTGTCATTGCTTGCGTGTCATGCATTGCATATCATGTCATCATGCGCATTTCATTTGCATACGTGTTCGTCTCATGCATCCGAGCATTTTCCCCGTTATCCGTTTTGCATTCCGATGCTTCGTTCTCCTCCGGTGGTCAATTCTAGCTTTCTTTTGTGTTTGGGGATTAAACATTTCTGGATTGGACCGAGAGTTGCCAAGCGGCCTTGGTTTACTACCGGTAGACCGCCTGTCAAGTTTCGTACCATTTGGACTTCGTTTGATACTCCAACGGTTAACCGAGGGACCGAGAAGGCCTCGTGTGTGTGCAGCCCAACACCCTTTCAATTTGGCCCAAAACCCACCTAACTCTGATCCATCATCTCGGTCGTTCGATCACGATCGCGTGGCCGAAAACCGCACCTCATTTGGAGCTTCCTAGCTCCCTCTACCTCTATAAATAGATCCCCTTCCGAAAATCCCGGATCCCCTCGTCTCAAACCCTAAAAATTCCCTCCGCCGCCGTCGGACACGTCCGGGACGGAGCCGGACATGTCCACCGCCCGCCGCCACCTCACTCCCACCAATGGGGAGCCGCCACGTCATCCCCGCCGCCACTCCAGGCCAATCGGGCGTCGCCACCTCACCCGGCCAGCTCTCTCTCTCTCCGCCGCGGCCCGCGAGGCCCACGGCAGGCCCGCCCGGCCCGCGCATCTCTGCCGCCCCATGCCTCAGCGCCGCCGCCTGGCTTCCCGCCGGCGAGCACCTCCGCCGCCACGCCGGTGCTGCACCGCCGCTTTCCGCGCTCGACGCCGGCAGCACCCGCCGCCACCAGACTTCGCCGGCCGGCCGCGCCGTCCCGGAGGTCTCCCGCCGGCGACCCCGCACCTCACCTCAACCCCGGCGCCCCAAGCTCCTCGAGCCGGCCACCTGCTTCCACTCCGGCGGACGACTCCGGCGACCTCGGGGAACGCGCCGATGAACAGTTATGAACAGTGCCCCGGATCTCAGATCTGAGATATTTTGGATCTCGATTGACTTTTTCTCTCCCGAACCCTAATTTTTCATGCCTACTTTGACCTGCCATAATTTTGCACCCGTAGCTCCGATTCATGCATATGATATATCAAATCTTCGTCTTGACGAGTACATCATTTCATTCCATTGCATCATTTGCATTTGAGTTCATCTTGATGCCCGTATTGCTGTTAGAAGGAGGCATCGTGAGTTAAATTGCAGATCCATTAGTTCATCATGCACTTTTGTCATTTTTGCCATGTTTAATCCGTGCATGATATGCCTGTGCCCCTTTGGGATGAATTGTTAAGCATGTTGTCTTCTTTCCAGAGGTGCCTCCCATGCATTTTTAGGATGTGTGTGTTGTCTTGTGCAAGCTTGCGAAGTAGGGTACCTGAGCTTACAGATTTCAGGGACTTAGTGAAAATCACTAAGTCTGGGATGTTTTAGTTCACGATGCTATATGTCCACCTTGTTTCCTAGTGATCCGTGCCTCTTTTGAGGATGATCAGTAAGGGTGATTTGTTATGCTTGTTGTGCTTAATCCATCCATGTCTTTATGTGTTATGTTGGAGCTCCCTAGGTTGACTCAATCGAGCTCAACTTTTGGATAGTTGTTGTTTTGGGCAGATCGTGAACTCTTTTGCGATTTTGCCGGAGTGATTGCTAGTGATCCATGCATGCTATGCCTTTGTTCTTGCCATGTCTACCTAGCATTTTGTGCCTTCTTAATGGATATATGCTTGCCTTGCCATGAATTGCACCGTAGTGAGTGCATCGAGCTCGTTTACATGCCTCCGTGAGTTATATTTCAGCATGTCCCAGTTTTCACTAAGTCTGAAAACTGATTGTGTTTCATCGATGTTCGTGTGCTCGGTAGAGCATTTTGTGAACCCCTTTGGCCCCAGGTCATTTTGGGTGTTTTGTTAATCTTGTTGAGTAGCTCCATGACATGCTCTTACTTGCCATGTTCAGGTTTTGCATCATGTTGTTTTGCTGCTCCGAAGAGAGCATCGTGATCTGAAATTCCAGACTAGCGTTAATTTCGCCAAGTCTGAAATCTGTTTTGTTTATTCAGTTTTGCCATGCTTGTTTGAAGCCCTTAATGAATGAATTTGCCTATGCCTCAGTCCTGGGGATTTGTTAAGCTTCTTGAGTACATCACTGCCATATAATTTGTTCTCGTGTTTGGTGGCTGTAGCATGTTCATTTTGTTGCATTTAGGAGCCTACTTGCTGTAAATCGCAGATCGGTTCGTTTCGTAAAACGCTTGCCATTTCCAAACCGTAGCTCCGATTGCCATGATCTTTATATCGTTTTCAGGCGATTTCATCCCCTCTATCCAGTGGCACACTTGGTTTTCCAAGTTGAGGCCAGGCTCATGCATTTCCTGTCACGTCTTGCATTTTGCATCCCGCATCGCATCCCGCATCTCGCATATCATACCATGTTCATGTGTTGGTTGTTTACTATGTTGTGTGCTTCTTTTCCGATGATTGCTTCTTCGGGTTGGTTCCGGTAACGTCGAGTTTGTGAGGACCCGTTCATCTACGTCCGTTTGTCATCTCCATGGACTCGTTCTTCTTCCTTGCGGGATTTCAGGCAAGATGATCATACCCTCGAAATCACTACTATCTTTGCTATGCTAGTTCGCTCGCTCTTTTGCTATGCCATTGCTACGATGCCTACCACTTGCTTGTCAGCCTCCCAAATTGCCATGTTCAGCCTCTAACCCACCAATGTCCTAGCAAACAGTTGATTGGCTATGTTACCGCTTTGCTCAGCCCCTCTTATAGCGTTGTTAGTTGCAGGTGAAGATTGAAGTTTGTTCCTTGTTGGAACATGGAGATGTTGTTCCTTATTGGAACATGTTACTTGTTGGGATATCACTATATATCTTATTTAATTAATGCATCTATATACTTGGTAAAGGGTGGAAGGCTCGGCCTTATGCCTGGTGTTTTGTTCCACTCTTGCCGCCCTAGTTTCCGTCATATCGGTGTTATGTTCCCGGATTTTGCGTCCCTTACGCGGTTGGGCTATAATGGGAACCCCTTGACAGTTCGCCTTAAGTAAAGCTTTGCCAGCAATGCCCAACATTGGTTTTACCATTTGCCACCTAGCCTTTTTCCCTTGGGAGTCGCGCATCCCGAGGGTCATCTTTATTTTAACCCCCCCGGGCCAGTGCTTGTCTAAGTGTTGGTCTGAACTAGAGTCCTTTGCAGCGCCACCTCAGGGAAACTTGAGGGCTGGTTTTAGTTGTATGGAGCGCTCATCCGGTGTTGCCCTGAGAACGAGATATGTGCAGCTCCTATCAGGATGTCGGCGCATCGGGCGGTGTTGCTGGTTTAGTTTTACCCTGTCGAAATGTCTTGTTGTACTGGGATACCGAGTCTGATCGGAATATCTCGGGTGGAGGTCTATTCCTTCGTTGACCGTGAGAGCTTGTCGTGGGCTAAGTTGGGACACCCTGTAGGGATTTGAACTTTCGAAAGCCGTGCCCGCGGTTATGGGCAAATGGGAATTTTTTTAACGTCCGGTTGTAGAAAACCTAAAGTCGACCTTAATTAAAATGAATCAACAGTGTGTGTAACCGTGATGGTCTCTTTCCGGCGGAGTCCGGGAAGTGAACACGGTTGTTGGAGTTATGCTTGACGTAGGTAGTCCAGGATCACTTCTTGATCATACTTTTATCGACCGTGCTTTGCCTTCTCTTCTCGCTCTCGTTTGCGAATAGGTTAGCCACCATATATGCTAGTCGCTTGCTGCAGCTCCACCTCATACCTTTACCTTACCCATAAGCTTAAATAGTCTTGATCACGAGGGTGCGAGATTGCTGAGTCCCCGTGGCTCACAGATACTTCCAAAACCAGCTTGCAGGTGCCGATGAGTTCGTGCAGATGACGCAACCCAGCTCAGGAGGAGCTCGTTGAAGACCTTGTTCATTTGTGTTGTTTCGTTCTAGTTGATCAGTAGTGGAGCCCAGTTGGGGTCGATCGGGGACCTTTGTCGCATTTGGGGTTCTTCTTTTATTTTGGTTCCGTAGTCGGACCATGAGTGTATTTGGTTGATGTAATGCTTTATTCATGTAATTGTGTGAAGTGGCGAGTGTAAGCCAACTATGTATCTCTTATTCCTTATTATATTACATGGGTTGTGTGAAGATTACCTCACTTGCGACATATGCCTTCAATGCGATTATGCCTCTAAGTCGTGCCTCGACACGTGGGAGATATAGTCGCATCGAGGGTGTTACATTCCGGCTCTGGCTCCATGGCTGGTGCAAGGTTCCGGTAGGCATGAATAGCCTTCAACAGAACAAGGTACTGGCCTACAGATAAATCAAACAAAGAAGGAGCAGGCTGGGTAATAGTCTCAGAATGATGTTTATCAAAGAACAATTGATATTTAAGCTCTCTTTCCCTATTCTTAACAATAAAATCATGTGCCACCATACTTTTATAATCTAGATAAACACGATGCAGCACCTTTTCTTCCTTCTCATAATGCCTAATAGGTATGTTAGAATGTGCAGCTAGGCGTGAAGCATAGATGCCTCCAAAGATGGGGCTAACCGTTTGGCAATACCATACTGACAGAGATATCACCATATAAACCATGGAGCAAAATAATAATATCAGGGATACTAAGGTTTCCATAGTTTCCGCGACCAATTAAGCAACGACTAGCAAATAATGCAAAATAACGTAAAACAGGAAAATGTATGCTAGTGATTCGTGCATCGGAAACCTTCCTTGTTTCCCCTATAGTGATAGTATCAATAAACCCCTCCACATCATCGCGATGTGGTTCTTCTGTCTTACCCTCAAAAGGGACTAAACAAACCCGACAAAAATCATAAAGTGACATCTCCTTATGCTCATCATATAAATAAAACTCCACCGTAGGTGGTGAGCTCCTAGAATGGAAATGAAAGTTTTGCACAAAGATATTTGTGAGTAAGAGATACTGATTGCATTGGTCGTGGAGGAAAGCGGCGAGGCCTGCATTCTTAGCCAATTCATGAAAATATTCATAAATCCCGGCTGCTCTCAAGAAATCCTCGGAAGGCCATTCACACGCCCGAACCTCCGCGGTGCGCGGCAGATTATACTTAGGCTTCGGTGCCTTTTCCTTCGAGCTTTGTCTCGATGAGCCCCTCAAAAGTCTCCTCATCATTTTCTGAAAAATTCTGAAATTTTTAGTAACTTCCAAATAAAAGTAAACCAAACTCAATAATATTGATAGCAACTACTCCTACAAGTGCCTAGAGCCTATATCATGCATCAAAACTAGTTTTGACCATATAAATTTGACATGCAAGCTCAAGAACAGAGTCACCTAAGCAGCAAAATTTGCAATGAATAAAGCACTAGAACAAAAACTAATTGGACCAATGGAGGAGTCACATACCAAGGAACAATCTCCCCAAGCAGTTTTGTGAGAGGTGCTTTGAGCAAGGAGATAAAAAATGGCAGCAAAGTGAGCTAGAACTCGTGTTTGAGCTGGTTATTCATGTTTGTGGGAGGAAGAAGTAGTGTGTGGGTGAAAGGATAAGTGGAGGAGGGCCACCGTGGGCCCACGAGGCAGGGGGCGCGCCAGGGGGGTAGGACGCGTCCACCCTCGTGGGCAGGTGGTTGGTCCCCCTACTGTGTTCTTAGTGCCAAATATTCTAGAAAAAATCATATTTAAATTTCAGGGCATTTAGAGAACTTTTATTTTCGAGGTATTTTTATATTGCACGGATAATCAGATAACAGACAAAAAAATATTTATTTTTATTTTATTTAATATAAATATCAGAAAGTAAAAGTGGGGTACAGAAGGTTGTGCCTTCTAGTTTCATACATCTCATGATCATCAAAAGGAATCCACTAACAAGGTTGATCAAGTCTTGTTAACGAACTTATTCCGAATAACATGGAACCGGAGAAATTTCGAATAACACTATGTTACCTCAACGGGGATATGCACATCCCCAACAATAAGAATATCATATTTCTTCTTGACAGTAGGAAGAGGAAATTCAAAACCTCCAAATATAATCGATGGAATTTTTCCAATAGAGTTGATACTATGAACTTGAGGTTGTTTCCTCGAAAAGTGTACCGTATGCTCATTACCATTAACATGAAAAGTGACATTACCTTTAGTGCAATCAATAACAGCCCCTGCAGTATTAAAAAAGGGTCTTCCAAGAATAATAGACATACTATCATCCTCGGGAATATAAAGAATAACAAAGTCCGTTAAAATAGTAACGTTTGCAACTACAACAAGCACATCCTCACAAATACCGACATGTATAGTGAAGTAAATATGCCCTAGAGGCAATAATAATGTTATTATTTTATTTCCTTATATCATGATAAATGTTTATTATTCATGCTAGAATTGTATTATCCGGAAACATAATACTTGTGTGAATACATAGACAAACTAAACGTCACTAGTATGCCTCTACTTGACTAGCTCGTTAATCAAAGATGGTTATGTTTCCTAACCATAGACATGTGTTGTCATTTGATTAACGGGATCACATTATTAGGAGAATGATGTGATTGACATGACCCATTCCATTACATTAGCACCCGATCGTTTAGTACGTTGCTATTGCTTTCTTCATGACTTATACATGTTCCTATGACTATGAGATTATGCCACTCCCGTTTGCCGGAGGAACACTTTGTGTGCTACCAAACGTCACAACATAACTGGGTGATTATAAAGGAGCTCTACAGGTGTCTCCAAAGGTAAATGTTGGGTTGGCGTATTTCGAGATTAGGATTTATCACTTCGATTGCCGGAGAGGTATCTCTGGGCCCTCTCGGTAATTCACATCACATAAGCCTCGCAAGCATTGCAACTAATGAGTTAGTTGCGAGATGATGTATTACAGAACGAGTAAAGAGACTTGCCGGTAACGAGATTGAACTAGGTATTGAGATACCGATGATCGAATCTCGGGCAAGTAACATACCGATGACAAAGGGAACAACGTATGTTGTTATGTGGTCTGACCGATAAAGATCTTTGTAGAATATGTGGGAGACAATATGAGCATCCAGGTTCCGCTATTGGTTATTGACCAGAGACATGTCTCGGTCATGTATACATTGTTCTCGAACCCGTAGGGTCCGCACGCTTAAGGTTTCGATGACAGTTATATTATGAGTTTATGATTTTTGATGTACCGAAGTTAGTTCGGAGTCCCGGATGTGATTACGGATATGACGAGAAGTCTCGAAATGGTCGAGACATAAAGATTGATATATTGGGCGGCTATATTCGGACACCGGAAGTGTTCCGGGTGATTTCGGAGAAAACCGGAGAGCCGGAGGGTTACCGGAACCCCCCGGGGAGAAGTAATGGGCCATATTGGCCTTAGTGGAAAGAGAGAGGGGCAGCCAAGGTGGGTCGCGCGCCTCCTCCCCCCTGGTCCGAATTGGACTAGGAGAGGGGGGGCGGCGCCCCCCTTTCCTTCTCCCTCCCCACTTCCTTCCCCCTCCTAGTAGGACTCCTACTAGGAGGAGGAGGACTCCTTGGCGCGCCTATAGGGCCGGCCGGCCTCCTCCCCTTGCTCCTTTATATACGGGGGCAGGGGGCACCCCTAGACACACAAGTTGATCCACGTGATCGTTTTCTTAGCCGTGTGTGGTGCCCCCTTTCACCATAATCCTCGATAATATTGTAGTGGTGCTTAGGCGAAGCCTCGCGACATTTGAACATCAAGATCGTCACCACGCCGTCGTGCTGACGGAACTCTTCCTCGACACTTTGCTGGATCAGAGTCCGGGGATCGTCATCGAGCTGAACGTGTGCTAGAACTCGGAGGTGCCGTACGTTCGGTGCTTGGATCGGTCGGATCGGGAAGACGTACGACTACTTCCTCTATGTTGTGTCAACACTTCCGCTGTCGGTCTACGAAGGTACGTAGATCACACTCTCCCCTCTCATTGCTATGCATCACCATGATCTTGCGTGTGCGTAGGAATTTTTTTGAAATTACTACGTTCCCCAACATATAGCAGTTGATTTATCAGCCATTTGCAAAGATATTTCAGTAGGTGTCAACTTATTCAAATCAAGTCTACGATATAAAGAGAGGCATAACACTAACACCGGCTCCAAGATCACATAAAGCAGTTTTAACATAATTTCTTTTAATGGAGCATGGTATAGTTGGTACACCGGGATCTCCAAGTTTCTTTGGTATTCCACCCTTAAAAGTATAATTAGCAAGTATGGTGGAAATTTCAGCTTCTGGTATCTTTCTTTTATTTGTAATTATATCTTTCATGTACTTAGCATAAGGATTGGTTTTGAGCATATCAGTTAATCGCATACGCAAAAAGATAGGTATAATCATTTTAGCAAAGCGCTCAAAATCCTCATCATCCTTTTTCTTGGATGGTTTGGGAGGAAAAGGCATGGGTTTCTGAACCCAAGGCTCTCTTTCTTTACCATGTTTCCTAGCAACAAAGTCTTTTTTATCATAACATTGATTCTTTGATTGTGGGTTATCAAGATCAACAGCAGGTTCAATTTCTATGTCATTATCATTACTAGGTTGAGCATCATTATGAACATTATCATTAACATTATCACTAGTTTCAGGTTCATTACCAGATTGAGTTTCAGCATCAGAAGTAGAAATATCATTTGGATTCTCAGGTGTTTCAGTAATAGGATCACTAGAAGCATGCAAAGTCCTATCATTTTTCTTTTTCTTCCTTTTAGAAGGACTAGGTGCATCTATATTATTTCTCTGAGAATCTTGCTCAATTCTCTTAGGATGGCCTTCAGGATACAAAGGTTCCTGAGTCATTCTACCACATCTAGTCATAACTCTTACAACATTGTCATTATCCTTACTATTCAATTCATTTAGCAAATCATTTTGAGCTTTAAGTACTTGTTCTACTTGAGTGGTAACCATAGAAGTATGTTTACTAATAAGTTTAAGTTCACCTTTAACATTAGCCATATAATCACCCAAGTGTTCAAGCATATTTGAATTGTATTTCAATTGTCTACCAATATAAGCATTAAAATCTTCTTGCTTAGCCATAAATTTATCAAACTCATCTAAGCATGGGCTAGCAAATTTAGTAAATGGGATTTCAGCTTTATCATATCTGTAGAGAGAATTTATCTTTACTACCCGTGTCGGGTTATCAAGACCATGAGTTTCTTCAATAGGTAATGGATTAAGATTATATGTTTCTTCAATAGGCGGTAAATTAAGACCATGTATTTCTTCAATAGGAGGTAAATTCTTAACATCTTCAGCTTTAATACCTTTTTCTTTCATAGATTTCTTTGCCTCTTGCATATATTCAGGACTGAGAAATAGAATACCCCTCTTCTTCGGAGTTGGTTTTAGGAATAGGCTCAGGAATTGGCTCCGGAGGTGTCCAATTATTTTCATTTGTCAGAATATTATTCAATAGAATTTCAGCTTCATCCGGTGTTCTTTCCCTGAAAACAGAACCAGCACAATTATCCAGGTAATATCTGGAGGCATCGGTTAGTCCATTATAAAAGATATCAAGTATTTCATTTTTCTTAAGAGGATGATCAGGCAAAGCATTAAGTAATTGGAGAAGCCTCCCCCAAGCTTGTGGGAGACTCTCTTCTTCAATTTGCACACAATTATATATATCCCTTAAAGTAGCTTGTTTCTTATGAGCAGGGAAATATTTAGCAGAGAAGTAATAAATCATATCCTGGGGACTACGCACACAACCAGGATCAATAGAATTAAACCATATCTTAGCATCACCTTTTAATGAGAACGGAAATATTTTAAGGATGTAAAAGTAACGAGTTCTCTCATCTTTAGTGAACAGGGTGGCTATATCATTCAATTTAGTAAGATGTGCCACAACAATTTCAGATTCATAACCATGAAAATGATCAGATTCAACCAAAGTAATTATATCAGGATCAACAGAGAATTCATAATCCTTATCAGTAACAAAGATATGTGAAGTAGCAAAAGCAGGGTCAGGTTTCATTCTAGCATTTAGAGATTGCTTACTCCATTTAGGTAATAACCTTTTGAGTTCATTTCTATTTTTGCAAGCTAAATAGCTAAAGAAGCTTCTTGATCAAAAACATAACCCTTAGGAATAACAAGTGATTCTTCATCATCACTTTCATCAGTACCATCAGATTCAATATTTTCAATTTCTCTAGCTCTAGCAAGTTGTTCATCAAGAAATTTACCAAGTGGCACAGTAGTATCAAGCATAGAAGTAGTTTCATCATAAGTATCATGCATAGCAGAAGCGGCATCATCAATAACATGCGACATATCAGAACGAATAGCAGAAGCGGGTGTAGGTGTCGCAAGCTTACTCAAAACAGAAGGTGAATCAAGTGCAGAGCTAGATGGTAGTTCCTTACCTCCCCTCGTAGTTGAGGGATAAATCTTGGTTCTTGGATCTTTCAAGTTCTTCATAATGATAAGCAGATATATATATATATATATATATATATATATATATCCCAAGTGACTCAAAGAATAGAGCTATGCTCCCCGGCAGCGGCGCCAGAAAATAGTCTTGATAACCCACAGGTATAGGGGATCACAACAGTTTTCGAGGGTAGAGTATTCAACCCAAATTTATTGATTCGACACAATGGGAGCCAAAGAATATTCTCAAGTATTAGCAGTTGAGTTGTCAATTCAACCACACCTGGAAACTTAATATCTGCAGCAAAGTGTTTAGTAGCAAAGTAATATGATAATAGTGGTAACGGTAACAAAAGGTAACGGTAGTAAAAGCAATGTTTTTGGTATTTTGTAGTGATGATAGCAATAGCAACAGGAAAGTAAATAAGCGAAGAAGAATATATGGAAAGCTCGTAGGCAATGGATCGGTGATGGAGAATTATGCCGGATGCGGTTCATCATGTAACAGTCATAACCTAGGGTGACACAAAACTAGCTCTAGTTCGTCAATGTAATGTAGGCATGTATTCCGAATATAGTCATACGTGCTTGTGGAAAAGAACTTGCATGACATCTTTTGTCCTACCCTCCCGTGGCAGCGGGGTCTTTACAGAAACTAAGGGATATTAAGGCCTCCTGTTAATAGAGAACCGGAACAAAGCATTAACACATAGTGAATACATGAACTCCTCAAACTACGGTCATCACCGGTAAGTATCCCGATTATTGTCACTTCGGGGTTAACGGATCATAACACATAATAGGTGACTATAGACTTGCAAGATAGGATCAAGAACACTCATATATTGATGAAAACATAATAGGTTCAGATCTGAAATCATGGCACTCGGGCCCTAGTGACAAGCATTAAGCATAGCAAAGTGATAGCAACATCAATCTCAGAACATAGTGGATACTAGGGATCAAACTCTAACAAAACTAACTCGATTACATGATAGATCTCATCCAACCCATCACCGTCCAGCATGCCTATGATGGAATTACTCACGCACGGCGGTGAGCATCATGAAATTGGTGATGGAGGATGGTTGATGATGACGATGGCGATGGATTCCCCTCTCCGGAGCCCCGAACGGACTACAGATCAGCCCTCCCGAGAGGTTTTAGTGCTTGGCAACAGCTCCGTATCGTAAAATGCGATGATTTCTTCTCTCTGATTTTTCTCTCCCCGAAACACAATATATGGAGTTGGAGTCGGAGAGGCAACAGGGGGCCCACGAGGTAGGGGGCGCGCCTTATGGGTGCAGGCGCGCCCCCACCCTCGTGGATAGGTGGTGGGCCCCCTGGCCTTCATCTTTTGCAGGTATTTTTCATATTATCTGAAAAGTCGCTCCGTGAAGTTTCAGGTCATTCCGAGAATGTTTGTTTCTGCACATAAATAACACCATGGTAATTCTACTGAAAACAACGTTAGTCCCGGTTAGTTCTATTCAAATCATGCAAGTTAGAGTCCAAAACAAGGGCAAAAGTGTTTGGAAAAGTAGATACGACGGAGATGTATCACTTCATGATCCGACTGATCCAAGTACCGAACGCACGGCACCTCCGAGTTCTGCACACGTTCAACTCGATGACGTCCCGCAAGCTCCGATCCAGCAAAGCTTCACAGGAGAGTTTCATCAGCACGATGGCGTGATGACGGTGATGATGTTGCTACCGATGCAGGGCTTCACCTAAGCACCACTATGATATAACCGAGGTGGAATATGGTGGAGGGGGCACCGCACACAGCTGGAATAGATCAACAGATCAACTTGTGTGTCCTAGGGTGCCCCCTGCCCCCGTATATAAAGGAGCAAGGGAGGAGGAGGCCGGCCCTAGGAGGGGCGCGCCAAGGGAGTAGGATTCCTACTCCTAGTAGGAGTAGGTTTCCTCCTTTCCTAGTCCAATTAGGAGAAGGAGGGAAAGGAGGGAAGGGGAGAAGGAAGGGAGAGGGGGGCCGCTCCCAAACCCCTTGTCCAATTCGGACTCGTCTTGGGAGGGGCGCGCGCCATCTCCTGATTGCTGCCTCTCCTTCCCACTAAAGCCCATTAAGGCCCAACACTTCTTCCCTGTATTCCCGTAACTCCCCGGTACTCCGAAAAATACCCGAATCACTCGGAATCTTTCCGATGTCCGAATATAGTCGTCCAATATATCGATTTTTACGTCTCGACCATTTCGAGACTCCTCGTCATGTCCCCAATCTCATTCAGGACTCCGAACCACCTTAGGTACATCAAAACACATAAACTCATAATACCGATCGTCACTGAACTTTAAGCGTGCGGACCCTACGGGTTCGAGAACTATGTAGACATGACCGAGACACATTTCCGATCAATAACTGCTACCTCTTGAGCACTGCGTTGGATTTCCCTGAAGAGGAAAGGATAATGCAGCAAAGTAGGGTAAGTATTTCCCTCAGTTTTTGAGAACCAAGGTATCAATCCAGTAGGAGGCTACGCGCGAGTCCCTCGTACCTGCACAAAGCAAATAGCTCCTCGCAACCAACGCGATAAGGGGTTGTCAATGTTGGAAATATGCCCTAGAGGTAATAATAAATTGGTTATTATTATATTTCCTTGTTCATGATAATCGTTTATTATCCATGCTATAATTGTATTGATAGGAAACTCAGATACATGTGTGGATACATAGACAACACCATGTCCCCAGTAAGCCTCTAGTTGACTAGCTCGTTGATCAATAGATGGTCACGGTTTCCTGACCATGGACATTGGATGTCGTTGATAACGGGATCACATCATTAGGAGAATGATGTGATGGACAAGACCCAATCCTAAGCATAGCACTAGATCGTGTAGTTCGTATGCTAAAGCTTTTCTAATGTCAAGTATCATTTCCTTAGACCATGAGATTGTGCAACTCCCGGATACCGTAGGAATACTTTGGGTGTGCCAAACGTCACAACGTAACTGGGTGGCTATAAAGGTACACTACGGGTATCTCCGAAAGTGTCTGTTGGGTTGGCACGAATCGAGACTGGGATTTGTCACTCCGTGTGACGGAGAGGTATCTCTGGGCCCACTCGGTAGGACATCATCATAATGTGCACAATGTGATCAAGGAGTTGATCACGGGATGATGTGTTACGGAACGAGTAAAGAGACTTGCCGGTAACGAGATTGAACAAGGTATCGGGATACCGACGATCGAATCTCGGGCAAGTATCGTACCGATAGACAAAGGGAATTGTATACGGGATTGATTAAGTCCTTGACATCGTGGTTCATCCGATGAGATCATCATGGAGCATGTGGGAGCTAACATGGGTATCCAGATCCCACTGTTGGTTATTGACCGGAGAACGTCTCGGTCATGTCTGCATGTCTCCCGAACCCGTAGGGTCTACACACTTAAGGTTCGATGACGCTAGGGTTATAAAGGAAGTTAGTATGTGGTTATCGAATGTTGTTCGGAGTCCCGTATGAGATCCCGAACGTCACGAGGAGTTCTGGAATGGTCCGGAGGTAAAGATTTATATATGGGAAGTCCTGTTTTGGTCACCGGAAAAGTTTCGGGTTTTATCGGTAACGTACCGGGACAACCGGGAGGGTCCCGGGGGTCCACCAAGTGGGGCCACCAGCCTCGAAGGGCCACATGGGCTGTGGGGAGTGCTCCTTGGCCTACATGGGCCAAGGGCACCAGCCCCAAGAGGCCCATGCACCTAGGGAAACCCTAAAGGAAGAGTCCTACTAGTGGAAGGCACCCCCTAGGTGCCTTGGGGGGGAGGGAAACCTCCCTTGGCCGCCGCCCCTAGGAGATTGGATCTCCTAGGCCGGCGCCCCCCCTCCCTTGGCCCTCCTATATATAGTGGGGGAAGGAGGGCTCTTGAGACATGCCTTTGGTTGCCTCCTTCTCCCTCTCCAACACCTCCTCCTCTCTCGTGGTGCTTGGCGAAGCCCTGCAGGATTGCCACGCTCCTCCATCACCACCACGCCGTTGTGCTGCTGCTGGATGGAGTCTTTCTCAATCTCTCCCTCTCTCCTTGCTGGATCAAGGCGTGGGAGACGTCGCCGGGCTGTACGTGTGTTGAACGCGGAGGTGCCGTCCGTTCGGCACTAGGATCATCGGTGATTTGAATCACGACGAGTACGACTCCATCAACCCCGTTCACTTGAACGCTTCCGCTTAGCGATCTACAAGGGTATGTAGATGCACTCTCCTTCCCCTCATTGCTAGTCTCTCCATAGATAGATCTTGGTGACACGTAGGAAAATTTTGAATTTCTGCTACGTTCCCCAACAGTGGTATCAGAGCTAGGTCTATTGCGTAGATTCTATGCACGAGTAGAACACAAAGTAGTTGTGGGCATTGATTTTGTTCAATATGCTTACCGTTACTAGTCCAATCTTGATTCGGCGGCATCGTGGGATGAAGCAGCCCGGACCAACCTTACACGTACGCTTACGTGAGACCGGTTCCACCGACAAACATGCACTAGTTGCATAAGGTGGCTGGCGGGTGTCTGTCTCTCCCACTTTAGTCGGATCAGATTCGATGAAAAGGGTCCTTATGAAGGGTAAATAGCAATTGGCATATCACGTTGTGGTTTTGCATAGGTAAGAAAGGTTCTTGCTAGAAACCCATAGCAGCCACGTAAAACATGCAAACAACAATTAGAGGACGTCTAACTTGTTTTTGCAGGGTATGCTATGTGATGTGATATGGCCAAAAGGATGTGATGAATGATATATGTGATGTATGAGATTGATCATGTTCTTGTAATAGGAATCACGACTTGCATGTCGATGAGTATGACAACCGGCAGGAGCCATAGGAGTTGTCTTAATTTATTTATGACCTGCGTGTCAACATAAACGTCATGTAATTACTTTACTTTATTGCTAACTGTTAGCTGTAGTAGTAGAAGTAATAGTTGACGAGACAACTTCAAGAAGACACGATGATGGAGATCATGATGATGGAGATCATGGTGTCATGCCGGTGACAAGATGATCATGGAGCCCCAAGATGGAGATCAAAGGAGCTATATGATATTGGCCATATCATGTCACTACTATTTGATTGCATGTGATGTTTATCATGTTTATACATCTTATTTGCTTAGAACGACGGTAGTAAATAAGATGATCCCTCATTAAAATTTCAAGAAAGTGTTCCCCCTAACTGTGCACCGTTGCGACAGTTCGTTGTTTCGAAGCACCAAGTGATGATCGGGTGTTAGATCCTAACGTTCACATACAGCGGGTGTAAGACAGATTTACACACGCGAAACACTTAGGTTGACTTGACGAGCCTAGCATGTGTACAGACATGGCCTCGGAACACAGAAGACCGAAAGGTCGAGCATGAGTCGTATAGAAGATACGATCAACATGAAGATGTTCACCGACGTTGACTAGTCCGTCTCACATGATGATCGGACACGGCCTAGTTGACTCGGATCATGTAATCACTTAGATGACTAGAGGGATGTCTATCTGAGTGGGATTTCATAAGATGAACTTAATTATCCTGAACATAGTCAAAAGGTCTTCGCAAATTATGTCGTAGCACACGCTTTAGTTCTATTGTTTAGATATGTTCCTAGAGAAAATTTAGTTGAAAGTTGATAGTAGCAATTATGCGGACTAGGTCCGTAAATTGAGGATTGTCCTCATTGCTTTATAGAAGGCTTATGTCCTTAATGCACCGCTCAGTGTGCTGAACCTCGAACGTGGTCTGTGGATGTTTCGAACATCTGACATACACGTTTTGATGACTACATGATAGTTCGGTAATAGAATTGAGGCACCGAAGACATTTTGAAATGTCACGGAACATATGAGATGTTTCGAGGGCTGAAATTGGGATTTCAGGCTCGTGCCCACGTCAAGAGGTATAAGACCTCCGACGATTTTCTTAGCCTGCAAACTAAGGGAGAAAAGTTCAATTGTTGAGCTTGTGCTCAGATTGTCTGAGTACAACAATCATTTGAATCGAGTGGGAGTTAATCTTCCAGATGAGATAGTGATGTTTCTCCGAAGTCATTGCCACCAAGCTGCTAGAGCTTCGTGATGAACTATAATATATCAGGGACATATGTGATGATCCTTGAGATATTCGCGATGTTTGACACCACAAAAGTAGAAATCAAGAAGGAGCATCAATTGTTGATGGTTGGTGAAACCACTAGCTTCAAGAAGGGCAAAGGCAAGAAGGGATACTTCATGAAACGGCAAATCAGCTGCTGCTCTAGTGAAGAAACCCAAGGTTGAACCCAAACCCGAGACTAAGTGCTTCTGTAATAAGAGGAACAGCCACTGGAGCAGAATTACCCTAGATACTTGGTAGATGAGAAGGCTGGTAAGGTCGATAGAAGTATATTGGATATACATTGTGTTAATGTGTACTTTACTAGTACTCCTAGTAGCACCATGGTATTAGATACTGGTTCGGTTGCTAAGTGTTAGTAACTCGAAATAAAAGCTACGGAATAAACGGAGACTAGCTAAAAGTGAGCTGACGATATGTGTTGGAAGTGTTTCCAATGTTGATATGATCAAGCATCGCACGCTCCCTCTACCATCGAGATTGGTGTTAAACCTAAATAATTGTTATTTGGTGTTTGCGTTGAGCATAGACATGATTGGATTATGTCTATCGCAATACGGTTATTCATTTAAGGAGAATAATGGTTACTCTGTTTATTTGAATAATACCTTTAATGGTCTTGCACCTATAATGAATGGTTTATTGAATCTCGATCATAGTGATACACATGTTCATGCCAAAAGATATAAGATAGTAATGATAGTACCACCTACTTGTGGCACTACCACGTAAGTCATATCGGTATAAAACTCATGAAGAAGCTCCATGTTGATGGATCTTTGGACTCACTTGATTTTGAATCACTTGCGACATGCAAACCATGCCTATTGGTATATATGCATGAAGAAACTCCATGCAGATGGATCGTTTAGGCTCACTTGATTTTAATCACTTGAGATATGCAAATCATACCACATGGGCAAGATGACTGGAAGCCTCGGTTTCAGTAAAATGGAAAGCAAATTGTTGGAAGTAATACATTTTGATGTGTGCAGTCCAATGAGTGCTGAGGCATGTAGTGGATATCGTTATGTTCTTACTTCACAGATGATTTGAGTAGATGTTGAGTATATTTACTTGATGAATCACGAGTCTGAATTATTGAAAGGTTCAAGTAATTTCAGGATGAAGTTGAAAGATCGTCGTGACATGAGGATAAAATATCTATGATATGATCATAGAGATGAATATCTGAATTACGAGTTTGGCACAGAATTAAGACATTGTGGAAATTGTTTCACAACTGATACAGCCTGGAACACCATAGTGTGATGGTGTGTCCGAACATCATAACTGCACCCTATTGGATATGATGCATACCATGATGTATCTTATCGAATTACCACAATACTTTATGGGTTAGGCATTAGAGACAACCACATTCACTTTAATAGGGCACCACGTAATTCCGATGAGATGACACCGTATGAACTATGGTTTAGAGAAACCTAAGCTGTCATTTCTTAAAAGTTTGGGGCTGCGATGCTTATGTGGAAAAGTTTCAGGCTGATAAGCTCAAACCCAAAACAGATAAATGCATCTTCATAGGACACCCAAAACAGTTGGGTGTACCTCCTGTCTCAGATTCGAAAGCAATAAGGGATTGTTTCTAGAATCGGGTCCTTTCTCGAGGAAATGTTTCTCTCTAAAGAATTGAGTGGGAGGATGGTGGAGACTTGATGTGGTTACTGAACCATCACTTCAACTAGTGTGTAGCAGGGCACAGGAAGTTGTTCCTGTGGCACCTACACCAATTGAAGTGGAAGCTTATGATAGTGATCATGAAACTTCAGATCAAGTCACTACCAAACCTCGTAGGATGACAAGGATGTGTACTACTTCAGAGTGGTACGTAATCCTGTCTTGGAAGTCATGTTGCTAGACAACAATGAACCTACGAGCTATGGAGAAGCGGTGGTGGGCCTGGATTCCGATAAATGGCTCGAGGCCATAAAATCCGAGGTAGGATCCATGTATGAAAACAAAGTGTAGACTTCGGAAGAACTACTTGATGGTCGTAAGGCTATTAGGTACATATGGATTTTAAAAGGAAGACGGACAATGATGGTAAGTATCACCATTAAGAAAGCTCGACTTGTCGTTAAGATGTTCCCGACAAGTTCAAGGAGTTGACTACGGTGAGACTTTCTCACTCGTAGCGATGCTAAGAGTCTGTTGGAATTATATTAGTAATTACTGCATCATTTATGAAATCTTGCAGATAGGATGTCAAAACATTGTTTCCTCGACGATTTTCTTGAGGAAAGGTTGTATGTGATACAACTGGAAGGTTTTGTCAATCCTGAAAGATGCTAATAAGTATGCAAAGCTCCAGCAATCCTTCTAAGGACTGGAGTAAGCATCTCGGAGTTGGAATGTATGCTTTGATGAGATGATCAAAGATTTTGGGTGTATACAAAGTTTATGAGAAACTTGTATTTCCAAAGAAGTGAGTGGGAGCACTATAGAATTTCTGATGAGTATATGTTGTTGACATATTGTTGATCAGAAATGATGTAGAATTTCTGGAAGCATATAGGGTTATTTGGAAAGTGTTTTTCAATGGAAAGCCTGGATTAAGCTACTTGAGCATTGAGCATCAAGATCTATAAAGATAGATCAAAACGCTTAATGGTACTTTCAAATGAGCACATTCCTTGACATGATCTTGAAGGTGTTCAAGATGGATCAGTCAAAGAAGGAGTTTTGCCTGAGTTGTAAGGTATGAAGTTAAGACTTAAAGCTCGACCACGGCAAAATAGAGAGAAAGGACAAAGGTCGTCCCCTATGCTTAAGACATAGGCTCTACAGTATGCTATGATGTGTACCGCACCTGAAGTGTGCCTTGCCATGAGTCAGTCAAGGGGTACAAGAGTGATCCAAGAATGGATCACAGGACAGCGGTCAAAGTTATCCTTAGTAACTAGTGGACTAAGGAATTTTTCTCGATTATGGAGGTGGTAAAAGAGTTCGTCGTAAAGGGTTACGTCGATGCAAGCTTAACACCTATCCGGATAGCTCTGAGTAGAGATACCGGATACGTATAATGGTAACTACATCTATTTGGAATATCTCCAAATAGAACGTGGTAACTACATCTAGGAGATGACATAGAGATTTGTAAAGCACACACGGATCTGAAAGGTTCAGACCCGTTGACTAAAACCTCTCTCACAAGCAACATGATCAAACCTAGAACTCATTGAGTGTTAATCACATAGTGATGTGAACTAGACTACTGACTCTAGTAAACTCTTGGGTGTTAGTCACATGGCGACGTGACCTGTGAGTGTTAATCACATGGCGATGTGAACTAGATTATTGACTCTAGTGCAAGTGGGAGACTGTTGGAAATATGCCCTAGAGGCAATAATAAATTGGTTATTATTATATTTCCTTGTTCATGATAATCGTTTATTATCCATGCTATAATTGTATTGATAGGAAACTCAGATACATGTGTGGATACATAGACAACACCATGTCCCTAGTAAGCCTCTAGTTGACTAGCTCGTTGATCAATAAATGGTCACGGTTTCCTGACCATGGACATTGGATGTCGTTGATAACGGGATCACATCATTAGGAGAATGATGTGATGGACAAGACCCAATCCTAAGCATAGCACTAGATCGTGTAGTTCGTATGCTAAAGCTTTTCTAATGTCAAGTATCATTTCCTTAGACCATGAGATTGTGCAACTCCCGGATACCGTAGGAATACTTTGGGTGTGCCAAACGTCACAACGTAACTGGGTGGCTATAAAGGTACACTATGGGTATCTCCGAAAGTGTCTGTTGGGTTGGCACGAATCAAGACTGGGATTTGTCACTCCGTGTGACGGAGAGGTATCTCTGGGGCCACTCGGTAGGACATCATCATAATGTGCACAATGTGATCAAGGAGTTGATCACGGGATGATGTGTTACGGAACGAGTAAAGAGACTTGCCGGTAACGAGATTGAACAAGGTATCGGGATACCGACGATCGAATCTCGGGCAAGTATCGTACCGATAGACAAAGGGAATTGTATACGGGATTGATTAAGTCCTTGACATCATGGTTCATCCGATGAGATCATCGTGGAGCATGTGGGAGCCAACATGGGTATCTAGATCCCGCTGTTGGTTATTGACCGGAGAACGTCTCGGTCATGTCTGCATGTCGCCCGAACCCGTAGGGTCTACACACTTAAGGTTCGATGATGCTAGGGTTATAAAGGAAGTTAGTATGTGGTTACCGAATGTTGTTCGGAGTCCTGGATGAGATCCCGGACGTCACGAGGAGTTCCAGAATGGTCCGGAGGTAAAGATTTATATATGGGAAGTCCTGTTTTGGTCACCGGAAAAGTTTCGGGTTTTATCGGTAAAGTACCGGGACCACCGGGAGGGTCCCGGGGGTCCACCAAGTGGGGCCACCAGCCCCGAAGGGCCACATGGGCTGTGGGGAGTGCTCCTTGGCCTACATGGGCCAAGGGCACCAGCCGCAAGAGGCACATGCGCCTAGGGAAACCCTAAAGGAAGAGTCCTACTAGTGGAAGGCACCCCCTAGGTGCCTTGGGGGGAGGGAAACCTCCCTTGGCCGCCGCCCCTAGGAGATTGGATCTCCTAGGCCGGCGCCCCCCTCCCTTGGCCCTCCTATATATAGTGTGGGAAGGAGGGCTCTTGAGACATGCCTTTGGTTGCCTCCTTCTCCCTCTCCAACACCTCCTCCTCTCCCGTGGTGCTTGGCGAAGCCCTGCAGGATTGCCACGCTCCTCCATCACCACCACGCCGTTGTGCTGCTGCTGGATGGAGTCTTCCTCAATCTCTCCCTCTCTCCTTGCTGGATCAAGGCATGGGAGACGTCACCGGGCTGTACGTGTGTTGACGCGGAGGTGCCGTCCGTTCGGCACTAGGATCATCGGTGATTTGAATCACGACGAGTACGACTCCATCAACCCCGTTCACTTGAACGCTTCCGCTTAGTGATCTACAAGGGTATGTAGATGCACTCTCCTTCCCCTCGTTGCTAGTCTCTCCATAGATAGATCTTGGTGAAACGTAGGAAAATTTTGAATTTCTGCTACGTTCCCCAACAGTCAATCCCTTCACGGTCACTTACGAGAGTGAGATCTGATAGATATGATAAGATAATATTTTTGGCATTTTTATGATAAAGATGCAAAGTAAAATAAAAGCAAAGTAAAAGGCAAAGGAAATAACTAAGTATTGGAAGATTAATATGATGAAGATAGACCCGGGGGCCATAGGTTTCACTAGTGGCTTCTCTCAAGAGCATAGGTATTCTACGGTGGGTGAACGAATTACTGTTGAGCAATTGACAGAATTGAGTATAGTTATGAGAATATCTAGGTATGGTCATGTATATAGGCATCACGTCCGAGACAAGGAGACCGACTCCTGCCTGCATCTACTACTATTACTCCACTCATCAACCGCTATCCAACATGCATCTAGAGTATTAAGTTAATGAAAACAGAGTAATGCCTTAAGCAAGATGACATGATGAGAGGGATAAACTCATGCAATATGATAAAAAAAAACCATCTTGTTATCCTCGATGGCAACAATACAATATGGGCCTTGCTGACCCTACTGTCACTGGGAAAGGACACCACAAGATTGAACCCAAAGCTAAGCACTTCTCCCATTGCAAGAAAGATCAATCTAGTAGGCCAAACTAAACTGATAATTCGAAGAGACTTGCAAAGATAACCAATCATACATAAAAGAATTCAGAGAAGATTCAAATATTGTTCATAGATAGACTTGATCATAAACCCACAATTCATCGGTCTCAACAAACACACCGCAAAAAGAAGATTACATCGAATAGTTCTCCACAAGAGAGGGGGAGAACATTGTATTGAGATCCAAAAAGAGAGAGAAGAAGCCATCTAGCTAATAACTATGGACCCGTAGGTCTGAGGTAAACTACTCACACTTCATCGGAGAGGCTATGGTGTTGATGTAGAAGCCCTCCGTGATGGATACCCCCTCCGGCGGAGCTCCGGAACAGGCCCCAAAATGGGATCTCGTGGATACAGAAAGTTACGGTGGTGGAATTAGGGTTTTGGCTCCGTATCTGATCGTTTGGGGGTACGTAGGTATATATAGGAGGAAGGAGTACGTCGATGGAGCAACAGGGGGCCGACGAGGGTAGAGGGCGCGCCTGGGGGGGTAGGCGCGCCCCCCTACCTCGTGGCCTCCTCCTTTGTTTCTTGACGTAGGGTCCAAGTCTCCTGGATCATGTTCAGTGAGAAAATCACGTTCCCGAAGGTTTCGTTCCGTTTGGACTCTGTTTGATATTCCTTTTCTTCGAAACCCTAAAATAGGCAAAAAAAACAACAATTCTAGGTTGGGCCTCCGGTTAATAGGTTAGTCCCAAAAATAATATAAAAGTGGAAAATAAAGCCCAATAATGTCCAGAATAGTAGATAATATAGAATGGAGCAATCAAAAATTATAGATACGTTGGAGACATATCAAGCATCCCCAAGCTTAATTCCTGCTCGTCCTCGAGTAGGTAAATGATAAAAACAGAATTTTTGATGTGGAATGCTACTTGGCATAATTTTAATGTAATTCTTCTTAATTGTGGTATGAATATTCAGATCCAAAAGATTCAAGATAAAAGTTCATATTGACATAAAAATAATAATACTTCAAGCATACTAATAAAGCAATCATGTCTTCTCAAAATAACATGGCCAAAGAAAGTTATCCCTACAAAATCATATAGTCTAGCTATGCTCTATCTTCACCACACAAAGTTTTTAAATCATGCACAACCCCGATGACATGCCAAGCAATTGTTTCATACTTTTTACATTCTCAAAACTTTTTCAATCTTCACGCAATACATGAGCGTGAGCCATGGATATAGCACTATAGGTGGAATAGAATGGTGGTTGTCTAGAAGACAAAAAGGGAGAAGATAGTCTCACATTAACTAGGCGTATCAAGGGGCTATGGAGATGCCCATCAATAGATATCAATGTGAGTGAGTAGGGATTGCCATGCAACGGATGCACTAGAGCTATAAGTATATGAAAGCTCAACAAAAGAAACTAAGTGGGTGTGCATCCAACTCACTTGCTCACGAAGACCTAGGGCAATTGAGGAAGCCCATCATTAGAAAATACAAGCCAAGTTCTATAATGAAAAATTCCCACTAGTATATGAAAGTGACGAAATGAGAGACTCTCTACTATGAATATCATGGTGCTACTTTGAAGCACAAGTGTGGTAAAAGGATAGTAGCATTGCCCCTTCTCTCTTTTTCTCTCATTTTTTTATTTGGGCCTTTTTTATGGCCTCTTTTCTTTCTTTCTTTTTTCGTTCGGAGTCTCATCCCGACTTGTGGGGGAATCATAGTCTCCATCATCCTTTCCTCACTTGGGACAATGCTCTAATAATGATGATCATCACACTTTTATTTTCTTACAACTCAACAATTACAACTCGATACTTAGAACAAAATATGACTCTATATGAATGCCTCCGGCGGTGTACCGGGATATGCAATGACTCATGAGTGACATGTATGAAAGAATTATGAACGGTGGCTTTGCCACAAATACGATGTCAACTACATGATCATGCTAAGCAATATGACAATGATGGAGTGTGTCATAATATACGGAACAGTGGAAAGTTGCATGACAATATATCTTAGAATGACTATGGAAATGCCATAATAGGTAGGTATGGTGGCTGTTTTGAGGAAGGTATATGGTGGGTGTATGATACCAGCGAAAGGTGCGCAGTATTAGAGAGGCTAGCAATGGTGGAAGGGTGAGAGTGCGTATAATCCATGGACTCAACATTAGTCATAAAGAACTCATATAGTTATTGCAAAAATCTACAAGTTATCAAAGCAAAGTATTGTGTGCATGCTCCTAGGGGGATAGATTGGTAGGAAAAGACCATCGCTCGTCCCCGACCGCCACTCATAAGGAAGACAATCAATAAATAAATCATGCTCCGACTTCCTCACATAACGGTTCACCATATGTGCATGCTATGGGAATCATAAACTTTAACACAAGTATTTATCAAATTCACAACTACTCAACTAGCACAACTTTAATATCAGCATCTTCATATCTCAAAACAATTATCAAGCATCAAACTTCTCATAGTATTCAACACACTCATAAGAAAGTTTTTACTATTCTTGAATACCAAGCATATTAGGATTATTTAAGCAAATGACCATGCTATTTAAGACTCTCAAAATAATCTAAGTGAAGCATGAGATATCAATAGTTTCTATAAAACAAATCCACCACCGTGCTCTAAAAGATATAAGTGAAGTACTAGAGTAAAACTATATAACTCAAAAGATATAAGCGAAGCACATAGAGTATTCTAACAAATTCCAAATCATATATGGCTCTCTCAAAAGGTGTGTACATCAAGGATGATTGTGGTAAACTAAAAAAATAAAGACTCAAATAATACAAGACGCTCCAAGCAAAACACATATCATGTGGTGAATAAAAATATAGCTCCAAGTAAAGTTATCGATAGAAGTAGACGAAAGAGGGGATGCCTTCTGGGGCATCCCCAAGCTTAGGCTCTTGCAACTCCTTTTTCCATAATCCATCAAATCTTTACCCAAAACTTAAAAACTTCACAACACAAAACTTAAAGTAGAAAATCTCGTGAGCTCCGTTAGCGAAAGAAAACAAAAGACCACTTCAAGGTACTGTAATGAACTCATTATTTATTTATATTGGTGTTAAACCTACTGTATTCCAACTTTTCTATGGTTTATAAACTATTTTACTAGCCATAGATTTATCAAAATAAGCAAACAACACACGAAAAACAGAATCTATCAAAAACAGAACAGTCTGTAGTAATCTGTAGCTAGCGCAAGATATGGAACCCCAAAAACTTTAAATAAATTGCTGGACGTGAGGAATTTATCTGTTAATCATCTGAAAAAATAATTAACTAAATATCACTTTCCAAATAAAAATGGCAGCAGTTGTCGTGAGCGCTAAAGTTTCTGTTTTTTACAGCAAGATATCAAGACTTTCCCCAAGTCTTCCCAACGTTCTACTTGGCACAAACACTAATTAAACACAAAAAACACAACCAAAATAGAGGCTAGATAAATTATTTATTACTAAACAGGAGCAAAAAGCAAGGAATAAAAATAAAATTGGGTTGCCTCCCAACAAGCGCTATCGTTTAACGCCCCTAGCTATGCATAAAAAGCAAGGATAGATCTAGGTATTGCCATCTTTGTTAGGCAATCCATAAGTGGATCTCATAATAGATTCATAAGGTAATTTAATTTAATTTCTAGGAAAGTGTTCCATGCCTTTCCTTAACGGAAATTGGAATCTAATATTCCTTCCTTCATATCAATAATTGCACCAATCGTTCTAAGGAAAGGTCTACCAAGAATAATAGGACATGAAGGATTGCAATCTATGTCAAGACCGATAAAATCTATGGGCACATAATTCCTATTTGCAACAATAAGAACATCATTAATTCTTCCCATAGGTTTCTTAATAGTGGAATCCGCAAGGTGCAAGTTTAGAGAGCAATCATCAAAATCACAGAAACCTAACAAATCACACAAAGTCTTTGGAATCGTGGAAACACTAGCACCCAAATCACATAAAGCATAGAACTCATGATCTTTAATCTTAATTTTAATAGTTGGTTCCCACTCATCATAAAGTTTTCTAGGGATAGACACTTCCAATTCAAGTTTTTCTTCATAAGATTGCATCAAGGCATCAACGATATGTTTAGTAAACGCTTTATTTTGACTATAATCATGCGGAGAATTTAGCATGAATTGAAACAAGGAAATACAATCAATCAAAGAGCAATTATCATAATTAAATTTCTTATAATCCAAAATAGTGGGTCTAGCAACATCTAGGGTTTTAATTTCTTCAATCCCACTTTCATCAATTTTAGCATCAAGATCTAAAAACTCTGAATTCTTGGAACGCCTTCTAGGTAAAGGTGGATCATATTCAGTCCCATCATTATCAAGATTAATATTTTAAAACAAAGATTTAATAGGGGACACATTAATAACTTTTAGATCTTCATCTTTTTTTCATAGGAACTAGAAGAACACGCTCTTATAAAGGCATCTTTCTTAGCACGCATCCTAGCAGTTCTTTCTTTGCACTCATCAATGGAAATTCTCATGGCTTTGAGAGACTCATTGATATCATGCTTAGGTGGAATAGATCTATGTTTCAAAAAATCAACATCAAGAGAAATTCTATCAACGTTCCTAGCCAACTCATCAATCTTAAGCAATTTTTCTTCAATCAAAGCATTGAAATTCTTTAGCGAAGTAATAAATTCTTTAATATTAGATTCAAAATCAGAGGGCATCTTATTATAATTTCCATAAGAACTGTTGTAGGAATTACCATAATCATTAGAGGAATTGCTAGGATAAGGCCTAGGATTAAAATTTCCACTATGCTCATTGTTACCAAAATTGTTCCTACCAACAAAATTCACATCCATAGATTCATTATTATTCTCAATCGAAGTAGACAAAGGCATATCATTAGGATCAGAAGAAACACTTTTATTAGCAAATAATTTCATAAGTTCATCCATCTTTCCACTCAAAACATTAATTTCTTCTATCGCATGCACTTTCTTATTAGTAGATCTTTCAGTGTGCCATTGAGAATAATTAACCATAATATTATCTAGGAGTTTAGTAGATTCTCCTAAAGTGATTTCCATAAAAGTGCCTCCCGCGGTCGAATCTAAAAAATTTCTAGAAGAAAAATTCAATCCGGCATAAAAATTTTGTATAATCATCCACAAATTTAAACCATTCGTAGGGCAATTACGTATCATTAATTTCATCCTCTCCCAAGCTTGTGCAACATGTTCATGATCAAGTTGCTTAAAATTCATAATATCATTTCTAAGAGAGATGATCTTAGCGGGAGGAAAATACTTAGAGATAAAAGCATCTTTGCATTTATTCCATGAATCAATACTATTTTTAGGCAAAGACGAAAACCAAGCTTTAGCACGATCTCTAAGCGAAAAAGGAAATAGCTTCAATTTAACAATATCATTATCCACATCTTTCTTCTTTTGCATATCACACAAATCAACGAAGCTATTTAGATGGGTAGCGGCATCTTCACTAGGAAGGCCGGAGAACAGATCTTTCATAACAAGATTCAGCAAAGCGGCATTAATTTCACAAGATTCAGCATCGGTAAGAGGAAGAATCGGAGTGCTAATAAAATCATTGTTGTTGGTATTGGTAAAGTCACACAATTTAGTGTCATCTTGAGCCATCGTGACAAGCAAGCAATCCAACACACAAGCAAACAAAAAGCAAGTGGACAAAAAGAGGCCAACGGGAAAGAGAGGGAGGATAGAGAGAGAGGGAGAGAGAGAGGGCGAATAAAACGACAAGGGTGAAGTGGGGGAGAGGAAAACGAGAGGCAAATGGCAAATAATGTAATGCGGGAGATAGGGATTGTGATGGGTACTTGGTATGTTTGACTTTTGCGTAGACTCCCCGGCAACGGCGCCAGAAATTCTTCTTGCTGCCTCTTGAGCACTGCGTTGGATTTCCCCGAAGAGGAAAGGATGATGCAGCAAAGTAGCGTAAGTATTTCCCTCAGTTTTTGAGAACCAAGGTATCAATCCAGTAGGAGGTTGCGCGCACGTCCCCTAGTACCTGCACAAAGCAAATAACTCCTCGCAACCAACACGATAAGGGGTTGTCAATCCCTTCACGATCACTTACGAGAGTGAGATCTGATAGATATGATAAGATAATATTATTTTGGTATTTTTATGATAAAGATGCAAAGTAAAATAAAAGCAAAGTAAAAAGCAAAGGAAATAACTAAGTATTAGAAGATTAGTATGATGAAGATAGACCCGGGGGCCATAGGTTTCACTAGTGGCTTCTCTCAAGAGCATAGGTATTCTACAGTGGGTGAACGAATTACTGTTGAGGAATTGACAGAATTGAGCATAGTTATGAGAATATCTAGGTATGATCATGTATATAGGCATCACGTCCGAGACAAGTATATCGACTCCTGCCTGCATCTACTACTATTACTCCAGTCGTCGACCGCTATCCAGCATGCATCTAGAGTATTAAGTTAATGAAAATAGAGTAACGCCTTAAGCAAGATGACATGATGTAGAGGGATAAACTCATGCAATATGATAAAAAAAAACCCATCTTGTTATCTTCGATGGCAACAATACAATACGTGCCTTGCTGCCCCTACTGTCACAGGGAAAGGACACCGCAAGATTGAACCCAAAGCTAAGCACTTCTCCCATTGCAAGAAAGATCAATCTAGTAGGCCAAACCAAACTGATAATTTGAAGAGACTTGCAAAGATAACCAATCATACATAAAAGAATCCAGAGAAGATTCAAATATTGTTCATAGATAGACTTGATCATAAACCCACAATTCATCGGTCTCAACAAACACACCGCAAAAAGAAGATTACATCGAATAGTTCTCCACAAGAGAGGGGAAGAACATTGTATTGAGATCCAAAAAGAGAGAAGAAGCCATCTAGCTAATAACTATGGACCCGTAGGTATGAGGTAAACTACTCACACTTCATCAGAGAGGCTATGGTGTTGATGTAGAAGCCCTCCGTGATGGATACCCCCTCCGGCATAGCTCTGGAACAGGCCTCAAGATGGGATCTCGTGGATATAGAAAGTTACGGCGGTGGAATTAGGGTTTTGGCTCCGTATCTGATTGTTTGGGGGTACGTAGGTATATATAGGAGGAAGGAGTACGTCGGTGGAGCAACAGGGGGCCCATGAGGGTGGAGGGCGCGCCTGGGGGGGGGGGGGGGGGGTAGGCGCGCCCCCTACCTCGTGGCCTCCTCCTTTGTTTCTTGATGTAGGGTCCAAGTCTCCTGGATCATGTTCGGTGAGAAAATCACGTTCTCGAAGGTTTCATTCCGTTTGGACTCCGTTTGATATTCCTTTTCTTCGAAACCCTAAAATAGGCAAAAAAACCAACAATTCTCGGTCGGGCCTCCGGTTAATAGGTTAGTCCCAAAAATAATATAAAAGTGGAAAATAAATCCCAATAATGTCCAAAACAGTAGATAATATATCATGGAGCAATCAAAACTTATAGATATGTTGGAGACGTATCAATAACCAATAGCGGAACCTGGATGCTCATATTGGCTCCCACATATTCTACGAAGATCTTTATCGGTCAAACCGCGTAACAACATACGTTGTTCCCTTTGTCATCGGTATATGTTACTTGCCCGAGATTCGATCGTCGGTATCTTAATACCTAGTTCAATCCCGTTACCGGCAAGTCTCTTTACTCATTCCGTAATACATCATCCCGCAACTAACTCGTTAGTTACAATGCTTGCAAGGCTTATAGTGATGTGCATTACCGAGTGGGCCCAGAGATACCTCTCCGACAATCGGAGTGACAAATCCTAATCTCGAAATTTGCCAACTCAACAAGTACCTTCAGAGACACCTGTAGAGCACCTTTATAATCACCCAGTTACGTTGTGACGTTTGGTAGCACACAAAGTGTTCCTCCAGTAAACGGTAGTTGCATAATCTCATAGTCATAGGAACATGTATAAGTCATGAAGAAAGCAATAGCAAAATACTAAACGATCAAGTGCTAAGCTAACGGAATGGGTCAAGTCAATCACATCATTCTCCTAATGATGTGATCCCGTTAATCAAATGACAACTCATGTCTATGGCTAGGAAACATAACCATCTTTGATCAACGAGCTAGTCAAGTAGAGGCATACTAGTGACACTCTGTTTGTCTATGTATTCACACATGTATTATGTTTGCGGTTAATACAATTCTAGCATGAATAATAAACATTTATCATGATATAAGGAAATAAATAATAACTTTGCCTCTAGGGCATATTTCCTTCAAGAACGTGCATCAACCCCTATGCATAGATTACCCCAATGTCACCTCGGGAATCCGCGAGTTGAGTGCCAAAACATATATCAAGTGAATCAATACGATACCCCATTGTCACCACGAGTATTCAATTGCAAGACATATATCAAGTGTTCTCAAATCCATAAAATTATTCAATCCGATAACAACGAAATCTCAATGGGAAAAACTCAATTCATCACAACAAGATAGAGAGGGGAAAACACCATATGATCCGACTATATTAACAAAGCCCGCGATACATCAAGATCGTGACATCTCATGAACACGAGAGAGAGAGAGATTAAACACATAGCTACTGGTACAAACCCTCAGCCCCGAGGGTGGACTACTCCCTCCTCATCGTGATGGCCGCCGGGGTGATGAAGATGGCCACCGGAGATGATCCCCCCCCCCCCTACGAGAGGGTGCCGAAAAGGGTCTAGATTGGTTTTCAGTGGCTACAGAGCCTTATGGCGGCGAGCTTCTGATCTAGGTTAACCCTGAGGGTTTTCGGAATATTTGTGAATTTATAAGGTAAAGAGGGGGTGCGGGAGGCCACCGAGGTGGGCACAGCCCACCTAGGCGCGCCTGGGGGCCCAGGCGCGCCCTGGTGGGTTGTGCCCCCCTCGGGGCACCCCCCAAGTGCTGCTCTGGCCCATCCTGGGTGTTCTGGTCCATAAAAATTCTCCAAAAAGTTTCGCGGTGTTTGGACTCTGTTTTATATTGATTTTTTGTGATGTAAAAAACAAGCAAAAAACAGCAATGCGCACTGGGCACTGGGTCAATAGGTTAGTCCCAAAAAATGATATAAAGTTGCTATAAAATGATTGTAAAACATCCAAAAATGATAATATATTAGTATGAATACTTCATATATTATAGATACGTTGGAGGCGTATCAGTTACGAATCTAGTCTTCCCTTCCCTTGGGACATTGGTTGACTTGCATATACGCACCACGGGAGGATGCAAACAAGTTCACTTGCCTCGATGTGATGCAAGAGGTAAGAGTTGTCTGGCCATGCCCATGTGTCATCTGGGGTGACTGTAATATGATCTACCATGACGAGGACAAGAGCAAGGACAATCCCCACCGTCACATGATGGGGACATTACGATGCTTCCTCAATGATTGTGAGCTCGAAGGGCTATACCTCTACGATCTTCGCTACACATGATCTAATGATGGTGGCGCACCCATGTTGGTCAACCTTGATAGTGTGTTATGCACGGTGAACTGGGAGAAGTTGCATATAATTATTTGCTCCGTTATCTCTCACTGCCATCTCCGACCATTGCCCCTTACTCCTAGATTGCACATCACGCCCCCCTTGTCAACAATGTTTCTAGTTTGAGAGGTTTTGGGTCCAGGAGGGTGTATTTGTGAAGAAGATTATGGTGAGTTGGGTTGTCGCAACTTACGAGGCTGACCCCTTCCATTGGCTTATACTCAGCTCAAGAGTGCAACCCACCATCTGATGAGCTAGAGCGACATGCAGGTGGGTTGTGTGGCTATAGCTCATGCTCGCCCATGAGTTCATGATTCCATTAGACGTGTCCATGGAGATGTGGCAATTTTTAGAGCTTGCCCGTCAGTTGTGTGCTAGCATTAAGCATGCCTGCCTTGGGCTCGCTTCAATTGAGTGTACCATGGCTCGTCGGTGGTTGAAGATTGTGTGTGATTGGGTATAGGTAATGCCAACACAACATTCTTCCAACAACACACCTCCCACCGTGTCACACCCTAGCTAGTCCATGCATTAGAGTGTGCATCATGTTTACTTTTCATCAGAAACTTGAAATGGGGAAGGCAGAACCCCCAGCACCCTTTTGAAATCAACTAGGGTTTACTAAAAATAATTTCAATGAACCTGAAATGCCCTTCTAAAATGTTCACCCCCTTTGTCTTAGGTTAGAACCTATGGCAAAATTGGTGCACAATTTTCTAGGTCAACAGAAGGTCATTGAATTAAATCATAAGTATTTGAATTTGGGCATTTAAATGCTATAAAATAATTTAAATGCTCAAATAATTCTGGGAGTAAATGTTTCCTGTTGGAAATAATCTAAACAGAGGCCACATTTATTTTCAGGAATTTTGGAAATGTTTTGGTATTTTAAATAAAGCTAAACAATTGCGGTTAAATAGAAAACAGAAACTAAATCAAAAAAAGGGGCGAAAGAAGCCCACCTGGGCCTTACCTGGCTCGGCTAGTCACCCCCTACCTCGCGCCAGGAGGCAGGGGCGCGTGCTCGCCGTGCGCCAGCCACGCGCCGGCCACCTCCTGCTTCTGCCGACGCTGGGAGACGCCCAAAGGACGCCACGCGACCCCCACGTCTCCCTCTCATCCTCTCTCACTCTCCCCCTCGTCTCCCTCATCATCTCCCGCGATGACCGAGCGCGGACCTTGCCGCCGATCGCCGTAGTTGCCACCACAGCCACTCCCTCGCCCCTCCGACGAGCCCATCAGCTCCGCCTCGACTCCCTCGTCCTCCCCACCGAGCCACGCTTCGCCGGAAGCCCTGCAACGCCGCCTTCGCCCTCGTCTTCAACCTCGGGCACCCGAGATCGCCGGCGACCGCACCTCTTCTCCAGCCCGTCCCCGAGCCCGCTGACCCCCTCTCCGACCCCGCTGTGAGCTCCTCTTCCTCTTCCCCTGGCTCCCGCGCTCGTTTGGCCCCTATAGCCGCCGTTTCCATCGCACCCGAGAGCTCCCCGCCGCCGGTCATGGCGCAGCCATGGCCACAGCCGTGCAAGCTCACAACGGAGCACCTCACCGTGCTCAGTGCAGCACCAGGAACCCGTAGCCACCACCAGCTCTTCCTCCCGTGCACCGTAGCATCGAAACCGACCTCGCCCGAACTCCGGCCGCCGCCACGAGCTCGATTCCGGCGAGCTCGCTCCACCCCAGCTCCTCACACTTGCTCCATTGGATGCGCGAGAGCCTGGGCTTCGCACGGGTGGTCTCTGCCGTCGATTTGGTCGCCGGATGGCGTTTTCCGAGCCGCGCCGCCGTCTCGAGCCTCGCCGGCGTCGAGCCGCCGGCGAGTTGACCCAGTTTGACCCCTGGGTGGGCCCAGGTAGACCCCCCCTGAGTCTATGACAGGTGGGGCCGGCCTGTTAACTAATTTAGGTTTAGTTTTAATTAATTTTAATTAAATTAGTCACTGACATGTGGGCCCAGGCCCCCCTAACAGCTAATTAGTGTTAATCTAATCTTGTTAATTAGCTGAGAGGCTCACAGAAGGGGCCCACCAGTCAGGTTTGACCTGGGCTGGCGCCTTTGACCTGCTGAGGTCAGCATGACGCAATGCTGACGCAGTAATTAAATTTCTGGAATTATTTTTATTCAGGAAATTCCAGAAAATGTTTAAAACTTCTAAAAATCATAGAAATTCAACTGTAACTCCAAATGAAATAATTTATATATGAAAAATTATCAGAAAAATTCAATCTATCCATCTGTAATGGTTTCATGCATGACAAAACAAGTTTACCTTGTTGTTTAAGCAGAATAAGGTAATGCACTATAAATGCCATGTTTAATGAGCTAATATTTGAATCTTTGATTCAAATGAGTTCATCCCTTCCTATTTTAGCTTGCATTAGGCCAAGACACAACCATATTGCCATGTCATAGCATGCATCATATTGTTGCATATCGTCATGTGTTGATTGTGTTCCGATGTGTTCTCCGTGGTAGGTTCTGCCTCCGAGGATATTCACGAGTATCCAACTGAAGGGCAGTATCCCGCTACCACTCCATCAGGCAAGAATCCATTGATCATTCCGATACAAACCCATGTTATCGCTTCTGCTCTTGTTTACTGCATTAAGACAACGCGATTCAAACTACTGTGTGCTACGGTAGTTGAACCCTTATCCTCTGCATGACCTGTCATTGCCACAGTAACTAGATGAAACCCACTAGCATGTGTAGGAGTTGATTGAGCCATGTATGTGATTCCTACCTTGCTATGCCTGCTATGCTTAGAGTTGTGTCAGGTCTGGTTCATCTGGGTGATGGGCTAGGGTGAAATGCTTATGCCGGTAATGTGAGGGATGTGTTGAACATGTTTTAGTAAAGGTACCGATGAGAGGCCATGTAGGAGTATATGGTGGGTTGTTTCATTGAGGCCGTCCATAAGAACTGAGATTTGTATGTGCGATTTAAGATGCAGTTACTACCGTACATTGGGCCCGAAACCAATGGACCCTCTCAGCTTCTTAATCACCCTAGTACTCTGTCCAGGAGTTGAAAATAGTTTCTGGTGCTTGTAGGTTATGTGTTGGCGGCCGTGCGTAACGCTGACCCTAGGGGTGGGCTATGTTGCGGTAGATACACCGTGGCACGGTGTACCGAGTCACCCGTTTGGTGTCTCGGGAACCCTGTTCACATCGTTCGGGGCCGTATGTGGAAACCTCGGCCGGACTCCCTGCGGATGGAACCTGGATAGGCGATAAATCTGGACTAGAGACTTAAATGTTTAGGTAGGCCGTGGCCGACACCCTCGCTGGGCTTCCGCTTGAAGGTTGCCGAGTACATGTCGTGTAAATGGCGGTAAGTGGTGAAAGCGTGTATGAAGAAGTACACCCCTGCAGGGTATAAAACTATTCGAATAGCCGCGTCCGCGGTAAAGGACTACTTGGTTGCCTATACAGTTCATAGACAAGTAAATGGATACTACTAAAAGACTCAAGATAAGTGTGAGTACCGAGGATGGCCCTCTCACAGGATGACGAGGGAGGATCCCCGGTGGAGTATTGTGTTGGTGAGTAGTGGACTCGTGTGCGAAAACTATTTTACTAGAGAAGTTCCGTAGGATAGTTTAGCCAAAAGTCAAAGCTGGCTTGCTGCATCAACCCCACCACCTTCTTAAGAATAAGCATGTATAGTAGGTTCTGTTGTAAGACTTGCTGAGTACCTTTGTACTCATGTTTGCTTAATTACTGTTTCCAGACGACAACACTGCCCCCTCCGATGGGTTCTATGTAGACCTTGACGTCGACGAGTGACTAGCCACCCAGGTGGTGATCCTGGCCATGGAGGGCCCTATGTAGATAGTCAGGCTTCGAGAAGCCTTCTTTCTTTCTAGAGTCTGTACTCAGACTAGTTGCTTCCGCATGTGCTTGTATGATTGTATGACTTGAGTGTCGGGTCATGTGACCCTATCTGTATGAACATGTTATGTATGGCTCTCTGGAGCCTTTAAATAAAGTACTTGAGTTGTAGAGTTTTATTGTGATGCCATGTTGTATGTACTCATATCGGGCATATTGTGTGTATGATTGAAATGCTTGGTATGAGTGGGATCCGACAATCTAGTTGTTTATCCTTGGCAGCCTTTCTTATGGGGAAATGTAGTCTAGTGTTCCTCGAGCCATGGTAGTCCGCTACAGCCCGGTTCACCGGAGTCCTGCTAGCCCAGCACTACTGCTCAGGACACTTGACTGACCGGCATGTGATTCACTTCGTTCCGATGTCTGTCCCTTCGGGGAAATGTCACACGGTGATTTCCGGAGTCCTGCCTAGCCTGCTACAGCCCGGGTTCCCCGGAGTCCTGATAGCCTAGTGCTACAGCCCGGAATCACTCGCTGATGACCGACATGCTCGATGTGATTCATGTATGCCTATCTCCATAGGTCTGTGCCGCTTTGGATTCACGACTAGCCATGTCGGCCCGGGTTCTCTGTCATATGGATGCTAGCGACACTATCATAAACGTGAGCCAAAAGGCGCAAACGGTCCCGGACCATGGTAAGGCGACACCCGTGGGATACCGTGCGTGAGGCCGCAAAGTGATATGAGGTGTTACCGGCTAGATCGATGTGACTTGGAATCGGGGTGCTGACACACCGGAAGCAGAAGAAGGCGATCCATGACATGGTGGTTAATGGCGTGGCAGTCTTTGACCATGCGTCCATGGCTAAGGCCTCCTTCAAGCACTTTAACTCACTTATCGCGGGATTTAGCAGCATGAGTTCCGACTGAACCTTGATTTCCTAGGTTCACGTGCAAGACTCGACGAGCCCTTTAAGGATGAGGAATTTTAGGATGTGGTGCTTTGATTGCAGCGGGGAAGGCACCGGTTCCAGACACATTCATGGCAGAGTTCCATGCCGCACACCGTTTCCATTGATGAACTCTTGCAGTTGACCGCCGAAGCCCGTATATTCCATTTATCATCGGACACCATGTCGAGCAAGAATTGATGGCCGGGACGCCATGTCGAGCAAGAATTGATGGCCAGGACACCATGTCGAAGGTGCGGGTGATGTCTCGTTTTTGCATGGATTTGGCAAATTGTTGGACTAGCATCATGTATAGTACTTCCTCTGTTTCAAAATACTTGTCGTGATTTTAGTTCAAATTTATGTGGTTATTATGTAGTTTAAATTTATGGAAGGAAATGTAGTTGTACCAAAATTGCATTTACTTTTAAAAATGTTGAAATGGAGTTATTGCATTGCTACACAATGTGATAAGATAGGCATGTCTGGTACTATTGTAAAATCACCATTATTCCTTGTTGCTATTTTTTTAGAAAAGAAGGATGACCCCCGGCCTCTGCATCTGGGCGATGCATACGGCCACTTTATTAATTATTCTCACAAGACCTTACAAAATCATACAAAAGTAAGACTAAAGCCGCCATCTAAGCAACAAACTGTCGCTATACCTATCCAGTCGATGAAGGGGCGCAGATAGCCTGGGCCTAATACCAAATAGACATCGCAAGCAAGCCTAACATGTAAGACCTGAGACCCCAACCTAGCCTCTTGCCGGGTCTAGGGCACACACTGGTCCGACGTGCTCTCAGAAGCCGCCGCCGCCAACTGCCACCGCTCCATCTTCAGAACTGTACTGATGCATCAACCTTGCTCGGTCTAGCTATCGTCGACGCCACCACGGCGCCAAACGGCACCTCCTCCCTGCGCGCAAACAACTGAGCACGTCGCGGTCGCCACTGATACACCTCAGCGCCATGCTACCAGGTATCACCAGCTGACACATCTTGAAGTCCTTGGAAGATTTGTCGTGCGTAGCACCTGCCGACCAGGCATGACAAAGCGTAGCACCTGTCGGTCAGGCATGACTTGACATCACCACCGAAGCTCTGTGCAAGATAAAGCCGCTCCACCTCCTGCCTCTGACTTCCAGCATTGCTCCGCAAACGATGCTCCCAAGAGAGAAACGACACCGCAGTGCTGCCATCGTCCGATCTGGAACACCCGATCCTAGGGTTTCCTCCGGAGCGGCATGAGTGGGTCGACAGTAGTTACACGACGATGCCTCCATCAAGGTAACGGCGAGAACGCCGCCATCGCCTGCCGTCGGCTCGGTTTTCACCGGCAACCATGTCTCCCCTACTCGCAGCCGGGACAAGATAATGGATCTCGAGATCCGATCACCAAGCCTCTTGCCGGCCATCTCGGGAAGAAGATGACCACCACGTCCACCAGCGTCACCACGCCGGGCACGCGTCGCCGCCGGCACCGCCATGGTGCCTAGAGGCCGACAAGCCCCGACGAACACCATGCCTCGCCAACCGCCATGGCCCAGACCCAAGCACCACCAGATCCAGATCAGATTGGGGTCAAGGGCCCCAAACCGCAACCAGCGCGGAGGCAGCACCACTGGACGGTGCCTAGCCCACCAGCCCGCCGTCGAGTCATCGCCGGAGCTCCGCCGCGCCACACCGCCAAGCCGCCGCCGGGATAACTCGCACCGCCGCCAGAGAAGCCGCAGCCACCGCGCGTTGGAGGGGCCCCAAGCCGCAGCTGCACCGCCGTCAGGCAGGGGCGCCGCCACCCAGCACGCCCTCTGCCGCGCCGCTGGGCCCTGCCCAGCCCAGCGTCGTCTCGCGCCACGCCGTCCCGGGCCGGACGCCAACCGCGAGGAGAGGGGCAAGATCCCCGCCGCCACCAACGCCGGCCGAACTTTGCGCGGCGGCGCTATACGGTGGCGGCGGGGGGAGAGATCGACGAGGAAGGACGAGGGGCGGCGTGCTAGGGTTTCCCCCGAGGACGCTCGCGGGAGCGGCTCAGGGGTCGGGGGTCAGGGGGCCTTCCTTGTTGCTATTAGGCATATATTATACGTGTTGCGGATCACTGTCTCGCGGATCTAACGAATCACAAAGGTGCGCAATTTTTGCAATAGGTTCTGTTCCACCACCGCAAGATATGATAGATAACCTAGTCCGCGAGTGGCAAGTTTAAAGCGAATGTGGCCAATAGGGACAGATCATGTAAAGCCAGACGACTCCCATTCGCCAGATGAGATGAGATTAGATTAGTTTGGAGTTTCATGTCACGAGTGGCGATTAGTTTAATGCTCACTGGCTCATGAGTGTGTGTGTGTGTGGTGCCTTTCGTATCTCTGGATTTGACCTGACCGGGACGTGTGCTCGGGTGAAGACGGGAGAGCCAACGGTCGGCTGAGTCTGAGACTCTGAGTGCGTGCATGCATGGCTCTTGGGGTGGAGTTGGGACCTTGGGGTCGAGTCTACTGACCACGGACGTGTTAGACTGACTCCGTTGCCGCTGACCTGTGCTTGCCCTCACCGGCGGTCGGAGTCGGACGGCAAATAGCCAGCGCACACACCCTGCCTGCGCCAATGGAGTTCATGCTAGAAGTTGATCACGTGTTCCGTGCTGCAGTTCCCTAGTGGAAAGGAAAGCGGGTAGCTAAAGCAAGCCGACGGTTGTCAATTCATCCATCCAGACGGCTGACTTGACACTCACCACCCACCATGATCGATCGATCTCCTGACAGAAGTGGTCTCTTTTCATCCGAACTCACCATCCAGTTTCTTGATAAGCATACTAGAAGTTTCTACAGAACCAATCATGCACTACAGGAGTACGTGCTCCACACTGGCCATTGGACGGCGTTTCTTTCAGTTTTTTTAGTGGACTGCCAGAGCTACTAGAAACCAGAAACTCGTCCGGCGGATCAACCAACATAGCCTGCTTCCGTATTACTTCTTCTTCTTCTACCTTCAAACTTGAAGCACATTTCTTCCAGGGCGTCCCGTCAGTAGTCTCCACTCCTCTTGCTAATGTCAGTCACTGAGACGCCTCCACTTCCGCAAAGAGAGAGAGAGAGAGAGAGAGAGAGAGAGAGAGACGCCACCTGAATTTTTGTGGTACACAGATCAAGCACAATGTCAAGAGCTTCCCTACACGAGACGCCATTGCCTCCGAGAACCGTCGGGTCTTGTCTGCCATCCGCGACCACAACAGAAGCACCCGTAAGTTCTCGATCCGCGTCCCTGCGCACAGCCCTCCCAAACCTTTCTAGTTTGACTTCGACAAGGCTCCACCAACATTCATTTTAGTAGTGATAAAAAAGGTACTCCTGCACAAGTGCTATGTCAGTTCTTCACCAGCCAACGCCCACACGCATATTGCCACGAGTCCTTCTGTCGCACCATAGACTCCACACAGTTATGGTGTTTGCCATAAGACTAGGCACAGTGAAAGTAATTTCAGTATTAACATCAAGTTTAACTCAGCAAATTTGCTTATGTGACAATGAGTTAATGAAGAGAGAGGTAGTCGTAGTAACTTAGCTAATTACTGCAACATCACATATCACAATGCAATATGAGTCTATAATCTAATAAATGAATCTTTGCATGTTACCGCACTTAAGTTAGTATAGTACCCACTATGAAGGTAATAATATAGTCTAGGGATATATGTATGTTACTAGTATATGTTACTCTTCATTGTGGCTAGTCTAATGCAACTGTTAAATTTTGGAGATAACTAATTTTAGGCCCCTAGTCGTGTCCCACTTGACAGTTTTGCCTATAGTTTTCAAAAATCATTGGTCCTACTCAAGCCATTTTGCTTCTTTTATGCTTTTGCTCTTTGGGCGCTTTGACTTTCACTCCAAAAACTTCATAACAAACTCAAATTAACTCAGAAAAATGCGAATACTATATCAAACTATTCAGAAAAAAACATCACCTATATGTGCATGTTATTTGCATTCTTGACAGAAGTATTGTTCATGCATTTTTAGATTTACTAACATCAATAATATTAATAACCTCGTGTGACTAAATAACACTTTTGTCGTGAATGTAAATGACATGCATACATGTGATGCTTTTTTGAACATTTTGATATTTTATTTTTATTTTTCTGAGTTAATATGAATTTGATATGAAAATTTTAAAGTGAAGGTCAAACGGTCAAAGGGCAAATGCATAAAAGAAGCGAAGTGGTTTCGGCAGGACCAATAGTTTTTGAAAATTAGAGGCAAAATAGCTAAGTGGGACACAACTAATGACACAAAAATAATTATCGCTAAATTTTATGGGCCTCGGCCCACAAAATCTTGGGCTGCCTTTGGTTTACAGGGATTTCATAGGAATCTTGTAGAATATGATTGTTGTAGGAAAAAAATCCTTTGAAGGCCTTTGGTTTACAGGAATTGAATTCTATTCTCGTATGGGATTTGTTCCTTTCCTTCAGATTTCACAGGATCAAAAACATTAGGTCCGAGCTGATGGAAAATTTTCTATGACGAACGACATGCGCGCGGATAACTGTTCCCTGCTTTTTTCGCTCACTCGCGTACAGACAAGGATGGGAAAAGAAATAAAAAAGTTGAATGCCATCCTCGCACAGAACGGCACAGCTCACCGGGAACGACGCCGGCGGGCGAGGGACGCGGCCACATCCAGTAGACGGGCAACGACCACCGGCGAGCTGAAGAGCATCTACTGTCGACCGGCAAGCCTACAGGCTCCAGCAGCGCCCTCCGTCTGCCGCAAATTTCTTCAGGTTTGACTCCATCTTGCCTTCTCTCCCTGGATCCATCATAGTATGCTACTGTGTATTCAGACTCCATGCACTAGCAGCCAATTTGTATTTTAATTGCCTGCACTAGCCCGTGTGATGAGTTGATGATTGCCTGCACTAGTTGCTCAGTTCATACTCCAGTTACATGACAATATACTATGCTGGCGGGATCTATATTTGCACTTTGTATATAATTGTTCACATTATTAATCATAAACCAAATGACATTATTTCTTTATGTTTCTTATGTGTGTTCCTATCCCGTGAACCAAATGACATTTAGTTTCCTATTCCTATAGCTTGAGCATTTATAGGATTTCAGATGCATGCCATCTCATTTCCTATTTTTTTTCAAGAACATACAGGAGCGGTGCATGTCTTTTCAATTAAGAGGGGAGGAAACGGCATGAAGTTACATCATGGTTACACTGCGATGCCCGCCACGTAGGCGTGCGCTATGGCTTAGTGGATCTGAAAGACATGGCGGCTGTCTACCCTAGCCATAGTCCACAGGCGGAGCTCGGCTCTGATGAGGTTAACAGTGCAGCTAGGAGGAGAGCACTTGCGTTCAAAAACTCGGCTATTGCGCTCTAGCCAGATGAACCGGAGTGTGGCCATGATCGTGGCGTTGGTTTGTTTGGATAGTCTGGCCGTGCGCGCCTTTGCCACTTGTGGCCACCAGTCCGGCAACCTGCTCGTGCCATCCGGGGTGAAGCGATGGAGGCCCAAAGGCAGTAGCATGTTGTACCAAATCTCGCGCGAGTACGAGCAGCCCAAGAGCATGTGACTTGTGTCTTCGTCGTGTTGACAGCATAGTTGGCATGTCCTAGTGTGCGGCAAGTTCCGCCGGGCGAGTCTGTCAGCCGTTCATAGTCTCTCACGCACTGCCAGCCAGGCGAAGATTTTAAGTTCCAGGGGAGCCCCAGCATGCCAGATCTCGTCGGCGCAGGGCGCGAACTCTCTCCCAAAGAAGAAGGCAGCATAGGTGTCGCGGGAAGAGTATCGTCCCGCCGTGTCCAGACGCCAGGAGAAGGTGTCAGGGGAGTCAGAGAGCGACACCCCCTGCACCTCATCCCAGAGCAGCAGGAATTCAGCGATCGCCGGAACCGTAGGCGCACCACGGATCGAATCCACCCACGCGTGCCCTGGCAACGCGCTCGCGACAGTCAGCTTACGGCCCGCAGGCCCGACGTGCGCGATCAAGTTGGGCGCCCGCTACACGATAGGGCGTCCCTCAAGCCACGGGTCGAACCAGAAGCTCATGTTGCGCCCATCTCCGAGGTCACACCGTAGCGCTGCGGTGCGCAGCCTGGCGGCCTCCGCCGACACGGCGACACCCATGCCACCCCATGGTTTGTCGAGCACTGTCTTCTGAAGCCAAAGCCAGCGTAGGCGCAGGGCCTGATTTAGCAATTTTAGGTTGAGAACACCCAGGCCGCCGTAGGGTTTGGGCGAGCAGACGATATGCCAGGCGACGAGGCAACAGCCCCCCTTTGCATCTTCCACCCCACGCTAGAAGAATCCCCTACGAAGCTTGTCTATGCACTTGAAGAACCAAGGCGGCAGGTTGAGGGCCATGAGGTGCAAGATTGGCATCGCCGAGAGCCTGCAATTGACAGGCGTGAGCCTGCCGGACCGACGGAGGAGACCCGCTTTCCATGTTGGCAACTGTGCGGCGATCCGATCAATGAGGGGTTGAAGCTCCGAGCGGGTCAGGGCCCATAGCGAAAGAGGGAGGCCGAGCTATGTGATAGGTAGCGCCTGGAATTTGCAGCCGGCCAGCGCGAGGAGTTGCCGAATGTCCTCCTCCTGACAGTGGATCGTGGAGATGGAGCTTTTCAAGAAGTTGCACCGCAGCCCTGTGGCCTCTCCAAAGCACTCCAGGAGCTGCTTTGCCGCGTCCATCTCAGCCACCGACGGACTGAGGAGCAAGATGGCATCGTCCGCGTACAATGAGAGGCGATGGTGGATGCCGCGAGCGTGAAGCGAGGCGAAGAGGCCCGCCTCCTCCGCCTTCCTAAAGATCGCCGTGAGGACATCCATGACGATGATGAAAAGCAAGGGGGAGATGGGGTCCCCTTGCCGTAGCCCCTTGCCGTGCCAGAAGCTTTCGCTGGCCGATCCGTTGACGAGGACTTGTGTGCTTGCTGTTGAGAGGAGAGTGGTGAGCCTCTGCCTCCACTTGGGTCCGAAACCGCGATGAGCCAAGATTTCCAGGAGGAACTGCCATGAGACGCTATCGAAGGCTTTGGCGATGTCAATCTTGAAGATGATGGCCGGTACTCGCTTGCGATGGAGGGAGCGAACAGATTGCTGAACCAACATGAAATTGTCAAGGATAGATCTACCCGCAATGAAGGCACTTTGGTTTTGGTCAACTAGCTTCGGGATGAGAGGTGCGAGCTCCGCGGACATGGCCTTCGCCACAATCTTGGCAAAGCTATGGACGCGGCTAATGGGCCTGAAATCCTTGATGTCGAGCGCCCCCTCCTTTTTTGGCAGAAGCACGATGAATGCCTCATTCAGCCGCTCCATGCCCCTGCCATCAGCACCGTCAAAGGCGCGCACTGCCTTCATAACCACCTCCTTAATGATGGGCCAGCAGGATTGGGAGAATCTCATGGTGAAACCATCGTGTCCTGGGACCTTGTCTGGTTGCATGGTTTTGATCATGTTCCATATGACCTCCTCAGTGAGCGGTGCCTCGAGCGCCGATGCATCCACGCCTGGAAGCCCGAGCGAAGAAAGGCACAATGTGTGTCGCCTGCTCACGGGGACCCCAAGCAGATTTGCGTAGTATCCACCCGCCAGCGCACACATGCCCTCTCGAGAAGTTGCCTCGGCGCCGCCGTCTTTGAGCTTGAAGATGTGGTTCTTCCTCCGCCGGTGGCGGGCGAAGATCTTGAAGAATCTCTCACTGGCTTCGCCTTCCTTCAGACACAAGATGTGCGATTTCTTCCTAGCGATCGTCCGCTGCAGCGAGGCCAGCCCTAGCACCTTCCTCTTAAGCTGCCGGCGCAACCATGCCTCCCCGTCTGAGAGCGCCCTGACGTCCAGTGCTTTATCAAAGCACAGGATGAGCTCATTTGCTAGGAGGATCTGCTCCTTGATATTGCCAATCCTGGATTGGCTCCACTTGGAGAGCGCTTTGGCGGTGGCCTTCAGCCGTAGGAAGAGATCGACAAACGGGTTTGCCTTCGGCGGGAGGGAGTGCCAGCTCGCGGCCACCACCTCCTGGAATCCGGGGATGGCAGGCCAAAAAATTTGGAAGTGGAAGCGGGCCTTGCGGTGGAGCGAGATGTTGGTGGCCATAAGCAGTGGGCAATGATCAGAGATGGACGATGATAGTGCTTGCAGCAGGTGATCCAGGTGGCCCGCGTCCCAGTCAGACGTGGAGAACCAGCGATCAATCTTCTCGAGAGTGGGCTGGCGTCTCTCGTTGCTCCAGGTGTACCTCCGCCCAATGAGACAAGATTCCTTGAGCTCCAAGTCATTTAGGAGGCGGCGAAAGCGGCCCATCATGCGTCTGTTCAACATGTTGTTGTTCTTATCCGCTGCGTCGACGATGAGGTTGAAATCGCCCGCCACTGCCCATGGGTCGGCGCATGCCGCACGGATCGTGCGCAGCTCATCCAAGAAGTGCAGCTTGAGTGTGTCGTCCGTCGGCCCGTAAACCGCTGTCAGGGTCCACTGGTTGCCTCCCCCAAAGGCCATCTCAATCGTGACTGAGAATTGGTCGATGCGGAAGGCAGGCACCGTCAGTACAGAAGAGTCCCACGCCATAATAATCCCGCCTGCCATGCCCTGCGCAGGTAGGGCCACGTACGCATCAAACTTCATACCCAACAGAGAGGTAACCACGCGTTGGTCCACCACCGCAAGCTTGGACTCTAGGATGCAAACCACCGAGGCCGCCGCATCAGCAATGACGCTTCTCAGGGTCGCCCCTCTAGCCGCATTGTTCAGCCCACGGATATTCCACACAATGATGTTATGATTCATATAATCCATCGAAACGCCTACAATCCACAGCAATGGCCCCCTAGAACTCTAGGGACAGCGAGGCCTCCTCAAGGGGCACATCAAGGGAAAAAAGACGCGCTAAGGCGTCGATGCGATGCGGGGAAAGGGGGCTTTGGAAGAGCTCAGCATATTTCTGCAAACAGTCCACGGGGGGTTCATCTTCGATCTCGCAAATGCCCATCTTGGACATCAAGACCCATTGCGCGCGCTTGACGTAGGAGGAGGGAAGGCGTTGCGCATTCTTTTGAAGCCGTGCGCTGCGGCGACACAACTCCTCCGGTATGATAGGCCGCCTACGCCGACCCCGCTGCACGTCTGGCAGCGATAGTGGTGGGGCACGGATGTGCTCACGAATCTGCAAGAGCACCTGCTGAAGTACAGCGGGAGGAGGGGACGGTAGGCAGGCAGCAGCACGAGCTTGGGGAGCCGAGGCCGGCGACGTAGGCCTGTCCAGGGACAAGAACGGGGCGCTGCATGGGGGTGTAGATGGGTGGGGCAGGGCTGCATGATTCCTGGTTGGCGACGGAACGAGCGGACCCGCCTGGCTTGGAGAGCGCGCATGCAGTGGCGATGTCGAGGCACCGAAATCGGGGCCCAAGTCCATGAAAAGGCGGACCCCACCGGATCCCGTGCTCCTGACCGACCAGGATGCCGACCAGGCGGCAGAGGAATCACGAGATCGCCTGCGCGCCCCTGCCGAACTGCCACACAGCGCAGCCATGATGCTGCCCATGTCCGCTGATTGGTCGATGGATAGGTCAGCGCTTGGTGAGGCCCACGGTTTGTCGCCACCGCCCGAAGCCCCAGGTGATACAGGGCCCGATGTGGACCCACCCTCTGCGAGGTGCAGATGCGTGCCCGACCAGCCCGAGGAGTCCACCACGGTCAAAGAGCGCATGACCTCGGCCGGGCCCAGGTCAGCGCAGACCGGTGTCAGCATGGAGCCCACCCCACGAGGCGTGGCCACATCGTCGCTGCCGGAGTGAGCAGGAGGTCTCCGGGGGGTGAACACCGCTGCTTCCACCGTATCCGCATAGGCTCTTCTCGGTGGCCCACCAACGCCCTGACCGGCGCGGCCGGACGGGGCCTCCCCATCCATCCAACGGCCTGGGGAGCTGCGAGGCTCGGGGCTACGTCCGCTTCTACCGGTGATGAGGGGAGGGGAGGCGGGGGCAGCGACCTTGGCGAAGGAGGAGGCGGGGGGAGCGCGACGGCACCGGCGTATCCGCGACCCGGCGAATCTGGATGGGATACCTCAAGGTGCCGGCCCGCCCACTCAAGGACACCCTCGGTGCCCACCTGCGCGGCGCCGCCGTCGCTGCCGACGGGAGAGGCGGCTCTTCGACGAATAGGAACTTGCGGGTGGGGATGCGACAAAGATCCGCCGTGCGGAGCCAGACGTGGAAGTGGTGATGAAGCTATGTACCTAGGGTAGGGGCATGGACCTATCCTAACTGACCTACCCAAGGACATCTCCAAAAGAAACCATCTTTCAATCGACTTGGAGGTGTTCCACTCGACAGACTCGAAGATACTCGACCAAGAAGCAACCGCTCGACCAAGACCAAGCCACTCGACAGTCAGGAGACCTAAAGGCACTCCGCATTCTAACAATCGGTTATTAAGTAGCTTTTATGGTCATCATAGCACTTTATTACTAGCGTTGCCAGTAATGCCCTGCCTTAATGTACATTGAACCCTTTGTAACGTGGGCTGGCTGGGGTCCTGGCGCACTCTATATAAGCCACCCCCTCCTCCGAGACAGGGGTTCGCACACCTGTAATTCATACACGCATAATCCAGTCGACCGCCTCCGGGCTCCGAGACGTAGGGCTATTACTTCCTCCGAGAAGGGCCTGAACTCGTAAACCTTGCATGCTTACAACTTCCCCATAGCTAAGATCTTGCCTCTCCATACTTACCCCCCTACACTACTGTCAGACTTAGAACCACGACAGTTGGCGCCCACCTTGGGGCAGGTGTTTTAGCATTTTGTTGGAGGAGTTGCGATCCTTTCCGACCCGAATCATCATGGTTTTCAGCGGAGTTTTGGTGGAGGGCCGCGAGATCCGTCTCGGCGCGCTCACATTCATCGCCGATGACTCCGCTTGGCTTCAGGAGGCTCCGCTCGACGTGGACGCACTCCCTGTCCACGGGGCAACGCACTTTAGCCCGTGCGTCCGTGGCGTTCTCCTGCGGCAACCGTCGACCCCCTACCGGTCGGCTCCTGTGTTGTCCTCCCTCCATGTTTCCCGCCGGCGCAAGCGCTCCGGTCGGTCGAGACTTCAGCGGTGGGTGAGACACGTGGTGGCACGCCAGTCGGCCACCCCTCAAGTTGTGGCGATCGAGCCCGACGAATCCGTCTACGGCCTGTTTGACCTGTCGACTGGCTCCGCAGAGACCGCATCCGAGTGCGACAGCAGCGATCCGACGGCGGAGGTTCTGATGGTCGATGGACCGCCCAGTCCTCCCGGTTTTCCCCGCACCGACGGAGGCGCGGGTGGAGGCGACCCGTCGCGTCCCCATGAGGAGTATCTTCCCGAGACTCTCACGTCGCTGCAGAGGGAAGAACTTCGCCGTCGGAACATGGATGCACTGCACACTCCTATCGTTGGAGAAACCCCCGAGGCTCGTGCCTTGGAAGACGCGCGCCTGGCAAACTTGGCCGAGCGCACTCGACTGGAGAACCTCCAGCGAGCACTCGACGAGCGTGCGCGACAACGGGTTCCCGAATCCAGTCGACATCAGCTCTTCCCGCCCCCGCAGGTATATCAAACTCCGATTCAGAATTTAGCAGCCGCGGCCCGTATAGCAGAGTCGATTCAGCCTTCCCAGTCGGAGGCTGGCAGAGGCTTGCTGCAGATCAGAGTGTTACTCCGGGCAGCAGGAGACCAGAATTCCGCTGTTTCTCAGTCGCGGAACAGGATTCATAGCAGATCCGTTGTTGCAGACACAGTCCAGTCGGCCCATAGCCCGAGATCGCCCCCGAGGCATGAGGGACGTGGAGACCGACGTAATCAGTACGGGAACCATGAGCAGTATGATCACCGATTCGATCGTGATGATCGACGTCGAGTGCCCACCCCTCCCCCGAGGAGCGGATCGTATGCGCCTCGACGGCAAGATGACAGGCGCCCTCATAGTGTTGGGCCAAGGATTCCAGTTGACCCCAGGGAACCAGGCTTTGATGCGAGAACCATTCTTGTTCAAGGTTTGGTCGACAGGAACAAAGCTCACCGAGAAGGTCACAACAGAGATGCACCTACCAGCGGCAGAGTACATGTTTCGGGGCCAGAGTGCTTTAGCAGAGCCATCAGGGCCGCTGTGATTCCTCCCAACTTCAAGTTGGCGACTAGAGTCAGTAAGTTCACTGGTGATTCCAAACCCGATACTTGGCTTGAAGACTACCGAGTGGCCGTCCAGATTGTCGGCGGCAATGATGAAGTGGCCATGAAGCATCTGCCTCTCATGTTGGAGGGCTCGGCCAGAGCGTGGCTGAATCAGTTAGCACCCAGCAGCATTTACACTTGGGAAGACCTCGCCCGAGTGTTTGTCACCACATTTGAAGGAACATGCAAACGACCGGCAGGGCTGACGGAACTACGGTCTTGCGTGCAGAAGCCAAATGAAACTTTGAGGGACTACATCCAGAGGTAGATCACGTTGCATCACACAGTTGAGAATGTGCCCGACCACCAAGCATTTTGTGCCTTCAAAGAAGGTCTTAAGTACAGAGAACTGAATCTGAAGTTCGGTCGAACCGGAGATATGTCTCTGAATCGGATGATGGAGATTGCCACCAAGTACGCTAATGGTGAAGATGAGGATCGACTCAGGAGTGGCAAACTCAAGCTAGTAGCTCAAGAAGCCGGAGGAAATCCAATCGGAAACAGAAGCGGAAAGTCGAGCCAGCTGCTCCTGGGGAAGCCTTGGCTGTGACTCAAGGAAAATTTAAGGGGAAACCCAAAGGACCTTGGAACCCCAAGAAAGTTAAAGACCGGAATGGAAATGATGTGTTGGATTTGCCGTGTCACATCCACACAAAGAAAGATGAAGAGGGTAATTTCATTTACCCGAAACATACCACTCGACAGTGTGGACTCTTGATCCAGCAGTTCCAGGGCAAGCAGCCCAAAGATAAGGAAAAGGAGTCGGACAAAGTTGAGGACAAGGAGGATAGTGATGATGGATACCCCCAGGTCAATTCCACCCTGATGATTTTTGCTGATGTTGAAAGCAAAAGTCGACTGAAAGTTATCAACCGAGAGGTGAATATGGTTGCTCCGGCGACACCCGATTATCTGAAGTGGTCTCAGACTGTCATAACGTTCGACCGGTCTGATCACCCAACACACATTGCCACCCCTGGGAGGCAAGCTTTGGTGGTCGACCTAGTTGTTGAAGGCACTCGACTGACCAAAGTCTTGATGGATGGGGGCGGTGGTTTGAACATAATGTATGCTGAGACGTTGAAAGGGATGGGCATTCCGATTGTTGGGGAACGTAGTAATTTCAAAATTTTCCTACGCACACGCAAGATCATGGTGATGTATAGCAACGAGGGGGAGAGTCTGATCTACGTACCCTTGTAGATCGCAATGGAAGCGTTGACACAACATAGAGGAAGTAGTCGTACGTCTTCTTCCCGATCCGACCGATCCAAGCACCGTTACTCCAGCACCTCCGAGTTCTTAGCACACGTACAGCTCGATGACGATCCCCGGGCTCCGATCCAGCAAAGCTTTGGGGCGGAGTTCCGTCAGCACGATGGCGCGATGACGATCTTGATGTTCTACCGACGCAGGGCTTCGCCTAAGCACTACAACGATATGATCGAGGTGGAATATGGTGGCAGGGGGCACCGCACATGGCTAAGGAACGATCACGTGGATCAACTTGTGTCTAGAGGTGCCCCCTGCCCCCGTATATAAAGGAGCAAGGGGAGGAGGCCGGCCGACCAGGTGTGGCGCGCCAAGGAGGAGTCCTCCTCCTAGTAGGAGTAGGACTCCTACTAGGAGGGGGAAAGAGGTGGAGTGGGAGAAGGAAAGGGGGGCGCCGCCCCCCTCCCCTAGTCCAATTCGGACTAGGGAGGAGGTGGCGCGCGACCCACCTCTGGCAGCCCTTCTCTCTCTCCACTAAAGCCCATATGGCCCGTTACTTCTCCCGGTAGGGTTCCGGTAACCCTCCGGCTCTCCGGTTTTCTCCGAAATCACCCGGAACACTTCCGGTGTCCGAATATAGTCATCCAATATATCAATCTTTATGTCTCGACCATTTCGAGACTCCTCGTCATGTCCGTGATCACATCCGGGACTCCGAACTAACTTCGGTACATCAAAATGCATAAACTCATAATAACTGTCATCGTAACGTTAAGCGTGCGGACCCTACAGTTCGAGAACAATGTAGACATGACTGAGACACATCTCCGGTCAATAACCAATAGCGGGACCTGGATGCCCATATTGGCTCCTACATATTCTACCAAGATCTTTATCGGTCAGACCGCATAACAACATACGTTGTTCCCTTTGTCATCGGTATGTTACTTGCCCGAGATTCGATCGTCGGTATCCAATACCTAGTTCAATCTCGTTACCGGCAAGTCTCTTTACTCGTTCCATAATACATCATCTCGCAACTAACTCATTAGTCACAATGCTTGCAAGGCTTATGTGATGTGCATTACCGAGAGGGCCCAGAGATACCTCTCCGACAATCGGAGTGACAAATCCTAATCTCGAAATACGCCAACCCAACATCTACCTTTGGAGACACCTGTAGAGCTTATTTATAATCACCCAGTTACGTTGTGACGTTTGGTAGCACACAAAGTGTTCCTCCGGTAAACGGGAGTTGCATAATCTCATAGTCGTAGGAACATGTATAAGTCATGAAGAAAGCAATAGCAACATACTAAACGATCGGGTGCTAAGCTAATGAAATGGGTCATGTCAATCAGATCATTCAACTAATGATGTGACCTCGTTAATCAAATAACAACACATTGTTCATGGTTAGAAACCATCTTTGATTAACGAGCTAGTCTAGTAGAGGCATACTAGTGACACTAAGTTTGTCTATGTATTCACACATGTATTATGTTTCCGGTTAATACAATTCTAGCATGAATAATAAACATTTATCATGATATAAGGAAATAAATAATAACTTTATTATTGCCTCTAGGGCATATTTCCTTCAGTCTCCCACTTGCACTAGAGTCAATAATCTAGATTACACAGTAATGATTCTAACACCCATGGAGCCTTGGTGCTGATCATGTTTTGCTCGTGGAAGAGGCTTAGTCAACGGGTCTGCCACATTCAGATCCGTATGTATCTTGCAAATCTCTATGTCTCCCACCTGGACTAGATCCCGGATGGAATTGAAGCGTCTCTTGATGTGTTTGGTCCTCTTGTGAAATCTGGATTCCTTTGCCAAGGCAATTGCACCAGTATTGTCACAAAAGATTTTCATTGGACCCGATTCACTAGGTATGACACCTAGATCGGATATGAACTGCTTCATCCAGACTCCTTCGTTTGCTGCTTCCGAAGCAGCTATGTACTCCGCTTCACATGTAGATCCCGCTACGACGCTTTGTTTAGAACTGCACCAACTGACAGCTCCACCGTTTAATGTAAACACGTATCCGGTTTGCGATTTAGAATCGTCCGGATCAGTGTCAAAGCTTGCATCAACGTAACCTCTTACGGTGAGCTCTTTGTCACCTCCATATACGAGAAACATATCCTTAGTCCTTTTCAGGTATTTCAGGATGTTCTTGACCGCTATCCAGTGATCCATTCCTGGATTACTTTGGTACCTCCCTGCTAAACTTATAGCAAGGCACACATCAGGTCTGGTACACAGCATTGCATACATGATAGAGCCTATGGCTGAAGCATAGGGAACATCTTTCATTTTCTCTCTATCTTCTGCAGTGGTCGGGCATTGAGTTTGACTCAACTTCACACCTTGTAACACAGGCGAGAACCCTTTCTTTGCTTGATCCATTTTGAACTTCTTCAAAATTTTGTCAAGGTATGTGCTTTGTGAAAGTCCAATTAAGCGTCTTGATCTATCTCTATAGATCTTTATGCCTAATATGTAAGAAGCTTCACCGAGGTCTTTCATTTAAAAAGTCTTATTCAAGTATCCCTTTATGCTATCCAGAAATTCTATATCATTTCCAATCAGCAATATGTCATCCACATATAATATCAGAAATAATACAGAGCTCCCACTCACTTTCTTGTAAATACAGGCTTCACCAAAAGTCTGTATAAAGCCAAATGCTTTGATCACACTATCAAAACGTTTATTCCAACTCCAAGAGGCTTGCACCAGTCCATAAATGGATCGCTGGAGCTTGCACACTTTGTTAGCTCCCTTTGGATCGACAAAACCTTCCGGTTGCATCATATACAACTTTTCTTCCAGAAATCCATTCAGGAATGCAGTTTTGACATCCATCTGCCAAATTTCATAATCATAAAACGCGGCAATTGCTAACATGATTCGGACAGACTTAAGCATCGCTACGGGTGAGAAGGTCTCATCGTAGTCAACCCCTTGAACTTTGTCAACCGATGTCCAGACTCAGTACCAGCAACATGAGTTTCCATGGAGTCATTCCTGGAAAGAAGGCTGAATCACTTGGCCAGATAGCTCTTGATGTGGTTTTCGGTGATTCCAAGAATTACCTCAAAGAAAAGTTGACGTTTGAAGTTGTAGACTTCCAGAGTGCCTATCATGCTATTTTGGGCAGGCCGGCTTATGCACGCTTCATGGCCCGACCATGTTATGTGTATCTCAAATTAAAGATGCCTGGCCCCAAAGGTGTGATCACTATTACGGGCAATCGGAAGAAAGCGGAAGAATGCTTTCAGAAAGGTTCAAAGATCGTTGATGCTCAGATGGCAGTGGTGGAGCTGCAGGAATACCAGAAGACTACAGACCCGAGTGATTTGTTGCGAGCCAAGAAGCCCGCTACAGAATCAGCTTTTCAGTCGTTTGGCGAAACGAAGACAGCTCACATCCACCCGACCGACCCCAGTGCTGCTCCAACTCATATCTCAACAACACTCGACTCCAAATAGGAAGAAGCGCTCATCCAGTTCCTCCGTGAGAACTGGGACATTTTCGCATGGAAGCCTTCTGACATGTCGGGTGTTCCCAGGGAGCTGGCTGAGCACCGCCTAAGAGTCGACTCAAAAGTAAAACCTGTCAAGGAACATCTCCGACGGTCCACCGTCCAGAAGAGAAAGGCTATTAGCGAGGAGGTGGCTCGGCTCTTAGCAGCGGAGTTCATCCGAGAAATCTACCACTCCGAGTGGCTCGCCAACATTGTCATGGTCCCCAAGAAGGACAAGTCACTTCGCATGTGCATTGACTTTAAACATATCAATCGGGCCTGCCTGAAAGATCATTTTCCTCTCCCCCGCATTGATCAGATAGTCGACTCGACTGCGGGATGTGAGCGACTGTCTTTTTTAGACGCCTATTCCGGGTACCATCAGATCCGTCTGTATGGACCAGACGAGATCAAGACAACTTTCATCACTCCATTCAGGTGCTTCTGTTATGTTACCATGCCGTTCAGCCTCAAGAATGCCGGAGCCACATTCATGAGGATGATTCAGAAGTGTTTACTCACTCAAATCAGTCGGAATGTGGAAGCATACATGGATGATATTGTGGTCAAATCATGGAAGGGTTCCGACCTGCTGACTGACCTTACTGAAACCTTTGCCAACCTCAGGAGGTATGATATCAAGCTTAATCCATCAAAGTGTACATTCGGAGTTTCTCGCGGAAAATTACTCGGTTTTCTCGTTTCTGAACGGGGAATCGACGCCAATCCAGAAGCTTACTGGTTGCTTGGCCACTTTAAGTCGATTCATATCTTGTCTCGGTGAAAAGGCATTGCCTCTTTACCGATTGATGAAGAAGTCCGACAAGTTCGAGTGGACTCCTGAAGCTGATGTAGCGTTTGCAGAGCTCAAAGCTCTGCTCTCCACCCAGCCGGTGCTTGCTGCCCCAATCAGCAAGGAGCCTTTGCTGCTTTACATTGCAGCCACAAGACAAGTCGTCAGTACGGTACTTACGGTCGAGCGGGAAGAAGAAGGAAAAACCTTCAAAGTTCAGCGCCCAGTATATTATATTTCTGAAGTCTTGACCCCATCGAATCAAAGATATCCTCATTATCAGAAGCTTGTATATGGGATTTATATGACCACAAAGAAAGTTGCTCACTACTTCTCTGATCATTCCATTACAGTCGTCAGCGACGCTCCATTGTCAGAGATCCTGCATAACAGGGATGCAACTGGTCGAGTGGCAAAATGGGCGATTGAACTCCTTCCTCTAGATATCAAGTTTGAGGCAAAGAAAGCTATCAAGTCCTAGGCAATCGCAGATTTCATCGCCGAGTGGATTGAACAGCAACTGCCGACTCAGGTTCACTCGGAGCATTGGACCATGTTCTTCGACGGCTCCAAGATGCTGAATGGTTCCGGTGCCGGAGTGGTGTTGGTCTCCCCCAGAGGAGATAAATTCAGATATGTTCTTCAAATCCACTTTGATTCCTCCAATAACGAGGCAGAATACGAAGCACTTTTATATGGGTTGCGCATGGCCATTTCACTCGGCGTCTGTCGCCTCATGGTCTATGGCGACTCAGATTTGGTGGTTAATCAGGTGATGAAGGAATGGAACGTCAGAAGTCCAGCCATGACTGGTTATTGCAATGCAGTGAGAAAGCCGGAGAAGAAATTCAAGGGGTTAGAGCTTCATCACATACCCCGACTGAAAAATCAAGCAGCTGATGATGTGGCAAAAATAGGTTCCAAAAGAGAAGCCATTCCCAACAATGTGTTTTTGGAACACATCCACACACCATCAGTTCAGGAGGATCCCTTCATTGAAGAGGCCCCGCAGCCAAAAAGTGCCATGGATCCGACTGAAGTTGAAATTCCAGCTGTGGTCGACCTGATCATGGAAGTCTTGGTCATCACTCCTGTCTGGACAGTACCGTACATCGCGTACATCCTAAGGAAAGAACTCCCAGAGGACGAAGAAGAGGCTCGACAGATCGTCCGTCGATCCCAGGCCTTTACAGTCATAAAGGGACAGTTATATAGAGAAAGCGCGACTAGGGTCAGCCAGAAGTGTATTACACCAGAAGAAGGTCAGATGATCCTTGATGATATCCACTCGGGGACCTGTGGTCATCATGCGTCCTCTCGGACCATTGTGGCTAAAGCATATCGAGCGGGATTCTACTGGCCAAGAGCCAATGAAATGACAAAAGAGATAGTCGACAAATGTGAAGGATGTCAGTATTACTCCAATATGTCGCACAAGCCCGCGTCAGCCCTGAAAACCATTCCACTCGTCTGGCCCTTCGCTGCTTGGGGGCTGGACATGGTTGGACCAGTGAGAACGGGTAGGAGCGGCTTCACTCATGTACTGGTAGCAGTCGACAAGTTGACCAAATGGATTGAAGCCAAGCCTATCAAGAATCTTGATGCTTGCACTGCTATCAGTTTCATCAGAGAGTTGATATTCAGATATGGAGTTCCGCACAACATCATCACGGACAATGGGTCAAACTTCGATTCCGACAAATTCAGGGCCTTTTGCATCTCTCAGGGCACTCGGGTCGACTATGCTTCGGTCGCTCACCCCCAGTCGAATGGGCAAGCAGAAAGGGCAAACGGCCTAATTCTCAAAGGACTGTAACCCCGATTGATGCACGATCTCAAGCACGCAGCAGGTGCATGGGTCGACGAGCTTCCATCAGTCCTTTGGGGATTGAGGACAACCCCGAACCGATCGACCGGAAGAACCCCATACTTTCTGGTCTATGGAGCCGAGGCAGTCTTGCCGAGTGACCTGCTTCACAACGCTCCCCAAGTCGAGCTCTGCTCTGAAGATGAAGCAAAACAAGACCGGCAGGACGCAGTCGACCTCCTGGAAGAAGAAAGAGAAATGGCCATGATCCGATCGACCATCTATCAGCAAGACTTGCATCGATTCCATGCCAGAAACGTGAAGAGTCGAGCATTCCAAGAAGGAGACTTAGTCCTCCGAGTGGATCAGCAGAAACCACACAAACTCACTCCTACTTGGGAAGGCCCCTTCATAGTCACCAGAGTCCTCCACAATGGAGCATACCACCTCTACAATGTCGATCGCCAGATTGATGAGCCGCGAGCCTAGAATGCAGAGCTCCTCCGCCCCTTTTATACTTGAATTCTCACTCGGATGAGATGTAATAAGAAAAAACTCCTATAGTTTATTTATCAAAGACAAGAGTGTTATAATTTTCCCAGTGATTATTATTGTTTTTGTTTGCGTGAGAAATCCCCCAGTGGGTGACTTAGCTGCAGTCCTGAAAGTGCGTTATATCGACTAGAGGGGGGGGTGAATAGGCGATTTTTATGAAAGTCTTCAATACATGAAAGTTATGAAGACAAACAGTGTGGACAAGCCTATCACTATGCAGCGGAAGTTAGATTACACAACGCAAGCCATAGTCAAGTATACAATATAGTGAAAGCACAGTGACAAACAGCTTCAGTGTAATGAGGATCAGGTAAGAAGAAGTTATGAAGCCAAACAGATCATACAGTCAAGTTGTGAAGACAGAAGACAAGGCAAGCATGCAATAGCTTCACAAAGTGTACTGGTAAGTAAAGGGAGGTGAAGATGAAACCAGTGACACGTTGAAGACAATGATATGTTGGACCAGTTCCAGTTGCTGTGACAACTGTACGTCTGGTTGGAGCGGCTAGGTATTTAAACCAAAGGACACACAGTCCCGGACACACAGTCTTGAACACGCAGCTCAGGACACCCAGTCCTCACCGTTTTCTCCTTGAGCTAAGGTCACACAGACCCCGCCCAATCACTCTGGTAAGTCTTCAAGGTAGACTCCCAAACCTTCACAGACTTCGTTCACCGGCAATCCACAATTCCTCTTGGATGCTCAGAACGCGATGCCTAACCGTTTGGAGGATGCACAGTCCTCAAGTGTAATAAGTCTTCTGATCACTCAGACAAGAAGACTTAAGTGATGCCCAATTACTCTGGCTCTGGGTGGTTAGGGCTTTTCTCCTCACTAGGGATTTTCTCTCAAAGGCTTCGAGGTGGGTTGCTCTCAAACGACAAAAGCCGTGCACTGAAATCTGAGCAGCCAACCGTTTATGGTTGTAGGGGTGGACTATTTATAGCCACTTGGCAACCCGACCTGATTTGTCCGAAATGACCCTAGGTCACTAAGGAACTGACACGTGTACTAACGGTCGGATTTCGAACTCTCACGGCAACTTTACTTGGGCTGCAAGTGAAGCTGACTTGTCTGACTCTGGACAAGATTTTCTCTCATTGTCTTCACTCGAAGACATAGGATTTGAATTAGGCATCACTTCAGTCATCCAGACTGGTTCTCTTGGACCCCACTTAACAGTACGGTGGTTCCTATGACACAACATGAATAAAGTAAAACTAGGAAGGATCTAAGTCTTTGAGTTCCATAGGCTTCATGGGGAGTCTTCATATGTCATTGTCTTCGACATGAATGTCTTCATGAACCACCATTATCTTCAATGTCTTCGTACATTTTTAGGGGTCATCTCTGGTAACTAAACCGAATCAATGAGGGACTTCTACCTGTGTTATCCTGCAATTCTCACAAACACATTAGTCCCTCAACTAGGTTTGTCGTCAATACTCCAAAACCAACTAGGGGTGGCACTAGATGCACTTACAATCTCCCCCTTTTTGGTGATTGATGACAAACTAGTTGAAGTTTTCAACGGGGAACATAATTTGTGAAATTGTAAAGGGATTGTCTTCATAAGCTGCAAGGGCTCCCCCTGAAGATGTGCATATAAGTGATTTGCTTCTGGAACGCAAATGCACATAGCAGGTTGTATTTTTGGGAATCCACTTCAACTTATGATGACAATCCACCATGCATGTAAGGATATATGAAGATAATGACATGCATAATGAAAAATGGACGTCTGCGAAATGATATAAGTGCGGAAATTATCGTCGTACATGCGGAATTTATCTTCGCAAAAACACAGTGGCAAACATAGTAGCAGACGACCATCAAGTTTAAGTGTTACAACTCAAAGAACCAGATGTAGCAAAACGAGGGTTGTAAGCACGAAGCAAAATGCAAAATATAAAGCACCCACCCATATTATTGACCCGCTTGAAGACTATAAACATCATATGCTTCTCCCCCTTTTGTCAGTGATGACCAAAAAGGTTTGAAGACATAGAGTGTTCTACGCATTCCCAGGCGCAGCAGGGTCGGTGGAGGCGTTTGGTGGTGCTGGAGAGCTTGGTGCAGTGACGACGCGCGCTGAAGAAGGCGGTGGTGATGTAGCGTCGTCTTCTTCCTCAATGATTTTTCCAGTCACTGTGGCAGCAGAGGAAGAGAACTCTGATTCTTCAAGCGACGGAGTTCCACACAACACAGCTCTTCTGGGGGTGTGGAGTCAAACTTGAATCTCTCTTTGAAGCCATCCTCTTGCAGTTCAGCTTCAGTGCACATCATGGTGAGGCCTTTCCAAGTTCGGCGACAGGTTTCATGTGCGACAAAGGCATTCTTGGTGGCCAGATTCCTGATGCGATTGACGTCTTGCATGATACTGCGCATCTGTCGTTTGAGCCAGTCATGATGCCTATCTTACTTTTGGTGCAGAGCCACAAGAAGTTCACGGTCAGTGAGCGTATGAGCGCGTTTCTTGGGTCTCTGTGCAGCTGTGCTGTCAGTGGCTTCAGTTGATGCAGGGGCACGTGTGGTGCCAGCCATTGGATAGACTCTGGAAATGGCTTCAACACCTTCATCATGCTGAGTGAAGCTCTGGTGTTCTGCATTATGAAGACTTAATGGCTGCTTGGCAGGCTCAGGATAAATCGCTTCAGCAGAGGTGTCCACATCAGGTAAGAAGATTCTGTGGTTGCGGGCAGAGGGTTGATAGGATATAGCAGAGTGGAGCTTGATGAGCCTCATAACCCATGGAGCATAAATCTTCAAACCAAAGAGATCTGAGCCAGACGCTACAAGTTGGCGTATAAAGAGATCCTGGGCATTGAAGCATTTGCCATGCAGGATGCAGAAGATGAGAGTCTTCATGGCACCTTCAACCTTGGCATATCGAGAGTGCCCCTTAATGGGCCATAGAGTCCGCCTGACGATGTGATAGATAGTTCTGGGCAGGTACTCTAAGTCTTCAACGAAGAACTCGGTTGGGTAAGGTGCATCAGGAAGCAATGGCTTCATCATTGAGAGCATCTGACTCATATTTGACTCAGGTCGCTGAAATATGCTCTCAACTGCTTTAGCATGGAGTTGGTAGCCTTCTTCGAAGAGTTCGCCAGGAGTGGGTAGGCCGGTGAGCTCAATGATATCGAATGCATTGGCTTCATGATGGACATTGCCGGTCATCCACTCTAGGACCCAAGTCTTCGGATCTCTATTGTAGCCTTTGATGTGCAGTGTGGCATAGAACTGGAGCAGAAGCTCTTCATTCCAGTGCTCTTCATCTGTGATAAACGGCAGCAGGCCAACTTGCTTGAAGCAGTCCAGTGCTTCTTCCAGACCAGGCAGACCAGCAATAGCTTCAACCTCAAGGCGCTGGTGTGGAAAGATACGGCCTTGGTTGTAGAGGACACAGGAGTAGTAGCTACGCTGTGGGTAGTTCCAGAACCTATCTGATACAATCCGTTCCCTTGAGTAAGGGTTCTTGGAGCGGTTGAAGAAGGTGTTATCTGCCCTGAAGCTATTGACATTAAAGGAGCCAGGAGCTGTTGCAGGACCTGGGAACCTTGGCAGTCGTGGGATTGGCTTCTGGACCTGGGGCCTGTGCGCAACATGATAGTTGAACTGTGGACCGGCAGCAGACTCAGGCACAGAAGGGTCAGAGGCAGTAGCTTCAGTATCTCTTGAAGTTGTTGGTTGGTCGGGCTCCACAAATGCTTCAGTATTGGGTGTGGCAGCCGCAATGGTGTCAGCCTCATCACGTGTAGTGAGAGGGATGGATTCTGGTACGTTCTCCTTGAGAACTTCTTCTTGTTGGTGCGGGGGAGATGGAGCTTGAGGTTCTTCATGCTCTTCTTCATGTTCTTCGGCTGATGCAGCCGGAATGTCGTCAGCAGGCTGAGCCCTTGGCCCTTTGCGAAGCCTACGGAATGCAGGCGACGCTGGTGGAGTTGCAGTGGGCTGGGGCTCATTCTCTTCCTCCTGCGGGCGATCTGCCCACGATGCATCTTGGGTGATTGGCGTCAAGGGACGACCAATGCTGATCATTTCGCTAGTTTCGAGCTGAGGAAGGACTGCATCACCTTGCACATTGTCTTGGAGACCAATGTCTTCAGCAGCGTTGGGGTCGGCTGCTGGAATATCTTCAGCGTGCGGAGCCTCTGTGGAAGCAGGCTCATGCACGGTCAGCTGACGATCTTCGTTAGGAAAGCGGACGGAGAGGGGTTTGACTATCAGGGGCTCTGTGGGAGCAGCCCGAGACTTCTTGGTCTTGCGCTTCTTGATGGTGGGGTCTGAAGGAGAGGCTTCAGGGTGTTTCCTCTTCCTTGCTTCAGCTTCGGCTATCCTTGTCTTCTTAACCTCTGAAGCGGTTGAGCGGTGCTTTGGCTTCGAGCCAGTCTTGGCAGTGGGGAAGACAATCGGAACAGCTTCTTGCCTTGGGGCCTCTTGTTCAGCCACAGTGGGCTTCTTCTTTTTCTTCGCGGCCATCCTGGGGTCGATGCCGGGACGCCCAAGTGCCTTTCGCTTCTCGGCCTCATTGTAGGCCTGCACACAGAGATCAGCCAAATTCTTCATGCGCTCACGCGAACCCTGAGCCTCTGCACGTTTTTGCATAAAGTTTTCCTTCAACTCGTGCAGCATGACTTTGAAGTCTTTGACCTCTTGGACGCTGAGCGTGGCCATGTTCTGCTTGAACTGAGCCTTTTCAAAATCCATCTTCTGCTTCAGTTCCACTATGCGCTGGGCAATTGCGAGTTCTGAAGCAATAGCTCCTTGGAAGGCTATGCTGAGGCCAATGGGCAGCTGCAGATCATCGAAGCTGATGTTGGGTGTATCAAACCACTCATCAATGAAGTTGTGGATGATTGCTGCATCGAACAGAGGCAGATTGTTGAAGATTTCAGCCTCCTCCTTGCTCTTGATGAGCTGCTCAAGAGCGTCATCAGCAAGATCTTCGTCACTTGATAGATCAATGGCCTCGCAGCGAAGAACGGCAGCAGCAGTGAGCTCTTTGCCGGTGTGTGGCTGAGGCTTCTTGGCTTCTTGGGGCTTAGAGACTCGCGATAAGTCTTCAGACTGCACACTTGCTTCAGGAGGTGCAGTGGCCAATGGCTTCGCTCTGGAGATCTTGGGAGAAGCGGCTGGCTTGGAAGCTTTTGGCTTCTTCTTCATCTGCTTCGGCTCCGGGGCAGCAGGAGCGTCATCAGGCTCAGTGTCTGCTGGAGGGTCATTCACGGCAGTCCCTTGGACTAGAATGCGAGTGATGAGGCCTTCGAGATTGGCATACGGCCCGATGACATTGGGATTTGCGTCGCGTGTGCCATCCACCCTTGGCTTAGAGGGACCGGGGTTGAAGTCCAGCCCAAACTCCTTCTTGTTTTGCTTCGCAGAGTTCTGAGCAAATTGGAAGTTGCGCTTGAATAGATTGTCATCGCGACACCAGAGAAGGGATGACGGATGTGCGTCAGCTGGCTGTTGTCCCCTGACCATGCATGGAAAGAAGCCTTGAGCAATGGCTTCATCTCTGGTTCGGGGTACGAGGTTTTTGTACAGTGCGTCTCCTCATGGTCTCTTGATGGCGCACTTTTCTGCATATTCCTTGGTTACGAAGCGGTATTGGAACCACTGTTCTGCCCAATATCTTCGAATCCATTGGATTCGTGTCTTGCGCTGACCATAGCTCTCTTTAGGATCAGTTTGGTACATTTCTGCCAAATCCTCAGGCAGATCCTTAGACGTTTCACCATGTCTTTGTCTGCCTCCCTTTCTTGCTGGTTTTTCTGTTGCCATGAAGCTTAACTTGGAAGGCTTCAAGAGATTCAAAGTCTTCAAAGGCTTCCTTTTGCTTGACCAACAGGAACTTGCTGCGGGTGAATTGATGTGACGCTGTAGGAACTCTGCAAATGAATGCAGACTATGAGAACCAAAAGATTCTCCCACGGACATGTACCTGTGACAGCATTAAGGTGCGAGGGAAGGGGAAGAGGTCATATGCATTCTCAGAAGATTTTGAAGACAAATCAGTTTAGAAGATATTGACCTCATCATGCGAAGACATTCACTTTATAGAAAAGAAGTTGGTTCCAGATTTGTACTAACCTATAGATCAGTACAAGTGAGGAATCTAACTACTTCATGAAGAACAAGTGAATATACTAGGCAAGTTATGAGTTGCAGATGAGAGAGATGAAACTTGTGTGAATGGAAATCTCTTTTGGCAGAAAGTGATGGAGCTATAGGATCAAAAGAGGCTGTAAAAAGACTTGTTATTTACCAGACTTGGAACTGCTAGACGAGGTGAGAGTTGAGGCCGAGCAGTTCGATCCTCCGTGCCCTAACTTGGCGACGGAAGACACCTACGGCGACGGCGGAGAGACTGATGTCCGCAGTCGGCGTGAGAACGGCGTCGGAGAGGTTGCGGCAGTGAAGCACTTCGTCGCCGGCGTCGTTGAGAGTTAGCGGTGGCGCTAGGGTTCGTGCGAGGGTGGAAGAAGAGATAATGACCGCAGTGAAACGTGTATTTATAGGGATATGGGCGGCACTGCGCTATTACTCAGGTGCCCCTGTGTTGGGGAACGTAGTAATTTCAAAAAAATTCCTACGCACACGCAAGATCATGGTGATGCATAGCAACGAGAGGGGAGAGTGTTGTCTACGTACCAACGCAGACCGACTGTGGAAGCGATCACACAACGTAGAGGAAGTAGTCGTACGTCTTCCCGATCCGACCGATCCAAGCACCATTACTCCGGCACCTCTGAGTTCTTAGCACACGTTCAGCTCGATGACGATCCTCGGGCTCCGATCCAGCAAAGCGTCGAGGAAGAGTTCCGTCAGCACGACGGCGTGGTGACGATCTTGATGTACTACCGACGCAGGGCTTCGCCTAAGCACTGCAACAATATGACCGTGGTGGAATTTGGTGGCAGGGGCACCGCACACGGCTAAGGAACTATCACGTGGATCAACTTGTGTGTCTATGGGGTGCCCCCTGCCCCTGTATATAAAGGATGGAGGAGGAGGAGGAGGCCGGCCAAGGCTATTGGTGCGGCCAGGATGGGAGTCCTACTAGGACTCCAAGTCCTAGTAGGAGTCCATCAAGATGGGAGGAAGGGAGAAGGAAGTGGAGGAGAAGGAGAGGTGGCCGGCCCCCTTTTCCCTAGTCCAATTCGGACTAGAGGGGAGGGGGGGGCGCAGCAGCCTTTTTCCTCTTCCCACTAAAGCCCATCAAGGCCCAATACTCTTCCCCGTATTCCTGTAACTCCCCGGTACCTCCAAAAATACCCGAATCACTCGGAACCTTTCCGATGTCCGAATATAGTCGTCCAATATATCGATCTTTACGTCTCGACCATTTCGAGACTCCTCGTCATGTCCCCGATCTCATCCGGGACTCCAAACTCCTTCGGTACATCAAAACTCATAAACTCATAATATAACTGTCATCGAAACCTTAAGCGTGCGGACCTTACGGTTCGAGAATAATGTAGACTTGACCGAGACACGTCTCCGGTCAATAACCAATAGCAGGACCTGGATGCCCATCTTGGCTCCTACATATTCTACGAAGATCTTTATCGGTCAGACCGCATAACAACATACGTTGTTCCCTTTGTCATCGGTATGTTACTTGCCCGAGATTCGATCGTCGGTATCCAATACCTAGTTCAATCTCGTTACCGGAAAGTCTCTTTACTCGTTCCGTAATACATCATCTCACAACTAACATCTTAGTTATAATGCTTGCAAGGCTTATGTGATGTGTATTACCGAGAGGGCCCAGAGATACCTCTCCGACAATCGGAGTGACAAATCCTATTCTCGAAATACGCCAACCCAACATCTACCATTGGAAACACCTGTAGTACTCCTTTATAATCACCCAGTTACGTTGTGACATTTGGTAGCACCCAAAGTGTTCCTCCGGCAAACGGGAGTTGCATAATCTCATAGTCATAGGAACATGTATAAGTCAAGAAGAAAGCAATAGCAACATACTAAACGATCGGGTGCTAAGCTAATGGAATGGGTCATGTCAATCAGATCATTCAACTAATGATGTGACCTCGTTAATCAAATAACAACTCTTTGTTCATGGTTAGGAAACATAACCATATTTGTTTAACGAGCTAGTCAAGTAGAGGCATACTAGTGACACTCTGTTTGTCTATGTATTCACACATGTATTATGTTTCCGGTTAATACAATTCTAGCATGAATAATAAACATTTATCATGATATAAGGAAATAAATAATAACTTTATTATTGCCTCTAGGGCATATTTCCTTCAGTCTCCTCCTTGCACTAGAGTCAATAATCTAGATCACATCACCATGTGATTAACATCGATAGTTCACATCATCATGTGATTAACACCCATAGTTCACATCGCCATATGACCAACACCCAAAGGGTTTACTAGATTCAGTAATCTAGTTCACATCGCTATGTGATTAACACCCAAAGAGTACTAAGGTGTGATCATGTTTTGCTTGTGAGAGAATTTTAGTCAACGGGTCTGCCACATTCAGATCCACATGTATTTTGCAAATTTCTATGTCAACAATGCTCTACACGGAGCTACTCTAGCTAATTGCTCCATCTTTCAATATGTATCCAGATTGAGACTTTAGATTCATCTGGATCAGTGTCAAAAACTTGCATCGACGTAACCCTTTACGACGAACCTTTTTGTCACGTCCATAATCGAGAAACATATCCTTATTTCACTAAGGATAATTCTGACCGCTGTCCAGTAATCTACTCCTAGATCACTATTGTACTCCCTTGCCAAATCAATGCAGGGTATACAATAGATCTGGTATACAGCATGACATACTTTATAGAACCTATGGACAAGTCGTAGGGAATGACTTTCATTCTCTTTCTATCTTCTGCCGTGGTCGGGCTTTGAGTCTTACTCAACTTCACACCTTGTAATACAGGCAAGAACTCTTTCTTTGACTGCTCCATTTTGAACTACTTCAAAATCTTGTCAAGGTATGTACTCATTGAAAAAACTTATCAAGCGTCTTGATCTATCTCTATAGATCTTGAAGCTCAATATGTAAGCAGCTTCACCGAAGTCTTTCTTTGAAAAACTCCTTTCAAACACTCCTTTATGCTTTACAGAATAATTCTACATTATTTCCGATCAACAATATGTCATTCATATATACTTTATCAGAAATGCTGTAGTGCTCCCACTCACTTTCTTGTAAATACAGACTTCACCGCAAGTCTGTATAAAACTATATGCTTTGATCAACTTATCAAAGCGTGTATTCCAACTCTGAGATGCTTGCACCAGTCCATAGATGAATCGCTGGAGCTTGCATATTTTGTTAGCACCTTTAGGATTGACAAAACCTACTGGTTGCATCATATACAACTCTTCTTTAAGAAATCCATTAAGGAATGCAGTTTTGTTTATCCATTTGCCAGATTTCATAAAATGCGGCAATTGCTAACATGATTCGGACAGACTTAAGCATAGATACGGGTGAGAAACTCTCATCGTAGTCAACACTTTGAACTTGTCGAAAATCTTTTGCGACAATTCTAGCTTTGTAGATAGTAACACTACTATCAGCGTCCGTCTTCCTCTTGAAGATCCATTTATTTTCTATGTCTTGCCGATCATCGGGCAAAGTCAACCAAAGTCCACACTTTGTTCTCATACATGGATCCCATCTCAGATTTCATGGCCTCAAGCCATTTCTCGGAATTTGGGCTCATCATCGCTTCCTCATAGTTCGTAGGTTCGTCATGGTCAAGTAACATGACCTCCAGAACAGGATTACCGTACCACTCTGGTGCGGATCTCACTCTGGTTTACCTATGAGATTCGGTAGTAACTTGATCTGAAGTTACATGATCATCATCATTAGCTTCCTCACTAATTGGTGTAGTAGTCACAGGAACAGATTTCTGTGATGAACTATTTTCCAATAAGGGAGAAGGTACAATTACCTTATCAAGTTTTCTACTTTCCTCCCACTCACTTCTTTCGAGAGAAATTCCTTCTCTAGAAAGGATCCATTCTTAGCAACGAATGTCTTGCCTTAGGATCTGTGATAGAAGGTGTACACAACAGTCTCCTTTTGGGTATCCTATGAAGACATATTTCTCCGATTTGGTTTTGAGCTTATCAGGATGAAACTTTTTCTCATAAGCATCGCAACCCCAAACTTCAAGAAACGACAACTTTGGTTTCTTGCCAAACCATAGTTCATAAGGCGTCGTCTCGACGGATATAGATGGTGCCCCTTTTTAACGTGAATGCAGCTGTCTCTAATGCATGACCCCAAAAACGATAGTGGTAAATCGGTAAGAAACATCATAGATTGCACTATATCCAATAAAGTACGGTTATGATGTTCGTACACACCATTATGCTGTGGTGTTCCAGGTGGCGTGAGTAGTGAAACTATTTCACATTGTTTTAACTGAAGACCAAACTCGTAACTCAAATACTCTTTTCCACGATCAGATCGTAGAAACTTTATTTTCTTGTTACGATGATTTTCCACTTCACTCTGAAATTATATGAACTTTTCAAATGTATCAAACTTCTATTTCATTAGGTAGATATACCCATATCTGCTCAAATCATCTGTGAAGGTCAGAAAATAATGATACCTGCTGCAAGCCTTAAATATTCATCGGACCACATACATCAGTATGTATGATTTCCAACAAATATGTTGCTTGCTCCATTGTTCCGGAGAACGGCGTTTTAGTCATCTTGCCCAAAAGGCATGGTTCGCAAGCATCAAGTGATTCATAATCAAGTGATTCCAAAAGCCCATCAGCATGGAGTTTCTTCATGCGCTTTATACCAATATGACCTAAACGGCAGTGCCACAAATAAGTTGCACTATCATTATTAACTTTGCATCTTTTGGTTTCAATATTATGATTATGTGTATCACTACGATCGAGATCCAACGAACTATTTTCATTGGGTGTGTAACCATATAAGGTTTTATTCATGTAAACAGAGCAACAATTTATTCTCTTACTTAAATGAATAACCGTATTACAATAAACATGATCAAATCATATTCATGCTCAACGCAAACACCAAATAACACTTATTTAGGTTCAACACTAATCCCGAAATTATAGGGAGTGTGCGATGATGATCATATCAATCTTGGAACCACTTCCAACACACATCGTCACTTCACCCTTAACTAGTCTCTGTTTATTCTGCAACTCCCGTTTCGAGTTACTAATCTTAGCAACTGAACTAGTATCAAATACTGAGGGTTTGCTATAAACACTAGTAAAGTACACATCAATAACATGTATATCAAATATACTTATGTTCACTTTGCCATCCTTCTTATCCGCCAATTACTTGGGGTAGTTCCGCTTCCAGTGACCAGTCCCTTTGCAGTAGAAGCACTCAGTCTCAGGCTTAGGTCCAGACTTGGGCTTCTTCACTTGAGCAGCAACTTGCTTGCTATTCTTTTTGAAGTTCCCCTTCTTCCCTTTGCCCTTTTCTTGAAACTAGTGGTCTTGTCTACCATCAACACTTGATGTTTTTCTTGATTTCTTCCTTCATCGATTTCATCATCATGAAAAACTCGGGAGTCGTTTTCGTCATCCCTTGCATACTATAGTTCATCACGAAGTTCTACTAACTTGGTCATGGTGACTAGAGAATTCTGTCAATCACTATCTTATCTGGAAGATTAACTCCCACTTGATTCAAGCGATTGTAGTACCCAGACAATCTGAGCACATGCTCACTAGTTGAGCGATTCTCCTCCATCTTTTAGCTATAGAACTTGTTGGAGACTTCATATCTCTCAACTCGGGTATTTGCTTGAAATATTAACTTCAACTCCTGGAACATCTCATATGGTCCATGGCGTTCAAAACGTCTTTGAAGTCCCGATTCTAAGCCATTAAGCATGGTGCACTAAACTATCAAGTAGTCATCATATTGAGCTAGCCAAACGTTCATAACGTCTGCATCTGCTCCTGCAATAGGTCTGTCACCTAGCGGTGCATCAAGGACATAATTCTTCTGTGCAGCAATGAGGATAAACCTCAGATCACGGATCCAATCCGCATCATTGCTACTAACATCTTTCAACACAATTTTCTCTAGGAACATATCAAAAATAAACACAGGGAAGCAACAACGCAAGCTTTTGATCTACAACATAATTTGCAAAATACTACCAGGACTAAGTTCATGATAAATTTAAGTTCAATTTAATCATATTACTTAAGAACTCCCACTTAGATAGACATCCCTCTAATCCTCTAAGTGATCACGTGATCCAAATCAACTAAACCATGTCCGATCATCACGTGAGATGGAGTAGTTTCATTGGTGAACATCACTATGTTGATCATATCTACTATATGATTCACGCTCGACCTTTCGGTCTCCGTGTTCCGAGGCCATATCTGTATATGCTTGGCTTGTCAAGTATAACCTGAGTATTCCGCGTGTGCAACTGTTTTGCACCCGTTGTATTTGAACGTAGAGCCTATCACACCCGATCATCACGTGGTGTCTCAGCACGAAGAACTTTCGCAACGGTGCATACTCAGGGAGAACACTTCTTGATAATTAGTGAGAGATCATCTTAAAATGCTACCGTCAAACTAAGCAAAATAAGATGTATAAAAGATAAACATCATATGCAATCAAAATATGTGACATGATATGGCCATCATCATCTTGCTTCTTTGATCTCCATCTCCAAAGTACTGTCATGATCTATATCGTTACCGGCATGACACCATGATCTCCATCATCTTGATCTATATCAATGTGTCGTCACGTGGTCGTCTCGCCAACACTTGCTCTTGCAACTATTGCTATCGCATAGCGATAAAGTAAAGCAATTATTGGGCGCTTGCATCTTATGCAATAGACAAACAACCATAAGGCTTTTGCCAGTTGCCGATAAGTTCAACAAAACATGATCATCTTATATAACAACTTATAACTCATCACGTTTTGACCATATCACATCACAACATGCCCTGCAAAAACAAGTTAGACGTCCTCTACTTTGTTGTTGCAAATTTTACGTGGCTGCTACGGGCTTAAGCAAGAACCAATCTCACCTACGCATCAAAACCACAACGATAGTTTGTCAAATAGACTCCATTTTAACCTTCTCAAGGACCGGGCGTAGCCACACTTGGTTCAACTAAAGTTGGAGAGACAGTCGCCCGCAAGCCATCTATGTGCAAAGCACGTCGAGGGAACCGGTCTCGCGTAAGCGTACGCGTAAGGTTGGTCCGGGTCGTCTCGTCCAACAATACCGTCGAACCAAAGTATGACATGCTGGTAGGCAGTATGACTTGTATCGCCCACAACTCACTTGTGTTCTACTCGTGCAAATAACATCAAACCATAAAACCTAGGCTCGGATGCCACTGTTGGGGAACGTAGTAATTTCAAAAAATTTCCTACGCACACGCAAGATCATGGTGATGCATAGCAACGAGAGGGGAGAGTGTTGTCTACGTACCAACGCAGACCGACTGCGGAAGCGATCACACAACATAGAGGAAGTAGTCGTACGTCTTCCCGATCCGACCGATCCAAGCACCGTTACTCCGGCACCTCCGAGTTCTTAGCACACGTTCAGCTCGATGACGATTCTCGGGCTCCGATCCAGCAAAGCGTCGAGGAAGAGTTCCGTCAGCACGACGGCGTGGTGATGATCTTGATGTACTACCGACGCAGGGCTTCGCCTAAGCACTGCAACAATATGACCGTGGTGGAATTTGGTGGCAGGGGCACCGCACACGGCTAAGGAACTATCACGTGGATCAACTTGTGTGTCTATGGGGTGCCCCCTGCCCCTGTATATAAAGGATGGAGGAGGAGGAGGCCGGCCAAGGCTATTGGTGCGGCCAGGATGGGAGTCCTACTAGGACTCCAAGTCCTAGTAGGAGTCCATCAAGAGGGGAGGAAGGGAGAAGGAGGTGGAGGAGAAGGAGAGGTGGCCGGCCCCCTTTTCCCTAGTCCAATTCGGACTAGAGGGGAGGGGGGGCGCAGCAGCCTTTTTCCTCTTCCCACTAAAGCCCATCAAGGCCCAATACTCTTCCCCGTATTCCCGTAACTCCCCGGTACCTCCGAAAATACCCGAATCACTCGGAACCTTTCCGATGTCCGAATATAGTCGTCCAATATATCGATCTTTACGTCTCGACCATTTCGAGACTCCTCGTCATGTCCCCGATCTCATCCGGGACTCCGAACTCCTTCGGTACATCAAAACTCATAAACTCATAATATAACTGTCATCGAAACCTTAAGCGTGCGGACCCTACGGATCGAGAATAATGTAGACATGACCGAGACACGTCTCCGGTCAATAACCAATAGCGGGACCTGGATGCCCATATTGGCTCCTACATATTCTACGAAGATCTTTATTGGTCAGACCGCATAACAACATACGTTGTTCCCTTTGTCGTCGGTATGTTACTTGCCCGAGATTCGATCGTCGGTATCCAATACCTAGTTCAATCTCGTTACCGGAAAGTCTCTTTACTCGTTCCGTAATACATCATCTCACAACTAACATCTTAGTTATAATGCTTGCAAGGCTTATGTGATGTGTATTACCGAGAGGGCCCAGAGATACCTCTTCGACAATCGGAGTGACAAATCCTATTCTCGAAATACGCCAACCCAACATCTACCATTGGAAACACATGTAGTACTCCTTTATAATCACCCAGTTACGTTGTGACGTTTGGTAGCACCCAAAGTGTTCCTCCGGCAAATGGGAGTTGCATAATCTCGTAGTCATAGGAACATGTATAAGTCATGAAGAAAGCAATAGCAACATACTAAACGATCGGGTGCTAAGCTAATGGAATGGGTCATGTCAATCAGATCATTCAACTAATGATGTGACCTCGTTAATCAAATAACAACTCTTTGTTCATGGTTAGGAAACATAACCATCTTTGTTTAACGAGCTAGTCAAGTAGAGGCATACTAGTGACACTCTGTTTGTCTATGTATTCACACATGTATTATGTTTCCGGTTAATACAATTCTAGCATGAATAATAAACATTTATCATGATATAAGGAAATAAATAATAACTTTATTATTGCCTCTAGGGCATATTTCCTTCACCCTGGCGATTCGCATGTGATCAGTACGTGGCCAGCATGCGGAATTGTGGGGGCAGTTTCACCCCACGCACGCCTTGTTTGTCGGGAGCCGTTCCTACTTCTCCGGATTTCTTGTTGATGGAATAACATTGAAAGCAGTTTTAAAGTTTGTCTCTGTGCCTTCATCTGACAAGGATGCAGTGAAGACATTGGACAGTTTCAATAGAATGCATATGACTTGGAGAGATAGAGTTTGAGGTAAGAAGCATGGAGAGGTTAGGGTCCGATCACATTCACTTAGTTCAAAAGATTCAAACAAGAAGGCATAGCTATAAGTGAATGCTGTTGAGGACAGAACGCCAGTACATATATATAATCTACATAGTGAAGATAATCATGAAGACAAATTGAGATTGAAGCCAAACCAAATGTGAAAACATAGCAAATGTGACGCCTTGAGTGGAACACTTCAAACAGAAAATTTGGTGGTGGCGTTACCCACCGTATAGGAAGTATTAGACCCAGACACGGCGCACAATTATCTTGGCGCTCCGAAGTCAAATTCCATGTTAATGTATTCACACTTAGAATGTGTGTCTTCATTGATTGAAGATATACGTTACTTCGTGTGTTGCACATCTAAGTCATCAACATGCATAAGTGTTAGGATGTGTGCCCGATCACAAGACATTTGAGGATTCCAAGATATTTAGCTCACACCGTAACTTGCAAAATCTCTTCTCATCCAAGGGCTTGGTGAAGATATCTGCCAATTGCTCTTCAGTGTTGACGTGTATGATATCAATGTCTTCCTTTGCAACATGATCTCTGAGAAAATGATGACGAATTTCAATGTGCTTTGTCTTCGAGTGCTGAACTGGGTTGTTGGCGATCTTGATGGTGCTTTCGTTGTCGCAGTAAAGTGGCACTTGCTTCAGATGAATGCCATAATCCTTGAGGGTTTGCTTCATCCATAGAAGCTGAGCGCAGCAGGATCCAGCAGCAATGTATTCAGATTCAGCAGTGGAGAGAGATACACAGTTCTGCTTCTTTGAAGACCAACAGACAAGTGATCGGCCTAGAAAGTGACATGTGCCTGATGTGGACTTCCGATCAACCTTGTCACCAGTGTAATCAGCATCTGAAAATCCAACCAGATCAAACTCTGAGCCCTTTGGATACCATAACCCTAGAGTTGGGGTGTGAGCCAAATATCGAAGAATTCGCTTCACAGCTAAGTGATGCGACTCCTTTGGTGCCGCTTGGAACCGAGCACACATGCAAACACTAAGCATAATATCTGGCCTAGATGCACATAAATAAAGCAAAGAACCAATCATGGAGCGGTATACCTTTTGATCGAACTCTTTACCATTGTCGTCAGGACCCAGATGATGTTTGGCTGGCATTGGTGTTGTGAAGCCTTTGCAGTCTTGCATACTGAACTTCTTCAGGCAATCTTTGAGATATTTCTCTTGAGATATGAAGATGCCATTGCGTTGTTGCCGTATCTGAAGACCGAGGAAGAATTTCAGCTCCCCCATCATAGACATCTGATATTGCTCTTGCATCATATATCCGAACTCCTCACTGTACTTCGGATTGGTGCAGCCGAAGATAATGTCATCCACATATATTTGGCACACAAACAGTTCACCATCATATGTCTTCGTGAAGAGAGTGGGATCTAGGGAACCAGGTATGAAGCCTTTGCTCTTCAGGAAGTATTTGAGTGTATCATACCAGGCCCGAGGGGCTTGTTTGAGGCCATATAGTGCCTTATTGAGCTTGTAAACCATGTCAGGATGTTTTGGATCTTCAAACCCAGGTGGTTGTGCAACATACACTTCTTCTTAAATTTTGCCATTGAGGAAGGCACTCTTTACATCCATTTGATACAGAATTATGTTGTGATGATTTGCATAGGCCAGCAGTATACGGATGGCTTCAAGTCTGGCAACAGGAGCAAATGTTTTATCGAAGTCAATGCCTTCCACTTGAGTATATCCTTGAGCAACGAGACGAGCCTTGTTTCTGACGACTTGGCCATGCTCATCTTGCTTGTTGCGGTATATCCATTTGGTGCCTATTATGTTATGCTTCCGTGGATCGGGACGCTTAACCAACTCCCATACATTGTTCAGCTCAAATTGCTGAAGCTCTTCTTGCATAGCTTGAATCCATTCAGGTTCCATAAAGGCTTCATCAATTTTCTTGGGTTCTGTGATTGAAACGAATGTGAAGTGTCCGCAGAAGTTTGCCAGTTGAGTTGCCCTTGAACGAGTCAGTGGACCAGGTGCATTGATGCTATCAATTATTCTGTCAATCTGCACTTCATTGGCAACACGAGGATGTAGGGGTCGAAGACTTTGCTCTTGCTGATCTACATTGTCATGGGGAGGAATGTCTTCAGGCTGAGCATTGTCTTCATGTGGATCAGGTGCTGAGATGATAAGTTCTTCTTCAGGATGAGCTTCAGAAGGTATAATTTCTCTAGTTCCCATTAGCTTGATTGATTCACTGGCTGGAACTTCATCTAGCACATCTGGTAGTTGCTCTCTTTGTGACCCATTGGTCTCATCGAACCGCACATCCACTGTTTCAACCACTTTGTAGTGAAAGAGATTGAAGACTCTGTAGGAGTGCGAATCCTTTCCATATCCAAGCATGAATCCCTCATGTGCTTTTGGAGCAAATTTTGAGGTGTGGTGAGGGTCCTTGATCCAGCATCTTGATCCAAATACTCTGAAGTAACTGACATTTGGCTTCTTGCCAGTCAGAAGTTCATAAGATGTCTTGTTCAGCAGCTTGTGAAGATATACACGGTTGATAGTATGGCATGCAGTGTCAATGGCTTCAGTCCAGAATTTTCTTGGTGTCTTGTACTCATCTAACATTGTTCTGGCCATCTCAATGAGTGTTCTGTTCTTGCGTTCGACGATGCCATTCTGTTGTGGCGTGTATGGAGCTGAGAATTCATGAGTGATGCCCAATGTATCAAGATATGTGTCAAGGCCAGTGTTCTTGAATTCTGTGCCATTGTCACTTCTGATGTGCTTTATCTTGGCGCCATAATTGTTCATAGCCCGATTTGCGAAGCGTCTGAAGACATCCTGCACTTCAGTCTTGTAAAGGATTATGTGCACCCAAGTATATCTAGAGTAATCATCAACAATGACGAAGCCATAGAGGCAAGCAGTAGTGGAAAAAGTCGAGTAGTGAGTGGGACCAAAGAGATCCATGTGAAGCAGTTCGAAGGGTTGAGTAGTGGTCATGATTGTCTTCGAAGGATGTTTTGCCCTTGTCATCTTCCCTGCTTCACAGGCACCGCATAAGTGATCTTTCTTGAACTTGACGCCCTCGATGCCTATGACATGCTTCTTCTTTGCAAGGGTGTGGAGGTTCCTCATGCCAGCATGCCCAAGTCTTCGATGCCAAAGCCAGCATTCTGAAGCCTTTGCGAGAAGACATACTGCAAGCTGTGGCCCTGCTGAGAAATCTACCACGTACAAATCATCTTTCCGATACCCTTCAAACACTAGAGACTTGTCAGATTCCATTAGTACCAGGCAACGATATTTTCCAAAGATTACAATCATGTTCAAATCGCAAAGCATTGAGACAGACATTAAGTTGAAGCCAAGGGATTCAACAAACATGACTTTATCCATGTGTTGATCCTTTGAGATTGCAACTCTACCTAAACCTAGTACCTTACTTTTACCAGTGTCAGCAAATGTGATGTGGCTCTTGTCAGATGGACGTAAGGTTGAGTCCATAAAGAGACTTCTTTTGCCAGTCATGTGATTTGTACACCCACTGTCAATAATCCATTCTGAAGACTCTGAAGTCGCTGGTGTCGTACCCTTGGCACCACGCGCCATGAAGCAGTAGGTAGGAGTAGAGTCGTCCTTGTCATTTGCATCGGTGTTGGTGATGAAGTCATTGTCTTCAGTGTTGAAGATGGACTTGGCGACGTAGGCTGTAGCCAGACTCGCAATGCCTGAATCAGACTCCACCTCTGCCTCCTCAGAAGCGGACTCCTCCTCTGAATCCATTTCCTTGCCAACAAACGCATGAGCCTTGCCAGATGAACTCTTCTTGTGTGACGAAGACTTTGAGGAAGACTTGGACGAAGACTTTGAGTATTTCTTCGTCTTCTTATCGTCAGAGTCGTATTCCTTGCTCTTCTTCTTCTTTCTGTTCTCATTGTCCCACTATGGACACTCAGAGATGAAGTGTCCAGTTTTCTTGCACTTGTGACATGTTTTCTTCTTGTAGTCATGAGCAGAAGCTTCATCATTCCTTGAGCTTGATCGTGAAGACTTTCTGAAGCCTTTCTTCTTGGTGAATTTCTGGAACTTCTTCACTAGCATTGCAAGTTCCCTTCCAATGTCTTCAGGATCATCAGAACTGCTGTCAGATTCTTCTTTAGATGAGGACACAGCTTTTGCCTTCAAGGCACGAGTTCGCCCATAGTTTGGACCGTAGATATCTCTTTTCTCAGAAAGCTGAAACTCATGTGTGTTGAGTCTCTCAAGTATGTCAGACGGATCGAGTGTCTTGAAGTCTGGACGTTCTTGAATCATCAGGGCTAGGATGTCAAATGAACTGTCAAGTGATCTTAGCAGCGTCTTGACGATTTCATGTTTGGTGATCTCAGTGGCGCCGAGGGCTTGAAGCTCATTTGTGATGTCAGTGAGCCGGTCAAATGTGTGCTGGACATTCTCATTGTCATTTCGCTTGAAGCGGTTGAAGAGATTGCGAAGAACACTGATTCTCTGATCTCTCTGGGTTGAGATGCCTTCATTGACCTTGGAGAGCCAGTCCCAAACCAGCTTGGATGTCTTCAAGGCACTCACACGGCCGTACTGTCCCTTGGTCAGATGACCACAGATAATATTCTTGGCAGTGGAGTCTAGTTGAGTGAACTTCTTGACATCAGCAGCAGTGACACCTTCTCCAGCCTCGGGAACGCCGTTTTCGACGACATACCATAGGTCGACGTCAATGGCTTCAAGATGCATGCGCATCTTATTCTTCCAGTAGGGATATTTCAGTTCCATCGAAGATGGGGCACGCAGCGGAGACTTTAATTATCCCTGCAGTCGACATAGCTAAAACTCCAGGTGGTTAAACCGAATCACACAGAACAAGGGAGCACCTAGCTCTGATACCAATTGAAAGTGCGTTATATCGACTAGAGGGGGGGTGAATAGGCTATTTTTATGAAAGTCTTCAATACATGAAAGTTATGAAGACAAACAGTGTGGACAAGCCTATCACTATGCAGCGGAAGTTAGATTACACAACTCAAGCCATAGTCAAGTATACAATATAGTGAAAGCATAGTGACAAACAGCTTCAGTGTAATGAGGATCAGGTAGGAAGAAGTTATGAAGCCAAACAGATCATACAGTCAAGTTGTGAAGACAGAAGACAAGGCAAGCATGCAATAGCTTCACAAAGTGTACTGGTAAGTAAAGGGAGGTGAAGATGAAACCAGTGACACGTTGAAGACAATGATATGTTGGACCAGTTCCAGTTGCTATGACAATTGTACGTCTGGCTGGAGCGGCTAGGTATTTAAACCAAAGGACACACAGTCCCGGACACCCAGTCCTGAACACGCAGCTCAGGACACCCAGTCCTCACCGTTTTCTCCTTGAGCTAAGGTCACACAGACCCCGCCCAATCACTCTGGTAAGTCTTCAAGGTAGACTCCCAAACCTTCACAGACTTCGTTCACCGGCAATCCACAATTCCTCTTGGATGCTCAGAACGCGACGCCTAACCGTCTGGAGGATGCACAGTCCTCAAGTGTAATAAGTCTTCTGATCACTCAGACAAGAAGACTTAAGTGATGCCCAATTACTCTGGCTCTGGGTGGTTAGGGCTTTTCTCCTCACTAGGGATTTTCTCTCAAAGGCTTCGAGGTGGGTTGCTCTCAAACGACAAAAGCCGTGCACTGAAATCTGAGCAGCCAACCGTTTATGGTTGTAGGGGTGGACTATTTATAGCCACTTGGCAACCCGACCTGATTTGTCCGAAATGACCCTAGGTCACTAAGGAACTGACACGTGTACTAACGGTCGGATTTCGAACTCTCACGGTAACTTTACTTGGGCTGCAAGTGAAGCTGACTTGTCTGACTCTGGACAAGATTTTCTCTCATTGTCTTCACTCGAAGACATAGGATTTGAATTAGGCATCACTTCAGTCATCCAGACTGGTTCTCTTGGACCCCACTTAACAGTACGGTGGTTCCTATGACACAACATGAATAAAGTAAAACTAGGAAGGATCTAAGTCTTCGAGTTCCATAGGCTTCATGGGGAGTCTTCATATGTCATTGTCTTCGACATGAATGTCTTCATGAACCACCATTATCTTCGTACATTTTTAGGGGTCATCTCTGGTAACCAAACCGAATCAATGAGGGACTTCTACCTGTGTTATCCTGCAATTCTCACAAACACATTAGTCCCTCAACTAGGTTTGTCGTCAATACTCCAAAACCAACTAGGGGTGGCACTAGATGCACTTACAAGTCCGGCACTCTCCTAAGTTTGAAAAAATCCAACCGTGTGGAGAGCAATCCTCCCACTCGGAGGCTTAACTGCAGTCCAGTACTTGCCTAAGTTCTCTCATTTGGAGACTTAGCTGCAGTCCGGCACTCGCCTAAGTTTGAAAAAATCCTACCGAGTGGAGAGCAATCCTCCCACTCAGGGGCTTAGCTGCAGTCCAGTACTCGCCTAAATTCTCTCACTTGGATACTTAGCTGCAGTCCGGCACTCGCCTAAGTTTGAAAAAATCCTACCGAGTGGAGAGCAATCCTCCCACTCAGGGGCTTAGCTGCAGTCCAGTACTCACCTAAGTTCTCTCACTTGGAGACTTAGCTGCAGTCCGGCACTCACCTAAGTTTGAAAAAATCCTACCGAGTGGAGAGCAATCCTCCCACTCGGGGGCTCAGCTGCAGTCTAGTACTCACCTAAGTTCTCTCACTTGGAGAGTTAGCTGCAGTCCGACACTCGCCTAAGTTTGAAAAAAATCCTACCGAGTGGAGAGCAATCCTCCCACTCGGAGGCTTAGCTGCAGTCCAGTACTCGTCCTAAGTTCTCTCACTTGGAGACTTAGCTGTAGTCCGGCACTCGCCTAAGTTTGAAAAAATCCTACCGAGTGGAGAGCAATCCTCCCACTCGGAGGCTTAGCTGCAGTCCAGTACTCGCCTAAGTTCTCTCACTTGGAGACTTAGCTGCAGTACGGCACTCGCCTAAGTTTGAAAAAATACCACCGAGTGGAGAGCAATCCTCCCACTCGGGGGCTTAGCTGCGGTCCAGTACTCGCCTAAGTTCTCTCACTTGGAGACTTAGCTGCAGTCCGGCACTCGCCTAAGTTTGAACAAATCCTACCGAGTGGAGAGCAATCCTCCCACTCGGAGGCTTAGCTGCAGTCCAGTACTCGCCTAAGTTCTCTCACTTGGAGACTTAGCTGCAGTCCGGCACTCGCCTAAGTTTGAAAAAATCTTACCAAGTGGAGAGCAATCCTCCCACTCGGGGGCTTAGCTGCAGTCCAGTACTTGCCTAAGTTCTCTCACTGGGAGACTTAGCTGCAGTCCGGCACTCGCCTAAGTTTGAAAAAATACTACTGAGTGGAGATCAATCCTCCCACTCGGGGGCTTAGCTGCAGTCCAGTACTCGCCTAAGTTCTCTCGCTTAGAGACTTAGCTGCAGTCCGACGCTCGCCTAAGTTTGAAAAAATCCTACCGAGTGGAGAGCAATCCTCCCACTCGGGGGCTTAGCTGCAGTCCAGTGCTCGCCTAAGTATCTGAAAATCCTACCGAGTGGTGAGCCATCCTCCCACTTGGAGGCTTAGCTGCAGTCCAGTACTCTCCTAAGTACGAAACACATCTGAATCCTCAAGGACGACCAGGTGCAGGTCGACTGCCACCTTCTCCGTGAGAGCTTCACCACAAATACAATGTGCGCTCCATCCTGCTCTGCAGTAACAAGGTGCAGGTCGACTGTCACCTTTTCCTTGAGAGCTTCGCCACAAATACAATGTGCACTCCGTCCCGCTCTGAAGTAGCAACATGCAGGTCGACTACCACCTTCTCCTTCAGAGCTGCGCCACAAATACAAAAGTTGTCTCGAATGAAGAACGATTCCCACTCGATAGGGGATTCATGAAGATATTTAACGATAAACCAAGTTCAGATAAACCCTAAAGGTTCCGGACCACAGATCGAAGTGCTCGGGCTTTCAGGCCGAAAGAGTTTAACGGTTACAAAAACCACTCGGCATCCCGAGGCAAATTTAAGGTGAGTCATAAAGGTTTGTTCACTCTGCGGGAGGAGGACTAGCAGGCTCGACGAACTTGTCTAAGTCGACGCCATCGGCGATCCGAGTGGCTGCAGCGATGAAAGTATCCATAAAAGATCGGAAGTCATGCTTCTGGGTGTTGGCGACCTTGATTGCCGCTAGCTTATCTTGACGCACCTCCTTGCAATGGACGCAAACCAGAGACAGGGCCACATCAGCTCCACACCGGGCAGAAGATTTCTTCCACTCCTGCACTCGATCAGGGATTTCGTTAAGTCGAGTCATCAGGGACTCGAGATCATTCTGGGGCGTGGTCTCTGGCCAAAGTGCCGGGTCGATCCATGACATGGCGACCTTCAGTCGAGCCAAGTAGTCCACGACACCGTCGATGCGGGATTCCAGTCGGAGCAGATTCATGGCAGTTTCATCTTTTACGGGAGAATTGATTGGGTCCAAACCTGGCTCAATCCACCCAGTCTCCTCCTCGAAGTTATGGCAAAACTTTGCATTCACGATCCAAGGATAAGTCAATTTTCGTACACTGAGTTGACATAAAAAAGAATCAGTCGGAACAAAATGTGCACCTTCAAGCTTGATGAACAACTTCTTGGCAAGGCTCCTCAGATAGCTCTCCAGATCGTCCCTCCTGCGAGCAATGATTTCCATCTTCTCACCCAGGATGAGATTCTCCTTCTTCCAGCGCGAGCACTCCTTGTTGGTGTCATTCAGAGCAGATTTTAGCCTGGTATTCTCTTCTTCCAACTGGCCAACCGAAGCCAGTTTCTGTTCAGCTAGAGCAGTTCTGTCGTCAGCCTCCTTTCGAGCAGCATCCAAATCCTGATCCTTCTTCGCCAGAGCTTCTCTCAGTTTTTCTACAAAGAAATGATGCCTGATTCAGAAATAGCAGAAGGGTACTCAAGCCTAAGACAGACCAGTCGACAAATTCGTTTTACCAGTGGCATCGTCCTTGACCCTTTGCAGCTCTGTCTTGGCCAGCTCCAAGTCAAGGTTCAGTTTGATCTGCTGTTTCTCCAAGTTAGCAAAGCGAGCTCCAAGATCACAAGATTTCTGAAATCAAAGGGGAGAAGTTATTTTTACAGCGAAAAACAACAAAGTCAATAAGTACTAACGCTACGGTCGACTGCCCGCAGTCCACCATAGCCTCGGGGACTACACCCAGTGGGTGCACTTTGCGTGCCCCCACCGGTTCTGATCCCACTCGACTGGTCCGCCGGAGTCGAGTGCAAAAAAAAGAGAAGAAGAGAGAAAGAACTCAGACCACAGTCGACTGCCAGCAGTTGACCGCGGTCTCGGGGACTACACCCAGTGGGTGCACTCAGCGTGCACCCACTAATTCAAAGTTCAATCAACGCACCCAGTGGGTGTACTAACGCAAAGATTTTCGGAGCAAAGATTTTCGGAAAGAGTCTTCGGATATCATATCCTAACAGAACAAGCGGCGACCAACTAACCTGAACGTTGCTTTGGAGAGCCAAGTTGGCGTCGTAGGCAGCCTGACTAGCGTCCCGCACCATCTTCATCTTCTCCATCATGACGCCCGCCTGGTGTATAGCTTCCCTGGCAGCATTCACTTCGTCTTTTGGGACATGATGGGTCGCAAAAACTGAAGGTGGGTCGACAGGGGCCTGAGCAGTCGATGAAGAAGGCAAGGCACTCGACAGTGGCACGGCGAAGGTAACAGAACCCCGATTGGCGTCGCCAGTGTCCTGAACGACTGGTTCCACCCTCGGCGTTGACTGTAGCGCCTCGCTTGCAGGAGCTTGCCTATTATTCCTCGTCAAAGACCTCTCGGGCTCTTCATCATCATCGGGGAGGTCAATAATGTTGGGAGCTGTGCAAAGTTCAATTGCCAAAATCACGTCACCCAATGATGCACATTGCAGTTGAATCGACCGAACAAAGACGGTATGGCAGAGATCGTACCCAGATTAGAAGTGACCACATCCTCCATCACCTCATCATCATCCCTGTAAGCTGAGGTCCCAGAAGTGGCAGCGCTGACAGTTCCAAAGTTCGTCCAGTTAAAACAAGAAAAACAAACAGCGCGGAGCGTCGAGTGAATACAAAGAGAGACACTCACGCAGAAGCGACGGGGATATCAATCTTGATCTTCGGCAACGCCTTCCGAGTCTTCGGCTCTGCAACTTTGGGGTGCTTTGGCGCCTTCTTAGTCGGGGTTGGTGAAGAGATCCGAGGACGCTTCGAAGACTGACCAGCCTGAGCAGTGGCCTTTTCGCGGGCGCTCGGTCGTTCTTGGTCAAGCTTGGATCGCCTCTTCCTGTGAGGGGGCGACTCGACTTCTTCTCCATCACTTGAGTCGTCGCTTCCTCCATCCCCTTCACTGTCGGAAGTCCACTCGCCACTGTCGCCGCCACTCGCCTCGCCTTCCAGAGCCTGTTCTTGCTCTCCGTTGGGCATTGAATACATTTCAATAATGGCCTGAAAGAAAGCAGGGAGAACAAAGTCAGTCGACGCAGTATAGGCAGCTGCGCGAGTGAATTCAGATTACAAGCAAAAAACTCAGAATCAGACCTTCTCTGGTGCATGAGACTGGTCGAATGGGGGAACTCTCCTGGCTCCCCTGGGGTTATCCTTGTTTCCGGTAATGCCCGACAGCCACTTCTCCAGTGTGTCGTCATTGACCTCCTCCGGGTGAATCCGAGTGGAGTCTTCAAGACCTGAATACATCCACATCGAATGGTCTCGGGCTTGAAGAGGCTGGATGCGCCGCTGGAGGAAGACCTCCAAGAGATCCATACCGGTGACCCTGTCACGGATAAGCTAGACCACTCGCTCGACCAGCACCCTCACCTGCGCTTTCTCCTCCGGGAGCACCTTCAAAGGGGATGGTTTCCTCACTCGGTCCATGGTAAAGGGAGGGAGGCCAGTTGACTGCCCTGGCGTCGACTGGTCTTTACAGTAAAACCAGGTCGACTGCCATCCGCGAACTGAGTCGGGAAGAATCATGGTCGGAAAGGAGCTTTTCCCTCTCATCTGGATGCCAAGACCCCCACACATCTAGATCACTTGGGTCCTCTCGTCACTCGGATTAGCCTTTTTCACTGTCTGGGAGCGACAAGTGAAAATATGCTTGAAAAGACCCCAGTAAGGCCGGCAACCCAAGAAATTCTCACACAAAGAAATGAAAGCGGCGAGATAAACGATTGTGTTGGGAGTAAAATGGTGGAGTTGTGCCCCAAAGAAGTTCAGAAATCCTCGAAAGAAAGGGTGAGGAGGCAAGGAAAATCCACGGTCGACGTGGGTGGCAAGAAGAACGCGCTCACCCTCCCGGGGTTGCGGCTTGGATTCCTTCCCCGGAAGCCGCGCTGAGTCATAGGGGATCAGCCCTCCCTTGGCCAGGTCGTCGAGGTCTTCTTGGGAGATCTTCGAGTGGATCCAGTCGCCCTGGATCCAGCCCTTCGGCAGGCCGGTTCGCGAGGAGGATCCGCCCCGACCGGCCGCCTTCCCCTTCGACCTCTTCTCCTTCCCCATCGTCGTCGGCGAGACGCGTACGGAACGGCGGCGCAAGAGCGAGAGTGAGCGCAGCGGAGGAGCGTGAAGAGGAGAAGAGATAATGGGGACGCACTGTTCGGGAGACCCCGGTCGAGGCCGCTTCCGAGTGGCTGACTGGTAGGCCCGGGTGGTTCTGTCAAATCCCGTAACAATCGTGCGCGTGATACGTGGCGAAAAAGGTGGCGCGGGGATCGAGGCGGCTCTGCTCTATCCCATCCGATTACTGCGGCCTCCCCCGTCCCGCGCGCTTCCCAAAATTCGGATCCCATGAAATCTGCGGGCAGCGGAACAACTTGTCAGACCAAAGATCTCCTCCGCACCGTCACTCGGAGCCTTTCAAGAAAAGAAACTCACTCGACAAAAACCTAAGAATGGATCAAGGCGACTGGAAAGGAAGTCGCTGCCATCGCTCAAGTTCATTGATCCGAAACAAGAAATGCTCACGGCATGAAAAATGAGTCGGAGAAGTGCTCAATCCCTTTCCCACTCCAACCTCGATCCATTCGGGGGCTAATGATGAAGCTATGTACCTAGGGTAGGGTCATGGACCTGTCCTAACTGACCTACCCAAGGACATCTCCAGAAGAAACCATCTTTCAATCGACTTGGAGGTGTTCCACTCGACAGACTCGAAGATACTCGACTAAGAAGCAACCGCTCGACCAAGACCAAGCCACTCGACAGTCAGGAGACCTAAAGGCACTCTGCATTCTAACGGTCGGTTATTAAGTAGCTTTTATGGTCATCATAGCACTTTATTACTAGCGTTACCAGTAACGCCATGCCTTAATGTACATTGAACCCTTTGTAACGTGGACTGGATGGGTCCTGGCGCACTCTATATAAGCCGCCCCCTCCTCCGAGACAGGGGTTCGCACCCCTGTAATTCATACACGCATAATCCAGTCGACCGCCTCCGGGCTCCGAGACGTAGGGCTATTGTTGGGGAACGTTGCAGAAAACAAAAATTTTCCTACTCGTTTCACCAAGATCATCTAGGAGTTCATCTAGCAACGAGTCACGAGATGCATCTACATACCTTTGTAGATCGCGAGCGAAAGCGTTCGTTAGAACGAGGTTGAAGTAGTCGTACACGACGTGATCCAAATCACCGATGACCAGCGCCGAACGGACGGCACCTCCGCGTTCAACACACGTACGGGACGGGAAACGTCTCCTCCTTCTTGATCCAGCAAGGGGGAAGGAGAGGTTGATGATGATCCAGCAGCACGACGGCGTGGTGGTGGATGCAGGGCGTCACGACAGCAGGGCTTCGCCGTGTACTACGAGAAAGGGAGAAGTAACAGGGGGAGAGGGAAGCACCAAAAGCGTGGGGATCAAGTCCCTCCTCTCCCCCACTATATATAGGGGTGCTAGGGGGGGCGGCGGCCCTAGTAGATGGCATCTACTAGGGGGGGCGGCGGCCAAGGGGTGGGGCTTGCCCCCCAAACAAGGGGGCGCCCCCCCTTAGGGTTCCCCCCAAACCCTAGGCGCATGGGCCTTGGGGGGGCTGGCGCCCCAGCCCACTATGGGCTGGGTTCCCTCCTATTTCAGCCCAAGGGGTCCTCCGGGATAGGTGGGCCCACCCGGTGGACCCTCGGGACCCTTCCGGTGGTCCCGGTACAATACCGGGTACCCCGAAACTTGTCCCGATGGCCGAAACTGCACATCCTACATATAATTCTTTACCTCCGGACCATTCCGGAACTTCTCGTGACGTCCGGGATCTCATCCAGGACCCCGAACGACATTCGGGTTACTGCATATACATATCTTCACAACCCTAGCGTCACCGAACCTTAAGTGTGTAGACCCTACGGGTTCGGGAGACAAGCAGACATGACCGAGACGACTCTCCGGTCAATAACCAACAGCGGGATCTGGATACCCATGTTGGCTCCCACATGCTCCATGATGATCTCATCGGATGAACCACGATGTCGAGGATTCAATCAACCCCGTATGCAATTCCCTTTGTCTATCGATATATTACTTGCCCGAGATTCGATCGTCGGTATCCCAATACCTCGTTCAATCTCGTTACCGGCAAGTCACTTTACTCGTACCGTAATGCATGATCCCGTGACCAGAAACTTGGTCACTTTGAGCTCATTATGATGATGCATTACCGAGTGGGCCCAGTGATACCTCTCCGTCATACGGAGTGACAAATCCCAGTCTTGATCCGTGTCAACCCAACAGACACTTTCAGAGATACCCGTAGTCTACCTTTATAGTCACCCAGTTACGTTGTGACGTTTGGTATACCCAAAGCACTCCTACGGTATCCGGGAGTTACACGATCTCATGGTCCAAGGAAAAGATACTTGACATTGCAAAACTCTAGCAAAACGAACTACACGATCTTTATGCTATGTTCAGGATTGGGTCTTGTCCATCACATCATTCTCCTAATGATGTGATCTCGTTATCAATGACATCTTATGTCCATAGCCAGGAAACCATGACTATCTGTTGATCAACGAGCTAGTCAACTAGAGGCTTACTAGGGACATGTTGGTGTCTGTTATTCACACATGTATTACGATTTCTGGATAACACAATTATAGCATGAATAAAGACAATTACCATGAACAAGGAAATATAATAATAATGCTTTTATTATTGCCTCTAGGGCATATTTCCAACAGTCTCCCACTTGCACTAGAGTCAATAATCTAGTTACATTGTGATGAATCGAACACCCATGGAATTCTGGTGTTGATCATGTTTTGCCCTAGGGAGAGGTTTAGTCAACGGATCTGCTACATTCAGGTCCGTATGTACTTTACAAATTTCTATGTCTCCATCTTGAACATTTTCACGAATGGAGTTGAAGCGACGCTTGATGTGCCTTGTCTTCTTGTGAAACCTGGGCTCCTTGGCAAGTGCAATAGCTCCAGTGTTGTCACAGAAGAGCTTGATCGGCCCCGACGCATTGGGTATGACTCCGAGGTCGGTGATGAACTCCTTCACCCAGATTGCTTCATGTGCTGCCTCCGAGGCTGCCATGTACTCCGCTTCACATGTAGATCCCGCCACGACGCTCTGCTTGCAACTGCACCAGCTTACTGCCCCACCATTTAAAATATACACGTATCCGGTTTGTGACTTTGAGTCATCCAGATCTGTGTCGAAGCTAGCGTCGACGTAACCCTTTACGACGAGCTCTTCGTCACCTCCATAAACGAGAAACATCTCCTTAGTCCTTTTCAGGTACTTCAGGATATTCTTGACCGCTGTCCAGTGTTCCTTGCCGGGATTACTTTGGTACCTTCCTACCAAACTTACGGCAAGATTTACATCGGGTCTGGTACACAGCATGGCATACATAATAGAACCTATGGCTGAGGCATAGGGGATGACACTCATCTCTTCTATTTCTTCTGCCGTGGTCGGACTTTGAGCCGAGCTCAATTTCATACCTTGCAGTACAGGCAAGAATCCCTTCTTAGACTGATCCATATTGAACTTCTTCAATATCTTATCAAGGTATGTGCTTTGTGAAAGACCTATGAGGCGTCTTGATCTATCTCTATAGATCTTGATGCCTAATATATAAGCAGCTTCTCCAAGGTCCTTCATTGAAAAACTCTTATTCAAGTAGGCCTTGATGCTGTCCAAGAGTTCTGTATCATTTCCCATCAAAAGTATGTCATCTACATATAATATGAGAAATGCTACAGAGCTCCCACTCACTTTCTTGTAAACACAGGCTTCTCCATAAGTCTGCGTAAACCCAAACGCTTTGATCATCTCATCAAAACGAATGTTCCAACTCCGAGATGCTTGCACCAGCCCATAAATCGAGCGTTGGAGCTTGCACACCTTGTCAGCATTCTTAGGATCGACAAAACCCTCCGGCTACATCATATACAATTCTTCCTTAAGGAAACCATGAAGGAATGCCGTTTTGACGTCCATTTGCCATATTTCATAATCGTAGAATGCGGCAATTGCTAACATGATTCGGACGGACTTCAGCTTTGCTACCGGTGAGAAAGTCTCATCGTAGTCAACCCCTTGAACTTGTCGATAACCCTTAGCGACAAGCCGAGCTTTATAGATGGTCACATTACCATCCGCGTCTGTCTTCCTCTTAAAGATCCATTTATTTTCTATGGCTCGCCGTTGTACGGGCAAGTCAGTCAAAGTCCATACTTCGTTTTCATACATGGATCCTATCTCGGATTTCATGGCTTCTAGCCATTTGTCGGAATCCGGGCCCGCCATCGCTTCTTCATAGTTCGAAGGTTCACCGTTGTCCAACAACATGATTTCCAAGACAGGGTTGCCGTACCACTTCGGTGCGGAACGTGTCCTTGTGGACCTTCGAATTTCAGTAGAAGCTAGATCAGAAGTATCTTGATCATTATCATTAACATCCTCTCTAGTCGGTGCTGGCACCTCAGGAACATTTTCTTGAGTTGCGCCATTTTCCGGTTCAAGAGGCAATACTTCATCTAGTTCTACTTTCCTCCCACTTACTTCTTTCGAGAGAAACTCCTTCTCTAGAAAGGATCCATTCTTGGCAACAAAGACCTTGCCTTCGGATCTGAGGTAGAAGGTATACCCAATAGTTTCTTTAGGGTATCCTATGAAGACGCATTTTTCCGACTTGGGTTCGAGCTTTTCAGGTTGAAGTTTCTTGACATAAGCATCGCATCCCCAAACTTTAGAAATGACAGCTTAGGTTTCTTCCCAAACCATAATTCATACGGTGTCATCTCAACGGATTTTGACGGAGCCCTATTTGAAGTGAATGCGGCAGTCTCTAAAGCATAGCCCCAAAAAGATAGCGGTAAATCGGTAAGAGACATCATAGACCGCACCATATCTAATAGAGTGCGATTACGACGTTCGGACACACCGTTACGCTGAGGTGTTCCAGGCGGCGTTAGTTGTGAAACTATTCCACATTTTCTTAAGTGTGTGCCAAATTCATGACTCAAGTATTCTCCTCCACGATCTGATCGTAGAAACTTGATCTTCCTGTCACGTTGATTCTCAACCTCACTCTGAAATTCCTTAAACTTTTCAAAGGTTTCAGACTTGTGTTTCATTAAGTAGATATACCCATATCTACTCAAGTCATCAGTGAGAGTGAGAACATAACGATAGCCACCGCGAGCCTCAACACTCATTGGACCGCACACATCAGTATGTATGATTTCCAATAAGTTGGTTGCTCGCTCCATTGTTCCTGAGAACGGAGTCTTGGTCATTTTACCCATGAGGCATGGTTCGCACGTGTCAAATGATTCATAATCAAGAGACTCTAAAAGTCCATCTGCATGGAGCTTCTTCATGCGTTTGACACCTATGTGACCAAGGCGGCAGTGCCACCAGTATGTGGGACTATCGTTATTAACCTTACATCTTTTGGTATTCACACTATGAACATGTGTAGCATTACGCTCGAGATTCATTAAGAATAAACCATTCACCACAGGAGCATGACCATAAAACATATCTCTCATATAAATGGAACAACCATTATTCTCGGATTTAAATGAGTAGCCATCTCGAATTAAACGAGATCCCGATACAATGTTCATGCTCAAAGCTGGTACTAAATAACAATTATTGAGGTTTAAAACTAATCCCGTAGGTAAATGAAGAGGCAGCATGCCGACGGCGATCACATCGACCTTGGAACCATTCCCGACGCGCATCGTCACCTCGTCCTTCGCCAGTCTCCGTTTATTCCGCAGCTCCTGCTTTGAGTTACAAATGTGAGCAACTGCACCGGTATCAAATACCCAAAAGCTACTACGAGCACTGGTTAGGTACACATCAATTACATGTATATCACATATACCTTTTGTTTTGCCGGCCTTCTTGTCCGCTAAGTATTTGGGGCAATTCCGCTTCCAGTGACCACTTCCCTTGCAATAAAAACACTCAGTCTCGGGCTTGGGTCCATTCTTTGGCTTCTTCCCGGCAGCTTGCTTGCCGGGCGCGGCAACTTCCTTGCCGTCCTTCTTGAAGGCTTTCTTACCCTTGCCCTTCTTGAACTTAGTGGTTTTATTGACCATCAACACCTGATGTTCCTTCTTGACTTCTACCTCTGCTGATTTCAGCATAGCAAATACTTCAGGAATGGTCTTTTCCATCCCCTGCATATTGAAGTTCATCACAAAGCTCTTGTAGCTTGGTGGAAGCGACTGGAGGATTCTGTCAATGACCGCATCATCCGGGAGATTAACTCCCAGCTGAGTCAAGCGGTTATGTAATCCAGACATCGTGAGTATGTGCTCACTGACAGAACTATTTTCCTCCATCTTACAGCTGAAGAACTTGTCGGAGACCTCATATCTCTCGACCCGGGCATGAGCTTGGAAAACCATTCTCAGCTCTTCGAACATCTCATATGCTCCATGTCTCTCAAAACGCTTTTGGAGCCCCGGTTCTAAACTGTAAAGCATGCCGCACTGAACGAGGGAGTAGTCATCGGTACGTGCCTGCCAAGCGTTCATAACGTCTTGTTCAGCAGGGAGGACAGGTGCGTCACCCAGCGGTGCTTGTAGGACATAATCTTTCTTGGCAGCTATGAGGATGATCCTCAGGTTCCGGACCCAGTCCGTGTAGTTGCTGCCATCGTCTTTCAGCTTAGTTTTCTCTAGGAACGCGTTGAAGTTGAGGACTACGTTGGCCATTTGATCTACAAGACATATTGTAAATATTTTAGACTAAGTTCATGATAATTAAGTTCATCAAATCAAATTATTTATGAACTCCCACTTAGATAGACATCCCTCTTCTAGTCATCTAAGTATAACATGATCCGAGTTAACTAGGCCGTGTCCGATCATCACGTGAGACGGACTAGTCAACGTCGGTGAACATCTTCATGTTGATCGTATCTTCTATACGACTCATGCTCGACCTTTCGGTCTTCTGTGTTCCGAGGCCATGTCTGTACATGCTAGGCTCGTCAAGTCAACCTAAGTGTTTGCATGTGTAAATCTGTCTTACACCCGTTGTATGTGAACGTTAGAATCTATCACACCCGATCATCACGTGGTGTTTCGAAACAACGAACTGTCGCAACGGTGCACAGTTAGGGGGAACACTTCTTGAAATTATTATGAGGGATCATCTTATTTACTACCGTCGTTCTAAGTAAACAAGATGCAAAACATGATAAACATCACATGCAATCAAATAATAAACGTGACATGATATGGCCAATATCACATAGCTCCTTAGATCTCCATCTTGGGGCTCCATGATCATCTTGTCACCGGCTTGACACCATGATCTCCATCATCATGATCTCCATCATCGTGTCTCCATGAATTTGCTCGCCAACTATTACTTCTACTACTATGGCTAACGCATTTAGCAATAAAGTAAAGTAATTTACATGGCGTTTCTCAATGACACACAGGTCATATAAAAGAATAAAGACAACTCCTATGGCTCATGCCGGTTGTCATACTCATCGACATGCAAGTCGTGATTCCTATTACAATAGCATGAACATCTCATACATCACATATAGATCATTCATCATTCATCACAACTTTGGCCATATCATATCACAAAGCACTTGCTGCAAAAACAAGTTAGACGTCCTCTAATTGTTGTTGCAAGTTTTACGTGGCTGAATTAGGGTTCTAGCAAGAACGTTTTCTTACCTACGTGAAAGCCACAACGTGATTTGTCAACTTCTATTTACCCTTCATAAGGACCCTGTTCATCGAATCCGCTCCAACTAAAGTGGGAGAGACAGACACCCGCCAGCCACCTTATGCAACTAGTGCATGTTAGTCGGTGGAACCGGTCTCACGTAAGCGTACGTGTAAGGTTGGTCCGGGCCGCTTCATCCCACAATACCGCTGAAGCAAGAAAGGACTAGTAGCGGCAAGAAGGTTGACAAATCCACGCCCACAACGAATTGTGTTCTACTCGCGCAAGAAGAACTACGCATAAACCTGGCTCTGATACCACTGTTGGGGAACGTTGCAGAAAACAAAAATTTTCCTACTCGTTTCACCAAGATCATCTAGGAGTTCATCTAGCAACGAGTCACGAGATGCATCTACATACCTTTGTAGATCGCGAGCGGAAGCGTTCGTTAGAACGAGGTTGAAGTAGTCGTACACGACGTGATCCAAATCACCGATGACCAGCGCCGAACGGACGGCACCTCCGCGTTCAACACACGTACGGGACGGGAGACGTCTCCTCCTTCTTGATCCAGCAAGGGGGAAGGAGAGGTTGATGATGATCCAGCAGCACGACGGCGTGGTGGTGGATGCAGGGCGTCACGACAGCAGGGCTTCGCCGTGTACTACGAGAAAGGGAGAAGTAACAGGGGGAGAGGGAAGCACCAAAAGCATGGGGATCAAGTCCCTCCTCTCCCCCACTATATATAGGGGTGCCAGGGGGGCGCCGGCCCTAGTAGATGGCATCTACTAGGGGGGCGGCGGCCAAGGGGTGGGGCTTGCCCCCCAAACAAGGGGGCGCCCCCCCTTAGGGTTCCCCCCAAATCCTAGGCGCATGGGCCTTGGGGGGGCTGGCGCCCCAGCCCACTATGGGCTGGGTTCCCTCCTATTTCAGCCCAAGGGGTCCTCCGGGATAGGTGGCCCCACCCGGTGGACCCCCGGGACCCTTCCGGTGGTCCCGGTACAATACCGGGTACCCCGAAACTTGTCCCGATGGCCGAAACTGCACATCCTATATATAATTCTTTACCTCCGGACCATTCCGGAACTTCTCGTGACGTCCGGGATCTCATCCGGGACCCCGAACAACATTCGGGTTACTGCATATACATATCTTCACAACCCTAGCGTCACCGAACCTTAAGTGTGTAGACCCTACGGGTTCGGGAGACAAGCAGACATGACCGAGACGACTCTCCGGTCAATAACCAACAGCGGGATCTGGATACCCATGTTGGCTCCCACATGCTCCACGATGATCTCATCGGATGAACCACGATGTCGAGGATTCAATCAACCCCGTATGCAATTCCCTTTGTCTATCGATATATTACTTGCCCGAGATTCGATCGTCGGTATCCCAATACCTCGTTCAATCTCGTTACCGGCAAGTCACTTTACTCGTACCGTAATGCATGATCCCGTGACCAGAAACTTGGTCACTTTGAGCTCATTATGATGATGCATTACCGAGTGGGCCCAGTGATACCTCTCCGTCATACGGAGTGACAAATCCCAGTCTTGATCCGTGTCAACCCAACAGACACTTTCAGAGATACCCGTAGTCTACCTTTATAGTCACCCAGTTACGTTGTGACGTTTGGTATACCCAAAGCACTCCTACGGTATCCGGGAGTTACACGATCTCATGGTCCAAGGAAAAGATACTTGACATTGCAAAACTCTAGCAAAACGAACTACACGATCTTTATGCTATGTTCAGGATTGGGTCTTGTCCATCACATCATTCTCCTAATGATGTGATCTCGTTATCAATGACATCTTATGTCCATAGCCAGGAAACCATGACTATCTGTTGATCAACGAGCTAGTCAACTAGAGGCTTACCAGGGACATGTTGGTGTCTGTTATTCACACATGTATTACGATTTCCGGATAACACAATTATAGCATGAATAAAGACAATTACCATGAACAAGGAAATATAATAATAATGCTTTTATTATTGCCTCTAGGGCATATTTCCAACAGCTATTACTTCCTCCGAGAAGGGCCTGAACTCGTAAACCTTGTGTGCTTACAACTTCTCCATAGCTAAGATCTTGCCTCTCCATACTTACCCCCCTACACTACTGTCAGACTTAGAACCACGACAAGTGTGACATGTCATTGCGGCTGGCAGTCTCCTCCGCGACATCCACGACGTAACCGTAGCCGTCCAGAATGATGTCCGCCGTACGCCTTGTCCACGCATTCGCCGGCACCCCGACGAGTTCGAGCGGCACCAGGAAGGGAAGGTTCACCGCCGTGGCCTGGGCTTGCCGGATCCAAGGGCGAAGCGTGAGCGTGAACCCCGGACCCTCCACCCTGCCCCGATCCGCCATGCGCCGCCGGAGGAGGAGGGAGCCACATAGCACGAGAAAATCCTCCGAGTAGAAAGCCTGGATTGACATTTGCGCCGGCCCAATGCCGAACTCCGCGTGGAGCGCGGCCGCCGCACTAGCAAGGTCAACGGCCGAACGGTTGCCAACCACGGTGACCATGATACTATGAAATTCCTATCCTATGAACCAAAGGAGGCCTTGATGTAATTGCTCCCTCAAGTTTGGCGACGCTATCTGCCAGCTTTCACTACTTCCTCTACAACGGAGGGCCAACTTATCCACATGTGTTGTGATCTTTCTATTCTGACATGTGTCCTTGTTCCATACGTGTATGTCACCAGTACAAAATCGGGCTTTGTGATGGTTTGGGCGCGTATGCCGCCAGCGATTCCCCATTTCGCCTCAAAGCTGTTGGCGCTAATACTCGGCTCGACGCAGACGGTTTTCAGGACCGCCTCCGTAATAATCTACCGCATGCGATTTATATAAAACAACCGCCTGGAATGCGCAGTCTCCAATATGCGGCTTTAGTTTTTCTACCGCATCCAATATACTATCATTAGAGGCGGTTTGTATATTTGTGTGTGTTTGAAAAAATGCTTGTACAGTTCTTGTTACATTACATTTAGATAAACACACACACTCATTCATCACACAAATGTCATCCTATATATGTTTCAGAATTTGACATAGTTCAAATGTTACATGTGAATGATGCATCTTCTATTTCCGAGTAGCTAACCCTCACTAATCTATTACCCTAAAGTATTTTGTCCCAAGTAGCATGCCCTTCTTGCCTTGCCTTTTAACGAACTAGAGAGAGGACATAAAACTAAATCCGAAGATTCAAAAACTACTCAATGTGTTTGAGTAGTTTATCTGTTGCGCCTCTTATTGAAGTAGAGATTATGTCACGGGAAGGAGATAACGAGAATGATTATATTATGTCTTGTGCAGTCTAACAAAAATATAAATTTGCACAGAGCAAAAACTATCAAGGCGGTGAACATAACATAATTGGTTCGATTTCCGTTCTTGTAGTTCAAAATATCTTAGCCGCAGCGCCGCCCCGTTCAGTGGACTACAATGATCATTAGCTGGCACAATTTATCTCGTACTATACTGTCGTCTTTTTTTTGTGCATTTGTGCAGTGCAATTAATATCAATCAACATATGAAAAATATGCATGATCATAATGTTTAATCGAATGCAAAAAAAATAGTTATTAACAAGTAATCATCAATTGATGTTAACAAATATGAAATAAGTTAAGCTTTAAATCTAATGACTATTGTGGTCACAAAGTCATTTGTACGCACTCCAATCTGATTAGTTCATTTGTGCAGTGCAACTAAAAGATACTACACCCGTTGATATTCAAAAATATTAAGATCACTAATATGATATATAATTATTTGATGTGTTTTGACCAACTTAGTCAGTGGTTTAATCTTGACAAACATCGCTCTCGGATTTTGTCTAGAACATGTTCATCTTTTTCGGAATTTGTCCCGTGCAGGCGGGTTCTTGATTGGTTTCAAAACTTCAACCGCCTCCAATGTTCTTGCATGTGGTTTCATATTTCTAACTGTCTCTAGATATACATATAGGACAAATAACCGCATCCGGTGTGTTCATTACATGCGGCTTTGTTCTGCTTGGTCACGACCGCTTCCGGGGGCCACTGCTAATGCTTGATTTTATACTAGTGCGTGCTAGATGTTTCTAGTGTGTCGTATGTGATTTGCCATGTCAATAATCTTGTAATAATACTAATCTGGATTAAGCTTAAACAAAAATTGTCTAATTGCATAACAATTCAGAAACTTATTTGTTTAGGTAATTTTCATTGACTATCTTTGCCACGTTTTGAATCGAGACTGTCTACTGGTACTCACTTTAAGAGACAGCAGACCAAAAACATCCGATGGGTCGCCATTATGAACATGTATTAGGTTTTGACTAGTACTCCGAGTGGACCACTTACTCCTGAATTGGACAAAGCATTATCGGAGTCCACTACAGTATTTGTGTGTGTGGGTTGACAGGTTGGTTGGTGCATCTTTACACGTGCGGAATGTCAAAGAACTGTGGGATGCACATGAATCCAAGTCCACTCCCATCGATGTCGGTGGTGAATTGCATGATATAGAGCAGTTCAACGACTACATAATGGTTGAGAACTATTTTGTGATCAAACGAACTCATCAGAAGCAGTGGATGGCAAAGGAACTCGAGCTCGCTAAGGTCCCTTTCGGAACCTCTCCACGAGGCAACTTCACTGGCTCCGCGTGAGAAGCCGTCCTAAACATTCCAGCTCCTAGAACCCCGCTTCATGGAACCTGTCCTGATGTATTGTATTTTTGTGGAGCAGCAAAAGCTGAGCTCCAGGAAAAATGGAAGGCGAAGTTGATTTAAATTACAGAAAAAGCCATTACGAACTGTGGCTTCGTTCCATTTTGATTTGCAGAAGCCCACCCCGAACGACTGCATAAACACCCTCCCACCTTTGTGTTTCCTGTCTGTCGCCAACCCTAGCAGTCGCCAACCCGTCGCCCGCCGGTCAGCTGACGCGCCACTGTTAGTCTCCACTTCCCGCCCCTTGCACCATCACCGCATCCACGTCACCGGCAACAGGACACCAAACCCTAACATGAGCTGCCCTTCCCCTACCTCTCTCTGTTTTCTACTGACGAAGAGGAGTTGCTCTCTGCTGCCGAACGCATCGCTACTCCCGTTTGAAGCCGGCGCTGGCCGGCTTCTCAACAAGTTGGTGCTGATTGGCTTCTCGAGAAGCTGTCTATTTCGAGAAGCTGGAGACGATCCAAACGGGCTCTAAGTGTGTGTTGGGAGCATTTGGCGGCCCGTCTACGTGGTCATGGTGTGTTCGTGTTGGGTGACTTTATTTGTATCGATTTCACCCGGTTTTTCGTAAATTAACTAGGCAATTGTCTTCTTAATTAATTGATGATGCAATCCTTTTGTCTCTGTTTTGAAAATGTGTGTGCTCCCAACAAGTTTGTTGTGGCGACCATTGTTGCTAAGCTTCCTCATTCATGAAGAAACTTTATCACTTTTTTGAAACACCAAAGACAATACTAGGTCTCTCTGTTGGTTCTGAATTTTCACAGCTTGACGAACTGTTTTTTTTAGAAGATCTGGGTTGACGTGCGTTGTAGCCGATGGCAGATGGCAGATGAGCACCGTTGGGCCGTATTCTTATGATGGGGCCTGGAAAAAATAAAAGAAACGGGGCCCTGGAAAGAATATAGAAAGAAAATGTCTCAAAAAAGAATATATATAGAAAGAAAAACAATCCAGCATCCTCTATGGGCCCGTCGATCCTTAGTAACACCATCGCAGCCAATAAGGTCACGCCATTGCCCGTCTCGCGGATCGCCAGTCGCACGGGCGCCCTCCCTGCCGTCCGATCCCATCCATCGCTCCAGAGTCACCCAAACGCCAACCCGCCTCACCGCGCAAAAATTTTCGCGAGCCCGCCCGCCTCCGCAGCTGCTACAAATACAGTCCCCCCCAAATCGGGAACCCACACCGCAATCCCACATCTCCATTCTCGAACCTTCCAAGCTCCTCCCGGCCTCCCCTCGCTTCCACCGAGTCCCTCCGATCCGATGGCCCGCACCAAGCAGACTGCGCGCAAGTCCACCGGCGGGAAGGCGCCGCGGAAGCAGCTGGCGACGAAGGCGGCGCGCAAGTCGGCGCCGGCCACCGGCGGCGTGAAGAAGCCGCACAGGTTCCGCCCCGGAACCGTCGCCCTGCGCGAGATCCGCAAGTACCAGAAGAGCACGGAGCTGCTGATCCGAAAGCTGCCGTTCCAGCGGCTGGTGCGGGAGATCGCGCAGGACTTCAAGACGGACCTCCGGTTCCAGTCGTCCGCCGTGTCGGCGCTGCAGGAGGCCGCGGAGGCGTACCTCGTCGGGCTGTTCGAGGACACCAACCTCTGCGCCATCCACGCCAAGAGGGTCACCATCATGCCCAAGGACATCCAGCTCGCACGCCGTATCAGGGGCGAGAGGGCCTGATGAACGAATTCTCTCTGTCTCTGTTCTCTGCCGCCGTTGATGTTCTTGGTGTCGTCGTCTTGTGTTAGGATTTAGAAAATGTTGGGTTGTCGCCTGCTGCTTACCATTACTAGTATCTTGTAGCGATGGTTCGCCTCTGGAATGTCGTTCAATGGAATGTTACCGCTGCTTCATTGCTTTGCGAATGCTTGTGTTCATTGCATTTCTTTACGCATATGGGATCATCTGAATTTTGTTCTCTGATGAAAGCACTGTGATGTGGTTGTCACAATGGTGTTTGTGTGTAATCGAGTGGGGCATCTTCAGTTGTCCGCACGAGCAGCAGAAATAAGTTTCAGAACGAATGCAAGTCTGAATGTCATGTTGAATCTTTGCATCGAGAAGCTGCAGTTCAGCAGTTGACCATTCCGCGAGCGAGCCATCTCTCTTTTTTGAGACAATTTTTTCCTTTTTAGCTTCAAGAGCCATCTCTTCTATGGGCCTATTTCTGTTGGTTAGTTCTCAGCGTTGGGCCTTTTCAGTGACAGCCAAACAATAAGGAAAGAAGTATAGTTTTCATCCTCAAATCTTGTCCAATGTCTCCATAACCCCCCAAAGTCGATTTTGGTCTGATTTAGATCCCAAAAATGTCAATACCGGTTTAATCACCCCTGAGCGGTTTAGTGTCACATCAAGAGTGGTTTTGCATCTGATTTTGTGATTAGGCACTGATTTGTCGCTGACGTGGTATGCTTATGTGGCAGCTGGTCGCTGAAATAAGTGGGCGTTCGTCTTCGTCCTGCTTCGCCTTCGTAGTGCAGACAGGAAATCAAAAAGGCCGCAGCGCCGCCGTCCCAACCTACTGCAACCGCGTCGCCGCCGTCGTCGCCGGCGGCCACCGTCTCTCTCGCTTGACGTCGCCTTGGCATGGGATAGAGGAAGCACGCGGTCTGTCGTATTCCACGGTTAGGGCTACGCTGCCGTCGATCATCGCGAGTCCGTCTTCGTAGGAATCAAGCGATGGCTTCAGGTATGCTTACCGTACATGGGATCAGTAATGTTCAGGTATGCTTCAGGTATGCTTACCGCACATGCTCAGTTATGCAGAATTGTGCGCTTACGCTGAGAATTTTTTTTCTGAAAAAATCAATCTTCTGAACATCCTACAGACATTTTCTTATAAATTCTCAGCATGAAGCACTACTCATGTGAATTACAATAGGCACTACTCACGTCTAAATCTTGCTAATTTTATCTGCAAGTCTTTACTTAAGGACCTAATTCTACTACTGCTGCGTGCTTGAATTGCATCTCATTCACAAACAACCTCATGCCCATCTCCAGTCAACTACCTTCGCCATGCAAGCTTCAGCCTAGAGCGAGATTCTTCAATGACATCTTCTCTTTTTTCAGACGATTCAACAATGCCACGATTCACCAACAGTCCAGACCCTGAAATTGCATTGCAATCAGCTAAAAATGGACTTTTCCAAGAAAATAGGCTCACACAAGAACATCAAGAACACACCTTTGATTTCCTGGGAGGCTGGGACCTTCGCCCTGGATTCAACAGGCTCCAGGTAATCAGCCGACAGGCTTTCACTTCGCATCCACACAGCACTAACTTATACTGCAACGGACCCTTATGACATGGCACCGGCGACGGCGCCGCCGTATCACTAGAATAGGACCTGCGTCCTGTGGAGGAGCTAGCCGAGAAGCTTGCGGACGACACCATGGACTGCAGCCAATTCAAGAGTGAGGTCTTGGATCGAGCGAGCGAGCGAGCGTCGATGGGGAATTTAGGGTTCAAGCGCTCATTTGGGGAATTTATGAAACGAAAACACTGGCCAGGAAACGAGTGATTATAAAATAAACGAAAACCACATGCAACATCACTCTTGATGTGACACTAAACCGCTCAGGGGGTGATTAAACCGGTATTGACATTTTTGAGTCTAAATCAGACCAAAATCGACTTTGGAGGGTTATGGAGACATTGGAAAGGATTTGAGGGTGAAAACTATACTTCTTTCAACAATAAGCCAGGCCTAGGCCCCTTGCTCACCCACGACTCGACCCCCAAACAGCAGATGGCGAGCATTCCGGGGATGTCTCTGTTCGCCCAGTGCTCCGCACGGCGAGTCGGCGGGAGCCCTGGGTGGATCGAGCTCGTTCCCCGCATCGCAGGCCGCAGCCCATCGATCGGTAAAGGAATTCTATACCCAGATTAGCCTTACTAGTCTCTAGTTCTGGTAGATAGTCTCAAGCCTCGAGGGTTCTTGTTCAAGAATACCGTATTTGGTAGGGCAGTTCTAAAACGGAAGTAGTACTGCCGATGTCTTCTCTGAAGATTCGAGCCCACTTATTTTGATGATAACCTAGCCAACCTGTTGTTACTAGTTTTAGATTTAGATTGATTCCCTGAGGATTGAATGCAAGGGAGCGAAGCCCGGCCCCTGGTCTTTATGTAATATATGGAAGACCCATTCTAATTGTTTGAATTGTTCTGCTAAGATGGCCTGTGATCAATGCAATTTTTGAAATTGCAAAGGACGTCAGGAGTTATGCCCTTTCGTGAAGAAAATACGAAGGGCCTGTTCGGTAATCACCCGCTCCCAGAATCTGTGGAGCGGGGAAACCACAACTCCTTCGATTTGAACAACAGCTCCGCCAACTCCGCTCCTGGCGTTGTGGAGCGGAGGGATACCGAACAGAGCGTTAGTTAGCAAAATGCATGCTGCCTGCCTTGAGAGGGCAATGCATTTTAGTGTCAAGATAGCTGGCATTGCGAAATCTGAAGCTCCACCGATGATGCAATTCCCCGAGTACCAAGTGTTACAGGGCCAGTGATCTTTCTTAGTCACCCCAAGCAAAGGCTGAAGGTAATTTGACGTGACCGCGGAATCGTAGTACTTATTGCAGATCTCCAAGGGTTCCAGAGAGTAATGGCAGGTGACCGCTCAAGGTCTTCTGTTGGTTAGCTGTTGTTCAGGCATCTCTATTTCCCTGATGCTGATAGAACCTAACCACTTTATGGTTGTATGCTGCGCAACCACTCAGGAGGTTTTATGGTCATTGTCAGGATGTTTCACTTAACAGTTTTTGTGGTTACCATTTCAGCCGTGCCCCAACGGCAAGGGTACCCGTCGCGTTCTCCAGTCTCCACCATGCCTAGTCTTGTCTTGTGTTGTACTATGTTTTTGTTGCTTCTTAATATTAAAGCAGCGCTACCCATTCTGTGCTTCTTATCAGTGGCAGCTTGTTTCGCAGTTTGCTCAACTTCAATATGCTGCTTCACATATTACTTCTTGGCCTTATTTCCACCCTACAGATTCCTGCATCCTCTGCTGCCATTGACTCCATTGCACCAGGCCAAGGACTTGTTTGCGGTGTCGGTGACAAGCTTGTCTCCCTAGATGGCAAGTTTGCGCTTGGCTTCTTCCAACCAGGCAGTAAGTCCCGCAACACCTTGAATTGGTACCTAGGCATTTGGTTTAATAAAGTCCCCAAGATAACTCCGGTGTGGGTCGCAAACCGTGATGATCCAATCACACAGCCCGCTTTAGTTAGGTTCACAATTTCCCAAGATGGCAATCTTGTCATCTTGGATCAAGCCACCAATTCCATGATATGGTCTAGCAGAGTTAGTATCAGAACCAACACCACCATTGGCATGCTCATGAACAATGGAAATCTTGTCCTACAAAATGCCTCAAACTCATCCGACATTTTGTGGCAGAGTTTTGACCACCCAACAAATACTTTCCTCCCTGGTGCAAAGATCGGCCGAGACAAGGTCACTGGTTTGACTCGCCGTCTTGTTTCCAGAAAGAACTTGATTGACCCAGCTCGTGGTCGTTACTGTTATGAGTTAGTTCCTAACAGGTTGATCCTTACGCTTTTGAACTCATCCATATCATACTGGTCTAGCGGGGAATGGAATGGACAGTATTTTAGCTCCATTCCGGAGATGTTAAGCCGCAGCTTGATAGACTTCAAGTTTGTCAACAACACAAATGAAGAGTACTTCACATTCACCTTACTGAATGACACGATGATCATGCATCATCTACTTGACGTTTCTGGTCAAATGAAGACTTTAATCTGGGATGAGGTCTCGCAGGGTTGGTTAGGTTCCTACTCCAACCCCAAAGCTCAATGTGATGTCTATGCTCTCTGTGGACCATTCACTGTGTGCGATGATAACTCAGCTCCATATTGTAGCTGTATGAAGGGCTTCTCCATAAGATCCCCAGAGGATTGGGAGCAAAATGATAGAAGCGGTGGATGCGTGAGAAATACTCCTTTAAATTGTGGCAGTAACAGGAGTATTGCAGGAATGACTGATGAATTCTACTCCTTGTCCAATGTGAAATTGCCTCAGAATGCTGACAACATAGGCGCTGCTATCAGTGCTAGAGAATGCGCAGAAGTTTGCCTGAGAAATTGCTCTTGCACTGCGTATTCTTGCACTGACAGTCAATGCTCCATTTGGCATGAGGAACTCCTCAATGTAAAACAGCAGCATGCTGACACTACCGATACAAATGATGGTGCAGTTCTTTATCTTCGCCTTGCTGCAAAAGAGATGCAAACTCAGAAACCTGACAGAAGAGTGGCCACTCGGATTTTGTCAGCCGCCATTGTCACCGCACTGGGGTTGCTGGCACTCATATTGCTAGTTCTTCTACTGATGATTCGGAGGAACAATAGGGATTGGTCTAGTGGTACACTGAAAAATCCTCAAGACGGTGGTGGAATTATTGCATTTAGATACATTGATTTGCAGAGAGCAACAAGAAATTTCTCTGAGAAGCTAGGTGCCGGCGGCTTTGGTTCTGTGTTCAAGGCATATCTGACCGACTCAGCTACAATGGCAGTGAAAAGGCTTGATGGTGCTTGTCAAGGAGAAAAACAATTCAGGGCTGAGGTGACTTCCGTCGGAGTTATACAACATATCAATTTAGTTAGACTGATCGGTTTCTGTTGCGAGGGTGAACGGAGGTTACTTGCATATGAGCACATGCCAAATCGTTCTCTTGACATCCATCTATTTCAGGACAACAACACAGTTTTAAACTGGGGAACCAGGTATAAAATAGCTCTGGGAGTTGCTAGAGGGCTGGCTTACCTGCATGAGAGCTGCCAAGACTTGATCATACACTGTGATATCAAGCCACAAAATATACTTCTTGACACGTCGTTTGTTGCTAAAATTGCTGACTTTGGTATGGCCAAGTTAATAGGGAGGGATTTTAGCCGGGTTCTGACTACAACAAGAGGAACTGCAGGATACCTTGCACCCGAATGGATAAGCGGGGTTGCTATCACGGCAAAAGTTGATGTTTATGGTTATGGGATGGTGCTAATGGAAATAATATCAGGAAGACAGAATTCATTTGAACAATACAGTGTAGGTGGTGACTGTGCTGTTTTCTTCCCTGTGCATGCTGCGCAAATGCTTCTCGAGGGAGATGTGGCAAGCTTGGTGGATGAAAAATTATCGGGTGATGTAAATCTAGAGGAGGCTGAACGGCTATGCAAGGTTGCTTGTTGGTGCATTCAGGATGATGAGTTTGATCGGCCGACGATGGGCGAAGTTGTTCGTATTCTAGAGGGTCTATCTGATCTTGATACGCCTCCCATTCCAAGACTACTTCAGGCCATTACAAGGAGGAGCTCTCACCCCCCTTCCACCTACCTCTCTAATGAATCAGAATAATGAAGATGCAACATGGCGTACATCAGAAAAACATCTATTCCCTCCGGTCCAAATTAATTGACTCAGACTTAGTACAAGGTTAATATGAACCGGAGGGAGTACTAATATATACGAAACATAGTATGAAAGTCTGAGGGAGCAAGAAGAATGACACCATATATCTGTGTAATTTAAGCTTTACTCTGTAGTCTGTACCAGGTGTGTAAAATATCTGTCCAATCGTTCTAATCTACAGTCTGAAATGAAATTCGTCAAAAGCTCAGTGCAATCTCTTGCAGGATTGATTTTGCTTGGTGGTGGTGTCGTTCACTTCTTCACTGGAATATACTGTATATGTTTTATCATTTGTTGCCTTGCCCTGTTTAATATGGGATTTTAGTCTGGGTATGATAAGTTCTGAAGTTAATTTGAGGGCGGTAGTTCCTCAGGATTCGTGGTAGTAGCTTCATATTCTGATGGTCATTTTGAATTTGGACGGGATGCAGTGTTGGTGGTGTAGGCCTTTCTCTTCTGTTCTTTGACCATTGCCCAGCACAGAAATTACCGATGTCTTATTTTGAGCACTGTGTGCTTGTAACATGGAAAATTTCGGGGCAAGCAATCGCTGGCTTGCAGCTGAATTATGCACATCGGAGTGTCAAGATTCTTGTATCTCTGTCTCTACTACAGTATTTAAATCTTACATACAACTTCAGATACACATTGCACACCAACAAGGCCTCCATTGCCGTCTGAGTCGACGCCGAGGGTTTATGTTTCACTTCACAAGGTGCTTCTGAGGGTTTTTGGATCGATTGGGCCAAAGAAAAATAAGGAAGAAGTGCTGCATTTTTCATGACGTTCAGTCATCATAATTTAATTTTCATTCAGAAGTTGCTTTGGTTCAGTGATAAGCGAGAGGCCAATGCCCCGCAACTTACCATCCATGATGCCGTCGATTCTCTGCGCCATCTCGGCCGTCATGTGCTGCTTCCAGTCCCCAACCTCCCCATTCCTGAAGAACGCCGAGTTGCTGAACTTCCAGTGAACCCCGTACTCGCCGGTGCGGTTCGCCTCCACGCTCCTCATCCGCTCTATGCCGCACAGCGCCGCCACGGCCTCGGGGACGCCCCCGGTCAGCTCCTCGGCCGTGAACGTGCAGCCGAGGAACTCGGCGAGTCGCTTCACGCTCCCCACCGTGTCCTCCTTGAGGTGCTCGTACCGGAGGAACATGACCTGCTCCGGCCGCGCCAGGCTCTCCCTCCAGTACTCGGCCACGTGCTCCCACGCCGGCCCGAACGGCGAGACGCCGTCGCAGAACGCCGCGAGCAGCTCCTCGAGCGACGCCGCGGTGGCGCCCGGACGGTTGGCTTTGCGGAGGTAGTGCCAGAGCGAGACGAGCGCGTCCTTGGGGTCCCGGCACATGTAGACGACGCGGCAGCCGGAGCCGGCCACGGACGCCGGCAGCGCCGAGAGCGGCGCGTGCACGGCCAGCACGCGCGGCGCCGGCACCGCCTCCAGGAGCGGGGCCGCGGCCGACCGGTGCTTCTCGTAGACGTAGTGCAGGAAGGGGACGAGGTCGTGGGGGCTGGAGGCCAGGAGCGGGTGGCGGTGCTGCCCCGCGCCGTCCGCTACCGGGGTGTGCGTGTGGCGGTGCGCGACGGCGAACACGAGTGCCTTGAGCCAGGTGGTGCCGGACTTGGGCAGGGTGGCGACGAGGATGTCGGTGGGGCGGGCGACGAAGGTGTCCCGCGCGGCGAGCGTCGGCGCCATCTGGTGCGCCGGGTACCAGAAGCCGCGGTGGTTCTTGTACGCGGCGGCCCCGAGGCCCTGGCACGCCGACGTCGGGAGGGAGGAAGCGATCGCCTCGTACCTGGCGTAGGCGTCTGCTGTCTCTGTGCCGTCGCCTTCCATTTCCATAACGTACAGTGGTTCGTGACATTTGCGCGCGGGTGTGGGTTTCAATATAAGAGACGGGTCGGACAATCAAGCAAAGAGTTTTGCTTCGGCGGTGCTTCTATGGTAGGTGGGTGTAACGACTTGTCCTAGGGGAAACTATAGGGGTACTGACGTAGTACTGTAGAAGTGAGCTGGTTGGGCAGCTCACCACCTCATGGGCTAGCCGGTAAGAACCTTTCTCACTTTTGAGTCTGAGTGAGTGGTTGTAGGCCACACAGGTCTAAGGATTTAACTGGATTGTCTCATCTAAAAAAAAGTTAAGTGGTAGTTGGATTATCTCTCTTCCTGCCATCAAAACTTCCATGCGCGGTCCATGATCGTCTTTCATTGAGATAAGGTAAATCAAATGGTCAAATCGCAAAGTAAAACGGGGACAAACGCAGACAGAGACTTTTGGAACATGGTTTCACGTGAACCCCTTATGAATAATAAATTCATGAAATTCATTAGAAAAAAAGTAAATTATTTTATTTTTGTAACATACGTAGTCGACCGGTATACTTGCATATAAAATTTCATAAAGAAATGACATCTGTGATATTCTAGGTAAAAATAGAGAAAAAGAGGGTATAAAAAGCATTGTTTGAGTGAACAGTAAGATCCGATTGCATTTTCTTCACTCTTCATAAAACTTCACACACGAGTAGAGTGGTCGACAAAGTCAATACCCTAAGATTTTAGTTTTTCTCTTCAATTTTCTAGTATTTTTCTCAATTTTACTATTCACGTGGATGCCTGGAACCATGCTCACCTTTCTATTTTGGAGACAAACACTCTTGCTCGAAACAGGCTTTCGCCCCGCTTTATGAATATGGCCACAACCGAACAGGTACATGGCCGAACGATACAAGGTGGTGAGGTGACCCTCTTACAAAGCCGATCCTAAGATAACTGACAACGAAACCAAAAGAAAATACAGGAAGAACTGAACGCAACAACACACTACACCCTAGGACATCTAAGAGCATCTACAACAGGGCGCCTCAAACCCACCTCAAACGCCTGGGCAGACGGCCCGATCACAAAAATGCGACCTAGACGGGCGCTTTAAACGGGCATCAAACGCCTAGGCTGACCGACACCCCTCATATCCAGCCTAAATATGGGGCGAATATGAGGGCGCCTGCGTGTGTCCGGGCGCGTCCACCACATCAAACCCGATAGCCCCACCCCATCTTAAAATGCATCAAATCTACCCCCTTGACCTACCGGATCCATTTACTCTTTCTCCCTTCTTCCTCGCCCGCAACTGTTGGGGAACGTTGCATGGAAAACAATTTTTTTCTACGCACACGCAAGATCTTTCCATGGAGATGCATAGCTACGAGAGGGGAGAGTGTCTATGTACCCTCGTAGACCGTTAAGAGGAAGCGTTTATCAACGCGGTTGATGTAGTCGTACACCTTCACGATCCGCCCGATCAAGTACCGGACATACGACACCTCCGCGTTCAGCACACGTTCAGCTTGATGACGTCCTCGCCTTCTTGATCCAGCAAGACGGGCGAAGTAGTAGATGAGTTCCGGCAGCACGACGGCGTGGTGACGGTGGTGATGCAACTATCTCCCAAGGGCTTCACCGAGCACTACAAAAACATGACTGAGGGTGAACTAGAGGGAGAGAGGCGCCGCACATGGTTTGGGGATCGTGGTTTCTGTTTCCCCTCTCCCTCCTCACATATATATAGGTCGGGGAGGGGAGGCAGCCCTAGGGCACCCTAAGGGGGCCGGCGTCCAGCCTTGGCGCCTGCCCTGGCCGCGCCCTCCCCTTTCCTTCCTGGCGCTTGGGGGGGAAGGCAGGAGGGGAGGCGCCCCCCTTTTCCTTTCACTGCATGTGGAAGAGAAGGAAAGAGGGGGCTAGTCCTCTCCCTTTCTTCCCTAGGGACACCTGCCATGAGGTGGGGGCGCGCCAACCCTATGTGGGCTGGTGTGCTCTCCCTTGTTGGCCCGTTTGGTCCAATATGCTCCCGTGGCCTCCCGGAACCCCTTCTGGTGATCCGATAAATACCCGATGCATTTCGAAACCTTTTGGGAGACCAAATACTATCAACCTATATATCAATCTTTACCTCCGGACCATTCCGGAGCTACTCGTCATGTCTGTGATCTCATCCGGGACTCCGAACAACATTCGGTCACCAATTCACATAACTCATATAATACTATATCGTCAACGAACATTAAGCATGCAGAACCTACGGGTTCGAGAATGATGTAGACATGACCGAGACACTTCTCCGGTTAATAACCAATAGCGGGACATGGATGCCCATATTGGTTCCAACATATTCTACGAAGATATTTATCGGTCAAACCTTTATGACAATATACATAATTCCCTTTGTCTGTCGGTATGTTACTTGCCCGAGATTCGATCATCGGTATCTCTATACCTAGTTCAATCTCGTTATCAGCAAGTCTCTTTACTCGTTGCATAATACATCGTCTCGTAACTAACTCCTTAGTCACTTTTCTTGCAAGCTTCTTGTGATGCTGTATTACCGAGAAGGCCCAGAGATACCTCTCCGATATACAGAGTGATAAATCCCAATTTGATTCACGCCAACTCAATAGACACCTTCGGAGATACCTGTAGAGCATCTTTATGATCACCTAGTTATGTTGTGACGCTTGATAGCACACAAGGTATCCGGGAGTTGCATGATCTCATGGTTGAAGAAACATGTATTTGACATTAAGAAAGCAGTAGCAATAAACTGAATGATCATATGCTATGCTAACGGCTAGGTCTTGTCCATCACATCATTCTCCTAATGATGTGATCCCGTTACCAAATAACAACTCATGTCTATGGTTAGGAAACCTTAACCATCTTTGATCAACGAGCTAGTCTAGTAGAGGCTCACTAGGGATATGGTATATTTTATATATTCACACATGTATTTAAGTTTCCGGTCAATACAATTCTAGCATGAATAATAAACCTTTATAATGAATAAAGAAATATAATAATAACAACTTTATTATTGTCTCTAGGGCATATTCCCATCAGTCTCCCACTTGCACTAGAATCAATAATCTAGTTCACATCGCCATGTGATTAACACCGATAATTCACATCGCCATGTGACTAACACCCAAGGAGTTTACTAGAGTCAATAATCTAGTTCACATCGCCATGTGATTAATACCCAAAGAGTACTAAGGTGTGATCATGTTTTGCTAGTGAGAGAGGTTTAGTCAACGGGTCTGCCATATTCAGATCCGTATGTATTTTGCAAATTTCTATGTCTACAATGCTCTGCATGGAGCTACTCTATCTAATTGCTCCCACTTTCAATACATATCTAGATTGAGACTCAGAGTCATCCGAATCGGTGTCAAAGCTTGCATCGATGTAATCCTTTACAACGAACTCTTTATCACCTCCATAACCGAGAAATATTTCCTTAGTCCTCCTAGGTAACTAAGGATAATTTTGACCACTGTCTAGTGATCCACTCCTAGATCACTATCGTACTTCCTTGCCGTACTCATGGCAAGGAACACAACAGTTCTGGTACACAATATGGCATATTTTATAGAACCTATGGCTGAGGCATAGGGAATGACTTTCATTCTCTCTCTATCTTTTGCCTTGGTAGGGTTTTGAGTCTTATTCAACTTCACACCTTGCAACACAGGCAAGAACCCTTTCTTTGACTGATCCATTTTGAACTCCTTCAATTTTTTTGTCAAGGTATGTGCTTTGTGAAAGTCCTATTAAGCGCCTCGATCTATCCCTATAGCTCTTGATGCTCAATATATATAAGTAGCTTCACCGAGGTCTTTCATTGAAAAATTCTTATTCAAGTATCCTTTTATGGTATCCAGAAATTCTATATAATTTCCAATCAGTAATATGTCATTCAGATATAATATCAGAAATGCTACCGAGCTCCCACTCACTTTCTTATAAATACAGACTTCTCCGTAAGTCTGCATAAAACCATATGGTTTGATCACATCATCAAAACGTATATTCCAACTCCGAGATGCTTGCACTAGTCCATAGATGGATCGCTGGAGCTTGCACACTTTGTTAGCACCTTTAGGATTGTCAAAACCTTCTGGTTGCATCATATACAACTCTTCTTTAAGAAATCTGTTAAGGAATGCATTTTTGATGACCATTTGCCAGATTTCATAATCATAAAATGCGGAAATTGCTAACATGATTCGTACAGACTTAAGCATCGCTACGGGTGAGAAAGTCTCATCGTTGTCAACCCCTTGAACTTGTCGAAAACCTTTGGCGACAAGTCGAGCTTTATAGACAGTGATATTACCATCAGCGTCCGTCTTCCTCTTAAAGATCCATTTATTTTCAATGGCCTGCCGATCTCGGGCAAGTCCACCAAAGTCCACACTTTGTTCTCATACATGGATCTTATCTCAGATTTCATGGCCTCAAGCCATTTGTCGGAATCTGGGCTCATCATAGCTTCTTCATAGTTCGTAGGTTCGCCGTTGTCTAACAACATGACTTCCAGGACATGATTACCATACCACTCTGGTGCGGAACGTGTTCTGGTCAACCTACGAAGTTCAGTAGTAACTTGATCCGAAGTTCCATGATCATCATCATTAGCTTCCTCTCTAGTTGGTGTAGGCATCACGGGAACAGTTTTCTCTGATGTGCTACTTTCAAATTTCAGAGAAGGTACAATTACCTCATCAAGTTCTACTTTCCTCCCACTCACTTCTTCCGAGAGAAACTCCTTCTCTAGAAAGGACCCATTCTTGGCAACAAAGATCTTGCATTTGGATCTGTGGTAGAAGGTGTACCCAATAGTTTCCTTAGGGTATCCTATGAAGACACACTTCTCCGATTTGGGTTCGAGCTTATTAGGCTGAAGTCTTTTGACATAAGTGTCGCATCCCCAAACTTTAAGAAACGACAGCTTAGGTTTCTTGCAAAACCATAGTTCATACGGTGTCGTCTCAACAGATTTAGACGGTGCCCTATTTAGCGTGAATGCGACTGTCTCTAATGCATAACCCCAAAATGATAAAGGCAAATCGGTAAGAGACATCATAAAACGCACCATATCTAATAAAGTACGACTACGATGTTCAGACACACCATTACACTGTGGTGTTCCAAGTGGCGTGAGTTGTGGAACAATTCCACATTGTTCTAAATGAAGGCCAAACTCGTAACTCAAATATTCGCCTCCGCGATCAGATCGTAGAAACTTTATTTTCTTGTTACGATGATTCTCCACTTTACTTTGAAATCCTTTGAACTTTTCAAATATTTCAGACTTGTGTTTCATCAAGTATATATAACCATCATACCTACTCAAATCATTTGTGAAGGTCAGAAAATAACTATACCCACCGTGTGCCTCAACAATCATTGGACCGCATACATCGATATGTATAATTTCCAATAAGTCATTAGCCCGCTCCATTGTTCTGGAGAACAAAGTTTTAGTCATCTTGCCCATGAGGCATGGTTCGCAAGTATCAAATGATTCATAATCAACTGATTACAAAAGTCCATCCGCATGGAGTTTCTTCATGCGCTTTACACCAATATGACCTAAACGGTAGTGCCACAAGTATGTTGCACTACCATCATCAACTTTGCATCTTTTGGCATCAATATTATGAATATGTGTATCACTACGATCGAGATTCAACAAGAATAGACCATTCATCAAAGGTTGACGACCATAAAAGATATTAATCATATAAATAACACAACCATTATTCTCTGACTTAAATGAATAACCGTCTTTGAAAGTGCAACTATCCTTGGGTGGTTTTGGTAATTATTAACAACATATAGCTCATTGAACTAATACTATTTCAAGATGATCATTTCAGAAAGTTCAATGATTGGCGTGACATGGATTAAGAATGTGGACCCCTCAAAATGCTAAGGCCACATATTGGCTCAAGATCAAGACTCTACCTTTTTCATTTTAGTGATTGTCGGTGTCAAACCGGCGGATCTCGGGTAGGGGGTCCCGAACTGTGCGTCTAAGGCGAATGGTAATAGGAGGCAGGGAACACGATGTTTACCCAGGTTTGGGCCCTCTTGATGGAGGTAATACCCTACGTCCTGCTTGATTGTTCTTGATGATATGAGTATTACAAGAGTTGATCTACCACGAGATCATAGAGGCTAAACCCTAGAAGCTAGCCTATGGTATGATTGTATGTTGTCCTACGGACTAAACCCTCCGGTTTATATAGACATCGAAGGGGGCTAGTGTTACACAAGGTCGGTTACAAGGGAGGAGATATACATATTTGTATTGCCTAGATTGCCTTCCACGCCAAGTAGAGTCCCATCCGGACACGACACGAAGTCTTCAATCTTGTATCTTCGTAATCCAACAGTCCGGCCAAAGGATATAGTCCGGCTGTCCGGAGACCCCCTAATCCAGGACTCCCTCAGTAGCCCCTGAACCAGGCTTCAATGACGATGAGTCCGGCGCGCAGTATTGTCTTCGACATTGCAAGGCGGGTTCCTCCTCCGAATACTCCACGGAAGAGTTTGAACACAAGGATAGTGTCCGGCCCTGCAAAACAAGTTCCACATACCACCGCAGAGAGAATAATATTTCCACAAATCTAATCCGCTGACATGTTTTGATGGTATGACATTACGCCACGGTCCGGTCATTATTCGAACCGTTTTTCTCAACCAGCACTGCACATATCGTGAGGCGGTTTTCTTGACACGTCTTGTCAAAGCAGAGATCGTGTTCCCCTTATCACGGGATTCTCATCAATACAGACGTGGGTAACCCAACCGCGCCATCAATTACGGCGCCTGGGGAATAAGCGGTTTTACCAGGCAAGTGGGGAGACACATCGCCTCTTCCGCCCTTATAAAGGGACAAGAATTTACCCTTTTCACCCACACCTTCTTCTTCCTCGCTTACACATTCCCGCACACTCGAGCTCTAGCGCCCAAGCTCGCGTTCTTCTTCTCAAACCACTCCTAGCATGTACGGAGTAGGAGGCAAGTGGATGGTCTCCTCCATCACGGAGGAGAACATCAAAAAGTTACAGGAAGCCGGATATCTGGCCGCGGATATCGCGCACCGGCTGCCAGATGCGGGGCAGATCATCCCTATGCCCGAACCCCATGAGAGGGTAGTTTTTCTTACCCACTTCGTTCGCGGACTGGGATTTCCTCTCCACCCGTTCGTCCGCGGACTCATGTTCTACTACGGGCTGGATTTTCATGATCTGGCCCCCAATTTCATCCTCAACATCTCGGCGTTTATCATCGTGTGCGAGGCCTTCCTCCGCATCAAGCCCCATTTCGGCCTTTGGCTGAAGACTTTTAATGTCAAACTGAAGGTGGTGGTCGGCCAGCAGGCAGAGTGCGGAGGCGCCATGGCGGGCAAGATGCCTAACGTCACCTGGCTCGAGGGCTCCTATGTGGAGACCATAAAGGGGTGGCAATCGGGGTGGTTCTACATCACCGAGCCGCGCGACTCCAACTGGGCGCCGGCCCCCAAATTTCGATCCAGAGTCCCCACGCGGCTCACCTCCTGGAAAGAGAAGGGCCTGTCCTGGGGTTCTTCGGTAGAGCTGACCGGACTCCATACCTGCATCCAGAACATGATGAACAAGAAAATCAAGCTTGTCAACGTGGTCTAGGTTATGCTCTTCCGCCGGATCCTTCCGTGTCAATGACGGACATTTGATTTGTGGGAGTTCGACTCGGCCAAGCACCAGACGTTGCGAGAGCTCTATGACATGATGCACGAGGACGTTTGGAGGGTGCTGTTCAAGAGCGCTGAGATTCCTCCCTCCCTCACCGAGGACTGTGGACTCAGCGCAAAGCGCCGCGCCAATCCGGTAGGCTTTTATATCTCTTAGGGTACTTATTTGCCCCGGTTTAGTTATGTGCAGGATCTAAGCTTCCATGTCATTAACAGGACTGGATAGAGACAGCGGAGCAGCTTGATTACCCAACCCCCTGCCCGAGGATCCTGCAGACGCTCTTCTAACGAAGATGCTGACTCCGGCACCTTACGAGGTGCTGGCAAAGAAGGCCAAGAAGAAGGACATCGGGACCCAAAAGGGTCTCCGGCGCAAGGTTGTATCGGACTCATCGTCCGATGACTCTGATGCGCACTCCTCCCATGGAAACGAGGAGGAGGAGGAGAAAAGTTCTCCCCCCACGCGGGGGAGACAAGAAAAGGAAGGCCGACCCATTTGGGGAGGCCAAAGGGTCCAACAAGGGAAGGACCCTCCCTCCGGACTGCGCCACGATGGCCGCCGACAGCGGCGATGAGTGGCTACCCAGGGACAAGCCCCTGGCGAAGTCGTAAGTGTCCGGACACCATAGTACTTCATGGTATGTTTTATTGCACTGCCTCTCCTCATGCCGAACATGATTATGCAGTCCGTCCCGAGCTCATCTCGACGTACCCTCGTCGAGCAGCTCTTTGGACTCGTCGGATATGAACAACAGTTCTCTTCCCACCGCTTCCACCCTCGCCCTACGGACAACGCCGAGGTGTTGTCTCAAAAGGCACCGAGCCAAGGGGAGGTGGTCCTGGGGGCGCCTCGAGGCGACTTCCCGGACCCTGGGTACTAAGGGAGCGAGGCTCCTACGGGCTCCGAGTTCGGGCCCCAGCTGGACACTGTGCCAGGGCCTTCGATGGTTCCGGACTCCGGCAGGCGGTCCCCCATTAAGGGGGGCCAACCATCCATGCCAGTGTCCTCTGTCCATCCAAAGGCACTGGACAACTTGCTGGAAGTGCTTCACAGCGCTTCCATCGACGAAGAGCACCGCACAATCATGAGTGCGGTGGTCGAAAAGGTTCACTCCGCCAAAAATGGACTGACCAAAGCTTGCGCCAACCTCCTAACAGGCTTTGAGGTAAGCAATCAAAATATAAGAAAATAGTACCGCATAGATAGTAGCCCCTGATGCTCTGTTCAGTGTTCAAGAAGAAAAGCCGAATAGAGGATCAAATGATGACTCAGGAGTCTAATCAGAATGTATCTATGTGTATGTGCAGGCTTCGCTGTTGGCCGCTGCCGCACGTACTGCGGAGGTCTCTGTACTGAAGCAGGACCTAGAGCAGTCCGAGACTGAGCTCGGCCTTACCAAGAGGCAGCTCGAGGAGGACAAAGGTAAGCAATACCTTTGTCTATATATTTAAAGAGAAGTTTGGGTGTAAAGTAATAGGATCATCATGGATTTTTCAGGGGCCACGACCGAAGTGGTGACCCTGAGGAAGGCGTTGGCCAAGGCCGAAGACAAAGCGGCCAAGGAGCGCATTGAACGGGAAAAGCAAGAAGCCCGAGTAGGCGAGGTGCAGCAAGAGCTCGAGGCTCTCGCCAAAAAGCGCGAGTCCTTGGAGCTTGACTCTGAGACGTGAGAGTCCGATCTCGCATAGGCGCTTGACAGCGTCCGGAGCGCCAAGGCGGAAGCCCACAAGGCCCTTCAGGAGATTGACACGGTGAAAAAGATAGCAGCGGGTAAGGCATTCATTATGCAAAGCAAGCACGTGAAGGAGACTTTCCTTTTTCTTACCCGAGTTCGGAGCTCTCTAGGAGCATTTGCAGATCTTCCGCGCAGTGTACTGGATGCCGTGGAGTTTTGCCGAGCTGAGGAGGGGAGCTCGACGGAGAAGTTGTTCTAGTCTAAGTATACTGGGACCGAACACCCCGTGCCCTTGAGGGACCAGCTGAAGCAGTTGGTCGAGCTTCACAAGGCGGCCGAACAGGCCATGAGGGGCCTTATAGTCTTGATGTGGCCTAGCGAGCCCCTGTCTGGCAGCTACTTCGGTCTGGTGAGGCGGCTTGTGGAAGCCTGCCCATGGCTGGAAGTCATAAAGCGGTCCGCCTGCATCGAGGGTGCGCGCAGGGCTTTTGCTCGTGCGAAGGTGCACTGGGCGAAGCTGGACGCCGTGAAGCTAGTGAAGGAGGGGCCGTCGGAGGGTAAGGAGCATCGCTACCCCGAGATTTATTATGAGAGTATCCGGAAGGGTTCCCGCCTAGTGGCGGATGAGTGTGCCAAAGATGTAATTTTTGAATGAACATGCTCATGTGATCCTGTAATATGAAACGAGTTCATTTGCACCATGCGACGCTTTCTTAATTTAAAACATTACCTTCTGTGCGGCTGTTTATAAAATCTGAGAGTAGGCCACTCATCGTCTTTTGCCCCCATGTAACTAGTACTGGGGTGTTCGGGGTAAAACTGAGCACTCTTTACCCCAATTTTGGGTCCTTCGAGGGAGGTGTTCAGCGCAACAAGCCAGGCAATCGGACTATAATGCTTTATCACTCTCACTTAGTCATAGAAGTCTACAATTTTAAATTTTGGCGAAGCCCCTGGTATTCGGAGGGCTGAATTTGGGGCGCTATACACGCCTAAGCCGGACAAGGCCGACCCCTCGCCCGAAGCGGAAAAAGTATTTAAGGACTTGAGACCTCTCGAACAGCGACTAGTCTCTTGCCTTATCATGACAGTTAGTTTTCGGCTTTCTCTACTGAGGTGTTCGTCCGGAAGAACCGGGACACAATCGCAGTAGTTCTCCCACCGCTACCTTAGCCGATATAGCGGAACGTAAGGTACCAAAGCATGGGAGCCAGGAAAACCCAACATTTGACCAAAGACATGATTCGGAGCTGATGCATATAATGCTATAAGTTCGGGGTGCCGCACTTTCGAAAGTGTTCGGACTTCTTGCGCCGTATTATGGGGTAAACGAGAGCCCCTGGCGAACTGACCATACCCGAACGTGCGGGTGCGGATTGTCGTAAATGGACATATCAGAGAAAGAGAAAAAAACTTGAATAATGCAATGATAGATTAATGATATGCATTGTTATTTAAATAATACGTCGAAGCGTACTGGTACAAGTAGTGCAATAAGCAGAAAACAAGACAATTCGAAATGTCCTATCCCAGGGCAAGCTGCGCATAGATAGTAAAAACGGGTATATCAATTATTATTAGAGACCACCTGGGGGTTCCCGTGTTCATCTTAGCTTCTTGCCGCCTTGGTTGTCGCCTCCGGAATGTGTCCGACGATCGTACTGCCGGAAAGGGCTTCCAGAGAGTTAGGCCCTGAAAGAGAAAAGGAATGATAAAGGTATACAACCCCTAGGGTGGTTAAGCCACATTGCGGGGCGTGTCCTGATCGTGCCCCCGCCTATGTCCATGGTATTTTCAGTGCGTGGTTATGTACGCGCAGCACGGATTTCGTCGCTTGACTAGGACTGGGACGGGGGCCGAATTGATAGGCGAGCTCTGATCGTGCCAGGTGATCCTATTGTAGCTTGTTCTAGACTTGCTTGAAGGTGTCCGGGGGCTGTGACGCCGAATGAGTGGTCCGCCTTAAAAGGCTGCTTTGTGCTTCTGCTGCAAGGGCCGCAGTGTGCTCTTCCATGCGGAGCGAGCATTATGTGTTTCCATTTACTGTTATGACCCCCTGGGTCCTGGCATCTTGAGCTTGAGGTATGCGTAATGTGGCACTGCATTAAATTTTGCAAATGCTGTCCGTCCGAGTAGTGCGTGATAGCCACTGCGAAACGGGACGATATCGAAGATTAACTCTTCGCTTCGGAAGTTGTCCGGTGATCCGAAGACCACTTCCAGTATGATTGAGCCTGTGCAATGGGCCTCTACACCTTGGATGATGCCTTTAAAGGTGGTTTTGCTAGGTTTGATCCTCGAGGGATCGATACCCATTTTTCGCACTGTATCCTGATAGAGCAGGTTCAGGCTGCTATCGCCGTCCATAAGGACTCGAGTGAGGTGAAATCCGTCAATGATGGGGTCTAAGACCAGTGCGACGGATCCACCATGAAGGATGCTAGTGGGGTGGTCCCTGTGATCAAAGGTGATCGGGCAAACAGACCATGGGTTGAACTTTGGGGTGACGGGCTCCATCGCATAGACGTCCCTTAGTGCACGCTTCCGCTCCCTCTTGGGAATGTGGGTTGCGTATATCATGTTCACCGTCTTCACTTGTGGGGGAAACCCCTTCTGTCCTCCTGTGTTCGGCGGCCGGGGCTTCTCGTCATCGCTATGCAGCCCCTTGTCCTTGTTTTCGGCATTTAACTTGCCGGCCTGCTTGAACACCCAGCATTTTCTGTTGGTGTGATTGGCTGGCTTGTCAGGGGTGCCATGGATTTGACACGAGCGATCCAGTATGCGATCCAAACTGGATGGAGCCGGAGTATTTCTTTTAAATGGCTTTTTCCGCTGACCGGATCTAGAGCCTCTGAATCCGGCATTGACTGCCGTATCTTCGGTGTTATCGCCGTTGTTGTGGCGCTTTGGTCTGTTACGACATTGCCTACCGTTAACATCCTTGGTATCCAAGGTGTCCGGATTCCTCGGTGTGTTGTTGCTGCGAGCCAGCCAGCTATCCTCGCTCGCGCAAAAGCGGGTCATGAGTGTTGTGAGGGCCGCCATAGATTTCGGCTTCTCCTGGCTGAGGTGGCGGGCGAGCCACTCGTCGCGGATGTTATGCTTGAATGCCGCTAGGGCCTCTGCGTCCGGACAGTCTACAATTTGTTTTTTCTTAGTTAGGAATCGAGTCCAGAATTGTCTGGCCGATTCTCCTGGCTGCTGGGTTATATGGCTCAAGTCATCAGCATCCGGTGGCCGCACATAAGTGCCCTGGAAGTTGTCAAGAAATGCGTCTTCCAGATCCTCCCAACTGCCGACGAAATCTGCTGGCAAGCGGTTCAGCCAATGCCGAGCTAGTCCTTTGAGTTTTAGTGGGACATACTTGATAGCGTGTAGATCATCACCGCGAGCCATGTGGATGTGAAGGAGGAAATCCTCAATCCATACAGCGGGATCTGTTGTGCCATCGTATGATTCGATATTTACGGGTTTGAAACCCTCCGGGAACTCATGATTCATAACTTCATCAGTGAAGCATAGGGGGTGTGTGGCGCCTCTGTGCCGGGCTATATCCCGATGCAGTTCATACGAATCTTGTCTGCTGTATTCAGCCCGGCAGGATTTACTCTTGGTGTATCCGATGCGACGATCATCGTCCCGTGTTGGTGCGCGTGTCCGTGACCTGTATATTGACCTTGCAATTTTTGCCTTACTGTCCAATATGTCTCACAGGTCCCTTGTGTTGTCCCGGGCCTTAGTATTTTTGATTGAGTGGCGGCGGGGTGGAGGCTAAACTTTAGGCTGAAACGCCTCTCTGGCTCGGCCACGCAGTGGCCAGTCAGCCGCATCGTACACTGGTGATTGAGGTTTCAATGCTTCCTCCTCGAGGTGAGGTAGCAACCTGCGTTTTGGGTAACTCTTGGAGGGGCGCTCGAGTTCATACTCCTCGGCCGCAAGGACTTCGGTCCACCTGTCTGCTAGCAAGTCTTGATCAGCTTGAAGCTATTGCTGCTTTTTCTTCAGGCTATTTGCCGTGGCCATAAGCCGGCGCTTGACGCGCTCTTGCTCAACGGGATCCTCAGGCACGATAAATTCTTCATCACCGAGGCTCGCCTCGTCTTCGGAGAGAGGCATGTAATTGTCCTCCTCCGGTTCTCCATCTGCTGCCCATTCTGGAGGGCTAGCTTGTTCGTCCTCCGACTCTACATCATGCTGGAGGGGATTGTTGTTGTCTTCGGCACTATCCGGAGTGTTATTGTCTCCTGTGCCGGTGTCACTGTTCCTGCTATGGCGGGACTTAGAGCGGCGCCGCTGACGTCGGTGCTTGGGTTGCTTCTTGGAGGGGTCATCCTCCGCTGTTTCGTCGCCATTGCCTTCTTTGGGGGTGTCCACCATGTATATATCATATGCTGAGGTGGCGGTCCAACACCCTGTGGGCGGTGGTTTCTGTTCGTCTTCGGCGTCGTCGTCCATACCGTAGAAGTCTTCGGAGTTGAAGTCGAGCATGTCGGTTAAGTCGTTGAAAGTGGCTACTAAGTGGGTGGTGGGTGGGTAGCGAATTTCTTTGCCGTCCGCATCCCATTCTAGCCGGACATAGTTCGGCCAAGGTTCTCCTGACAGGGAGAGAGACCTTAATGAATTTAGCACATCGCCGAAAGGTGAGTGCTGAAAGATATCCGTGGAGGTGAACTCCATGATCGGCGCCCAATCGGATTCGATGGGTGCAGATGCAGGCGGCTCGGAGCCCGTGGCCGGAGAAGAATCCAGTGGTTCAGCGACGCGACTCTCGTAAGGGGTGAAGTCAGTATGCTCTATCTCCACTGAGAGTGCAGCCTCCATGGCGGGGTCTATCCCTCCGCTCTCGGATGGCGCAATTTGCTCCGGATTGATGGCCGGAGTAGTTACAGATGCGATCTCCCGAACATTGTCCGATGGCAGAGTTACGTCATGCTCGTCGCGACTAAGCGGCACACCTGGCATGGGCTTGAATCCGTCGAAGATCAAGTCTCCGCGGATGTCGACCATGTAATTCAAGTTTCCAAATCTGACCTGATGGCCAGGGGCGTAGCTCTCGACCTGCTCCAGATGGCCAAGCGAATTGGCCTGCAGTGTGAAGCCGCCGAATACGAAGATCTGTCCGGGGAGGAAAACCTCACCCTGGACCTCACACAGTGGAACTCTCAATGAAAGCACCAGTGTCGGTGTCAAAACCGGCGGATCTCGGGTAGGGGGTCCCGAACTGTGTGTCTAAGGCGGATGGTAACATGAGGCAGGGGACACGATGTTTACCCAGGTTCGAGCCCTCTTGATGGAGGTAATACCCTACGTCCTGCTTGATTGTTCTTGATGATACGAGTATTACAATAGTTGATATACCATGAGATCGTAGAGGCTAAACCCTAGAAGCTAGCCTATGGTATGATTGTATGCTGTCCTACGGACTAAACCCTCCAGTTTATATAGACACCGGAGGGGGCTAGGGTTACACAAGGTCGGTTACAAGGGAGGAGATATACATATCCGTATTGCCTAGCTTGCCTTCCACGCCAAGTAGAGTCCCATCCGGACACGGGACGAAGTCTTCAATCCTGTATCTTCGTAGTCCAACAGTCCGGCCAAAGGATATAGTCCGGCTGTCCGGAGACCCCCTAATCCAGGACTCCCTCAGTGATCCAAGATCACATTGAGTCCATAGGAAAAACCAATACTATTAAAAGGGGATGAGGTGTTGCTTAATGCCTTACTTTCTCAAAATGCTTAGTGATATGCTCCAAAAACCTTCAACCACTTTCTCATATCCACATATGTCCCAAACCAAAAGTCAAACTCGGCCCCACCAAAATGTTCTATCCGTTGCCGCCGAGTTCACTTGACATAGCCACTGCCACAAACCCTAGTCATATCGGTCATACCGATAGGGATCTCGGTCTCACCGAGATGGGATTGCAAACTCTCTGTTTCCCTTCGTAATGTTTCGGTTCAACCGAGATGAGCGATTGGTCCCACTGAGTTCGCAATGCAAACTCTCTATTTCCCTTTCGCAATGTTTCGGTCTCACCGAAATGAGTGATTTGGTCCCAACGAGTTTGCCTGACCAACTCTCTGGTTAGCTTATTACCAAAATCGATCCCACCGAGTTTGTATAATCGGTCTCACTGAGATTACATTATTCCCTAACCCTAATCAAATCGGTTCCACTGAGTTGACATTTTAGTCCCACCGAAAAGCCTAACGTTCACATTTTGAACTGAATCAGGCCCATCGAGTTTTCTGATTTGGTCCTACCGAGTTTGGTGAATTGTGTGTAACGGTTAGATTTTGTGTGGAGGCTATAAATACTCCTCCACCCACTCTTCACTCATGGGGAGAGCCATCAGAACATGACTACACTTCCAACATTCATCTTCTGAGAAAGAACCACCTACTCATGTGTTGAGACCAAGATATTCCATTCGAACCATATGAATCTTGATCTCTAGCCTTCGTCAAGTTGCTTTCCACTCAAATAATCTTTCCACCAAATCCAAATCAGCGAGAGAGAGTTGAGTGTTGGGGAGACTATCATTTGAAGCACAAGAGCATGGAGTTCATCATCAACACACCGTCTATTACCTTTTGGAGAGTGGTTTCTCCTAGATTGGTTAGTGTCACTTGAGAGCCTCCGATAAGATTGTGGAGTTGAACTAAGGAGTTTGTACGGGCAAGGAGATCGCCTACTTCATGAAGATCTACCCTAGTGAGGCAAGTCCTTGGGCGATGGCCATGGTGGGATAGACAAGGTTGCTTCTTCATGGACCCTTCGTGGGTGGAGCCCTCCGTGGACTTGCGCAACCATTACCCTTCGTGGGTTGAAGTCTCCATCAACGTGGATGTATGATAGCACCACCTATCGGAACCACGCCAAAAATCCCCGTGTCTACATTGCGTTTGCTCCCTCCAAACTCCTCCCTTTACCTTCATGTGCAATGTTTTACATTCCGCTGCTATACTCTTAGACTTGCATGTGTAGGTTGATTGCTTGACTTGTGCTAAGTTGTTAAAATCTGCCAAGACTTAAAATTGGGAAAAGGCTAGATTTTTATTTGGTCAAGTAGTCTAATCACCCCCCTCTAGACATACTTTCGATCCTACAAGTGGTATCAGAGCTTTGGTCTCCATTTGCCTTGATTTCCATAGCGTTTGGTGATCATAGCCTTGGTTTCACAACCTAGGAGAGTATGGCATTTAGAGAGGGAAATTACCATCGTAGAGGTCCTTGCTTTGATGGTACTAATTTTGCTTGTTGGAAGCATAAGATGAAAATGCATATTCTTGGACATAACCCCGCCGTTTGGGCTATTGTGTGTATTGACTTGCAAGGTGAATTATTTGATGGGAGAGAACCAAACCGTGAAGCTGTTGGGGAACGTAGTAATTTCAAAAAAATTCCTACGCACATGCAAGATCATGGTGATGCATAGCAACGAGGGGGAGAGTGTGATCTACGTACCCTTGTAGATCAACAACGGAAGCGTCAAGTTGATGTAGTCGTACGTCTTCATGGCCTGACCGATCAAGCACCGAAACTACGGCACCTCCGAGTTCTAGCACACGTTCAGCTTGATGACGATCCCCGGACTCCGATCCAGCAAAGTGTCGGGGAAGAGTTCCGTCAGCACGATGGCGTGGTGACGATCTTGATGTTCTACCGTCGCAGGGCTTCGCCTAAGCACTGCTACAATATTATCGAGGACTATGGTGGAAGGGGGCACCGCACACGGCTAAGAATATGATCACGTGGATCAACTTGTGTCTCTAGGCGGTGCCCCTACCTCCGTATATAAAGGTTCAAAGGGGGGGGGGGGCGCCCAAGAGGAGGCGCGCCAGGAGGAGTCCTACTCCCTCCGGGAGTAGGACTCCCCCCCTTTCCTAGTTGGAATAGGATTCATGGGGGGAAAGAGGAGAGAGAGGAGGAAGGGGGGCCGACCCCCTCTCCTTGTCCTATTCGGACCAAGGGGGGAGAGGCGCGCGGCCCATCTCTGGCCACCTTTCCTCTATTCCACTAAGGCCCACTAAGGCGCATATACCTCCCGCGGGGTTCCGGTAACCTCCCGGTACTCCGGTAAAATCCCGATTTCACCCGGAACACTTCCGATATCCAAACATAGGCTTCCAATATATCAATCTTTATGTCTCGACCATTTCGAGACTCCTCGTCATGTCCGTGATCACATCCGGGACTCCGAACTCCTTCGATAAATCAAAACTCATAGTATAACTATCATCGAAACCTTAAGCGTGCGGACCCTATGAGTTCGAGAACAATGTAGACATGACCGAGACTCGTCTCCGATCAATAACCAATAGCGGAACCTGGATGCTCATATTGGCTCCTACATATTCTACGAAGATCTTTATCGGTCAGACCGCATAACAACATACGTTGTTCCCTTTGTCATCGGTATGTTACTTGCCCGAGATTCGATCGTCGGTATCTCAATACCTAGTTCAATCTCGTTACCGGCAAGTCTCTTTACTCATGCCATAATACATCATCTCGCAACTAACTCATTAGTTGCAATGCTTGCAAGGCTTATGTGATGTGCATTACCGAGAGGGCCCAGAGATACCTCTCCGACAATCGGAGTGACAAATCCTAATCTCGAAATATGCCAACCCAACATGTACCTTTGGAGACACCTGTAGAGCACCTTTATAATCACCCAGTTACGTTGTGACGTTTGGTAGCACACAAAGTGTTCCTCCAGCAAATGGGAGTTGCATAATCTCATAGTCATAGGAACATGTATAAGTCATGAAGAAAGCAATAGCAACATACTAAACGATCGGGTGCTAAGCTAACGGAATGGGTCATGTCAATCACATCATTCTCCTAATGATGTGATCCCGTTAATCAAATGACAACTCATGTCTATGGCTAGGAAACATAACCATCTTCGATTAACGAGCTAGTCAAGTAGAGGCATACTAGTGACATTCTGTTTGTCTATGTATTCACACATGTATTATGTTTCCGGTTAATACAATTCTAGCATGAATAATAAACATTTATCATGATATAAGGAAATAAATAATAACTTTATTATTGCCTCTAGGGCATATTTCCTTCAGTCTCCCACTTGAACTAGAGTCAATAATCTAGATCACATCACCATGTGATTAACATCGATAGTTCACATCATCATGTGATTAACACCCATAGTTCACATCGCCATGTGACCAACACCCAAAGGGTTTACTAGATTCAGTAATCTAGTTCACATCGCTATGCGATTAGCACCCAAAGAGTACTAAGGTGTGATCATGTGACGCCCGGATAATCATGCTACAGTAATCCCACGCTAATCATGCCACGTCACCTCGTTTATAGTTGCTAATCTCGAGTTAGTTCGAAACCGATTCAAATTCAAATTCAAAAAATAGGCAAACAATCAAAGTTTTCAAATATTAAAACTAAAATGTTCGGAGTGAACCAAATATTGCATAGGTGATTATAGCAAAGAAACCATACTTCTATAAAATGATTAAATACTCTGAAATGACTAATTCAGTAGTTGAAACAATTAAATAAATGTCTTTTGTATTTTATAAAGTACTAACCTATTTTATTTTTGGGTAAAACTTTTTGTGGCAGTGGGAGATGTTGAGACACTAATTTAGGAATTTGTTTTGTGATTTACAAAGCAAAAATAATACCAAAATAAAATTAGAAAACTAATAAACAAAAAAAAATAAATAAAAACAAAAACTTAAACAAAAGAGAAAAAGGAAGAAACCCCCCCTCCCCCTGGGCCGAAAGGCCCACCTAGCCAGCAGGCCACCAGCCCAAAAGGCCTAACCGGCACCCCACTCCCCTTATCCCCCCGTCCCGGAAACCCTAACCCGTAACCCCCCCCACTCGCCCCCCCCCACGATCTGGATCGGGATCGCCCCGATCCCGTGCCGCCCTGCACCCCGACGACGGCGCCTCCTCCCCGGAGCCCTCCTCTCGTCGACGCCATCGCCTCCTCCCCTGCGTCGCCTCGCCTTCGTCCTCTCCATCGACGCCCCCGACGCCCTGAGCCCGCGATGACGCCGGACCCCGTCGCGGATCCCCGCTGCCTCGATGCCGCCCGGCATCGCCCCGCCGTCTCGCTCCACCAAGCCTCCCCCGAGCCCGCGTTCGCACATCTGCAGGGCCCGGTGAGCCCCTCAGATCCACCTCGCCCTCGTCTCCCCGCTGCGGCACCTCTGCCCTGCGTGCTCGCCCCGCCGGCCACGCGCAACACTCGCGGGCGCCGCACTGCCCATGGCCATGCCCTCCCCGCTCTCCCTTGTCCCGTGCAAGCACCGGCGACGACCTTCGCCGTGCCCAGCCCGTGTCCACCGCGCATTTGGCCGCGCCCGGCGACCCATTCACCCCCCCCGCGGCTCTCAACGCCTCGCGCCTCGCTCCCGCCTGTCGCACGCTCTCCCCAACCCACCGTGTCGCACGCCCGACGCTCACGCTGCCCGCTTCTGCCCGCATCGTAGCTCGGCCCCCGCCGTGGCCGCGCACCGCTGCTGTCGCTGCGCCTCCCTAGCGCCCGCCTCCGCTCGCCGTGGCTGCCGGCCGCGTCCTCGCCCCAGCTACCACCCCCTACCGCTGCATCCGCCGCGGCCCGCTCCCTTCCATGGCTGGCGTCGTGCCCCGCCATGGCTGCTGGCAAGGCAGCGCCCGGGTCCAGGCGACCCGGCGCCCGCAACCGCGCCCGTTCGGGCGACAACCGTCGCCCCGGCGCCCAAAACCCGCTATGGCCCTTAGGGCCAATGACATGGGGGCCCACGCCCCAGAACGTTTTAAAAAAAGGATTAAAAAAAATAATAAATAAAATAATAATAATAAATAATATAATATAATATAATTAATTAATTAACCTAATTAATTATGATTAAATTAACTAATTATAATTAGATTAACCTAATCACTAATTAACCTGATTAATTGTTAGTTAATTAAAACAGTGTATGACAGGTGGGTCCCACTGGACCCACTAGACAGGTTGACCAAGTCAACCCTGTTGACTGATGATGTCAGCATGACATCATGCTGATGTCATTAATCTGTTTATCGAATTATTTTAAATAATTAATTAAATTCTAGATATTAATAAAATCTTTAGAAAATCATATCTTTTAATCCGTAACTCGGATTAAAATAATTTCAACATGAAAGTTGCTCAGAACGACGAGACGAACCCGGATACGCAGCCTGTTCGTCCGCCACGCATCCCTAGCATAGCAAACTCGCAACTTTCCCCCTCCGTCTCCTCTGCTCGAAAACGCAAAACACCGGGGATACTTTCCCGGATGTTATCCCCCTTCACCGGTATCACCTACTACCGCGTTAGGGCACCTCTAACGCCGTTACTTGTCATGTCATGCATCACTATGCATCTGCTTGCTTAAATATTTATTGTTTCTCCCCCCTCTTCTCTCGATAGACACCGAGACCGACGCCGCTGCTACCCAGTACGACTACGGAGTTGACGACCCCTCTCTCTTGCCAGAGCAACCAGGCAAGCCCCCCCTTTGATCACCAGATATCGCCTACTCTTCTCTATACTGCTTGCATTAGAGTAGTGTAGCATGTTACTGCTTTCCGTTATTCCTATCCTGATGCATAGCCTGTTCTTGCGACTACTGTTGATACCATTACCTGCCATCCTACTGCTTAGTATAGGATGCTAGTGATCCATCAGTGGCCATACACTCTTGTCTGTCTGCCTTGCTATACTACTGGGCTGTGATCACCTCGGGAGGTGATCATGGATATATACTATACTTTAAACATGATACATGTGGTGACTAAAGACGGGTAGGCTCGTAGGAGCACCCGCGAGTGGATCTTTGAGGCGGAGCGACAGGGCAGGTTCCGACCACCTAGGAGAGAGGTGGGCCTGGCCCTGGTCGGCATTCGCGGACACTTAACACGCTTAACGAGATCTGGGTATTTGATCTGAGTCTGGCCATTTGGTCTATACGCACTAACCATCTACGCGGGAGTATTTATGGGTATCCCGGCGTCGTGGTATCAGCCGAAGCCTTCGTGACGTTAGCGACTGAGTGGCGCGCGCCGGATTGGACTGGAAAGCCACTAGGCTAGGTCTGCTTCCGGCCGCGTACGCAACGTGCAGGTGTGCAAAGGGCGATGGGCCCAGACCCCTGCGCCATAGGATTTAGACCGGCGTGCTGACCTCTCTGTTGTGCCTAGGTAGGGCTGCGACGTGTTGATCTTCTGAGGCCGGGCATGACCCAGAAAAGTGTGTCCGGCCAAATGGGATCGAGCGTGTTGGGGTATGTGGTGCACCCCTGCAGGGAAGTTTATCTATTCGAATAGCCGTGTCCCTCGGTAAAAGGACGACCCGGAGTTGTACCTTGACCTTATGACAACTAGAACCGGATACTTAATAAAACACACCCTTCCAAGTGCCAGATACAACCGGTGATCGCTCTCTCACAGGGCGACGAGGGGAGGATCATCGGTTAGGATTATGCTATACGATGCTACTTGGAGGACTTCAGTCTACTCTCTTCTACATGCTGCAAGACGGAGGCTGCCAGAAGCGTAGTCTTCGAAAGGATTAGTTATCCCCCTCTTATTCTGGCTTTCTGCAGTTCAGTCCACATATGATACCCTTACTCCATTTGATACCCATGCATATGTAGTGTAGCTCCTTGCTTGCGAGTACTTTGGATGAGTACTCACGGTTGCTTTCTCCCCCCTTTTCCCCCCTTTCCTTTCTTCCTGGTTGTCGCAACCAGATGTTGGAGCCCAGGAGCCAGATGCCACCGTCGACGACGACTCCTGCTACACCGGAGGTGCCTACTACTACGTGCTGCCCGCTGACGACGACCAGGAGTAGTTTAGGAGGATCCCAGGCAGGAGGCCTGCGCCTCTTTCGATCTGTCTCCCAGTTTGTGCTAGCCTTCTTAAGGCAAACTTGTTTAACTTATGTCTGTACTCAGATATTGTTGCTTCCGCTGACTCGTCTATGATCGAGCTCTTGTATTCGAGCCTTCGAGGCCCCTGGCTTGTAATATGATGCTTGTATGACTATTTTTTATTTGTAGAGTTGTGTTGTGATATCTTCCCGTGAGTCCCTGATCTTGATCGTACACATTTGCGTATATGATTAGTGTATGATTAAATCGGGGGTGTCTCAAGTTGGTATCAGAGCCGACTGCCTGTAGGAATCCCCTTCCACACTCCTTGGCCGAAGTCGAGTCTAGTCATTGAAAAACTTTTACTAACTTGGCTGTGTGCCTTACGGGCCACGTCGCCATCGGGTGATACTAGGATCTTTTACTCCTCGATCCTTACTCTGGTACTCTAATCTCTCCCCTATTCGGGTTAAATGAATTTTGCTAAATCTAACATTAGGATCTCGTTATCACTCTCTCCCGGAGAGCCCTTCATTACATATGATCGACTGCTTCAACAGGAGATTCTGATAATACTCTCTGTTGTTCTCCTGGAACTTTGTGCCATTGCTTTTGCAATTCCCTACCATCGAAAAATTCCTATGGATAAATACTTACACCTGTTGTTCTTACTTTTATTCCCAGTTGGTCTTGTTATTACAAGACACCCCGAAATACTCGTCGTTGTTTCGATAATCCTTTGAGCTTACTGCCTTGCTGTTCTTTGTCACCTGAATACACCTATGAATAATTCTCGCGCTTATCGAGTATCTGCTCATCCCCCAGTTGTTCATGTGTTTCACAATGGTCTTCGAAATACTATTCGATCCTCCAAAAATCCTTAGTAGCTTATTGCTCTGCAATACTTGCCTGCTTGCATTATGGATGCTTTCCATATGTCTGGCGATATTCGTTAGTATCCTTAGGCATCGTCTTTTGATCCTATTGATTCAACTTGAGTGCGAATGCATGCAATCATCAGTTGATCCTTTTAAATTATCTTTCCGGCTCAGACGTTATTTTAAAACATGAGCTGGATCTCGACCAATCAAATTGCTGCCGATGTACCCTTAAGGCTATTCAACTTATCCATCCCTGATCAGAGCATTGCTTCTGACCCCTTGTCTTGGAATTGATAATTCCTTTGCATTTGAGCCTTGAATTAGTCAGTTGTTTCTAAAGTCTGATCTCCTTGCATTGTTTCTCCCTCTGGTTGAGTACCGATGCTCGCACCAGATTCCTTGAGAACCACCAGATCATTTGCGTGATTTTATCCGACAACGTCCTTCATATTCAATAAGTCTGTGAGCCTTTCCTCGGATACATAGTACCTTTGGTAAATTGTATCCTCTGCTTTCTCAAACATGCTCTACTATCGAGCTGGTGTTATTTATTCTTGAAATTTGTGGTATATACTCCTAAGATGCCCTGATGGGTTGAACATATGCCTTCTCTAAACTGTGTGAACTCGAAAGTTTTCACGAGTCATACTCTTCTGGTATTTTGCTAGATAAAATTTCTATACTACAGCTTCATCAAAAGCGAGAAGTAAAATGAAAGGTTATGCATGGAAGAATTGGGAGTCGACCTTGAGCCTTTGCGTTCATGCCCTTGGACCCGATGTGAAACTTATCATCGAAGCTTCTTGTAAATGATATTAGTTCCCTTGGTATAAGTTAATCTTATATCTGGGATCCGGCCTTTTTCAATCGTGGTTACGACCATGTTCTCTTTTAAATACCATTTTCGATGCAAGTGTAAGCACTTGTCTCATGTGGATCAATACCTCGGTCCAACCTCTACTTTGATCCGTCTTCGAGTATTACCCCCCCTGGTATCTCGAGATTATCTTGAAACTGCATAACTTCTTATGAGTTCTTCATCAAGTACTACATTCTCACTGATTACAATTTTCATGGGCTCTGAGTTATTAAACACTCAAAGATACCGATAACTGAACCGAGTCTGCCCTACGGTTCAGCAACTCTTGATAATCTTCTTTAAGTCCGAGTTTGTACTCGATCATGTCATTCCTAGCCTGATCGGCTATATCATTATCGTGCTAAATTTTAACTGTGCTACCTGGTCCTTAATCCCGGAGCACAACTTTCCATGGTGAGCTAAGCTTACGTCGATCTTCCTCGTCATATCAATTCACCTTGAACAACAAGCTTGATTTCAAGTTTGTGCCCTACCCATGGTTCCAATAACCTTCCGCTTCATCATTCCTTTGATTTGATGTTGTCACTGATTGATTACATCTTGAAATCTCTCGACCAATGTGCCGTGAAGATCATCAACCTTATGAGGTCTTCCTGGATATCAATTGAATTCATGATGAGAAATACCATCCTTGTCCCCGATGAATTGTATTATCATCGGCCACTTTATTGCCTTCCCTCCAACACAAACTTATTCGTGTTTTGAGTTATACCTTGAGATCCTTGCTATACAACATTTGTTCTTCTTTACCTTGGAATGTTACCACCTTTTATGTCAAGAATGTCGTGGTAATTTTACCACCTCTTGAGAATTCTTGATATAGTAATATCTCTCGCCTTTTGTGTTCATTTCTTGGTCTCCGTATTGCTTCTAACCGGAATACCGACTGATGGTCTGTATTGTGCAAATTCTAAACTTCTGGCAACCCTATTGCTTGAAGTTATTGGTCTACAGTTTCATTCTAAGTCTATTGATTATTGAATCATCATTCAAACATTGATCGTGCTACCTAGTCCAGATTCCTGGTTGCACCCTTCTATCATTGTTCTGTTGTGTATGTTTCCCTCGAGCATACATCATTATGACATTTGATCCGACAAATGATATTTCCTTGTTCACATAATTGTGGAAATCAATCCTTTGGAAATCGCGATGATTTGTTGCTGAGCCTATCAGCCACCTCCTCATCCTCTCCTTGGTTTACTGATGAACTCTTGTTTCGGAACTCGCTTCCATAGTTCATTTCCCGAGAATCTTACAATGTCATCTCGTCAAATTGTGCCGCACCTTTTCTTCTCAGGCATCCTAAGTCTGAGGTATCGTGACACCAATCAGATCTGAATCTCGGTCAGATATGATGGTTGGAACTTATTTCCAAGAGTTATAATGTTGGTCTTTATATATGACCCGGTAAGGTTATGTCAGGCCTAGCACACCTGGCCGGAGGACCTATTGTTGTAGTATCCTTTTTAGCAAGTTTAGCCATTCTTCTGTGAGGAAATTGTAAGACTTATTTCACAAGCTTTTCCTGATGGATCCTTTATGTAGCCAAAGTCTGACTTTTGCTTGAATACCATGTCAATGCTTCTTGAAGCATGTTTGTGGTACTCCGATTTTCAATAAGAGCATTGAAAGCGCAATGCTAAGTTTTCTTTAACCATTATCCAAACACCGTTGTATGGGTACTGTCATGAAATTTCTCTCCCCTTACTTAAAGGGTTTTCTACATGATATCCTGCCACGGATATCATGCTCTGTTTGTCCTTGGGAAGGATATACCCCTGAAATATGTGTTTAAACACATTTTCCTTTCCATTCTTCTGTTAAATCTGATAATCATATTTTCCTTTCCATTGTTCTGTTTAACCTTCTTGAGGTTTATATGATCTAAGCAGTATTACGTCACTGCTTTTATAAGCACCTCAGCGTACGGCTCTGTCAGTAAGACCCTGTTACTATTGTTGTTGACATTCCGGTAACCCCCGATGGACGAGAACTTTGCCTATTGGTCCACCTCGTTCAACGAGCAGGAAGATGGTTCTCTTCGTCCCTCGCCCTTGGTATCGATGTTGTTGCCGACATAACTGACAGACTAGCCTCTGACATGTCTTGCTATCACGACCGTGCAAGATATCAACGCTTTACCTACTTTTAACCACATGGTGGGCCCATAACCCACAGTTACACAGGATCGAAACCTGACCCTCCTATACACCCCCGGTTTCCAAATTTAATTCCTCGCACTTGGCCTCGTTTGTGATTCATGAGCCACCTTCCGAGAAATCATCGATTCTGGTATTAAACACAATACCTATACCGTTGCCTTGTTTCAGGCAACGAAGATTGTCTATCCGTTTCAAACTTCTTATAGTACCTTCTTACTTTGCTCTCGATGTGTTTTAATTGTTCAACTCGAGAGGTACTCTTATGATCATTCTTGGGATACCCCCTAAATGAATTTCCCTTATAACATTCAATTGTTGTAAGCTGCCCCTTACCTATTCGTAAGTACGATGGAGTTCCCGAAGAAAGGACGACAACTTCATCATGATGACCTGAAGCAGAGAAATGAAGACATCAATGTAATGGATCGACCTCTTCGAGAAGAGCAACTATGACCAAGAAGAATCGTTAGAATTATGTAACCAGATCCCCCACCCCCTTACTCCCGCTCCTAAATCTCGGGACGAGATTTCTTGTAGTGGAGGAGAATTGTGACGCCCGGATAATCATGCTACAGTAATCCCACGCTAATCATGCCACGTCACCTCGTTTATAGTTGCTAATCTCGAGTTAGTTCGAAACCGATTCAAATTCAAATTCAAAAAATAGGCAAACAATCAAAGTTTTCAAATATTAAAACTAAAATGTTCGGAGTGAACCAAATATTGCATAGGTGATTATAGCAAAGAAACCATACTTCTATAAAATGATTAAATACTCTGAAATGACTAATTCAGTAGTTGAAACAATTAAATAAATGTCTTTTGTATTTTATAAAGTACTAACCTATTTTATTTTTGGGTAAAACTTTTTGTGGCAGTGGGAGATGTTGAGACACTAATTTAGGAATTTGTTTTGTGATTTACAAAGCAAAAATAATACCAAAATAAAATTAGAAAACTAATAAACAAAAAAAATAATAAATAAAAACAAAAACTTAAACAAAAGAGAAAAAGGAAGAAACCCCCCTCCCCCTGGGCCGAAAGGCCCACCTAGCCAGCAGGCCACCAGCCCAAAAGGCCTAACCGGCACCCCACTCCCCTTATCCCCCCGTCCCGGAAACCCTAACCCGTAACCCCCCCCCCCCCCACTCGCCCCCCCCACGATCTGGATCGGGATCGCCCCGATCCCGTGCCGCCCTGCACCCCGACGACGGCGCCTCCTCCCCGGAGCCCTCCTCTCGTCGACGCCATCGCCTCCTCCCCTGCGTCGCCTCGCCTTCGTCCTCTCCATCGACGCCCCCGACGCCCTGAGCCCGCGATGACGCCGGACCCCGTCGCGGATCCCCGCTGCCTCGATGCCGCCCGGCATCGCCCCGCCGTCTCGCTCCACCAAGCCTCCCCCGAGCCCGCGTTCGCACATCTGCAGGGCCCGGTGAGCCCCTCAGATCCACCTCGCCCTCGTCTCCCCGCTGCGGCACCTCTGCCCTGCGTGCTCGCCCCGCCGGCCACGCGCAACACTCGCGGGCGCCGCACTGCCCATGGCCATGCCCTCCCCGCTCTCCCCTGTCCCGTGCAAGCACCGGCGACGACCTTCGCCGTGCCCAGCCCGTGTCCACCGCGCATTTGGCCGCGCCCGGCGACCCATTCACCCCCCCGCGGCTCTCAACGCCTCGCGCCTCGCTCTCGCCTGTCGCACGCTCTCCCCAACCCACCGTGTCGCACGCCCGACGCTCACGCTGCCCGCTTCTGCCCGCATCGTAGCTCGGCCCCCGCCGTGGCCGCGCACCGCTGCTGCCGCTGCGCCTCCCTAGCGCCCGCCTCCGCTCGCCGTGGCTGCCGGCCGCGTCCTCGCCCCAGCTACCACCCCCTACCGCTGCATCCGCCGCGGCCCGCTCCCTTCCATGGCCGGCGTCGTGCCCCGCCATGGCTGCTGGCAAGGCAGCGCCCGGGTCCAGGCGACCCGGCGCCCGCAACCGCGCCCGTTCGGGCGACAACCGTCGCCCCGGCGCCCAAAACCCGCTATGGCCCTTAGGGCCAATGACATGGGGGCCCACGCCCCAGAACGTTTAAAAAAAAGGATTAAAAAAATAATAAATAAAAAAATAATAAATAATATAATTAATTAATTAATTAACCTAATTAATTATGATTAAATTAACTAATTATAATTAGATTAACCTAATCACTAATTAACCTGATTAATTGTTAGTTAATTAAAACAGTGTATGACAGGTGGGTCCCACTGGACCCACTAGACAGGTTGACCAAGTCAACCCTGTTGACTGATGATGTCAGCATGACATCATGCTGATGTCATTAATCTGTTTATCGAATTATTTTAAATAATTAATTAAATTCTAGAAATTAATAAAATCTTTAGAAAATCATATCTTTTAATCCGTAACTCGGATTAAAATAATTTCAACATGAAAGTTGCTCAGAACGACGAGACGAACCCGGATACGCAGCCCGTTCGTCCGCCACGCATCCCTAGCATAGCAAACTCGCAACTTTCCCCCTCCGTCTCCTCTGCTCGAAAACGCAAAACACCGGGGATACTTTCCCGGATGTTATCCCCCTTCACCGGTATCACCTACTACCGCGTTAGGGCACCTCTAACGCCGTTACTGGTCATGTCATGCATCACTATGCATCTGCTTGCTTAAATATTTATTGTTTCTCCCCCCTCTTCTCTCGATAGACACCGAGACCGACGCCGCTGCTACCCAGTACGACTACGGAGTTGACGACCCCTCTCTCTTGCCAGAGCAACCAGGCAAGCCCCCCCTTTGATCACCAGATATCGCCTACTCTTCTCTATACTGCTTGCATTAGAGTAGTGTAGCATGTTACTGCTTTCCGTTATTCCTATCCTGATGCATAGCCTGTTCTTGCGACTACTGTTGATACCATTACCTGCCATCCTACTGCTTAGTATAGGATGCTAGTGATCCATCAGTGGCCATACACTCTTGTCTGTCTGCCTTGCTATACTACTGGGCTGTGATCACCTCGGGAGGTGATCATGGATATATACTATACTTTAAACATGATACATGTGGTGACTAAAGACGGGTAGGCTCTTAGGAGCACCCGCGAGTGGATCTTTGAGGCGGAGCGACAGGGCAGGTTCCGACCACCTAGGAGAGAGGTGGGCCTGGCCCTGGTCGGCATTCGCGGACACTTAACACGCTTAACGAGATCTGGGTATTTGATCTGAGTCTGGCCATTTGGTCTATACGCACTAACCATCTACGCGGGAGTAGTTATGGGTATCCCGGCGTCGTGGTATCAGCCGAAGCCTTCGTGACGTCAGCGACTGAGTGGCGCGTGCCGGATTGGACTGGAAAGCCACTAGGCTAGGTCTGCTTCCGGCCGCGTACGCAACGTGCAGGTGTGCAAAGGGCGATGGGCCCAGACCCCTGCGCCATAGGATTTAGACCGGCGTGCTGACCTCTCTGTTGTGCCTAGGTAGGGCTGCGACGTGTTGATCTTCCGAGGCCGGGCATGACCCAGAAAAGTGTGTCCGGCCAAATGGGATCGAGCGTGTTGGGGTATGTGGTGCACCCCTCCAGGGAAGTTTATCTATTCGAATAGCCGTGTCCCTCGGTAAAAGGACGACCCGGAGTTGTACCTTGACCTTATGACAACTAGAACCGGATACTTAATAAAACACACCCTTCCAAGTGCCAGATACAACCGGTGATCGCTCTCTCACAGGGCGACGAGGGGAGGATCATCGGTTAGGATTATGCTATACGATGCTACTTGGAGGACTTCAGTCTACTCTCTTCTACATGCTGCAAGACGGAGGCTGCCAGAAGCGTAGTCTTCGAAAGGATTAGTTATCCCCCTCTTATTCTGGCTTTCTGCAGTTCAGTCCACATATGATACCCTTACTCCATTTGATACCCATGCATATGTAGTGTAGCTCCTTGCTTGCGAGTACTTTGGATGAGTACTCACGGTTGCTTTCTCCCCCCTTTTCCCCCCTTTCCTTTCTTCCTGGTTGTCGCAACCAGATGTTGGAGCCCAGGAGCCAGATGCCACCGTCGACGACGACTCCTGCTACACCGGAGGTGCCTACTACTACGTGCTGCCCGCTGACGACGACCAGGAGTAGTTTAGGAGGATCCCAGGCAGGAGGCCTGCGCCTCTTTCGATCTGTCTCCCAGTTTGTGCTAGCCTTCTTAAGGCAAACTTGTTTAACTTATGTCTGTACTCAGATATTGTTGCTTCCGCTGACTCGTCTATGATCGAGCTCTTGTATTCGAGCCTTCGAGGCCCCTGGCTTGTAATATGATGCTTGTATGACTATTTTTTATTTGTAGAGTTGTGTTGTGATATCTTCCCGTGAGTCCCTGATCTTGATCGTACACATTTGCGTGTATGATTAGTGTACGATTAAATCGGGGGCGTCTCAGATCATGTTTTGCTTGTGAGAGAATCTTAGTCAACGGGTCTGCCACATTCAGATCCGCATGTATTTTGTAAATTTCTATGTCAACAATGCTCTGCATGGAGCTACTCTAGCTAATTGCTCCCACTTTCAATATGTATCTAGACCGAGACTTAGAATCAACTAGATTAGTGTCAAAACTTGCATCAGCGTAACCCTTTACGATGAACCTTTTTTCACTTCCATAATCGAGAAACATATCCTTATTCCACTAAGGATAATTTTGACCGCTGTCTAGTGATCTACTCCTAGATCACTATTGTACTCCCTTGCCAAACTCAGTGGTAGGGTATACAATAGATCTGGTACGCATCATGGCATACTTTATAGAACCTATGACCAAGGCATAGGGAATGACTTTCATTCTCTTTCTATCTTCTGTCGTGGTCGTGTTTTGAGTCTTACTCAATTTCACACCTTGTAACACAGGCAAGAACTCTTTCTTTGACTGTTCCATTTTGAACTACTTCAAAATCTTGTCAAGGTATGTACTCATTGAAAAAACTTATCAAGCGTTTTGATCTATCTCTATAGATCTTGATGCTCAATATGTAAGTAGCTTCACCGAGGTCTTTCTTTGAAATACTCCTTTCAAATACTCCTTTATGCTTTGCAGAATAATTCTACATTATTTCCGATCAACAATATGTCATTCACATATACTTATCAGAAATGCTGTAGTGCTCCCACTCACTTTCTTGTAAATACAGGCTTCACCGCAAGTCTGTATAACCCTATATGCTTTGATCAACTTATCAAAGCGTGTATTCCAACTCCGAGATGCTTGCACCAGTCCATAGATGAATCGCTGGAGCTTGCATATTTTGTTAGCACCTTTAGGATTGACAAAACCTTCTGGTTGCATCATATACAACTCTTCTTTAAATCCATTAAGGAATGTAGTTTTGTTTATCCATTTGCTAGATTTTATAAAAATGCGGCAATTGCTAACATGATTTGGACAGACGTAAGCATCGCTACGAGTGAGAAAATTTCATCATAGTCAACACCTTGAACTTTGTCAAAAACCTTTTTCGACAAGTCTAGCTTTGTAGATAGTAACACTACTATCAGTGTCCGTCTTCCTCTTGAAGATCCATTTATTTTCTATGGCTTGCCGATCATCGGGCAAGTCAACCAAAGTCTACAATTTGTTCTCATACATGGATCCCATCTCAGATTTCATGGCCTCAAGCCATTTTGCGGAATCTGGGCTCATCATCGCTTCCTCATAGTTCGCAAGTTCGTCATGGTCTAGTAACATGACTTCCAGAACAGGATTACCGTACCACTCTGGTGCGGATCTCACTCTGGTTTACCTACGAGATTCGGTAGTAACTTGATCTGAAGTTACATGATCATCATCATTAGCTTCCTCACTAATTGGTGTAGTAGTCACAAGAACAGATTTCTGTGATGAACCACTTTCCAATAAGGAAGATGGTACAATTACCTTATCAAGTTTTCTACTTTCCTCCCACTCATTTCTTTCGAGAGAAACTTCTTCTCTAGAAAGTATCCATTCTCAGCCCCTCTTCAAGAATTTATCCGATTAACTAGTTAACTTGCCGATTAATCCCTACTCATAGGGTCACCGAGTAGCCGAAAAACCGAAAAATCGTGAGATTAATTGATTAAATGGCCGATTAACTTGCCGATTAGCCGATTAATCCCCTACTCGCTAGCCAACCGAGCAGCTACCAGTTAACGGTTTCCTCAACAATGTTCTCAGCAATGAATGTCTTGCCTTCGGATCTGTGATAGAAGGTGTACCCAACTATCTCCTTTGGGTATCCTATGAAGACACATTTCTCCGATTTGAGTTTGAGCTTATTGAGATGAAACTTTTTCACATAAGCATCGCAACTCCAAACTTTAAGAAACGACAGCTTAGGTTTCTTGCCAAACCATAGTTCACACGGTGTCGTCTCAATGGATTTAGATGGTGTCCCTTTTTAATGTGAATGCAGCTGTCTCTAATGCATGATCCCAAAAAGATATTGGTAAATCGGTAAGAAACATCATAGATTGTACTATATCCAATAAAGTATGGTTATGACGTTTGGACACACCATTATGCTGTGGTGTTCCAGGTGGCATGAGTTTGTGAAACTATTCCACATTGTTTTAATTGAAGGCCAAACTCGTAACTCAAATATTCTCTTCCACGATCAGATCGTAGAAACTTTATTTTCTTGTTACGATGATTTTCCACTTCACTCTGAAATTCTTTGAACTTTTCAAATGTTTTAGACTTATGTTTCATCAAGTAGATATACCATATCTGCTCAAATCATCTATGAAGTTCTGAAAATAATGATACTTGCCGCGAGCCTTAATACTCATCGGACCGCATACATCAGTATGTATAATTTCCAATAAGTTTGTTGCTCGCTCCATTGTTTCGGAGAACGGAGTCTTAGCCATCTTGCCCATGAGGCATGGTTCACAAGCATCAAGTGATTCATAATCAAGTGATTCCAAAAGCCCATCAACATGGAGTTTCTTCATGCGCTTTACACCAATATGACCTAAACGGCAGTGCCATAAATAAGTTGCACTATCATTATTAACTTTGCATCTTTTGGTTTCAATATTATGAATATGTGTATCACTACGATCGAGATCCAATGAACTTGTTTCATTGGGTGTATGACCATCAAAGGTTTTATTCATGTAAACAGAACAACAATTATTCTCTGACTTTAATGAATAATCGTATTGCAATAAGCATGATCAAATCATATTCATGCTCAATGCAAAAACCAAATAACACTTATTTAGGTTCAACACTAATCCCGAAAGTATAGGGGAGTGTGCGATGATGATCATATCAATCTTGGAACTACTTCCAACACACATCATCACTTCACCCTTAACTAGTCCTTGTTTATTCTGCAACTCCCGTTTCGAGTTACTGATCTTAGCAACTAAACTAGTACCAAATACTGAGGGGTTGCTATGAACACTAGTAAAGTACACATCAATAACATGTATATCAAATATACCTTTGTTTACTTTGCCATCCTTTCTTATCCACCAAATACTTGGGGCAGTTCTGCTTCCAGTGACCAGTCCCTTTGCAGTAGAAGCACTTAGTCTCAGGCTTAGGACCAGACTTGGGCTTCTTCACTTGAGCAGCAACTTGCTTGCCGTTCTTCTTGAAGTTCCCCTTCTTCCTTTTGCCCTTTTCTTGAAACTAGTGGTCTTGTCTACCATCAACACTTGATGTTCTTGATTTCTACCTTCGTCGATTTTAGCATCATGAAGAGCTTGGGAATCGTTTCCGTTATCCCTTGCATATTATAGTTCATCACGAAGTTCTACTAACTTGGTGATGGTGACTAGAGAATTCTGTCAATCACTATCTTATCTGGAAGATTAACTCCCACTTGATTCAAGCGATTGTAGTACCCAGACAATCTGAGCACATGCTCACTGCTTGAGCTATTCTCCTCCATCTTTTAGCTATAGAACTTGTTGGAGACTTCATATCTCTCAACTCGGGTATTTGCTTGAAATATTAACTTCAACTCCTGGAACATCTCATATGGTCCATGACGTTCAAAACGTCTTTGAAGTCCCGATTCTAAGACGTTAAGAATGATGCACTAAACTATCAAGTAGTCATCATATTGAGCTAGCCAAACATTCATAACGTCTGCATCTGCTTCTGCAATAGGTCTGTCACCTAGCGGTGCATCAAGGACATAATTTTTCTATGCAGCAATGAGGATAAACCTCATATCACGGATCCAATCCGCATCATTGCTACTAACATCTTTCAACATAGTTTTTCTCTAGGAGCATATCAAAAGAAACATAGGGAAGCAACAACGCGAGCTATTGATCTACAGCATAGATATGCTAATACTACCAGGACTAAGTTCATGATAAATTAAAGTTCAATTAATCATATTACTTAAGAACTCCCACTTAGATAGACATCCCTCTAATCCTCTAAGTGATCACGTGATCCATATCAACTAAACCATGTCCGATCATCACGTGAGATGGAGTAGTTTCAATGGTGAACATCACTATGTTGATCATATCTACTATATGATTCACGCTCGACCTTTCGGTCTCTGTGTTCCGAGGCCATATCTGTTATATGCTAGGCTCGTCAAGTTAAACCTGAGTATTCCGCGTGTGCAACTGTTTTGCACCCGTTGTATTTGAACATAGAGCCTATCACACCTGATCATCACGTGGTGTCTCAGCACGAAGAACTTTCGCAATGGTGCATACTTAGGGAGAACACTTCTTGATAATTAGTGAGAGATCATCTTAAAATGCTACCGTCAAACTAAGCAAAATAAGATGTATAAAAGATAAACATCACATGTAATCATAATATGTGACATGATATGGCCATCATCATCTTGTGCCTTTGATCTCCATCTCCAAAGCATTGTCACGATCTCCATCGTCACCGGCATGACACCATGATCTCCATCATCTTGATCTATATCAATGTGTCGTCACATGGTTGTCTCGCCAACAATTGCTCTTGCAACTATTGCTATCGCATAGCGATAAAGTGAATCAATTATTGGGCACTTGCATCTTATGTAATAGAGAGACAACCATAAGGATTTTGCCAGTTGCCGATAACTTCAAAAAAAATGATCATCTCATACAACAACTTATATCTCATCACGTCTTGACCATATCACATCACAACATGCCCTGCAAAAACAAGTTAGACGTCCTCTACTTTGTTGTTGCAATTTTACGTGGCTGCTACGGGCTTAAGCAAGAATCAATCTTACCTACGCATCAAAACCACAACGATAGTTTGTCAAGTTGGTGCTGTTTTAACCTTCGCAAGGACCGGGCGTAGCCACACTCGGTTCAACTAAAGTTGGAGAAACTGTCACGCGCAAGCCACCTATGTGCAAAGCACGTCAGGAGAACCGGTCTCGCGTAAGCGTACGCGTAATGTCGGTCCGGGCCGCTTCGTCCAACAATACCGCTGAACCAAAGTATGACATGCTGGTAAGCAGTATGACTTATATCGCCCACAACTCACTTGTGTTCTACTCGTGCATATAACATCAACACATAAAACCTAGGCTCGGATGCCACTGTTGGGGAACGTAGTAATTTCAAAAAAATTCCTACACACACGCAAGATCATGGTGATGCATAGCAACGAGGGGGAGAGTGTGATCTACGTACCCTTGTAGATCGACAACGGAAGCGTTAAGTTGATGTAGTCGTACGTCTTCACGGCCCGACCGATCAAGCACCGAAACTACGACACCTCTGAGTTCTAGCACACGTTCAGCTCGATGACGATCCCCGGACTCCGATCCAGCAAAGTGTCGGGGAAGAGTTCCGTCAGCACGACGGCGTGGTGACGATCTTGATGTTCTACCGTCGCAGGGCTTCGCCTAAGCACTGCTACAATATTATCGAGGACTATGGTGGAAGGGGGCACCGCACACGTCTAAGAATATGACCACGTGGATCAACTTGTGTCTCTAGGGGGTGCCCCTGCCTCCGTATATAAAGGTTCAAAAGGGGGGGGGGGGCCAAGAGGAGGCACGCCAGGAGGAGTCCTACTCCCTCCGGGAGTAGGACTCCCCCCTTTCCTAGTTGGAATAGGATTCGTGGGGGGAAAGAGGAGAGAGAGGAGGAAGGGGGGCCGACCCCCTCTCCTTGTCCTATTCGGACCAAGGGGGGGAGAGGCACGTGGCCCATCTCTGGCCACCTCTCCTCTATTCCACTAAGGCCCACTAAGGCCCATATACCTCCCGGGGGGTTCCGGTAACCTCCCGGTACTCCGGTAAAATCCCGATTTCACCCGGAACACTTCCGATATCCAAACATAGGCTTCCAATATATCAATCTTTATGTCTCGACCATTTCGAGACTCCTTGTCATGTCCATGATCACATCTGGGACTCCGAACTCCTTCGCTACATCAAAACTCATAAACTCATAATATAACTGTCATCGAAACCTTAAGCGTGCGGACCCTACGGGTTCGAGAACAATGTAGACATGACCGAGACTCGTCTCCGGTCAATAACCAATAGCGGAACCTGGATGCTCATATTGGCTCCTACATATTCTACGAAGATCTTTATCGGTCAGACAGCATAACAACATACGTTGTTCCCTTTGTCATCGGTATGTTACTTGCCCGAGATTCGATCGTCGGTATCTCAATACCTAGTTCAATCTCGTTACCGGCAAGTCTCTTTACTTGTTCCGTAATACATCATCTCGCAACTAACTCATTAGTTGCAATGCTTGCAAGGCTTATGTGATGTGCATTACCGAGAGGGCCCAGAGATACCTCTCCGACAATCGGAGTGACAAATCCTAATCTCGAAATACGCCAACCCAACATGTACCTTTGGAGACACCTGTAGAGCACCTTTATAATCACCCAGTTACGTTGTGACGTTTGGTAGCACACAAAGTGTTCCTCCGGAAAACGGGAGTTGCATAATCTCATAGTCATAGGAACATGTATAAGTCATGAAGAAAGCAATAGCAACATACTAAATGATCGGGTGCTAAGCTAACAGAATGGGTCATGTCAATCACATCATTCTCCTAATGATGTGATCCCGTTAATCAAATGACAACTCATGTCTATGGCTAGGAAACATAACCATCTTCGATTAACGAGCTAGTCAAGTAGAGGCATACTAGTGACATTCTGTTTGTCTATGTATTCACACATGTATTATGTTTCTGGTTAATACAATTCTAGCATGAATAATAAACATTTATCATGATATAAGGAAATAAATAATAACTTTATTATTGCCTCTAGGGCACATTTCCTTCAGAAGCTACCACGGAAGAATTGAAGATGCTGCAATACAACACTCAAGCTTGCGATATCCTCTTCAACTGATTGTGCCCCGAAGAATTCAACAAAATCAGCCATTTTGAGAATGCAAAGGAAATTTGGGATACTTTGATTGATATGCACGAAGGTACCGACTCCATCAAGTGTCACACCCTAATTTTCATGGCACAACACTTAAGATGATAAATCATGATAAAGTGTGGTTTGACAAAAACTTTTGCATTATCTGACTTTTATTTGAATTGGTTTTCTCTCTGTGTTTTTCAAGTGCTCTTTAAAGTCAACACAACTCCACCTTCTATACTTCATCTCCTTGCTCCAAACTCTTGAACCAATGATCATGCCATGTGTATAGAGCAATATAGTATTTTCTTAAAAAATAATTTGGCCAAAAAGTATTTTCAAAAATTAGATTTTCCAAAAACCCCTGAATTAGGATTTGTACTGCAAGTACTTAATTCAGGGCAGTAAAAATCTTTCCAAAAATATGTTTGACTCCTATCAGATATAGGATACCCGGAAACCACAAAAATATAATTTTAAAAGTTATTTTCCTATTTTATTTAAAAGCTTTTTCTTAAGGCCAGAAATGGTCTTTAATAGGGAAAAAATATTTTATTGTTTAAAAAATATTTGACAAAAATCAGGGAAACTCAATGGACATATATTGTCCATATATAAGAGTTTCAACACATGGTCATGTTCAAAATATTGGTCAAATCCCTCAAAAACCATTTCTGCCCATTTCAAGGATTTGAAATATTTCTACATGAAATATTCCCCAACAATTCCAAGAAAATTCTAGCATGTCACATATGACATATTTGATGATATTTCCAAGTATCATGTCATGGAGAATAGTATAACCCCATGAAATCTCCTCAAAACCATCTCTGTCCATTTTGAAGTTTGAGCAACTTTACATTGCCAAACATGTGTAAATGTTCTCAAACCTTGTGAACATGCTCAAATGGTCTAGTTATTCATCTAGACCAAATGGCACAAGTTGGAGAAAATTTTATATTGATCAAATGCCCCAAAACCCTCTCTAACCAGAATCAATTTTGAACAAGTTTGTACTAGCAACTTTCTCTCCTTGACCTCAACTTTTGTGGACATGTTCAGAGCCTCAAATTATGACACTAAACTAAGTGGTGCATCAAGGAGAATAGATTTGCATGACTAAATTTTGAAAAGTCCATTTCTGCTAATTTCTAGGGTTTACCAAAGTTACATTGGCAACTTTCTTCAAATGGACTCAAACTTGGTGGTCAACCTAAATTACGTGTGACACTTGATCCTGTTAATTCTCATGTCAAGTGGAGTTAATTTTCTTGCCCGAACCAACAACAAACACCTTCTGTCATTTTTCCAAAATCATCATTTTGACCTCTTCCACTAATCTCCATGACCCTATCTTTTTTACCACAGCCCCTCCTAGTTCTCTCCTACCTCAAGTAACTCTCCCCTGGCCTTTGCTCAATGATTGAGGGGTAAAATACCCCCATTTACCTCCCTGGACAGCCCCTCTCTCCCTCTTCTTCAACCTCCCTCCTCTCCTACTGGCTCTCTAGGGCATCCAACGCCACTCCTACATTGTTTACTCACCCCCAAAACCCCCAGACACAAAAGGACATGCTCATGGCACATAAACAATGCCAGTGCATGCAGAGCTCGTGCTCTGGAGCACGCTACAGTGCTCTCCCGCACTGTAGCTCACCCATGCCAAGGGCATACGACAGCCTTGGGCGTCGGGGTGATGTCTCCCGAGGTGGCCTCGGCGTCCGGGACACGGTACGCTGCCGGACCCCTCTAGGACCTCTCTCCTCTCCCCTCTACAGGCTCACCCGAGCGCGTCCGTGGACGCTGCCCACGGTGCTCCGCGGCCACGCCCATTTAAGCAACCCCGACTCTTTCTCTCGCCTCGGTTCAAACCTCCTCTCTCCCGTGCACCTCTCAGACACCCCCTCATCCCCCCTCGTGCCCTCCTGCCCTCTCCATGGCCACCATGTTCGCCGTCGGCCTCCACTCTGCTCCGGCGAACCAGAGCCCCTCCCCCTCTCCTTCGACCTCCAGGAGAGCCTCCGCTAGGCTACGGAGCTTCCCCGCTCCTCTCCGCCTCGTCCCGTGCCTCGTGGTGCCGGTACCGCCAATGCCTGATGGGGCCGTCCGCCATGACCGTCGCCAGATGCGCTTCGGCCATCCCCTGCCGTCTCCGAGGGCTTCCCCTGACGCGCCTCTCCCCGGCGACCCCTCCGGTGGCCGCGGCTTGGCCAGAGGTGGCCTGTGTCACCGGGAGAAGGCGCTGGCTGGCGCGCAGACGAGGCTCGATCCCCTCCTGTCGCGAGCACGGGAGGAGGAAGAAGACCCTGCGGGTGGGCCCTGCAGGTCAGTGACCCCGCCGGCCGGCCACGTCATTTAAGTGGAGACAGGCCACCCGTTCTACGTCTCCCTTCAGCGAAAGCGCCACCCGGGAATACGCCTTCGGCGTGGCCTCCCATCGGGTGTCCGCGAGGAGCTGGGCCAGGCCCAGTGCGCTGCCCGGCTAAATTACGCTCAGGGCGTGAGATTAGGTATAAAACCCTTTTTCTAATTTTCTTTATCCAGTGAACTTCAAAAATCTCTAAACAAGTCAAACAGTGTCCAAATTTGATTATTCAAATTTCTGGTGACTCCATAAATCATGATCTACCTTTTGGTGCAGCATGCACATTTTTCTAGAACAATTTTCCTCACACAAATTAAATAAAATCCCATTTTCCTATTTCTATGATGGACTTTAGAAAATCACAGAGAGCTCAAATTTGATCCAAATGCCTTGATTCAAATTCCTAGATGCTTCTAAGTTCATAACTTAGTTTATGAACATTTTTCTTAATACTTTCTGTACCACATAAAATAATGAGCCATTTCTTCATATTTGTCAACTTTGCAAATTCATAGGAAGTTCATTTGAACTCCAAATCCAGTGAAACCAACTCCCAGATGCTTCTAAAATCATGATTTGCTAAATGGGTGCCCTTGCTCATTTTTCAAAAATATAATTCTGTACACTTCTTGCAAATCCATAAACCCCTTGATTCCATCATATTAAAATGTTCAGAAATGTTCACTAATCCAATTCCAATGAAACCACTCTGGTTATTTTTCATATGACCAGAGGTATCCTAGAAAAGTCCAACTCTCATTTTTAGAGCACTTTTATTTTCTGTCTTGTTGTGTTGCTTATTATGGTTGCTTTCAACGATAGTTGATGAAGTAGACGAAATGCTTGGAGATGGACCAGAAGGTTTGAAGGCTCTAAAGGACAAGGCAAGCAACCCTTTGACCATGTCTATGAAACCATTTTTATGCATGTCATATAGCACTTTTATTGCTTGCATCGAAGTCATGATAAAACGGTGGCCACTTGAGGTGGTGCCTCCGTTGCTTTTCTCGTTGACACTTGCATGATGCATGACCCTACCTTTCTATGAGGGTTATGCCGATGGAAGTAGATAGGATGCTAAAGTAGTTGCTACGCAAAGTGGATCAGGATTATGCATGGAAAGAAACAAGTATGGTTTGGCATACTTGCGAACAACCCCAGTGGGTGCCACTAATGCCCCTGGGATATGATGATGAACCAGGTCACTACTTGGTGGAGAGGTAGTGTACCGAGGCTCGATAAAAGTGTTGTTTACAGAGACGGATTAGATTTAAGATTTGTCGACTGTCCCAACCTTACATGCGCAACCACTCTACCCTTGTATGGGAAAGGGCATTATTGATTACCTAGGCCGATACTAGCTTGGAGCCCGCATTACTAGTGACGGGGGAGAGTTGGTGCTCTCTCTCGGGACGGGGTCATGCCAGGTAGGGCGACCAAGAACATTTTTATGGGGCACCGGACACACCGTTGTACCCCGTGGCAGTGGTATGTGATGAATATGGGAGCGAGGCTCCACAATTTTAAGTTGTGAAATGTTGGGCATGGGGGTCACTACCAATCGAGTGGGCTCCATGTTAGTGTCGTCTAGGGAAAGATAGTGATCGGGTGCTTACCCCAGGTACTTGAGGTACCGCGGGTCATGGATGACACGGAAGTTCCCCGGATCTTGTGGGTAAAGTGTGCAACCTCTGCAGAGTGTAAAACTATTCGAATAGCCGTGTCCATGGTCAAGGACAGTTGGGTGGTGCTGCTTAGACTACGTCCATATGTTTCTGACAAACAACACAGTTTGGTAAGTCTGTTGACGTGATTCGTGAGAAAGTCACGATGAGCTTGAGTATGAGTTGTTCACAACTCTATCCCGATGTTGATGTCTGTAACCTCCTGATACTTGTTGCAGGCGCATTCATATCCTTGATAAATGTTGATCATACTTGCATGAGAAAAACTAGCTTTCCGCAAAAATGCCAAATTAGCAGTAGTGCCTTGCATAATTATTCTGTTATCACCCTTGGGTTGCTTGCGAGTACATTCAAAGTACTCATTGGCTTGCCACTGGTTATTTTATTGGCCAGGCATGAAAGATCATGATATGAAGAAGAATACTTCGGTGACGAGCATGCGAGCTAGGACGCTTCCCAGTCAGAATGCCTATAGGGTTAAGGCAGATGGCATGGGTCCAAGTTATCGACGAAGATTTCCGCTGCGATGCTATACTCAAGACTTGACCATAATGGTCCTACTTGTGTAATACAGTATGTATGGATGTAAGACTCTTGTTATTCAGCTTCTGTGTGTTCAGTGAGCATTGATCTCTGGGATCACTGTACACGTGCATTCGGTGATCACGACTTATGAGTCAGGGTCCCCACATCAAGGAATCCAAATTGGATGTGCTTCAAAGTCAACTTGACAAGTTCAAAATGAAGGATGGTGAAGGTGTCGCTGAAATGTACTATAGGCTTGCTCTCATGACAAATGAGATTGTCGGCTTAGGAAGTGAAGAGATGACCGATATATTCATCATCAAGAAGATCCTAAGAGCCTTGGATGGAAAATATGATACCGTGTGTACATTGATTCAAATGATGCCCAATTACAAAGATCTCAAGCCAACGGAAGTCATTGAAAGAATTGTTGCTCATGAGATGTCACTCAAGGATAAGGAAGAGCTTCACAACAAGTCAAGTGGTGCTTACAAAGCCTCATGTGATGCTCCTACATCATCAAGTGAGAAACAAGCCTTCAATGAAGAATTGAGCCTAATGGTGAAGAACTTCAACAAGTTCTACAAGAGTAGAAGCAAGGAAATAAGTTCCAAGTCAAGGTCCTACAATGACAAAAGATCTTTGAGTCGTGAATGTAATTGCTACAATTGTGGAAGACCCGGACACTACTCCAATGAGTGTACGACTCCCTACAAAAGAAGAGAAGATTCACCCAAAAGGAAAAGTAGAAGAGAAGAATCATCACCTAGAGAGAGAAGGAGTAGAGATGACCGTTATGAACGAAGAACATCACGGAGAAGTAAGGATTCGGAAAGGAAGGAAAAATTATCAAGGAGCTACACAAAATGAAGACATCAAGCTCATCACTACAAAAAATACACTTCCGTGATGATACGTGTTTGTCATAGTAGGTCGCATTTTATGTCATGCATGTACATCCATGACGATTTTATGATAGAATCAAGATAGTCATACCTGTGCTGTCGTAGAAGTGTTCCATGACATTACCAAAATTATCATACAAAAGTGTCCACTTCCATGACGATAAATCCCGCGTCACAGAAGTGCTTTCGTCAAGGGTGACCGACACGTGGCATCCACCGTAACGGAATGCCGTTAAGCTACCGGGTCAGGTTTTGGATCCGATAACCCGTTAACAACCCCGACCAATGGGGATTTTCCACGTGTAAAATCATCATTGGCTGGAGGAAACACGTGTCGGCTCATCGTTGGGATAGCTGTCATCCACTCATTGGACAGAAGGCGCCTATGATACGTCGACACGTGGCACGGCCCAACAGAGGCCCATTCCTGTGAAAAGGCCGGCCCGTTTGACTTGGTCAAAAGGTGGCGGGCCGGCCCATGTAAAGCCTGTTAACGGCCTGTTCGCATATAGCTCATTTACAGCCCGCTAACCCAAGGCCCGTTACGCCCTATCCGAATTAGGCCCAGTAGCGTCATCTGGGCCACCCAATATGATTCCAGCCCGTTTTCACTTCTGGCCCATGTATGGCCCATGACGTCTTTCGGCCCATATGAGGCCCTATGTAACTCTTGGCCTATTAACGACCCGTGGTGAAACTGGCCCGTAATGAACAATGTATCACTTTACACCCATTAACGGCCCGTGGTGAAACTGGCCCGTAATGAACAGTGTATCACTTTATACCCATTAACAACCCGTTATTCCGTTGGGCCGTTTCCAACCCATGTTATCTTTCGGCCTTCTCAGATCATATGTTTTCTTGGGCTCATTTCCAGCATTCGTTTACTTACGGCCCGTTACTATCATTTTCTGCCTGTGGGCCAAATTCAGCCCGTGGTTACAGTCGGCCCGTTTGTGGTCCGTTAATATGTTGGGCCGTTTTCATAGCATCATCAAATACGGCCTATTAACGATGGCCCGTTATGGTCGGCCCATGAATGGATGATTCCAACTCTAGCCCGTTTACGGCCATAATGCGGCCTGTTATTGGCCCATGTTTGGCCAATCGATCATACCGCCTATATAAGGCCCATTGATGATACGACCCGTAGAAGGCCCATTGTTTCTACGGCCCGTAGAAGGCCCACTATTTCTACGGCCCATAGAAGGCCCACTATTTCTACGGCCCGTAGAAGGCCCACTGTTTCTACGGCCCGTAGGAGGCCCAGTGTCACTATAGTAAATATTAGCCCATGGTTATTGTGGCCTAGTTTTAAAAATAGGTTATTGCAGCCACTAGAAAACCGCGGAAAAAGAACTGCAATGACTACAAGCAAACAAATAAACAAGACAACAAGGAAATAAATAAGAAAGCAACTTATGCTAGGCTATCATGGCTATCACACATATTACATCCACTGGGCATCAAAGTTCGCCACCAGTGCAAATAAACGCGCCGAGAAAAGAATATACAAAACTGAGAGCACTTCAGAAGGCACTAGGCCTGGCCAGGTCGGGCCCCCCAAACAGCTGAAGAAGCTGAGTAGACCTGAGTTGTGTCAACGATAGATGCATCAACACTATATTTAAGGCATGATGGTGCGCACGGCAGTCCTCTGACATCTTCATTGCATCTTTGACTTGAAGTCGGAGCTGAGCTGAAGCAAGCCTTTCCGCTTTAAGTTGAGACTGAAGAAGTTGAACTGATTGAGGCAGCGACTGCACAGAGGTTGTCTCACACCTGCTGGTGAGTAGCTTCAACTCACTGTCTTCATCAAGACAGGACCTTGGGGTCATCTCGCTGTCCTCAAGATGGTTTGGCTCACTACCTTCCCTAAAGTTCTGCCTGGCGTAAGAGATACGAGTCTAAAAGAGAAACAAGGAGACACGTAACAGGTTTCACAATTATATAAGCAAATAAATGGATCTGTTCTGCATAAGGAACATGTTTTTACAACTACAATTTGAAACTGGTAGTTGTTGCAAACATCCAATCAAATGTAAACAACAAAGCAAACAGCAGTAGAGGAAATGATGCCTATCCAAATCTATACTAGAACAAAGTTTGAAGGCTTGAGAAGGATGAACTTACATTACATGTTAACACGGGCTGGACAAAGCCCTTCTCCATGTTGATGGAAGGATAATTCAATAAATTCCCCAAAGAAAATTCTTTATACACGTTGCCATTATTCTACATTTTGCAAAGAGTAAATATAGATGAAATGATATTGGAAGAAATATAGGATAATGAAGCTCAGGTGCAGACTGATGATACATAATCAAATAGCAATTAATTAAGTACAGCGTTACAAGGCAAAAGGGAGAGAGGTACTTACAAGAGCAATGCAGAGCCCAGTATTGTTTTGAGATCGTATGATCCTTTGAGCAAGGATGTAGCGACCCGACCTCAAATGGTCAAGTCTCCGTGCTTCAGTGTCATCCCTGGATCGGTAATGCTGACACACACAGTACTCGAGGATTTATAACAGAGTAGCAATCACACACTTATTACATCGAATGTCTCCAAAGAGAACTTATTAAATAAATATGGCTTAAGGCCATCTAATACGATAACAACGGAAGGCTTGGAAGATAAAGTGAGTCCATCAACTCCAACGGCATAGCTGAGCTGCACGGCAACGACCTAACAAACCTTACTCCTCGTCTGAAAAGTCTGCAACATAATACATTGCAGCCCGAAAACGGGTCAGCACATGGAATATGATGGCAAAATAACACAGTAGAGCAAGAACAGAATAATGCTATCACTACATGCATATTTGGCTGGTGGAAAGCTCTATGGTTATAGTTTTTGTGAAAAGCCAATTTTTCCCTACAACAAGGAATATATTTTAATTTAACTATCATGGTAGTTGAAACATCATTGAGAAGGTTCCTCCAACTCAATCCCAATTAAAGTAATTATTAACCCAACAATATTAAATTAGAGTGATGAGATACTTAAGATACTCCAAGTACTAGATACTCAAGATTTGTCCATAACCGGGGACACGGCTAACCATGATTAGTTTTTACACTCTGTAGAGGTTTGCGCACTTTTCCCCACAAGACTCGATCTCCTCCGTTGATTTTCTCGCACTACAGGGTGTTTGAGAAACGGATGACCGAGACACAGTCTTTCAGAAACATTAACTCTCTACTCCGGGCAGACCATACCAAACCTACAATCCCACTACCTGCTGATCCACCTCTTCAAGAGCTTCACGTAACTTACTCAACTATGCTAGAGCCCATAATAGCATGTGGCCGCACACGAAAGTTTCTAGCAAGAATCATCTCAGTTCCCTTTGAGCCTGGGTGGCGGTCCATAGGAAGATCACATGGGTACTACGGGTGTCGGTGTCAAAACCGGCGGATCTCGGGTAGGGGGCCCCGAACTATGCGTCTAGGCCGGATGGTAACAGGAGGCAGGGAACACGATGGTTTACCCAGGTTCGGGCCCTCTTGATGGAGGTAAAACCCTACATCCTGCTTGATTAATATTGAAGATATGGGTAGTACAAGAGTAGATCTACCACGAGATCAAGGAGGCTAAACCCTAGAAGCTAGCCTATGGTATGATTGTTGTCTATGGAGTTGATGAAGTTGTCCTACGGACTAAAACCCTCCGGTTTATATAGACACCGGATAGGGTTAGGGTTACATAGAGTCGTTTACAATGGTAGGAGATCTTGAATATCCGCATCGCCAAGCTTGCCCTCCACGCCAAGGAAAGTCCCATCCGGATACGGGACGAAGTCTTCAATCTTGTATCTTCATAGTCCAGGAGTCCGGCTACCCGAACACCCCCTAATCCAGGACTCCCTCAGTAGCCCCTGAACCAGGCTTCAATGACGACGAGTCCGGCGCACAAATTGTCTTCGGCATTGCAAGGCGGGTTCCTCCTCCAAGTCCTTCATAGAAGATTGTAAACACGAAGAGTAGTGTCCGGCTCCGAATTGTTTTTACTTTTCCACCTCAGCACGTTTTGCGAGGCAGTTTCCTTGGCACGTCTTGTCAAAGCAGAGATCGTGTACCCCCCTTTTACGGGATTCTCATCAATACGAACATGGGTAACCCAATCGTGCCCGTTAGCATATTTTCTTGATTAAAGGCGAGTCCCAAACGGTTACGGGGAGGGCTCGTGGTATTCAGCCTCTTATAAAGAGGCCAGGGCCTTATCTTTTCTTCAACAAGTTCGCCCGTCGCCTCGAGTTCCAACACCCCAGGCTCCAGATTCCGGGCGCCTCGGACCTTCGACGATGTCCGGTTCCGACCTTCAAGGCTGATGGATGCCCTCCTCCATCACGGAGGAGGACGTGCTAAAGTTGAGAGAGGCTAAGTTCCTGACCGGCGAAATTTGGCATAGGTTGCCTGCTCAAGGGCAGGTCATCCCCAGTCCCCAGCCCGGTGAGAGCATGGTGTTCATGTCTCACTTCCTTCGGGGGTTGGGCTTCCCAATGGATCCCTTCGTGAGGGGACTGCTGTTTTATTACGGGCTGGAATTCCACGACTTAGCTCCGGAGTCCATCCTCCATATCTCCTCGTTTATCATTGTGTGCGAAGCGTTCCTCCGTGTTAACCCTCACTTCGGACTATGGCTCAAGACCTTCAAACTGGAGCCAAAGATGATCGAGGGACGACACGCAGAGTGCTGAGGCGCTGTTATAAGCAAAAATGCTGATGCTCCATGGCCCGAGGGATCTTTTCAAGAGGAGCTAGGCTTGTGGCAACGAGAGTGGTTTTATATCACCGCTCCTCGGAGTACCAAATGGGTGGCGCCTCCTGCCTTTCGCTCGGGTCCCCAACCACGTCTAGCATCATGGGTCAACAGAGGGTTGGATTGGGGTTTGCCCAAAGACGTGCCCTTGTTACAGGGCCGCATTAAAGATCTCTTGGAAGGAGACCTCAGCCTGGTCAAGGTGACGCATGTCATGCTGATTCGCCGAATATTGCCCGGCAAACGTCGCCCCCTTCGCCTGTGGGAGTTTAATCCAGAGGGACCGCGAGCTCTCCAGAACTTCATGGGCGCAACGCCCGCGGAGATGTATAAACTGTTCTTTGGATCACAAGAGATGTGTCCGGATTCGACCGAGGACGCAGGCCTAAGCCGCAATCACCTGGATACTCAAGTAAGCAACCTTGTGCCCGGACCTTCTATCCGTATAATTGTCATAAACTTGCCCCTAAAAGAGCCGTCCTTTTAAATAGGAGTGGATAGCGAAGGCAAAGCTGATCAGGTGTCCGGCTCCCCTTCCTGAAACCAGGCCGGATCCCGTGCTAGTCAGGATGCTGGAGATAATGCCTTTGGAGGGGGAGGACAAGGAAGCTATGGCCTCCTCGAAGGAGGCTGCTCCGAAGGGAGGAACCGACGATTCCTCTCCTAAGGGGAAGAAGAGAGCCGCCTCTGACGACCCGGAAACCATGGCCGCGAAGCGGGGGAGAAAAATCCTCGTCAGAGGGTCCGACGCCGGGGAGTTCCTCAGCCGGACTACGCCCTCAAGGGGATCAGCCCTCCAGCGAGCCGTAAGTAGAGAAAGATTTTCCTTTTGAGGGATGAGGGAAATCCTTGATTTATGTCTGAGAAGATTAACCAAACTTTTACCTTGTAGCTCGGACCTCAGCCCTTCTCAGCAGAGCTCGTCTTCGGGGGATCTTCTTCCGGAGATGATGGAGAGCGGGACGCCTCCCCCTGCCGTGCCACCTAGGGAGGCGGGCAATCCTGAGGTGCCGTCACGGAGGGTTTCTCTGAATCCGGCAGGGGCGGAGGATAGCTATGTGGCCCCCCGAGGTTCTCTGCGTCCGGACTTCAAAAGAGGTCATGGGACGAGCCCGGCACCGTCCGGTGCTCGGTCGGAGGAGCTAAAGATTATGCTTGGGCGAGCTTGCATCTCAGAGGAGCACCGTGCATTGATGGGCACGGTGATTGAAAGGATTTCATCCGCAGAGAGCGGATTGCATGAGGCCGTCAAAAGTTTACTGACGGGTTTCGAGGACATTAGATAATGTACACTTTTGGCAGTTGCGCATGAATAAGATGCGCCCTGTGTAGATAGTAGCCCCTGAGACTCTGTGCATCGTCAAGAAATGATGGCACACGGAGGATCATAATCCCGGGTCTAAGATGTCGCCTTTGAATGTAGGCGGCAGGGTGTCCGGAATCGAGCCGAACTGACGATTTTGCCAAACTAAAGCGGCAACTGGACGTGGCAGAAGCCGACATCACGCTTGTCAACAAGCGGCTTGAGGAGGCTCAAGGTATGCAATTCCTCGGGCGGCATGAGGTAAGAAAAGTTTGATTCCTGTGTCTTACAATGTGTGTGCTTGACGCAGATGGTGCGGCCGCCGTGGAGAGTCTTAGGGCAGAACTTGCCCGAGCTAAAGAACAAGCCAGAGAAAGTGATGCGGCCGCCAAGAAAGCCCTTGAAGAGCTGAGAGCCGAACAAGCCGCTCATTGTTGAAGCAAGGAAGAGATGGCCAAGATGGCCGAAAAGTTAAAAAGCACTACAGACCGTTGCAGACTTCTTGAAAAAGAAGATCAGGCGAAACAGACGGACTTAGAGAAGGCCGTTGCCAATGCCAACGACGCGCGCTCTGTGATGAGAGCTGCCAGGGAGGAGCTGCGTCACGCCGAACAGATTGCGGCTGGAAAGCCCTTTATGCTGCGAAGGAAATTTTGCGATCCAAAGTTTTCCCTGTTGGACCAGATATGGAGTTGAAGGAAATATGCCCTAGAGGCAATAATAAAGTTATTATTTATTTCCTTATATCATGATAAATGTTTATTATTCATGCTAGAATTGTATTAACCAGAAACATAATACATGTGTGAATACATAGACCAACATAGTGTCACTAGTATGCCTCTACTTGACTAGCTCGTTAATCAAAGATGGTTATGTTTCCTAACCATGAACAAAGAGTTGTTATTTGATTAACGAGGTCACATCATTAGTTGAATGATCTGATTGACATGACCCATTCCATTAGCTTAGCACCCGATCGTTTAGTATGTTGCTATTGCTTTCTTCATGACTTATACATGTTCCTATAACTATGAGATTATGCAACTCCCGTTTACCGAAGGAACGCTTTGGGTACTACCAAACGTCACAACGTAACTGGGTGATTATAAAGGAGTACTACAGGTGTCTCCAATGGTAGATGTTGGGTTGGCGTATTTCGAGATTAGGGTTTGTCACTCCGATTGTCGGAGAGGTATCTCTGGGCCCTCTCGGTAATGCACATCACATAAGCCTTGCAAGCACTGCAACTAATATGTTAGTTGTGAGATGATGTATTACGGAACGAGTAAAGAGACTTGCCGGTAACGAGATTGAACTAGGTATTGGATGCCGACGATCGAATCTCGGGCAAGTAACATACCGATGACAAAGGGAACAACGTATGTTGTTATGCGGTCTGACCGATAAAGATCTTCGTAGAATATGTAGGAGCCAATATGGGCATCCAGGTCCCGCTATTGGTTATTGACCGGAGACGTGTCTCGGTCATGTCTACATTGTTCTCGAACCGTAGGGTCTGCACGCTTAACGTTACGATGACAGTTATTATGAGTTTATGCATTTTGATGTACCGAAGGTTGTTCGGAGTCCCGGATGAGATCACGGACATGACGAGGAGTCTCGAAATGGTCGAGACGTAAAGATTGATATATTGGAAGCCTATATTTGGACATAGGAAGTGTTCCGGGTGAAATCGGGATTTTACCGGAATATCGGGAGGGTTACCAGAACCCCCCGGGAGACTAATGGGCCTATTGGGCCTTAGTGGAAAAGAGAAAAGGGGCAGCCCACAGCCTGGCCGCGCCCCCCCTTCCCCAAGTCCTAGTAGGACTAGGAGAAGGGGCCGGCCCCCCTCTCTCTCCTTTCCCCCTTGAGATTCCTAGTTGGAATAGGATTGGAGGGGGGAGTCCTACTCCCGGTAGGAGTAGGACTCCCCCTGCGCCTCTCTCTCTCTGGCCGGCCAGCCCCCCTCCCTCCAACCTTTATATACGGGGGCAGGGGACACCCCAAGACACACAAGTTGATCCTTGAGATCGTTCCTTAGCCGTGTGCGGTGCCCCCTGCCACCAAATTCCACCTCGATCATACCGTTGTAGTGCTTAGGCGAAGCCCTGCGTCGGTAGTACATCAAGATCGTCACCACGCCATCATGCTGACGGAACTCTTCCTCGACGCTTTGCTGGATCGGAGCCCGAGGATCGTCATCGAGCTGAATGTGTGCTAAGAACTCGGAGGTGCCGGAGTAACGGTGCTTGGATCGGTCGGATCGGGAAGAAGACGTACGACTACTTCCTCTACGTTGTGTGATCGCTTCCGCAGTCGGTCTGCGTTGGTACGTAGACAACACTCTCCCCTCTCATTGCTGTGCATCACCATGATCTTGCGTGTGCGTAGGAAATTTTTTGAAATTACTGCGCTCCCCAACAGTGGCATCCGAGCCTAGGTTTTATGGTTTGATGTTATTTGCACGAGTAGAACACAAGTGAGTTGTGGGCGATACAAGTCATACTTCCTACCAGCATGTCATACTTTGGTTCGGCGGTATTGTTGGGTGAGACGATCCGGACCAACCTTACGCGTACTCTTACGCGAGACCGGTTCCCTCGACGTGCTTTGCACATAGATGGCTTGCGGAAGACTGTCTCTCCAACTTTAGTTGAACCAAGTGTGACTACGCCCGGTCCTTGAGAAGGTTAAAACGGAGTCTATTTGACGAACTATCGTTGTGGTTTTGATGCGTAGGTGAGATGAGTTCTTACTTAAGCCCGTAGCAGCCACGTAAAACTTGCAACAACAAAGTAGAGGACGTCTAACTTGTTTTTGCAGGTTATGTTGTGATGTGATATGGTCAAGGCATGATGCTGATTTTATTGTATGAGATGATCATGTTTTGTAACCGAGTTATCGGCAACTGGCAGGAGCCATATGGTTGTCGCTTTATTGTATGCAATGCAATCGCGATGTAATGCTTTACTTTATTACTAAGCGGTAGTGATAGTCGTGGAAGCATAAGATTGGCGAGACGACAACGATGCTACAATGGAGATCAAGGTGTCGCGCCGGTGACGATGGTGATCATGACGGTGCTTCGGAGATGGAGATCACAAGCACAAGATGATGATGGCCATATCATATCACTTATATTGATTGCATGTGATGTTTATCCTTTTATGCATCTTATCTTGCTTTGATTGATGGTAGCATTATAAGATGATCTCTCACTAAATTATCAAGAAGTGTTCTCCCTGAGTATGCGCCGTTGCCAAAGTTCGTCGTGCCCAGACACCACGTGATGATCGGGTGTGATAAGCTCTACGTCCAAATACAACGGGTGCAAAACAGTTGCACACGCAGAATACTCAGGTTATACTTGACGAGCCAAGCATATACAGATATGGCCTCGGAACACGGAGACCGAAAGGTCGAGCGTGAATCATATAGTAGATATGATCAACATAACGATGTTCACCATTGAAAACTACTCCATATCACGTGATGATCGGTTATGGTTTAGTTGATTTGGATCACGTGATCACTTAGAGGATTAGAGGGATGTCTATCTAAGTGGGAGTTCTTAAGTAATTTGATTAACTGAACTTAAACTTATCATGAACTTAGTACCTGATAGTATCTTGCTTGTTTATGTTGATTGTAGATAGATGGCTCGTGCTGTTGTTCCGTTAAATTTTAATGCGTTCCTTGAGAAAGCAAAGTTGAAAGATGATGGTAGCAATTACACGGACTGGGTCCGTAACCTGAGGATTATCCTCATTGCTGCACAGAAGAATTACGTCCTGGAAGCACCGCTGGGTGACAGGCCTGCTGCTGGAGCAACGCCAGATGTTATGAACGTCTGGCAGAGCAAAGCTGATGACTACTCGATAGTTCAGTGTGCCATGCTTTACGGCTTAGAATCGGGACTTCAACGACGTTTTGAACGTCATGGTGCATATGAGATGTTCCAGGAGTTGAAGTTAATATTTCAAGAAAATGCCCGAATTGAGAGATATGAAGTCTCCAATAAGTTCTATAGCTGCAAGATGGAGGAGAACAGTTCTGTCAGTGAGCATATACTCAAAATGTCTGGGTATAATAATCACTTGATTCAGATGGGAGTTAATCTTCCAGATGACTGCGTCATTCACAGAATTCTCCAATCACTGCCACCAAGCTACAAGAGCTTCGTGATGAACTATAATATGCAAGGGATGAACAAGACTATTCCCGAGCTCTTCGCAATGCTGAAAGCCGCGGAGGTAGAAATCAAGAAGGAGCATCAAGTGTTGATGGTTAGCAAAACCACTAGTTTCAAGAAAAAGGGCAAAGGGAAGAAGAAGGGAAACTTCAAGAAGAACAGCAAGCAAGTTGCTGCTCAGGAGAAGAAACCCAAGTCTGGACCTAAGCCTGAAACTGAGTGCTTCTACTGCAAGCAGACTGGTCACTGGAAGCGGAACTGCCCCAAGTATTTGGCGTATAAGAAGGATGGCAAAGTGAACAAAGGTATATGTGATATACATGTTATTGATGTGTACCTTACTAGAGCTCGCAGTAGCACCTGGGTATTTGATACTGGTTCTGTTGCTAATATTTGCAACTCGAAACAGGGACTACGGAATAAGCGGACGCTAGCAAAGGACGAGGTGACGGTGCGCGTGGGAAACGGTTCCAAAGTCGATGTGATCGCGGTCGGCACGCTACCTCTACATCTACCTTCGGGATTAATATTAGACCTAAATAATTGTTATTTGGTGCCAGCGTTAAGCATGAACATTATATCTGGATCTTGTTTGATGCGAGACGGTTATTCATTTAAATCAGAGAATAATGGTTGTTCTATTTATATGAGTAATATCTTTTATGGTCATGCACCTTTGAAGAGTGGTCTATTCTTGTTGAATCTCGATGATAGTGATACACATATTCATAATGTAGAAGCCAAAAGATACAAAGTTAATAATGATAGTGCAACTTATTTGTGGCACTGCCGTTTAGGTCATATCGGTGTAAAGCGCATGAAGAAACTCCATACTGATGGGCTTTTGGAACCACTTGATTATGAATCACTTGGTACTTGCGAACCGTGCCTCATAGGCAAGATGACTAAAACACCGTTCTCCGGTACTATGGAGAGAGCAACAGATTTATTGGAAATCATACATACCGATGTATGTGGTCCGATGAATATTGAGGCTCGTGGCGGATATCGTTATTTTCTCACCTTCACAGATGATTTAAGCAGATATGGGTATATCTACTAAATGAAACATAAGTCTGAAACATTTGAAAAGTTCAAAGAATTTCAGAGTGAGGTTGAAAATCATCGTAACAAGAAAATAAAGTTTCTACGATCTGATCGTGGAGGAGAATATTTGAGTTACGAGTTTGGTGTACATTTGAAAAATTGTGGAATAGTTTCGCAACTCATGCCACCCGGAACACCACAGCGTAATGGTGTGTTCGAACGTCGTAATCGTACTTTACTAGATATGGTGCGATCTATGATGTCTCTTACTGATTTACCGCTATCGTTTTGGGGTTATGCTTTAGAGACGGCCGCATTCATGTTAAATAGGGTACCATCAAAATCCGTTGAGACGACACCTTATGAACTATGGTTTGGCAAGAAACCAAAGTTGTCATTTCTTAAAGTTTGGGGCTGCGATGCTTATGTGAAAAAGCTTCAACCTGATAAGCTCGAACCCAAATCGGAGAAATGTGTCTTCATAGGATATCCAAAGGAAACTATTGGATACACCTTCTATCATAGATCCGAAGGCAAGACTTTTGTTGCTAAATTCGGAAACTTTCTAGAGAAGGAGTTTCTCTCGAAAGAAGTGAGTGGGAGGAATGTAGAACTTGACGAGGTAACTGTACCTGCTCCCTTATTGGAAAATAGTACATCACAGAAAACTGTTTCTGCGACACCTATACCAATCAGTGAGGAAGCTAATGATGATGATCATGAAGCTTCAGGACAAGATACTACTGAACCACGTAGATCAACCAGAGTGAGATCCGCACCAGAGTGGTACAGTAATCCAGTTCTGGAAGTCATGCTACTAGATCATGATGAACCTACAAACTATGAAGAAGCGATGGTGAGCCCAGATTCCGCAAAGTGGCTTGAGGCCATGAAATCTGAGATGGGATCCATGTATGAAAACAAAGTATGGACTTTGGTTGACTTGCCCGATGATCGGCAAGCAATTGAGAATAAATGGATCTTCAAGAAAAAGACTGACGTTGACGGTAATATTACTGTCTATAAAGCTCGACTTGTCGGGAAAGGTTTTCGACAAGTTCAAGGGATTGACTACGATGAGACCTTCTCACCCGTAGCGATGCTTAAGTCCGTCAGAATTATGTTAGCAATTGCCGCATTTTATGATTATGAAATATGGCAGATGGATGTCAAAACTGCATTCCTGAATGGATTTCTGGAAGAAGAGTTGTATATGATACAACCAGAAGGTTCTGTCGATCCAAAGGGAGCTAACAAAGTATGCAAACTCCAGCGATCCATTTATGGACTGGTGCAAGCATCTCGGAGTTGGAATAAACACTTTGATAGTGTGATCAAAGCATTTGGATTTATACAGACTTTGGGAGAAGCCTGTATTTACAAGAAAGTGAGTGGGAGCTCTGTAGCATTTCTAATATTATATGTGGATGACATATTGCTGATTGGAAATGATATAGAATTTCTGGATAGCATAAAGGGATACTTGAATAAAAGTTTTTCGATGAAAGACCTCGGGGAAGCTGCTTACATATTAGGCATAAAGATCTATAGAGATAGATCAAAACGCTTAATTGGACTTTCACAATGCACATACCTTGACAAAATTTTGAAGAAGTTCAAAATGGATCAAGCAAAGAAAGGGTTCTTGCCTGTGTTACAAGGTGTGAAGTTGAGTCAGACTCAATGCCCGACCACTGCAGAAGATAGAGAGAAAATGAAAGATGTTCCCTATGCTTCAGCCATAGGCTCTATCATGTATGCAATGCTGTGTACCAGACCTGATGTGTGCCTTGCTATAAGTTTAGCAGGGAGGTACCAAAGTAATCCAGGAATGGATCACTGGACAGCGGTCAAGAACATCCTAAAATACCTGAAAAGGACTAAGGATATGTTTCTCGTATATGGAGGTGACAAAGAGCTCACCGTAAGAGGTTACGTTGATGCGAGCTTTGACACTGATCCGGACGATTCTAAATCGCAAACCGGATACGTGTTTACTTTAAACGGTGGAGCTGTCAGTTGGTGCAGTTCTAAACAAAGCGTCGTAGCGGGATCTACATGTGAAGCGGAGTACATAGCTGCTTCGGAAGCAGCAAACGAAGGAGTCTGGATGAAGGAGTTCATATCCGATCTAGGTGTCATACCTAGTGCATCGGGTCCAATGAAAATCTTCTGTGACAATACTGGTGCAATTGCCTTGGCAAAGGAATCCAGATTTCACAAAAGGACCAAACACATCAAGAGACGCTTCAACTCCATCCGGGATTTAGTCCAGGTGGGAGACATAGAGATTTGCAAGATACATACGGATCTGAATGTTGCAGACCCGTTGACTAAGCCTCTTCCACGAGCAAAACATGATCAGCACCAAGGCTCCATGGGTGTTAGAATCATTACTGTGTAATCTAGATTATTGACTCTAGTGCAAGTGGGAGACTGAAGGAAATATGCCCTAGAGGCAATAATAAAGTTATTATTTATTTCCTTATATCATGATAAATGTTTATTATTCATGCTAGAATTGTATTAACCGGAAACATAATACATGTGTGAATACATAGACCAACAGAGTGTCACTAGTATGCCTCTACTTGACTAGCTCGTTAATCAAAGATGGTTATGTTTCCTAACCATGAACAAAGAGTTGTTATTTGATTAACGAGGTCACATCATTAGTTGAATGATCTGATTGACATGACCCATTCCATTAGCTTAGCACCCGATCGTTTAGTATGTTGCTATTGCTTTCTTCATGACTTATACATGTTCCTATAACTATGAGATTATGCAACTCCCGTTTACCGGAGGAACGCTTTGGGTACTACCAAACGTCACAACGTAACTGGGTGATTATAAAGGAGTACTACAGGTGTCTCCAATGGTAGATGTTGGGTTGGCGTATTTCGAGATTAGGGTTTGTCACTCCGATTGTCGGAGAGGTATCTCTGGGCCCTCTCGGTAATGCACATCACATAAGCCTTGCAAGCACTGCAACTAATATGTTAGTTGTGAGATGATGTATTACGGAACGAGTAAAGAGACTTGCCGGTAACGAGATTGAACTAGGTATTGGATGCCGACGATCGAATCTCGGGCAAGTAACATACCGATGACAAAGGGAACAACGTATGTTGTTATGCGGTCTGACCGATAAAGATCTTCGTAGAATATGTAGGAGCCAATATGGGCATCCAGGTCCCGCTATTGGTTATTGACCGGAGACGTGTCTCGGTCATGTCTACATTGTTCTCGAACCGTAGGGTCCGCACGCTTAACGTTACGATGACAGTTATTATGAGTTTATGCATTTTGATGTACCGAAGGTTGTTCGGAGTCCCGGATGAGATCACGGACATGACGAGGAGTCTCGAAATGGTCGAGACGTAAAGATTGATATATTGGAAGCCTATGTTTGGACATAGGAAGTGTTCCGGGTGAAATCGGGATTTTACCGGAATACCGGGAGGGTTACCGGAACCCCCCGGAAGACTAATGGGCCTATTGGGCCTTAGTGGAAAAGAGAAAAGGGGCAGCCCACAGCCTGGCCGCGCGCCCCCCCTTCCCCAAGTCCTAGTAGGACTAGGAGAAGGGGCCAGCCCCCCTCTCTCTCCTTTCCCCCTTGAGAGTCCTAGTTGGAATAGGATTGGAGGGGGGAGTCCTACTCCCGGTAGGAGTAGGACCCCCCCTGCGCCTCCCTCTCTCTGGCCGGCCAGCCCCCCTCCCTCCAACCTTTATATACGGGGGCAGGGGACACCCCAAGACACACAAGTTGATCCTTGAGATCGTTTCTTAGCCGTGTGCGGTGCCCCCTGCCACCAAATTCCACCTCGATCATACCGTTGTAGTGCTTAGGCGAAGCCCTACGTCGGTAGTACATCAAGATCGTCACCACGCCGTCGTGCTGACGGAACTCTTCCTCGACGCTTTGCTGGATCGGAGCCCGAGGATCGTCATCGAGCTGAATGTGTGCTAAGAACTCGGAGGTGCCGGAGTAACGGTGCTTGGATCGGTCGGATCGGGAAGAAGACGTACGCCTACTTCCTCTACGTTGTATGATCGCTTCCGCAGTCGGTCTGCGTTGGTACGTAGACAACACTCTCCCCTCTCGTTGCTGTGCATCACCATGATCTTGCGTGTGCGTAGGAATTTTTTTGAAATTACTGCGTTCCCCAACAGGAGTGTGGAGGATACCTATCTGGATTTGGCAGCGAGTGCTGCTGATGCGACTGAACACTTTCGAGATCAGAAAGATCACGAAGTGGAAAAGCTTTTCTGGTCGCAGTTTCACAATCCAGAGCGTCCACTGGCAGTGGACGATCGTTTGGCTCAATGGGCCGAACTGAATAGGTTGTCCGGACTCGCCGTGAAGTACGTCATGGGTCATCTGTGGCCGGGGAGATCGGAGCCGAAGAGTTATTTCAACTTGGTGCAGCAATTCCTTGACGCGGTGCCGCGTATAAATGCAATGAAAAGGTCAGCATGCATAGAGGGCACAAGGATGGCTCTTGCCCGTGTTAAGACATACTGGGCAGAGATGGAGACCACCGTTGTTGCGTCCCGAGATTCGGAAAAAAGCCGAGTATCCTCCGAGCACTATTTTCAGGAAGTCCTTGAAGGCGCTCGTGCAATAGAGACGCAGTGCTCGAAAGATGCTATGTTATGATAGCATATGTAATTATAAAGTAATATTTTGATAAACTGTAGTGGCCTTTTTATACTTGTGCCTTCAAGTATTGGGAACACCTCCTATGCGGCCGTTTTAATATATATAAAAATCTGAAAGATGGCAGTCGTTGGCTTCAGCCCCCACGCACATAGTGTGGGGGTGCTCGCAGAAGACGCATTTTCACACTTAACCCAACGTCTTGGTCCTACAAAGGAGGTGATAGCGTAGCGGGCCAGGCAACCGGACTATAATGCTTTAACACTTTCACTTAGCCATAGGAGCTTGACAGTGAGACTATTCAGGTAGCTCCTTGGTGGCGACTGCGCTCATCCGAGTTCGGGGCGCGTATGTGCCTGACCGGGAAGTGACCCTTCGTTAAAGCAGAGGAATCCGATAGATTCCGATAGGTTATCGAGTGGCTGACCAGTCTCACGCTACATCATGACAGTCAGTTTTCGGCTTTCTCTACTGAGGTGCTCGCCCGGCCGAACCGGGGCACAATCGCAGTAGTTCTCCTGGTGCTACCTTAGCCGATAGAGCGGAACGTAAGGTAGCCGAACTCAGGAGCCGGGCAACCCAACATTTGACCAAAGACATGATTCAGAGCTGATGCATATAATGCCAAAACTCGCGACGCCAAACACTCCCTAAGGTGTTCGGTCTTTATGAGTGCGGGCAAAACAACACTCTATTAAAAAAGCCCCTAGTGTCCAGGTATGTGCAAAAATTCTGACGTGGCCACATGCCAAGATGCCAGCCTCCTCCTTGGTTATACCAGAAAAAACCAGGGGATGTGTAGCAACAAGAGACAGTAAAAAAGGTTTACGCAGGGTCTTAATCTAAAAAGAATCCTTTAGGACGGGTCCCTACTGCACGTCTGCGCCTGTGTCTCCGTTGTGCCGTATCCTGGACGGGCGCCGCACGACGTTCATCTGTAAAAGAGAGGAACTGAGTTGAAAACGGGTCGTGCCGAAAAAGTTTAAAATAAACAAAGTATAAAGTAAAATATATAAGATTGAGCTTTATTGTCTCTTATTGTATATGCATGGAGCCCCTAGTGTGGGGGTATATGGCCACTAAGCCTGCATCAATGATGATTTTGTACCGAACTCGTCTATCCGCGTTCGTGGTCTTTAATGACCTATTTTGAAGTTTTTTGGCCGGTGAGGCCATTTTGCTGTGGGGCTGTCAAGGCGGCCGCACAGTCCTCCGCTTGGGGAGGCGCACTTTAGCGCTTCCCCTTCAAAGAGATGATGCCTCGTGGACCAGGCATCTTAAGTGTAAGAGATGCATAATGCGGTATTGCGTTAAAGCGAGCGAAAGCTTCGCGTCCCAGTAGTGCTTGATAGCGACTTGAGAACGGGACGATATGGAAGGTCAGCTTTTCACGGCGGAAGTTATCGGCAGAGCCGAATATGACTTCGAGCCGGAGAAAACCCATACAACGGGTGTCCGCACCAGGTATTACCCCTTGAAAGGAGGTTTTGCTGCGGTGGATTTTTGCTGGGTTTACCCCCATGTGCTGGATTGCATCCTGATATATCAGGTTTAGTCCACTACCGCCGTCCATAAGGACATTTGAAAACTGGAGTCCGCCAATTATTGGATCGAGTATCAAGGCAGTCCAGCCTGCATTCTTGATATTTCTAGAATAATCTAGCTGATCAAAGATGATCGGTTTTGACAACCAGTGGCCGGACCCTTTGGGGATGGGCCGTGTGGTGCGTACCTTTACGGGCGCCGCACGTTTTGTTATGTGAAGTGAGTTCACTGTTTTTACTTCTTGTGGGAAGTTCTTTTGTTTCCTAGTACTCTGCTTTTGCGGTTCGTCCTCGTCTTCGCTTGGTGTGTCGAGCCCCTTGTGTTCGGCATTGAGTCTGCCGGATTGTTTGAAAACCCAACAGTCTCTGTGGGTATGGTTAGCAGGCTTCCCGGGAGTACTGTGTATCTGACATATCCTATCCAGGATTTTATTTAGGTTGGATGGATCGTCCCTGTTATCCTGGGGGGCGATTTTGCCTGATTTTGTCGTGAGCCTTTGAATCCGGCATTGACTGCCGTGCTCTTTGGACTTTTGTCCTTAGTCCGGCGACGGTCCTTGTTGCGTTGCGGTTTTCCGTTTCCATCCCTAGTTTCAGATGTACTTGGGTCGCAGGGGCTGTACCTTGCCAACCAGCTGTCCTCCCCTGCACAAAAGCGGGTCATGAGGTTTGTTAGTGCGGCCATTGTTCTTGGGTTTTCTTTGCCGAGGTGTCTGGCGAGCCATTCGTCTCGGACGTTATGCCTGAAAGCTGCTAAGGCTTCGGCGTCCGGACAGTCGACTATCTGATTCTTTTTAGTGAGGAATCTATTCCAGAACTGCCGAGCTGATTCTCCGGGTTGTTGGGTCATGTGACTAAGATCGTTTGCATCCGGAGGGCGGACATAGGTCCCTTGAAAGTTTGCTCGGAAAGCATCCTCGAGCTCTTCCCAGCTTCCAATTGTGTTTTCGGGAAGGCTTTTAAGCCAATGCCGGGCTGGCCCTTCAAGCTTAAGGGGTAAATATTTTATGGCGTGGAGATCATCTCCTCTAGCCATGTGTATGTGGAGGATATAATCCTCTATCCAGACTCCAGGGTCTGTTGTTCCATCGTATGCCTCTATGTTTACGGGTTTGAATCCCTCTGGAAATTCATGGTCCAGGACCTCATCGGTGAAACATAGAGGGTGTGCGGCGCCCCTGTATTTGGGTGTGCCAGATTCTGATGATGGCTTCATAGCATTGCTTACGAGAGCTTGCTTTCTTGGCCCATAAATGGACCTGGCTGGGCCATGATGCGAATCTTTAAGTGGGTCGCATGCCGATTTGAGAGCCGCGCCGCTTGCCGCTTTATGGGGTCGTCTATCCGACCGTGTGGCTTTCTCATTTTTTGAATGCGAGGGCTCTAGGGCCTCTTCGTCGAATTCAGGCAGTAGCTTTCTTTTCGGATAGCTTTTAGTGCGGCGACTGTCGCCGTATTTATCTGCGGTATTGATTACTTTGCTCCATCTAATCCAGAGTGCATCTTCCGCTGTTTTTAGCTTCCGCTTCTGCTTTTTTAGGATGCGTGCAGTTGCAACGAGCCTCTCATGGAGATTCTTCTGCTCCATAGGTTTATCCGGCGTGAGGTCTTCCGGAATGCCGTTTTCGCCAGAGGAGGGATGTTCGGTTTCTCCATCCGCGTTGCCATGTTCGGACGGTTGCTCTAAGGCCTGCTCGTCCTGTTCTATGGCTGGGTTTTTATCGAGGCGGGGCTTGGGTCGACGTTTACGCCGATGCTTTGATTGCTTTTTGGGGGGTCTATCTCCCATTCCTTCCCCTTTTTCCTTGTTGTCGCTTCCTTTAGGGGTATCCACCATGTACACATCATGAGATGAGGTGGCTGTCCAATGCCCTATGGGCGTTGGTTCGTCGGTATCTCCTGCATCCTCATCCATGCTGTCGATGTCTCCGGAGTCGAAGTTGAGCACGTCGTTCAAATTGTCGACAGTGGCTACCAAGTGGGTGGTGGGTGGGCTTTGAATTTCTTCATCGTTCGTATCCCATCCTCGCTGACTGTAATCCGGCCAGGGCTCTCCTGATAAAGAGAGAGACTTAAGAGAATTCAGGATGACGCTGAAAGGCGAGTGCTGAAAGATGTCTGCGGCGGTGAACTCCATTATCGGCGCCCGGTCGGATTCGATTGGTAGGGGCGCGGGGGGTTCGGAGTCCGGGGAGGAGTCCGGATCCTCGGAGTAACGGGTCATGCAGAGTGCGGGGCTAGCGTTTGGCTCGATGGCCTTTGAGATCACAGCCCCCGAGGTGACGTCCAACCGCTCGTCCTTGATTGGTGCAATAGGCTCCGAGTTAGGGATCGCAACCGATGCGTGTGCGGCCTCCAGGACACTGTCCGGAGGCAGAGCTAGATCATGCCCCTCGAGATAGTGCGGCACGCTTAGCCGTGGCTCGAATCCGTCAAATATCAAGTCTCCGCGGATGTCAGTCGTGTAGTTTAAGCTTCCAAACCTGACGTGATGGCCAGGGGCGTAGCTTTCGATCTGCTCCAAGTGGCCAAGAGAATTGGCCCGCAGAGCGAAGCCGCCGAAGACGAAGATCTGTCCGGGGAGAAAAGTCTCACCCTGGACCGCATCATTGTTGATGATCAAAGGAGCCATCAGACCTAACGGCGACGATACAGAGGAACTCTCAATGAAAACACCAATGTCGGTGTCAAAACCGGCGGATCTCGGGTAGGGGGTCCCGAACTATGCGTCTAGGCCGGATGGTAACAGGAGGCAGGGAACACGATGTTTTACCCAGGTTCGGGCCCTCTTGATGGAGGTAAAACCCTACGTCCTGCTTGATTAATATTGAAGATATGGGTAGTACAAGAGTAGATCTACCATGAGATCAAGGAGGCTAAACCCTAGAAGCTAGCCTATGGTATGATTGTTGTCTATGGAGTTGATGAAGTTGTCCTACGGACTAAAACCCTTCGGTTTATATAGACACCGGATAGGGTTAGGGTTACATAGAGTCGGTTACAATGGTAGGAGATCTTGAATATCCGCATTGCCAAGCTTGCCCTCCACGCCAAGGAAAGTCCCATCCGGATACGGGACGAAGTCTTCAATCTTGTATCTTCATAGTCCAGGAGTCCGGCTGAAGGTATAGTCCGGCTACCCGAACACCCCCTAATCCAGGACTCCCTCACTGGGGACATGGCTAACCATGATTAGTTTTTACACTCTGTAGAGGTTTGCGCACTTTTCCCCACAAGACTCGATCTCCTCCGTTGATTTTCTCGCACTACAGGGTGTTTGAGAAACGGATGACCGAGACACAGTCTTTCAGAAACATTAACTCTCTACTCCGGGCAGACCATACCAAACCTACAATCCCACTACCTGCTGATCCACCTCTTCAAGAGCTTCACGTAACTTACTCAACTATGCTAGAGCCCATAATAGCATGTGGCTGCACACGGAAGTTTCTAGCATGAATCATCTCAGTTCCCTTTGAGCCTGGGTGGCTGTCCATAGGAAGATCACACGGGTACTCCGGGATTTCCAAAAAAATACAGGCAACACTGGGTACTCCAGGTGCCTCAATCCACCCAGATGTGTATTTAAGTTGCCACCTTAAGTTGAACCATTAATTAACAATCTCACATCTATCATGGATTTCACTCACCCAAACCACGTCTACGAGCATAACATAGCAATATAAGCAACACATAGAAGTAACTCCCAGGGGTTTGAATGTAACAGGGTAATAGGTTCTACCTCATCAACTACTTCCCAACCCACATGTTAATGACATCCTAACCATGCAATGTTTGAGGATTGGAACTAATGCATAAAAACTGGGTGATAAAGGGATATGATCAAAGTGTTACTTGCCTTGCTGACGATCCGCGTAACCTAGAGACTCCAAATAACACGCTTCGCACTCCGGGAATTCTATCACAAACAGACAAAATCATACATAAGCAATAAAGCTAAGAAACATGGGTAAATCTCAAATAAAAGGTCTAATCAGAAAGTTCAACTTAAGAACTCCGGTTTGCAACAAGAATCAAACCGAATGGAGCAACGAAACTCAAACGGCGAAAGGAAGAAGATCCATTTACTAATCTAGACCTAGGTCAAATTTTACAGTAGAAAAAACTTGTTCAAGTTGGTTAAACAAAAAGAGGGTCTCGAGACGAAGATCTAGGCGCTTGAATCGCCTGATTCTGACTAACGAGCGAAAAGATAAACTAGAACGAAAATCGGATCAGAAATAATCGCGGAATAATCCAATAAAAGAAAACTGACGAATAGGCTAACGAATGAGCGTTCGTTGTCTGTAACTAACGAGCGAAAACCATTCATGAAAACGAACATACGGATGAACGTCCGCTAAAAAGAAAAACCGGGAAAAACCGGCGAACCAAAAAAAAACAAACTAGGGTTTTCTTAAAAAAACAGATCAGTTTTCTTTAAAAAAACCGGCGGCTACCTCGTCGGTCCGGCGAGATGCGGCGGCGACGGCAAGGCGAGGCGGCGTGGTAGCGGCAGCGGGCGGGGCTGCGAGTGGCGGGTGGTGGTGGCGGGGTGGGGTGGGTATATAAGGAGGGGGTGGTGCCTTGGGGGAGGGGGCACGACGCGGCAACGGAGTCCGAGCCGGACTCCTGTTCGGCGGCGGCGGTGGCGCGGTCTCCTGCTAGGAGACGGCGGCGCAGGGAGGTGGGCCGGCGCTGGGCTTCGGCCCAGCTAGGCCTTGGCGCGTTTTTTTAAATTAATTTTGCCGAAACAAAAAAAATCTTAGAAAATAAAATAAAAATCTAAAAATGCCAAAACAAATTTTCTCTGTCTAAATAAAATATTTAGAACGATATGAACATTTTCTTGGCCCTAAAATGGAATTTTTGAAAACGTGCAATTTTTCTAATGCAAACAAAATTGCAATAAAATCCAAATAAAAGCAAAAATTGATTTTAATATTTTTTCCTCCAATATTTCAATTATTTTGGAGAAGTCATATTATCTCCTCTCATATATTTTCATATGAAATATTTTCGGAGAGAAAAATAATTAAAGCCAAAATCCTGATTTCAATATTTGATAAAAATCAAATATGAAATCTGGGAAATCCCCAACTCTCTCCGAGGGTCCTTGAGTTGCTTAGGATTTCGAGGATCGCGAGACGAAATGCAATAAAATATGATATGCAAGAATGATCTATGTATAACATTCCAAATTGAAAATTTGGGATGTTACAAACCTACCCCCCTTAAGATGAATCTCGCCCTCGAGATTCGGGTTGGCTAGAAAATAGGTGTGGGTGGTGCTTGCGAAGATCATCCTCTCGTTCCCACGTGGCTTCGTCCTCGGTATGGTGGCTCCACTAAACTTTGCAAAACTTGATGAATTTGCTGCGGGTGACTCGACTAGCAAACTCCAAAATCTTGGCTGGCTTCTCCTCATAAGTCATGTCATTGTCCAACTGAATCGCCTCCAAGAGTATGGTATCTTTTAGTGGTATGTCGGCCATCTCAGCATGGCACTTCTTCAACTGGGAAACGTGAAACACATCATGAACTCCTGATAGTCCTTCAGGTAACTCCAACTTGTAGGCAACTTATCCCATCCATTCCAAAACACGATATGGTCCTACAAATCTCGTGGCTAACTTTCCCTTAACTCCAAAACGTTTCACTCCTCGCAAAGGCGATACTCGCAGATATGCTCGGTCTCCAATTTCATAGGTTACCTCTTTGCGTTTCGAATCTGCATAACTCTTCTGTCTGGACTGAGCTATCTTCAGTCTATCCCGGATCAGTTTAACCTTCTCCTCAGACTCTTTGATCAAGTCTGGTCCAAACAACTATCGGTCTCCGACTTCATCCCACATCAATGGTGTTCCGCACCTTCGTCCATACAGGGCTTCGAACGGTGCCATCTTCAAACTGGCTTGGTAACTATTGTTGTATGAGAACTCTGCGTAAGGCAGATTGTCATCCCAACTAGATCCATAATCTAGCGCACAGGCTCTCAACATGTCCTCTAGAATCTGATTGACTCTCTCGGTCTGTCCATCCGTCTGCGGGTGAAATGTTGTACTGAACTCCAATCTTGTTCCCAAAGTCTAGTGCAGCTGATGCCAAAACTTTGAAGTATACTGCGTTCCTCTATCCGATACGATGGTCCTCAGAACTCCATGCAGACATACGAGCCTGGTCATATATATCTTGGCCAACTTTGCACTAGTATAAGTTGTTTTCACTAGGATAAAGTGTGCCACTTTGGTCAAACGGTCAACTACTACCCATATAGAATCATATTCTGATTTAGTCCTGGGCAATCCGGTGATAAAATCCATGCCAAGTTTATCCCACTTCCATTAGGGTATCAGCATAGCCTGTAACAATCCTGCTGGCTTTTGATGCTCTGCCTTCACTCTCTGACATACATCACATACGGCCACATACTCGGCGATATCCTTCTTCATCCCTGTCCACCAGAAACGTTCTTTCAAATCCAAATACATCTTGGTGTTTCCGGGGTGTATCGAATATGGTGAGTCATGAGCCTCCTGAAGTATGAATTTTCTGATTTCTGTGTTGTTGGGCACATAAACACGGTCCACAAACCATAAGGTGTCGTGTTCATCCTCACAAAAACCTTTGGCCTTTCCTTCGCTCATTTTCTCCTTTATCTCGGCAATCTCTTTGTCATCCTTCTGAGCTTCTCGAATCTTTCCCAACAATGTATACTGCACCTACATTGTTGCAATAAAACCTCTAGGAACAATCTCCAATCGAAGTTCCCGGAGATCCTCTGCTAACTCCTTTGGCAATCCCGTGCTCACTAGGGTATTAGCATAACTCTTCCGGCTCAAAGTGTCTGCTACGACATTGGCCTTTCCTGGATAATAATGAAGCTTCATGTCATAATCCTTTATAAGCTCCAACCATCTCCTCTGCCTAAGGTTCAGCTCCTTCTGGGTGAAAATGTACTTCAAACTTTTATGATCCATATACACATCGTAATGGTTTCCAATAAGGTAATGTCTCCAAGTCTTCAACGCATGCACTATGGCTGCTAGCTCCAAATCATGTGTGGCATAATTCAACTCGTGTGGTGTTAGTTGTCGTGAGGCATACGAAACAACTCTTCCGTCCTACATAAGCACACTTCCAAGTCCTAAGCGAGAGGCGTCACAATACACTTGAAAATCCTTATGTATATCTGGCAATATCAGCACTGGGGCTGTAGTCAAACGTTTTTTCAGCTCCTGGAAACTTGCCTCACAATCTTCCGTCCATTTAAACTTGGTATCCTTCTTCAATAATTCTGTCATGGGCTTTGCAATCTTTGAAAAATTCTCAATGAATCTACGGTAGTATTGTGCGAGTCCAAGAAAACCGCGGATCTCGCTAACTGAAGTGGGTGCCAACCATTCAGTGACTGACTGAACCTTGGTGGGATCTACGGCTATACCTTCTCCTGATATAACATGTCTAAGGAATCCGACTTCTTTCAACCAAAACTCGCATTTGCTGAACTTGGCATATAACTGATGTTCCCTGAGTTTCTCGAAAACTAATCACAAATGCTCCTTGTGTTCCTCTTCATTCTTCGAGTATACCATTATATCATCAATGAACACCACAACAAACTTATCCAAATATTCCATGAACACCTTGTTCATCATGCTCATGAAATAGGAAGGGGCGTTAGTCAGTCCAAATGACATGACCGTATATTCGTATAGCCCGTACCGTGTGGTGAAGGCTGTCTTTGGTATATCCTTCTCTCGTATCTTCAACTGATGATATCCTGATCGCAGATCGATCTTCGAAAACAACTTAGCTCCTTGCAGCTGGTCAAATAGATCATTGATCATCGGCAATGGGTACTTGTTCTTGATTGTCACTTCATTCAATGCCCGATAATCAACAACCATTCTTAAGGACTTATCCTTCTTCTCAACCAAAAGCACTGGAGCTCCCCATGGTGATGAAATCCGCCGAATGTAACCTTTCTCCAATAACTCCTTGATTTGTTTCTTAATCTCCTCCAGAATATTCACGGGCATCCTACATGGTCTCTTGGATATTGGCCCTGTGCCTGGCAATAGCTCTATCAAAAATTCGATATCTCAGTCCGGTGGCATGCCTGGCAACTCCTCGGGGAAAACATCTGGGTAATCCTTTACTACAGGCACTTCCTCCTGAACAACTCCCGTGAGGGTATTTACTTGGCTACTTCATGGCGCATGCCTAGATATATACTTGATCCTTTTTCCCTCCGGGGTGATGAGACAAATTGACTTACTAACACAGTCAATGTTTCCTCCATACTTTGACATCCATTCCATTCCTAATATCACATCCAATCCTTGTGACTCCAAGATAATTAGGTCGGACGGAAAAACATGGCTACCAATGGTTAAGGGTATCTGGTCGCACCATCGACTAGCCATATACTCTGCTCCAGGTGAACTTACTAACAGAGGGGTTCTAAGGGTTTGGGTCGGTAGTTTAAACTTATCCATGAATTCCCTTGATATGTATGAATGCGATGCACCAGTATAAAAAAGAACAAGAGCGGTAAATGGCTTAACCAAAAACTTACCTATAACCATGTCTGGCTGCTCTTCAACCTCCTCCACGTTAACGTGGTTCACTTGTCCTTTGTTGAATGGATTGGGCTTCTTCCCAGCACTCCCGTTTGCGTTTCCATTCTTCCCTTCAGGGCACTCCGTGGCATAGTGTCCAGTCTTCCCGCACTTGAAACAAGTAACGTGGCTTAGGTCCCTCTTGGTGGGTGTGGCTGGATTTGGGCGGTTCTGATTGTTGCTTGCTCCATTCCCATTCATGGTGCCAGTATGGTTATGGTTACTTCCTCCATTATGGGTGTGGCCTCCATGGTTATGAACAAGTCCTCCCGAGTTTGGGGTTAGGCGAGGCTTCTGCTGAGCTCCTGAGTTATACCTCCCTTGTCCATACTTCCTCTTACAGCTCTCAATCTGCTGTTGCTTCCCTTCAATCATAAGAGCCTTATCCACCAACTCCTGGTAGTTGGTGAATGTTGCCACCATCAACTGCATACTCATCTCATCATTCAGCCCTTCCATAAACTTCTCCTGCTTTGTGGCATCTGTGGCCACATCATCAGGGGCATAGTGAGATAACTTGCTAAACTCATCCGCGTACTGAGCCACAGTATGGTTCCCCTGGCGTAAGTTGCGAAACTCACGCTTCTTCAAATTCATGGCTCCAGTTGAGACATGGGCTGTACGGAAGGCTTGCTGAAATTGGTCCCATGTCACTGTGGCTATAGGGTAGGTGACATTGTAATTCTCCCACCATGATGCTGCTGGTCCATCCAACGGATGTGCGGTAAAATGCACCTTCTTAGCATCAATACATCCTGAAGTGGTTAACTCCCTTCCAATCCTGCGGAGCCAATCATCTGCTACTATAGGCTCGGTGCTACTGGAAAACACCGATGGCTGCAACCTCAGAAAACGGGCTAAGTTGTCCACTGGTGATGGTGGTGGTGGATTGTTGTTGTTTATGTTGCCTTGATTCTGAACTAACAACTGCATCAGGCTATTCTGCTACTGAATCAACCGAGTGAGCTCCGGTGGGAATGCAAATCCGGGGTCACGTCTCGGAGGCATCTGATGGGTTTAGAGGGGAGAGATTAGAATAGAATGAGATCTAATGAGAAAGCACTACCCATATGCACATGAGACAAACACAATCATTTCACTCAATAAATCAAGCAAGGCATACAATCGGTCTAGAGCTATCGTAAAAGTGCTCGGACTACTCTATTTACATGGTGGGATACTACTACTGATATGGTGGTCTACTAAAAATATTCCTCGGTTGCAGACTCCATGATATCTGCTCCAGCTTCGTCTTCAAAGTCATCATCGCCCAGGTCAGAGTCGGTGTCGTCAATGATGATGTAGTCCTCCGGGCGAATCTCCTTGGGCTCTTCGTCTTCTTCTACTGGTGTGGGGTCTCCCATGAATATTCCGATCTTCTTAATCAGGTCGTCATTCTTCTCCACTAGTACGACGATTTCCTCCTCATAATCTTCATGTGTAGCCTTGAGTTCTTCCTCCAGTTCCGCAATCCTAGTCATTGCCTTCTTCAGATCTATCATGCCTGCACACATCTGATTCTCCTGGTGTCGAATGTGTTGGTTTAGTTCCTGGATGAAAGCTGCAATTGATCTATCCTTCCTGGTGTTGATCATCTCCCATTGCTCGTCTCGGCGCCCACAAATCTGATAGATAGTGTCTTTAAGCTCCTTGTGGTAAACTTCTCCAATGCGTCCCATGGTGATGTGAGCTGCCATACTCTTTCCTAGACTCCAGGTTGGTGCATCGAAGGAAAACTCTATGGGTTTAGTGGCTGGCGCGAAGGTCCTTCCTAGAACTTGAACTTGAATCATCCATCGCTCCTCTTCTGGTAACGTGGCGTTGTACGTCCCGGTGAAGCTGGGTATTCCTATGTTCAGGTACCTAGTGACTTCCTTCAGGTGTCGTCCAAAAGGTGATTCTTCCTCCGGTTGTGCAAACTTGTTCCTTGCATCCGCCATCCTAAAGAGTAGAAAATGGAGAGGAGTCAGAAATGAGAAGAGAGTGGTGATCTAGGGCTTTAGCTTAGTGGTCGTGTCCTACACTCAGTGTGTGCTCCGATACCATCTTGTAGCGACCCGACCTCAAACGGTCAAGTCTCTATGCTTCAGTGTCATCCCTGGATCGGTAATGCTGACACACACAGTACTCGAGGATTTATAACAGAGTAGCAATCACACACTTATTACATTGAATGTCTCCAAAGAGAACTTATTACAATAAATATGGCTTAAGGCCATCTAATACGATAACAACGGAAGGCTTGGAAGATAAAGTGAGTCCATCAACTCCAATGGCATAGCTGAGCTGCATGGCAATGACCTAACGAACCTTACTCCTCGTCTGAAAAGTCTGCAACATAATACGTTGCAGCCCGAAAACGGGCCAGCACATGGAATATGCTGGCAAAATAACACAATAGAGCAAGAACAGAATAATGCTATCACTACATGCATATTTTGCTGGTGGAAAGCTCTATGGTTATAGCTTTTGTGAAAAGCCAATTTTTCCCTACAACAAGGAATAGATTTTAATTTAACTATCATGGTAGTTGAAACATCATTGAGAAGGTTCCTCCAACTCAATCCCAATTAAAGTGATTATTAACCCAACAATATTAAATTAGAGTGATGAGATACTTAAGATACTCCAAGTACTAGATACTCAATATTTGTCCATAACCGGGGACACGGCTAACCATGATTAGTTTTTACACTCTGTAGAGGTTTGTGCACTTTTCCCCACAAGACTCGATCTCCTCCGTTGATTTTCTCACACTACAGGGTGTTTGAGAAACGGATGACCGAGACACAGTCTTTCAGAAACATTAACTCTCTACTCCGGGCAAACCATACCAAACCTACAATCCCACTACCTGCTGATCCACCTCTTCAAGAGCTTCACGTAACTTACTCAACTATGCTAGAGCCCATAATAGCATGTGGCTGCACACGGAAGTTTCTAGCATGAATCATCTCAGTTCCCTTTGAGCCTGGGTGGCTGTCCATAGGAAGATCACACGGGTACTTCGGGATTTCCAAAAAAATACAGGCAACACTGGGTACTCCAGGTGCCTCAATCCACCCAGATGTGTATTTAAGTTGCCACCTTAAGTTGAACCATTAATTAACAATCTCACATCTATCATGGATTTCACTCAGCCAAACCACGTCTACGAGCATAGCATAGCAATATAAGCAACACGTAGAAGTAACTCCCAGGGGTTTGAATGTAACATGGTAATAGGTTCTACCTCATCAACTACTTCCCAACCCACATGTTAATGACATCCTAACCATGCAATGTTTGAGGATTGGAACTAATGTATAAAAACTGGGTGATAAAGGGATATGATCAAAGTGTTACTTGCCTTGCTGACGATCCGCGTAACCTAGAGACTCCAAATAACACGCTTCACACTTTGGGAATTCTATCACAAACAGACAAAAGCATACATAAGCAATCAAGCTAAGAAACACGGGTAAATCTCAAATAAAAGGTCTAACCAGAAAGTTCAATTTAAGAACTCCAGTTTGCAACAAGAATCAAACCGAACGGAGCAACGAAACTCAAACAGCGAAAGAAACAAGATCCGTTTACTAATCTGGACCTAGGTCAAATTTTACAGTAGCAAAAACTTGTTCAAGTTGGTTAAACGAAAAGAGGGTCTCAAGACGAAGATCTAGGTGCTTGAATCGCCTGATTCCGACTAACGAGCGAAAAGATAAACTAGAACGAAAATCGGATCAGAAATCGCGATCAGAAATAATCACGGAATAATCTGATAAAAGAAAACTGACGAACAAGCTAACGAACGAGCATTCGTTGTCTATAACTAACGAGCGTAAACCGTTCATTAAAACGAACGTATGGACGAACGTTCGCTAAAAAGAAAAATCAGCGAACCGAAAAAAACGAACTAGGGTTTTCTTAAAAAAACGGATCGGTTTTCTTTAAAAAACCGGCATCTACCTCGTCGGTCCGGTGGTGGTGGCGGGGTGGGGTGGGTATATAAGGAGGGGGAGGGGTGGTGCCTTGGGGGAGGGGGCATGACGCGGCAACGGAGCCCGAGCCAGACTCCTGTTCGGCGGCGGCGGCGGCGTGGTCTCCCGCTAGGAGACGGCGACACAGGGAGGTGGGCCGACGCTGGGCTTCGGCCCAGCTAGGCCTTGGCGCGTTTTTTTTAAATTAATTCTGCCAAAACTAAAAATAAATCCCTGAAAATAAAATAAAAATCTAGAAATGCCAAAACAAATTTTCTCCGTCTAAATAAAATATTTAGAACGAGATGAACATTTTCTTGGCCCTAAAAATGCAATTTTTGAAAACGTGCAATTTTTCTAATGCAAACAAAATTGCAATAAAATCCAAATAAAAGCAAAAATTGATTTTAATATTTTTCCTCCAATATTTCAATTATTTTGGAGAAGTCATACTATCTTCTCTCATATATTTTCATATGAAATATTTTCGGAGGGAAAAATAATTAAAACCAAAAATACTCATTTCAATATTTGATAAAAATCAAATATGAAATCTGGGAAATCCCAAACTCTCTCCGAGGGTCCTTGAGTTGCTTAGGATTTCGAGGATCGCGAGATGAAATGCAATAAAATATGATATGCAAGAATGATCGATGTATAACATTCCAAATTGAAAATTTGGGATGTTACAAAGGAGATTCATCTGAAATTAGTTTTCATACAAGAGAGAAGGTAAGGCACAAGCAGAAATTTTGGAGTTCAAATTTTGAATTGATATCATAGACAGTACCTGCTGGGCTCCCAGCAGTTCTAATAGGGGTTTGGCCACTGGAGTAGGGGTAAAGTGTGGTACAGTTGGGCCTATGTTTTCTGTGGCTGCTGATCTATCGGATTTAACAGGTATCACTATCTTTTCCAAATACCTAGTTTGTACTCCTTGATGATCTGCACTCACCCTCTTTGTTTTGGACATCTATTACGAAAGAACAACATTTGACTGGAAAAACATAGTGTGACGGCACATGGAATATGTACAGAAAATGGATAGGTATGCTATATACTCATATATGATGCTTAAACTAAGTAGATGGTGTAACAAAGTAGAAGTAATGCAAGAGGTCAGATGCAAAATATGTGCGACCAATACAACTTTGCAAATTTAGAGCAAGCACCTTGATGGGTGAATAAGATAGGCCATCCTCCACCATGCCAAGTTTGTTAGCCAGTGGATCGTTCCGCAATATTCCTCTCATGCGCCCATTCTCATATTCATTTTGATAACGTTCAATATCTGACATGCATGAAAACATAAACACAAGTGAGATTTTCTTTGTAATGCAGAAGTGATTCTAATCCAATACTGCCTCCCTGTAAACCCCTTTGTGCTATCTCTGCAATTCTTTTAAAAGATGTCATGCATGCTGTAATTTGTTGTGTGCATTAATATAATGTGGCCTACTACTCAAAATATGAGAGCTCCAGAAGTGATGACACTTCGCAGATGATAGCTTCAACATATAGTAAAGAAGAACAAGTCGACTTGACCTGACAAATTCAAAATATACTAAGGGAGAACAACTCGACCTGACCAGTCGACCGCAAGAGAAGAGTATCATCTTAAAGAAGAGCAGAAGATCAAGCGGATTGAAGATAATACAAGTCTTTCAATACAATGTCGGTTGACCACCCATGATGAACCAGAGCGCACAGAGAAATACTATTCTTTCCGGTCTCTCCATATGTGGCTCACATGCATTTCGAAACTAAAGTAGGAACATTTAGCTAACCAATTAAATATCTCTTAGTTTTACTAATATCAGCAATAATATCAGATATGAATTTGTACAACTAAGCTTGTTTAGCTCGATGGGTGGAGCAGTGCTATTACGACACGAACCACGTAGGCTGATTGTGGTCATCATAAAATGGGGAAAACATAAGCATGATGAGTACAATGTTGACCATGGCAGTGGGATGGCAGATCTGAAGCTGCAAACCGCGCAAAGGGTAGTTAGCAACCGATGTTTGCTTTGAAATAACAACTAAGATTTGGTATGGACAAGAAAGTACGGTCAACAAGTGACAAAGAAATGCAATTATGATGTCTCTCTATATGTCACAACATGCATTTGGAAACTCAAGTGGGACCTTTAGCTAACCAATTAAATGTGTCGGTTAACTCAAGCGGGCTCTTCGTGAAGAGCCAGCTCTAGCACGTGCTCCTAGGCACTTTGTGAGAATGATAAGTGGGCCACATAATAAAAAAGTAGTACACTCTTTTGATCTATTATTGTACATGTTGGCTGTAAGATGGGCTGTAGATGACATGGCACTGGCTTATAGCCAGCAGCAAATGATAGGGGTTTCTTGTAAGGAATAATGTACATACTACTAGCGACAAAAGGGAATTCTAGGTTGCGTTGTACTCCAACGAGTACTACTAGTGGTCGCGGGAGTCTATACCTCGTTTTGTGGGTTCGATCCCGGCCAAACGCACATCGGCCTTTTTTAACGAAAAATGTATTTGGCAACCGTGTGACAGATTGCAAAACTGCCACACAATCCCATCAATGTCCGCGGACACGATCCCGCCGCCCGATCGACCAGCACCGTTTCGCTTCTCCCGCGCACGATCTTCTCACGATCCCGCCTAGCAGTTCCGCTTCTCCCGCGCGCGTGATCTTTTTTTCTTCTGTGCGCAAAAAATTAGCGCTAAGTGGGGTTCGATCCCTCAACCAACAGGTTCGCATGTAGGCTAAGTACCACTGGGATAATTTCATTGGCATGTGCACAAGCGGATTAGCTAAGTATTCAGGCTGTCAGAGTTCAGGTGGATCCAAACCAAGATTTGATCCATCTCGTGCTCGCGTAAATAGAAAAGCTTGGGCACTATCTAACAACTGACTAATGTTCAAAATTTGCTGCTACTATATATATCGGCATCTCAATTTCCGTACATCTCAACTTCCGTAATTCTATATTTGTTTTAGCTGACGATGGTAACTTTGGCCCGAATGAAAACATTGTTGAAACATTTCCCTGATAATCTCTGTGTAAACAACATGTTAATTTATGCACCGCAAACCTGATAACATATGAACACACACACGATGGTAACTTTGACTGGGGAAAAAGTTGTTGAATTTTACCACGATAACTTCTATGTCCATAACATGGAAACTTAAGATCTGCAGATCTGATAACTCACATACAAACATAGTGGTAACTTTTTGACCTAAGGAAAAGAGTTGGTGAAACATACTCTTGTAATTTTTGTGTAAAAAGTATGGTAATATACGCACCGCAGTGTTGGGAACTTACGTACAAACACCATGGTAAACTTTGATCGGAGAAAAAAATGTTAAAAACATACCGCAGTAATTTCTACGTAAATAGCATGATAATATATGTGTTGCAAATCTAATAACTTAGATATAAACACCACAATATCTTTTACCTAGGAAAGCCAACTTACAAGCATGCCTTCACCTCCATGCCCCTCGTGACCACCTAGCTGGCATCACCACCGTCGGCGTGTGACAACAACCTTGGCAGGAGCAGGAAGAGACTTCACTGCAAGGTTACATTGCCTAGTAGGCTCCTGAAATGTTCGATGAAGTGCGTGTCTGGTTCTTCCTGGTGTGGATAGTAGTTGTGGTCGAAAATGACATGTAACTTTTGATCAAATAAGATTTTAAAAGCAGCGTAGGCTTGATAATTTGCATATAAACATCATGATATCTTTTGACTCAGGGTAAACAAATATTGGAAAATATACCTTCGATAATTTTTGTGTAATAGCATGGTAATATACGCATTGTAGACTTGATAACTTACGTCCAAAACATCACGATAATTTTTGACCTGGGAAAAAATACCGTTGCAACAATGCTCCGGTAATTTTGATGTAAAAAACATAATTTTTAAGCAACCCAGACCTGATAACTTACAAACAAAATCATGTTGATTTTTTGACCTAAGACTTTTTTGTTTGAAACATGCTCGGTAATTTCTATGTAAATAATATGGTGATATAAACTCCAATAACCGATAACTTAGATACAAACATGTAACTTTTTTACCCAGAAAACTTTTTGTCAAAAAACGCATCGTCGCTAGCTTATGTGTAAATAGTATGCTAATATACCTCCCACGTACTCAATAATTTACGAACAAAACACCGCGGTAACATTAACCAAGGATGAAAAAGCTGTTCGGCGAGAACTTTTGTGAAGATAGCATGCTAATATACGAACCGTTCACCTGATAACTTGCGTATAAACAACGCGGTAAATTTGACGAAGGGGGGAACAATTGTTGAAAAATATACCCTGGTAATTTTTATGTAAATAGCATGGTCATATAAGAATTCAATACTGATAACTTAAGTACAAACACCGCCGTGACATATTTGACCATGGAGGAAAAAGTTGCTGAAAAATATAGCACGGTAAGTTCTATGTAAATAGCATGGTAATATAAGAATTCCATACCTGATAACTGAAGTACAAACACCGCGGTAACATTTTTTGACTAACGAGGAAAAAGTTGCTGAAAAGTATAGCACGGTAATTTTTATGTAAATTGCATGGTAATATAAGAATTTCATACCTAATAACTTAAGTACAAACACCGCGGTAACATTATTGACCAAGGAGGAAAAAATTACTAAAAATATAGCACGTTAGCTTAAGTACAAACAGCATGGTAACATTTTGAACAAGGAGAAAAAAGTTCCGGAAAAATATAGCACAGTAATTTCTATGTAAATAGCATGGTAATATACGAACCTCATACCTAATAAATTTAGTCGAAACACTGCGGTAACATTTGACCAAGAGGGAAAAAATTGTTGAAATATTGTGGTGATTTGCATCTGAAAAAGGAGGGAAGGGGACGCCTGAGTTTGTGAACCATCTGAACCGGTGCAAAACGTCCATAAAAAAGTTCCAAATCCCAGACAAGTGAGTCTGTCTGTTTGAATTTTCAGTTTCATTCAATCTCATTTCAGAAAGGTACAAGTAGCGTGTAAGTTGAAAGAAACCAATAAGATAGTGTAGACTAGTTGGTTGTTGTTGCTAAATTAGTTGTGGTAGGTTGTCGGTTCGATCCCCCCTCCCAGCGCATTTTTTCGCTTTTTTCAAGCTGCAAATGTGCGTGCGCAGAATCGGGACAGGCCCGCCCCCAGCTGGGGGATTCAGGTGGCCCAGAAAATCGGGCAAAGGGAGAGGTTCGTGCGGGGGGAACAGGATGGCCTAGAAAATCGAGAGAAGAAGGAATGGGTTTCATGCGACACGAGGGGGTGTGGTGGTTTTCGCAATCTGGCACACGGTTGCCAGTTATCACAGTCCGTTTTTTAAATATAGTACTACTACACTTCGCTGCGAGCCAATATTTTACATGGGTAGTTTGAGTTGAAGTCAAACAGACGTGCGGCCCCACAATCTGGGTGCACTGGACAACCTAGCCACGTGAACGGGTTTTCCTTCCCAGCATCCCGTGGCTCGCGTGCTCGCCCTAGCCGCACCTCGCTTGCAGCTTCCTCATCAGCTAGTAGCATATTTAAACTAGCGCCTCCCAATTAAGCCCGAGGAGCCGAAAAAGCCTTGCGGGGCATTGGGAACTGTGCAATATGGCTCTGTACGTAAAGTGCTCTACTCCCTCCGTCTAGGTGTGTAAGTCACCTTACGAAAACCAAATAATCCCAAAAGACTTAGGCACCGTACATTAACTCCCTTCTCATTTTTTGTTTTGTGGCATATCAACCAATAATATATGTGGGCTGTGCATGCTTTCAATGACTTGAGACTACCAAACATAACATGCAGTGGTTGGTTCATTGCATGCAATGTTATTAATTAGCAAAAAGACATTAAGTTTTCTCGTTTTCCTCTCCACCTTGGTCACGATGCACAACGTAAGATGACTTACACACCTAGACGGAGGAAGTACTACTACTCTGTAGCTTGTGGCGTTGCATGCATGGACTTCACTCCATTATCGACTCTACTATAAAAGAAATTCCTCTTGACGTGTTTTTTTGAAACGGAGGCAAAAGCTTTGCTTCATCTCATTCATTGCTAGCCTCTCACCCTTCCACCATTGCTAGCCTCTCTAGTACCGCACAACTTTCGCCGGTACCATAAACCCACCATTTACCTTCCTCAAAACAGCCACCATACCTACCTATTATGGCATTTCCATAGCCATTCCGAGATATATCGCCATGCAAGTTTCCACCGTTCCGTTTATTATGACACGCTCCATCATTGTCATATTTCTTTGCATGATCATGTAGTTGACATCGTATTTGTGGCAAAGCCACCGTTCATAATTCTTTCATACATGTCACTCATGAGTCATTGCACATCCCGGTACACCGCCGGAGGCATTCATATAGAGTCATATTTGTTCTAAGTATCGAGTTGTAATTCTTGAGTTGTAAGTAAATAAAAGTGTGATGATCATCATTATTTGAGCATTGTCCCAGTGAGGAAAGGATGATGGAGACTATGATTCCCCCACAAGTTGGGATGAGACTCCGGACGAAAAATAAAAAATAAATAAATAAAGAGGCCACAAAAAAAGAGAAGGCCCCCAAAAAAGAAAACAAAAAACAAAAAAAGAGAGAGAAAAAGAGAGAAGGGGCAATGCTACTATCCTTTTACCACACTTGTGCTTCAAAGTAGCACCATGATCTTCATGATAGAGAGTCTCCTATGTTGTCACTTTCATATACTAGTGGGAATCTTTCATTATAGAACGTGGCTTGTATATTCCAATGATGGGCTTCCTCAAAATGCCCTAGGTCTTCGTGAGCAAGCGAGTTGGATGCACACCCACTTAGTTTCTTTTTAAGCTTTCATACATTTATAGCTCTAGTGCGTCCGTTGCATGGCAATCCCTACTCACTCACATTGATATCTATTGATGGGCATCTCCATAGCCCGTTGATACGCCTAGTTGATGTGAGACTATCTTGTCCTTTTTGTCTTCTCCACAACCACCATTCTTTTCCACCTATAGTGCTATGTCCATGGCTCACGCTCATGTATTGCGTGAAGATTGAAAAAGTTTGAGAACATCAAAAGTATGAAACAATTGCTTGGCTTGTCATCGGGGTTGTGCATGATTTAAACATTTTGTGTGATGAAGATAGAGCATAGCCAGACTATATGATTTTGTAGGGATAGCTTTCTTTGGCCATGTTATTTTGAGAAGACATAATTACTTTGTTAGTATACTTGAAGTATTATTATTTTTATGTCAATATTGAAATTTTGTCTTGAATCTTTCGGATCTGAATATTCTTGCCACTATAAAGAGAATTACATGGATAAATATGTTAGCTAGCATTCCACATCAAAAATTCTATTTTTATCATTTACCTACTCGAGGACGAGCAGGAATTAAGCTTGGGGATGCTTGATACGTCTCCAACGTATCTATAATTTTTGATTGTTCCATGCTATTATATTATCAAGCTTGGATGTTTTATATGCATTAATATGCTATTTTATATGATTTTGGGGACTAACCTATTAACCTAGAGCCCAGTGCCAGTTCCTGTTTTTCCTTGTTTTTAACTATCGCAGAAAAGGAAAATCAAACGGAGTGCAATTGACCTGAAACTTCACGGAGATCATTTTTGGACCAGAAGAAGCCCAAGGAGTACTGGAGGTGGGCCAGAAGAGTCCCGAGGCCACCACGAGCGTGGGGGGCACGCCTCGTGGCTGCCTCGGGAACCCCCCTGACTTGTCCCCGACTCCAACACCTCTTATATAACCCAAAACTTCCAGAAAGAAACCTAGACCAGGAGTTCCGCCGGCAGAAGCCTCTATAGCCACCGAAAACCAATCTAGACCCGTTTCGGCACCCTGCCGGAGGGGGTAATCCCTCTCCGGTGGCCATCTTCATCATCCCGGTGCTCTCCATGACGAGGAGGGAGTAGTCCACCCTCGGGGCTGAGGGTATGTACCAGTAGCTATGTGTTTGGTCTCTCTCTCTCTCTCTCTCTCTCTCGTGTTCTTGAGGTGGCACGATCTTGATGTATCGCGAGCTTTGCTATTATATTTGGATCTTATGATGTTTCTCCCCCTCTACTCTCTTGTAACGGATTGAGTTTTCCCTTTGAAGTTATCTTATCCATTGAGTCTTTAAGGATTTGAGAACACCTGATGTATGTCTTGCATGTGCTTATCTGTGGTGACAATGGGATATCACGTGATCCACTTGATGTATGTTTTGGTGATCAACTTGTGAGTTCCGTGACCTCGTGAACTTATGCATAGGGGTTGGCACACGTTTTCGTCTTGACTCTCCGATAGAAACTTTGGGGCACTCTTTGAAGTTCTTTGTGTTGGTTGAATAGATGAATCTGAGATTGTGTGATGCATATCGTATAATCATACCCACGGATACTTGAGGTGACATTGGAGTATCTAGGTGGCATTAGGATTTTGGTTGATTTGCATCTTAAGGTGTTATTTTACTATGAACTCTAGGGCTATTTGTGACACTTATAGGAATAGCCTAACGGATTGATCGGAAAGAATAACTTTGAGGTGGTTTCGTACCCTATAATAATCTCTTCGTTTGTTCTCCGCTATTGGTGACTTTGGAGTGACTCTTTATTGCATGTTGAGGGATAGTTATATGATCCAATTATGTTATTATTGTTGAGGGAACTTGCACTAGTGAAAGTATGAACCCTAGGCCTTGTTTCACCACATTGCAATACCGTGTGTGCTCACTTTTATCATTAGTTGCCTTGCTGTTTTTATATTTTCAGATTACAAAAACCATTATCTACTATCCATATTGCACTTGTATCACCATATCTTCGCCGAACTAGTGCACCTATATACAATTTACTATTGTATTGGGTGTGTTGGGGACACAAGAGACTCTTTGTTATTTGGTTGCAGGGTTGCTTGAGAGAGACCATCTTCATCCTACGCCTCCCATGGATTGATAAACCTTAGGTCATCCACTTGAGGGAAATTTGCTACTGTCCTACAAACCTCCGCACTTGGAAGCCCAACAATGTCTACAAGAAGAAGGTTGTGTAGTAGACATCAGTTGCCATTTTTGATCTCCTTGCTCAAAGCTCCATTCACAAAACTGCTTTGGGGGATTGTTCTTTGGTATGTTACTCCTCCAATGGTCCAATTAGTTTTCGTTCTAGTGCTTTATTCATTGCAGATTTTTGCCGCTTAGGTGGCCCTGTTCTTGAGCTTGCATGTCAAATTTATGTGGTCAAAAGTAGTTTTAATGCATGATATAGCCTCTAGGCACTTGTAGGAGTAGTTGCTATCAATTTTGTTGAGTTTTGTTCACTTTTATTTTGAGTTACTAAAAATTTCAGAAATTTTTAGAGGAAGAAATATGTTTAGGAAAATGTACCAAGGTGGTTCCTCAAGGAATCAAGGACGCATGCCCGCGATACGTGAGTCAGACAATGAACTACCAAGAGATGCTCAAGTGCGGCCTTATGAATGGCCGTCCGAAGATTTTAAGGTTCAAGCGGGAATCAAGGAGGAATTTGATGCATATGTGCATAATGCTGATCTTGAGAGCTTCGAGGCAGATAAGTGCCTCCAATATTATTACCTAACTGATTCCTTTGTGAGAAGATTTAAATTTACATCATCACGCAATTCTCAAACTATCCTGTTTGATCTTTATGATAAATCTTATACCATGGACTTAGAAGATTTTAATACTGCATGTAAACTCTCGCTGTGGGTAGTGTTAGTGAACCTCGCAAATCTGAATATAAAGACTTTCTTGCTAGTATAACTATGGGGGAAACTAGGGAAATAACACAAGCTACCATAGGGAGCATTCATTTTCCTGCCATACATTATTTTGCTCTCTTCATAGGTAGATGCATTAATGGTAAGGATGAGGCATGTCACATGTGTGTTCCTTATCTTAGTGTTCTCAAGAGTGCTGTATTAGGAGATAGACAATATAACTTGGGGGCCATTGTTCCATGTAGGTTGCATAATAATAGTATTAATGGAGATCTCTTTGCTGGAATTTATGCAACTCGTTTAGCTGATTTTCTTGAGATACCCATACGTGGAGATGATATTGAGTTGCCTCCTGCTTATTTAGATTATAATGCTATGGTTCGTCATCAGTTTATTGAGAGGAACGATCAGTCCCTCCAGTACCGACTAATCTTTGACAGACGACGCACCTATCACGTCGCTCTCCCTGCTCCTACTTTCTTTGACTTTCAGGCAAAAAGGAGATATGTTATAACCAGGGAGGAGGCGAATGAGTACGAGAGGAGGGCAGAGGCAGCTCACCTCAAAGCTGCAGCTTTTTAGGCAGTAGCTGATGCATCTCAGTACGACCCCCGTTTCAACTTCGGATATCCACCAGGACATCCATGGGCATCGACCTACTTAGGCCAAAAGCCTAAGCTTGGGGGAGTACGTATCTCTCACCGACATTACATTCATGTTCACACACTCATGCCAATTGTCGGTGCTCATACTTTTTCATTTTATCGTCCATGCTAGTTTAATTTATTTTTAAGATTTCTTCTCGTGTGTTTGAAAAACCTTAAGAAAAACAAAAAAATTAGTTGTAGCTTTTAGCTAGTTTACTTTCCATGCTTGTAGTAGTAGTAATTAAAAATAAAACCCAAAAAAAGAAGATTTCTCGTTCTTCTTTTGCTTGTTGGGAGCTTTCCCGTGTAAATAGTTTTGTTCCTTTTATTTTTCTTTGGGGGTCGAGAGGAGAAGACCATATTGAAAATGTTGAGTGGCTCTCATATGCATTATTGTTGATCTAACAAAGAGCCCATATTACCTTGTCTTCTCCCATGTATTGAATGCTTGTAGATTCCAGCTTAGTCCAATGCACATGCACTATTATTATTATTATCCACACTATTCGGTCGTGCGAGTGAAAGGCAATAATGACGATATATGATGAACTGACTGAGATGAGAAAAGCTAGTATGAACTCGACCTCTCTTGTTTTTGTAAATATGATTAGTCCATCGTTCCTGATTCAGCTTATTATGAATACAACATGTTTGCAATGAAAATTAGAGATTATAGTTGCTTATGCCATGCTTAATTAGCTAGGAGTTTATAATGGTTTACCTTGCGTGCCAACATGCTATTAAAATGGTTGTGATGTGGTATGATGGGGTGGTATCCTCCTTTGAATGATTCGAGTGGCTTGACTTGGCACATGTTCACACATGTAGTTGAAACAAAATCAACATAGCCTCCACGATATTTATGTTCATGGTGAATTATATCCTACTCATGCTTGCATTCGGTGTTGATTAATTCTAATGCATGTTCATGACTTTTGTCGCTCTCTAGCTGGTCGCTTCCCAGTCTCTTTCTAGCCTTCACTTGTACTAAGCGGGAGTACTGCTTGTGCATCCAACTCCATAAACCCCCAAAGTTATTCCATATGAGTCCACCATACCTTCCTATATACGGTATCTACCTGCCGTTCCAAGTAAATTTGTATGTGCCAAACTCTAAACCTTCAAATAAACATTCTGTTTTGTATGCTCGAATAGCTCATGTATCAACTAGGGTTGTCTGTATCTTCCATGCTAGGCGGGTTATTCTCAAGAGGAGTGGACTCCGCTCCTCACTCACGAGAAAATGGCTAGTCACCGGGATGCCCAGTCCCATGCTCAAATCAAATCAAAATGATTGCAAACAAAACTCCCCTAGGATTGTTGTTAGTTGGAGGCATCCGTTGTTTCGGGCAAGCCATGGATTGATGTTTGTTGGTGGTGGGGGAGTATAAACTTTACCATTCTGCTTGGGAACCGCCTATAATGTGTGTAGCATGGAAGATATCGAGATCTCTTGGTTGTTATGTTGACAATGAAAGTATACCGCTCAAAATATTATTCATCTCTATTTCAAAATCGAGCTCTGGCACCTCTACAAATCCCTGCTTCCCTCTGCGAAGGGCTCGTCTATTTATTTATATGTTGAGTCATCATTCTCTTATTAAAAAGCACCAGTTAGAGAGCACCGCTGTCATTTGCATGTATTATCGTTAATTTACATTGAGTATGACTTGACTGGATCTCTTTTACCATGAATTGCAATGTCTAGTCAGCCCTTGATCTTTAAAGGTGCTCTTCATTTATGTTTTGCGGTCTCAGAAAGGGCTAGGGAGATACCATCTTGTTATATCATATTATGATTGTTTTGAGAAAGTGTTGTCATCCAAGATTTATTATTATTGCTCGCTAGTTGATTATGCCATTGATATGAGTAAACATGAGACCTAAATGTTATTGTGAATATGGTTAGTTCATAATATTTCCTGAAAACTTGAATGCTGGCTTTACATATTTACAACAACAAGATCAAACAGAGTTTGTAAAAGTTTTTCTTTATCACTTTCAATCTATCAACTGAATTGCTTGAGGACAAGCAAAGGTTTAAGCTTGGGGGAGTTGATACGTCTCCGTCTCCATCGTATCTACTTTTCCAAACACTTTTGCCCTTGTTTTGGACTCTAACTTGCATGATTTGAATGGAACTAACCCGGACTGATGCTGTTTTCAGCAGAATTGCCATGGTGTTATTTTTGTGCGGAAATAAAAGTTCTCGGAATGACCTGAAAATCAACAGAGATTATTTTTGGAATATATAAAATACTGGTGAAAAGATCCACGTCAGGGGGCCCACACCCTGTCCATGAGGGTGGGGGTGCGCCTACCCCCTGGGCGCGCCCCCTGCCTCGTGGGCCCCCTGATGCTCCACCGACATCCATCTTTACTCCATATATTCATGTTCGGGGAGAAAAAATCAGAGAGAAGGATTCATCACGTTTTACGATGCGGGGCCGCCGTGAAGCCCAAAACTCTCTCGGGAGGGTTGATCGGGAGTCCGTTCGGGGCTCCGGAGAGGGGAATCCGTCGCCATCGTCATCATTAACCTTACTCCATCACCAATTTCATGATGCTCACTGCCGTGCGTGAGTAATTCCATCATAGGCTTGCTGGACGGTGATGGGTTGGATGATATTTATCATGTAATCGAGTTAGTTTTGTTAGGGTTTGATCCGTAGTATCCACTATGCTCTGAGATTGATGTTGCTATGACTTTGCTATGCTTAATGCTTGTCACTAGGGCCCGAGTGCCATGATTTCAGATCTGAACCTAATTATGTTTTCATGAATATATATGAGTTCTTGATCCTATCTTGCAAGTCTATAGTCACCTATTATGTGTTATGATATATTAACCCTGAAGTGACAATAATCGGGATACTTACCGGCAATGACCATAGTTTGAGGACTTCATGTATTCATTATGTGTTAATGCTTTGGTTCGGTACTCTATTAAAAGGAGGCCTTAATATCCCTTAGTTTCCAATAGGACCCCGCTGCCACGGGAGGGTAGGACAGAAGATGTCATGCAAGTTATTTTCCATAAGCACATATGACTATTTGGAATACCTGCCTACATTACATTGATGAACTGGAGCTAGTTTTGTGTCACCCTATGTTATAACCGTTGCATGACTGATCGCATCTGACATAATTCTCCATCACTAATCCAATGCCTATGAGATTTTCATATATTGTTCTTCGCTTATTTACTTTTCCGTTGTTACCATTACAATCACTATAAAACCAAAAATATTACTTTTGCTAGCGTTGCCACTACTATCATATTACTTTGCTGCAGATATTAAGTTTCCAGGTGTGGTTGAATTGACAACTCAGCTGCTAATACTTGAGAATATTCTTTGCCCCCCCTTGTGTCGAATCAATAAATTTGGGTTGAATACTCTACCCTCGAAAACTGTTGCGATCCCCTATACTTGTGGGTTATCAAACTCCATGATATTCAATTTATTCAACAACTTACTCATAGGATATTAGTGAATCACAAGAGTAAATGACATAGAAAAGAGCTTCGTTGACAGGATGAATGCCGCTTACATAGCCTCCCTGGTAACTATTTGAGGACTCTATTTTATTTAAAAACTTTCAGATCTAAGTAGTTTATTAAAAGAGCAAGCAAAATGAAAATAAAATGGCATTCTAAGAATAGCACACATCATGTGAAGAAGCAAAAACTTAGGCTCAACCGATACTAACCGATAATTGTTGAAGGAAAAGGGCGGGATGCCTATCGGGGCATCCCCAAGCTTAGATGCTTGAGACTTCTTGAAATATTATCTTGGGATACCTTGGGCATCCCCAAGCTTGAGCTTTTGTGTCTCCTTAATTCCTCTCATATCACGGTTTTCCTAAATCTCAAAAGCTTCATCCACACAAAACTCAACAAGAACTCGTGAGATAAGTTAGTATATACCAATGCAAAAACCTTATCATTCTCTACTGTATCAAATAGCTAAAATTATTATTCAAGATTGCATACTAAATGCCTCTGCATATTTAATACTCCTATCCTCAAATAGAATAATTAAACAAGCAAACATATGCAAACATAACAACAATCTGCCAAAATGGTACAGTCTATAAAGAATGCAAGAGTATCAATACTTCCCTAACTCCAAAAATTATGAAACTTTTACACATTGTAGAAAATTTATCAGATCTCATTTTTCAAAAAGTTTCAACATTTTATCACATTTTGACTTTTCTAGCGAATTTTTGCAACAACGGTAAACTTTTTGTTTTCAAACAGCAACATGTATACTTGCAAAATAAGCATAGTAAAGGCTACCATTGCCACTTTTATTGAAATAAAAGATGCAAAACATTATTCTAAATAACAGCAAAAAAATCCTAACAAAATAAGTTTACGCTCCAAGCAAAACGCATATCATGTGACGAATGAAAACATAGCTCCAAGTGAGGTTACCGATAATGTTGGAGACGAAAGAGGGGATGCCTTCCGAGGCATCCCCAAGCTTAGGACAAGCATTATTTCCCGCAAATAAATCTTCAAACATATCATACTCATTAAACATACCATCCCCAAGCTTGTGGTTTTTCATATCATCACAATCATTCTTATCAATAGCATGAATGGCACCAATAGTATAGCAAACATTATTACCATATTCCTCCAAGCAAGTGCTAAAAAGATTTCCAAGATTATAAGAAGTATCAATATCTTCCCAATCATAATCATCACAACAAGCAATAGGCATAAGAATATCATCATCAAGTGCATCATATTCCACAATTATTTTTGATTCATTCTCATGAGGCACAATAATAGTAGGAGCAACATTATTTCGGAGAGATACCTTTTTACCTCTCTTATTTCTTCTTTTCTTCTTCTTCACCACACCATGTGTGGGTTTAATTAATTCTTTCAAACTTCTTGTTGAAGAGATTGATTGGATAGGAAGATCCTCCTTGTTACCTGATTCATCATAATAAACACTAAGAGGGTATTGGGAAACATTTTCCCTTTCATTAGTACTCTCTTCATATTCTACTTGTTTTCTTGTCTTTAGATAGTTGGCAATATAAGGATTCTCAATGCAATTTACCGTGAAAACATATAAATTTCCTCTAGATCAAAATCAAGAAATCTCTTGGGATTTGGAAAACCCTTAGTTATATGTTTCATGTCTTCATGCCCCAAAAGAAGACTAAGCTCTTTATGATGCTCAAGGGAAATCAAGTTATCACAATTTTTGGACACGATTTGATCATGAAACAAATTGCATTGGAGATTTAAATGACCACGTTCATTGAAAGTTCACAAGGATGGCCAAAAAATTACATCTTTCAGCACAATCATCTAGCCTCTCTTGCAACCTTTTTGTTTCTAAATATTTATGCTTCTTACAAAATCTATCTTCCCTTTTTGGTGTGCAAAGGCACTCCCAATTCGCTCCGCAAAAAGTGACATGCTTATAAGAAACATTTTTGTCATGACTTGTGCAATCATCATTAGAATTTTGGATATTCAAAGAATTCATACTAACAACATTGCAATCATGCGCATCATTCAAATATTTTGTGTCAAGCATTTTATTGACTCTGTCTTCTAACAATTGACCACAACTTTTCGATCCATCATTTTCAGGAAAGATATTATAAAGATGATCAATAATATGATGCAACCTCAATTCCATTTTTTGTAGTTTTCTTCTATAAACCAAACTAGTGATAAAACAAGAAACTAAAAGATGCAATTGCAAGATCTAAAGATATACCTTCAAGCACTCACATCCCCGGCAGCGGCGCCAGAAAAGAGCTTGATGTCTACTATGCAACTTTATTCTTGTAGACACGTGTTGGGCCTCCAAGCGCAGAGTTTTGTAGGACAACGACAATTTTCCCTCAAGTGGATGACCTAAGGTTTATCAATCCGTGAGAGGTGTAGGATGAAGATGGTCTCTCTCAAACGACTCTGAAACCAAATACAAGAAATCTCTTGTGTCCCCAACACACCCAATACAATGGCAAATTGTATAGGTGCACTAGTTTGGTGAAGAGATGGTAATAAAAGTGTAATATGGATTGTAGAAATATATTTTTATAATATCAATAAATAAAACAGCAAGGTAGCAAATAGTAAACGGGCACAAAAATGGTGTTTCAATGCTTAAAAACAAGGCCTAGGGTCCGTACTTTCGCTAGTGCAATCTCTCAACGATGCTAACTTAGTTGAATCATATGATTATCCCTCAAAGTACAGCAAAGAATCACTCCCGAGTTCCTATTAGCGGAGAAAAAAGGTAGGAATTGTTTGTAGGGTGCGAAGCCACCTCAAAACTATTCTTTCCGATCGATCTATTCAAGAGTTCGTACTAAAATAACACAAAGCTATTGTTTCCGTTCGATCTATCATAGAGTTCGTACTAGAATCACACCAAAGCATATTCATATTCATAATACTCAATCCACACAAAGAACTATAAAGAGACCCCAAAGTTTCCATCGGAGAAAAACATGCATCAACCCCTATGCATAGATTACCCCAATATCACCGCAGGAATCCGCGAGTGAATGCCATAACATATATCAAGTGAATCAATAAGATACCCCAATTGTTACCTCAAGTATTCATACCGCAAGACATATATCATGTGTTCTCATCTCTGAATATTCAATCCGACAAGACAAAACTTCAAAGGGTAAAGATTCAATTCATCACAACAAGGTATAGAGGGGAGAAACATCATATGATCTGACTATATTAACAGAGCCCATGATATAGATCTGTAACATCCCAAAATTTCAATTTGGAATGTTATACATTAGATCATCATTGCATATCATATTTTATTGCTTTTCTGGTTGATCCTAGAAATTCTACGCAACTCAAGGACCCTTGGAGAGAGTTGGGGATTTCGTTATTTTTATATTTGAGTTTTCTCAAATTTTGAAATAGGGATCATTTGATTTTATTTATTTTATCTTCAGTTATTTCTATTATCAAAATATGAGAGAGGGAATAAAATGACTTTCCCAAAATAAAGAAATATTGAGGATTTAATAAAAAAATCAAATAAGGTATTATTTTGGTTTTATTTGCTATTTTATTTGAATTTAGGAAAAAATTGCACGTTTTCAAAAATTGCATTTAGAGCCAAAAAATGTTCATCCTGTTCTAAATATTTTATTTAGATGGAGAAAATTTGTTTTGGCATTTTTAGATTTTTATTTATTTTTCTAGATTTTTTTAGGCGCAACGAGATTGTTAAAAAAAACCCCATGCCCGATTGGGCCAAGGCCCCAGCCGAGCAGGCCGGCCCAGCCAGCCGCCGCCGCCTCCAGCTGGATCGGGACCAGAGTCCCAATCGTCGCCGCCGCCGTGTCCGGGGAGGACACGCCTCTCGAGGCCGACCCCTCCCCCAAGTCGACCTCCCCCTCCCCCTTTATAACCGCCGCCACCCCCTTGCAACCCCAGACCGCCGCCCCGCCGCCTGCGCCGCCGCCGCACGCCGCCTGCCGCCGCCGCGCCGCTTGCCGCGCCCCTGCCGCCCGGAGCCGCCGCCACGCCGCTTGCCGCGACCCGCGTTGCCCGAAGCCGCCACCTCGCCGCCTCGCGCCACCGCCGCCGCCGCCGAGGTAGCCGCCGACCGGTTTTTGAGAAAAAAACCGATTCATTTTTTTGAAAACCCTAGTCTCCATTTTTTTAAATAAATAGATCGTTTTTTTGGTTTATTTATTTAGCGAGCGCCCGTTCGTCCGTTCGTTTTAATGAACGCGTTTTTTGTTTAGTTTCTGTTAACGAACGTTCGTTCGTTAACTGTTCGTCGTTTTTCTTTTTCTCGGATTAAATCCGCCGTTTTTCTGATCGCGATCTCTGATTCGATGTTCGTTCTAATTTATCTTTTCGCTCGTTTATCGGAATCAGGCGATTCAAGCGTCTGGAGTTTCGTCTCGAAACCCTCTTTCCGTTTAGCCAACTCAAACAAGTTTTTGCCACTGTAAAAATTGCCTTAGATCCAGAATAGTAAATGAAGCTTCTTTCTTTTGTCGTTTGCCTTTCGTTGCTTCGTTTGTTTTGATTCTTTTTGCTAACCGGAGTTCTTAAGTTGAACTTTCTGGTTAGATCTTTTGTTCGAGTTTTACCTGTGCATTAGTTGAGTACTTATTGTGTGCTTGTTTGTTTGTTTGTGATAGAGTACCCGGAGTGCGCCGCTTGCTACTTCGAATCCATAGGTTTCTCGGATCATCAGCAAGGCAAGTAACACTTTGATCATACCTCCTACTACCTAGTTTTATTGCATTAGATCAATCCTCACACATTGCATGATTAGGATCTAATTAAATTGTGGGTTTGGGGAGTAGTTGAGGTAGAACCTATTACCTGTTTATTATCAAACCTTTGGGAGTTACTCTACGTTTGCTTATTATTGCTATGCTATGCTAGTAGACGTGGATTGAGTGAGTGTATCCATGAAAAATGTGAGCTTTGTTAATTAATGGTTTATTTAAGGTGGCAACCTAAACACACATCTGGGTGGATTGAGGCACCTGGGTATTCCAGCGATTGCCTGTTTTCTTTTGGACCGCCACCCAGGCTTAAAGGGATCATGAGATTATTCATACTAGAAACTTCCGTGTGCAGCCACAAGCTACTATGGGCTCTAGCATAGTTGACTAAGTCGTGCGAACTCTTACAGTGGTAGACTAGCAGATGTAGGGGATGTAGGTTGGTACGGTCTACCCATTTGTAAGGTGCTAGCGCTTCTGAAAGACTATGTCTCGGTCATCCATTTCTCAAACACCCTGCAGTGCGAGAAAACCAACAGAGGAGATCGAGTCTTATGGGGAAAAGTGCACAAACCTCTGCAGAGTGTATAAACTAATCATGGTTAGCCGTGTCCCCGGTTATCGACATCTTGAGTATCTAGTACCTGGATTATCATGTGAATCTCATCATGTTACTCTAAAGTTAATTGTTGGGTTTTTAATGATGATGCTTAATTGGGATTGAGAATGCTGTCAACCATTCTCAATGTTTAACAACTACCATGGTAGTTAAATAAAATTTATTTCTTTGCAGTAGGGAAAAATTGGCTTTATGCAAAACTGTAACCATAGAGCTTTCCACCAGCCATATATGCATATAGAATAGCCATATTCTTGTATTACTCTCTATGTGTTACTTTGCCAACATATTCCATGTGCTGACCCGTTTCGGGCTGCAACTTTAATGTTGCAGACTTTCAGACAACGATTAAGGTGCCTTAGGTCGTGGTTCTATACTCAGTGATGCCGCTGGAGTTGATGGACTCACTTATCTTCCAAGCCTTCCGTTGTTATCGTTATTAGATGGCCTTAAGCCATATTTATTGTAATAAGTTCTCTTTTGAGACACTTGATGTAATAAGTGTGTGATTGCTACTCTGTTATAAATCCTTCAAGTATTGTGTGGTATCAGCATTATTGATCCAGGGATGACACCGAAGCACAGAGATTGGACCGTTTGAGGTCTGGTCACTACAAGATCACGAGAGAGAGAGAGATAAGTCACATAGCTACTGGTACAAATCCTTAGCCCCGAGGGTGGACTACTCCCTCCTCATCGTGGTGGCCGTCAGGATGATGAAGATGGCCACCGGAGATGATCCCCCCACTCCGCCAAGGTGCCAGAACGGGTCTAGATTGGTTTTCGATAGCTACGGAGCCCTGCGACGGCGACGGAACTTCTGATCTAGGTTAACCTCGAAGGGTTTCGGAATATTTGGGAATTTATAGTGCAAAGAAGGGGTGCGGGAGGCCACCAAGGTGGGCACAACCCACCTGGGCGCGCCAGGGGGCCCTGGCGTGCCCTGGTGGGTTGTGCCCCCCTCGGGCAACCCCAGGTGCAGCTTTGGCCCATTGGGTTCCTTCCGGCCCATAAAAAATCCACAAAAAGTTTCGCGGTGTTTGGACTCCGTTCGATATTGATTTTCTGCGATGTAGAAAACAAGCAAAAGACAGCAACTGGCACTGGGTCAATAGGTTAGTCCCAAAAAATAATATAAAGTTGCTATAAAATGATTGTAAAACACCCAAGAATGATAATATATTGGCATGAATACTTCACAAATTATAGATACGTTGGAGACGTATCAAGGGGCTGCTTTGGATCCATATGTTTCATGTTATGGTTAGGTTTACCTTAATTCTTCTTTTTTAGTTGCGGATGCTTGCGAGAGGGGTTAATCTTAAGTGGGAGGGTTGTCCAAGGAGGGGCAGCACCCAAGCACCGGTCCACCCACATATCAAATTATCAATGTAAAGAACGTGGATCATATGAGCATGATGAAAACTAACTTGATAATAATTCCCATGTGTCCTCGGGAGCGCTTTGCTTTATATAAGAGTTCGTCCAGGCTTGTCTTTGCTACAAAAAGGATTGGGCCACCTTGATGCACCTTGTTTACTTTTGTTACTTGTTACTCGTTACGAATTATCTTATCACAAAACTATTTGTTACCGATAATTTCATTGCTTGTAGACAATACCTTGCTGAAAACCGCTTGTCATTTCCTTCTGCTCCTCGTTGGGTTAACACTCTTACTTATTGAAAGGACTATGATAGATCCCCTATACTTGTGGGTCATCACCTTGCATATTATAGTTCATCTTGAAGCCTTTGTAGCTTGGTGGCAGTGACTGAAGAACTCTGCCAATAACACTCTCAACTGGAAGATCAATTCCCAGCCGAGTCAAGTGGTTATGATACCCAGACATTTTAAGTATGTGTTCACTGATAGAACTGTTCTCCTCCCTCTTGCAGCTATAGAACTTGTTGGAGACTTCATATCTCTCAACCCAAGCATTAGTTTGAAATATCAACTTCAGCTCTTGGAACATGTCATACGCCCCGTTGCATTCAAAACGTCTTTGAAGTCCCAGTTCTAGGCCGTAAATCATGGCACATTGAACTATTGAGTAGTCATCAGATCGAGTGTGTCAGACATTCATAACATCTGCAGTAGCTCCTGCAGTAGGTCTATCACCTAGCGGTGCATCAAGGACATATTTTTTCTGTGTAGCAATGAGGATAATCCTCAAGTTACGGACCCAGTCCGTGTAGTTGCTACCATCATATTTCAACTTAGCTTTCTCTAGGAACACATTAAAATTCAAGGGAACGGTAGCACGAGCCATTGATCTACAACATACTAATGAACTCCCACTTAAATCAATATACTAATGAACTCCCACTTAAATCAACATACTAATGAACTCCCACTTAAATCAACATACTAGATATGCAAAACTATTAAGACTAACTTCATGATAAATTAAGTTCAATTAATCAAATTACTAATGAACTCCCACTTAAATCAACATCCCTCAAGTTGTCCAAGTGATATATGATCCAAATCAACTAACCCATGTCCGATCATCACGTGAGATGGGGTAGTCTTCAACGGTGAACATCTCTATGTTGATCATATCTACTACATGACTCATGTTTGACCTTACGGTCTCCAGCGTTCCAAGACCTTGTCTATACATGATAGGCTTGTCAAGTTTAACCCAAATATTCTGCATGTGCAAAACCGTCTTACACCCGTTGTATGTGAACGTAGAGTCTATCACACCTGATCATCATGAGGTGCTTCGAAATGATGAACTTTGGAAATAGTGCATACTCAGGGAGAACACTTTTATCTTGAAATTAAGTGAAGGGATCGTCTTATAATGCTACCGTCATTATAAGCAAAATAAGATGCATAAAGGATAAACATCACATGCAATCAAAAAATCTGTGACATGATATGGCCATCATCATCTTGTGCTTTTGATCTCCATATCCAAAGCATCATCATGATCTCCATGGTCACCGGCTCAACACCTTGATCTCCATCATTGTGTCGAGGTCGTCTCGCCAACTATTGCTAACACATAGTGATAAAGTAAAGCAATTACATGGCGCTTGCATTTCATACAATAATTAAGAGACAGCCCTAAGGCTCCTCCCGGTTGTCGATATTACAAAACATGATCATCTCATACAACAAAGTATATCACATCACGTCTTGCCATATCACATCACAACATAACCTGCAAAAATAAGTTAGACATCCTCTACTTTGTTGTTGCAAGTTTTACGTGGCTGCTACAGGCAACTAGCAAGAACCATTCTTACCTACGCAAAACCACAACGATGATTATCAAGTTTTCTGTTTTAACCTTCTTCAAGGACCGGACGTAGTCAAATTTGATTCAACTAAAGTAGGAGAAACAGACACCCGCCAGCCACCTTTATGCAAAAAAAGTTGCATGTCAGTCGGTGGAACCGGTCTCATGTGCGTGGACATGTAAGGTTGGTCCGGGAGGCTTCATCCCACAATTCCGCTGAATCAAAATAAGACGTTGGTGGTAAGCAGTATGACCATCACCGCACACAACTCTTTTGTGTTCTACTCGCGCATATAATCTACGCATAGACCTGGCTCGGATGCCACTGTTGGGGAAGGTTGCATGGAAAACAAAAAAATTCTACCCACACACATGATTTATCCATGGAGATGCATAGCTACGAGAGGGGAGAGTGTCTACGTACCCTCGTAGACCGTTAAGCGGAAGCGTTTATCAACGCGGTTGATGTAGTCGTACACCTTCACGATCCGCCCGATCAAGTACCGAACATACGACTTTCAGCACACGTTCAGCTCGATGACATCCTCGACTTATTGATCCAGCAAGATGGGCAAAGTAGTAGATGAGTTCCGGCAGCACGACGGCGTGGTGACAATGGTGATGAAATTATCTCCGCAGAGCTTCACCGAGCACTACGAAAATATGACCGAGGGTGAACTAGAGGGAGCAGGGCGCCGCACACGGCTTGGGGATCGTGGTGTCTGTTGTCCCTCTCCCTCCTCACATATATATAGGTGGGGGAGGGGAGGCAGCCCTAGGGCGCTCTTGATAGTGGCTTGAAGCTACGTCGGTATTTCCCTAAAGAGGAAGGGATGATGCAGCACAACGACGGTATTTCCCTCATCAGATCCCAACAAACACACCGCAAAAGAGTTACATCATATGGATCTCCAAGAGACCATTGTATTGAGAATCAAACGAGAGAGAGGAAGCCATCTAGCTACTAACTACGGACCCGAAGGTCTACAAAGAACTACTCACGCATCATCGAAGAGGCACCAATGGAAGTGGTGAACCCCTCCGTGATGGTGTCTAGATTGGATCTGGTGATTCTGGACTCTGCGGCGGCTGGAATTGATTTTCGTCGACTCCCCTAGCGTTTCTGGAATATTGGGGTATTTATAGAGTAAAGAGGTGCCCTGGTGGGTTGTGCTCCCCTCGGAGCAGCCCCCACGTGCTTCTTCGGCCCATTGGTTTTCTTCTGGTCCAAAAAAATCCACAAAAAGTTTCGTTGCGTTCGGACTCCGTTTGATATTGATTACCCGCGATGTAAAAAACACGCAAAAAATAGCAACTGGCACTTGGCACTATGTCGATAGGTTAGTACCAAAACATGATATAAAATGATTATAAAACATCCAAGATTGATAATATAATAGCATGGAATGATCAAAAATTATAGATACGTTGGAGACGTATCAGCATGCCCAAGCTTAATTCGAGCTCGTCCTCGAGTAGGTAAATGATAAAAGCCAGAATTTTTGATGTGGAATGCTGCCTAACATGTCATATCATATTTTTTTCTTTATAGAATGTACATTTGGACTTTTATATTGTTCAAAGCAATAGTCTAGTTTTGACATCATAACTTAAATACTCAAGCATATCAAGAAGCAACCATGTCTTTCAAAATATCAACGCTAAAATGAGCTATCTCTAGGCCATCATGCTCAATCATTGATCCATTCATGACACACACTCGCATATTAACTACACCCAATGCTCAAGTACGATCATAGTGCCTCCTAATTGGTGCTTTTATAAGAGAAGATGGAGACCCAAATTCAAAAAATGCATAAAGTAAAAGAAAGGCCCTTCGTAGAGGGACGTAGGGATTTTTAGAGGTGCCAGAGCTCAAAGCGAAAATTAAGAGATAAAAACATTTTGAGAGGCATACTTTTCCCACCAACAAAAACGACTTAGAGTTCCAAACACTTTCCATGCTAGATATATCATAGGCGGTTCCCAAACAGAAAATAAAGTTTATTCCTTTTTCCACCATACTTTCACTTTCCATGGCTAACTGTATCCACGGGTGCCTTCCATACCAACACTTTCCAAGGAATTTATTATTTGACAACATAAAGTAAATTCATTTTTCATTTCGGGACTGGGCATCCCTAATACCTTTGCCTTACTCTCGTGTAATGACAAGTGAATAAACACTCATCGTGAGAATAACACATCTAGCATGGAAAATATTGGCCACCCCTCACCACCTCACGAGCGGTACGAGCACACAAAAGAGAAATTTATTTTGAATATTAGAGATGGCACATACAAATTTTCTTAGAACGGCAAAAGAATACCGCATATAGGTAGGTATAGTGGACTCATGTGGCAAAAGTGGTTTAAAGGATTTTGGATGCACAAGTAGAGATCATACTTAGTGCAAAATGAAGGAGCAAAAGATTGAGAAGCGACCAACCAAGAAACGAATAATCTCATAAGCGAGCATTGAGCATAATTAACACCAAATAATGCACCACAAGTAGGATATAATTTCATTGCATGACTATTCACTTTTGTGCCTTCATAGGGAATCACAAACCTTAACACCAATATTCTTACTAAGGCATAATTACTCTTCAAGATGACTCACATATCACATCATCATATCTCAAAACTATTACTAAGAATCAAGTTTATTTTTTCCAATGATCTTCATGAAAGTTTTTATTATATCCTTCTTGGATATCTATCACTTTGGGACTAATTTTCATGTGTTGCTTTTGATAAGCTCAAAGAAATATAAGTGAAGATCATGAGCATAATATTTCTTTCTCTCAAATTTATTTAAGTGAAGCAAGAGAGAATTTCTTAAAAAATTTACTAACTCTCAAATAAATCTAAGTGAAGCAAGAGAGCATTTCTTCAAAAATACTAAAGCACACCATGCTCAAAAATATATAAGTGAAGCACTAGAGCAAATCCATAGGTCATAAAAATTTAAGTGAAGCATAAATAGCAATTCTAAAAAGTCATGGAATAATTTTGGCTCTCTCAAATAGGTGTGTCCAGCAAGGGATCAAGACTTAAAACACAAAATAAAACAAGCAAAGACTCATATCATACAAGACGCTCCAAGCAAAACACATAGTATGTGACGAATAAAAATATAGCTTCGAGTAAAATACCGATGGTTGTTAGAATAAAGAGGGGATGCCACTCGGGGCATCCCCAAGCTTAGTTGCTTGCTCTCCTTGGATAATAGCTTGGGATGCCGGGGCATCCCCAAGCTTAGGCTCTTCTTACTCCTTATTCCTTCATCCATCGCAAGATAACCCAAAACTTGAAAACTTCAATCACACAAAACTCAACAAACCCTTCGTGAGATCCGTTAGTATAAGAAAGCAAGTCACTACTATAAGTGATGTAGCAAACCAATTCATATTTTGTTCTTGCATTATATCTAATGTGTTCCAACTTTTCTATGGCAAAAACTCATCAAAGAAAACCATATATATATATATATATATATATATATATATATATATATATATGTTAGGATCTTTCCAACACATTGTGCTTGCCAAAGGATAAAATGTAAAAAGGAAAGGTGAAGATCACCATGACTCTTATATAAGGTAGAAGATAAAAGTAAAAGATACACCCTTTGCAGAGAGAAGAATAGGTTGTCATGCGCTTTTATGGTTGGATGCACAAAATCTTAATGCAAAAGAACGTCACTTTATATTGCCACTTGTGATATGGACCTTTATTATGCAGTCTGTCGCTTTTATTTCTTCCACATCACAAAATCGTATAAAGCTTATTTTCTCCACATTAATAGATCATACATATTTAGAGAGCAATTTTTATTGCGTGCACCGATGACAACTTACTTGAAGGATATTACTCAATCCATAGGTAGGTATGGTGGACTCTCATGGCAAAACTGGGTTTAGGGATATTTGGAAGCACAAGTAGTATCTCTACTTGGCGCAAAGAGATTGGCTAGCACGAGAGGGAAAGGCAAGCTCAAGATGTTGGACGACCAACTCTCTAACCCGCACTATACCAACCACACATTAACTGTGCTTGTCAAATGCCCTGAGGACGACCAGCCCTGGTGGCTCACATGTGTATATGGGCCACAAGAGGAGGAAGAGAAGGTAGAGTTCCTACATGATTTAGTGGATATTCGTGACCTGCACGCTGGGCCTTGGCTCGTGGCCAGAGATTTTAATCTCATCACTTGTGAGGAGGATAAGAACAATTCCTCGATCAACCAAAGAATGATGGGGAGGTTTCGGGCTAAGCTTAATGCCTTGGAACTAAAAGAGATATATTTGAACGGCAGAAGATACACCTGGTCGAATGAACGAAGAGTGGCTACCTTGGAGAAGATCGATCACGTCTTTGCTTTGAATGACTGGGACAAGGCCTATCCAACAAGTTTCCTTTCCGCCCTGGGCATGGCTGTGTCTGACCGTTGCCCGTTGATGTTCGATATGAATGTGAGCATTAATATGAAGAGTCGTTTCAAGTTTGAGTCGTTCTGGATTCGAGCCGAGGGTTTCATGGATGTAGTCAAGCTGGCTTGGTCCACCACACCTGTGGCCACCAATGACTACCTCATGTTGCATAACAAGTTGAGGGCAACTGCTGTGAGCCTCCAAAGGTGGAGTGGCCGTTGGATCGGTAATGTGAAACTGCAAATATTGATTGCACTTGACGTTATCAAACAGCTCAACATTGCCATGGAGACAAGAGCGTTATCTGATGCTGAGAGGGCACTGAGGAAATGTCTAAAGAAGAAGCTACTGGGCTTGAGCTCTCTGGAGAGGACGATAGCAAGGCAACGATCAAGGCTGTTGCAACTACGTGAGGGTGATGGAAATACTAGGCTATTCCATCAGCAAGCTAGTCATAGGCAGAGAAAGAATATCATAAGAGTAGTGAAGCACAACGACAACTTGTACTCTGGGCAGGACGAGGTGGCATCAACGGTGGACGCTTACTTTGGTGCAACTTTTGGTGCTGCGGAGGCAAGGTCACATGCTCTCAATCTTGACATGTTGGGCTTGCCGCATCTGGACTTACAACACTTGGAGAGCCCGTTCACGGATGAAGAAGTGGAGAAAGTAATCAAGAGCATGCCCATGGATAAAGCTCCGGGGCCGGATGGGTTCACCGGTCGTTTTTATGCAACTTGCCGGGACATAATCAAGGTGGATTTCATGAGAGCGATGAACAGTTTCTACAAGGGGGACATGAGAGGTTTGGCCGCAATCAATAAGTCCCTTTTCTCACTTTTGCCCAAGAAGGAGGGGGCTTTGGAGGTGAGTGACTTCCGGCCTATAAACCTTGTCCACGGGGCCATTAAGATCTTTGAAAAGGTTTTGGCTTGTCGGTTGGTGGAGGATCTCCCCAAGCTGGTTGGGAACCACCAGAGCGCGTATGTTAAGGGAAAATCGCTGCATGACAACTTCATGCTTGTGCAGAGCATGGCACGCCGTTTGCATGCTTTGAGGAGTTCAAGTGTGCTGCTAAAGCGAGATATATCTAAAGCATTTGACTCCGCCTAGTGGCCTTTCCTTATTGAGGTGTTGAATCAAATGGGCTTCGGACCAAGGTGGAGGTCTTGGATATGCGGGATACTTGCAACATCGACCACCAAGATCATGGTGAATGGTGACCCGGGAGACACAATATACAATTGTAAAGGGCTGAGGCAGGGGGACCCGATCTCCACAATGCTCTTCATTCTAACAATGGAGCCCCTTCAAAGGTTGTTTGAGGTGGCTATGGCTAGAGGTGTGCTATCACCCCTGGCGCGTGTTGGCATGAGGAAACGACTCTCTATCTTCACTGACGACGTGGTGCTATTTATCAAGCCAAATCCAATGGACCTTGGGGTATGCAAGTCTCTGTTTGAGATCTTTGGGGAGGCAGCAGGGCTGAGAATTAACATGAGCAAATCCGCGGCCCTACCTATCAGGTGCTTCGAGGAGGAGATTGCAATGACATGCAATGAGTTGCAATGCCCCTTGGGATCGTTTTCGATCAAGTATCTTGGGCTACCCCTATCGCTAAGGAAGCAATCCGCAACGCAACTGCAATTTTTGGTGGATCACATGGCAAACCAGCTACCGAAATGGAGGGCAGCTATGATGCCCAAGAGTGGGCGACTAACTCTTGCGCAGTCTGTCCTATGTGCGATGCCGATCCATGCTATGATGGCGTTGGACCTACCTGCGAGAACTATAGCAGCAATGAACAAGATTTGTCATGGTTTCTTATGGTGCCGAAGAGCTGAGGCAAACAATGGTAATTGTGCTGTTGCATGGGATATGGTCTATACGCCGAAGTGGGCAGGTGGATTGTGGTTGCCAAATCTAAGATCGATGAATATCGCCATGCAAGCTCGCTGCCGTGGCTCACGAGGACTGATGAGTCAAGACCTTGGAAGGAATTCAAAATCAAAGTCCCGGAAGAAGCACAAATGCTATGACAAGCAGCCATGAAGAGCAGTGTGCGGTCGGGGCGAACAACACACTTCTGGGAGGACTGATGGCTACATGGCCAAAGAATACATGAGTTGGCGCCGCGAGTCTATGATTTAGTGCACCCCCGCACTCGCAACCTGAGGATGGTCAGTACGGCCATGGAGGACGGCTCTTGGGCGATGGACATCAACCCCAACCTTAGACCGGAAACCTTGCATCAGTTTCTAGCGCTATGGCAAGTGCTCAATGGTTGGGAACTTCCTGACGAGGAGCCGGATGATATAGCATGGTCGTGGGAGACAAACGGGCTGTTCTCCATGAAATCGGCTTATGCGGCAGCTTTTTGGGGCTGGGAGGTGACCCCAACGGCGGACCTGACATGGAAATCATGTGCTCCTATGCAATGCAGGTTTTTCACATGGCTAGCCATGAAGAACAGATGCTGGACCTCAGATCGCCTAGCGCGCAGAGGCCTACCTCACCAGGCCGCATGTCCGTTCTGTGATCAAGAGGAGGAAACAATCAATCATGTTCTACTCACATGTGTTTTTGCTCGGACAATTTGGGCAGCGATCTTCGTCGTGTTGGGGACGCCGAGTTGGATTCCTACTACCCAAGAATCGCTGGTGGAGTGGGCCGTTGACAAGCGTGGATCAAACAACGTCAGCACGAAGGACCTTCGCACCATCTTCGCGCTTACCTGGTGGGAGTTGTGGAAGCATAGAAATGCCATTGTCTTCGAGGGCGCGCATCCTTCGGTTGAGCAGTTACTAAGAAACGTGTGCGCTGAGGGTTCCTCTTGGTCAACCACTGGGTTATTACGAGGATATGTAATGCCTTTCTTCGCTAGGGTAGAGAGGTGGGTGAGTGATGAAGATTAGCTTGTAACAAGAAAACCCTGTAAATTACAGTGGAGGCACTCTTGGCCTTTTCTTCTATAATATATGATATGCACACTCGTGCATATTCGAGAGAAAAAACATGTTGGACGATCCATGACAATATAATTTATCTCAGATGTAAGAAAACATAACACATTAAGTTGTCTTCCTTGTCCAACGTCAACTCTTTAGCATGTCATATTTTAATGAGTGCTTACAATCATAAAATATGTCCAAGATAGTATATTTATATGTGAAAACCTCTCTTTCTTTATTACTTCCTATTAATTGCAACGATGAACAAAACTATGTTTGTCAACTCTCAACAACTTTTATTCATCATACTCTTTATATGTGAGCTCATTACTCTCCATAAGATCCATATGATCTCTTTATTTCTTTTTATCTCTTCTCTTTTATTTTATTCCCTCAAGATCATAGCAAAATAATCAAGCCCTTGACTCAACACTAATCTTTATTATATATAGCTCACGGACTCGATTACATAGGAAGATCATAAAGCAAAACTCACAACTAGATCATACTAAAACTTTATTCTCCTAGATCAAGATATTATCAAAAGGATCGAACTAAGAAAAACGGTAAAGATAAAAGTGATGGTGATACGATACCGGGGCACTCCCCCAAGCTTGGCAGTTGCCAAGGGGAGTGCCCATACCCAAGGCTCAGTTCTTCTTTGTTGGTGAAGAAGATGATGGTTTTGTTAATGGCGTAGGCTTCTTCCTTAATTTGCGCTTGAGGACAGAATTTTGATCCCTTGGGTCATCGATCTCCTACTCCAGGCTTAGTATCTTTTTGCATAATTCCTGCTTGTTTTCCTGCAAGAGGCGAAAAGGGATAAACTCGATCTTAGGTTTATTTGCTCTATCCAGGAGGCTTGACTTTTTGAACTCCACATGCATGTCCCCAGGTTGAGGTAATGGGACTTCATCTTCATCTGAGCTCGTCTCCTCCTTTCCCTTAGGTTCATTGTCATCTTCTTCTTCTTCCGTAGTCCAACCACAATGCTCCACATCCCCATAGACCTTAGGATCCACAAGGTAGTCAGCCACATAGCTTTATCCTTCCGAATCCTGGGACGACATGTTGCTCAAATCTGTAGCAGGACAGCTCGAAACAAAGACACGAGATATTTGCATGATACGGTGGTCAAAACCTTTGGGAGATTATATAATGAATTTTTAACGACCAAAAGAAGTATCGTGCAAGAAAATGGAGTCCGGAGAGCACACGAGGTGCCCACGAGGCAGGGGGCACACCCAGGGGGTAGGGCGCGTCCTCCACCCTTGTGGACGCCTCGTGTCCTTCCCGAACTACTTCTTATTTTCCCTATTTTCTTAAATATTCCAAAACGGAGAAAATTTTCCATTAGAACTGTTTTGGAGTCGGTTTACTTACCGTACCACATACCTATTCCTTTCTGGAGTCTGAAACGTTCTGGAAAGTGTCCCTTATGTATTCCTCCGGGGTTACAGTTTCAATAACATTAGTTTCAACATTTATGGGATTACCTGAGATATAATGTTTGATTCTTTGACCGTTCACCACCTTCAGATTTGTGCCTTCGAAGTTGTTGATTTTTATGGCACCGGAATGATAGACCTCCTCGATAACGTAAGGACCTTACCATTTAGAGAGAAGTTTGCCTGCAAAAAATCTTAAACAAGATTTGTATAACAATACATAATCACCTACATTGAACTCACGCTTTTGTATTCGTTTGTTGTGCCATCTTTTAACTTTTTCTTTAAACAGTTTGGCATTCTCATAGGACTGGGTTCTCCATTCATCAAGTGAGCTAATGTAAAATAACCTCTTCTCACCGGCAAGTTTGAAATCATAACTGAGCTCTTTGATGGCCCAATATGCCTTATGTTCTAATTCGAGAGGTAAGTGACATGCTTTTCCATAAACCATTTCATACGGAGACATACCCATAGGATTTTTATATGCAGTTCTATAAGCCCATAATGCATCATCAAGTTTCTTGGACCAATTCTTTCTAGATGTATTAACAGTCTTTTATGAAATTAATTTGAGCTCTCTGTTACTCAATTCTACTTGACCACTAGACTGCGGGTGATATGGAGATGCAATTCTATGATTTACATCATACTTAGCAAGCATATTACGAAAGGCACCATGAATAAAATGTGAACCACCATCAGTCATTAAATATCTAGGGACTCCAAACCTCGGAAGAATAACTTCTTTAAGCATCTTAATAGAGGTGTTATGATCAGCACTACTAGTTGGAATAGCTTCTACCCATTTAGTAACATAATAAACAGCAACTAAAATATGTGTATACCCATTAGAGGAAGGAAAATGTCCCATATAATCGAAGCCCCAAACATCAAATGGTTCAATAACGAGTGAATAATTCATAGGCATTTCTTGATGTCTACTAATATTACCAATTCTTTGACATTCATCACAAGACAAGACAAACTTATGGGCATCGTTGAAGAGAGTAGGCCAATAAAAACCGGATTGCAATACCTTATGTGCAGTTCTATCTCCAGCATGGTGTCCTCCATTAGCTTCGGAGTGACACTCGCATAGGATTTGTTCCTGTTCATGCTCAGGTATACAATGTCTAATAATACCATCTACTCCTTCTTTATAAAGGTGTGGGTCATCCCAGAAGTAATGTCTTAAATCATAGAAAACCTTATTCTTTTGCTGGTATGTGAAACTAGGTGGTATAAATTTAGCAACAATGTAATTAGCATAATCAGCATACCATGGAGCAGTGCAAGAAGCATTTATGACAACCAATTGTTCATCAGGAAAGCTATCATCAATAGGTAGTGGGTCATCAAGAACATTCTCTAACCTAGACAAGTTGTCTGCAACGGGATTTCCAGCTCCCTTTCTATCAATAATATGCAAATCAAATTCTTGTAGCAGGAGAACCCATCTAATAAGTCTAGGTTTAGCATCTTTCTTTTCCATAAGATATTTAATAGCAGCATGATCAGTGTGAATAGTTACTTTAGAATCAATAATATAAGGTCTGAACTTATCACAAGCAAATACAACTGCTAAGAATTCCTTTTCAGTAGTAGCATAATTTCTCCGGGCATTGTCTAGAGTTTTACTAGCATATTGAATAACATTTAATTTTTTATCAACTCTTTGTCCTAGAACAGCACCTACACCATAGTCACTAGCATCACACATGATTTCAAATGGTAAATTCCAATCAGGTGGTTGAACAATAGGTGCAGAAATCAAGACTTTCTTAAGTATTTCAAATGCTTCTACACAATCATCATCAAAGACAAAAGGAATATCTTTTTGTAATAGGTTAGTCAAAGGCCGGAATTTTTTTGAGAAGTCCTTAATGAACCTCCTATAAAAACCGGCATGACCAAGGAAACTTCTTATACCTTTGATGTCCTTGGGACACGACATCTTTTCAATAGCATCAACTTTAGCTTTGTCAACTTCAATACCTCTTTCAGAAATTTTGTGCCCCAAGACAATACCTTCATTAACCATAAAGTGGCATTTCTCCAAATTCAAGACAAGGTTAGTTTCTTCACACCTCTGCAAAACTCGATCAAGGTTGCTCAAGCAATCATCAAAAGAGGATCCATAAACAGAGAAATCATCCGTGAAAACTTCACAAATCTTTTGACAAAAGTCAGAGAATATAGCCATCATGCATCTTTGAAAGGTAGCAGGTGCATTACATAAACCAAAAGGCATACATCTATAAGCAAAGGTATCGAAAGGGAGAGTAAAAGTAGTCTTTTCTTGATCATCAGCTGACATAGGCATTTGAGAGAAACCAGAGTAACCATCTAGAAAGCAAAAATGTGTATGTTTGGATAATCTTTCTAGCATTTGATCAATGAAAGGCAAAGGGTAATGATCTTTTTAGTAGCTTTATTTAATTTGTGGAAATCAATCGCCATCCTATAACCTGTAATAATTCTTTGCGGAATTAATTCTCATTAGGAACGACAGTGATACCTCCCTTCTTAGGACCACAATGGACAGGGCTTACGCACTGACTATCAGCAACGGGATAAATTATACCTGCTTCAAGGAGCTTTAATATTTCCTTTCTTACCACTTCTTTCATCTTAGGATTTAGCCGTCGTTGGTGATCAATAACTGGTTTGGCGTCTTTCTCCAAATTTATTTTGTGTTGACATAGAGTGGGACTAATGCCCTTAAGATCATCAAGAGTATGTCCAACAGCAGCACGGTGCTTCTTTAGAGTTTTCAATAATTTCTCTTCTTCATGCTCTGAAAGGTTAGCACTAATAATAACAGGATATATCTTCTTTTCATCAAGATAAGCATATTGAAGAGTATCAGGCAATGGTTTAAGCTCAAACACGGGATCACCCTTGGGTGGAGGAGGATCCCCTAGGATTTCAACAGGCAAGTTGTGTTTCAAAATAGGTCCCTGTTTAAAGAATACTTCATCTATTTCCCTTCTTTTATTCATAAACATATCATTTTCATGGTCTAGCAAATATTCTTCTAAAGGATCACTAGGAGGCACGACAATAGAAGCAAGACCAATAATTTCATATTTACTAGGCAATTCCTCATCACGGGGTTGTCTACTAAATTTAGCAAAATTAAACTCATGGGACATATCAACCAAACCAATAGTAACAACATCCTTTTTGCAGTCTATCCTAGCATTAATAGTGTTCAAGAAGGGTCTACCAAATATAATGGGACAAAAGTCATCTTGTGGGGAACCGAGAACAAGAAAATCAGCAGGGTATTTAACTTTCCCACACAAGACTTCAACATCTCTAACAATCCCAACTGGTGAAATAGTATCTCTATTGGCAAGCTTAATTGTAACATCAATCTCTTCTATCTCAGCAGGTGAAATATCATGCATAATTTCTTGGTATAAGGAATGAGGTATTGAACTTGCACTAGCACCCATATCACATAAGCCATGATAGCAATGATCTCCTATTTTAACAGAACTAACAAGCATGCCTACAACAGGTCTATGTTTATTTTTAGCACCAGGTCTAGCAATTCTAGCAGCTTCATTGCAGAAGTAAATAACATGCCCATCAATATTATCGGCCAAGAGATCTTTAACCATAGCAATAATAGGTTCAACTTTAATTTGCTCAGGGTGTTTAGGTGTCTTAATATTACTTTTGTTAACCACAGTTGAAGCTTTAGCATGATCCTTTATTCTAACAGGGAAAGGTGGTTTCTCAATATAAGCAGTAGGAACAACATGATCATTATAAGTGATCGTATTTTCTTCAAGTTTAATAGGTGCAACTACTTTTACTTCAATGTGAGGATTGTATTTAAACCACTTATCCCTTAGGGAGATCAACATGAGTAGCAAAGGATTCACAGAAAGAAGCTACTATCTCAGAGTCAAGTCCATATTTAGTGATAAATTTACAGAAAGCATCGATATCCATAAAAGATTTAACACAATCAAACTTAGGTGTTATACCTGACTCCTTACCTTCACCGAGGCCCCAATCTTCAGAGTTGCGTTTAATTCTTTCCAATAAATCCCATTTGAATTCAATAGCCTTCATCATAAAAGGTTCATTACAAGAAGTATCGAGCATGGAGCGATTACTGAGAGAAAGTCGGGCATAAATTTTTTGAATAATCATTTCTTTTGAGAGCTCATGATTGGGGCATGAATGTAACATTGACTTAAGCCTCCCCCAAGCTTGAGCGATGCTTTCTCCTTCGCGAGGCCAAAAATTATATATATAATTACGATCACGATGAACAAGATGCATAGGATAAAACTTTTTATGAAATTCCAATTTCAATAGTTGGTAGTTCCATGATCCAATATCATCACATAGCCTAAACCATGTCAATGCCTCTCCCTTCAAAGATAAAGGGAAGAATTTCTTCTTGATAACATCATCGGACATACCTGCAAGCTTAAATAATCCACAAACTTCATCCACATAGATTAGGTGCAAATCGGGATGCAATGTTCCGTCACCTGTGAAAGGATTAGCTAGTAGTTTCTCTATCATACCCGAAGGAATTTCAAAGTAAACATTTTCAATAGGTTCAGTAGGTTGAGGAGCAACTCTTTGCTCTACTGGTCAGGGTGAAGATACCTCGAACAAGACCCTCAAAGGATTGTGTTCCATAGTAACAAGTGACAGTAAATTTCAGCACACTATATAAATTTTTCCTTACCAAATTCCACCTACCAAAGGCGCTTCACTCCCCGGCAACGGTGGTAGAAAAGAGTCTTGATGACCCACAAGTGTAGGGGATCTATCATAGCCTTTTCGATAAGTAAGAGTGTTGAACCCAACGAGGAGCGGAAGGAAATGATAAGCAGTTTTCAGTAAGGTATTCTCTGCAAGCACTGAAATTATCGATAACAGATAGTTTTGTGATAAGGTAATTTGTAACGAGTAGCAAGTAATAAAAGTAAATAAGGTGCAACAAGATGGCCCAATCCTTTTTGTAGCAAAGGACAAGCCTGGAGAAACTCTTATATGAAGTAAAGCGCTCCCAAGGACACATGGGAATTATCGTCAAGCTAGTTTTCATCACGTTCATACGATTCGCGTTCGGTACTTTGATAATTTGATATGTGGGTGGACCGGTGCTTGGGTATTGTCCTTACTTGGACAAGCATCCCACTTATGATTAACCCCATTGCAAGCACCTGCAACTACAACAGAAGTATTAAGGTAAACCTAACCATAGCATGAAACATATGGATCCAAATCAGCCCCTTACGAAGCAACGCATAAACTAGGGTTTAAGCTTCTGTCACTCTAGCAGCCCATCATCTACTTATTACTTCCCAATGCCTCCCTCTAGGCCCAAATAATGGTGAAGTGTCATGTAGTCGACATTCACATGACACCAGTAGAGGGATGACAACATACATCTCATCAAAATATCGAACAAATACCAAATTCACATGACTACTTATAGCAAGATTTCTCCCATGTCCTCAGGAACAAACGTAACTACTCACAAAGCATATTCGTGTTCATAATCAGAGGGGTATTAATATGCATAATGGGTCTGAACATATGATCTTCCACCAAGTAAACCAACTAGCATCAACTACAAGGAGTAATCAACGCTACTAGCAACCCACAGGTACCAATCTGAGGTTTGGATACAAAGATTGGATACAAGAGATGAGCTAGGGTTTGAGATGAGATGGTGCTGGTGAAGATGTTGATGGAGATTGACCCCCTCCCGATGAGAGGATCGTTGGTGATGATGACGGTGATGATTTCCCCCTCCCGGAGGGAAGTTTCCCCAGCAGAACAGCTCTGTCGGAGCCCTAGATTGGTTCCACCAAGGTTCTGCCTCGTGGCGGCGGAGTTTCTTCCCGAAAGCTTGCTTATGATTTTTTCCAGGGTAAAAGACTTCATATAGCAGAAGATGGGCACCGGAGGCCTGCCAGGGGGCCCACGAGGCAGGGGGCGCGCCCAGGGGGGTAGGGCATGCCCCCACCCTCGTGGCCAGGGTGTGGGCCCCCTCTGGTACTTTCTTCGCTCAGTATTTTTTATTAATTCAAAAAGTGACTTCCATGAAGTTTCAGGACTTTTGGAGCTGTGCATAATAGGTCTCTAATATTTGCTCCTTTTCCAACCCAGAATTCCAACTGCCGGCATTCTCCCTCTTCATGTAAACCTTGTAAAATAAGAGATAATAGGCATAAGTATTGTGACATAATGTGTAATAACAACCCATAATGCAATAAATATCGATATAAAAGCATGATGCAAAATGGACGTATCAATATTCCAAAATAATTCTCCATAAATTTTAGCTCATATGGAGATGTGCAGAATAGGTATCTCTGATATAGCTTTTTCAGGTCCAGAATTCTAGCTGCCGATATTCTCCCTCTTTGTGTAAACCTTGCATATTATGATAGAAAAGGCATTGGAATTACTCCATAAAGTGTTATAAAGCATAAAAACATTATAAATAACAATAGGAAAACACGATGCAAAATGGACGTATCAACTCCCCCAAGCTTAGACCTCGCGATCGAAAATCATGTCCACATGTTTAGAGAGAGAGGTGTCGATAAAAAATACGGACATAGTGGCATCATGCATATTATTATAACAACAACATACTTTATCGCAAAACTTAACCATATAACTTCTCATGAACAAGTAACATTTCATCACAACATCGAAGTAAAAGCGTAAACTTTATTGCAAACTAACAAACTATGTTCTCAGTCAACTTTGCAACTACAATTCATCATATTTTTAGGAAGGGTCTCGTATCGGAGCCTTTTGGCAAGTCCACATACTCAACCATCATTTAGTCTTCTATGATTTCTAACACTCACAACATACATAAGAGAAAAAAGTTTCAACCGGACACAGAAAGATAGGGGCTTATAGTTTCGCCTCCCAATTTATTCACGTCAAGGTGATGTCAATGATAATTACTCATGATCACTCATATTCAACTGGATATATGTGCCTAGATCTTTCCTCACCACATGGTGCTTACAAAAGAGAAAATAAAAAGGAATAGAGAAGAATAATTTGACTCTAACATAAAAAGTAAATACATAAAAGTAAAAGATAGGCCCTTCACAGAGGGAAGCAGAGGTTGTCATGCGCTTTTTTGGTTTTGTAGGCACAATCTCTTAATGCAAAAGAACATCATGTTATATTGCCCCTTATGATAGCAACCTTTATTATGCAATCCATCGCTTTTATTACTTTGCCATCATGAGTTCGTACAATGCTTATTTTCCCTTACACTAAAAGGATCAAACACGTTTAGGAGCAATTTTTATTTCCTTTTTGCACTGATGACAGCTTACTTGAAGGATCTTACTCAATACATAGGTAGGTATGGTGGACTCTCAAAACATGGATTTGGGTTTAAGGTTTTTTGGATGCACAAGTAGTATCTCTGCTTAGTCGAATTTTTGGCTAGCAAAGATGTTGAGCAAGCACCACATGTTGAAGGATCTATGACAATATAATTTCTATGTGAATATGAACAAACATAAATCATTACGTTGTCTTCCTTGTCCAACATCAACAGTTTTGGCATATGATATTTAATGGGGGCTCACAATCATAGAAGATGTCCAAGATAGTGTATTTGCACGTGAATCTTCTCTTCCCTTATTAATTCTTTCATGAGTTGCATCATTGACCAATAGTATGTTTGTCAACCTTCAATAAATTTTACCACTTATACTTTTCCTTATGTGGTTTCATTACTTACCATAAGATTAGCATATGATATTCTTCATTATTTCTTTTTATTTTCATTGGAACATAAAAGTAAAGAAGCAAAAAATCAAACAAACTTTATTATATAACTCTCACTCGATTACATAGATAGATAGATCACAAAACTAGCACTCGAAAATAGATCATACTAAACTTTTATTCGACTAAATCATGAAATAACTAAGAATCGAACTAAGATGGGTAAAGTTAATAAAAGTGATGGTGATACGAAGCCAAGGGGAGTGCCCATACCCGTGTACTTAAGTCTCCTTTGGTGGGGATGATGATGGTGGTGGTGATGAGGTGCAAGCAAACTTATCCTCCGGCTTCCATGGCAGCAGCTCACCATCATAAGAAGAAGCATGAGTCTCATGAATCCTGCAACTAGCAGCTAAACTCATACCTTTAAAACTTGCCTCATACTCAAAAACTTGATTTTGAAGATCATAGATTTGGCTTTGCAGAAAATTGATTTGCTCGTTGAAGGTGAAGACGATGTCTATCATAGACCGGCCATCCACCTTGTGATCACGGGTGAATTCCGCAATCGTGGACTGATTGGCACTAAGTCCATGCTCCACCATCCCTTGGCACTTGAAGATCTCCTGCTCCATCGCCTCGAGCCTAGCCTCCATGCTTCCCATCTTCTTGGGTCCCTGAACATCCTGGATGTGGAGCACCCCCTCACGCAGCAATGGCTTGAGGGTGCTTTGTCACCTCCGACAGGTAGGGGTTGATGACCCTCTCAAAGAACTTGTCCTTGGAGGAGCTTGGTGCGGCCATGGCGATCTAGATCTGTCAAAAAAACAACACAAAACAAGAACAGAGGATTTCTCCGCGATACGGAGGTCAAATTGTTCGAGGATATATACAATTTTTTATCTTGGGAAACAAGTATACGGAAGGAAAATGGAGTCGGGAAGGTGCCCGAGGGGCCCACCACCAACCAGGGCGCTCCAGGTGGGGTAGACGTGCCCTGGTGTCTTGTGGGCACCTGGGTTGCCTTCCCGGTTGTTTCTTGTTTTCCTATTTTTCTTCTAATATTCCAAAACTGACAGAAATTATTTTTGTAGACTTTTCGGAGTCCGTTTACTTACCATACCACGTACCTCTTCCTTTTCAGGGTTTTGGAAGGTTTCTTTTATGTGTTTATCCGGTGTCATGGTTTGAATAATATTCGTTTCAACATTAATAGGCATACCTGAGATATACTGCTTAATTCTTTGCCCATTAACCACCTTCAGATTAGTACCTTCAACATTATTTATCTTAATAGCTCCAGAGCGAGAAACTTCTTCGATAATATATGGTCCTTCCCATTTGGAAAGAAGTTTTCCTGCAAAAAATCTAAAATAGTTGTACAATATAACATGTTCACCAACTTTGAATTCCCACTTTTGGATTCTTTTGTCATGCCATCTTTAAACATTTTCTTTGAATAGTTTGGCATTTTCATAAGCTTGGGTTCTCCATTCATCTAGTGAGCTAATATCAAATAGCCTCTTTTCACCGGCAAGTTTGAAGCCATAATTGAGTTCTTTTATTGCCCAATATGCTTTATGTTCCAACTCAAGAGGCAAATGACAAGCTTTTCCATAAACCATTTTGTATGGAGACATAGCCATAGGATTTTTATAACCTGCTCTATAAGCCCAAAGTGCATCATCCAATTTCTTAGACCAATTCTTTCGGGACCTATTGACAATTTTTTGTAATATTAGTTTTATTTCTCAGTTGCTAAGTTCAACTTGACTACTAGATTGAGGATGATAGGGTGATGCAATTCTATGGTTAACATCATATTTAGCAAGCATTTTACGAAAAGCACCATGAATAAAGTGTGAACCACCATCAGTCATTAAATATCTGGGGACTCCAAACCTAGGCAAAATAACTTCTTTAAGCATTTTAATGGAGGTGTTATGATCAGCACTGCTAGTGGGAATAACTTCTACCCACTTAGTGACATAATCAACAGCAACCAAAATATGAGTATACCCATTAGAGGAAGGAAAATGTACCATATAATCAAAACCCCAAACATCAAATGGTTCAACAACAAGTGAATAATTCATAGGCATTTCCTGAACAATTCAAATGGTTCAATAATAACTGAATAATTCATAAGTTGTTCTATAAGCCCAAAGGGCACCATCCAATTTCTTAGACCAATCTTATCATGAGCTATTGACAATTTTTTGCAATATTAGTTTAATTCCTCTATTTCTAAGTTCAACTTGACCACTAGATTGAGGATGATAGGGTGATGCAATTCTATGGTTAACAGCATATTTAGCAAGCATTTTATGGAAAGCACCACAAATAAAGTGTGAACCACCATCAGTCATTAAATATCTAGGAACTCCAAACCTCGAGAAGATAATATATTTAAGCATTTTAATGGATGTGTTATGATCAACACTGCTGGTTGGAATAGCTTCTACCCACTTAGTGACATAATCAACAGCAACCAAAATATGTGTATACCCATTAGAGGAAGGAAAATGTCCCATATAATCAAAACCCAAAACATTAAATGGTTCAACAACAAGTGAATAATTCATAGGAATTTCCTGACGCTTATCGATATTACCAACTGTTTGACATTCATCACAAGACAAGACAAACTTACATGCATCCTTGAAGAGAGTAGGCCAATAAAAACCAAATTGTAATACCTTATGTGCAGTTCTATCTCCCACATGATGCCCTCCATAGGCTTCAGAGTGACACTTCTATAGGATTTGTTCCTGTTCATGCTCGGGTACACAACATCTAATAATACCGTCTACTCCTTCTTTATAAAGATGTGGGTCATCCCAAAAGTAGTGTCTTAAGTCATAGAATGTTTTTTTTCTTTTGTTGGTATGTGAAACTAGGTGGTATAAATTTAGCAACAATATAATTAGCATAGTCAGCATACCAAGGAGTATTATGAGAAGCATTTATTATAGCTAGTTGTTCATCAGGGAAACTATCATCAATAGGTAGTGGGTCATCAAGAATATTTTCTAACCTAGACAAGTTGTCAGCTACAGGGTTCTCAGCTCCTTTCCTATCAGTAATATGTAAATCAAATTCTTGTAGCAAGAGAACCCACCTGATGAGTCTAGGTTTAGCATCTTTCTTTTCCATAAGATATTTTATAGCAACATGATCGGTGTGAGCAATTACTTTGGAATCAACAATGTAAGATCTGAATTTATCACAAGCAAACACAACTGCTAAAAATTCTTTTCTAGTAGTAGCATAATTTCTTTGGGCACTGTCTAGAGTTTTGCTAGCATAAGGATAACATTTAGTTTCTTATCAACTCTTTGTCCTAGAACAACACCAACAACAAAATCACTAGCATCACACATAATTTCCAAAGGCAAGTTCCAATTAGGTGGTTGAACAATAAGTGCAGAAGTTAAGGCCTTCTTAAGTGTTTCAAAGGCTTCTACACAATCATCATATAAAATAAATGGAACATCCTTTTGTAAAAGATTAGTAAGAGGCCTAGAAATTTTAGAGAAGTCTTTAATAAACCTCAAATAGAAACAAGCATGACCAAGGAAATTACGAATGCCTTTAATATATTTAGGACACAACATTTTCTCAATTGCATCAACTTTAGCTTTGTCCACCCTAATACCTCGCTCAGAAATTTTATGCCCCAAGACAATGTTGTGACAAGTGTTCGAACAAGTGATGTCGACTCTGATGACTTCCCGATTAAGGTAGGACTGCATCAGGGGTCAGCATTGAGCCCTTATCTTTTTGCATTGGTGATGGATGAGGTCACAAGGGATATACAAGGAGATAGCCCATGGTGTATGCTCTTTATGGATGATGTGGTGCTAGTTGACGATAGTCGGACGGGGGTAAATAGGAAGTTAGAGTTATGGAGACAAACCTTGGAATCGAAAGGGTTTAGGCTTAGTAGAACTAAAACCGAGTACATGATGTGCGGTTTCAGTACTACTAGGTGTGAGGAGGAGGTTAGCCTTGATGGCCAGGTGGTACCTCAGAAGGACACCTTTCGGTATTTGGGGTCAATGCTGCAGGAGGACGGGGGTATTGATGAAGATGTGAACCATCAAATCAAAGCCGGATGGATGAAGTGGCGCCAAGCTTCTGGCATTCTCTATGACAAGAGAGTGCCACAAAAGCTAAAAGGCAAGTTCTACAGGACAGCGGTTCGACCCGCAATGTTGTATGGCGCTGAGTGTTGGCCGACTAAAAGGTGACATGTTCAACAGTTAGGTGTGGCGGAGATGCGTATGTTGAGATGGATGTGTGGCCACACGAGGAAGGATTGAGTCCGGAATGATGATATACGAGATAGATTTGGGGTAGCACCAATTGAAGAGAAGCTTGTCCAACATCGTCTGAGATGGTTTGGGCATATTCAGCGCAGGCCTCCAGAAGCTCCGGTGCATAGTGGACGGCTAAAGCGTGCGGAGAATGTCAAGAGAGGGCGGGGTAGACCGAATTTGACATGGGAGGAGTCCGTTAAGAGAGACCTGAAGGATTGGAGTATCACCAAAGAGCTAGCTATGGACAAGGGTGCATGGAAGCTTGCTATCCATGTGCCAGAGCCATGAGTTGGTTGCGAGATCTTATGGGTTTCACCTCTAGCCTACCCCAACTTGTTTGGGACTAAAGGCTTTGTGGTTGTTGTTGTTGTTGTTGTTGTTGTTGTTGTTGTAAGACAATGTCTTCATTAACCATAAAGTGACACTTATCCCAATTCAAGACAAGATTGGTTTGTTCACATCTCTACAAAACTTGATCAAGCTTGCTTAAGCAATCATCAAAAGAAATTCCGTAAACGGAAAAATCATCCATGAAGACCTCAACAATCTTTCCACAAAAATAAAGGAATATAGCAGTCATACATCTTTGCAAGGTAGCAGATGCATTGCATAAACCAAAAGGCATGCGTCTATAACCATAAGTTCCAAAAGGACAAGTAAAATGGTTCTCTCTTGATTAGGTTGTGATACAGATATTTGAGAGAAACCAAAATATCCATCAAGAAAACAAAAGTGTTTGTGCTTACATGATCTTTCTAGCATTTGATCAATGAAAGGCAGAGGGTAATGATCTTTTCTAGCAGTTTTATTTAATTTCCTAAAAATCAATTACCATTCTATAGCCAGTCACTATTCTTTGTGGGATAAGTTCATTTTTATCATTAGGAACCACAGTAATACCTCCTTTCTTAGGGACACAATAAACATGACTTACCCATCTACTATCAGCTATGGGATAGATTATACCTGCTTCTAGAATATTTAGTATTTCAATTCTTACCACTTCTTTTATCTTAGGATCCAGTAGTCGTTGGTGATCAACAACGGGTTTAGCATCAGGTTCCATATCTGATAGAGAGTGGGACTAATGCCCTTAAGATCATCAAGAATGTATCCAATAGCAGCACGGTGCTTCCTTAGATTTTTAAATAATCTCTCTTCTTCATGTTCTAAAAGGTTAGCACTATTAATAACATGATAAATCTTTTTATCATCAAGATAAGCATACTTCAGAGTGTCAGGCAATTGTTTTAATTCAAACACAGGATCACCTTTAGGTGGAGGAGGTACTCCTAGAGTTTCAGTAGGAAAATTGTGCTTAAGGAGAGGTTGTTGTTCAAAGAAAATTTTATCTTTCACGCAAGTGCATATCATTCTCATGGTCTAGCAAGTATTGTTCTAATGGATCAGTAGGAGGCATGTCGATAGAAGCAAGACCGATTATTTCATCTTTGCTAGGTGATTCCTTATCATGAGGTTGTCTATGATACTTAGAGAAATTAAACTCATGAGACACACAACCAAAACTAACACTAACAGTTTCTTCCTCACAATCTATCTTAGCATATTAACACTGTTCCCGAAAGGTCTACCAAAAATTATGGGACAAAAGTCATCTTGTGGGGAACCAAGAACTAGAAAATCAGTAGGGTATTATATTTTCCACACAAGTGATACGTCACCAACGTATCTATAATTTTTGATTTTCCATGCTATTATATTATCTGTTTTGGATGTTAATGGGCTTTATTTTACACTTTTATATTATTTTTGGGACTAACCTATTAACCCAAGGCCCAGTGCAAATTGCTGTTTTTTTCCTATTTTAGTGTTTCGCAGAAAAGGAATATCAGACGGAGTCCAAACGGAATGAAACCTTTGGGAGCGTGATTTTTGGAACAAACGTGATCCAGAGGACTTAGAGTGGACGTTAAGAAACGGACGAGGTGTCCACGAGGCAGGGGGCGCGCCTACCCCCCTGGGCGTGCCCTCCCCCTCGTGGGCCCCACGTGGCTCAACCGACCTACTTCTTCCTCCTATATATGTTCACATACCCCGAAAACATCCAGGAGCACCACAAAACCCTATTTCCACCGCCACAACCTTCTGTACCCAAGAGATCCCATCTTGGGGCCTTTTTCGGAGCTCCACCGGAGGGGGCATTGATCACGGAGAGCCTCTACATCAACTCCATGGCCCCTCCGATGATGTGTGAGTAGTTTACTTTAGACCTTCGGGTCCATAGTTATTAGCTAGATGGCTTCTTCTCTCTCTTTGAATCTCAATAAAAAGTTCTCCTCGATCTTCTTGGAGATCTATTTGATGTAACTCTTTTTTGCGGTGTGTTTGTCGAGATCCGATGAATTGTGTGTTTATGATCAAGTCTATCTATGAACAATATTTGATTCTTCTCTGAAATCTTTTATGCATGATTGGTTATCTTTGCAAGTCTCTTCGAATTATCAGTTTGGTTTGGCCTACTAGATTGATCTTTCTTGCAATGGGAGAAGTGCTTAGATTTGGGTTCAATCTTCCGGTGCTCGATCCCAGTGACAGAAAGGGAAATGACACGTATTTTATTGTTGCCATCGAGGATAAAAAGATGGGGTTTATATCATATTGCTTGAGTTTCTCCCACTACATCACGTCATCTTACCTAATGCGTTACTCTGTTCTTATGAACGTAGTACTCTAGATGCATGCTGGATAGCGGTCGATGTGTGGAGTAATAGTAGTAGATGCAGGCAGGAGTCGGTTTACTTCTCACGGATGTGATGCCTATATAGATGGTCATGCCTAGATATTCTCATAATTATTCGCTTTTCTATCGATTGCTCGACAGTAATTTGTTCACCCACCGTAATACTTATGCTATCTTGAGAGAAGCCACTAGTGAAACCTATGGCCCCCGGGTCTATTTTCCATCATATAAGTTTCCAATCTATTTTTACTTTGCAATCTTTACTTTCAATCTATATCATAAAAATACTAAAAATATTTATATTATCATTATTATCTCTATTAGATCTCACTCTCGTAAGTGACCGTGAAGGGATTGACACCCCCTTTATCGTGTTGGTTGCGAGGTTCTTATTTGTTTGTGTAGGTACGAGGGACATGCATGTGGCCTCCTACTATTGATACCTTGGTTCTCAAAAACTAAGGGAAATACTTATGCTACTTTGCTGCGTCACCCTTTCCTCTTCAATGGAAAACCAACGCAGTGCTCAAGAGGTAGCAAGAAGGATTCCTGGCACCGTTGCTGGGGAGTCTACGCACAAGTCAAGATATACCAAGTACCCATCACAAACTCTTATCCCCCGCATTACATTATTTGCCATTTGCCTCTCGTTTTCCTCTCCCCCACTTCACCCTTGCCATTTTATTCACCCGCTTTTTCCTTTCCTCTTCTCTTTTCTATTTCGTCTCTTTTTGCTTGTTTCTTGTTTGCTTGTGTGTTGGTTTGCTTGCTCGTCATGATGGCTCAAAATAATACTAAATTGTGTGATTTTTCCAATACCAACAATAATGATTTTATTAGCACTCCGATTCCTCCTCTTATCGATGTTGAATCTTGTGAAGTTAATGCTGCCTTGCTAAATCTTGTCATGAAAGATCCATTTTCCGGCCTTCCTAGTGAAGATGCCTCTACCCATCTGAACAACTTTGTTGATTTGTGTGATATCCAAAAGAAGAAAGATGTGGATAATGATATTGTTAAACTGAAGCTATTCCCGTTTTCCCTTAGAGATCGTGCTAAAACTTGGTTTTCGTCTTTGCCAAAAATAGTATTGATTCATGGAATAACTGCAAAGATGCTTTTATGTCTAAGTATTTTTCTCCCGTTAAGATCATCACTCTTAGAAACGATATTATGAATTTTAAGCAACTTGATCATGAACATGTTGCACAAGCTATGGAGAGGATGAAATTAATGATACGTAATTGCTCTACACATGGTTTGAATCTTCGGATGATTATACAAAAAATTTATGCCGGATTGAACTTTGCTTCTAGAAATCTTTTAGATTCGGCCGCGGGAGGCACTTTTATGGAAATCACTTTAGGAGAAGCTACTAAACTCCTAGATAATATTATGGTTAATTATTCTCAATGGCATACTGAAAGATCTACTAATAAAGAGGTGCATGCTATAGAATAAATCAATGTTTTGAGTGGAAAGATGGATGAACTTATGAAATTCTTTGCTAATAAAAGTGTTTCTTCTGATCCTAATGATATGCCTTTGTCCACTTTGATTGAGAATAATAATGAATCTATGGATGTGAATTTTGTTGGTAGGAACAATTTTGGTAATTACGCGTATAGAGGTAATTTTAATCCTAGGCCGTTTCCTAGTAATTCCTCTAATAATTATGGTAATTCCTACAAAAATTCTTATGGAAATTATAATAATATTCCCTCTGATTTTGAATCTAATATTAAAGAATTTATTAGTTCGCAGAAGAGTTTCAATGCTTTGATTGAAGAAAAATTGTCTAAGATTGATGAGTTGGCTAGGAACGTGGATAGAATTTCTCTTGATGTTGATTCTTTGAAACTTAGATCTATTCCACCTAAGCATGATATCAATGATTCTCTCAAAGCTATGAGAATTTCCATTGATGAGTGCAAAGATAGAACCGCTAGGATGCGTGCTAAAAAGGATTGCTTCATAAAGCGTGTTCTTCTAGTTTCCATGATAATAAGGATGAAGATCAAAAAGTTATTGATGTGTCCCCTATTAAATCTTTGTTTTGCAATATGAATCTTGATAATGATGGGACTGGAGATGAGTCGACTTTAGTTAGAAGGCGTCCCAATGATTCGGAGTTTTTAGATCTTGATGCAAAAAATTGATAAAAGTGGGATTGGAGAGGTCAAAACTTTAAATAACAATGAACCCACTATCTTGGATTTCAAGGAATTTAATTATGATAATTTCTCTTTGATAGATTGTATTTCCTTGTTGCAATCCGTGCTAAATTCGCCGCATGCTTATAGTCAAAATAAAGCTTTTACTAAACATATCGTTGATGCTTTAATGCAATCTTATGAAGAAAAGCTTGAATTGGAAGTTTCTATACCTAGAAAACTTCATGATGAGTGGGGACCTACTATTAAAATTAAGATTAAAGATCATGAATGCTTTGCTTTATGTGATTTGGGTGCTACTGTTTCCACGATTCCTAAAACTTTGTGTGATTTGCTAGGTTTCCGTGAATTTGATGACTGTTCTTTAAACTTGCATCTTGTGGATTCCACCATTAAGAAACCTATGGGAAGAATTAATGATGTTATTATTGTTGCAAATAGGAATTATGTGCCTGTAGATTTCATTGTCCTTGATATAGATTGCAATCCTACATGTCCTATTATTCTTGGTAGACCTTTCCTTAGAACGATTGGTGCAATTATTGATATGAAGGAAGGGAATGTTAGATTCTAATTTCCGTTAAGGAAGGGCATGGAACACTTTCCTAGAAATAAAATAAAATTACCTTATGAATCTATTATGAGATCCACTTATGGATTGCATACCAAAGATGATAATACATAGATCTATCCTTGCTTTTATGCCTAGCTAGGGGCGTTAAACGATAGCGCTTGTTGGGAGGCAACCCAATTTTACTTTTGTTTCTTGCTTTTTAATTATGTTTAGTAATAAATAATTCATCTAGACTCTGTTTAGATGTGGTTTTATGCTTTTAATTAGTGTTTGTGCCAAGTAGAACCTTTGGGAAGACTTGGGGAAAGTCTTTGCGATCTTGCTGTAAAAAACAGAAACTTTAGCGCTCACGAGATTTGCTGCAATTTTTTATTGGAGAGTGCTATTTAGTAAATTATTTTTGAAGACGATTAATAGATAAATTCCTCACGTCCGGCAATTTATTTTAGAATTTTTGGTGTTACAGAAGTATTCGAAACCTATAGATTACTACAGACTGTTCTGTTTTTGACAGATTCTGTTTTTCATGTGTTGTTTGCTTATTTTGATGACTCTATGGCAAGTAACAGAGTTTATGAACCATAGAAAAGTTGGAAAACAGTAGTTTTAACACCAACATAAATAAATAATGAGTTCATTACAGTACCTTGAAGTGGTGTTTTGTTTTATTTTACTAACGGAGCTCACGAGATTTTCTTTTAGGTTTTGTGTTGTGAAGTTTTCAATTTTTGGGTAAAGATTTGATGGATTATGGAACAAGGAGTGGCAAGAGCCTAAGCTTGGGGATGCCCAAGGCACCCCAAATTAAAATCCAAGGACAACCAAAATCCTAAGCGTGGGGATGCCCCGGAAGACATCCCCTCTTTCGTCTTCGTCCATCGGTAACTTTACTTGGAGCTATATTTTTATTCGCCACAAGATATGTGTTTTTCTTGGAGCGTCTTGTATGATTTGAGTCATTGCTTTTTATTTTACCACAATCATCCTTGCTGTACACGCCTTTTGGGAGAGACACACATGAATTGGAATTTATTAGAATACTCTATGTGCTTCACTTATATCATTTTGAGAGTCCTTTAGAACAGCATGGTAATTCACTTTGGTTGTAAATTTTAAATGCTAAGAGGAGTTGGATGCTTGCTAGTTGTTTTGAGATATAAAGGTGGTAATATTAGAGGTGTGCTATTTGAGTAATTGTGAAATTGATGAATACTTGTGTTGAAGTTGGCAAGTCCCGTAGCATGCACGTATAGTAAACGTTGTGTGAAAAATTTGAAGCATGGGGTGTTCTTTGATTGCTTTCCTTATGAGTGGCGGTCGGGGACGAGCGATGGTCTTTTCCTACCAATCTATCCCCCTAGGAGCATGCGCATAGTGCTTGGTTTTGATGACTTGTAGATTTTTTGCAATAAGTATGTGAGTTCTTTATGACTAATGTTGAGTCCATGGATTATACGCACTCTCACCCTTCCATCATTGCTAGCCTCTTTGGTACCGTGCATTGCCCTTTCTCACCTTGAGAGTTGGTGCAAACTTTGCTGATGCATCCAAACCCCGTGATACGATACGCTCTATCACACATAAGCCTCCTTATATCTTCCTCAAAACAGCCACCATACCTACCTATTATGGCATTTCCATAGCCATGCCGAGATATATTGACATGCAACTTTTCACTGTTCCATTTATTATGACACGCATCATCATTGTCATATTGCTTTGCATGATCATGTAGTTGACATCGTATTTGTGGCAAAGCCACCATGCTTAATTTTTCATACATGTCACTCTTGATTCATCGCAATCCCGGTACACCGCCGGAGGCATTCACATAGTCATATTTTGTTCTAAAGTAACAAGTTGTAAGTAAATAAAAGTGTGATGATCATCATTAGAGCATTGTCCCATGTGAGGAAAGGATGATGGAGACTATGATTCCCCCACAAGTCGGGTTGAGACTCCGGACGAAAAAAACAAAAAAGAGAGAGAAAAAGAGAGAAGGGACAATGTTACTATCCTTTTTCCACACTTGTGCTTCAAAGTAGCACCATGACCTTCATGATAGAGAATCTCTTATTTTGTCACTTTCATATACTAGTGGGAATTTTTCATTATAGAACTTGGCTTGTATATTCCAATGATGGGCTTCCTCAAATGCCCTAGGTCTTCATGAGCAAGCAAGTTGGATGCACACCCACTTAGTTTCTTTGATGAGCTTTCATATATTTATAGCTCTAGTGCATCCATTGCATGGCAATACCTACTCCTTGCATTGACATCAATCGGTGGGCATCTCCATAGCCCATTGATTAGCCATGTCAACGTGAGACTTTCTCCCTTTTGTCTTCTCACACAACCTCAATCATCATATTCTATTCCACCCATAGTGCTATGTCCATGGCTCACGCTCATATATTGCGTAAAAGTTGAAAGAGTTTGAAAAGGCTAAGTATGAAATAATTGCTTGGCTTGTCATCGGGGTTGTGCATGATGGGAGCATTTTGTGTGACAAAAATGAAGCATGACCAAACTATATGATTTTGTAGGGATGAGTTTTCTTTGGCTATGTTATTCTGATAAGACATAATTGCTTGAATAGCATACTTGGAGTATTACTATTTTTATGTCAACAATAAGCTTTTATCTTGAATATTTCAGATCTGAAAATTCATGCCACAATGAGAAAAATACATTGAAGAACATGCTAGAAAGCACTCCACATCAAAAATTCTGTTTTCATCATTTACCTACTCGAGGACGAGCAGGAATTAAGCTTGGGGATGCTTGATACGTCTCCAAAGTATCTATAATTTTTGATTGTTCCATGCTATTATATTATCTGTTTTGAATGTTAATGGGATTTATTTTACACTTTTATATTATTTTTGGGACTAACCTATTAACCCAAGGCCCAGTGCAAATTGTTTTTTTTTGCCTTTTTCAGTGTTTCGCAGAAAAGGAATATCAAACGGAGTCCAAACAGAATAAAACCTTCGGGGGCGTGATTTTTGGAACAAACGTGATCCAGAGGACTTGGAGTGGACGTCAAGAAACGTACGAGGTGTCCACGAGGCAGGGGGCGCGCCTACCCCACTGGGCGCACCCTCCCCCCTCGTGGCTCAACCGACCTACTTCTTCCTCCTATATATGTTCACATACCCCAAAAACATCCAGGAGCACCACGAAACCCTATTTCCACCGCCGCAAACTTCTGTACCCAAGAGATCCCATCTTGGGGCCTTTTCCAGAGCTCCGCCGAAGGGGGCATTGATCACGGAGGGCCTCTACATCAACTCCATGGCCCCTCCGATGATGTGTGAGTAGTTTACTTCAGACCTTCGGGTCCATAGTTATTAGCTAGATGGCTTCTTCTCTCTCTTTGAATCTCAATACAAAGTTCTCCTCGATCTTCTTGGAGATCTATTTGATGTAACTCTTTTTTGTGGTGTGTTTGTCGAGATCCAATGAATTGTGGGTTTATGATCAAGTCTATCTATGAGCAATATTTGATTCTTCTCTGAAATCTTTTATGCATGATTGGTTATCTTTGCAAGTCTCTTCGAATTATCAGTTTGGTTTGGCCTACTAGATTGATCTTTCTTGCAATGAGAGAAGTGCTTAGCTTTGGGTTCAATCTTGCGGTGCTCGATCCCAGTGACAGAAAGGGAAACAACACGTATTGTATTGTTGCCATTGAGGATAAAAATATGGGGTTGATATCATATTGCTTGAGTTTATCCCTCTACATCATGGCATCTTACCTAATGCGTTACTCTGTTCTTATGAACTTAATAGTCTAGATGCATGTTGGATAGAGGTCGATGTGTGGAGTAATAGTAGTAGATGCAGGCAGGAGTCGGTCTACTTGTCACGGACGTGATGCCTATATACATGATCATGCCTGGATATTCTCATAATTATTCGCTTTTCTATATTGCTCGACAGTAATTTGTTCACCCACCATATTACTTATGCTATCTTGAGAGAAGCCACTAGTGAAACCTATGGCCCCCGGGTCTATTTTCCATCATATAAGTTTCCAATCTATTTTTACTTTGCAATCTTTACTTTCAATCTATATCATAAAAATTCCAAAAATATTTATCTTATCATTATTATCTCTATCAGATCTCACTCTCATAAGTGACCGTGAAGGGATTGACAACCCCGTTGGTTGCGAGGTTCTTATTTGTTTGTGTAGGTACGAGGGACATGCGTGTGGCCTCCTACTGGATTGATACCTTGGTTCTCAAAAACTAAGGGAAATGCTTACGCTACTTTGCTGCATCACCCTTTCCTCTTCAAGGGAAAACCAATGCAGGGCTCAAGAGGTAGCAACAAGACTTCAACATCTCTAACAATCCCAAATGGTGTGATTGTATCTCTATTAGCAAGTTTAATAGTAACATCTATGTCTTCTATTTTAGCTGGCGCTATATCATTCATAATTTCTTGGTATGAAGTAAAAGGAATAGCACTCACACTAGCACCTAAGTCACATAAACCATGATAGCAATGATCTCCTATTTTGACTGAGACGACAAGCATGCCAACAACTGGTCTATTTTTATCCTTAGTATTTGGTTTGGCAATTCCAGTAGCTTCATCGCAAAAGTAAATAACATGCCCATCAACATTTTTGACCAAGAGATCGTTAACCATAGAAACACTAGGTTCTACTTCAATTTGTTCAAAGTGTTTAGGTGCCTTAATATTACTTTTGTGAACCAATGTTGATACCTTAGCATGCTCCTTTATCCTAACAGGGAAAGGAGGTTTTTCAATATAAGCAGTAGGAACTACTGGATCAACATTATAAATGATAGTTTCATCTTAACTATGTGTAGTTCTTCAATTTCTTCTTTAATAGGGGAATGATATTTAAACCACTTCTCCTTAGGGAGATCAACATGAGTAGAAAATGATTTGCAAAAAGAGGCTACTATCTCAGAGTCAAGTCCATATTTAGTGCTAAACTTGTGAAAAGCATCGGTATTCATAAAAGATTTAACACAATCAAACTCAACCTTAATACCTGACTCTTTACCTTCGTCAAGTTCCCAATCTTCAGAGTTGCGTTTAATTCTTTCTAAAAGAGCCCACTTGAATTCAATAGTCTTCTTCATAAAAGAACCAACACAAGAAGTATCAAGCATGGATTGATCATTATGAGAAAGACGAGCATAAAAATTTTCAATGATAATTTCTCTCGAGAGCTCATGATTGGGGCATGAATATAACATTTACTAACCCTCCCCCGAGCTAGAGCGATACTTTCTCCTTCACGAGGCCGAAAATTATATATATAATTTCGATCACGATGAACTAGATGCATAGGATAAATTTTTTGGTGAAATTCCAATTTCAATCGATTCTAGTTCCAAGATCCAATATCATTGCATAGCCTATACCATGTCAATGCCCCCCCAAAGATAAAGGGAAAACCTTCTTCTTAACTTCATCTCCGCGTAAACCTGCAAGCTTAAACAATCCACAAATTTCATCCACATATATAAGGTGCAAGTCGGGATGTTTTGTTCCATCTCCTACATAAGGATTAGCTAGCAGTTTCTCTATCATACCCGAAGGAATTTCATAACTAATATTTTTAGTCGGTGTAGTAGGTTGAGGGGCAACTCTGCGTTTCCGGTCGAGGTGAAGATACCCCTTTCGGGGGTTGCTGATCCCTCGCACACCTATGGGGTTCGGCGGACCGAGCCCCTTTTGGTTCGGCAGGGGGCGGTGGATGCACAAAGAGCAGATCGAGGCGAACGCACGAGCGAGACGATCGTTTTACCCAGGTTCGGGCCGCACGGATGCGTAAAACCCTACTCCTGCTTTGGTGGTTGTATTGAGTTCTTGCTCGGGAGCGGCGAGTGCTACAGTACACTCAAGCAGCTGGCGAGACCGAGCGTGAGAATGGCTGTCCTCCCTTTCTCTGTTGCGCATGGGCCTCCTTTTATATGTCTGAGGGGTCACCGACAGGTGGCAACAGAGGTGAGGGTAAAAACGTAAAAGGGGTGGTAGTTGGCGCCACCGCCTGCTACAGTCATATCCTACCTAACCTGACGGCAGGGGACAAAGGCATTAAATGCCTGTCTGTGTCGCTTAGATGGGGCGGAAAGGGACCGTCAGGGGCGCCACCATTTGCCACGATGGCTCCTTGTCAGCGCCTGCTTGCCACCGCATGCCCCCGGCTGCAGAGCCTCCCGCCACGTACGCCAGGAATGGTCCTAGGGCGACACGTTGGTGGGTGAGCTGGAGCGCGGGCTGCGGGGTAGTAGCTTGCCTGGTAAGCGCCTTGCCGCGGATGTTGTCTTGTTGCGTCCGGGAGCTTGTCGCTCACCGGGCCTTGTCGGGGCGCGCAGTGCGCCGCAGTGAGCTTCTTGAGATGCTTTGGTTGGTCTTCCCGGCAAGCTCCTCTTGCCGGGGTCTTGTCTCCTTCCCGGCAAGCTCCTCTTGCCGGGGCCTTGTCTCCTTCCCGGCAAGCTCCTCTTGCCGAGGCCTTGTTTTGCTCTTGGATACTTTGTTCTTGAATGGCTCCAAAGGAACCACGGAGGGTCTTGGCGGTCGCCTGGCAAGCCTTGCCGCGGGTCGCTGCGACTGCCCGTGCACAAGTTCGGGGTACTAAGGTACCCCTACTTTAGTACACCGACAGGAGCCCCCGGGCCTGGGCCATACACGGTGCCGAGCGCTGTTGGGCCAGGCCCAAAACAGTGCACGGGCACGCGCGGCCTAGGTCACGCCATAACTCACTCCGCATCCACCGTGCCCTCCCCAAGCGGCACGCGTCAAACGCGGCATCGTGGGAGAGATCGTGGGCGGTTTTCGAGGTGCCCACTCCCCACGATCACGGGGTGGGGAGAGGCCGCCCCATCCGTCGCCTCAGTTCTGCACGCCTGCCACGAGGCTCCCATGCACTTGGGGCCACAGACGGCGAAGGCGGGAAATGGGGCCGTTGTGGGTCAAGGCAGCGGGTCGGCCCCAGCTCCCTGCCTTCCCGCGCCTTGATTCGCTGAGCGGGGCGGCCGAGCCCCCACCTCGCTCCTTTATAAAGAGCGGGAGGGGAGGACGGAACCTGCATTCTCCCATCTTCTCCTCCCTTCAGCTCCTGCTCCCCTTCCTCCCATTCGTCATGGAGAAAGGGAACCCCGGTCCTTCATCAGTGGCGGCGAGGGTTGCCGCCAGACAGCGCCTCCCTCCCTCTCCCGCACCCGTGGTGGCGGAGCCAGCCGTAAGGGAAAGAGGGAGGGGGCGAGGTCGTGGACGAGGTCGAGGACGAGGCCGTGGCGCTCGGGGAAGAGGTGGACGAGGCGGCGCGTCGGCTTCGCCTCCACCGGCGGCTCTTCTTCCCGCGGTGGCCCATGCTGGGGACGACCCTTGCGAGTTCTTTGTCAGGCTGCGCCGGGCGCCTCGTCGTCGCCTCCGACTCGCAGCTCCGTTTGCGGAAGTGGTGGAGTTGGACCCGCCCGAGACGCTGAGACTACACATGAGGGGCTGTGGGATCAGCGGCACGCGAGTCCGCGCCGAATTCCCAGCCCCTGGTGTGATGTATCTTGGTCGAGGGTGGAAGACGTTCGCCCGCATCCACAGCTTGACGCCGGGGCTCACCCTCCATTTCAAGTTGGTGGAGGGCGATCTCCTCTCCGTCAAGGTCTTCGGGTGCTTCGGCGTCCGGGCCCGGTGCTGCGTGGAGAGCTCCTCCAACAGCGAAGGCTCCTCCTCGAGCGAGAGTGACGAGGAGGGGAGCGACAGCGACGACGAGGGGAGCGGGCGACAGGATGGCGGGTCCGACTAGGTGTCGGGCGCCGCTCCGTGCGGCACCGGCAACCCCATCATCCGTGTCGCCGGCTCCTTGAATTCCCCGGGGTCGTCTCCTTGGGCGGCTGGCGTAGGGAGGCTGCAGAAGAGTTAGAGGGCCGGCGGCAAGGCCGTCAGGTCGGAGTACGATGGCGTGGTGCACTCAACAGCGTGCTGACGTCCTGCCGCCTCGTCTTCGAGCCCCGCTTCCGGCGCCGCCATCACCGTCCAACCTTGACGGCCCCCTGGGATGTTCTCTTGGTGTCTTCTGGCACCCGTAGTTCGCCTAGGCGCTCCTTTTGCCCTTCTCGCCTCCTTGACCTACCTCCTGAAGAGAGGGACAGGAAAAGGATTACGGGCATCTTATCTTTTTAATTTGTAAGCCTTCGGGCCTTAGTTGCATCTAAAACTTGTAATCCTCTCTTTCATGTTTTTCATCCCCTACGGACTGTACCTGCGTGGGATGTTTTTTTAATGAAAAGGGGATGTTTGCCGGGTCATTTGTCTCGCGGGTAGAACACACGCCAAGGAGCAAATCCTTGGTATCTTTCAGATAGACACTCCTTCCTCGGCAGCAGGCCCTGCCGGCTTCCCACGTCGCTCGACCTTTCTCACGCTTTTGACGGAGGCAGGGACGAGGCGGGTGCGGCCCCTCGTTTTCATCCCTTTGCTGCCGCGACTACGACCAAAACTTGGCCCCAGGAATGAGCCCCAGGGCCTAGAGCTAAGGGAGCACGGTAGTTTCGGGAAGAAACGAGGTTTCGTATTCCCAGTCCATAAGAGAATGCATGAAGAGGGATGAAAGACTCATCTGTGATTGCAGCCCCCGGCAACTCTGGCTTGCCGTGGGTGAACCTTGGTACTTGCAGCCCCCGGCAACACTGGCTTGCCGGGGCCCAGATGCCGGCACGTCCTTCTTCTCTTTTTCGTCCTCAGGTGGTCCGGCAAGGATATGCAAGTCCTGCGAACCAAAGGAAACGAAAGCAAGGGAAAGGGACGCACACTAGACCTCTAAGTTAGGGGTTAGTCGCTGTTAAGCACTATCAACCCTAACCGAGGACCTGACTCGACCTAGCATGCATGCTATAACTCTGGGCGCCAGCGCTTCATTTACTTGTGCTCAGGGTCTGTGCTTGGCTTTGTACAAAGGATTACATGCAACAACGGCAAGACTTGTACAAAAGGGTGGTTGCCGGACGGGGTCCGACAACTGCGCCTTACGGGTAAAACTTACGAAGATGCTCGATATTCCAGGAGTTGCTCACTGGCATGCCATCTTCCGTCTCTAGGCGGATAGCGCCAGGCTTGGTGACTCGTTTCACCCGGTAAGGGCCTTCCCACTTCGGCGTCAACTTGTTGGAATTCTTGGCGGACTGAACGCGCCGAAGAACAAGGTCGCCTTCCTCGAGACTTCTGGCATTAACTTTGCGGCTATGATAGCGACGCAAAGCTTGCTGGTAGCGAGCGGCTCGCACAGCAGCCTGAAGACGATCTTCCTTAAGGAGCAGCGCGTCATCTTGCCGCATCCGCTCTTGCTCAAGCTCATCATAAGCGAGCACTCGAGGTGACCCGTATACGAGTTCCGTGGGGATAACTGCCTCCGCTCCATAGACTAGAGCGAAGGGTGTCTGTCCAGTGGCTCGATTTGGCGTTGTCCTGATCGACCAAAGAACCACTGACAGCTCCTCGATCCAGTTGCGTCCGCGCTTGTGCAGCCTGTCGAAGGTTCGGGTCGTGAGCCCGCGCAGCACTTCAGCATTTGCCCTCTCAGCTTGACCGTTGCTTCTCGGGTGAGCAACAGAAGCGAAGCAGACCTTGGCGCCAAGGTCTTGGACGTACTGCATGAAGGTGTGGCTCATAAATTGTGTACCGTTGTCGGTGATTATCCTGTTAGGGATTTCGAAACGGCAAACAATCAACCTGAAGAACTTGACCGCGGACTGCGCCGTCACCTTCCTCACTGGTTCCACTACCGGCCACTTTGTGAACTTGTCGATTGCAATGTACAAGTACTCAAAGCCCCCGACTGCTCGGGGGAAGGGGCCGAGGATGTCGAGCCCCCAGACCGAAAATGGCTAGGATAAAGGGATCGTCTGGAGAGCTTGAGCTGGCTGGTGTATCTGCTTGGAATGGAACTGGCACGCTTCACACTTGGTTACTTGTGCAGTTGCATCCGGGAGGGCTGTCAGCCAGAAGAAGCCTTGCCGGAATGCTTTTCGGACAAGAGCTCTTGCGCCAATGTGGTGACCACATATGCCTCCATGTATCTCTGCCAACAGCTTCTGTCCATCTTCCCGAGGAATACACTTCAATTTCACACCGTTGAGTCTTCTTCTGCACAGTGTGTTGTCGACAAACTGGTACATACTAGACTGCCGGGCTACTCTTTCTGCTTCTTCTGGTTCCTCAGGAAGCTCTCCTGTCTGAAGGAAACGGATAATCTGTTGCACCCATGTTGGAGCCTATGGCTCGACAACAAGGACTAAAGGCACATCTGCTACTGCGGGAACGTCCGCTTCTACGGCAAGAGCCTGCAACTCTGCCGGAGCTTGACGTCCCCCGACAAGCTTGCCAGAGCAGAACTTGCCGGGAGTGTCTGCTGCAACGGAACAAACCCTGGGGTTTGCCGGAGTAGACTGCTCCTTAGCACTCTTGGCGTCGATCTTGAGGACTTTCTTGGCGGCGGCTTCGGGAAGCTCTGCCGGAAGATAGTCACCAGAAATCAACTTCGTCTTCTTGCTCTGTCCAGTTGATGGTGTTACGGATGGCTGAGTCGGCTTGAGCACAAAGATCCCTGGTTCCATAGGTAACTTAAGTGCTGCGCACTTTGACAGGCCATCGGCAATGTCGTTTTCGGCTCTTGGAACATGTTCCATTTGCAGGCCGTCAAAGCGCTCTTCTAGCTTCCTCACTTCATCAACGTAAGCTTCCATCAACGGACTCTGATAAACCTTGTTCACTTGGCATACGACAAGCTGCGAGTCACCCCTGACAATGAGCTTCTTAATCCCAAGTTCTGCCGCGATCCTGAGACCGGCAAGCAAGCCTTCATACTCTACAGTATTGTTTGTCGCTTGCTCCTTGGGAAAGTGCATCTGGACTATGTACTTGAGGTGCTCTCCGGTGAGTGCGACAAGCAGTACACCAGCACCGGCGCCTTGCAGCGAGAAGGCACCGTCAAAGTACATGAGCCACTCTTTGCTTGCTTCCTTGGCGGGGATGCTCGTCTCCGGAATTTCTTCATCTGGAGTTGGCGTCCACTCTGCTATGAACTCTACCAATGCTCTACTCTGGATTGTCGATGTACTCTCAAACTTGAGGCCAAAGCTTGACAGTTCCAGTGCCCACTCAACAATCCTGCCTGTTGCTTCTGGATTTTGCAATATCCTCTTCAGCGGAAAGCGAGTGACAACTGTGATCTCGTGTGCTTGGAAGTAATGGCGCAGCTTTCTCGAGGCCATGAGAAGGCCGAAAAGCAGCTTCTGCACACCAGAGTACCTTGACCTAGCCCCCTGTAAAAGGGAGCTGACAAAGTAAACTGGGCACTGCACCATTTTCTTCTGTATCTCCTCTTGCATCTGCACAGACCCTTGCTTGTCGGGACCAGAGCTTGCCGGGAAGCCCCCTGCTTGTCGCCGGATGTGCTTGCCGCGGTCGTTGGCTCGTCATCTGCCTCCCTCTCCGCTACTAACGCAGCGCTGACCACTTGATTGGTTGCCGCTATGTACAGCAGCAACTTCTCTTGTGGTTTAGGTGCGACAAGCGTTGGAGTGGAGGACAGGTATCTCTTCAAGTCTTGCAGCGCAGCCTCCGCTTCCGGAGTCCATCTCATTGGACCTGCCCTTTTCAAATTTTTGAAAAACGGCAGGGTGCGCTCGGCAGACCGAGAGATAAACCTGCTGAGAGCAGCTATGCAGCCGGCAAGCTTCCGTACATCCTTGACGCGCTTCGGTGCTTCGATCTGCTCAATGGCCCTGATCTCGTCGGGATGAGCTTCGATTCCCCGCTGAGACACAAAGAACCTGAGAAGTTTGCCGGAAGGGACTCCAAACACACACTTCTTGGGGTTGAGCTTGAGGTTGACCTTGCGCAGATTTGCAAAAGTCTCTTCTAAGTCTTGGATCAGAGTTGCCCTGTCTTTGCTTTTGACCACTATATCATCCATGTAAGCTTCTACATTTCTGTGTATCTGTGGCTTCAAAGCGATATGGACTACTCTGGCAAATGTTGAACCAGCATTCTTTAATCCGAAAGGCATCCATACGAAACAGTACGTGCCACATGGAGTAATGAATGCGGTTTTCTCCTCATCCTCTTCTGCCATGAAGATCTGATGGTATCCTGAATATGCGTCAAGAAATGAAAGCAGATCACATCCGGCTATGGAGTCAACAATCTGGTCAATGCGCGGCAAGGGAAATTGATCTTTGGGACAAGCTTTATTAACATCAGTGAAGTCAATACAAAGCATCCACTTCCCGTTTGCCTTGCGCACTACAACCGGATTGGCCAACCACGTTGGATGGAGCACCCCTCTGACAAGGCCTGCTGCCTCCAACTTCTTGATCTCTTCTGCTATGAACTCTTGGCGCTCCATCGCCTGTTTCCTGACCTTCTGCTTGACGGGCCGCGCATGAGGTCAAACGGCAAGGTGGTGCTCAATTACCTTCCTGGGAACACCGGGGATGTCAGACGGTTGCCATGCAAACACGTCGACATTCGCCCGTAGGAAAGTAACGAGCGCGCTTTCCTATTTAGGGTCAAGCGTGGCATTGATGGTGAAGGTACCACTAGTGCTGTCCTCCTTGGCGGGCACCTTCTTGGTAAGTGGTGGAGTTGCCATCGTCTTCTTATTCTTGCCGGTGGAGCTCGATGGTGCGTCCTCGGCAGCAGCGCAGCACTCCGAAGAGGCGCGCTTGTTGGAGTAGGCATCAGAGCTCTTGCCGGACTTGGTCTTCTTGCCGGTGGAGCTCGATGGCGCATCCTCGACGGCATCACGGCACTCCAAAGAGGCGCGCTTGCCAGAGTGGGCACCAGAGCTCTTGCCGGACTTAGTCTTCTTCTTCTCCCCGGGAGCTTCAGCGGCAAGTGTCTCGCGGTCTGTCGCGGCAGCAGCTTCCCGGTAGATCTTGTCGGCGCAGATAAGGGCATCCTTCTTGTCGCCAGGGACAGAGATGACGCTTATCGGGCCTGGCATCTTGAGCATGTTGTATGCATAGTGAGAGGCCGCCATGAACTTGGCGAGTGCGGGACGGCCAAGTATCCCATTGTAAGGTAATGGGAAATCGGCAACGTCAAAAGTGACCCTCTCCGTTCTGAAATTCAGCTCGCTGCCAAATGTCACCGGCAACGTGACCTTCCCTTTCGGCTTGCTCCTTCCCGGGTTAATTCCTTGGAATGTACCGGTTTCTTCGAGCTCGCTGTCCGGGATCTGGAGTTTCTGGAGCACATCGGAGGAGATCAGATTTAGGCCGGCCCCGCCGTCAACTAGCATCTTAGTGACCTTGAGGTTGCGGATCGTTGGCGAAACCAACAATGGCAAGCACCCGACCGCAGTTGTGCGATCAGGGTGGTCCTCAATGTCAAAGACGATAGGCGTGCTGGACCACTTCAGAAGCTTGCGTGATTCGACAGGTGGCTCTGCTGCATTAACTTCCCGGAGCCACTGTTTGAGTTGGCGGTGGGAAGTATGCAGAGAAGCGCCACCGTCAACACACAAGACTTCTGTAGCCTTCTGAAACTCCTGCTCGCTGTTCTCAACATCATCCATGTCTTCGTCGTCGTCTTCGTCTTCGTGCTTGTCGCGGCCGCGGGGAGGTCTGTCTCCTTGCCGCTGCTTGGCCTTGCCGCGGCTTCCTCCCGGGCCAGCGCGCTTCTTGCCGGCTTCCCCACCGCCTCCTTGGGCTCTCTCCTTGTCGCGCCGCTCGTACTCAGCTTTTTGTTGCTGGACAAGCTGTTCGACCCTCTTGCAGTTCTGGAGATCATGGCCCTTGGTGCGGTGAATCTTGTAGTACTGCTTGCCGGAGCCGTCCTGCTTGTCGGCGGCCGCCACAGCCTGGCAGTTGGTGCACGCGGCAACCTCCTTGCCGGAGCTGCCAACTTTGGCTTGCGTGGCGGGGCCATCATCGCCGGACTGCTCAACGACTAGTACCTCTTTGCCGCTCTTCTTCCTGTTGCGCCTCCGGTTTTCCTTGCCGGGGCGGCATCCTCGCTGTCAGATCCCCCTGCTCCAGCATCTTCTCCGGGGAGTTTCCTCCCTTCTTCAGCGTGTGCGCACTTGTCGGCCAGGGCGTACAGCTCGCTGACGTCTCTGATCCTGCTCATCGCCATCTCCTCCCGCATCCTGCGATTACGCACGTTCTGATGGAACACGCTGATAACCGCGGCAGGGTGGATGTCTGGGATGTTGCGCTGCACGCGGCTGAATCTCTGGATATACTTGCGCAGGGGTTCTCCTTCCTTCTGGGCAAGCAAGTGGAGGTCACTCTCTTGGCCATGTGGTTTGTGGCCGCCCGTAAAGGCGCCGACAAACTGATGGCACAAATCCGCCCAAGAGGATATGGAGTTGTCCGGCAAGTGCATGTGCCAGGATCTGATCTCGGGCTTGAGCACGAGCGGGAAGTAGTTGGCAAGGACCTTGTCGTCTCGCCCCCCGGCAGCTTGCACCGCAATGGTGTAGATGCTGAGGAACTCGAACGGGTGCGACTTGCCGTCGTACTTCTCCGGCACGTCTGGCTTGAAATGCTTCTGATTGGGCCACTGGACTTGCCGCAGCTCACGGGTAAACGCAGGACAACCTGCCGCGTACGGCAAGTTACCTGGCTCTCCGGGCGCATGCATGTCAACAGAGGGCCCAGCGCGCAGGTCTGATTGACGCCGCGCTTCTCTTCGGCGCTCGATGCGTGTTCGAGCGTCTTCTTGCTTTCTCTCATGAAGAACTTGGCGTTGATCGTGACGAGCTCGCGGATTTGACGACGCGGTGGAGTAGCCGTCAAGGTGGATCCAGTGAGTCGGCGATCTTGGCCTTCGGGGCGGAGAGTGCACAGTGGTTGCACCCTCGCCGGTCTTGTCGCCATCGGCTCGCGCCTGGCTGACTTACCGCGGCAGCGATGCGCTCGGCTGCCGTGGGTTGTCACCGTTGGCGAAGCCGATGAGGCTCTGGATAGTGGCCCTCCAGTCATCGATCTTCTCTGGTGCTGGAGGGTAGTCTAGGAGCAGCTGGGCACGTGCCAACGCTTCCGCCGAAGTGGTGGGTGGCGGCAGCGAATGGTGCGAGGAGCGAGATATGCTCGGACTTCTAACTGCGTTAGAAGGAGCAACATCTCGTCCAAGCGACCGCGCCGCGCTCGCGCCAGCAGGTTGGCGTGCATGCTGGTCTTGAGCACTCCGGGATCCGCCAGCTTGATCTTGGCCCAGCAGGCGTATGGTACTGTGGGTACCATGACGCTACTGGTCCCGCGCCTCCTGGGACGGGCGCGGTGCGTGTACGGACGCCGAGGTCTTGGAGTGCGCGCGGTCGTTGTGGGAGGCGACCGCGTCGCCAATGTGCGGTGCAGCCTGGTCCTTGGACCTGGCAGCGCCACGAGTCTTTCCGCCGGCGCCTGCTCCACCAGCCGTCCGCTCTGGCAATGGCGGGCTCGGCGCAGACGGAGCGGCTACCTCCGAAGCCTTCTTCTTCGGCGGCATGTTGATGAAGACGATGAAGATTCGGCTCGTGCGAACACCGGATCAGGTTCGCACAACCTCGACGCGCCCCCTACCTGGCGCGCCAAAGATGTCGAGGGTTGCTGATCCCTCACACACCTATGGGGTTCGGCGGACCGAGCCCCTTTTGGTTCGGCAGGGGCGGTGGATGCACAAAGAGCAGATCGAGGCGAACGCACGAGCGAGACGATCGGTTTACCCAGGTTCGGGCCGCACGGATGCGTAAAACCCTACTCCTGCTTTGGTGGTTGTATTGAGTTCTTGCTCGGGAGTGGCGAGTGCTACAGTACACTCAAGCAGCTGGCGAGACCGAGCGTGAGAATGGCTGTCCTCCCTTTCTCTGTTGCGCATGGGCCTCCTTTTATATGTCTAAGGGGTCATCGACAGGTGGCAACAGAGGTGAGGGTAAAAACGTAAAAGGGGTGGTAGTTGGCGCCACCACCTGCTACAGTCATATCCTACCTAACCCTGACGGCAGGGGACAAAGGCATTAAATGCATGTCTGTGTCGCTTAGACGGGGCGGAAAGGGACCGTCAGGGGCGCCACCGTTTGCCACGATGGCTCCTTGTCAGCGCCTGCTTGCCACCGCATGCCCCCGGCTGCACAGCCTCCCACCACGTACGCCAGGAATGGTCCCAGGGCGACACGTTGGTGGGTGAGCTGGAGCGCGGGCTGTGGGGTAGTAGCTTGCCGCGGCAAGCGCCTTGCCGCGGATGTTGTCTTGTCGCGTCTGGGAGCTTGTCGCTCACCGGGCCTTGTCGGGGCTCGCAGTGCGCCGCAGCGAGCTTCTTGAGATGCTTTGGTTGGTCTTCCCGGCAAGCTCCTCTTGCCGGGGTCTTGTCTCCTTCCCGGCAAGCTCCTCTTGTCGGGGCCTTGTCTCCTTCCCGGCAAGCTCCTCTTGCCGAGGCCTTGTTTTGCTCTTGGATACTTTGTTCTTGAATGGCTCCAAAGGAACCACAGAGGGTCTTGGCGGTCGCCCGACAAGCCTTGCCGCGGGTCGCTGCGACTGCCCGTGCACAAGTTCGGGATACTAAGGTACCCCTACTTTAGTACACCGACAACCCCGAACAAATCCCTCAAAGGATTGTTTTCCATAGTGACGAGTGACAATAAATTTCAGGACATAATATAAATTTTCACTTACTGATTTCCATTTACCAAGAGCGCTTCACTCCTCGGCAACGGAGCCAGAAAAGAGTCTTCATGACCCAGAAGTATAGGGGATCAATCATAGTCCTTTCGATAAGTAAGAGTGTCGAACCTAATGAGGAGCAGAAGGAAATGACAAGCAGTTTTCGGCAAGGTAATTTATGCAAGCACTGAAATTGTTGGTAACAAGTGGTTTGATAGGAAGGTAATTTGTAACGAGCAAGTAACGGTAACGGTAAATAAAGTGCAGCAAGGTAGCCCAATCCTTTTGTGGCAAAGGACATGCCAACATGATCTCTTATAATAAGCAAAGCGTTCTTGAGAGCATACCAGAATTTTGTCTAGTCACTTTCATCATGTTGGTTTGATTCGCGTTTGCTACTTTGATAATATGGTATGTAGGTGGACCAGTGCATGGGTGCTATTCTTACTTTAACAAGCCTCCCACTTATGATTAACCCCCTCACAAACATCCGCAACTACGAGAAAAGTATTAAGATAAAATCTAACCATAGCATTAAACATATGGATCCAAATCGGTCCCTTACAAAATAGCGCATAAACTAGGGTTTAAGCTTTTGTCACTCTAGCAACCCATCATCTAATAACTACTCCATAATGCATTCCCTTAGGCCCAAAGATGGTGAAGTGTCATGTAGTCAACGTTCACATAACACCACTAAGGTAATCACAACATATATACCATCAAAATATCGAACAAATATCAAATTCACATGATTACTTGCAACATGACTTCTCTCATGGCCTCAAGAACAAAAGTAACTAATCACAAATAATATTCATGCTCAAGATCAGAGGGGTATTAAATTGCATAATGGATCTGAACATATAATCTTCCGCCAAATAAACCATATAGCATCAACTACAAAATATAATCAACACTACTAGTCACCTACATGTACCAATCTGAGGTTCCGGTACAAAGATTGAACACAAGAGATAAACTAGGATTTTGAGATGAGATGGTGTTGTTGAAGATGTTGATGAAGATTGCCCCCCCCCCCAAGATGAGAGGGTTTTTGGTGATGACGATGGCCTCGACTTCCCCCTCCGGGAGGGAAGTTCCCCCGGCGGAATCACTCCGTCAGAGGGCAAAAGTGCTCATGCCCAAGTTCCACCTTGAGACGGCGGCGCTCCGTACCGAAAGTCCTCTCCTTACTTTTTAAGGTCAAAATACCTTACATACCAGAAGATGGGCAACAGAGGTGGGCAGGCTGCCCACCACCCATCAGGGTGCGCTTGGAGGGGCTGGCGCGCCCTCGTGTCTTATGGACACTTGGCAACCCCCCTTTGGTAGTTCTTTTCTCCAATATTTATTATATATTCCAAAATAATTCCTCGTAAAATTTCAGTTTATTTGGAGATGTGCAGAATATGTATCTTTGACATAACTTTTTCAGGTCCAGAATTCCAGCTGCCGGTATTCTCCCTCTTTGTGTAAACCTTGCATGTGATGAGAGAAAAGGCATTAGAATTACTCCATAAAGTGTTATAAAGCATAAAAACATTATAAATAATAGTAGGAAAACATGATGCAAAATGGACGTATCATTCCACCACCACCGGGTGTGGCGAAACCAAAGGAGACATCAGCGACACCTCGACCTCGCTCCAAGACATGGCCACCACCTTCCACGAAGGCGGATCCGCTGATAGCATGACCGCGGGCAGGAAGGAGCCCGAGACACGCTGCCTCTACCGCATACCACCGCTCTGTCACATCCAACAACCGCGATGATGAGCTGCTTCGACCACTTGTTGTGCCTCTGCCTCTGCTACTAGATTTCCCATTAAAAGGGTGAGGAGGCGAGCCACCTCACACCTACGCACCCTATGCCGGAGCCGCCAAATGAAATGGGGTGCATGGAAACCGCGACTATTTGCATGACCTGAATAGGTGATCTTCCTTCGTACACCTCAGACAACGCGCCACATTCGTGCAGAAGGCCCACATGTGATCCCGCAACAAACAGTTGTAGCACTAACCTTGCAATACCTTAGGAAGTCTGGGTCTGCGCTGGGGTGTCGAGAGAGCACGGAAGGGCCAGCATTGCCTCCGTGCAACATGAGACAGAACCAACGTCCTTGGCTCATGCAATTGAGGGGTCTCCCTGCTCAAGGACCCTGTGGGAGCACGATGTTGGATTGCAGGGCCGACGATGGGGGAGCCACCACCAGCGACGACAGCAAGGAGCTTATTTTTTCGATCATCGAGAGGGCTTTATAATCAGCCCCCAGGTCCATTGCAAATGAAACTAGATAGTTCATACCTGAGAGCATCTCCAGCCGTTGTGCCCCCCGCGAGGCGTTTTTTCAGCCTCCTGGGGAGGCCCCGGTGCTAATTTAGTCTTTGGGTGCAAAAAAATTCCAGCTGTTGTGCTCCCCAGGTCGTCGTTTCTTCCTGGACCACCATGGCCATCGCCGGAGTTCGGTCCACCCCGACGTGCCTAGCCCCTCTCCCCTCCTCCCAACCTGTCCACGAGCTCCCCCTCACTCCCGCAGCTCGCCCCACCCACTTGCCCTCGCCGGAGCTGGCTGTTCCACTGAAAACCATCACCACCGTCGCCGCCTCTGTAACCTCCTGTCGCCGCGGCCTCCCCTCCGTTCCATCCCTCCTCACTGCCCCCTTGGCCACTGAACGGGTGCACCTTATCGCCCCGGTCCCGCCAGTGTCCTTATATCAGCCGGAGCCCGTCGGAGTTGCCCACACCGTCGAAGACCACCGTCACCCGCCCGCCTCTGTTTCTCCTCTGGTGCCGCCCGTTGTCGCGTCCCTGCGCCTTCCCACGCCTCCCTCTGGCCGGGAATGGGTGCGGCGGGCCCTGCCGCGGCCGCCGGTGTGCTCGGCTCGGCCAGAGACGGCAGGAGCCAGTCGGCCCGTCGCCGGCTTCGCCTCTCCCCTCTGCTCCTCTGTCTCTGGTCGGGTGGAGCCGGATGTGATACGTCTCCAACGTATCTATAATTTTTGATTGCTCCATGTTGTGTTATCTACTGTTTTGGACTATATTGGGCTTTATTTTCCACTTTTATATTATTTTTGGGACTAACCTATTAACCGAAGGCCCAGCCCAGAATTGCTGTTTTTTGTCTATTTCAGTGTTTCGGAGAAACAGAATATCAAACGGAGTCCAAACGGAACGAAACCTTCGGAAACGTGATTTTCTCATCAGATAAGACCCAGGAGACTTGGACCCTCTGTCAAGAAAGCCACGAGGCGGTCACGAGGGTGGAGGGCGCCCCCCCTAGGGCGCGCCCCTGCCTCGTGGGCCCCTCGAAGCTCCACCGACATACTTCTTCCTCCTATATATACCTACGTACCCCCAAACGATCGGGGACGGAGCCAAAAACCTAATTCCACTGCCGCAACTTTCTGTATCCACGAGATCCCATCTTGGGGCCTGTTCCGGAGCTCCGCCGGAGGGGCATCGATCACGGAGGGCTTCTACATCATCATCCAAGCCCCTCTGATGAAGTGTGAGTAGTTTACTTCAGACCTACGGGTCCATAGTTAGTAGCTAGATGGCTTCTTCTCTCCTTTTGGATCTCAATACAATGTTCTCCCCCTCTCTTGTGGAGATCTATTTGATGTAATCTTCTTTTTGCGGTGTGTTTGTTGAGACCGATGAATTGTGGGTTTATGATCAAGTCTATCTATGAATAATATTTGAATCTTCTCTGAATTCTTTTATGTATGATTGGTTATCTTTGCAAGTCTCTTCGAATTATTAGTTTGGTTTGGCCTACTAGATTGGTTGTTCTTGCCATGGGAGAAGTGCTTAGCTTTGGGTTCGATCTTGCGGTGTCCTTTCCCAGTGACAGAAGGGGCAGCAAGGCACGTATTGTATTGTTGCCATCGAGGATAATAAGATGGGGGTTTTTATCATATTGCATGAAACTATCCCTCTACATCATGTCATCTTGCTTAAGGTGTTACTCTGTTTTTAACTTAATACTCTAGATGCATGCTGGATAGCGGTCGACGAGTGGAGTAATAGTAGTAGATGCAGGCAGGAGTCGGTCTACTTGTCTCGGACGTGATGCCTATATACATGATCATACCTAGATATTCTCATAACTATGCTCAATTCTGTCAATTGCTCAACAGTAATTTGTTCACCCACCGTAGAATACTTATGCTCTTGAGAGAAGCCACTAGTGAAACCTATGGCCCCCGGGTCTCTTTCTCATCATATCAATCTCCATCACTTTATTATTGCTTTGCTTTTACTTAGCTTTTACTTTTTACTTTGCATCTCTATACCAAAAATACCAAAAATATTATTTATCATCTCTATCAGATCTCACTTTCGTAAGTGACCGTGAAGGGATTAACAACCCCTAAGCGCGTTGGTTGCATTAAGCTATTGTTTTTGTGTAGGTACGAGGGACTCGCGCGTAGCCTCCTACTGGATTGATACCTTGGTTCTCAAAAACTGAGGGGAAATACTTACGCTACTTTGCTGCATCATCCTCTCCTCTTCGGGGAAATCCAACGCAGTGCTCAAGAGGTAGCAAGAAGGATTTCTGGCGTCGTTGCTGGGGAGTCTGCGCAAAAGTCAACATACCAAGTACCCATCACAATCCCTATGTCCCGCATTACATTATTTGCCATTTGCCTCTCATTTTCCTCTCTCCCACTTCACCCTTGCCATTTTATTCGCCCTCTCTCTCTATCCTCCCTCTCTATTTGCCTCTTTTTGCCCGTTTGCTTTTTGTTTGCTCGTGTGTTGGATTGCTTGTTTGTCGTGATGGCTCAAGATAATACTAAATTGTGTGACTTCACCAATACCAACAATAATGATTTCCTTAGCACTCTGATTGCTCCTCTTACCGATGCTGAATCTTGTGAAATTAATGTTGCTTTGCTGAATCTTGTCATGAAAGATTCGTTTTCCGGCCTTCCTAGTGAAGATGCCGCTACCCATCTTAATAGCTTTGTTGATTTGTGTGACATGCAAAAGAAGAAAGATGTCGATAATGATATTTTTAAATTGAAGCTATTTCCTTTTTCGCTTAGAGATCGTGCTAAAGCTTGGTTTTCAACTTTTCCTAAAAATAGTATTGATTCATGGAACAAGTGCAAAGATGCTTTTATCTCTAAATATTTTCCTCCTGCTAAGATCATCTCTCTTAGAAACGATATTATGAATTTTAAGCAACTTGATCATGAACATGTTGCACAAGCTAGGGAGAGAATGAAATTAATGATACGTAATTGCCCTACTCATAGTTTTAATTTGTGGATGATTATACAAAATTTTTATGCCGGATTGAATTTTTCTTCTAGAAATCTTTTAGATTCGGCCATGGGAGGCACTTTTATGAAAATCACTTTAGGAGATGCTACTAAACTCCTAGATAATATTATGGTTAATTATTCTTAATGGCACACTGAAAGATCCACTAATAAAAAGGTGCATGCGATAGAAGAAATTAATGTTTTGAGTGGAAAATGGATGAACTTATTAAATTATTTGCTACTAAGAGTGTTTCTTCTGATCATAATGATATGCCTTTGTCTACTTTGATTGAGAATAATAATGAATCTATGGATGTGAATTTTGTTGGTAGGAATAATTTTGGTAGCAACGCGTATAGAGGAAATTTCAATCCTAGGCCTTATCCTAGTAATCCCTCTAATAATTATGGTAATTCCTACAGCAATTCTTATGGAAATTATAATAATATGCCCTCTAATTTTGAATCTAATATTAAAGAATTTATTTCTTTGCAAAAGAATTTTAATGCTATGATTGAAGAAAAATTGCTTAAGATTGATGATTTGGCTAGGAACGTTGATAGAATTTCTCTTGATGTTGATTCTTTAAAGCTTAGATATATTCCTCCTAAGCATGATATCAATGAGTCTCTCAAAGCCATGAGAATTTCCATTGATGAGTGCAAGGAAAGAACCGCTAGGACGCGTGCTATGAAAGATGCCTTTATTAAAGCGTGTTCTTCTAGTTCCTATGAAAATAATGATGAAGATCTAAAAGTTATTGATGTGTCCCCTATTAAATATTTGTTTTTCAATATTAATCTTGATAATGATGGGACTGAATATGATCCACCTTTACCTAGAAGGTGTTCTAAAAATTCGGAGTATTTAGATCTTGATGGTGAAATTGATAAAAGTGGGATTAAAAGAAATAAAACCCTAGATGATGCTAAACCCACTATATTGGATTTCAAGGAATTTAATTATGAAAATTTCTCTTTAATTTATTGTATTTCCTTGTTGCAATATGTGCTAAATTCTCCTCATGCTATAGTCAAAATAAAGCCTTTACCGAACATATCGTTGATGCCTTGATGCAATCTTATGAAGAAAAACTTGAGTTGAAAGTTTCTATCCCTAGAAAACTTTATGGTGAGTGGGAACCTAATATTAAAATTAAAATTAAAAATAATGAGTTTTATGCTTTGTGTGATTTGGGTGCTAGTGTCTCTACTATTCCCAAAACTTTGTGTGATTTGCTAGATTTCCGTGATTTTGATGATTGCTCTCTAAACTTGCATCTTGCGGATTCCACTATTAAGAAACCTATGGTAATAATTAATGATGTTCTTATTGTTGAAAATAGGAATTATGTGCCCGTAGATTTTATCATTCTTGATATAGATTGCAATCCTTCTTGCACTATTATTCTCGGTAGACCTTTCCTTAGAACGGTTGGTGCAATTATTGATATGAAGGAAGGGAATATTAGATTTTAATTTCCATTAAAAAAGGGCATGGAACACTTCCCTAGAAAGAAAATAAAATTACCATATGAATCTATCATGGGAGCCACTTATGGATTTCCTACCAAAGATGGCAATACCTAGATCTATTCTTGCTTGTTATGCCTAGCTAGGGGCGTTAAACGATAGCGCTTGTTGGGAGGCAACCCAATTTTATTTTTATTCCTTGCTTTTTGCTCCTGTTTAGTAAATAATTTATCTAGCCTCTGTTTTGGTTGTGTTTTTTGTGTTTAATTAGTGTTTGTGCCAAGTAGAACCGTTGGGAAGACTTGGGGAAAGTCTTGTTGAACTTGCTGTAAAAAACAGAAACTTTAGCGCTCACGAGAACTGCTGTCATTTTTTTGGAAGGTGCTATTTAGTTAATTCTTTTTTGCAGATGATTAATAGATAAATTCCTCACGTCCAGAAATTTATTTTAGATTTTTTGGGGTTCCATATCTTGCGCTAGCCACAGATTACTACAGACCGTTCTGTTTTTGACAGATTCTGTTTTTCGTGTGTTGTTTGCTTATTTTGATGAATCTATGGCTAGTAAAATAGTTTATAATCCATAGAGAAGTTGGAATACAGTAGGTTTAACACCAATATAAATAAATAATGAGTTCATTGCAATACCTTGAAGTGGTCTTTTGTTTTCTTTCGCTAACGGAGCTCACGAGATTTTCTACTTTAAGTTTTGTGTTGTGAAGTTTTCAAGTTTTGGTAAAGATTTGATGGATTATGGAACAAGGAGTGGCAAGAGCCTAAGCTTGGGGATCCCCATGTCACCCCCAAGATATCTAAGGACACCTAAATGCCAAAGCTTGGGGATGCCCCGGAAGGCATCCCCTCTTTCGTCTACTTCTATCGGTAACTTTACTTGGAGCTATATTTTTATTCACCACATGATATGTGTTTTGCTTGGAGCGTCTTTTATGATTTGAGTCTTTCCTTGTTAGTCTACCACAATCATCCTTGCTGTACACACCTTTTGAGAGAGCCATACATGATTTGGAATTTGATAGAATACTCTATGTGCTTCACTTATATCTTTTGAGCTTTATAGTTTTGCTCTAGTGCTTCACTTATATCTTTTGAGCTTTATAGTTTTGCTCTATGTGCTTCACTTATATCTTTTAGAGCACGGTGGTGGATTTGTTTTATAGAAACTATTGTTCTCTCATGCTTCACTTATATTATTTTGAGGGTCTTAATAGCATGGTAATTTGCTTAAAATCCTAATATGCTTGGTATGCAAGATTAATAATAAAACCTTCTTATGAGTGTGTTGAATACTAAGAAAAGTTTGGTGCTTGATGATTGTTTTGAGATATGGAGGTAATAATATCCAGGTCGTGCTAGTTGAGTAGTTGTGAAATTGAGAAATACTTGTGTTGAGGTTTGCAAGTCCCGTAGCATGCACGTATGGTAAACGTTATGCAACAAATTTGAAACATGAGCTGTTATTTGATTGTCTTCCTTATGAGTGGCGGTCGGGGACGAGCGATGGTCTTTTCCTACCAATCTATCCCCCTAGGAGCATGCGCGTAGTGCCGAGGTTCTTGATGACTTGTAGATTTTTGCAATAAGTATGTGAGTTCTTTATGACTAATGTTGAGTCCATGGATTATACGCACTCTCACCCTTCCATCCTTGCTAGCCTCTTCGGTACCGTGCATTGCCCTTTCTCACATTGAGAGTTGGCGCAAACTTCGCCGGTGCATCCAAACCCCGTGATATGATACGCTCTTTCACACATAAACCTCCTTATATCTTCCTCAAAACAGCCACCATACCTACCTATTATGGCATTTCCATAGCCATTCTGAGATATATTGCCATGCAACTTTCCACCATTCCATTCATCATGACACATTCATCGTTGCCATACTGCTTAGCATGATCATGTAGTTGACATAGTATTTGTGGCAAAGCCACCGTTCATAATTCTTTGATACATGTCACTCTTGGTTCATTGCATATCCCGGTACACCGCCGGAGGCATTCATATAGAGTCATCTTTGTTCTAGTATCGAGTTGTAATCATTGAGTTGTAAATAAATAGAAGTGTGATGATCATCATTATTAGAGCATTGTCCCAAGTGAGGAATAAAAAAAAGACCATAAAAAAAGAAGGCCCAAAAAAAGAGAAAGGCCATAAAAAAGGAAAAACCCCAAAAAATGAGAGAAAAAGAGAGAAGGGACAATGTTACTATCCTTTTACCACACTTGTGCTTCAAAGTAGCACCATGATCTTCATAGTAGAGAGTCTCTCATGGTATCACTTTCATATACTAGTGGGAATTTTTCATTATAGAACTTGGCTTGTATATTCCAACAATGGGCCTCCTCAAGTGCCCTAGGTCTTCGTGAGCAAGAAAATTGGATGCACACCCACTAGTTTCTTTTGTTGAGCTTTCATACATTTATAGCTCTAGTGCATCCGTTGCATGGCAATCCCTACTCCTTGCATCAACATAAATTGGTGGGCATCTCCATAGCCCATTGATTAGCCTCGTTGATGTGAGACTTTCTCCTTTTTGTCTTCTCCACATAACCCTCCTCATTATATTCTATTCCACCCATAGTGCTATGTCCATGGCTCGCGCTCATATATTGCGTGAAAGTTTATAGGTTTGAGATTACTAAAGTATGAAACAATTGCTTGGCTTGTCATCAGGGTTGTGCATGATGAGAGCATTCTTGTGTGACGGAAATGAAACATGACTAAACTATATGATTTTGTAGGGATGAACTTTCTTTGGCCATGTTATTTTGAGAAGACATAATTGCTCAGTTAGTATGCTTGAAGTATTATCATTTTTATGTCAATATGAACTTTTGTCTTGAATCTTTTGGATCTAAATATTCATACCACAATTAAGAATAGTTACATTAAAATTATGCCAAGTAGCACTCCGCATCAAAAATTCTCTTTTTATCATTTACCTACTCGAGGACGAGCAGGAATTAAGCTTGGGGATGCTTGATACGTCTCCAACGTATCTATAATTTTTGATTGCTCCATGTTGTATTATCTACTGTTTTGGACTATATTGGGCTTTATTTTCCACTTCTATATTATTTTTGGGACTAACCTATTAACCGAAAGCCCAGCCCAGAATTGCTGTTTTTTTTTGCCTATTTCAGTGTTTCGGAGAAACAGAATATCAAACGGAGTCCAAACGGAATGAAACCCTCGGAAACGTGATTTTCTCATCAGATAAGACCCAGGAGACTTGGACCCTCCGTCAAGAAAGCCACGAGGCGGTCACGAGGGTGGAGGGTGCCCCCCCCCTAGGGTGCGCCCCCTGCCTTGTGGGCCCCTCGAAGCTCCACCGACGTACTTCTTCCTCCTATATATACCTACGTACCCCCAAACGATCGGGGACGGAGCCAAAAACCTAATTCCACTGCCGCAACTTTCTGTATCCACGAGATCCCATTTTGGGGCCTGTTCTGGAGCTCCGCCGGAGGGGGCATCGATCACGAAGGGCTTCTACATCATCATCCAAGCCCCTCCGATGAAGTGTGAGTAGTTTACTTCAGACCTACGGGTCCATAGTTAGTAGCTAGATGGCTTCTTCTCTCCTTTTGGATCTCAATACAATGTTCTCCCCCTCTCTTGTGGAGATCTATTTGATGTAATCTTCTTTTTGCGGTGTGTTTGTTGAGACCGATGAATTGTGGGTTTATGATCAAGTCTATCTATGAATAATATTTGAATCTTCTCTGAATTCTTTTATGTATGATTGGTTATCTTTGCAAGTCTCTTCGAATTATTAGTTTGGTTTGGCCTACTAGATTGGTTGTTCTTGCCATGGGAGAAGTGCTTAGCTTTGGGTTCGATCTTGCGGTGTCCTTTCCCAGTGACAGAAGGGGCAGCAAGGCATGTATTGTATTGTTGCCATCGAGGATAACAAGATGGGGGTTTTTATCATATTGCATGAAACTATCCCTCTACATCATGTCATCTTGCTTAAGGTGTTACTCTGTTTTTAACTTAATACTCTAGATGCATGCTGGATAGCGGTCGACGAGTGGAGTAATAGTAGTAGATGCAGGCAGGAGTCGGTCTACTTGTCTCGGACGTGATGCCTATATACATGATCATACCTAGATATTCTCATAACTATGCTCAATTCTGTCAATTGCTCAACAGTAATTTATTCACCCACCGTAGAATACTTATGCTCTTGAGAGAAGCCACTAGTGAAACCTATGGCCCCCGGGTCTCTTTCTCATCATATCAATCTCCATCACTTTATTATTGCTTTGCTTTTACTTAGCTTTTACTTTTTACTTTGCATCTCTATACCAAAAATACCAAAAATATTATGTATCATCTCTATCAGATCTCACTTTCGTAAGTGACCGTGAAGGGATTGACAACCCCTAAGCGTGTTGGTTGCGTTGAGCTATTGTTTTTGTGTAGGTACGAGGGACTCGCGCGTAGCCTCCTACTGGATTGATACCTTGGTTCTCAAAAACAGAGGGGAAATACTTACACTACTTTGCTGCATCATCCTCTCCTCTTCGGGGAAATCCAACGCAGTGCTCAAGAGGTAGCAGGATGCAGCACGGCGGCGAGCGGGCATGGAGCGGTGAGGAGAGGAGCAAGGCGGCGAGCAGGGAGATGCGGGGCGGGGGCCGGCGAGGAGAGGAGCAAGGCCGGCGAGGGGAGATGTGGGGCGGTGGAAGGAAGAGAGAAAGGAGAGGAGAGAGGAGGGAGAGAGAGAGAGAGGCTGCAGGTGCGCCTGCGCATGCAAAAGGCGAGGAAAAAAGCTGGGTGTGGGGTGGGCGCGCCGGCCATAACATTTGCTAAATCCGGTGAAAAAAGAGGTCCTGGGTGCATGGCTGGGACGTTTTTACAACCAGCGCTAAAAAAGTGCTCCTGGGGGGCTGTTGGGGGGCGGCTGGAGATGCTGTGATATATGGATGCGGTCCCCGAATAAACTGAGGGTGTGTTTGGACTATGATTATACCAAAAAATTGGTGTGCCCGTATGATTTGGCTATCGTTTGGACTGGGGCCAAAATTACATGCCCTGACCTTCCCATGTTATTTTTGCCAATTCGTTGGTGCACCATCGGTGCGGAAAATGTTCACCAACAAATTGGCGAGTTTGGCGCCCGCTCTTCCGTATGATACACTGTGTATGTACAATGACAGGTGGATTATTCGGCCAAATTAATGCTAACCGAATCTAAAGCTCCATGAGTTATTGCACAACTACCTGATTAAATTGGTTGTTTGCGTCCCTAATTAACCATAGCCTCTTTTTTCTGCGTGAGACTCGCTACACACGTGGCATGAATATGTCGGTACTGCCACCGTAATCCAAAGCAGCCCTCACCTATTATTGATTGCGGCGATATATTTCCTAATTGCGTTTTCAATGCCGTGGATTTTAGTCCCGTTGACCTTATAATTCCTTGGTTATTTTTTTATTTATTTTTGCGGAAAGGCCTTATAGTCCTTTATGCGTCTCTCTTTTAGCAGTTTTCTATTTTGCGGGTACTTTTTTAGCAGCTTAACATTAACAGTAAACTAGAATCAAATCAAGCACTAACACATATGTCATATGCAAACTCTGTTGGCTACAAACCAAACAGAAGTCCAGCAACGCCACCCCTGTTGTCCAGCAACTTTACCATGGTTGCGGTGCTAGGCACGAGAACACCGGGATGATGCTGGCTGCGACCGCGACGGCCGTCGTCGCGCTGTCGTTGTTGCACCGCCTGAGTCTGCCGTCCTGCTGGGCTCCGGCTCCTCCCGCGCGGACGCGGCCCGTGTCATGGAGATGCAGCCTCTACCGACCTTGCCGTTGGAGGCTGAACGTGGGCACGGCGTCGCGCGGCACCCTCACCGCGCGCTGCCCGACGTCAGTCTCAGGAGAGCCTCACTCCACCAGTCTCGCCTCCGCTGTCACCAATTACCGTCCTCCCGCCGCTCCGAGGTTAATGAGGAATGAAGCCCGGCCGGTTGCGCTTGTGCCGAACATGCCAAGCCCGGCGCTGCTCGAGCTTTCCTCGCCCATATGCTGCTGCTGCATGTTCCGTCGCCTTCCAGACCCCCAGGGTTTGAGGCCTCCCCAACGCCACCCCTGTTGTCTAGTGGGCCGCTGCGCCGCACTCCATCGCCCGAGTGGCATCGTACGACTGCTGTCGGTGCGGTCGGCCTCCAGTGCCTTGCACTCCTGTTTGAAGATCGCCACGAAGCCATCCTGCCCACAACCACCCCTGCTCCAACGCCACCCCGAGCTCTTGCTGCACGCAGGAAAACAAATGGCTGGTGTGACCATCTCCAGGGTTGGTGGTGCTCTTTCGCTGCACAAGATGCGGGCGGCAAGCCGCCCCAAGGCCACGCTGGTGGTACAATGGCAGAAATTCTGGTCCGTCCCTCTCTCGGCATCGTCAAGGATGGTGAGGATGTAACTGCTGCAGCCCTTGATGCCTTCGCGGAGCGCTTCAAAGAGCACCTGTCGTCGGAGGTGATCACAGCCATGAGGGGGCTTTTTAAGCTCGATGACGTGAATATGCATGCTATGGAGTTGGCCCTCCTAGCGCATGGTGGGGGTGGTGCACTAGACCTGGAGAGGGCCGATGAGGAGGCCGAGCTCTAGCAGGCTGCAACCTAAGCAGTTGTTGCTCAAACTGGGGCTAATCTTGTTTAAATGTTAGTACAACCAAATGCATGTCCTGGGGTGTCTACGTACTAGGTCCAATGTATCCCTAGAGTAAAAGTTTTTGTGTGTGGTGGCTACATGCCTAGTATCAAGTCTGTGGAGTTGCTTTTGCATCTCAGGGTGTCTGCTACAGTAACCGGGTGCAAGCAGTCTGTTACTGCTCCTGCCATTATGCCAAGTGTTATTGTGGTTGTCTCTGCTCATGATACGTGCATATGCTCCAGGGATCTTATGTTTAAATCATGTTAGCTCAATCGATCAACTTCTTGAGCTGGAATGTTAGGGGCCTTAACTGCCCGGATCAGTGATCCACAGTTAACGCAACCATTGCTTCCTCCTCCTACCATGTGGTATGTCTCCAGGAGACGAAGCTTGACAATATCGACCAATTAACAGTCGCGTTTTGGGGGGCCATAGGTTACACATCTTTGCGCAACGCCCGGCAAATGGCACGAGGGGAGGTATCCTCCTTCTCTGGGATGATCTCTTGCTGGAGATGTCCAACATCACCTTTACAACCTATTGCCTCTCGGCCATGGTTCGTGTTAGAGATTCGGGCGTGAGATCTAAGATAACACCCGTCGACGGCCCGACCGACCCTTCACTTAAAAACATGTTCTTTGCCGAGCTCATTAGCCAGAAGCCGCCTGTTGGGGTCGCTTGGATTGCCTCTGGGGATTTCAACCAGATTTATCAACCACGTGCTCCATGCACTTTCTTCGTCCCTATCCGACCATTGCCCGCTCCTGCTCGCGATTGAAAGTGCAACTATCCCTAGGTGGTTTTGGTAATTCCTAACAACATATAGCTCATTGAGCTAATGCTATTCCAAGATTAATATTTCAGGAAAAGCTCAATGAATGACATGGCATGGATGAGGAATGTGGACCCCTCAAAATATTAAGGACAAAAAGATTGGCTCAAGCTCAAAGCTCAAGACTCTACATTTTAAATTTTAGTGATCCAAGATCACATTGAGTCTATAGGAAAAGCCAATACTATCAAGGAGGGATGAGGTGTTGTTTAATGAGGTTCTTGCTTCATAGTGCTTAGTGATATGCTCCAAAACCCTCAACTACCTTCCCACATCCACATATGACCTAAACCAAAAGTCAAACTCGGCCCTACCGATTCTTTCTATCCGGCGCCACCGAGTTTCAAATGTCATAGCCACTGCCACAAACCCTAGGCAAATTGGTCTCACCGATAGGGATTTCGGTCACACCGAGATGGGGTTGTAATCTCTCTGTTTCCCTTCGTAACATTTTGGTCCTACCGAGATGAGCGATCGGTCCCACCGAGATTGCAATGTAAACTCTCTGTTTCTCTTTCGTAACATTTCGGTCCCACTGAAATGAGCGATCGGTCCCACCGACTTTACCTGACCAACTCTCTAGTTAGCTTATTACCAAAATCGGTCCCACCGAGTTTGTGTAATCGGTCACACCGAGATTACGTTATGCCCTAACCCTAACCATATCAGTCCTACCGAGTTGCATCTCAGTCCCACCGAAAATCCTAACGGTCACTAGGTTTGCTAAATCGGTCCGACCGAGTTTTTCACTTGAGTCTCACCGAGATTGGTAAATTGTGTGTCACAGTTAGTTTTTGTGTGGATGCTATATATACCCCTCCACCCACTCTTCATTCGAAGACAGAGCCATCAGAACATACCTACACTTCCAATACACATTTTCTGAGAGAGAACTACCTACTCATGTGTTGAGGCCAAGATATTCCATTCCTATCATATGAATCTTGATCTCTAGCCTTCCCCAAGTTGCTTTCCACTCAAACCTTCTTTCCACCAAATCCATATCCTGTGAGAGAGAGTTGAGTGTTGGGGAGACTATCATTTGAAGCACAAGAGCAAGGAGTTCATCATCAACACACCATTTGTTACTTCTTGGAGAGTGGTGTCTCCAAGATTGGCTAGGTGTCACTTGGGAGCCTACGACAAAGATTGTGGAGTTGAACCAAGGAGTTTGTAAGGGCAAGGAGATCGCCTACTTCGTGAAGATCTACCGCTAGTGAGGCAAGTCCTTCATGGGCGATGTCCATGATGGGATAGACAAGGTTGCTTCTTCGTGGACCCTTCATGGGTGGAGCCCTCCATGGACTCGCGCAACCGTTACCCTCTGTGGGTTCAAGTCTCCATCAACGTGGATGTACGATAGCACCACCTATCAGAACCACGACAAAAACATCCATGTCTCCAATTGCGTTTGAATTCTCCAAACCCTTCCCTTTACATTCTTGCAAGTTGCATGCTTTACTTTCCGCTGCTCATAGACTCTTTGCATGCTAGCTTGAATTGTGTTAAGATTGCTTGACTTGTGCTAAGATAGCTAAAATCTGCCAAAGACTAAAATTGGGAAAAGGATAGATTTTTATTTGGTCAAGTAGTCTAATCACCCCCCTCTAGACATACTTTCGATCCTACAAGTGGTATCAGAGCTTTGGTCTCCATTCGCTTTGATTTCCATAGCTTTTGGTGGTCATAGCCTTGGTTTCACAACCTAGGAGAGTATGGCGTCTAGCGAGGGAAATTATCACCATAGAGGTCCTTACTTTGATGGTACAAATTTTGCTAGTTGGAAGCATAAGATGAAAATGCATATTCTTGGACATAACCCTGCCGTTTGGGCTATTGTGTGTGTTGGCTTGCAAGGTGAATTCTTTGATGGGAGAGAACCAAATCGTGAAGCTACCGTGGATGAGTTGAAGATGTTGCAATACAATGCTCAAGCTTGTGATATCCTCTTCAACGGATTGTGCCCCGAAGAATTCAACAAAATCAGCCGTCTTGAGACTGCAAAGGAAATTTGGGATACTTTGATTGATATGCATGAAGGTACCAACTCCATCAAGGAATCCAAGTTGGATGTGCTTCAAAGTCAACTTGACAAGTTCAAAATGAAGGATGGTGAAGGTGTCGCTGAAATGTACTCTAGGCTTGCTCTTATCAATAATGAGATTGCCGGCTTAGGAAGTGAAGAGATGACCGACAAATTCATCAAGAAGAAGATCCTAAGAGCCTTGGATGGAAAATACGATACCGTATGCACATTGATCCAAATGATGCCAAATTACAAAGATCTCAAACCAACGGAAGTCATTGGAAGAATTGTTGCTCATGAGATGTCACTCAAGGATAAGGAGGAGCTCCATAGCAAGTCAAGTGGTGCTTACAAAGCCTCATGTGAAGCTCCCACATCATCAAGTGAGAAACAAACCTTCAATGAAGAATTGAGCCTAATGGTGAAGAACTTCAACAAGTTCTACAAGAGTAGAAGCAAGGAAAGAAGTTCCAAGTCAAGGTCCTACAATGACAAAAGATCTTCTAGTCGAGAGCGAAACTTCTACAATTGTGGAAGACCCGGACACTACTCCAATGAGTGTGCGGCTCCCCACAAGAGAAGAGAAGATTCTCCCAAAAGAAGAAGTAGAAGAGAAGAATCACCATCAAGGGAGAGAAGGAGTAGGGATGATCGATATGAACGAAGACACCCTCGGAGAAGCAAGGATTCGGAAAGGAAGGACAAGTCATCAAGGAGCTACACAAAACGAAGACATCAAGCTCATGTTGGTGAATGGGTATCCGGCTCCAACTTCGACAATGACTCCAAGAGAAGCTATCACTCCGACTCCGAATATACTTAAGATGAAGGTGTTGCCGGACTAGCACTTGTGTCAACCAACTCCTACGACATATTTGATTCACCAAATGAAGGAATTGGAAGATGCTTCATGGCCAAAAGTGCAAAGGTATCACACCCCGAGTATGTTGATTTCAATAGTGATGAAGATGACTTGTTAGGTGATGATGAGTTACTTGTTGACAACTATAGTGATGAATACTATGATGAAACGAATGACAATGATAAGGAGAAGATTGAGTCTCTAACTAAAGAACTAAACACTCTTAAGTTAGTTCATGAAACTATCTTAGGAGATCATCGAGAACTTTTAAGGACTCATGAGAAATTACGTTTCGAAAAGCTCAACCTAGAGCAAGAGCATGAGTTCTTAAAGGCAATCAATGATGATCTTCGCAAGAAAAGTTCTTCTTACATTGCCAAGTGTTTACTCTTATCCACTTACATGCCTCAAGTCAAGTCTAGTAACAAGAACAAGAAGGATTCTTCTTCTAGTAGTAACGATAATCATGCTAAATCCAATGTTGTTGCTTCTAGTAGTTATCTTGATTCCACTAATGATTCTCTTAGCCAAGTTAAACTTGAGCAATAAAATAGCTTATTGAAGGGAATTATAGAGAAAGGTGTTTACAAGAGCCTTGCTGGGAGTAAGAAATTCGAGGAAATTGTACGCAAGCAAGGAAGGCACCGGAAGAATCAAGGTATTGGTTTTGAACGAAAGTTCAATGCCAATGGAGTTGAGTGGGAAGAAGATCAATACCCCAAGATGAAGTTTGTTCCTCAACAAGAGAAGTATGATCCTACTTCATCCAAAGGGATACAAGCTCAAGATGATCTATCACCACAAGACCACAAGCAAAAAGGCAAGGACAAGCTTCAAGAGGAAATTGATGCATTTGAAGAAGCTCCTAAGGCCTTGGTCAAGTGGGTTCCCAAGACTACATCAAGTTCCACTTCATCAAGTACAACTACAACTCCGAGGATTCCCATCAAGATGGTGTGGATCCAAAAGAAGAAGAACTAGAGAGTTCTTGAGGGTGACTCCGCCAACATACTTCACTCTTATCATTTTGGCAAGAACAAGTGCAATCAACTTCCACATCTTGCACTAGTTCAAGGAGTCACAAACCCTCATGTTGGTAAGACAAGGGACAAGGTAACCTAAAGTTTTCATGGACATCATCTTGTGTGTGCATCACTCTATGTCTATGGATACCCTTGTTTGTTCCTTGTGGGACTAACCCGTGTAGGTATTGAAAGTGCAACTCACTCCAAAGGATAGCTCCAAATGATCTACATCAACATAGAGCATCCACATCTTCAACACCTACATGAAGTCATCATCGACAAAACCCAAGGTTAGTTCATCCCTCTTAGGGGGGGTCTCACATCTAGGGGGAGCTTTACTCTAACAATTGAGTTAAAGCAACTCTAATGGTGTGAACACAACAACGCTTTATGTAAAAGTGGTAACCCCACTTGTGCTTAAACGATGAGTATGACCTATGATCAAATGTTCTCATTTGACTCCTAAGTCAATATACTCATATATAGATGACCTAGTCATCGCCAATTGCTTGATAGATGCTAGAATTGTTGGTGCATGCTTTGCCACATATTTCATTTGCCATTTTATTGTGTGAGCATGTTGGTTGCATAATTTACTCATTCGAGGACATCCACTTGCTGTTTTGATTGATTGGTTTCCTTTGCTTTTGGCCAAGTGGATGGACAAGAATGCAAAAGAACCTTCTCTAGCTATCTATGCTCTTCTCGTCTCAAACTCTACTCATGTTGCATCACAAAATTTGATCAAGTCAAATTCGAACCACTCTTTGTGAGGAGCACTCGGAGTCCCCGATTCGTCATAGACTTAAACTTCCCAAACTACTTTGTGCGTTTCGGTCTAACCGATTCACCCATTTTGGTCATACTGAGATCACTAAGTCGATCTAGGTTTTCTACCTCGGTGCAACCGATTCGAACCTTTCGGTCACACCGAGTTTCAGTAACTGCTTGCAGTTATGAATCTCGGTGCCACCGAGTTGTTCCACTCGGTCACACCGACAGGGTCAGGCTATATATACCCACGGGTCAAATTTTGGAAAAAATTCTGAACCTCCTCGACCCGCGCTTAGCCCGCTCTACCTCCAGGGTCTCCGGATCGTCTTCCTCGTCGCCAGCCGCCTCCTGCCGCTGGTCTCCGCCGTCGTCAATGGGAATCATCCCCACAGTTGTCGTCGTAGAGAGTTCTCCGCCGAACTAGGGTATGAACTCGATCATTGTGCTATCCCTATCTGATTCCTAGCACATTGTGTTCGCCATGTATCTTGCCACGATTGAGATCATTCTTATCCAGTCAAAACACTCCGTAGTTTAGTCATGAATTGAAAATGTAGGGTTTGGTTTCCGCCGAAACCATCTCGGACCCACCGGGTTGTGGAACTCGGTACCACCGATTTGGCTCATGCCACTGCACATGTAATTTTCGGTCTGACCGAGAATTGCAAATCGGTGTGACTGAGTTCAGGACTTTGTGAAACCCTAGCAGTCTCGGTGCCACCGAACTGTGACTCGGTCTGACTGAGTTCACTAGTTTAGGTTCCAACAGGTGCTTTGGTATCACCGAGTTTACAAATCGGTTGATCCGAAATGCTTTCTCTGGAAAACTAAAACTAAGTTTTTGACTCATTCTTTTGCAAAAACCTCTGCATTTTGTGATGCTCATCCACTCTATCCCATCTATATCTATTCACAGGGTCTGTTGTCAGTGTTTGCAATATGTCTGATCAGGGTGACAGCCAGAACAGGTCAGAGGAGCAGGTTCACTTGAGTGAGGGCACTAGTCCCTCTAGCAGTTCAGATGATGGTAGCAGGAGCACCCCAAGAAACTTACCCAAAGCTACCACCAGGGCCAGAAAGAAGAAGACCTCTGAATCTGAGGATGAAGACTATGTGGCAGTTGAGGATGAGGCCACTTCCAAGAAGAAAGTGGTTAAGAAGGAATATAGCACTGCTGCTGCCACCAAGCCAGGCATGAAGCAAAAGGTTCCTGCAAAGAGAATTCCAATGTCTAAGGCCAGAGCATCTACTCAAGTCCCTTTGGAATCTGAACCCAAAGAGGCTGCTGCGGAAGGGAAGAAGAGGAAGGAGAGGGTCAAAAAGACCATTGCTAAAGTGCTTGGGAGATCCTTAATCATGAGAGATTATGAAGAGGAAGAGGAAGAAGATGTTGCACCAGCACCCAAAGCTCAGAAGCTTATGGGTGATGCCATCAGGGCAGGGGCTGTTCCATCTAAGCCTAAGACTGCTCCAAAGGCTGCTGCTCCAGCTACAAAGCCAAAACCGAAGAGGAGCACCAGGAACATTCCTGCTGAGGAAAAGAACAAGGCCCCAGTGCCTGAAGCTGAAATGGAAGAAGAAGATGATGAGTCACATGTATTGAGGAAGCTGAAGTCAAACATCCCAGATCACAATGATGCTCATCCAGTAGCTGAGAACATGAAGATAAGGAAGGACTCAGGTCTGAGGCTATGGAGAGAGTCTGATCCATATGCCACCAGGAGGAGGACTGCTGTGGATTACAGGTTCCATACAGAGGAACAGCAGGACTTCTATGAGACAGTGTTGCTTGACAAGAAGCCCATAGTGTGTGACATGAGATGGGTCGACTGGGACTACATCAAGGAGAATGAGGATCACTATCCAGGTGTACATGACAGTTTCAAGGCTTCTGGAGTCGATGAGTTTGTGGCTCAGAAGCTCACAAAATGGAATGATGAGCTCATCATGCAGTTCTACTCCACAGCTCATTTCTACCCAGATGGAAGGATTGTCTGGATGTCTGAAGGTACGAGGTACCAGTCCACGGTTGCTGAATGGGCGAAGTTGATCAATGCCCCAAAAGAGAGTGAAGATGACTTGGATGTCTATGCCAACAGGAAGAAGGATCACAACACAATGGCACATATGTACAAGGAGATCACAGAGGCTGCTCTTGAGACACATAAGCTTGGATATGTACATTACCTTCTGTCAGGCTTGCCAACCATCAACTGGATCCTCAGGCACGCTCTCTTGCCAAAGTCGGGTGATCAAAAGATGACCAGAGGCCATGCAATTAACTTGCTTCACATCTTTGATGTCCCACAGAAGTTCAAAGTCGTGAGCCTTATAGTGGAAACTATCACACTACAGGAATCAGCTACTTTGCCGTCTGCCACGGCGGACGGCAAAGGCCCGAACGGCGGACGGCAAAGGCCTTTGCCGTCAGTGGCGGACGGCAAAAGGCTCCAGCAAAGTAGGCTTCGGTAAACAGGTTCTTTGCCGTCTGCTACTGATGGCAAAGTCTTTGCCGTCTGCGGCGGACGGCAAAGAGAGAGCGGCAGACGGCAAAGACGGCGGACGGCAATAATTGCGCTGTCAGTCCGTTAAGTGGCTAACGGAAGGCCTTTGCCGTCCGCCGCTGACGGCAAAATTTCTAGGGTCTTTGCCGTCCGCCGTATGATGTCATCTACACGTCACTACGTGGCAGGTTCTTTGCCGTCTGCCACTGACGGCAAAGTCTTTATCGTCTGCCACTGTAGGCAAACTGACCAAATGGGTCAGCTCCTAGGAAGCACAGGTGGACGCCACGTGGCTTCTTTGCTGTCCGCGGCAGACGGCAAAGAGCCCGTTGCCGTCGGTGGCAGACGGCAAAGAGCCTGCATATTGGCTCTTTTTTCATATACCCAACCATTTTCACAGCAAATAGATGATACATATATATTTTTCACATGGCAAGTTCACAGCAAACATATGAGATATCCAACACATATAATTTCATCATACATGCATAGTTCCATCAACCATACATAGCAAGTTCGACATACATGCATCCAACCATACATATTACAATAGTGTCATCCTACCATACATGCATAGTTCATAGATACAAAGGAAACATAGTTCATCCAAACAAGCACTCCATCTATGCAAGCTTCCGTGAAGTGAATGAATTCTGCAAAATGGGAAATAAGAAAGTTAGAAGAAGAAGATTAGAAGAAGAAGAAGAAGAAGAAGAAGAAGAAAATGAAGAAGAAGAATAATATATATGACATTTATGAGCTAATTTAGGTGAAATTGATCATTTGTGAGCAAACTTAGGTGAAATGGATCGTTTATGAGCTAACCTAGGTGCAATGGATCGCTTATGAGCAAACTTAGGTAAAATGCATCATTTTAGAGGTAACCTAGGTAAGATGGATCATTTTGGAGCTAACCTAGGTAAAATGGGTCATTTTAGAGCTAACTTCGGTAGAATGGATCATTTATGAGCTAAGTAAGGTTAAATGGGTCATTTTAGAGCTAACGTAGGTAAAATGGATCGTTTATGAGCTAACTAAGGTAAAATGGATCATTTTAGAACTAACTTAGGTAAAATGGATCGTTTATGAGCTAACTTAGGTAAAATGGATCGTTTTTTGAGCTAACTAAGGTGAAATGAATCGTTTTTGAGCTAACTAAGGTGAAGGGCATCATTTTTGAGCTAAATAAGGTGAAATGGATCGTTTTTGAGCTAACTAAGGTGAAATGAATCGTTTTTGAGCTAACTAAGGTAAAATGGATCGTTTTTGAGCTAACTTAGGTGAAATGGATCGTTTTTTAGCAAACTTAGGTGAAATGGATCATTTAAGAGCTAATTTAGGTGAAATGGATCGTTTTTGAGCTAACTAAGGTGAAATGGATCGTTTTTGAGCTAACTAAGGTGAAATGGATCGTTTTTTAGCAAACTTAGGTGAAATGGATCATTTAAGAGCTAATTTAGGTGAAATGGATCGTTTTTGAGCTAACTAAGGTGAAATGGATCGTTTTTTAGCAAACTTAGGTGAAATGGATCATTTAAGAGCTAATTTAGGTGAAATGGATCGTTTTTGAGAAAACTTAGGTGAAATGGATCATTTAAGAGCTAATTTAGGTGAAATGGATCGTTTTTAGCTAACTTAGGTGAAATGGATCGTTTAGGAGCTACTCTAGGTAAATTGGGTCATTTTAGAGCTAACTTGGATAAACTGGATCAGTTATAAGCTAACCTAGGTAAGATGGGTCATTTTGGAGCTAACTTAGGTAAAATGGATCGTATATGAGCTAACTAAGCTAATTATGCAATTTTTGACATAAGTAAGCTAAGTATAGATCGTTTTAGAGCTAACTTAGGTAAAATGGATGGTTTTGGAGGTCAGTAAGCTTATTAAGTCATTTTGGAGGAGAAGAAGCTAAGTCTACGTCATTATGGTAAGCATTGGAGGAAATAAAGCTAAGTCTAGGTCTTTATGCATGTGTTAAGCAAAACACTAGATAAACTTACCAAGATCCAGGAGGTGTAGGAGCGGGGTGGCTCGTGTCGGTAGCTGGAGAAGGATCGTGCGATGCTTGTCTGGAGTTACGCTGCACCAAAGATCATTTCCAATGTCTTGTTAGCATGATGACACTCAAATGTTAAGACTAGCAAGTAATGTCCATTCAAATAAAACTCACCGTGGTCCCAGGAGCAATCACTGGCATCGGCGGAGCGGTCTGACCTGTCTTCTCGCACACAGACTGCACATTTGGTTTTGACGACTCAGTCATACTAGTTAGTAATGAGACAAACACTACATGAATGTTTTGGCTAATCTGCAAAAGAAACTTACCACAAGGAGCTCGTACATGGCCCTTGCCTGCATGTCATTCCGTGCCCTCTCCTCCTCCACCATCTTTGTCGTCCTCTCCTCCAACTCCCGCTGCCTCTCCGCCGCCTCCGCCAGAAGTTTCTCCGTTCTATCTCTCTCACTCTGTATAGCAGCCTGCAACACCACTCACATGACCATTTGTAATCATTGATGGAAGCACACACAATGTAATGGAGAAAGATAACTGAGTGCGTATCACTAACCTTGATGGCGAGTTGCACTGGCCGTTCACGAGGCCTTATCTCAGGAGCGGAGCTCGACTGGCGCGCCTTGATCTCCGGGAGAGTGCTAGGACAACGGATAAGTCCATCTCCAATGGCTATGGAGCCATGGGACCTCCCGCCACCAGATATCATCAACAGCTCTGGATCAATGGGACCCTGGCTCGGGTTAAAGTCCTCCCCTTTCCTCGCCTTCCCCTCATCTCTATATCTCACGAGCTTGTTGTGGGAGGAGATGTTGGTGAAGTTGTTTGCATCATCGAGGTCAGACTGAGAGAAAGCCTTGACTTTCTTGAAAGAGGCAGTGTGGGCCATGGCATACAGGTCGTACACCTCTGGCACCTTATCCGCCTTATTGTAGCGTGCCTGAAAGAGAGAAACAATGAAAATTAGTAATTAAAGGGCTCAAGCTAGCATGATGAATGAATTGCATGAATCATGAAGCAAACCACATACCCAGTTGCGCCCGAACTGATATAAGTTGGAGCTGCCTTGATGGTGTGGCACACCTTCCATTTGGGCACGTTTGTCCTTGGCCTCCTTGTGGAGGGCTAGCCATCGTTGTGAGCACCACTCATCGACCAACACCTCCCAACAATCCATCCGATCCACACACCATCTCGGAGGCGCCTAAGTAGCAAATAGAAACTTGAGCGCTACGGCTAAGAATTACTAAATGAAGGAACTTAAGTAGAGAAGGCCTTAAGAATTACCTTCATGTACTGCTCCTTACTCAGGAACTTATCGCGGCACGCCGGCTTGGTCTTCTTGATACCACGCAAGGCGTAGTAGTCTTGAACAGCCTGCACCCGAGCCTCGTGCCGTAAGTTCTGGAGTAGGCGCTTGCAGACGTTCTCGATAACATGTGCCACGTCCTCCTCGTATCCCTCCTCACACCTGTAGAATGTCTGCAATCAAATGAGACAATGTTGATTAGTACAATTAATAACTAGCTAGTTGAAGATTTTTAGATGTGTAAAGGAGAAATTAATAACAACCAAGGACGGAGTTGGGCCGGCGGACACTATGATGGTGGTCCCAACCCCTGCAGCATGACAAGGCCAACGCATTAGTTATTTGAAAAAACGTGAATGCACAAGGTACAAAAATATTAAATGCACTTACGTACCTCTCCCCATCATGGAAAATCAACCACCTCTGCTCGCGGGTCACCGGCACGGACGGGAGCCGTGTAGCACCATGCTGGTAAACGGTGCCCCCTCCTCCTCAAGATCAGTCGGCTCCCCGCCATCATCAGCATGGCCACCCGGCTCCTCGGGCTGATCCGGCCAGGTACCCCATCCGGACGTGTGCTCCTCCGGGGTCACGTGGGCCGAACTCTCGTGGGCCGAAGACCCGTGGACCGGAGGCTCGTGGACCGGAGTCCGTGTAGCCTCCTCCTCGGACGAGTCCACCCTAGCAGTCACGTGCTCGGGTGAAACGGCTGGGGGTGGCGGCGAGGAAGGCACCGTAGCAGTCACCCTACCTCCTCTCCCACGACCACGTGCCCCACCTCCTCTCTTCCTACCTCGTCCCCTGCTGGGCACCACGGTCGACGAAGAAGGGCCCGGCGGTGTGGCCATACTGTCCAGCAACGCTCGGCGGAGAGGTGCGTCTGGAATGGAAGACCTCAGACCACGCTCCCGACTAGCGCCCACCATCTTTCAACACCTGCCATGACAAACAGTAAACGAAATTAGTACAACATAAAAAAAGACCGACATGAATAATAATATGTGTATCACTTAAGTGTATCATCATCAAGTACAACATAAAAAAATGTAATACCTGACACTACTAATAATCTCGATCAGTATCATCAATAAATGCATAATCATCATCATCACTATAATCAATGACGGGCTCATAGGGTTCATTGGCATCAACATGTGCAAGGCCACCTTGACGTAATCGGTCAAGCATTGACAGGTCATCTGCAGCAGTAACCTCTTCTTGTTCCGGCTCTTCTTGTTCCTCCTCTGGGGTGATGTCGGATTCATTGTCGCTGTCTACTTCAATGTTTTCGGGTGAAGTATAGCGGTTCTTGAAACGCTTTTTGGAAAGACGTGTCTCTTGGAAGAATTCTCCTTCATATGTGTCTGGGTTAATGTGAGGTTCATAATCCTCTTCCTTTGGGGGAGAAAGTCTAGCACGTGGCGGCACTTCATAAACGACATCCCAACCTTTCAGATTTGGATTAGTTTGGCAGGCCCACGGTAGATAGAATACTTGGGTCGCCTATTGAGCCATAATATAGACATCAGGAACATCTAAATGAGTGCTTTGGTTGATTTCAACTAGCCCTACATGTCCATGAGTCCTTCTAGTCTCCTTCGGCTGAAACCAATAACATTTGAAGACTACGACATTCGGTGGGTTTTCACCATAGAACAGAAGTTCATAAATTGCTTCAACTCTCCCATAATACTCGGTACCTCCTTCGCCGATAGCAGATACACAACAATTTGTTGACTTTCGGTCCGCCATAGATAGCTCTTTGCCGTAGGTACGAAAGCGATACCCGTTGATGTCGTACTTGTCAAATGAACGGACCTTATAGTCAAAACCATTAGCGACTTGTCTCAATTCGGCGTCCATAGACTCTGAATTAGCCTACAGGTTTAATATGAAAGGATTGTTGCATTATGCACAAATTAGCGAATGAAATGAAATTGTCTAATAGAAATTACCGTTTGTTTGAACCAAGAGATGAAACTGGGATAGCCACCTCCTTGCTTTGCGAGAAGCTCATACTCTTCGACGGAATCCTTTTGGATCTCCGCTCCATACGAGAATATGGTGACGTATCGACTGTATGACATATCCAGGAATAAGAGTAGTTCAAAGGAAACAGAAGTTGCGAAACAATGTACCGAGAACTTACTCGATGTACGGCCGCACTTCTATCAGGTTGTTGAAGATATACAACGAAATGGTCCGCCATTCTTCGTTATCCAAAGATACTGGATGTGAAACACTAGCTGGTGCGAGATTCCCTTTGAATAGGCTGAGGTTGGATCCACCCTTTTTAGGCTCGTCGGCATTGTACCGAGGCTTTGGATTATGCAAATGACGATTTTTGGCTTCGTAGTGCGCTGTTACGAAGTTTGCCGCCTCCTCTGTAATGAATGCCTCAGCCATCGATGCTTCAATTCTACGTTTATTTTTACATTTTTCTCGAAGCGTCTTCTGCATCGTCTCAGTTGGGTAGCACCAACGATTTTGCACGGACCCCCCCAATCTTGCCTCGGTCGGGAGATGCAAAATCAAATGCTGCATTGGATTAAAGAAGCCCGGTGGAAAGATCTTCTCTAACTTGCAGATCAACTCTGGCGCCAACTCTTCCATTTCTTCTAGCACGCCAGGCGATAGTTCTTTCGCACAAAGAACACGGAAGAAATAGCTGAGTTCTGCCAGTACTAGCCATTCATCCTCAGGGATGAAGCCACGCAACATCACCGGCATTACCCGCTCAATCCATATGTGCCAATCATGACTCTTGAGACCAAATATCTTCAGTTTATCAAGATTCGCTCCCCTCTTTAGATTCGCTGCATACCCATCGGGAAACATCAACTGCTGTTGCACCCACAAGAGAATTTCCCTCATAGCTGGCCTTCCAAGATTGAACCATGCCTTTGGCTTCGTCCAGTTCTGCTTTCCTTTCGGTTCTTTCATGTTTTGTAACGGCCTATCACATAGCGCCTCCAGATTGACTCTAGCCTTAGTATTATCCTTTGACTTCCCATCTATGCCGAACAATGTACCAAAAGTGCCTCGGTGATATTCTTCTCAGTGTGCATCACGTCGATGTTGTGTGGGCAAAGGAGGTCTTTGAAGTAAGGCAGATCCCATAAGCATGTTTTGTGAGTCCATGCGTGCTTAGTATTATACCCCTTGAAGTACCCTGGATGTTGTGGATCTGGCTCGAGAGCGTTTAACTGATCCAGGGTCTGTTGGCCTGTCAATGCAGGTGGTGCAGAGTTTTTGACAACTCTACCCCTGATGAAGTTCTTCTTGTCTTTCCTGAACTTATGGCGAGGATCCAGGAACTGTCTATGCATGTCGAAGCAAGAAAACTTGCGACCGACCTGAAGCCAACGAAACTCAAGAGCTCCCTTGCATGTGGGGCACGGGAACCTTCCATGCACACACCAGCCAACGAATAGCGCATACGCCGGCAAGTCATGCGTCGAGTACATGTACCAGACACGCATTATGAAGTTCCGTTTGCTAAAGGCATCGTATGTCTTGAACCCATTATCCCAGGCTTCTTGCAATTCGTCCTTAAGCGGCTGCATGTACACATTCATATTTTTGCCCGGATAGTTGGGTCCTGGAATTATCAACGTCAGGAAAATGTTCTTTCTTTGCATAATCTGTCCGGGGGGGGAGATTGAGTGGAAAGACAAATACGGGCCAACAACTATATTGGGCTGCCGTCATACCAAACACACTGAACCCATCCGTGCTGATGCCGACTCGAGGATGCCTCGGATCTGCTGCTTTGTCAGCATGTAATTCATCAAACTTTTTCCACGCAACACCATCCGATGTGTGTACCATCATCAGATTCCCATCTGCATCTAGTTCGGTTCTTTTGCCTGTTTTGTGCCATGTCATTTGTCTGACCGTCTCTTCGACCATGAAAAGACGTTGAAGTCTTGGTACGATTGGCATATACCGAAGAACACTAACGGGGATTTTTGGTCTGTGTCTTCTCACCCATACCGTTGTCTACCACAATATACCTGGAAGACTTGCAAATGGGACAATAGTTCAAGTCCGCATAGTCAAGCCTAAATAAGGCACATCCTTTCTCACAGGCATGTATCTTCTCATAGGGCATCTTCAGTGCACGGAGGATTTTGTCCGACTGGTACAGGTTTGCAGGCATTACATGGCCTTTGGGTAGAAAGCGTCCAAATACTGTCATAATTGCGTCATAGCATTCTCTGCCCAAGTTGAACTGAACCTTCAGAGCCATTACTTGTGAGATGGCATCCAACTGACAAAGCTCAGTGTGCTCGTGGAGCGGACGTTTCGAAGACTCCAACATTTCATTGAAGGCCTTTGCAGATTCCTCCATCTCCTCGTCCGAATCCCGAGCATCATCATAGTATTGCACCATGTTTTCCATCCCGGTACCATGCTCGTCGGTGCGACGACGATCCACCTCAGCTCGGTCACGTTGGGCAGACTCGCCATGAAATGTCCACACCGTATAATCGGGCGTAAAACCACTCTTCTGCAGGTGTTTGCCCATTTCAGCCTCTGTCTTCTTTTCCCAATTGCCGCACCGGAAACAGGGGCACCAGGTTTTCTTTTGGCCATTTGCAAATGCGGCTTGCACAAACCCCTTAGTTTTTGTGAACCATTCAGCGCTCCATTTGTTCTGACCAGTGTGACCGGTATACATCCAAGCACGGTCACTCATCTTGACTTTCAGAGCTACTGGACACACAACAATTATATATGTAATTCACCATGTATATATTCATCAGTTGATCTACTTTGTCAATTTTATTACGTCCATGCAACCTACACTCTAATAGGTAATGATAGGTCCTAATCCCACCCGTGTATGTGTAGATTGGGTTCATTTTCCCATGCTATGCTCCGGATCCGACGCAAAATTTCGGCAGCACCTCCCCGCTGTTCTCCTGATACACGTCTCTGCAATAAATAGAGAGGATGTGTACCCGGAGAACAACAGGGGAGGCACTGACGAAATATATGCGTCGGATCCGAAGCAAAGCATATGGGAAAACGAACCCAATCTACACATACTCGGGTTGTCCATGGATAGCGTTGGACAATTCGAAAGACTCAAGGTTATAAATATGCAAATGCATGCATATTTATAACTATGACGCTTTCGAATGGGAGACACATATTGGTTACGCATACTGATGATTCAAGACACATATATAGCTAGCTATCAAGTTTCATCGGAATAGATCAAATAATTAATGGGAGAGGAGGACTTGTCATTTGTGCTCACCCACGAACGAAGGGGCAGAGCTCGTCAAACGCACGGCGAGGTCGTCGAACACCAAACCTTGCAGCGATGAAACAACTGCACATTTAAAACTACACGATCAACACAATTATATATGATGTTTTTCATAACTAAATCGAAAAATATATGACCTAACTAATAATTCACAAATATATGACCCCGTCGGCCTCTGGAAGGCCAAAGAACACCTTAATTTTCGGGAGGTGTCGGTGGTCGGGGTGCCATGTCGGTGTTGGGGTGCCGTGTCGGGGTCAGGGTCTCGGGGTCGGGGTGTCGGGTCGGGGTGCCGGGTCGGGGTCGGGGTGCCGTGTCGGTGTCGGGGTCGGGGTGTCGGGTCCGACTCGCGGTCGGGGTCGGGGTCTCGGGGTCGGGGTGTCGGGTCGGGGTGCCGGGTCGAGGTCGGGGTGCCGTGTCAGTGTCGGGGTCGGGGTGTCGGGTCAGGCCCGGGGTCTCGGGGTCGGGGTGTCGGGTCGGGGTCGGGGTCGGGGTCTCGGGGTCGGGGTGTCTGGTCGGGGTGCCGGGTCAGGGTCGGGGTGCCGTGTCGGTGTCGGGGTAAGGGTGGGTGTGGTGTCAGGGTGTCGGTGTCGGGGTGTCGTGTCGGTGTCGGGGTCGGGGTCTCGGGGTCGGGGTGTCGGGTTGGGGTCGGGGTGCCGTGTCTGTGTCGGGGTCGGGGTGTCGGGTCAGGCTCGGGGTCGGGGTGTCGGGGTCGGGGTCGGGGTGTCGGGGTCGGGGTCGGGGTGTCGGGGTCGGGGTCTAGGGGTCGGGGTGCCGGGTCGGGGTCGGGGTGCGGTGTCGGGTCGGGGTGCCGTGTCGGGTCGGGGTGCCGTGTCGGGTCGGGGGTTTTTCCTCTTTTTTTTCCTTTTCTTCTTCTTCCTTTTCTTCCTTTTCTTCCTTTTTTTCCTTCTTCTTCTTCTTCTTCTTCTTCCTCCTTTCCTTTTTCCTCCTCTTCTTCTCCTCCTCTCCTCTTTTTTCTTCTTCTTTTTCCTCTTCTTCTTTTTTCTTCTCCTCCTCCTCTTCTTCTTCTTCCTCTTCTTCTTCTCCTCCTCTCCTCTTTTTCTCTTCTTCTTCTTCTTCCCTCAAACTAAACTAAACCTAAAACTAAACCTAAAACTAAAACTAAGACTAAATGTGGGGGGCCGGGGCGGCGGCGTGCGGCGGGCGGCGGCGGGGGCAAGAGGCGACGGCGCGCGGCGGGCGGCGGCGGCGGGGGTGCGTGGTGGGGCGCGGGGCAGGACGAAGTGGTGAGAACAGAGAGGCGGGCGGGGGGCACGGGCCGTTAGATAGTGCCCTCTTTGTCGTCCGCCTCTCTTTGCCGTCCGCCACTTTGCCTCTTTGCCGTCTGCTGGCGGACGGCAAAGAGGTGGCCCGTTAAGTTTTTCCCAAACGGGCGGGGGGTGGGGGCCACCTCTCTCTTTGCCGTCTGCCAGCTGACGGCAAAGATTCTTTGCCATCTGCCAGCAGACGGCAAAGAACTGGCGGACGGCAAAGAGCTTCTTTGCCGTCTGCCAGTTCTTTGCCGTCTGCTTTTTGGTAGCTGATGGCAAAGAGCTGCTTTGCCGTCAGCTAGCAGATGGCAAAGAGCTGGCAGATGGCAAATTAGCTGATTCCAGTAGTGTCAAAAGGACAGCTGCAGATCAGAAGAGGAGTTGTGGGTATGCCCCACAGATCTAGGAGCTGATCAACTCCAAGATGGGCACTGGTACATATCTGCTGGACAAGGAGCACATGCCTATCTATCCAGACTTCGAGGACAACACTGTGGTTATGAATGAGGATGAACCATCTTCTGTGCACGCACAAGCCAAGAAGGAGAAGGCAAAACCTGAAAAGGCTGCAAGGATGCCAACTACTAAAGAAGCATCTCAGTATATCCTAAAGAGCAAGCAAGATCAGCTTGGCTACCTGATTGCATCCACTCTGAGGATTGAGAAGGGACTGGCCACCCTGACTCAAAACTAGGAGAGCTTGGAAAGAATCGTGGAGCAAAAATTCTATGACTTGGATGTGAAGGTAACAGAGATTCAGTCTGTTGCGGAGCAACTTCAAGATGATATGCAGGAGAGGAAGGGCAAGACAACCACTGATGCATTTGCCAGAGTGCCTAGAGCTCAGAGGTCTGCTGCAATGCCTATTCCAGACACCAGAGCCACGTCATATGCACCAGCTACAGCTTCAGTGCCACCAGCTCCAGCACCTGCTCCATCAGCTCCATCTACTTCGACTGAAGCCTTCGTTCTTGGAGTTATCCAGACACCACCACCTGAAGACCAAGCCTGAGAGATGATTTAGTGCTATGCATTTTCTAGGAACTTTTTGGTAACTTGTTGCCAAAGGGGGAGAAAAATGTATAGATCATAGGCTTCGAGAGAGAGCGTTGCTTTTTATTCTCTCTTGCTTTGGTGGTTGAACTTTATTTTCTTTGCTTGTTTGAGATACCTTTTATCTATGTGATACTTGGATGATCATGTGTTTGATCATATGCTACATTAATGCTTGTTGGATGACATTATCTTTTTATCCCTATATAATCATTCACTTTGCTTGGTGATGAGTGCATGCATTTAATTATTATCATTTTGAGCGCTCCACCAAGATGTATGTGACATGCAAGAGTAACCCATGAGCCTAACTCTTTGTGCATTTGCAGTCCAAAGCAAACCATAAACTATGCACAGATTTAGGGGGAGCTCTTGCCTTTCACATACTTCTCAAAGCGACAATGTTTTTCACTCTTATTATCATTTGTCGAAGCTTTGATCTATATGTTGTCATCAATTACCGAAAAGGGGGAGATTGAAAGTGCAACTATCCCTAGGTGGTTTTGGTAATTCCTAACAACATATAGCTCATTGAGCTAATGCTATTCCAAGATTAATATTTCAGGAAAAGCTCAATGAATGGCATGGCATGGATGAGGAATGTGGACCCCTCAAAATATTAAGGACAAAAAGATTGGCTCAAGCTCAAAGCTCAAGACTCTACATTTTATATTTTAGTGATCCAAGATCACATTGAGTCTATAGGAAAAGCCAATACTATCAAGGAGGGATGAGGTGTTGTTTAATGAGGTTCTTGCTTCATAGTGCTTAGTGATATGCTCCAAAACCCTCAACTACCTTCCCACTTCCACATATGACCTAAACCAAAAGTCAAACTCGGCCCTACCGATTCTTTCTAACCGGCACCACCGAGTTTCAAATGTCATAGCCACTGCCACAAACCCTAGGCAAATCAGTCTCACTTATAGGGATTTCGGTCACACCGAGATGGGGTTGTAATCTCTCTGTTTCCCTTCGTAACGTTTTGGTCCTACCGAGATGAGCGATCGGTCCCACCGAGATTGCAATGTAAACTCTCTGTTTCTCTTTCGTAACATTTGAGTCCCATCGAAATTAGCGATCGGTCCCACCGAGTTTACCTGACCAACTCTCTGGTTAGCTTATTACCAAAATTGGTCCCACCGAGTTTTTGTAATCGGTCACACCAACATTACGTTCTGTCCTAACCCTAACCATGTCGGTCCTACCGAGTTGCATCTCAGTCCCACCGAAAATCCTAGCGGTCACTAGGTTTGCTAAATCGGTCCGACCGAGTTTTTCACTTCAGTCTCACCGAGATTGGTAAATTGTGTGTAATGGTTAGTTTTTGTGTGGAGGCTATATATACCCCTCCACCCACTCTTCATTCGAAGAGAGAGCCATCAGAACATACCTACACTTCCAATACACATTTTTTGAGAGAGAACCACCTACTCATGTGTTGAGGCCAAGATATTCCATTCCTACCATATGAATCTTGATCTCTAGCCTTCCCCAAGTTGCTTTCCACTCAAACCTTCTTTCCACCAAATCCATATCCTGTGAGAGAGAGTTGAGTGTTGGGGAGACTATCATTTGAAGCACAAGATTAAGGAGTTCATCATCAACACACCATTTGTTACTTCTTGGAGAGTGGTATCTCCTAGATTGGCTAGGTGTCACTTGGGAGGCTCCGACAAAGATTGTGGAGTTGAACCAAGGAGTTTGTAAGGGCAAGGAGATCGCCTACTTCGTGAAGATCTACCACTAGTGAGGCAAGTCCTTCGTGGGCGATGGCCATGATGGGATAGACAAGGTTGCTTCTTCGTGGACCCTTCGTGGGTGGAGCCCTCCGTGGACTCGCGCAACCGTTACCCTCCGTGGGTTGAAGTCACCATCAACATGGATGTACGATAGCACCACCTATCGGAACCACAACAAAAACATCTGTGTCTCCAATTGCGTTTAAATTCTCCAAACCCTTCCCTTTACATTCTTGCAAGTTGCATGCTTTACTTTCCGCTGCTCATAGACTCTTTGCATGCTTGCTTGAATTGTGTTGATAGCTAAAATCTGCCAAAGACAAAAATTGGGAAAAGGATAGATTTTTATTTGGTTAAGTAGTCTAATCACCCCCCCCCCCCTCTAGACATACTTTCGATCCTAGACCGATGATAAGGGTCCTAGGAGGCCTAAGACTTTCAAATTTGAGAACTTTTGGACTTCTATGCCTGGCTTCGGTGAGGTGGTCCAAAAGGCCTGGGTCGAGCCCGTTGAGCACACCGAGCCACACATTATCCTTTTCCACAAGCTAAAGAAAAATGGTGATGCGCCTCTCACAATGGAGTAGGGGTCTCTTCTCTAAAGCTAAGGTTCATCTCCATGTCGCTCTCTTGGTGATCCTACGCCTCGACATTGCTCAGGAGGGAAGGCTGCTCTCCCCCGAGGAGCTCGACCTTCGGGCTAGGCTTAAGAGAAGGGTCATAAGCCTGGCCATGCTTGAGAAAGCACGCAAGAAGCAATGTGCCAGAATTGCAAACATAAAAGAAGGTGATGCCAACACAAAGTTCTTTCATCGCCGGGTTAATGCGCGAAGGAGGAAAAACCACAGTCACCATGTCATGAATGATCAAGGGTGGGTGACCGAGCACAACGCCAAGGAAAAAATAATTCACGACCATTTCTCGCATATAATGAAAAGGGGAAGTGCGAGCACAAATGACTTCAATTGTGAGGAACTTAACCTGGAGTCGCATGACCTACAGGGCCTTGATTCTCCCTTCTCTGGGGAGGAGGTCATCGAGGCAATAAATAGCATGCCTAGCGACAAGGCGCCTGGGCCGGATGGCTTCACCGGCTGAAGAAGCCATGTACCTACGGTAGGGACATGGACCCGTCCTAAAGAGCCCTACCGTAGGACATCCCTAGAAGAAGTCACCTTTCAATCAACTTGAAGGTATCCCACTCGACGGGTTGAAGACACTCGACCAAGAAGCTATCACTCGACCAAGAAGCCAACCACCCGACTGCCAGAAGACCTAAAGTCACTCCGCGGGACAACGGTCGGCTATTAAGTAGTCTTTATGGTTATTATGACACTTTATTAGGGACGTTATCAGTAACGCCCCACCTTAAATGTACCTTAAACCCTGCATTACTGAGGGCAGGAGAGGGCTGGCGAACTCTATATAAGCCATCCCCCTCCTCAGTATCAAGGGTTCGCACCCCTGTCATTTTACACACGCATAATTCAGTCGACCGCCTCCGGGCACCGAGACGTAGGGCTGTTACCTCCTCCGAGAAGGGCCTGAACTCGTAAACCTTGCGTGCTTACAACTTCCCAATAGCTAAGGTCTAGCCTCCTCATACACACCCCCCTACCTCACTGTCAGACTTAGAACCACGACACTTGGCGCCCACCGTGGGGCATTACTCTTAGCGCCTAATTGGAGAAGTTGCGATTTTTCCGATCCACTTGATCATGTTTTCCTGCGGAGCTTTGGCAGAGGGCCGCGAGATCCGTCTCGGCGCGCTCACCTTCATCGCCGACGACTCCGCCTGGCTCCAGGAGGCGCCGCTCGACGTTGACGCGCTCCCCGTCCGCGGTGCAACGCACTTCCACGCGTGCGTCCGTGGCGTCCTCCTGCGGCAGCCGTCGACCCCATATCGGTCGACTCCCGTGTCATCTCCCCGCCCTGTCTCCCGCCAGCGCAAGCGCTCAGGTCGGTCGAGACTCCAGCGGTGGGTGAAGCACGCCGCGGCCCGCCAGTCGGTGGTCCCACAAGTCGCGGCAATCGAGCCCGACGAATCCCTCTACGGCCTGTTCGGTCTGTCGACTGGCTCCGCGGAGACCGCATCCGAGTGCGATAGCAGCGACCCTTTGGCGGAGGTTCTGGCGGTCGAGGGGACACGCAGTCCTCCTGGATTCCATCGCGCTGATAGTGGAGCAGATAGGGGCGATCCGTCGCATCCCCACGACGAATACCTCCCCGAACCTCTTACGTCATTACAGCGAGAGGAGCTTCGTCGCCGGAACATGGACGCGCTCCACACTCCTATTGTTGGAGAAACCCCCAAGGCCCGGGCCTTGGAGGACGCGCGCTTGGCTAATCTGGCTGAGCGCACTCGACTGGAGAATCTACAGCGAGCACTCGACGAGCGAGCGCGTCAGCAGGCTCCCGAGTCCAGTCGACGACAGCAAGCTCTTGAATCCAGTCGACGTCAGCTCTTCCCACCGCCGCAGGTATACCGAACTCCAGTTCAGAATTTGCCTGCCGCAGCCCGCATAGCAGAGTCAATCCAGCCCTCTCAGTCAGAGGCTGGCAGAGGATTGTTGCAGATCAGAGCATTGCTCCGAGCGGCGGGAAATCAGAATTCCGCCGTCTCTCAGTCGCGGGACAGGATCCACAGTCGATCCATTGCAACAGAAACAGTCCAGTCGGCTCACAGCCCGAGATCGCCCCCGAGGCGTGAGGGACGTGGAGACCGGCACGATCAGTACAGGAGGAATGAACAGTATGATCACCGACCCGACCGTGATGATAGACGTCGAGTGCCATCCCCTCCCCCGAGGAGTGGATCGTATGCACCCCGACATCGAGATGACAGGCGCCCCATAATGTTGGGCAGAGGATCCCAGTCGACCCCAGAGACCCAGGCTTTGATGCGAGATCCATCCTCGTTCAAGGTTTGGTGGACAGGAACAGGGCTCATCGAGAGGGCCACAACAGAGATACGCCCACCGGCAGCAGAGCGCATACCTCGGGGCCTGAATGTTTCAGTCGAGCCATCAGGGCCGCGGTGATCCCTCCCAACTTCAGGCTGGCGACTGGAGTCAGCAAGTTCACCGGTGAATCCAAGCCCGACACGTGGCTCGAAGATTACCGAGTGGCTGTGCAGATTGGCGGTGGCAATGATGAGGTGGCCATGAAGCATTTGCCTCTTATGTTGGAAGGCTCAGCCAGGGCATGGCTGAATCAGTTGGCACCCAGCAGCATTTACACTTGGGAGGACCTCGCCCGAGTGTTTATCACAACCTTCGAAGGAACATGCAAGCGCCCTGCAGGCCTTACAGAGTTGCGGTCTTGCGTGCAGAAGCCAAATGAAACACTGAGAGAATACATCCAGAGGTGGATCACACTGCACCACTCGGTCGAGAACGTGCCAGACCACCAAGCAGTTTGCGCTTTCAAAGAAGGCGTCAAATACAGGGAGTTGAATCTGAAGTTTGGTCGAACTGGAGAGATGTCCCTGAATCGGATGATGGAGATTGCCACCAAGTACGCTAATGGTGAAGACGAGGACTGACTCCAAAGTGGCAAACTCAAATCAGTCGCCCAAGAAACCGAAGGGAACTCCAGTCGGAAGCAGAAGTGGAAGGCCGAGCCAGCCGCCCCTGGGGAGGCCCTGGCTGTGGCCCAGGGAAACTTCAAAGGAAAACCCAAGGGCACATGGAAGCCCAAGAAGGTTAAGGATCAGGATGGGAATGATGTTTTGGACCTGCCGTGTCACATCCACACCAAGAAAGATGAAGAGGGAAATTTTATTTTCCCAAAACATACCACTCGACAGTGCCGGCTCCTGATTCAGCAGTTCCAGGGCAAGCAGCCCAAGGATAAGGAAAAAGAACCAGACAGAGTTGAGGACAAGGAGGATAGTGACGATGGATACCCCCAAGTCAATTCCACCTTGATGATTTTTGCTGATGTCGAAAGCAAAAGTTGACTAAAAGTCATTAACCGTGAGGTGAACATGGTTGCTCCGGTGACACCTAGTTACCTCAAATGGTCTCAGACCGCCATCACATTCGACCAATCTAATCACCCGACACACATTGCCACCCCAGGGAGGCAAGCTTCGGTGGTCGACCCGGTCGTCGAAGGTACCCGACTGGCCAAAGTCCTGATGGATGGCGGCAGTGGCCTGAACATACTGTATGCTGAAACTTTGAAAGGAATGGGCATTCCGATGTCCAGACTCAGCGCCAGCAACATGAGCTTCCACGGAGTCATTCCAGGGAAGAAAGCCAAGTCACTCGGCCAGATTGCTCTCGATGTGGTTTTTGGTGATTCAAAGAATTACTGCAAGGAAAAGTTGACATTTGAAGTTGTGGACTTCCAGAGTGCTTATCACGCCATTTTGGGCAGGCCAGCTTACGCACGCTTCATGGCTCGACCATGTTACGTGTATCTTAAATTAAAGATGCCTGGCCCCAAAGGTGTGATCACTGTTACGGGCAACCGGAAGAAAGCAGAAGAATGTTTTCAGAAGGGATCAAAGATCGTCGACGCTCAGATGGCAGTGGTCGAGCTGAAAGAGTACCAAAAGACTGCCGACCCGAGTGAATTGCTGCGGGCTAAGAAGCCTGCCTCCGAGTCAACTTTTCAGTCGGCTGGCGAAACAAAGACAGTTCACATTCACCCGACCGATCCCGACGCTGCTCCGACTCACATCTCGACGACGCTCGACTCCAAATAGGAAGAAGCGCTCATCCAGCTCCTCCGTGAGAACTGGGACATCTTTGCATGGAAACCCTCTGACATGCCTGGAGTTCCCAGGGGGCTGGCTGAGCACCGTCTGCGAGTCGACCCAAAGTTCAAACCCGTGAAGGAACATCTTCGACGGTCCGCCGTCAACAAGAAACAAGCCATTGGCAAAGAAGTGGCTCGGCTCTTAGCTGCCGAGTTCATCCGAGAGATTTACCACTCCGAGTGGCTCGCCAATGTCGTCATGGTCCCCAAGAAGGACAAGTCACTCCGTATGTGCATTGATTTCAAACATATCAATCGGGCCTGCCCGAAAGATCATTTTCCTCTCCCTCGCATCGACCAAATTGTCGACTCAACTGCGGGATGCGAGAGATTGTCTTTTCTAGATGCCTATTCCGGGTACCATCAGATCCGTCTGTATGGGCCCGACGAAATCAAAACAGCTTTCATCACTCCATTCGAATGCTTCTGTTATGTCACCATGCCATTTGGCCTCAAGAACGCCGGAGCCACATTCATGAGAATGATCCAGAAGTGTTTGCTCACCCAAATCAGTCGGAATGTGGAGGCGTACATGGATGATATCGTGGTCAAGTCCCGGAAAGGTTCCGACCTGCGGGCTGACCTTGCTAAAACCTTTGCCAACCTCAGGAGGTACGATATCAAGCTCAATCCGTCAAAGTGCACTTTCGGGGTTCCAGGTGGAAAGCTACTCGGTTTTCTCATTTCCGAACGGGGAATCGACGCCAATCCTGAAAAAATTGGCACCATACTCCGGATGAAGCGTCCCGTACGTGTGCATGATGTCCAAAAGCTTACAGGCTGCTTGGCCGCCTTAAGTCGATTCATTTCTCGACTCGGTGAAAAAGCGTTGCCTCTTTACCGACTGATGAAGAAGTCTGACAAGTTCGAGTGGAGTCCAGAAGCTGATGCAGCGTTTGCAGAGCTCAAAGCTCTGCTCTCCACCCAGCCGGTGCTAGCTGCCCCAATCAGCAAAGAGCCGCTGCTGCTTTACATTGCAGCCACGAGACAAGTTGTCAGTACAGTACTTACGGTCGAGCGGGAAGAGGAAGGGAAGGCCTTCAAAGTTCAATGCCCTGTATATTATGTGTCTGAAGTTTTGACCCCTTCAAAACAAAGATACCCCCACTACCAGAAGCTTGTATATGGGATTTATATGACCACGAAGAAAGTTGCACATTATTTCTCTGACCACTCCATTACAGTCGTCAGCGACGCCCCGTTATCAGAGATCCTGCATAACAGAGACGCAACTGGTCGAGTGGCCAAGTGGGCGATTGAACTCCTTCCTTTAGATATCAAGTTTGAAGCAAATAAGGCTATCAAGTCCCAAGCGATCGCGGATTTCATCGCTGAGTGGATTGAACAGCAACTTCCGACTCACGTTCACTCGAAGCACTGGACCATGTTCTTCGATGGATCCAAGATGCTGAATGGATCGGGCGCGGGAGTAGTCTTGGTCTCCCCCCGAGGAGATAAGCTCGGATATGTTCTCCAAATTCACTTCGATTCCTCCAATAACGAAGCAGAGTATGAGGCACTTTTGTATGGGTTGCGCATGGCCATTTCACTCGGCGTCCGTCGCCTCATGGTCTATGGCGACTCAAATTTGGTGGTTAATCAAGTGATGAAGGAGTGGGACGTCAGGAGTCCGGCAATGACTAGGTATTGCAATGCAGTGCGAAAGCTAGAAAAGAAGTTCGAGGGGCTAGAGCTCCACCACATCCCCCGACTGAAAAATCAGGCGGCTGACGACTTGTCAAAGATAGGCTCCAAGAGAGAAGCCATTCCAAGCAACGTGTTCTTGGAACACATTCACTCACCGTCAGTCCAAGAGGATCCTTTCACGGAAGAAGCCCCGCAGCCGAAAAGTGCCACAGATCCGACTGAAGTCGAAGTGCCTGCAGTGGTCGACCTAATCATGGAAGTCTTGGCAATCACCCCTGACTGGACAATACCGTACATCTCATATATCCTAAGGAAAGAACTCCCGAGGGAGGAGGAGGAGGCTCGACAGATCGTCCGACGATCCAAGGCCTTCACTATCATAAGGGGACAGCTGTATAGAGAGAGCGCGACCGGAGTCGGCCAGAAATGCATAACACCAGAAGAGGGTCAGATAATCCTTAATGATATCCACTCGGGGACCTGCGGTCACCATGCGTCCTCTCGGACTATTGTGGCCAAAGCATACCGAGCTGGATTTTACTGGCCAAGAGCAAATGAGATGGCAAAAGAGATAGTCGACAAATGTGAAGGGTGCCAGTTCTACTCCAACATGTCGCACAAGCCCGCATCAGCCCTGAAGACCATTCCGCTCGTCTGGCCCTTTGCCGTCTGGGGATTGGACATGGTTGGTCCCCTAAGAACGGGCAGGAGTGGATTCACTCATGTACTTGTGGCAGTCGATAAATTTACCAAATGGATCGAAGCTAAACCCATCAAGAACCTCGATGCTGGCACTGCTATCAGTTTCGTCAGAGGGTTAACATTCAGATATGGAGTCCCGCATAGCATCATCACTGATAACGGGTCAACCTTTGATTCGGACGATTTCAGAGCATTTTGCGCTTCTCAAGGCACACGAGTCGACTATGCTTCGGTCGCTCATCCCCAGTCGAATGGACAGGCTGAGAGAGCAAATGGTCTGATTCTCAAAGGGCTAAAGCCTTGACTGATGCGCGATCTTAAGCACGCGGCAGGTGCTTGGGTCGACGAGCTTTCGTCAGTTCTGTGGGGATTAAGGACCACCCCTAACCGGTTGACTGGAAGGACCCCATTCTTTCTGGTTTATGGAGCCGAAGCAGTCCTGCCGAGTGATCTTCTTCATAATGCACCCCGAGTCGAACTTTACACCGAAGACGAAGCAAAGCAGGCCCGGCAAGACGCAGTCGACCTCTTAGAAGAAGAAAGGGAGATGGCCATGATCAGATCGACCATTTATCAGCAAGACTTGCGCCATTTTCACGCCCGGAATGTGAAAAGTCGAGCCTTCCAAGAAGGGGATCTGGTCCTCCGAGTGGATCAACAGAAGCCACACAAACTTGCTCCTACTTGGGAAGGCCCCTTCATAGTCACCAGAGTCCTCCACAATGGAGCATACCAACTCTACAATGTCGATCGCCAGATCGACGAGCCATGAGCTTGGAACGCGGAACTGCTCTGCCCCTTTTACACCTGAGTTCTCCTTTAGATGAGATGTAATAAGAAAAATAATTTATACAGTTCATTTTTATCAAAGACAAGAGTGTTCCAATAATGGCTATCACTTTGTTTGCATACAAAACCCCCAGCGGGTGACTAGGCTGCGAATCCGTTTCGCCTAAGTTTGAAAAAATCCTACCGAGTGGAGAGCAATCCTCCCACTCGGGGGCTTAGCTGCAGTCCAGTACTCGCCTAAGTTCTCCCACTCGGAAACTTAGCTGCAGTCAAGCACTCGCCTAAGTTTGAAAAATCCTACCGAGTGGAGAGCGATCCTCCCACTCGGGGGCTTAGCTGCAGTCCAGTACTCGCCTAAGTTCTCCCACTCGAAAACTTAGCTGCAGTCAAGCACTCGCCTAAGTTTCAAAAAATCCTACCGAGTGGAGAGCGATCCTCCCACTCGGGGGCTTAGCTGCAGTCCAGTACTCGCCTAAGTTCCCCCACTCGGAAACTTAGCTGCAGTCAAGCACTCGCCTAAGTTCGAAAAATCCTACCGAGTGGAGAGCGATCCTCCCACTCGGGGGCTTAGCTGCAGTCCAGTACTCGCCTAAGTTCTCCCACTCGGAAACTTAGCTGCAGTCAAGCACTCTCCTAAGTTTGAAAAAACCCTACCGAGTGGAGAGCAATCCTCCCACTCGGGGGCTTAGCTGCAGTCCAGTACTCGCCCAAGTTCTCCCACTCGGAAACTTAGCTACAGTCAAGCACTCGCCTAAGTTCGAAAAATCCTACCGAGTGGAGAGCAATCCTCCCACTCGGGGGCTTAGCTGCAGTCCAGTACTCGCCTAAGTTCTCCCACTCGGAAACTTAGCTGCAGTCAAGCACTCGCCTAAGTTTCAAAAAATCCTACCGAGTGGAGAGCGATCCTCCCACTCGGGGACTGAGCTGCAGTCCAGCACTCGTCTGAATACAAGACCAAAGTCCTACACGACAGATCAAAACCACGAAGACATTCAGCAAGAAATTAAGTTCGGATAAAGCTTAAAAGGCCCCAGGCCCCGAATCAAAGTACTCGAGCCCTCGGCTCGGCAGAGTTTAAACGGTTACAAATCCACTCGGCATTCCGAGGCAAATTTAAGGAAAGGCATAAAAGTTTTTTCATTCCTCAGGTGGAGGACTGGCAGGGGCGACGAACTCATCCAGGTCGATTCCGTCCGCAATACGAGTGGCAGCAGCAATGAAGGTCTCCATGAAGTCTTGAAAGTTGTGCCTCTTGGTATTGGCGACTTGGATGGCGGCCAACTTTTCTTCTCGTGCCTCCTTGCAATGGACGCGGACTAAAGATAGAGCCACATCAGCCCCGCACCGGGCAGAAGACTTCTTCCACTCCTGCACTCGATCGGGGATTCTGTCAAGTCGAGTCATCAGAGACTCGAGATCATTCTGGAGCGTAGACTCTGGCCAAAGTGTCGGGTCGATCCGCGACATGGAAACCTTCAGCCGAGCCAAGTAATCCACGGCGCTGTCGATACGAGATTCCAGTCGGAGCAGATTCATGGCAGCATCATCATTCACCGGAGAATTGATTGGGTCCAAACCCGTTTCAATCCGCCCGGTCTCCTCTTCGAAGTTCTGACAAAATTCTGCACACAAGACCCAAGGATAAGCCAACGATCGCAAACTGACTCGACACAAAAGAAAACCAGTCGGAATTGAATGCGCACCTTCGAGCTTGGTGTACAACGTCTTGGCGAGACTCCTCAAGTAGCTCTCCAGGTCGTCCCTCCTGCGAGCGACGCCTTCCATCTGCTCGCTCAGGGTGAGGTGCTTCTTCTTCCAATTCGAGCACTCCCTGTTGGCTTCATTCAGAGCGGTCTTCAGCTTGGTGTTCTCATCTTCTATCTGGCTGACCGAAGCCAGCTTCTGTTCAGCCAGTGTGATCTTGTCATCAACCTCCTTGTGAGCAGCAGCCAAGTCCCGATCCATCTTCGCCAGGGCCTCGCTCAGTTCTCCTGCAAAAGAAACGATGATTGGTTCAGAAACAGCAGAAAGATACCCAAGCTTAAAACAAAACCAGTCGACAAGGTCGTCTTACCAGCAACGCCATCTCTGACCTTTTGCAGCTCCGTTCTGGCCAGCTCCAGATCGAGAGCCAGTTGAATCCGCTGCTTCTCCAACTCAGTATAGCGAGACGCAAGTTCACAAGATTTCTGCAAAAGGAAAATTCAGTCGACAGACATCCAAGATAAGTTGCTTCCGAGTAACTGAGGAAAAAAGGTGACGTTTCTAAGACTACAGCCGAATCAAAAACATTCGACAGTAGTCTCGGGGACTACACCCAGTGGGTGCACTCAGCGTGGCCCCACTGGTTAAAAAAAGGGAATACAGATACAGAAACACAATGTAAAGACTACAGTCGACTGCCAGCAGTCCACCGTAGTCTCGGGGACTACACCCAGTGGGTGCACTTGGCGTGCCCCCACTAGTCCAAGAAGGGGAAAACACACCCAGTGGGTGTACAGATACAAAGATCTTCAAAAAAAAGAGAGGAAGAAGGAGAAGAGAAGAGCACGCGCACTGTTGGGGGACTCCGAGCTAGCAACTTATAAGGGGCCGCTTCCGAGTGGCTGACCAGTAGGCCCAAGCTATCCAGTCAAATCCCGTGGCAGGCGCGCGCGCAGTATGTGGCGAAAAAGGCGGCACGGAGATCGAGGAGCCTGTTGGAAATATGCCCTAGAGGCAATAATAAAAGCATTATTATTATATTTCCTTGTTCATGGTAATTGTCTTTATTCATGCTATAATTGTGTTATCCGGAAATCGTAATACATGTGTGAATAACAGACACCAACATGTCCCTAGTAAGCCTCTAGTTGACTAGCTCGTTGATCAACAGATAGTCATGGTTTCCTGGCTATGGACATAAGATGTCATTGATAACGAGATCACATCATTAGGAGAATGATGTGATGGACAAGACCCAATCCTGAACATAGCATAAAGATCGTGTAGTTCGTTTTGCTAGAGTTTTGCAATGTCAAGTATCTTTTCCTTGGACCATGAGATCGTGTAACTCCCGGATACCGTAGGAGTGCTTTGGGTATACCAAACGTCACAACGTAACTGGGTGACTATAAAGGTAGACTACGGGTATCTCTGAAAGTGTCTGTTGGGTTGACACGGATCAAGACTGGGATTTGTCACTCCGTATGACGGAGAGGTATCACTGGGCCCACTCGGTAATGCATCATCATAATGAGCTCAAAGTGACCAAGTTTCTGGTCACGGGATCATGCATTACGGTACGAGTAAAGTGACTTGCCGGTAACGAGATTGAACGAGGTATTGGGATACCGACGATCGAATCTCGGGCAAGTAATATATCGATAGACAAAGGGAATTGCATACGGGGTTGATTGAATCCTCGACATCGTGGTTCATCCGATGAGATCATCGTGGAGCATGTGGGAGCCAACATGGGTATCCAGATCCCGCTGTTGGTTATTGACCGGAGAGTCGTCTCGGTCATGTCTGCTTGTCTCCCGAACCCGTAGGGTCTACACACTTAAGGTTCGGTGACGCTAGGGTTGTGAAGATATGTATATGCAGTAACCCGAATGTTGTTCGGGGTCCCGGATGAGATCCCGGACGTCACGAGAAGTTCCGGAATGGTCTGGAGGTAAAGAATTATATATAGGATGTGCAGTTTCGGCCATCGGGACAAGTTTCGGGGTACCCGGTATTGTACCGGGACCACCGGAAGGGTCCCGGGGGTCCACCGGGTGGGGCCACCTATCCCGGAGGGCCCCTTGGGCTGAAATAGGAGGGAACCCAGCCCATAGTGGGCTGGGGCGCCAGCCCCCCCAAGGCCCATGCGCCTAGGGTTTGGGGGGAACCCTAAGGGGGGGGCGCCCCCTTGTTTGGGGGGCAAGCCCCACCCCTTGGCCGCCGCCCCCCCCCTAGTAGATGCCATCTACTAGGGCCGGCGCCCCCCTGGCACCCCTATATATAGTGGGGGAGAGGAGGGACTTGATCCCCACGCTTTTGGTGCTTCCCTCTCCCCCTGTTACTTCTCCCTTTCTCGTAGTACACGGCGAAGCCCTGCTGTCGTGACGCCCTGCATCCACCACCACGTTGTCGTGCTGCTGGATCATCATCAACCTCTCCTTCCCCCTTGCTGGATCAAGAAGGAGGAGACGTCTCCCGTCCCGTACGTGTGTTGAACACGGAGGTGCCGTCCGTTCGGCGCTGGTCATCGGTGATTTGGATCACGTCGTGTACGACTACTTCAACCTCGTTCTAACGAACGCTTCCGCTCGCGATCTACAAAGGTATGTAGATGCATCTCATGACTCGTTGCTAGATGAACTCCTAGATGATCTTGGTGAAACGAGTAGGAAAATTTTTGTTTTCTGCAACGTTCCCCAACAGTGGCATCATGAGCTAGGTCTATGCGTAGTTCTTCTTGCGCGAGTAGAACACAATTCGTTGTGGGCGTGGATTTGTCAACCTTCTTGCCGCTACTAGTCCTTTCTTGCTTCAGTGGTATTGTGGGATGAAGCGGCCCGGGCCAACCTTACACGTACGCTTACGTGAGACCGGTTCCACCGACTAACATGCACTAGTTGCATAAGGTGGCTGGCGGGTGTCTGTCTCTCCCACTTTAGTTGGAGCGGATTCGATGAACAGGGTCCTTATGAAGGGTAAATAGAAGTTGACAAATCATGTTGTGGCTTTCACGTAGGTAAGAAAACGTTCTTGCTAGAACCCTAATTCAGCCACGTAAGACTTGCAACAACAATTAGAGGACGTCTAACTTGTTTTTGCAGCAAGTGCTTTGTGATATGATATGGCCAAAGTTGTGATCAATGATGAATGATCTATATGTGATGTATGAGATGTTCATGCTATTGTAATAGGAATCACGACTTGCATGTCGATGAGTATGACAACCGGCAGGAGCCATAGGAGTTGTCTTTATTCTTTTATATGACCTGCGTGTCATTGAGAAACGCCATGTAAATTACTTTACTTTATTGCTAAATGCGTTAGCCATAGTAGTAGAAGTAATAGTTGGCGAGCAACTTCATGGAGACACGATGATGGAGATCATGATGATGGAGATCATGGTGTCAAGCCGGTGACAAGATGATCATGGAGCCCCAAGATGGAGATCGAAGGAGCTATGTGATATTGGCCATATCATGTCACGTTTATTATTTGATTGCATGTGATGTTTATCATGTTTTGCATCTTGTTTACTTAGAACGACGGTAGTAAATAAGATGACCCCTCATAATAATTTCAAGAAGTGTTCCCCCTAACTGTGCACCGTTGCGACAGTTCGTTGTTTCGAAACACCACGTGATGATCGGGTGTGATAGATTCTAACGTTCACATACAACGGGTGTAAGACAGATTTACACATGCAAACACTTAGGTTGACTTGACGAGCCTAGCATGTACAGACATGGCCTCGGAACACAGAAGACCGAAAGGTCGAGCATGAGTCGTATAGAAGATACGATCAACATGAAGATGTTCACCGACGTTGACTAGTCCGTCTCACGTGATGATCGGACACGGCCTAGTTAACTCGGATCATGTTATACTTAGATGACTAGAAGAGGGATGTCTATCTAAGTGGGAGTTCATAAATAATTTGATTTGATGAACTTAATTATCATGAACTTAGTCTAAAATATTTACAATATGTCTTGTAGATCAAATGGCCAACGTAGTCCTCAACTTCAACGCGTTCCTAGAGAAAACTAAGCTGAAAGACGATGGCAGCAACTACACGGACTGGGTCCGGAACCTGAGGATCATCCTCATAGCTGCCAAGAAAGATTATGTCCTACAAGCACCGCTGGGTGACGCACCTGTCCTCCCTGCTGAACAAGACGTTATGAACGCTTGGCAGGCACGTACCGATGACTACTCCCTCGTTCAGTGCGGCATGCTTTACAGTTTAGAACCGGGGCTCCAAAAGCGTTTTGAGAGACATGGAGCATATGAGATGTTCGAAGAGCTGAGAATGGTTTTCCAAGCTCATGCCCGGGTCGAGAGATATGAGGTCTCCGACAAGTTCTTCAGCTGTAAGATGGAGGAAAATAGTTCTGTCAGTGAGCACATACTCACGATGTCTGGATTACATAACCGCTTGACTCAGCTGGGAGTTAATCTCCCGAATGATGCGGTCATTGACAGAATCCTCCAGTCGCTTCCACCAAGCTACAAGAGCTTTATGATGAACTTCAATATGCAGGGGATGGAAAAGACCATTCCTGAAGTATTTGCTATGCTGAAATCAGCAGAGGTAGAAGTCAAGAAGGAACATCAGGTGTTGATGGTCAATAAAACCACTAAGTTCAAGAAGGGCAAGGGTAAGAAAGCCTTCAAGAAGGACGGCAAGGAAGTTGCCGCGCCCGGCAAGCAAGCTACCGGGAAGAAGCCAAAGAATGGACCCAAGCCCGAGACTGAGTGTTTTTATTGCAAGGGAAGTGGTCACTGGAAGCGGAATTGCCCCAAATACTTAGCGGACAAGAAGGCCGGCAAAACAAAAGGTATATGTGATATACATGTAATTGATGTGTACCTAACCAGTGCTCGTAGTAGCTCTTGGGTATTTGATACCGGTGCAGTTGCTCACATTTGTAACTCAAAGCAGGAGCTGCGGAATAAACGGAGACTGGCGAAGGACGAGGTGACGATGCGCGTCGGGAATGGTTCCAAGGTCGATGTGATCGCCGTCGGCACGCTGCCTCTTCATTTACCTACGGGATTAGTTTTAAACCTCAATAATTGTTATTTAGTACCAGCTTTGAGCATGAACATTGTATCGGGATCTCGTTTAATTCGAGATGGTTGCTCATTTAAATCCGAGAATAATGGTTGTTCCATTTATATGAGAGATATGTTTTATGGTCATGCTCCTGTGGTGAATGGTTTATTCTTAATGAATCTCGAGCGTAATGCTACACATGTTCATAGTGTGAATACCAAAAGATGTAAGGTTAATAACGACAGTCCCACATACTTGTGGCACTGCCGCCTTGGTCACATAGGTGTCAAACGCATGAAGAAGCTCCATGCAGATGGACTTTTAGAGTCTCTTGATTATGAATCATTTGACACGTGCGAACCATGCCTCATGGGTAAAATGACCAAGACTCCATTCTCAGGAACAATGGAGCGAGCAACCAACTTATTGGAAATCATACATACTGATGTGTGCGGTCCAATGAGTGTTGAGGCTCGCGTTGGCTATCGTTATGTTCTCACTCTCACTGATGACTTGAGTAGATATGGGTATATCTACTTAATGAAACACAAGTCTGAAACCTTTGAAAAGTTTAAGGAATTTCAGAGTGAGGTTGAGAATCAACGTGACAGGAAGATCAAGTTTCTACGATCAGATCGTGGAGGAGAATACTTGAGTCATGAATTTGGCACACACTTAAGAAAATGTGGAATAGTTTCACAACTAACGCCGCCTGGAACACCTCAGCGTAACGGTGTGTCCGAACGTCGTAATCGCACTCTATTAGATATGGTGCGGTCTATGATGTCTCTTACCGATTTACCGCTATCTTTTTGGGGCTATGCTTTAGAGACTGCCGCATTCACTTCAAATAGGGCTCCGTCAAAATCCGTTGAGATGACACCGTATGAATTATGGTTTGGGAAGAAACCTAAGCTGTCATTTCTAAAAGTTTGGGGATGCGATGCTTATGTCAAGAAACTTCAACCTGAAAAGCTCGAACCCAAGTCGGAAAAATGCGTCTTCATAGGATACCCTAAAGAAACTATTGGGTATACCTTCTACCTCAGATCCGAAGGCAAGGTCTTTGTTGCCAAGAATGGATCCTTTCTAGAGAAGGAGTTTCTCTCGAAAGAAGTAAGTGGGAGGAAAGTAGAACTAGATGAAGTATTGCCTCTTGAACCGGAAAATGGCGCAACTCAAGAAAATGTTCCTGAGGTGCCAGCACCGACTAGAGAGGATGTTAATGATAATGATCAAGATACTTCTGATCTAGCTTCTACTGAAATTCGAAGGTCCACAAGGACACGTTCCGCACCGGAGTGGTACGGCAACCCTGTCTTGGAAATCATGTTGTTGGACAACGGTGAACCTTCGAACTATGAAGAAGCGATGGCGGGCCCGGATTCCGACAAATGGCTAGAAGCCATGAAATCCGAGATAGGATCCATGTATGAAAACGAAGTATGGACTTTGACTGACTTGCCCGTACAACGGCGAGCCATAGAAAATAAATGGATCTTTAAGAGGAAGACAGACGCGGATGGTAATGTGACCATCTATAAAGCTCAGCTTGTCGCTAAGGGTTATCGACAAGTTCAAGGGGTTGACTACGATGAGACTTTCTCACCGGTAGCAAAGCTGAAGTCCGTCCGAATCATGTTAGCAATTGCCGCATTCTACGATTATGAAATATGGCAAATGGACGTCAAAACGGCATTCCTTAATGGTTTCCTTAAGGAAGAATTGTATATGATGCAGCCGGAGGGTTTTGTCGATCCTAAGAATGCTGACAAGGTGTGCAAGCTCCAACGCTCGATTTATGGGCTGGTGCAAGCATCTCGGAGTTGGAACATTCGTTTTGATGAGATGATCAAAGCGTTTGGGTTTACGCAGACTTATGGAGAAGCCTGTGTTTACAAGAAAGTGAGTGGGAGCTCTGTAGCATTTCTCATATTATATGTAGATGACATACTTTTGATGGGAAATGATACAGAACTCTTGGACAGCATCAAGGCCTACTTGAATAAGAGTTTTTCAATGAAGGACCTTGGAGAAGCTGCTTATATATTAGGCATCAAGATCTATAGAGATAGATCAAGACGCCTCATAGGTCTTTCACAAAGCACATACCTTGATAAGATATTGAAGAAGTTCAATATGGATCAGTCTAAGAAGGGATTCTTGCCTGTACTGCAAGGTATGAAATTGAGCTCGGCTCAAAGTCCGACCACGGCAGAAGAAATAGAAGAGATGAGTGTCATCCCCTATGCCTCAGCCATAGGTTCTATTATGTATGCCATGTTGTGTACCAGACCCGATGTAAATCTTGCCGTAAGTTTGGTAGGAAGGTACCAAAGTAATCCCGGCAAGGAACACTGGACAGCGGTCAAGAATATCCTGAAGTACCTGAAAAGGACTAAGGAGATGTTTCTCGTTTATGGAGGTGACGAAGAGCTCGTCGTAAAGGGTTACGTCGACGCTAGCTTCGACACAGATCTGGATGACTCAAAGTCACAAACCGGATACGTGTATATTTTGAATGGTGGGGCAGTAAGCTGGTGCAGTTGCAAGCAGAGCGTCGTGGCGGGATCTACATGTGAAGCGGAGTACATGGCAGCCTCGGAGGCAGCACATAAAGCAATCTGGGTGAAGGAGTTCATCACCGACCTCGGAGTCATACCCAATGCGTCGGGGCCGATCAAGCTCTTCTGTGACAACACTGGAGCTATTGCACTTGCCAAGGAGCCCAGGTTTCACAAGAAGACAAGGCACATCAAGCGTCGCTTCAACTCCATTCGTGAAAATGTTCAAGATGGAGACATAGAAATTTGTAAAGTACATACGGACCTGAATGTAGCAGATCCGTTGACTAAACCTCTCCCTAGGGCAAAACATGATCAACACCAGAATTCCATGGGTGTTCGATTCATCACAATGTAACTAGATTATTGACTTTAGTGCAAGTGGGAGACTGTTGGAAATATGCCCTAGAGGCAATAATAAAAGCATTATTATTATATTTCCTTGTTCATGGTAATTGTCTTTATTCATGCTATAATTGTGTTATCCGGAAATCGTAATACATGTGTGAATAACAGACACCAACATGTCCCTAGTAAGCCTCTAGTTGACTAGCTCGTTGATCAACAGATAGTCATGGTTTCCTGGCTATGGACATAAGATGTCATTGATAACGAGATCACATCATTAGGAGAATGATGTGATGGACAAGACCCAATCCTGAACATAGCATAAAGATCGTGTAGTTCGTTTTGCTAGAGTTTTGCAATGTCAAGTATCTTTTCCTTGGACCATGAGATCGTGTAACTCCCGGATACCGTAGGAGTGCTTTGGGTATACCAAACGTCACAACGTAACTGGGTGACTATAAAGGTAGACTACGGGTATCTCTGAAAGTGTCTGTTGGGTTGACACGGATCAAGACTGGGATTTGTCACTCCGTATGACGGAGAGGTATCACTGGGCCCACTCGGTAATGCATCATCATAATGAGCTCAAAGTGACCAAGTTTCTGGTCACGGGATCATGCATTACGGTACGAGTAAAGTGACTTGCCGGTAACGAGATTGAACGAGGTATTGGGATACCGACGATCGAATCTCGGGCAAGTAATATATCGATAGACAAAGGGAATTGCATACGGGGTTGATTGAATCCTCGACATCGTGGTTCATCCGATGAGATCATCGTGGAGCATGTGGGAGCCAACATGGGTATCCAGATCCCGCTGTTGGTTATTGACCGGAGAGTCGTCTCGGTCATGTCTGCTTGTCTCCCGAACCCGTAGGGTCTACACACTTAAGGTTCGGTGACGCTAGGGTTGTGAAGATATGTATATGCAATAACCCGAATGTTGTTCGGGGTCCCGGATGAGATCCCAGACGTCATGAGAAGTTCCGGAATGGTCCGGAGGTAAAGAATTATATATAGGATGTGCAGTTTCGGCCATCGGGACAAGTTTCGGGGTACCCGGTATTGTACCGGGACCACCGGAAGGGTCCCGGGGGTCCACCGGGTGGGGCCACCTATCCCGGAGGGGCCCTTGGGCTGAAATAGGAGGGAACCCAGCCCATAGTGGGCTGGGGCGCCAGCCCCCCCAAGGCCCATGCGCCTAGGGTTTGGGGGGAACCCTAAGGGGGGGGGCGCCCCCTTGTTTGGGGGGCAAGCCCCACCCCTTGGCCGCCGCCCCCCCTAGTAGATGCCATCTACTAGGGCTGGCGCCCCCCCCTGGCACCCTTATATATAGTGGGGGAGAGGAGGGACTTGATCCCCACGCTTTTGGTGCTTCCCTCTCCCCCTGTTACTTCTCCCTTTCTCGTAGTACACGGCGAAGCCCTGCTGTCGTGACGCCCTGCATCCACCACCACGCCGTCGTGCTGCTGGATCATCATCAACCTCTCCTTCCCCCTTGCTGGATCAAGAAGGAGGAGACGTCTCCCGTCCCGTACATGTGTTGAACGCGGAGGTGCCGTCCGTTCGGCGCTGGTCATCGGTGATTTGGATCACGTCGTGTACGACTACTTCAACCTCGTTCTAACGAACGCTTCCGCTCGCGATCTACAAAGGTATGTAGATGCATCTCGTGACTCGTTGCTAGATGAACTCCTAGATGATCTTGGTGAAACGAGTAGGAAAATTTTTGTTTTCTGCAACGTTCCCCAACAGAGCCTTCGCATTGTCACTTCCGATTACTGCGGCCGCCCCCGTTCCGTGCGCTTCCCAAAAAATCCGAATCCCGCGATCTCCGCTGGCTGCAGAACAACTTGTCAAAACAGAAATCCCGTGCGCACCGGCGCTCGATGCCTCACAGGTAAAGAAATCCATTCGACGAAAGGCCTGGAACGGATCAAGGCGACTGAAAGAGGTTAATGACGTCATCCGTGACAGTCGACCCAGAACGAAGCACTCATATAACCCGAAGAGTCAGTCGGAAAGGTCCCTAACCCCTTTTCTCACTCTAGCCTCGATCCATTCGTGGGCTAATGATGAAGCCATGTACCTACGATAGGGACACGGACCCGTCCTAAAGAGCCCTACCGTAGGACATCCCTAGAAGAAGTCACCTTTCAATCAACTTGAAGGTATCCCACTCGATGGGTTGAAGACACTCGACCAAGAAGCTGTCACTCGACCAAGAAGCCAACCACCCGACTGCCAGAAGACCTAAAGTCACTCCGCGGGCAAACGGTCGGCTATTAAGTAGTCTTTATGGTTATTATGACACTTTATTAGGGACGTTATCAGTAACGCCCCACCTTAAATGTACCTTAAACCCTGCATTACTGAGGGCAGGAGAGGGCTGGCGAACTCTATATAAGCCATCCCCCTCCTCAGTATCAAGGGTTCGCACCCCTGTCATTTTACACACGCATAATTCAGTCGACCGCCTCCGGGCACCGAGACGTAGGGCTGTTACTTCCTCCGAGAAGGGCCTGAACTCGTAAACCTTGCGTGCTTACAACTTCCCAATAGCTAAGGTCTAGCCTCCTCATACGCACCCCCCTACCTCACTGTCAGACTTAGAACCACGACACCGGCCTCTTCTTCAAGAAGTGTTGGGGCATCATCAAGCACGACCTCATGAGGATTATTCAATGCTTTGATTCCCTCCACACAACAAATCTTCACTAGCTCAACTCTGCAAATGTTCTGCTGCCTCCCAAGAAGGATGGGGCGGAGAGCATCGTCGACTATAGACCCATCAGTCTCATTCATGGAATCGTCAAGATCATTGCAAAAGTGCTTTCCATAAGGCTCATACCGCACATGTCCACCCTCGTCTCCAACGCTCAAGTGCTTTCATCAAAACTCGGAGCATCCATGACAACTTCATGTATGTTCGAAACCTCGCGCGGCGCCTTCACAAGAGCAAGACCCCCTCACTGCTTTTCAAGTTGGACATTCGCAAGGCCTTTGACTCTGTCAAATGGGAGTATTTGCTTGACCTCCTTCGGAGACGAGGTTTCCCAAGCAAATTTCGAGAGTGGATTGAGGCACTCCTATGTTCCTCATCTTCGAGGATCCTCTTGAATGGGGTACCTGGTGCTCCCATCAAGCACGACCAGGGGCTACGGCAAGGGAACCTCGTCTCTCCACTCTTGTTTGTCATAGCTATTGACCCACTACAACGTATCCTCGACATAGCGACAAAAAAGGGGCTGCTTCATAAGCTCTGAGGGAGAGGTGTCATGGTGCGTACCTCCCTCTATGCGGACGACACAACCGTGTTTGTAGCTCTGATTAAAAGTGATGTGGACAATCTTGCGACTATTCTGAGAGGCTTTGGGGATGTCATCGGTCTGTGCACCAATTTCCATAAGAGTTCGATGGTTCCAATTCGGTGTGGTAACCTTGACTTGGGGCAAATCACCCAAGGGCTGCCGGCTGTTAGGGCCTCCTTCCCGCTGCGATATTTGGGCCTACCACTCTTTGTGTGGAAGCTAAAGCTCGTTGACTTGCAATTCCTTGTGGACAAGGTGGCAAGCAGATTGACAACATATGAGGGCCAGAACATCAGCACCATTGGGCGCGCGGCTCTTGTCAAGTCGGTGCTCGCTTCCCAAGTGATCTACTTCATCACACCGCTTGTCATACAACCCACCATCCTTCAAAACATCGACAAGCTTGAGAGGGCCTTCCTGTGGTCTGGGTCAGATAAGACAACCGGAGCAAAATGCAAGGTCAATTGGGACATTGTCAGTCGGCTGCTTGCTTATGGTGGGCTTGGGGTCCTCAACACCAATAAGTTCGCGCGGGCTTTGAGACTGCGGTGGCTTTGGTATGAATGGAAGGAGCCAACAAAATTGTGGGCTGGGAGAGGTAACCCGTGTGATGAGGAAGATCTTAACTTCTTCTATTCTAGCACCACAATCAAGGTCGGGAATGGGGCGAAGACACCCTTCTGGGAATCCCCTTGGCTTCTTGGGCGCAAGCCCAAGGACATTGCTCCTCTCATCTATGAGTCTTCATCGCGGAAACATTGGAAGGTACGGGAGGCCCTCAAGGAAAACGCGTGGATCCTCAAAATCAGGCTACCTGCGGTTGTTTCCACCGAACATGTAACACAATTCTTCACCCTTCGGATGCTTCTGCATGAGGTGCATCTTGATGAGCTTGCTGAGGACGACATGGTATGGAAACACTCGGACTCCGGGCATTACTCTGCAGCCTTTGCTTACAGGGCACAATTTTTGGGTTTGGTCATCTCCCCCATGGACCAAATGGTTTGGAAGCCTTGGGCCCCACCGAAGGTCAAGTTCTTTTCTTGGCTCACGCTGCAAGATAGAATTTGGACCGCCAACAGACTGGCTAAGCGGGGTTGGCCAAATTGTGGCCATTGCCCCTTGTGCAGGGGAGTGCAAGAATGTGGAACACATCTATTCTTCAAATGCCGCTTCACGTTGAGGCTTTGGAATTTGGTTATTCAGAAATTTCTCATACACGACATGGACACGTCGGCGTGGAGCTCCTTCGACTCAGTCAAGATATGGTGGGCGAGCACGAGCGCTGTCGGCACCACCAACAGAAAAGCGAAGGCCTCGATCACCATGCTTGTGTCGTGTGTCATTTGGAATGAGAGAAACGCAAGAGTGTTCCGGCATAAGAGCATGCCTCTGCCAATTCTACTCAACACCATCGTCGACGAGGCAAACCTTTGGATCACCGCCGGGGCAAAGAAGTTAGGGTCTTTTTTATTGCGAGAATAATTGTCATGCCGTATTCTGGTTGTGTGTTGTAACAAACTCTTCTCTCCTTATTTAATATATGAGGCAAATCTTTTGCCGCCGTGTCAAAAAAAATTGGCATGTACAATGGCTATAAACCAAACAACTCCATCTTACCAAAATTTTGGTCATGCCCTTGCTTTGGTCATGCCAATATTTTGGTGGGGCTAGCTAGGGCTCAAACCAAACACACCTTGACGTCCAGTAGGAACACAAAAGGCAGGGAGACTGGCCTAAGGGACGGCCGGAGCATTGAGGTGGGTGCCGAGATCGGAGTGGTCGCTTGCGAGGGGGGTGGCCGCGTGGCTGCTGTAATCGAAGTGGTGAGCAGCGGACACTCTAGCTGTCAACAAGGCATTATGCCCTCTCTACCATAAACAAGTTTTTTCTAATTCTCATTATCTATATTCGAAAATGCTAGACTTACATACAGATTAATTCCTACGTATTGAAGTCACGTCTTGACAAATCCTGGTTTTACTCGTCTAATTAACGGAGCCTCCTAATTAACCACACCCCCCCCCCCCCCCCCCCCGCCCCGAATTCAGTAGGGTGTCCCGACAGCCAGTACATAAGATTTTCATAACTTGCCCTTAGGTGTAGCATTGCTCATCTATATTTTATGCACTTCAATGTCAAGAGGGTTCTAGTACGTGTTTTAGCTACGAAGTGTGTCGATTATAGCTATGTATGTCGATCCCCTAGCTATTCAAAGAATAAAATTTATTAAAAAAATACTCTCTCCATTTTTTTATACAAGACTATTTTATTTTTCGTGTCAAACTTTGACTTGTAATTTTTCTCAATGAAATGGGTTATATTTCATAAAAAATACTCCCTCCGTCCCATAATATAAAAGTGTCAAAAACGTTATTATTATATTATGGAATAGAGAGAGTACATCATTAGAAAGTTCTTTGAAGTGCGCATCCAATAACATATTTTTTGTGACATATAACCTACGTTTTGTTGATAAAATTAATGATATGAAGCGACCTTATTATATGAAAACAAAGAGAGTAAAAATAGACAAATACCAGACAAACAGATACACTCCTTAGGTGCCATGTTCAATTACCGGTCATATTACAATCAACTTTGCAAAGGTCTACTGCCTCTGGCGGTCCTAAGCCCAACCAAACCACATTTCTTTTCTCCGTTCTAGCAAAGTTTGTCAAAAAATCACTAACAACATTTTGGCAACGGTTAACATGAACAATACAAGTTTTACGAAGGGAAAACAAGTATTTAATCTCTGCTACTAGAAAGCAAGCACTGCCTATTCACATCTTCATTCTTGAGAATGTTCAGCACAGAGACTTAGTCTACCTCCAGCAAATTAGAAAGTTGAATTGCTAAGGCTCCATACATTTTGGCAACTCAGCCTCCATTGCATCTCTGCAAGAAAAAAGTTCCTTGCACGATGAATAACTTATGTTGGCTGTGTTGTCACGAAGGAGCATTCCAGCTCCAACACCATCATTCGACGACCAAGATCCATCAGTATTTAACTTTATCCACCCTGCAGGAGGAGGAGCCCACTTGTGAGTCTGGTCAAAAAATGTGCTTCTCCGCCATGTCCACTTGCTAATGATGCTCGATCCGGTCGTCTTCCACTAGCTTCTTTTGTTGTTACAACTTTAAGTAGACTTGGTTATCATATTATTATTAGTAGCCTCGGTTATCATATTAATTGCATTACTGGGGTTAGTATACAATTACCTTTTTTTCTTTCTTTTCTGTCATATTCTCCCCTTTGACCATTGTTCAAGGTTTTTACCATATTCATGTAGCCATCTTGGCAAGTTAGTAATGTCACTTCACTCCCTTGACCTTTCTTGAGGGTTTTCACCCTATTTTTGTGGCTAAGCTGAATTCATCCAAAACAAAACAAAAAACACGCAAACAATTATACAATATTTCAACATGAGCTCCCTGATGTTTCGTGTCCCAGACACCGCTTTGACCTGAGCACCTCGTTCACTCGCCATGCCTCTCCTCCTATGCGCACGTCGAGCTCCGCCAGAACAAGCCGTATAATTCTCATCGATTCCATGACATCGAGATTCATTGCATGGCATGTTTTCTAGGAAAACAAATAGCAGCGCAATGGCCATCAAAAAAAAGTTCCATTCTACTCCCTCCGTAACTAAATATAAGGCATTTTTTATGCCCTATACTAAATAAATAAAAACCATCTTACATTTTGATACAAACGTGGTATTTTTTAACACGGTATATAAACGCAGATGTTTACTGCACACACACCTACATTATCACACGCACAGAAGGAGCGTTCCGCGAACAGCCCAAATGGGCAGCACAAGTTGCGAACCCTCGTTTTCACCCATGAAGTCAATCCTCAAATGATGATTTACACTCGTTCCAACCATCGATTATTCAAAGACTCGTTTTCACCAAGGATGTCTGTCCCGCGTCCCATTGACCAACCCACGCACCGTCCTCACCTCAACAGCTCTCGCCTCGCCATGCCTCTCCCGGTCCTGCTCGCCCTGCTCTGCGCCCTACACGCTCCCGCGAGCTCCGCGTCCACGGCGACCTACTCCCTCTCGCCAGGCCAGTCGCTCGCCGGCGACGACAAGCTCGTCTCCAGCGGCGGCAAGTTCGCGCTCGGCTTCATCCAGATCCCAGGCAGCGACAGCAACCCCTCCGGCTCCGGCGGCAACAGCACTCAGCTGGGCATATGGTTCAGCCTCAACCGTGTTCCCAAGCTGACACTGGTGTGGGTGGCCAACAGGGGAGGCATCCCGGTGGCCGGCGCCGCCTCCCCGGAGCTCACGATCTCCGGCGACGGCAACCTCGTCATCGTGGACCACGGCAAAGTCGCCTGGTCCACCCAAGCCGACGTCACAGCCAACAACAACAGCAGGACGGTCCTCCTTCTCCTGGACACCGGGAACCTCGTGCTGCGCAGCGCCTCCAACGCCTCCGACGTGCTGTGGCAGAGCTTCGACCACCCCACGGACACTCTGCTCCCCGGCGCCACCATCGGGCTGGACAAGGTCACCGGCCGGAGCCGCCGCCTCGTCTCCAGGAAGAACCGGATCGACCAGGCTCCGGGCGCCTACTCCATGGAGCTGGGCCGGAGCGGCGTCGTCCAGATGCTGTGGGACGCGTCCGTGCCCTACTGGTCCAGCGGGGAGTGGAACGGCGACTACTTCAGCTCGGTGCCGGAGATGACCGCCCGCCACCTGATAGGCTCCACCTTCGTCAACGACGACCGGGAGGTGTCCTTCGCCTACCACCTGCTCGACGAAACCATCACCATGTACAGCTTCCTGGACGTGTCCGGGCAGAGGAAGATGCTGGTCTGGCAGGATGCCACGCGGGACTGGGTGACGGTCTACGTCCACCCCACCACCCAGTGCGAGGTGCACGCCGTCTGCGGGCCATTCACGGCCTGCGACGACAGCGCGCCGGCGCCGTGCAGCTGCATGAAGGGATTCTCCGTGGGTTCGCCTGAGGATTGGGACCTTGATGATCGGAGCACGAGCGGATGCAGGAGGAACACTCAGCTGAACTGTGCTAGCATTAGCAACGGCACCATGGTTGGCATGGCTGACATGTTCTACGCCATGCCGGCCGTCAGGTTACCCTATAACCCCCACAGCGCCGCGGCACATGTCACCGGCGCAGCCGAATGCGAGCAGGTCTGTCTGAGCAACTGCTCTTGCACTGCATATTCCTTTGGCAGTGGTGGCTGTTCTATGTGGCATGGTGGATTGCTGAACGTAAAACAACGCCAGATTGATGGTGCTTCTTCCAGCGGTGATGGCGAAATTCTTCACATCCGCCTCGCGGCGAAAGAGTTCCGGACCCGGAAAAACAACAGTGTAGTTATCATTTTGGTTGCCATTGGTGCAGGCCTCAACGCTTTGGTTATCTTGGTACTCGTCGTAGTGCTACGCAGGACCAGGAGGAACAAAAGGTACAGTGAAACATTAGACAAAATCCATGGTGGCAGTGGGCTTGTTTCATTCAGATACAGCGATTTGCGGCGTGCAACTAGAGATTTCTCAGAGAAGATTGGGGCAGGTGGTTTTGGTTCTGTGTTCAAGGGGTCGCTAAATGATTCGACCACTATAGCGGTGAAAAGGCTCTACGGTTGTTATCAACAAGAGAAGCAGTTCAGGGCTGAGGTGAGTTCAATTGGAATCCTCCACCATACAAATTTAGTCAAAATGGTTGGTTTCTGTTGTGAGGGCGACAAGAAGCTTCTTGTCTACGAACACATGCCAAACAGTTCCCTTGATGCTCATCTGTTCAGGAGCAGTGCCAAAGCTCTGAATTGGAGGACCAGATACCAGATAGCCCTTGGAGTTGCCAGGGGGCTAGCATACTTGCACGAGAGCTGCCTGGACTACATCATACACTGCGATATAAAGCCACAAAACATACTTCTCGACGCATTGTTCGTTCCTAAGATCGCCGACTTTGGCATGGCAAAGCTTCTCACAAGGGATTTTAGCCGGGTCATGACCACAACCAGGGGCACAATTGGGTACCTTGCCCCTGAATGGATCAGTGGAGTGGCTATCACGCCCAAAGTCGATGTGTATGGATATGGGATGGTGCTACTGGAGATCATATCCGGGAGGATGAACGCGAACGAAGAATGCGGCAGCAGTGGTGATGGCATTGTTTATTTCCCCATCCAGATGGCGCGCAAGCTTCTCGAGGGAAACGTCATGAGCTTCGTGGATGGTAGGTTAAACGGTGATGTCATCGTCGACGAGGTTGAAAGGGCTTGCAAGGTTGCCTGTTGGTGCATTCAGGACAGGGAGTTTGAACGGCCAACGATGGGCAAGGTAGTCCAGATTCTTGAGGGTCTTGTTGAAGTCGACACCCCTCCGATGCCTAAGCTACTCGAAGCTATCGCCGGAAGATCACACTCAGCATGCACCTAGCCTGGTAACCATTTTTTCTTCTTCTTTAAACTGAACTCGCCGAACCCATTTATTTACTCTAGCACCTAACCAGTTATAGGCATGGTTTGAAATGATACAACATGCAAGTAGATTGATTTGAGAACCTTTTGTTATAAGGGAATTTGAGATTTTTGATAGCAATTAGCAATGACTGCTTGACATGAAAGAGTAGAACTTGTCTGTTGAGCTTGCACTTGTGTTGCTACTACAGTCTAATGGAGCATTTCAAGCACCCACTGGTTCGATCATCCACCCACTTCCGCAAATTGCATAGGCATCATAGGCATTGGGTTGGGCAAAAGCAAACATTAGTACCCACTTCCGTGAGCTTTCTATCCACATATATGCCCATGCATCATCACAACTGCGTCCGATAATGATAAAACACACCATTTTCATAAAGTTTGTCGAAAACACCGTTTTTGGGTAACCGCGTTGCCGGAAGCACTAACCAATCGATTGACCTCGTTTTGACAGCGAACCTGACATCCCGGCCCCACCAGTCAGGGCCACATGGCAAGTGGGAGACGGCGACCGCAGACGGCCGTTAACGTGGCTTGCATTCACCTGGTCCATGTACCAGTCTCAAAGAAGCCAAGCGTCGTGCCTGTCGTTCCGGAAGCCGAGCTTGTCGCCGCTGCCAAGTGGTTGGCGAGCTGAGATGGTGTCCGTCGCAGCAGAGTTTGTCACAACGATGTGTGGGTGGAAGATCACGGTGAAAACAAAGATGGGTAGAGGCATGATGAACTGAGGGAGAAGGCGAGCTTGCAGTTGCAGAGAGAGACTGCGGGTGTAGCAGGAACGTACTGTAGGTGGTTATTGGCAGAAATAAGCATTGTGAAGTCAAGTAGCTATTCAAGTACAACCATCAAATTAACTAGTGGAGGGGAAATATGTTCCAATGGCGATCTAAGACTGGATGTTAGGCTTAACTTAGTGATGAGTTGCACGACCAATGGGCATTACGACGACCGACGTCGTCTCGTCTTCCTAGAATATAGTACTACTGTTCATGAACCTAAAATAATTTTTGTTTGACAGTTTCCTGAATGAACCTAAAATAAGTTGACAGTGGGGCATGGCGCAAGAACTCAAGTGATCTGCTGGCGCAACACCAAAACAGCAGAGACAGGACCAGATTGATGTAGAGTTTATTACGTACTTCCCTGAATTTAACAAACTGAAAATGGGCAAGTTTTGAGACTAATGGAGGGAGGCTATTGATTGTCTTTTGAGTGGACATGTTACTACTATCAGTTGATGAAAAAAATTACAAAAAAGTAAAAATATTGTATTTTTTCAATAATTTTAAAAAATGTTTAAAAATTCATTTTTTATGAATCTTGTAATGTAAGGGACTTTAAAAATCATGAATTAAAAAATTATCCCAAATTTTAAAAAATGTTGCAGAGTTTTAAAATCTGTTTAGTGAATTACAAAATGATCATGAATTTTTAAAAATCAAAATTTTAATGAATTTATAAAAATGTTTCCAAATTTCAAAAAATATTCACCAACTGTAAAAACGATGAGATTTAATAATGTTAGCTATTTTGAAATATGTTCACTAGTTAATATATGTCCATGATTTTTTAGAAATTTTATGAATTTCAGAAAATGTTCATGAATTTGATTTTTTTTAAAAGGTTCATGTTTTGTTATCTTTTATCAAATGTAATTGTATTAAAAATAATTAAAAATAAAATACCGATAAAACAAGTAAAAAGAAACACGACAAAACAAGAAAAAAGATGTAGGCCCTAGTGCCTTCACAAAACAGGTGGTAACAAACAACACAAAAGCCCAAACTAGGCCAGCCCATTAACATGCAGGGTGCGCGTTTGGTTGTTAGGATCCGGCACCGTGAAACAGGCACGTGCATGGGCCGAGGATCCCAAAGGAGGATAAAGAGCCCGAGCTGATGATGCTTTGATCACCCATTTTACGTCGAGGCTCGCGGAAAGATGAAGTTTAGCATGCACCTAACAAGTCTATTCTTTATCCAAAATAATAATTTTCTTCTATTTTCTCGCCAATTTTTTTAGAACAAACAGTTTTCTTCTATTTTTCTTTTTTAAAACCAAGCTCGCTTGACCATTTTGGTACCCTGTGAATCAGACAACATGTTTTTTTTTCGGGGAATCAGACAACATGTTTGATTCGAGCACTTTGAAATTTGCCATTGACATGACCGACCCTGTTGTGTTTCTGATTTCTAAGGCCATGTGTTTTTCAGTTTTGATTGGATTCGAATCATCTGTGGATTCACTTCACTGGCAAAGCTGATTTTGCGGCATGCGGAATCAGTTTTACAACTGAAGTACACTTTGAGGTGCTTCAGGCAATTGCACTGAAAATGGCTCAAATCCAGATTTAGCTTCACCGGCAAAGCTGATTCAAACTAGTTGTTTTGTTTCAACGTCACTGATAAAGCAGAATCTCTTCCCTGGTTCTCAAACGAAATAGTTGTTTGTTTCAGATTTCATATTCAACTTCACTAGCAAAGTTGAATCTGCCCTGGAGCTCAAACGAAATAGTAATCACAATCGCAGCCGAGCATGTGTCAACTGCCAGCCATTACTTAGTTAGAAAGCTTTGCTCACCCACAATACACAACTCTCGTCGATCAAAACTCACCCAAGAGCAATTCGACGCTTGGATTGACAAATGAATATGTACCAAAAGAATACATCCAAAATTCTTTTTATTTCTCTATTTATTTACCTTTTTCCTTATTATTTTCTTCTTTTCGTCTTTCCTTTTATTACTCTACCACATGAATATTAGCTTGAGCAGTCTTTACCTCATCTAACAACGCTTTGAGCTTTCTTCGGGATTTGGCACAAAGGCTTGTTTTGAGAAACATGAACAATTAAAAAATTTGAACACCTTTTTAAAGATACATGAACAATTTTTACATATAATAATATAAAAAAATATTCATGAACATGTTGTTTTTGTATATGCGAACATTTTTTAAAACATGAGCATCTCTTTGAGAAGTAACGAAAAATATTTTTTCAAATAGAAAAGCATTTTCTAGGTTACATGAACATTTATTTTCATATGCGTGAACTTTTTTTATTGCAATGAATGAACACTTCATTTCCACATATACAAACATTTTAAAGGAAAATACATAAAAAATTAAAATCACATTAACATGTTTTATGTCCGTGGGTTTTTTTTATTTTTTGCAACACGTGAACATTTTTTCACTTACTATTTTTAAACTGGCTATATAAAACTGTCCTTAGAGATGTGGACAGCCATCCAAGAATTGTGTATGAGGTGCGCAACCTGCAGGCTATATCAAGCGTCAAAATCAAATGATGACTTCGAGGAACAGTTGGTAAGCTTTGCTCAGCAACAAGCCAGTCAAACCTAACGCAAGATTGGTTTTCGCCCGGTTTTCCATTAATTAACTGGGCAATTCTCTTCTGCTTAATTAATCGATGAGGCAAATCTTTTGCCTCCATTTCAAAAAAAAAAAAAACCTAACGCAAGAGCAGTTGGACACTTGGACTGCTGACAAATGTATCTGCACCAACAGTATACAGCCAAAATTGCTTAATTTACGCCTATTGTAGCAATCAGCAGGCCGGCAAAGTATTGTTGTTTGTCTGAGAAAGACAAGAATGGATATTTTTTTGGTTGTGGATGTAGAGTTGTAGACATAGGAGTACTATCTCACATGCATTCTACAAACATGGCTAAATTAACAAGACTGTTTCAGCTTGACCAAGAGTATAACACCCAGACCACATCGTTGCCGTGATGTGGATGTTGTGCACTTGATTGCTAAATTAAACCTGAAGCAGATCTTCAATCACCGCATACTGACATTTTTTACTCCGCTATAAAGGAAAATAGTTGCGACATGTATCCATCCCACGCCTTAGATCTGGTGAAGAAAGACTAGACGTGAGGCGGAGTGTCAAAGTTTTCGACGAAACTGCCGATCCAATAGTTGTGCAGCTCCTCAGTAAATTAAGCCTGAATCTCACATCTTCACAGCGACATTTTTCACTCCATTGGTTTGGCGGTTGTGCTTGACTGCTGGTTCACCACGCTAAATTATTTCTTGCCATGGCGGCCGAGCAGAGCACCCACCCTACTACTACAGTTGCGGTCTCTGCAACTGCAAGCCACCCCTCCCCCTCTCCCTTGGTTCACCATGCCTCTCCTCCTCTTTGTGTTCACTGTCTTCACCTTACACGCCGCCGCCCCTGCAAATTCTGCCACGACGGACACCATCTCCTCAGCCCAACCACTCGTCGGCGGCGACAAGCTCGTCTCCCAAAATGGCAGGTACGCTCTTGGCTTCTTCGAGACCGGCAGCGAGTCCAACTGGTACATGGGCATATGGTTCAACACAGTCCCCAAGCTTACTCCAGCGTGGGTCGCAAACAGGGACGACCCAATCAAGAACATCACCTCGCTGGAGCTCACGATCTCCGGGGACGGCAACCTTGTCATCCTGAACCGGTCCAGCAGCTCCGTAATCTGGTCTTCTCAAGCAAGAGTCACAACCACCGACACCATTGCTGTTCTCCTGAACACTGGGAATCTCGTCCTGCAGAACAGCTCTTCAGACTCATCAGATGTTTTCTGGCAGAGCTTTGACTACCCCACGGACACATTTTTGCCCGGGGCGAAGCTTGGGTATGACAAGGTCACCGGCCTCAATCGCCGCCTTGTTTCTTGGAAGAACTTGATCGACCCAGCCACTGGAGCATACCATGAGGAGTTAGACCCCAGTGGTCTCAACCAGTTCCTCCTTGCACCACTGAACTCTTCCATGCCATATTGGTACAGCGGCGTCTGGAACGGCCAATACTTTGCCTTGATGCCAGAGATGTCAAAAGGCTATCTTATGAATTTCACATTCGTCGACAACGATCAAGAGAAGTACTTCATGTATACCTTGCATGATGAAACCACGGTTATCCGTAATTATCTGGATGTCTCAGGTCAGGCAAAGACCAATATGTGGCAAGAAAGCTCACAGAATTGGCTGCCGATGTTTGCCCAGCCCAAAGCTCAGTGTGATGTCAATGCAGTCTGTGGACCTTCCACCATATGCAATGACAACGCGCTACCATCCTGTAACTGTATGAAGGGCTTCGCCGTGAGATCGCCGAAGGACTGGGAACTAGATGATCGAACCAGTGGGTGCTTGAGAAATACTCCATTAGACTGCAGCAACAGAAGCACAATTTCGACAGATAGGTTCTACCCCATGCCATGTGTTAGATTGCCGCAAAATGATGATCATAGCAAGTCAGCTGCTGCTAATTCTGGTGAGTGTGCACAGATCTGCCTGGGTAACTGTTCTTGCACTGCATACTCCTTTGTGAAGGGTGAATGCTCTGTTTGGCACGGCGAATTACTTGACTGGAGACAGCATCAGTGCAGTGACAGTTCAAGCACAAATGGAGAAACTCTTTACGTTCGCCTTGCTGCCAAAGAATTTTCCAGTCAGCAGGCTAGCAGAAGAGGAAAAACCAATGTTATACTTATCATCAGTGCAACTGTTGCTTCGTTAGGCTTGTTAGCAGCACTGGTGCTACTAATCATTATTTGGAGGAACAGAACAAAGTTATCTGGTGGCACACTGAAAATTGCTAAAGGTGTCAATGGTATCATCGCGTTCCGGTATGCTGATTTGCAACGTGCAACTAAAAGTTTCTCTGAGAAGCTCGGAGGAGGCAGCTTTGGTAGTGTGTTCAAGGGGTCTCTGGGTGACTCGACAACCATAGCGGTGAAAAGGCTTGACCATGCTAACCAGGGAGAGAAGCAATTCAGGGCTGAGGTGAGCTCCATCGGCATCATTCACCATATCAATTTAGTCAGGTTAATTGGCTTTTGCTGCGAGGGTAGTAGGCGGTTGCTTGTCTATGAGCACATGCCAAATCGTTCTCTCGATCTCCATTTATTCCAGAGCAATGCCACAATGCCATGGCATGACAGGTACCAAATCGCCCTCGGAGTTGCTAGAGGATTGGCCTACCTGCACGACAGCTGCCAAGACTGCATCATACACTGCGACATCAAACCAGAAAACATCCTCCTTGACGCTTCGTTCGCTCCGAGGATCGCCGACTTCGGGATGGCCAAGCTTCTGGGAAGGGATTTCAGCCGGGTGCTGACCACGGTGAGAGGGACTGCGGGGTACCTCGCGCCTGAATGGATCAGCGGCGTTGCGGTCACAACAAAAATCGATGTTTACAGCTACGGGATGGTGCTTCTGGAGATCATATCTGGGAGGAGAAATTCTTGGGCACCGTGTTCTTGCGGTGGCGACCATGGTGTTTATTTCCCTGTTAACGTTGCCCAGAAGCTTCTCGAAGGAGGCGACGTCGGGAGCTTGGTGGATCACATGTTACATGGCGACGTCAATCTGGATGAGGCTGCAACGGCTTGCAAGGTTGCCTGCTGGTGCATCCAAGATGATGAGTTTGATCGACCGACAATGGGAGAAGTAGTTCAGACTCTCGAGGGGCTGTCTGAGGTCAGTGTGCCCCCGATGCCAAGGCTGCTTCAAGCTATGAGCGGCAGGGGAAATTCGCATTCGACATGCTGCTAATAAATATGTCAACTTTTAAGGGAGTATTTCTATTCTGGAATCCATGAAATTGTAATTCACATGTGTCAGAAATGAAGTTGCTATTTGTTAAAAATATATTTAATATACTCGTATGATAGACCGTTTGTGTGAGTAGTACAAGTGTATCGATTTGATCGATAAAACAACTATATGTGGCATTGGGAAAGAATACACAGTGTTCCCATAGCTTGGATGCTACATGAGCTTAGGGAAACTTTAATCCATTCTCAAAAGTTAGTGTCTAAAGACACATCTCCAAAACTTAAGTTCCAAAAGTTCCTGGGTATTGGGAAGGTGCCATCTAACCATCCCCAAAGCCCTAGTGATGCCAATCTTCAGGTCCCTTGAGTGTATTTTTCCCACATTCAAATTTGGTGTCTTATTATTGATCTACTTTTGCGCCTAAGATAAATCTTGATAAATTCAAGGCCTTAATCCAAAATCACCATCAGTCAAACCTCAAAGTCAAGCTTCTGATTAGAGAATTCTTGTACATAAACTTCCAGCAATGCACATGTGAGCGTTCATTTCAGAATATTTTCATCACATAAACAGACAACTGATATTGCCTTAATTTCGCTGCAGTGGGCGTCACCTAGGCAAGAATTTTTTGACCAAACTAATCGACCCAGCCTTTAGTTTCAAGATACTGGGACACTCCTTGATAAGTCCCTCCGTTTTTATTTACTCCGCATATTAGTTTTGATCAAAGTCAAGCTTTACAAACTTTGACAAAGTTTATAGACAAAAATATTAACATATACAATAACAAATCAATACCGTTAGATTCGTTGTTGAATGTACTTCCACATCATATAGATTTGTTATGCTAAATATTTATATTCTTTTCTATAAATTTGGTCAAACTTTACAAAGTTTGACTTCAGTCAGCTCTAATATGCGGAGTAAATAAAAACGGAGGGTACTGCCTCCGTTCATGAATATAAGATGTTTTGGATACTTCAATATAAACTACATATGGACTGAAATGAGTGAACAAACGCACTAAAGTATGTCTATATACGGAGGGAGTAGTACCTAGGAGTAATTAATAGAGTAGTGACGTCCCAGCTCCCACCGGTGAAGGGCTGAAGGCAATCTCTGCCGTTGAGCACAGGTTTGGCCCGTTCTCCACCCCAGGACTGCGGCACTATCCAGAGTTCCAGACATGATCGGACCTTCAGACAACCGCCGACATATATACAGTATTTCAGTCGTATTCGGGTCCTTTAAAGCCAGTCGTACTCGGGTCCTTTAAAGCCGTGACGACTAGGCGGCCGGCGCTCTACTGTACCCCAACGGCTGCTGTCGTGTGGCTGGCTTCCTTATCATGCTTGCTCCCTTCCGCCGAGGCAGCATTTCCTCGTCTCAAAAATAGAGCAGCAACTCTAGTTTCTTCGCACCACCATGCCGAACCCGATCATCGTCGTCGCCTACAGCCTCCTACTGCTCCCCCCCCTGCGCAATCCCGCCTGCCGTGCCGCGATGGACACCATCTCAGCCGGGCAGGTGCTCGCCGGCAAGGACACGCTCGTCTCCAGCAACGGCAAGTTCGCGCTGGGCTTCTTCCAACCGAATAGTAAGTCCTCGCGCCATGCTTCCAACTGGTACCTGGGCGTATGGTTCAACACAGTCCCAAAGTTCACACCGGCGTGGGTGGCCAACGGAGATAAGCCTGCCACTTCGCCGGAGCTCGCAATCTCCGGCGACGGGAACCTGGTCATCATAGACCAGAGCACCAAGTCCATCATCTGGTCTACCCAGGCCAACACCACAGCAAACAGCACTAGAGCCATGCTACTGAAAACCGGTAACCTCGTCCTGCAAAGCACCTCAAACTCTTCTCATGTCTTGTGGCAAAGCTTTGACTACCCGACGGATACTCATCTCGCCGGCGCAAAGCTTGGCCAAGACAAGGTCACCGGCCTGAACCGCCGTCTTGTCTCCAGAAAGAACATGATAGACCCTGCTCCTGGGATGTATGTCTATGAGTTGCATGAGAAGAACGGTTCTGCCCGGTTCAGTCTTGCAGCACTGAACTCGTCCATGCCATACTGGTCCAGTGGAGAATGGAACGGGCACTACTTTGGTTCCATACCAGAGATGTCAGGCCGCCAGTTGATTGACTTTACGTTCGTCAACAACGAACAAGAGGTGTACTTCACATATACCTTGCTGGATGACGCGACCATCATGCGTTTTGCGCTGAATAACTCTGGTCAAGTCAAGATACTCTTGTGGGTTGAGCGTGTACAGGATTGGGTACCAGCCTACACCAACCCCAACGACCATTGTGATGTGTATGGCATCTGTGGGCCTTTCACAATCTGCGAAGAGGACAAGCTTCCTTACTGCAGCTGTATGGAGGGCTTCTCCATAAGATCCCCTGATGACTGGGAGCTAGAAGATCGAACAGGCGGCTGCATGAGAAATGCCCAATTAGATTGCAGAATCAACGACAACACAAGTATGCAAGACAGGTTCTACTCCCTGCCATGTGTCGGTTTGCCCGACAATGGCCGCAAGATAGGAGATGCTACAAATGTAGCTGGATGTGCACAAGTTTGTCTGCGCAACTGCAATTGCACTGCATATTCCTATGGTTACAACGGATGTTTTGTTTGGGATGATGAATTAACCAATGTGAAACAGCAACGATGTGGTGATATTGGTAACAATAACCAAGCTACTCTTTACCTCCGCCTTGCCGACAAAGAGGTGAAAAGGTTGGGAAGGAACAGGCGACGGATAATCATTGGCAGTGCCGTTGGTGCAAGTGTTGCTCTATTTGGTTTGTTGTCACTCTTCTTTCTACTGATGACTAGGAGGATGTGTGCTCACAGGATGAAAAACCTTCAAGGTGATGGTGGCATTATCATGTTCAGGTATGCTGATTTGCAACGTGCAACAAAAAACTTCTCTGAGAAGCTAGGGACAGGTGGTTTTGGTTCTGTATTCAAGGGGGTTCTAAATGACTCGTCTGCAATAGCAGTTAAAAGGCTTGATGGTGCTCGTCAAGGCGAGAAGCAATTCAGAGCTGAAGTGAGATCAATTGGGACCATTCAGCATATCAATTTAGTTAAACTAATTGGTTTCTGTACCGAGGGTGATAGGAGGCTGATTGTCTATGAACACATGCAAAATCGTTCTCTTGATGCCCATTTATTTCATAGTAATGCTACAGGCTTAAAATGGAGCATCAGGTATCAAATTGCTATCGGAGTTGCTAGAGGACTGGCCTACTTGCATGATAGTTGCAGGGATTGTATTATACATTGCGATATTAAGCCAGAGAACATACTCCTCGATGCATCATTTGCTCCAAAGATCGCAGACTTTGGGATGGCAAAGTTTCTTGGAAGGGACTTTAGTCGAGTTCTCACTACAATGAGAGGAACTATAGGATATCTTGCACCTGAATGGCTTAGTGGAACTCTTATTACAGCAAAAGTTGATGTATACAGCTATGGCATGGTTCTGTTGGAAATTGTATCAGGAAAGAGGAACTCAGGTAGACAGTGTACAACCGATGACGATGATGTCTATTTCCCTGTGCAAGTCGCAAATAAACTACTGCAGGGGGGTGCGGGAAGTTTGATGGACAGCAATCTGCACGATGATGTCCATTTGGACCAGGTGGAAAGAGCTTTGAAGGTTGCGTGTTGGTGTATTCAAGATCATGAGTTTGATCGACCCACAATGGGTGAAGTAGTTCAATATCTTGAAGGTGTTCTTGAAGTCAACATACCCCCAATGCCAAGACTACTTGAAGCTATTGCAGGGAATGCACACTCGAAATGTAAGCAAGAACGTACTTGCACAAATATACTAATCCAAGCATAGCTTACTATAAATACTACTGTAGAATATAAGCGGCGAGATGTGTCATGATTACATTTGGTATAATACTGATAAAAGCCTATGGTATGTCAATATTCAGTGCTAGCATGCCTAACTTGCATCATTTTTTTTATGTACGCGCAGCCGATTGGTACCTGGACCAAGCTTCACAGGAGGGGGGACTGAAAGATGATGGAGGCAGTGAGCCACACCAGGCAGCTCACCCATGACATGGACATAGGTTGCTGCAGTCATGGAGCAGAGTTTCCCTTCAGTGATTGTCTAAATCATGAAATGACAGTGCCAACTTAGCATGTGTTTTGATAACTAATTTGTATGAACTGATAAAAGGAGCTTGCATCTCTCTCTCTCTCTCTCTCTCTCTCTCTCTCTCTCTCTCTCTCTCTCTCTCTCTCTCTCTCTCTCTCTCTCTCCTCCACCTAGATAAAAATCCTACGTGTCATGCCTTACAGATGGCTGAGTAGATGGCGTTGTACATGCCCTAATAAAAATACAAGGAAAAAAGGTGCTAATATTGCGAAGTCTGGAAGGGAAGTTTATGAATTGACTAGATGAATCACATTAACAGTGAATTCTATCTAGCTGCTATTCAGTACATAAACAAGGATCCCGAATGGCAGGTAAGAATATAGAAAGGCTTAAATATGACATTTAAGATTGAGTGGAGGCCTCCAATAGACCACACTGCATTTTGGTTCAGTGCTCTCATATGAAGATGTTGCATTGCACTGCGGTCATCGAGAAGTTGCAGAGCAGCAAAGAGCCTTTGTTCAAGAAGCCACCATTCTCATATCCCCTACATTCGTTGGCAGTTTTTGGTTTGGCGGGATGTGGTATCGAATTTCAAATCCCAATTGTTTAAGTCGCAGATGAAATCCAGAATTAGCTTTTCTAGAGCAATGGGCAGGAGATTAAGATCCAGCAGGGTTAGAGTTTCAAACCTTCTGTACGCGAGCGAGTGAAACGAAACCCTAGGGTTAGAGTTTCTATGGAGACCCACATTTCACTCTTAGATAACAAAACCCCAAGTGACACTTGTGGAACACTGTGATAGGTTGATAGCTAGACATCTAGATCACCACATCATATAACAAAACTGAACTTGCAGGTGTGAAGTAGTTACCAGTGCAAGGTTGCATATCCTCTGGCAACGCCCGTAGATATGTGCAGTCGCACTTGTAAAGTGGTGCAGTGAGAGTCCATTCTCACTCACTCATGACTTCCACTGCCAGGGCCAGGCATAGGGTAACTGACCAGAACCTGTTTATTGGTCCCAGTTAGGCTTCCACTAAGTTATGGTAGCAACAAAACGGAGTAGATCTCAGTGGTAGGTTTCATGCCATGGCGGACATCAGGTTGCCAGAAAACGTCCAAAACACGAAGCAGCTTAGAAGTGGAGAAGAATGTCGCGCACAAGTTAGCAAAATGTAAAATCTATGATGAAGTACAAAGGAAGGGGACCTTATCTTGTGAATGAACTTACCGTTTGTAAAATGTATGATCTCTTTGCACTGAGAGACCTCTACTTGTTGGTTAAGATGTTAATTGCTTTGCCTGAAACTAACATGGCATGTATATGACCAAGCATGCATATAAGTTTCTCTGCACCCATTAGTTGTACAAAAATAGCTTGCTACCTCATCAGTTTTCCTAAGCCGTTATCTTATCCCAGCTCACATCAATCAAAACTTCCATTCACAATGGTTTATATATACAGTAATATAATGTATGAAACTTAACAAGGTATGCTGCAAACAGGGTTTCTATATGGAGTAGACGTGCTACCTGACAAAGAAAACCACAGCAGCCTGCCTAACTGCTGGCCTAAGGATATACACATTTCAATATACTGGCTATGCTGAACAATTAATACAGGTTGTGGTACTAGCTAGTCTACCTCAAGATACTGCAGCTAATCACAGCATGTGTCTATCGTGAACAATGCAATACTTTTTGAAATAAAACTGTAGGAAAGAGCCAAAAGTAATAGTTAATTAAAGATCAGATATATTTACAATAGGGAAATCCTATATAACAACTCCCTCCATTCCGAATTAATTGAAGTTCTAGATTTGTCCCAAGTCTAAAGAAAAATATGCTAAGATTTAAAGTATCAAATATACATAGTACAAAATATACTTTATAAATCTAATTTGGTGTTGTAGATGTTAGCACATTTTTCTGACTTGGTCAAACTTAAACAAGTTTGGCTTAGGACAGACCTAGAATTTCAATTAATTTGGAACGGAGGGAGTAAATAGGTGATCCCCACTAACCTATATCTGTCAACATATGCAAACATGCCACCTCGATGTGTAACCATGCATGGGAAAAAGCACACCTCAACATACAACCATGCATGGGAAAAAGCACACCTCAACATACAACCATGCATGGGAAAAGGATCAGCCATTTCTATTTTATTATTCTACTTGTATTCAATAAATGTTTCACAACTACACAATAATCAAATACAATAAAATCATATATATATTCAGTTTCAGTTCTCATATTATTAATCCCAATTTCCTGTTCTATACAACCAAATATCATCGAAATATATTGCAACCAACTCCCGCAGAAACACGCGGGGTGTCATCTAGTATATACAGAGAGTGGGGAGAGGAATATACAAGAGGAAGGGGAAGAGGCGTAGCAAGATGAACAAGGCATGGCCTAAGAGGAGCCTCAAGTTCAGCGTTCACTCAGTAAGAAAGAAGGAAGATGTCTCTCTTGAAAAGGAAAGACTAGGAGGCTAAACTTGGATTGATATTATCAAAGATCTTAGCATTCCTCTGTTTCTATATGTTCCACGCAACAACATTGAAGGACTAGCTGAAGTTCTGTCTAGCCTGGATAATCATGCCTTCCACTGGTAAGAGTTGAGGGGTGAATCAATAGTCGCACAGCAATCTGTGCTGAAGCCGCATTTCCAGAACAGGTAGTAGCAGGATTCAACATCTCCCGCGCTACATAAAATGCAACTAGAACTTCCATTGATCTGGATGTGTCATCGTTCGAGCAAGTCCTTAGGATTGAGCCTATCATTCAAAAGGAGCCAAGCAAACGCCTTGAGCTTGGATGAGCAGTTCGACTTCCATATCTAGGAAGAGTAAATCGGAGCTCAAACGTGTTGGAGGGAGATGTCATAAATCTTCGATGCAGAGAAACAGTCGACCCAAGGGAAGCTCCAGGTGTCACAAGGAAGCCACACGGACTTGACCCAGCTAAACATGAAAGTGGCCTATGGTGAACAGGTCAGCACAATTCAATGGTGTCACCCGTGGACCGTGGTTACACCATAACTTGACACCATAACTTGGTATTTCTACTGAGGTCATCCAAGACCTAGCTGTCGTATTATTCATTAGTTACCTCCATTGTTTCTGGAGCTGAATGAGCCATTTAAACATGCATGTGGTGCATTTAAACATGCAGTGGTGCCTCTAAGTCATTGTTCTATATTCTTTGTTCATCTTTCCGCTTTTATAGTAGCAAACATGAGAGGTGAGGGTCAGTCCCTTCCTCCCTGGTTCCCATAGCAAATCACAAATGCAAGAATTTGAGAGGATGAGAACACAATGTTGGATGAGGCCAACGAAACAGAAAAAAGTGCACTGGTTAGCCATCTTGTCACAATCAGGCATTGTTTTTTTAATCTAGTGTGCAACATGTGGTCACCTACCACTTTCCACATATTCCTTTTTCTGCAAGTGTTGGATTTAGCAAAGATGGCATGCCACTTGATTAGTAAATTAGGGATATCTATCACGGTCATAGAGGGGAGGGCTTGACTTTACCATGACGTTTGGTGTTGCCCAGTGTTTTAAGTATCCAATTCTAACCAAACTTCTTGATGTTTGGCTAGCTCTACAGGCCATTCAGCATGCATCTCTTCCTCATCTATTTCGGGTTTTTCTTGTCCCTACACTTCCCTGGATGTTCTGCTGCCATGGACGCCATTACATCCAGGCAAGCACTCGTCGGCAACGACAGGATCATCTCCAACAACGGTGGTTTACGGACCGCAGGAAGACACGGATAAAATCGCATTCCTCCATGAGTTGCGTGACATCCGGAGCGCGTGCCAGGGACCCTGGATGCTATGCGGGGATTTCAATCTAATCTTCCGCGATGAAGACAAGAACAATGGCAACCTTCATAGGCGTATGATGGGCAGATTTCGGAGGCTGATCAATGATCTTGCGTTGAAAGAGGTCTGTCTCAATGGCCGCCGGTATACCTGGTCGAACGAGCAGTCCCCCCCAACACTTGTGCATCTAGACAGAGTGCTCTGCACTTATGACTGGGAGGAAGCCCATGCTGCTTGCAACCTTCGCTGCCTCGCTTCTGTGATCTCGGACCATAGCCCGCTGTTTCTGGACTGTGCCCCGGTCCCGGCTGCCCTTCGGTGTTTTCATTTCGAGGACTTGTGGTTGCGCATGGACGGCTTCCACGCGACGGTGGACACGGCTTGGAGGTCTGCATGACGTTGACCCCTTTCGCCGGCTGATGCTTCGCTTGCAGGCTACAGCACGCAAGTTGACAAGCTGGAGCTCACGATCGATTGGTAACATTAAACATAAGATGGCAATCTCGCGTGAACTCATTTCGCGCTTTGACAAAGCTCGGGAAGACCGGCAGTTGACGCCACATGAGGACTGGCTACGCAAACAGCTCAAGATCGGCTATCTTGGCCTCGCGTCCATGGAGCGCACATTTGCCCGGCAGCGCGCACGGATAGCCACTCTGAAAGATGGTGATGCCAGTACAGCCTTCTTCCACCGGCAATGTTCCTTCAGGCGGCAGAAGAATAGGATTTTCAGCCTGACCGTGAACGGCCAGGTGGTCACCGATCATGAGCACATGGCAGAAGCGGCATTCACACATTATGATGCACTGCTGGGCACCGCAGTTGACCGTGAATGCACGCTGGACCTATCGGAGCTGATCACGCCATCTGACCTGGCAGACCTTGATGCTCGCTTTAGCGCTGCAGAGATCTGGGAGGCGATCAAGCGGCTTCCAGCGCGCAAGGCACCCGGACCGGACGGGTTCACGGCCGAGTTCGTGCGAGCCTGCTGGACCACGGTACGCCAAGACTTTGTGGATGTCTTCCAGCAGCTCTATGAGATGAGGGGCCGCGGCTTCAGCAAACTCAACCAAGCGCTGATCACCATGCTGCCGAAGCGCGCGGACGCGACCACACTGAATGACTATTGGCCTATAAGTCTTATTCACCTAGTGGCAAAGATCTTCGCCAAAGTGTTGTCCCTACGACTTGCCCCGAAGCTGGACAGCCTTGTGAGTCGAAGCCAAAATGCGTTCATCGCCGGCAGGAGCCTCCACGACAACTTCATTCTAGTCAAGCAATCGGCCCGGCTTCTCCACCAGTTGGGTGCCCCTCGAGTCTTGCTCAAGCTTGACCCTGCGCGGGCCTTCGACTCCCTGGCTTGGCCCTTCCTCATGGAGACCCTGCGCCAATATGGCTTCGGAAATAGATTTATGGAGTGGATCGCCATCCTCCTATCTTCGGCAAGCACACGCATACTGATGAACGGTGAGCCAGGGCCTCCTATCTGGCACCGCAAGGGGCTCCGGCAGGGTGATCCTGTGTCACGACAGCTATTTGTACTCGCCGTTGACATCTTGGGCAGGCTCATCAAGCGCGCTATTGACATGGGAGTCATGGCACGGCTACACCCGAGGCGATCCATTCCCACTATGTCGCTGTACGCGGACGACGTGGTGCTATTCTGCCACTGCTCGCCTAGCGACATCATTGCCGTGCGGGAGGTCCTGACGCTCTTCGGCCGCGCTTCCGGCCTAAGGGTGAACTATGCCAAGAGCTCTGCCTCGCTGCTGCACTGTGACACGGACGAGGCGACAGCAGCACTTGCGCACCTAGGCTGCCCCATCGTCAACTTGCCGATCACCTACCTCGGGATCCCCCTCACGGTAGGCCGACCAACTGCTGCCCAACTGCAGCCCCTAGTTGATGGGATTGCCGGCCGGCTCCCCTCTTGGAAGGCCAACCTGATGAACAAGCCTGGGCGGCTTGCGCTGGTGAAGTCTGTGCTGAGCGCCATCCCCGTGCATCAACTACTAGCCTATGCGCCGCCTAAGAAGACGCTTCGTCAAATTGAGAAGATTGAGCGCGGCTTCTTGTGGGCCGGCCGCGCTGCCGCCAATGGAGGCCACTGCCATGTCAACTGGCGCCGCGTTTGCCGCCCCATATCGTACGGAGGCCTGGGTATCCAGGACCTGGAGCGCGCTGGCCTTGCTCTACGGCTACGATGGCTATGGTTCTCGCGCACTGACCATGAGCGCACCTGGAATGGCCTGGACCTACAATTCTCTGCCGAGGAGAGAGCACTCTTCTTCGCGTCCACCACGATGACCCTCGGAAACGGAACAACGGCATATTTCTGGGAAGACCGCTGGATAAATGGGCAATCCATTTGCGAGATCGCCCCGGCACTTTACAAGTGCATACCCAAACACCGGCGCAAAATCCGGACCGTCGCTGAAGGACTGCAAGGCCATAGCTGGGCCAGGGACATTCATGGGACCTTGGGCATACACGAGATTGGCCAGTACCTTCAAGTCTGGCTGGCGATCGAGCATATCACGCTCTCGAACACCCCTGATCAGCTAGTTTGGAGATGGACGGCCTCCGGTATATACTCTGCTAGCTCATGCTATCTTGCCACCTTCCAGGGATCCATGACTTGCTTCTCGTGGAAGCTCATATGGAAGAATTGGGCGCCGCCAAGAGTGAAGTTTTTTCACTGGTTGGCCACCCAAGACCGGTGCTGGACGGCCGACCGCTTGGCTCGACGCGGTCTCCAGCATCAGCCAAGATGCCCACTCTGCGACCAGGCTCCCGAGACGATGCGCCACCTCCTCTTGGAGTGCCCCTTCGCCAGGCAGACTTGGCACGAAATCCTGTCCTGGCTACGGATGACCACTGCAGGGCCAAGCCACGAAGATTCATTGATGGACTGGTGGCTGCAGGCAAGGCAAAACACGCCAACACTGATGCGTAAGGGCCTAGCCTCCATTGCTCTGTTGACACCATGGATGATCTGGAAACAGCGCAACGAATGCATCTTTGAGGGCGCCCAGCCCCTGGTTCAGGTCCTGGTCTCGAAGATCAAAGAGGAAGCCAAGCAGTGGGCAAGAGCGGGCGCCCACGGCCTACGCGTCATTCTGCCGTCCACCTGGGACGTGCACTAACTTGTATCTAACCTCCTAGGAGGATTGTACCAAAACTCCATCTTTTCAATGCAATGAAATGCAAAAGCCCTTTGCATTTTCTCGAGAAAAAAAAAATCTCCAACAACGGCAAGTTTGCTCTCGGCTTCTTCCAGACAGGCAGTAAGTCCTCCCACAACACCCTGAACTGGTACCTAGGCATATGGTACAACAACGTCCCCAAGCTAACTCCGGTATGGGTAGCAAATGATCATAACCCAGTTACAGACACCACCACATCGGAGCTGATAATATCCAGTGATGGCAACCTCGTCATCTTAAACCAAGTCACTATGTCCATCATCTGGTCTACCCACACAAATACCACAAGCAACAATACCATTGCTACGCTATTGAACAGCGGAAACCTCATCCTACAGAACTCCTCGAACTCATCAAATGTGTTGTGGCAGAGCTTTGATTACCCCACAAATACCTTCCTTCCTGGTATAAAACTAGGTTGGAACAAGGTCACGGGTCTGAATCGCCGTCTGGTTTCTAGGAAGAACTTGATTGACCTAGCCCCTGGCAGATATGGTGAAGAATTAGACCCAAGTGGTGCCAATCAGTACATCTTTACACAGCTGAACTCGTCCATACCATATTGGTCGAGTGGGGTATGGAACGGCCAATACTTTCCGTCAATACCAGAGATGGCAGGCCCTTTTGTTGTAAATTTTACATTTGTCGACAATGACCAAGAGAAGTACTTCACGTATAACTTACTAGACGAGACAATCATTTTCCATCATCTGTTGGATGTCTCAGGTCAAACAAAATCTTTCCTTTGGCTTGAGAGCTCACAAGACTGGGTGATGACCTATGCCCAACCCAGAGTTCAATGTGATGTATTTGCTGTTTGTGGACCATTCACAATTTGTAATGATAATACAATTCCATTCTGCAACTGTATGAAAGGATTCTCCATAAGATCACCTAGTGACTGGGAGCTAGATGATCGAACAGGCGGCTGTGTGAGAAATACTCCATTAGATTGCGGTATCAACAAAAGCATAAGTGAGGAAGACAGGTTCTACCCTATCACATGTGTTGGATTGCCCAATAACGGACACAGCACAGAAGATGCTACAAGTGAAGATAAATGTGCCGAAGTTTGCATGGGCAGCTGCACTTGCACTGCATATTCCTATGGTGTCAATGGATGTTTTATTTGGAATGGTGAAATAATTAATGTGAAGCAGCAACAATGTGATGATACTACAAATACTAACAAAGCCACTCTTTACATGCGCCTAGCCAACAGAGAGGTACAAAGGTTGGAAAGCAACAGAAGACGGATAATCATCGGCACAGCAATTGGTGCAAGTGTTGCTTTCTGCGGTTTATTGTCACTCTTCTTGCTACTGATGATTAAGAGGAACAAGAGGTTGTCTGCTCATAGAATGGAAAACCTTCAAGGTGGTGGGGGCATTATTGCGTTTAGATACGTTGATTTGCAACGTGCAACAAAAAACTTCTCCGAGAAGCTAGGGGCAGGTGGTTTTGGTGCTTGCCAAGGAGAGAAGCAATTCAGAGCTGAAGTGAGATCAATTGGCTTCATTCAGCATATCAATCTAGTTAATCTAATTGGCTTTTGTACTGAGGGCGACGGTAGGTTGCTTGTCTACGAACACATGCAAAATCGTTCTCTTGATGCTCATTTATTTCACAATAATGGTACGATTTTGAAATGGAGCATTAAGCATCAAATAGCTCTTGGAGTTGCTAGAGGACTGGTCTACTTGCATGATAGTTGCCAGGATTGCATCATACATTGCAACATTAAGCCAGAGAACATACTTCTAGATGCGTCATTTGTTCCGAAAATAGCAGATTTCGGGATGGCAAAGTTTCTCGGAAGGGATTTTAGTCGAGTTCTCACTACAATGAGAGGAACAATCGGATATCTAGCACCTGAATGGATTAGCGGAACTGTTATTACAGCAAAAAGTTGATGTCTACAGCTATGGCATGGTTTTGTTGGAAATTGTATCAGGGAAGAGGAACTCAGGTAGACAGTATACAACCGGTGATGATTATGTCTATTTCCCTGTGCAAGTTGCAAACAAACTACTGGAGGGGGATGTGGGGAGTCTGGTGGACATCAATCTACATGGCGATGTCCATTTGGAACAGGTGGAAAGAGCTTTGAAGATTGCATGCTGGTGTATTCAAGATGACGAGTTTGATCGACCCACAATGGGTGACGTTGTTCAAAGTCTTGAAGGCCTTCTTGAAGTCAACATACCCCCAATGCCAAGACTACTTCAAGCTATTGCAGGGAATCAACATTCAACATGTAAGCACGACTTTATTTACGCAAACATCTTAATTCAAGAACAATTATTTGTCATGCTGGAAGCCTGGAATCCAAGAAAATAAACAGAGACATGTTAAGCACTTCAGGTTTTGTCACAAGTACATTTTTCATATTACCGATAAATCCTATGGAACATCACCATTCATTGCTAGCATTTCTGACCGCAATATCTTGTATATGTTCAAGTAGTTGATGGGCACCTGGACCAAGCTTCACAAGAGGCAGGCAAACTGCAACATACCTCAGAGCTTCATGAAGACAGGTTGCTGCAATGATGGAGCAGAGCTTCCCTTCAGTGATTGTCTAAACCCTGAAATACCAGTGGCAAGTTAGCATTTCTGAAACTAAATGAACTGAGATAAGGTTTTTCAGGATATATTGTTGTATAATATACATGGCAATCATTTGGATTCTCATCAAAGTATTTTTGACATAAATTATTGGTTGGTTGTCTACGTGATCTTCTACAAAATGGATGCAAGCACGGATATAGTACGATTTGACTAGTGATCGATGTCCGCTTTGTATCCAGATACCTTTTTTTTCTTCCATTAGTGGCAGGAGTTTTGCCATTTTGATGAAGAAAGAGAATTAATTAGTGAGCGTTAACCCTGTAAAGACTGCAGAAGGTATGAAATACTCGAAAGGAAAACTGACAGAAGACAGATTGGACTAGGACAGAACACTAGTAGCAGTTAAATAGGCTAGCCCACAACTTCTGGTAGCAAATTACTAGTCTTAACTACAATCAGTGGTTGAGGCATGTAGAATCAACATGGTTATGGAATTCTTAGTAACAAAAGATGAAGATTGACATAAACTTACCAGAAAACCAGCAACTCCATTTTCAGGCGAAGTGTTCACAGATAATTGGCACTTGCTCATAACCTCATTCCGAGGGTGGATTTGTATACTACTGCCTCTGAGTCCCTCGGTAGAATTCAGCGGTCCGGGCTCATCCCCGATTCAACCAAATGTCAGGTGGAAAAATTAGGCATGCAGGCAGGATGCGGCGAAGAGTGGATAGTTGTGCCGCAGCTAGAAGGCGTATACCTCAAGCTTGGGGCCAGATTTGTTGAGCCCGGCGATGGAGGTGGGCACTGCGGCCCGTCGCCGGGTCCGGCATTGGCGCCATCAGCCGTGGTGTGGCTTCCCGGCTTCACACTGGCCTGAAGGCCTCGCGGGAAACAGGAGAAGTTGCGGTAGGTGATCTCGCCGGTCTTCCTGCTCCTGTCAGCGCACTCCTTCCGGGCGTTCAATCCCACCACCACGACCGTGACCCCTGAGCGGCAGAAATCGTACTACCTTAGACCGAGGGCTTTCGCGACGCCGCCGCAATGGTGGCGACACCGGCGTATTTCGGGGCGGGGTAGTGGTGGTGTGCCCCTGATAACGTGGCCTTGGTATCACGACACCGAGGCTTTGGGGTTTCAGGGTGGCGCCACGACGGCGGAAGAGGCGTTGCTGGACAAGATGGCGCGGCGATGATTGGTGGGTGGAGACGGGAGGCCTGACTGCTTGGAGGTGGGGGGGAGGAGGTTCAGGGGCGGGAGTGGAGAGTTGGTCGGAGTCTGGGCGAGGGGGAGGGGAGTTCCGACGAGCAGCTCATCGCCGGCGTAGCGAGAGGAGAGAGGGGGCCGCTTGTGCTGCTTCTATTTTTTTCGGAGAAACTTCATCCGTCGGACCAACATCAAATCGGACGGTTGGAACAACGCCCTACGTGCGCCCCGTAGGAAGCGAGTGGTCGCCGTGCCCGTGTGATTGAATTTTTTTTTAGGGTTACGCCGTGTGATTGATTATAATTTATCTATTTTGTGCGAAATGGATTGAATTTCTATTTTTGTAACACAATGCAATTGCCAAATGCATCTCGTGATCGACTCTTCTCTCACTAAACAAACATCAAAGTGGGCGGTCGCCGAGTGTTTTTTTTTTTGGTGCAAAGTCGTGTGCAACGATTTCGATTCAAAACTTCACACATGATCGATGTAGGGATTGGCGCCTCGCTATAACATGAGACACAAAAACGTCAGATCTAGGGTTTGATTCTCGATAAATTAGGTGTACCACTGTCTTCCTATAACCATTCAATGAGTTGTACATTTTGTTTTCACTTCTACCCTTATGATTTGGCTTTTATTCCATGATATCGTACGAAATTGATTCTAACCTCTTTTCTTTTTATAGGCAACCACGTTCCCAAATCCCACCTCGTTCGTTTCCTCTTCCCGAACAAATTCTCACGCCCGTTCATTTATCCTGCATATGACACACCTCGCCACCAAGCTCACCATGGAGGACGAAGAGGTGGATGACGACATAGCCCTTGGAGCAAGAACACTCGAATCTTGAGGGGCTGAAGGCTGTTTTAGCTGGCCATGGCATGCTCCGCTAGCAGTTTTCTGAGCTTGTCGTTGCTGACTGGACCCAAACAAAACTGCAGATTGATCCATTACGCCAATGTACCACCGTAATAATCTCATAACAGCCTCGTAGTCGTTACCGTCGTGTGAACCAAACACGTCAAAAGAGCGGACACAAGTACTATATACATAAATCAACTACACGGACACGTTCAACTGAAATAAGCGAGTGAGTGTATGTGCGTCTGTGTTAAAAAAAAGCAAGGGAAACATTTTTTCGGTCAACGAAAGAAAGGTTATAGGCAAGAAAATAAGAAATCAAAAGGTGGACAAGTAAGCACTATCATAGAACTTTTACAACTCCGTCAGATGTAAAACAAACAAGTCGCTCAGCTGTGTCAGATATAAAATAAACTACAACAAAATCATCTGTGTACAGGAAAGAATGTGCCTCGAGACTTAACAGCATATCCATAAAAGGTGTATACATCTAATGTCAATTAAAAGAAAAAAGAAAACTCATGTCCCTGATAAGATGACGCGATAAAAAGGATTCATGTCAAGGGGGGGAAACATATATTCATCAGGCTAAACAATTACAACACCAGCAGCCCCTTCCAAAACTTTGCATGGCATGGTCGACACTATGGGAGTCCAAGCAGTCTGCTCGAAATCAGCCCAACAAATGATACGACTGGAACTCAAGCATCAGACGATACTCGGCACATCTCCAGACCAGCCGCAAGCTGCCCGTGGCCATCGAGTTCTAATGCAGTCCACTAATGGCGCATGCTGACAAGCAGTCTGAACTGGTGGAGCAAGAGAAAGAACACTGTCATTCTTGCTGCCGCTGGCCGATGAGCTTACAACATCAGCTAGGTATTCATCCTGCGTCCACCTAGGTGGGACGCTGACATTTAACTTGCATATCCTAGGTCTTTGTATTGGAGTTGAGCCTCCTCCTGTGTTTCCACTCCCATTAAGCACTGACTTGGCAATTCCATTGAAGTGGTAAATAGTGAATTGCTTCTTGCCCATAAGGCCAGTTGGATCTTTCATGCCTCCAGCCCTTTTATCCAACTGAAGCAGTGCCTGCCAGAACTCACTCCATACTATAACGCCCGCATTACAGAGATCGTCGAGCTTGTCAGAAGGAAATGTTATGTCGGTGTCCCTCAGAACTTGCTGGAATCCCTCCACCGCAATAAAGCCTCCACCTCCACTTTGGTCTTGCGCATCAAATGCCCTCCTAATTTTGGATTCCCGCTCTTCCAGCTCATTCTCCTCTTGGACGTTGGGATTTAGGGCAAAAAGGACAGTGTAGTGACTTTCACTTCCCACCACCCATATAGGCCATTTCGGGCACTTTAGGTACTGACCAACCTTGCACAAATTTAGTGATTCCAGAAGGGTAAGGAACCCAACTTCAACATCATTTGGAATGCCTTTCAGGGACATGCCGCCACCAAGGTCCATCTTGCCATCAAATACATTTGGGACAGCCTCTCCACAAAGCAATAAATTTACAATTTCCTGAAAAAGACCACACTAGGTTGTAATGTAATGTATAGATTATTACTGATAATAATGGGCAGTACTAGTACATAAAAAGTTGTTCAATATTTATAGCTTTCAAGTGACTCCAGCACTGTATTCCTACAGTAAGCACTGAATTGCTATGTCAGGTGCGATACACTGCGACCCAAAGAAGCCAACAGCCTTGTTCATCATGGAGTGGGCATGCATCCGTAAACACCCTACTTATACGTTTATACGTTTGTCCTCACTTCACATAAAAGGGTTAAACCTGAAGAGACACCGCTTGCACAAACAAGACTTATATGCAAGTGTAACTCGAGTTAAACTGACAGTGTGGTACTAAATGGCAGGGTGTTACAGTAAACAAATCGTGCTAAAATACTGGAGTTGATAATGCTATCTGTACCTGAGAAGCATGCCCAAATGGAGCCGTGACCAATGGTTGGCTTGGATCATCCCTATCTGCTTGGATACAATCCTGGTTCAAAATTAATTGAAGTTCAAATACACCACTGAATTTGCAATTTATTTAATTGTGCAAGCAAAAAAAACATGATGCACACAACAAAACATAGACATAGACATACCAGTCCCCGCGAAAGTAAAGAAGAGATAAGAAATAACATGGCACCCAGTCGACTTTGAAACAGAGGAATGTTTGCCAGAAGCATGTTGAATGCATCCTTCCTTGAGGTAAACGTACTTATTCTAAGAACTTTCTGGAAATCAATTGCCGATTCAAGAGAAAGGCCTTCCAAAGCAGCATCAACTTTCTGTTGTACATTCCAAAAGAGATTGTCAGCAAGCTGTATATGGAAGTATAATCAACTTTGAAGCATCTCAAAGCTTATAAGCACCTGGTTGTTATCAAGTCCACTTACCTCACGAGTGACACCTCCAATGAATGCAACAACAGCTCTTTTCCCAGTTCCACATAAAAATAGAATTTCCACCATAGCATGAACCAATGCTCTAGTAAAAAAAATCAATTAATAAACAGCCGTTTGAGTATCAAGAATAATAAGTACAATTCTGCAAACTATATAATGTTTCATAGTACATTTAGAATATCATCAATTCTAAAATATTAACGGCGTGGGGAAATAATAGGTATGGAAGCATTTAGGTTCTCCACGGAATAAACGTTTAGAGCATTGCTGTTGTTTCAATAAAGTAATAAAATGGCATGGATTTTTAATAGTTCACTGAAATATGGCTTTTAGTTTGGTAAATCAAGGGATCTGTCACAAACACATGAATAGAGAACTAACTAAGAAAGGTCATGGGCTTAAATTAAAAAATTGTTAATCTCCCACGTCAGTCTGCTATGTTTTTATTTTCATAATCAAGAACGGTGGTTCAGAAGAATTACTGAATAGATAATTAGCTAAAAGACAACACTGGCATCAGTGTGGTTTTTAAGGAGCAAAAGAAACCACCTCGTCTTTCCATCCTCGGTAAGAGAAGAAAAATCATCCCTTGCAGCAAAAGAACTCTGATAAAATCGTCTTTGTCCCAGAGCAAATGACGGGTCACTGACCTCTGGGTTACCCAAATTATCAGAGAAAAACAGAAGATATTTAAGGACATATGCCTGCAAAAAGAGAACATAAGAAAGTTGCCATCAGAAATGTTGAGCTTGCTGAGAGCAGAAACAATTGCACAGATAGCAAAATAAATAGTTAGATCTTGTATGTAAACACATTACTGTGACAAATTAGAAAAAAAAATCATATGGCTTATATACAAGCAAAAGGTAGAAGTCAGATAAGCTGCTCAGCTGTGACCAAACTTCTCTACTGATTTAATGTGACAGCAGAATGCCCCAGCGGTCCTACCAGACCTTACTAAGAAAAGCACAGATTTGTGACCACCAACGATAGGGTTTGTTCATCAGGATAAATTAGTGTAAAAAAAATCAGGAAATGGGATTTTAAATTGGACCAAGGTGAACTCTAGAAGAAGAAAAAAGGTCGACCGGTAGAGCTACTCAGCTTTAAATGTTTTTTGGCATAACTAGCTCAGTGCCTCTGCATTATTACAAAACCAAAAAATCTGAGCTAGCCACCCGACATGGAAGATTAATGGGAAGGCGTACGTGTGATTTGATCGCTGCACGAGATCCAGCTAGAAAAAAGAGAGCGAAATGGCAGGGAAGAGTTGCAGGCAGTGATGCCCTGAAGCAACTGAAACAACCATGGGAGGGTTGCAAGATTGGGAAAGGATACGCATAGGGAAGAGAGGCGACACATGGGAGGTGATTGAGGAAGAAAGATGGTAGCGCAATGGCATCTTTCATCCCGTTTGAATAAGTCAAATCGTTTGCTCTATATGCTACTGTATAGCATGTGAAGAGTTGGTTGGTTAGAGTGCTGGAAGGTAAAACCCATAGCAATGTTTTGAGTTTGAGGTTCGTCCTGTGTGTGTTAATTTGTGCCTTTTACAAAAACGCTGGTCCCACGTGAGTAAAAGCATACTTGCTTAATTATACAAGTAAGTGTGCAATTATTTATTTGTGCCTTTTCCCAGGGCGACTCTCCCACTTGTGAGTATGGGGTGCATTTATTACTTGTGACTTTTGCAAGATTGTTTGTCCCAGGTGTGAGTAGAATGGAGAGTGAGGAGTGAACTCAACCACCAACTCAAATCTTTGCAAGTAAGAAAGAAATTTAAGTAACGGCAGAATGCTACAACCTATCTCTTACTCGTCTGTTCTATTCATCAGGAGTTTGAGGTTCATCCTGTGTGTTAATGCCTTTTACAAGAACGCTGGTCCCACATGAGTAAGAGCATACTTGTTTACTTATACGAGTAAGTGTGCAACTATTTATTTGTGCCATTTCCCAGGGCGATGCTCCCACGTGCGAGTATGGAGTGCATTTATACTTGTGACTTTTGCAAGATTGTTAGTCCCAGGTGTGAGTAGAATGGAGAGTGAGTGAACTCACCACCAACTCAAATCTTTGTAAGTAGGAAAGAAATTTAAGTAACGGCAGAATGCTCCAACCTATCTCTTACATGTCTGTTCAATTCATCAGGGTCACTACACAGGATGCTTAGGCGTGGGGGCAGAGCTTGGTTGAGACCAACCTGGGCCTTGGCCCCTCCTGCGATTGTATACTCCCTTGGTTAAGTAGCACTACGTGGAACTTTTTTTGGCTAACTGTGAATTGAAATGACTACTTAATCATACACCAATCAGTGTTGACCCCTCCTCAGTTTAGCTCTGTGTTGAGTTGGCGGTTCATAGTATTGACCAAGTTTAGGCAGTCCAACTGAAGTGACACCCAGTTAAGGCAAGGAAACATGTAGGGCAATTCTAGACACCAAAAATGCCCACAATAACACTCAATCAAACACAATTAGCTAAAGCAACAATGATGTACCTGCACTGTAGCTAAGACACCACAAGGGCCACCTTCATGTTGTACCAGTCCCATAGCTGTTTCTGGGTCAGAGCTGAACCTGCATATAACAATAATTAGAAAAATAGCATTCAATTGTGTGACTGCAATGAAAGGTACGGTAGGATCAATGCTATGATATTTCCAAGAAACTGTATGCGTTAATTTCTAATGGCACAGGCATGCAAATTCCTGTTAACTGTCAAATCTGGAAATTTTCCTACTTCATGGCTAGAACTTGCCAGCAATCAGAGTCATAATTCAAAATAATCACACTTTTAACTCAGACTCGGAGCACCAATATACCAAACGCATACTTAAAACTTCGTGTTAAGTCAGTTGCACAAAAACTTATTCAAACTAAAATGTCCCTTTGATGTGAGGAGAGTGAAGACATGGGATCCAAGTTGGATTCAGAGAAACAAAATAAAATTGATCAAGTCAATCGTAGAAAGCTTAGAAGAAAAAAAAGTCCATTTCAGAACTGTAGCTCATGAAGGACAGCGTTTCACCTGAAATGCTTGATGCTCTGTGCTGTACGGTTCTCCCATACTGTTCCCAGGCAAAAAAAAAAATAGCAGTGGCTTATAATTGTTGCACGTAGGCCCTTTGATCACTACAAAACTATTTTTCTCAACTACCAACGCATAATTATGAAGATATTTGCAACTCCAGCAGCACTTATTTTCACAAATACCCCTAACAAAGTTACCTTTGATGACATCAGACATGGTATTAGCTACCCATGACAAACGCCCATCTTTTGTAATGCCAACCTGACACAAGTTCTTATCCAGGGTGGGTTCCATTTCCTGGCAGTACCAGCCAGTTACTGCCAGGAATGGGACAGTGCCAAGGTAATATAAATCGGATGGTTTATTTTGAATTTAAATTCCTTTATTAAAAGTATGCAGTATTTTGTAGCTGATATGATCACATCCAGAATGGATACGGCAAGAAGCTATAATATATACGAAGAAGCATGAATTAACATAACTACTTAAAAATTGAGGTTGATGAGACCTTTTGTTTTGTTTATTTCAAATTCTGAAATCCAAAATCATCAGAATTTGACCAAACCCCGCTGGTAACCGGTAAAAACTGGATTCCAGACCCTGGCAGGAAGCAGGAAGAGCACAGGAAAGTGAACCATTTTTCGAGAAAACGCAACATCTCGTTGTATTTAAATGGTGGAATAAAGCTAATCACACAGCCAGGCGGGCAGAGGCAAGGAAAAAAGGCAGAAAAACAAGGTCCTCAGGGAATCAGTGAAACATCCCAACCCTCTGGCCAGCAAGCAGCCAGCGCTGCGGTGCCGGCTCTAACCCAATATTTCTCGCGTCCAACTTGAATATGCTTCCACCAGATCACTGTACTGGAAGCTCATGTATCATGTATGGCATGAATATTAAATTATAGAGCACAACCAGTGTCATCTTTAATTTCTGGTTTCTGCGATTGAAACTGCCACGATATATAGAACGTTTCTCATAATTGGGTTGGAAAATGGAGAGGTACTACCAATGTTTAACTTAACAATACCGACAAGAAACAAAACATAAATGTAAGTCAGAGAACACATCTCCATGCACATCTATTCTGCCACGAGAAAAGAAAAAACTATGGAACTTACATTTTGCCATGCATGGAGTATTTATTAACTACCAAATTTGTGTTCTCCATATATTCTATGCCAATGTTTCATATGTATACTACTACCTCCGTCCGGGTTTAAAGTGCTGGAGGGGCACGGCGCACAGTCCGGATTTTTAGGCCGGGTGTTTATTGCGCTGTGCTAATTCACGTGGATTAACAAGCATTAGTTCTGGGATACGTGGGAACGGGTGAAAGAGCAGGAATGCGATCGCGCTGGTTGGCTGGCCGTGCGGCTGCGCGCGAGACTTGCTGATTGGCGAATTTGGAGGAAGGCTAACGATAACGCATTAATTGGAGCAAATTATGGCGCGTTGCTTTGTGTACCGCTGTGCTGCCTTGGTCCTGGAGAATCGGTCGGCCGGCCCTTTAAACCCGGATGGAGGTAGTATAAATGAGTACAGTTAAGCATGCCCAGATGCCAACCTGAGTAACCTCAAGGACAACCTCTTGTTCTCTTAGTCTCCTACCATGATTCGATCCTCAAAGATACACATAACCATGTACGATCACTTTGAATCATGACTATCATACGCTCGCAGAAACAACTAAAATACACAATATATGTCCACATCAGTCTGTCTTCACGGAACATTGAACCATTGATTGACACCCAATCCTCCAGTATTCAGGGACAGTGGGACACTAAACCCTAATCTCATAAACACGTGTCTAACGCTAATTTCTAGGTGCCCATCACCATGCCCATCAGAACAGAAACTTAGACAATGAAAGCAACACGCGTCTACTTAGACAATGAAAGCAACGAAGTCACGAAAGGCCATCATCTTACAGATATGGGAGGTGAAACCAGAGCGGATATGGACAGATATCGCTCATTTCGTACCCTAAACCACATTTTTCCGTGGGAGTCAGAGTTGGACACATGTCGTGCCCAATATGAGTACAAATGCGAATATTGCCGGGCACGAAAGTTAATCAAATAAGAACTGTATAAAACATAAACCATTTATATGGCAATATAAAGATCAATCAACCATACCATTTCCAAAATGCAACTGCATCAATAATTCAACAAGGCAAATTAACTCGTAAATATATGGTTTCCACTTGTTGTACAATGACACTGGATGACATGTACCGTGCAAGACAATGTGAAATTAACCTACCAAAGGCGCCTTTCCAAGAAAAATAGGTAAAGTACAGCATCAGCAAGGTTGATAGCCACACAAGCAATGGGTCAGGTCTTCAAAAAGGCGGGATATGAGCGGTGGGCTAAGATCTATAGGCTGAGCAAGTTAGTTTGTCCCGGATATCATAGATTATATTATCCGAATAGTTGAGTTACAAAACCGGACATCACTCATCCTATATCACACATCCCATATCCTATTCAGGAATCACACGTTAATGCCAGATTTCTATTTCTGTGAATCGGTAAGTGCTCCAGAAATCAAAGTATGCATCTGTTTTTCACCCATGTACATATATTAATGAGACTGAAGTACCAAACAAAAGCTCACCTGATACCCTGATTGCTCCACTGCGCCAGCACTGCCTTTGAAACCCCGCTCCCAAACACCATGAGCCAGAGCTTCTCGGCGAGCTCCGGATGCAACTCCTTCCCTTTCTCCTCCTCTCCCACATCAACCTCCAACTCCACCTCCGCCTCCTTCACATCCTCCATAGGTACCACGGTTGATTCCGACTCCACCTTCACGTCCTCCGGGGCGGAAGTTTGCTCCGCCACCACGGCCGTCGGCTGGGACGGCGGCGGCACCACGACGGCGGAAGGCGGGGCGACGGCGACGGGCGGGGCCACGGCGCGGAGGCGCTTCTCGGCGGCGGCCGCCATGAGCTCGCGCTGCTTGCGGCGCGCCTCCGCCTCAGGCGACTCCCCGGCGGGCGATGGGGGCTTGCTGCGCTTTGGCTCGGGCTGCGCCGGCGGCGAGCCGTGGAGGCTCATGCGGAGCGCCATCTGGAGCTCCTCCTCCTCGTCCCGATCCCCCATTGAAAGCCGCTCCGCCGAACCCTGGCCGGATCGATCCGGCTCGAAACCCAAACCCTAGGGCAGGGTTTGGCCCTGCGCCCCCGGTCGTAGGCTTCGAGCTAGGGACGAAGTGGAGCGGGCGGTGGTTGTTGGAATTCGGGCCTGGGGCATCGGGATCCGGGATGGCGGCGGGTCAGGAGGCCGACATGGTCGGTGTATTTGTAGGAGCGCCGTCGCGACGGCGATGCGACGGGGGGTGGTGGGGGTGTGTCAGAAACGGAAGTGTTCTCCCGGTGGCTGTTCGGTGCGCTGCACACCCGCGGCTCGGGAGCGTGGTTTGGATGAACAGCAGATGACTTGTGGGCCCGAGGTACATCGTGGCCCAGTTGTCATGGACTAGTGGCAGATGACTCCTGGTGACTGGTTGGACGGTACGGTAGCTTTGGCTTCCCCTGCTTTGGAGTTTGGACAGAGCGGCCTGAGATCCGCCTTCATCATTGGCCTACGCTCAAGTTGAATGCGTTTTCGGCCCCGGAATTCACGACAGTTGCTGGCCGAACTTCGGACGATTGAAGAATTAAACGGTCCTGTTCATTCTTGCTCTACGCATCGATGGCGAGATGTGCTGCATCGTCTGAAGATCGTCCAGAATTCGTCGACTGTGTAGCAGCGCTCTTTCGGCCTTTCGATGGAAGAATTTTCTTGATAATCTCACGGAATTCTATGTATCCCACAACATTTAATTGTTGTTCTTTTTATTTTGAAATAGAAATAGACACATTCTTGTGCTTCTTACGACCAAGTTTCACGAGTTCCATTTCAGGTTTTCTATGTTTATATTTTTTTCTTTGAACAACAAACGTAAGCGCTCACATACTCACCCCTATGAACCAGACACACACATCCTACCCTACGAACATCTCCGAGAGATTGAGCCGGCATATCATCTTAAGATTTACAAAGTCATCGTAGGCGCCTCGTTGTTGATGGAACATCTTCTTCTACTGAAAACGCATCGCCGGAAATCCAGAAATAAATGCGAGCATCAGGACTTGGACATTGGTTGGCTAAGAATATCACTGTCTCTCTAACCATCTAACCACAGGTTGGTTCGCCGATGTTCATATTTTTAGAATTAATATGTTTTCAACAAATTATTAGTGGGTCGCTTGTAGTAATATGATTTGTACTATAATAGTTCTAGCACCCCATAGTGCAAACTACGAGCTGAGATGTAAAAATGTGCTAAGACGAGAGAAATTTTGTTGAAGCAAAATTGCATTAGATATTGGTTTGACACTTGCCAGGTATATAAGCATCACTGGCTGAGCTACGTGCATCCCTGCTGCAGACTGCAGCCCCGCGCCCACTCCATCCCCCCTAGTAGTGCGCACTATTACTATGTGACGTCGGCTCAAACATATAGATATTAGCATATGTGACTGGTATCACAGAAATGTTGATATTCTAAGTAACATGCTTGCATGAACAATACTCAATTTGTTTCATGTTATTCCTATTATATCTTTTTCTTGCCATGTGTCTCTCTACCTTATTGTTTCTCTTGCCATATGTCTCTCTACTTTATTGTTTTTTTGCTTTGGGCATTCTCGATCGACTCAAAAAACACATGCTCATGGTCACTGGAGAATTCTCACCCACATGACACAAGGAGACATGGATCCACACCTTTAAGGCTCTGGGGGTGCCCCGAGCCAACTTTATCTGATGTAGTCTGTCGTATAGTGAGTTGTCATGTCTCGCCGCCACACGCTTCTGTCAGAAAATTAAAGCGTTTTGAGCTATAATTGCAACTAGAGGATCCCACATTTGTTGAAGTTACCAAGCATATTTATGGAATTCAACTAAAATTGGGAGAATTTTGCTTGATATACATGAGTTCATGGTAAGTGATAGTGAAGAGCTAAATCGTTGATGCCACACGTTGCCCTGTCCGTTCATTTTTACGAGTATAGTAGATTTCTTTCACAAGTAATGTATGTAAATAAAGAGTCGAAACATAGTATACCTTTTTTGCTAAACTTTAGATTGTACAATTTCTCCCGCAGAAAATAAAGATTGTACAAATTTGAAAACCATTGCACTACTCAGCCATATTGAGTACATGCATATAATAGGACAAGAGGTATTGGGAATTAGTGAGGCGATATCTAACATGCCATATAAAAAGGTTGAAGTATGTATAAACGTCATGAAAATGAGTCATCCACGTTAGAGCATGTCTACTTTCAATCAAAGTTAAGATAGATGACGTGAAAAGCAATATCTAAACATGATATGCATGAAAGCACGTAGCTCATCCTCTCCGCTCCTTGCTGACGTGACACTCAACATGTAATAACTATGCCTAATTAGGGGGAGAAGGTGGTTGCTCGACATTTTCGTGGATAGAGAGTGAAAGCAACAACAACATCGCATGTTCCTCATGGTGATGCTCGCGACGGAATGACTCTGACGCTTGCCTGAGAGGGGATACATGGCACCGCCAAGTAAAGACTCGTGCGCTCCCATGGTCTGTGTTCGTGCGGGACGAAAGGTGGACTTAACCTCGAGCCAATTGCCACCACTGCTACCATTCCCGTGGCAAAAAGCAGTGACATGGAAGGCGATTGGTGGTAGACAAGGGCGACACCAGCGAAGCGTGGTGAAGAGAAGGTGACCAAGATATAGCGTGTGGCGGAGAATCATACTTACCCGGGAAAGAGGAGACCGAGATAGTGACAGCAGTGACATCACAAGTCCATTATGTGGATCCACAAATCATATATAGGCGTGTGAATGTGTAGGCACAAAGAGTAACATACCTCCATTTGTTCACAGCATTCAGCTGCCATTAATGCATTAATGGCTTCCAAGAATCGATGATTTATTGCTTGCCTCAACAATGGCGGATCGGCTATAGTCACCCATGACGCGACACCCACCACATTTCATGTTTGCATCCCCCTATCGTGTCAGCTGCAAAGCTCCCCTTCGCGTGTGAGGAGCTCTGCATCGGCCATTCCCCTCCAGACGCAACATCACCATTGCCCCATGACCAGTTCAAACGTGGCTCGTCTATAGGAGGTCACATGCAACCCACTTATGCTTGTATTCTGTGTTGGTATTTCTCCGAAGAGGAGAGGATGATGCAGCACAACAGAGGTAAGTATTTCCCTCAGTTATGAAAGCAAGGTTATCAATTCAGTAGGAGAACCAAGCAACACTATGTAAATACCACCTGCACACAAATAACAAATACTTGCAACCCAACGCGTAAGAGGGGTTGTCAATCCCTCAACGGTATTGAGATAGATTAAATTGTATATGTTTTGATAAATAGATCTAACAAAAATACAAAATAAAATAAATAAATAAAAATTGCAGCAAAGTATTTTTGGTTTTAATATGATAGGAAATAGACCCAGGGGCCATAGTTTTCACTAGAGGCTTCTCTCGAGAAAATAGCATACAGTGAGTAAACGAATTATTGTTGGGCAATTGATAAAAAACAAATAATCATGATGATATCCAAGGCAATGATCATGTATATAGGCATCACGTCCAAGATTAGTAGACCGACTCCTGCTTGCATCTACTACTATTACTCCACACATCGACCGCTATCCAGCATGCATCTAGTGTATTAAGTTCATGGAAAAATGGAGTAATGCAATAAGAACGATGACATGATGTGGACAATATAAACCCACGTATGAATAAACCCCATATTGTTACCCTTAATAGTAATGATACATGTGATAACCCACAAGTATAAGGGATCGCACCCGTTTTCGATAAGTAAGAGTGTCGAACCCAACGAGGAGCTAAAGGCAGAACAAATATTCCCTCAAGTTCTATCGACCACCGATACAACTCTATGCACGCTTGATGTTCGCTTTACCTAGAACAAGTATGAAACTAGAAGTACTTTGTAGGTGTTGTTGGATAGGTTTGCAAGATAATAAAGAGCAAGTAAATAAAAAGTAGGGGATGTTGTAAGTAAAGAAGCAATAAAGTAAATATAGCAAGTGTGGAAAAGTGGTGGTAGGAGTTGCGAAATTGCCCCAAAGCAATTGACTACTTTACTAGACCGATAGCAAGTATTATGTGGGAGAGGCCACTGCTAGCATGTCATCCCTGACTTGGAATTCTATGCACTTATGATTGGAACTATTAGTAAGCATCTACAACTACTAATGTTCATTAAGATAAAACCCAACCATATCATTAAGATATATTGGTCCCCCTTCAATCCCGTATGCATCAATTTCTATGCTAGGCTGAAGTTTATGTCACTCTTGCCCTCCAATACATAGTCCTATCAATATACAACTAACCCTATGGTGTGATCCACGCGCGCGCTCATATGAGGGGCACCAAAGGACAGCAACATAACCACAAGCAAATTAAATCAATCATAGCAATTCATCAACCACCGATAGGACAACGAAAATCTACTCAGACATCATAGGATGGCAACACATCATTGGATAATAATATGAAGCATAAAGCACCATGTTCAAGTAGAGGGTACAACGGGTTGCGGGAGAGTGTACCATTATAGATAGAGGGGGGAAGGTGATGGAGATGTTTGTGACGCCCCGAGACCGTTGTGCCAGGTGTTCTCCAGTTATTCGCTGTTGTTGCCTTGTTATTTACTTGCGTGTCATGCATTTCATATCATGTCATCATATGCATTGCATCATCATGTTTTAAAAACTTGCATCCGTCCGGGTTTCCCCCAGTTCTGTCTGTTGTCCGTTCTGAGTCCAGACACACTTGCACGCGCCCGCGGCATGTCCGAAATATTATTGTATAAGTGGCGGGAAAATGTTCTCGGAATGGGTTGAAAGTTGGCATGCGGTGTTGTTATGCTGTCAGTAGGCCGCCTGCCAAGTTTCATCACATTCGGAGTCCGTTTGACGCCCCAATGGATAACTATAACGACAATATAGTCGGTCAAATCGTCGGACGTTTTCGGTCTCCGAAAACTGTTGCCGGGCTTTCCCTCTCTTTCCTCCCTAGACCGTCTTCACATTTCACTACCTACCGCCAGACCCAACCTAACCTCTCTTGTCAGCCCGCGGACCTCCTCGCGCGCGCGTCCGAAAGCTGTCCCGGACCCGACCCGGACAGTCGTCACCGTTGGGTCCGGATCATCCCCAAACGTCTACAAAACATCTCCGTTTTGTTTATTGGGCTCCCTAGCCTAATTATTGTTGGGGAACGTAGTAATTTCAAAAAAATTCCTACGCACACGCAAGATCATGGTGATGCATAGCAACGAGAGGGGAGAGTGTTGTCTACGTACCAACGCAGACCGACTGCGGAAGCGATCACACAACGTAGAGGAAGTAGTCGTATGTCTTCCCGATCCGACCGATCCAAGCACCGTTACTCCGGCACCTCCGAGTTCTTAGCACACGTTCAGCTCGATGACGATCCTCGGGCTCCGATCCAGCAAAGCGTCGAGGAAGAGTTCCGTCAGCACGACGGCGTGGTGACGATCTTGATGTACTACCGACGCAGGGCTTCGCCTAAGCACTACAACGGTATGATCGAGGTGGAATTTGGTGGCAGGGGGCACCGCACACGGCTAAGGAACGATCTCAAGGATCAACTTGTGTGTCTAGAGGTGCCCCCTGCCCCCGTATATAAAGGATGAAGGGGGGAGGCTGACCGGCCAAGCTAGGAGGCGCAGGAGGAGTCCTACTCCTACCGGGAGTAGGACTCCCCCCCAATCCTATTCCTAATAGGATTCCCCAAAGGGGAAGAGAAGAGAGAGGTGGCCGGCCCCTCTCCTAGTCCTAATAGGACTAGGGAGAGGGGGGGAGGCGCAGCCCTATGTGGGCTGCCCTCTCACCTTTCCACTAAGGCCCATGTTGGCCCATTTGGCTCCCGGGGGGTTCCGGTAACCCTCCCGGTAATCCGGTAAAATCCCGATTTCACCCGGAACACTTCCGATGTCCAAACATAGGCTTCCAATATATCAATCTTTACGTCTCGACCATTTCGAGACTCCTCGTCATGTCCGTGATCACATCCGGGACTCCGAACAACCTTCGGTACATCAAAATGCATAAACTCATAATAACTGTCATCGTAACGTTAAGCGTGCGGACCCTACGGTTCGAGAACAATGTAGACATGACCGAGACACGTCTCCGGTCAATAACCAATAGCGGGACCTGGATGCCCATATTGGCTCCTACATATTCTACGAAGATCTTTATCGGTCAGACCGCATAACAACATACGTTGTTCCCTTTGTCATCGGTATGTTACTTGCCCGAGATTCGATCATCGGTATCCAATACCTAGTTCAATCTCGTTACTGGCAAGTCTCTTTACTCGTTCCGTAATACATCATCTCACAACTAACATCTTAGTTATAATGCTTGCAAGGCTTATGTGATGTGTATTACCGAGAGGGCTCAGAGATACCTCTCCGACAATCGGAGTGACAAACCCTAATCTCGAAATACGCCAACCCAACATCTACCATTGGAGACACCTGTAGTACTCCTTTATAATCACCCAGTTACGTTGTGACGTTTGGTAGTACCCAAAGTGTTCCTCTGGTAAACGGGAGTTGCATAATCTCATAGTTATAGGAACATGTATAAGTCATGAAGAAAGCAATAGCAACATACTAAACGATCGGGTGCTAAGCTAATGGAATGGGTCATGTCAATCAGATCATTCAACTAATGATGTGACCTCGTTAATCAAATAACAACTCTTTGTTCATGGTTAGGAAACATAACCATCTTTGATTAATGAGCTAGTCAAGTAGAGGCATACTAGTGACACTCTGTTTGTCTATGTATTCACACATGTATTATGTTTCCGGTTAATACAATTCTAGCATGAATAATAAACATTTATCATGATATAAGGAAATAAATAATAACTTTATTATTGCCTCTAGGGCATATTTCCTTCAGTCTCCCACTTGCACTAGAGTCAATAATCTAGATTACACAGTAATGATTCTAACACCCATGGAGCCTTCGTGCTGATCATGTTTTGCTCGTGGAAGAGGCTTAGTCAACGGGTCTGCAACATTCAGATCCATATGTATCTTGCAAATCTCTATGTCTCCCACCTAGACTAGATCCCGGATGGAGTTGAAGCGTCTCTTGATGTGTTTGGTCCTTTTGTGAAATCTGGATTCCTTTGCCAAAGCAATTGCACCAGTATTGTCACAAAAGATTTTCATTGGACCCGATGCACTAGGTATGACACCTAGATCGGATATCAACTCCTTCATCCAGACTCCTTCGTTCGCTGCTTCCGAAGCAGCTATGTACTCCGCTTCACATGTAGATCCCGCTACGACGCTTTGTTTAGAACTGCACCAACTGACAGCTCCACCGTTTAAAGTAAACACGTATCCGGTTTGCGATTTAGAATCGTCCGGATCAGTGTCAAAGCTTGCATCAACGTAACCTCTTACGGTGAGCTCTTTGTCACCTCCATATACGAGAAACATATCCCTAGTCCTTTTCAAGTATTTCAGGATGTTCTTGACCGCTGTCCAGTGATCCACTCCTGTATTACTTTGGTACCTCCCTGCTAAACTTATAGCAAGGCACACATCAGGTCTGGTACACAGCATTGCATACATGATAGAGCCTATGGCTGAAGCATAGGGAACATCTTTCATTTTCTCTCTATCTTCTGCAGTGGTCGGGCATTGAGTCTGACTCAACTTCACACCTTGTAACACAGGCAAGAACCCTTTCTTTGCTTGATCCATTTTGAACTTCTTCAAAATCTTGTCAAGGTATGTGCTTTGTGAAAGTCCAATTAAGCGTCTTGATCTATCTCTATAGATCTTTATGCCTAATATGTAAGCAGCTTCCCCGAGGTCTTTCATCGAAAAACTTTTATTCAAGTATCCCTTTATGCTATCCAGAAATTCTATATCATTTCCAATCAGCAATATGTCATCCACATATAATATCAGAAATGCTACAGAGCTCCCACTCACTTTCTTGTAAATACAGGCTTCTCCAAAAGTCTGTATAAAGCCAAATGCTTTGATCACACTATCAAAGCGTTTATTCCAACTCCGAGATGCTTGCACCAGTCCATAAATGGATCGCTGGAGTTTGCATACTTTGTTAGCTCCCTTTGGATCGACAAAACCTTCTGGTTGCATCATATACAACTCTTCTTCTAGAAATCCATTCAGGAATGCAGTTTTGACATCCATCTGCCATATTTCATAATCATAAAATGCGGCAATTGCTAACATGATTCTGACGGACTTAAGCATCGCTACGGGTGAGAAGGTCTCATCGTAGTCAACCCCTTGAACTTGTCGAAAACCTTTTGCAACAAGTCGAGCTTTATAGACAGTAATATTACCGTCAACGTCAGTCTTTTTCTTGAAGATCCATTTATTCTCAATTGCTTGCCGATCATCGGGCAAGTCAACCAAAGTCCATACTTTGTTCTCATACATGGATCCCATCTCAGATTTCATGGCCTCAAGCCACTTTGCGGAATCTGGGCTCACCATCGCTTCTTCATAGTTCATAGGTTCATCATGATCTAGTAGCATGACTTCCAGAATTGGATTACCGTACCACTCTGGTGCGGATCTCACTCTGGTTGATCTACGTGGTTCAGTAGTATCTTGTCCTGAAGTTTCATGATCATCATCATTAGCTTCCTCACTAATTGGTATAGGTGTCGCAGAAACAGTTTTCTGTGATCTACTATTTTCCAATAAGGGAGCAGGTATAGTTACCTCGTCAAGTTCTACTTTCCTCCCACTCACTTCTTTCGAGAGAAACTCCTTCTCTAGAAAGTTTCCGAACTTAGCAACAAAAGTCTTGCCTTCGGATCTGTGATAGAAAGTGTATCCAATAGTTTCCTTTGGATATCCTATGAAGACACATTTCTCTGATTTGGGTTCGAGCTTATCAGGTTGAAGCTTTTTCACATAAGCATCGCAGCCCCAAACTTTAAGAAACGACAACTTTGGTTTCTTGCCAAACCATAGTTCATAAGGCGTCGTCTCAACGGATTTTGATGGTGCCCTATTTAACGTGAATGCGGCCGTCTCTAAAGCATAACCCCAAAATGATAGCGGTAAATCAGTAAGAGACATCATAGATCGCACCATATCTAGTAAAGTACGATTACGACGTTCGGACACACCATTACGCTGTGGTGTTCCGGGTGGCGTGAGTTGCGAAACTATTCCACAATTTTTCAAATGTACACCAAACTCGTAACTCAAATATTCTCCTCCACGATCAGATCGTAGAAACTTTATTTTCTTGTTACGATGATTTTCAACTTCACTCTGAAATTCCTTGAACTTTTCAAATGTTTCAGACTTATGTTTCATTAAGTAGATATACCCATATCTGCTCAAATCATCTATGAAGGTGAGAAAATAACGATATCCGCCACGAGCCTCAATATTCATCGGACCACATACATCGGTATGTATGATTTCCAATAAATCTGTTGCTCTCTCCATAGTACCGGAGAACGGTGTTTTAGTCATCTTGCCTATGAGGCACGGTTCGCAAGTACCAAGTGATTCATAATCAAGTGGTTCCAAAAGCCCATCAGTATGGAGTTTCTTCATGCGCTTTACACCGATATGACCTAAACGGCAGTGCCACAAATAAGTTGCACTATCATTATCAACTCTGAATCTTTTGGCTTCTACATTATGAATATGTGTATCACTACTATCGAGATTCAACAAGAATAGACCACTCTTCAAAGGTGCATGACCATAAAAGATATTACTCATATAAATAGAACAACCATTATTCTCTGATTTAAATGAATAACCGTCTCGCATTAAACAAGATCCAGATATAATGTTCATGCTCAACGCTGGCACCAAATAACAATTATTTAGGTCTAATATTAATCCCGAAGGTAGATGTAGAGGTAGCGTGCCGACCGCGATCACATCGACTTTGGAACCGTTTCCCACGCGCATCGTCACCTCGTCCTTTGCTAGCGTCCGCTTATTCTGTAGTCCTTGTTTCGAGTTGCAAATATTAGCAATAGAACCAGTATCAAATACCCAGGTGCTACTGCGAGCTCTAGTAAGGTACACATCAATAACATGTATATCACATATACCTTTGTTCACCTTGCCATCCTTCTTATCCGCCAAATACTTGGGGCAGTTCCGCTTCTAGTGACCAGTCTGCTTGCAGTAGAAGCACTCAGTTTCAGGCTTAGGTCCAAACTTAGGTTTCTTCTCCTGAGCAACAACTTGCTTGCTGTTCTTCTTGAAGTTCCCCTTCTTCTTCCCTTTGCCCTTCTTCTTGAAACTAGTGGTCTTGTTGACCATCAACACTTGATGCTCCTTCTTGATTTCTACCTCCGCAGCTTTCAGCATTGCGAAGAGCTCGGGAATAGTCTTGTTCATCCCTTGCATATTATAGTTCATCACGAATCTCTTGTAGCTTGGTGGCAGTGATTGGAGAATTCTGTCAATGACGCAATCATCTGGAAGATTAACTCCCATCTGAATCAAGTGATTATTATACCCAGACATTTTGAGTATATGCTCACTGACAGAACTGTTCTCCTCCATCTTGCAGCTATAGAACTTATTGGAGACTTCATATCTCTCAATTCGGGCATTTGCTTGAAATATCAACTTCAACTCCTGCAACATCTCATATGCTCCATGATGTTCAAAACGTCGTTGAAGTCCCGATTCTAAGCCGTAAAGCATGGCACACTGAACTATCGAGTAGTCATCAGCTTTGCTCTACCAGACGTTCATAACATCTGGCGTTGCTCCAGCAGCAGGCCTGGCACCCAGCGGTGCTTCCAGGACGTAATTCTTCTGTGCATCAATGAGGATAATCCTCAAGTTACGGACCCAGTCCGTGTAATTGCTACCATCATCTTTCAACTTTGCTTTCTCAAGGAACGCATTAAAATTCAACAGAACAACAGCACGAGCCATCTATCTACAATCAACATAAACAAGCAAGATACTATCAGGTACTAAGTTCATGATAAGTTTAAGTTCAGTTAATCAAATTACTTAAGAACTCCCACTTAGATAGACATCCCTCTAATCCTCTAAGTGATCACGTGATCCAAATCAACTAAACCATAACCGATCATCACGTGAGATGGAGTAGTTTTCAATGGTGAACATCGTTATGTTGATCATATCTACTATATGATTCACGCTCGACCTTTCGGTCTCCGTGTTCCGAGGCCATATCTGTATATGCTTGGCTCGTCAAGTATAACCTGAGTATTCTGCGTGTGCAACTGTTTTGCACCCGTTGTATTTGGACGTAGAGCTTATCACACCCGATCATCACGTGATGTCTGGGCACGACGAACTTTGGCAACGGTGCATACTCAGGGAGAACACTTCTTGATAATTTAGTGAGAGATCATCTTATAATGCTACCGTCAATCAAAGCAAGATAAGATGCATAAAAGATAAACATCACATGCAATCAATATAAGTGATATGATATGGCCATCATCATCTTGTGCTTGTGATCTCCATCTCCGAAGCACCGTCATGATCACCATCGTCACCGGCGCGACACCTTGATCTCCATCGTAGCATCGTTGTCGTCTCGCCAATCTTATGCTTCCACGACTATCACTACCGCTTAGTAATAAAGTAAAGCATTACATTGCGATTGCATTGCATACAATAAAGCGATAACCATATGGCTCCTGCCAGTTGCCGATAACTTGGTTACAAAACATGATCATCTCATACAATAAAATCAGCATCATGCCTTGACCATATCACATCACAACATGCCCTGCAAAAACAAGTTAGACGTCCTCTACTTTGTTGTTGCAAGTTTTACGTGGCTGCTACGGGCTTAAGTAAGAACTCATCTCACCTACGCATCAAAACCACAACGATAGTTTGTCAAATAGACTCTGTTTTAACCTTCTCAAGGACCGGGCGTAGCCACACTCGGTTCAACTAAAGTTGGAGAGACAGTCGCCCGCAAGCCATCTATGTGCAATGCACGTCGAGGGAACCGGTCTCGCGTAAGCGTACGCGTAAGGTTGGTCCGGGTCGTCTCGTCCAACAATACCGCCGAACCAAAGTATGACATGCTGGTAGGCAGTATGACTTGTATCGCTCACAACTCACTTGTGTTCTACTCGTGCAAATAACATCAAACCATAAAACCTAGGCTCGGATGCCACTGTTGGGGAACGTAGTAATTTCAAAAAATTTCCTACGCACACGCAAGATCATGGTGATGCATAGCAATGAGAGGGGAGAGTGTTGTCTACGTACCAACGCAGACCGACTGCGGAAGCGATCACACAACATAGAGGAAGTAGTCGTACGTCTTCCCGATCCGACCGATCCAAGCACCGTTACTCCGGCACCTCCGAGTTCTTAGCACACGTTCAGCTCGATGATGATCCTCGGGCTCCGATCCAGCAAAGCGTCGAGGAAGAGTTCCGTCAGCACGACGGCGTGGTGACGATCTTGATGTACTACCGACGCAGGGCTTCGCCTAAGCACTACAACGGTATGATCGAGGTGGAATTTGGTGGCAGGGGGCACCGCACACGGCTAAGGAACGATCTCAAGGATCAACTTGTGTGTCTAGAGGTGCCCCCTGCCCCCGTATATAAAGGATGAAGGGGGGAGGCTGGCCGGCCAAGCTAGGAGGCGCAAGAGGAGTCCTACTCCTACCGGGAGTAGGACTCCCCCCCCCCAATCCTATTCCTAATAGGATTCCCCAAAGGGGAAGAGAAGAGAGAGGTGGCCGGCCCCTCTCCTAGTCCTAATAGGACTAGGGAGAGGGGGGGAGGCGCAGCCCTATGTGGTCTGCCCTCTCACCTTTCCACTAAGGCCCATGTTGGCCCATTTGGCTCCCGGGGGGTTCCGGTAACCCTCCCGGTAATCCGGTAAAATCCCGATTTCACCCGGAACACTTCCGATGTCCAAACATAGGCTTCCAATATATCAATCTTTACGTCTCGACCATTTCGAGACTCCTCGTCATGTCCGTGATCACATCCGGGACTCCGAACAACCTTCGGTACATCAAAATGCATAAACTCATAATAACTGTCATCGTAACGTTAAGCGTGCGGACCCTACGGTTCGAGAACAATGTAGACATGACCGAGACACGTCTCCGGTCAATAACCAATAGCGGGACCTGGATGCCCATATTGGCTCCTACATATTCTATGAAGATCTTTATCGGTCAGACCGCATAACAACATACGTTGTTCCCTTTGTCATCGGTATGTTACTTGCCCGAGATTCGATCGTCGGTATCCAATACCTAGTTCAATCTCGTTACTGGCAAGTCTCTTTACTCGTTCCATAATACATCATCTCACAACTAACATCTTAGTTATAATGCTTGCAAGGCTTATGTGATGTGTATTACCGAGAGGGCCCAGAGATACCTCTCCGACAATCGGAGTGACAAACCCTAATCTCGAAATACGCCAACCCAACATCTACCATTGGAGACACCTGTAGTACTCCTTTATAATCACCCAGTTATGTTGTGACGTTTGGTAGTACCCAAAGTGTTCCTCTGGTAAACGGGAGTTGCATAATCTCATAGTTATAGGAACATGTATAAGTCATGAAGAAAGCAATAGCAACATACTAAACGATCGGGTGCTAAGCTAATGGAATGGGTCATGTCAATCAGATCATTCAACTAATGATGTGACCTCGTTAATCAAATAACAACTCTTTGTTCATGGTTAGGAAACATAACCATCTTTGATTAACGAGCTAGTCAAGTAGAGGCATACTAGTGACACTCTGTTTGTCTATGTATTCACACATGTATTATGTTTCCGGTTAATACAATTCTAGCATGAATAATAAACATTTATCATGATATAAGGAAATAAATAATAACTTTATTATTGCCTCTAGGGCATATTTCCTTCAGTCTCCCACTTGCACTAGAGTCAATAATCTAGATTACACAGTAATGATTCTAACACCCATGGAGCCTTCGTGCTGATCATGTTTTGCTCGTGGAAGAGGCTTAGTCAACGGGTCTGCAACATTCAGATCCGTATGTATCTTGCAAATCTCTGCTCCTTCCCCTGCCTCACCCAGTCCGACCGTCTTCGATGTTCCTGTGCCCAGCACCTGCTCCACCCCGCCGCTGCCGTTCTCCGGCCATGGAGCCTCGGCCTCCTCTGCTACCCGCGACGCCCAAGGGCCCGTCCTCGCCACTTCCCAGCGACCTCGACTTCGAGCCAAGTCCCTGCGCCTCCGGCCTCGTCCCTGCGCCTCCGGCCTCGTCCCTGCCTCCAGGTCGCTGCTCTGCCGTCGGAGACCAAACTGCCGGAGCCCAAGCCCCTACGCCTCTCCGCCACCCCGCCAAGTCCCTCTGTTGCATCGCCCGCCCGCTAGCTTCATCTGCTTCGAACGAGACGACCAGCGCCGCCCCCCTCGTTGACTTGCCCAGCGCCATCCTGGACGAGTGACCCACGCAGGCCCTCCTCTACCTCGCCAAGTCCCCAGCGCCCAGCCGGCATGCTTCCTTCCTAGGCTTGTCCCATGGGTGAGCAGCCCCCAGGCCTTTTCCTCTGTTGGGCTTCCTGTTTAGATGCGGCCCGTATCATTTTTTTTCAGCCCTGCGAATTTAGCTATTATCTAGAGTTTGCCTGTTTTACAGAAAACCCCTTGCACTTCATGCATATCCTAACTAATTAACCGTGCATCGGATTAAAACAAACTTTATATGTAAAATGTCTAGAATTTTGTCTAGTTTAATAATATCCAACTTTCATCTATGTTTAAAATGTTTAAACTTGTTGGTTGCAGTAATTTGCCTATTGCCATGCTAAAATGATTTAATTCATAACTAAATAACCATAACTCCGAATTTAACAAACTTTTTATGTAAATGGGGCAGAAAAATGCATAGTTTAACTTGGTGGCATCACTTTGCATGTTTAACAACTCTAAAATATGGTTTAGGGCAGAACATTACCAAACCTAATATATGCATATGAGGATTTTCCGGACTTGTTGTTTGTTGTTCCGGTCTCATTTAAACTTGCCTAGATAGGTAGTTTTCATTTGCTTCACCCTTGCCATGTTAATCAACATTTAATATTGTTGGGTACATAAACGAGATCAAACTAAATAACTTGAATTTGGTGTTCCATCAATATGCAACTCGTTGCATATTGAGCTCCACTTAACTTGTAGTGTTGTTTGTGCACTTTGCCATGCCATGCTTCATTAAACCGGACATGCATCATACTTGATTGTGCATCATGCCATGTTGAGGTGATGGTTGTTTACTATGTTGTTTGCTTCTTTCTGGGTTACTTCTCGCGTTAGCTTCGGGTTCTGTTCCGGAGTTGTGAGGATTCGTTCGACTACGTCCGATTGTCTTCTCCATGGACTCGTTCTTCTTCCTTGCGGGATTTCAGGCAAGATGACCATACCCTCGAAATCACTTTCTATCTTTGCTTGGTAGTTGCTCGCTCTATTGCTATGCCTATGCCGCGATACCTACCACATGCTTTATCATGCCTCCCACATTGCCATGTCAAGTCTCTAACCCACCTTGTCCTAGCAAACCGTTGTTTGGCCATGTTACCGTTTTGCTCAGCCCCTCTTATAGCGTTGCTAGTTGCAGGTGAAGATTGGAGTTTGTTCCTTGTTGGAACATGGAGATTTTGTTGGGATATCACAATATATCTTATTTATTTTAATGCATTTATATACTTGGTAAAGGGTGGAAGGCTCGGCCTTATGGCTGGTGTTTTGTTCCACTCTTGCCGCCCTAGTTTCCTTCATACCGGTGTTATGTTCCTTGATTTTGCGTTCCTTACACGGTTGGGTTATAATGGGAACCCCTTGATAGTTCGCCTTGAATAAAACTCCTCCGGCAAGGCCCAACCTTGGTTTTACCATTTGCACTAGCAACCTACCACCTTCCCTTGGGTTCTGCAGACTCAAGGGTCATCTTTATTTAACCCCCCCGGGTTAGTGCTTGTCTAAGTGTTGGTCCGAACCTGTCGACCGCCGGTGGCCACCAGGGGCAACTCTGGGCTGGCCTACTGGAAGTCAGGACAATCCGGTGTTGCCCTGAGAACGAGATATGTACAGCTCCTATCAGGATGTCGGCGCATCGGGTGGCTTTGCTGGTTTAGTTTTACCATTGTCGAGATGTCTTGTAACCGGGATTCCGGGTCTAATCGGGTTGTCTTGGGAGAAGGAATATCCTTCGTTGACCATGAGAGCATGTGATGGGCTAAGTTGGGACACCCCTGTAGGGTTTTGAACTTTCAAAAGCTGTGCCCGCGGTTATGGGCAGATGGGAATTTGTTAATGTCCGGTTGTAGAGAACTTGACACTTAACTTAATTAAAATGCATCAACCGCGTGTGTAGCCGTGATGGTCTCTTTCCGGCGGAGTCCGGGAAGTGAACACGGTGTTGGAGTTATGCTTGATGTAGGTTGTTCTAGGATCACTTCTTGATCATAGTTTCTCGACCGTGCTTTGCCTTTCTCTTCTCGCTCTCATTTGTGTAAGTTAGCCACCATATATGCTAGTGCTTGTTGCAGCTCCACCTCATACCTTTTACCTTACCCATAAGCTTAAATAGTCTTGATCGCGAGGGTGTGAGATTGCTGAGTCCCCGTGGCTCACAGATTCCTTCAAAACCAGCTTGCAGGTGCCGATGATATCGTGTAGGTGATGCAACCAAGCTCAAGGAAGAGCTCGATGAAGTTTGTGTTAGTTATGTTGTTTCATTTCCAGTTGATCAGTAGTGGAGCCCAGTCGGGGCGATTGGGGATCTATAGCATTAGGGGTGGTCTTCTTCTATTTTGGTTCCGTAGTCGGACCTTGATTGTATCTGGATGTTGTAATGCTTTATTCATGTATTGTGTGAAGTGGCGATTGTAAGCCAACTATGTATCTCTTTTCCTTATTCATTACATGGGTTGTGTGAAGATTACCCCACTTGCGACATTGCTTACAATGCGGTTATGCCTCTAAGTCGTGCTTCGACATGTGGGAGATATAGCCGCATCGTGGGCGTTACAAGTTGGTAATCAGAGCCTTCCCCGACTTAGGAGCTCCCTGTTTGATCGAATCGCTGGCGTTGTTGAGTCTAGAAAAATATTTTGAGTCTTTTAGGATTATATATATCGGAGAGTAGGATTCTTTTTACTCCTGAGTCCCTTCGTCGCTCTGGTGAGGCATCCTGACGTAGAGTTTTGACTCTTCACTTCTCAAATTTCACTTAAAAAATTTAGGATCATGCGGGTATCTTGGAATCGTTCCGATGGTTTTGTGACGAGAACATTGTTCTTGGTGCCTCCTGACATTTAGGGGTTGTGGCAGTGTCCCGGGGAGTTGAGCTCCGAGGTGTTGTCGTCACAATTTTATCGTTGCAATTTTGGAATACCTGAGTTTCACCGACATCGAAAATCTCTTTTATGCAGTTGTTGGTGAGATAACCTCGACGCCACCCAGTACTGGGGCGGGAGTTCGGGAGTATTGCCATAACTCGTATAATGGATGCTTTTCGAAGGTTGAGGTAAATGATTTTCGAAGGTTTCTTGGTTATGTGTTGAAGGATGGATACGGCTGGATGTAGGATTTGCTAGTTTTGGGTGAGATATTATGCTTCCCCTGTATCCCCAACACCTGATTGCACAACCGGAAAGTTTCAGGAGTTTATAAATGGGCATTCAAGTAGCTCTTAGGATATCTTTCCGCCAGATGTATGATATGAAATTGGGGTTTGACGTCTAGTGGTCCGCCTATCCACGGTTGGTTTTACAGTGGTCTCGTTGCGTCTTAAAGAGTCCTTGGTTATGCTGACTCGGGGATGCTTTGTATGTCATGTGCACTGCCTTGTACATGATGGTGTTGTACGATCGAGCCCGTGTGGGCCCCACCACGAAAACTTCGGACGAAATCTCTATCATATGTTTGTTCCGGCTTATTTTTCAAGCCAATCCTTGTTTTGTTTTGATTGTGGTATTCGAGTTGCTTCAAAGTCAAATGTGGATTCCATACCGTCCCTAAGTGGTGTTCTCATATTTCTATGTGAATACTAATCCTTCTCGTTTATTGAGATTGTCATGTAAATTCTTTTCAACCGGCGTGTTTCTCTTCAAGTGGTTCCGATCTTTTTCAACATCCGCAAGATCAACTCTAAGTCTTCTCAACGGTGTTTGTTTCATCCGTCCCAAGTTGTCTTTGTTTTCCCCGCCCTCCCACCCTTTTGCTTCAAGGACTCGGACTTCTTAATCAAGTATCTATTTTATTCATGTGAAGACTCTTCATTCTTTTCTTTCAATGTTCGTATCCGGTGATTCTCATGAAGATTCTAACGGAGCTTCAAGTTCATCATCCTTCGTTCCCTTTCTTCTCCGGTGGATTCAAATCTAGTTTTGGTGTTGATCATATCCCTTTTTCCTCATTTCTAATGCTTTTCCCATGTCGGTGCACCTCATAATCATTCCCCGCTTGCTATTCAATTCTTCCGAAGTGCTGAAGATATCCCAGAAGATTCACGTTTCCATTCTCGATCCGTTCAAATTATTTTGAGGTAGTTATCTCATTCAAGCCATTTAATTCAACCGGTGCATTCTCCTTTTGCAAGTAATCATCAATGATGTTTCTCTTGAGTGGGCCCTAACCCACATGTCTTTCCCAGGATCTTACCTGACTCTTCTAATTTTCCCGGAGCTATCCTCAAATTCTTTTCGAAGTTTGACGTAAGAATGAATTATCATCAGTCTTATGTATTTTCTCCAAGATCTGTCAAATTCTTTTCATAGTTGGCTCAACCTTTCTATTCGTCATCCCGGAGTATCTCAACTGTTCATGGTGGTGTTTCTCTTTGTCATTCTCAACACTTGAAGACCGAAGAAGAGTTTTTCCTCCAAATCTTACCTGTTCTCTCAGAGATTTGTGATTCTAGCTTGTTGCCATACTCTCATAATTGTTTTCGGTTGTGAGAATTCTTTTCACCTACTCGGAGCAATTCAAGATTCTTTTCAGTTTGATTCTCCGGAGCCCATCATCTCATAATTATTCTTTCCAGTTTTTCAGCTCTCGTTCTCCAAATCTTACCAGTGCATCATTCAAATTTCTCTAATCAGCTCGTGATCCCTTCGTTCTCATGGATCTAAATTCACTCAAGTATCTTCGTCTCATTTTTTTAATTCTTTCTGGTGAATTGTGCTTTGCTACTTCCATTTCCAATTCTTACGGTGGTTGGCTCAAGATTCTCTTCCATGGTTATCATATTAATTCATTCGTTGTTTTTCAATCCTACCGGTGGTTCATAGAAGATTTTCCCAAATTTACGCTATATCTATCTTAATCTTTTCTACGAGTATAAGTAGTATGCCAAATCCATTGCTTGTCGTCAATCTAAATTGGTGAAGGATACGCATAACATAATTCTTATTCTTGCTTCATCCCAATGATGGATTCATTCTTCCGGAGTTTGTTCACAATGACTAAATTCTCATTTTCAATTGTTCATCTTCTCTTTTTCCCGGAGTTCCAAGCTATCATCATCTCGAAGATCCATCTAAATAATCGCAAGGCTACACCTTGTGTTTTCAACTTCTCTTTCCTTTCGTTTGATCATTCTTTTGTTACCGGAGTTCTTCATGAAGGTTCTACATGATGGTTCATCAAGGATTTAATTCCTTCTCGAAGTGTTCTTTGAGATTCTTTTCAGAGGAGCTCAAGCATTCTTCATCTTTCAATCCGAAGTGCAATTCTTTCTACCATATCATTGGAGGTGGTATTATGTCATTCTTGATAATTTGAGTTCATGTTTCATGATTCACATGTTGTTAACAATGAGGTATTTTAAATCCATCAATCTCGTCATTGGAGTTATCTTGGGTTATATTTCACCTAAAGCCTTCTCTAAGGATTGTTGCTATTTATGGTGCTCATAAAGGACCCAAGTTCTTCATTTATCCTCCCGGTGAAATAAGTTTCTCGTCTCCTTGTTCTTATCAATCCAATCTTGTTTTCGTTAGTGGCAGAATTTCACCTTAAGTTTTGAGATGTTTTCATAAGCCCACAAGCAGCCTTTTGTTTTCGTTGTTGATTTTCCAACAACTCCGTCAATGCTTCTTTCTAAGGACGCTTCTCAAATTCCATTGTGGTAGAAGATGTCATTTTCTTCTCAACTCTTTCCTTTCCAACGATCCAACTTCTATTCTTTTGTTCCGGAGGCATTGTGATGTTGCTCTTTTCAACCCGTCTTCTTGTATTGTGAGGATCGTGTTCTTTTCATGCTTATCCTTTTAACCAGATTGTGTGCCCGCTGCTCAAGTTCTTTTCATCTTATCAAGTCTTGCATCTCTTTTCAACCGGAGTGCTGCCCGAATTTGTTCTTCCTTGTCCCTCTTTCCTAACGGAGTGTTTTCAACTTCGTTCATCTCCATTGTATTCTTTTCTCGAAATGGCTTAACCTTTTTAGGGTTCTTTGGTTTCACTCATTTGTCAAAGAAGCAACTTAGTTTTACCTCTTCTCTTCCTCTTACGTTTCCCTCCGATGCCATCCTAGATCTCGGGACGAGATCCTCCCATAGTGGTGGAGTGTTGTGACGCCCCGAGACCGTTGTGCCAGGTGTCCTCCAGTTATTTGCTGTTGTTGCCTTGTCATTTGCTTGCGTGTCATGCATTTCATATCATGTCATCATATGCATTGCATCATCATGTTTTAAAAACTTGCATCCGTTCGGGTTTCCCCCAGTTCCGTCCGTTGTCCATTCTGAGTCCAGACACACTTGCACGCGCCCGCGGCATGTCTGAAATATTATTTTATAAGTGGCCGGAAAATGTTCTCGGAATGGGTTGAAAGTTGGCATGCGGTGTTGTTATGCTGTCAGTAGGCCGCCTGCCAAGTTTCATCGCATTCGGAGTCCGTTTGACGCCCCAACGGATAACTATAACGACAATATAGTCGGTCAAATCCTCGGACGTTTTCGGTCTCCGAAAACTATTGCCGGGCTTTCCCTCTCTTTCCTCCCTAGACCGTCTTCACATTTCCCTACCTACCGCCAGGCCCAACCTAACCTCTCGTCAGCCCGCGGCCCTCCTCGCGCGCGCGTCTGAAAGCTGTCCCGGACCCGACCCGGACAATCGTCACCATTGGGTCCGGATCATCCCCAAATGTCTACAAAACATCTTCGTTTTGTTTATTGGGCTCCCTAGCCTAATTATCTCGGACCGTTCGATTACGATCGGAGGGACCTAACCGCCCTAAAATGATCTGTTTTATCATATATAGGCCTCCTTGTCCATTTATAGACCAAACCCTAGCCCTAGTTGTCCCATCCATCAAATCCTCCTCCGTCGCCGCCACTCCAGCAAATTCCCCTCGGGATCCATCCCCCACTAACCAGCCTCCATCTTCCCCGATCCAAAATCCTCCCCGACCGTCTCCCTTGTCTTGCGTGCTTGGCCAATCGGGTCGCCCGAGCCCCGAGCTCCTCACCGCGCCAGTATCCTTGGAGCCACGAGCCTCCCCGTGCTCCTCCACCTCGCCTCGTCGTCCAGCGACCGGCGCCGCTGCCCTTCTCCTCCTCCTGTTGTTTATCTGCCTCCCTCGTCTTACCTCCCTGCAGTACAAAAAAATACACTTCCGTGATGATACGTGTTTGTCACAGTAGGTCGCTTTTTTTTGTCATGCATGTACATCCATGACAAATTTATGACAGAATCAAGATAGTCATACCTGTGCTGTCGTAGAAGTGTTCCATGACATTACCAAAATTATCATCACGGAAGTGTCCACTTCCATGACGATAAATCGCGCGTCACAGAAGTGCTTTCGTCAAGGGTGACCGACACATGTTATCCACCGTAACGGAACACCGTTAAGCTATCGGTCGGGTTTTTGATCCGATAACCCGTTAACAGCCCCGACCAATGGGGATTTTCCACGTGTAAAATCATCATTGGCTAGAGGAAACACGTGTCAGCTCATCGTTGGGACAGATGTCAACCACTCATTGGACGGAAGGCGCCTATGATACGTCGACACGTGGCACAACCCAACAGAGGCCCATTCCTATGAAAAGGCCGGCCTGTTTGACTTGGTCAAAAGCTGGCAGGTCGGCCCATGGAAAGCCTGTTAACGGCCTGTTCGAATATAGCCCATTTACAGCCCGCTAACCCAAGGCCCGTTACGCCCTATCCGAATCAGGCCCAGTAGCGTCATCTGGGCCATCCAATATGATTCTAGCCCGTTTTCACTTCTGGCCCATGTATGGCCCATGACGTCTTTCGGCCCATATGAGGCCCTATGTAACTCTTGGCATACTAATGGCCCGTGGTGAAACTGGCCCATAATGAACAGTGTATCACTTTACACCCATTAACGGCCCGTGGTGAAACTAGCCCGTAATGAACAGTGTATCACTTTATACCCATTAACGGCCCGCTATTCCGTTGGGCCGTTTCCAGCCCATGTTATCTTTTGGTCTTCTCAGAGCCCATTTATTCTTGGGCTCATTTCCAGCATTGGTTTACTTACGGCCCGTTACTGTCATTTTCTGCTTGTGGGCCAAATTTAGCTTGTGGTTACAGTCGGCCCGTTTGTGGTCTGTTAATATGTTGGGCTGTTTTCATAGCGTCATCAAATACGGCCTATTAACGATGGCCCATTATGGCCGGCCCATGAACGGACGATTCCAACTCTAGCCCGTTTACGGCCATAATGCGGCCTGTTATTGGACCATGTTTGGCCATCGATCATACTGCCCGTATAAGGCCCATTGATGATATGACCCGTAGAAGGCCCATTGTTTCTATGGCCCGTAGAAGGCCCACTATTTCTACGGCCCGTAGGAGGCCCAGTGTCACTACAGTAAATATTAGCCCATGGTTATTGTGGCCTAGTTTTAAAAAATAGGTTATTGCAGCCACTAGCAAACCGCGGAAAAAGAACTGCAATGACTAGAAGCAAACAAATAAACAAGACAAGAAGGAAATAAATAAGCAAGCAACTTACGCTAGGCTATCACGACTATCACACATATTACATCCACTGGGCATCAAAGTTCGCCACCAGTGCAAATAAACGCACCGACAAAAGAATATACAAAACTGAGAGCACTTCAGAAGGCACTAGGCCTGGCCAGGTTGGGCCCCCCAAACAGCTGAAGAAGCGGAGTAGACCTCAGTTGTGTCAACGATAGATGCATCAACACTAGTTTTAAGGCATGATGGTGCGCACGACAGTCCTCTGACATCTTCATTGCATCTTTGACTTCAAGTCGGAGCTGAGCTGAAGCAAGCCTTTCCGCTTTAAGTCGAGACTGAAGAAGTCGAACTAATTGAGGCAGCGACTGCACAGAGGTTGTCTCACAGCTGCTGGTGAGTAGCTTTAACTCGCTGTCTTCATCAAGACAGGACCTTGGGGTCATCTCGCTGTCCTCAAGATGGTTTGGCTCACTATCTTCCCTAAAGTTCTGCCTGGCGTAAGAGATACGAGTCTGAAAGAGAAACAAGGAGACACGTAACATGTTTCACAATTATATAAGCAAATAAATGGATCTGTTCTGCATAAGGAACATGTTTTTACAACTACAATTTGAAACTGGTAGTTGTTGCAAACATCCAATCAAATGTAAACAACAAAGCAAACAAGAGTGGAGGAAATGATGCCTACCCAAATCTATACTAGAACAAATTTTGAAGGCTTGAGAAGGATGAACTTACATTACATGTTAACACGGGCTGGACAAAGCCCTTCTCCATGTTGATGGAAGGATAATTCAATAAATTCCCCAAAGAAAATTCTTTATAAGCGTTGCCATTATTCTACATTTGGCAAAGAGTAAAGATCAAATAATATTGGAAGAAACAGAGGATAATGAAGCTCAGGTGCAGACTAATGATACATAACCAAATAGCAATTAATTAAGTACATCGTTACAAGGCAAAAGGAAGAGAGGTACTGACAAGAGCAATGTAGAGCCCATTATTGTTTTGAGATCGTATGATCCTTTGAGCTAGGAGATTCATCTGAAATTATTTTTCATACAAGAGAGAAGGTAAGGCGCAAGCAGAAATTTAGGAGTTCAAATTTTGAATTGATATCATAGACAATACCTGACGCTGGGCTCCCAGCAGTTCTAATAGGGGTTTGGCCACTGGAGTAGGGGTAAAGTGTGGTATAGTTGGGCCTGTGTTTTCTGTGGCTGCTGATCTATCTGATTTAACAGGTATCACTACCTTTTCCAAATACCTAGTTTGTACTCCTTGACGACCTGCACTCACCCTCTTCCTTTTGGACACCTATTACGAAAGAACAACATTTGACTGGAAAAACATAGTGTGATGACACATGGAATAGGTACAGAAAATGGATAGGTATGGCATATACTCATATATGATGCTTAAACTAAGTAGATGGTGTAACAAAGTAGAAGTAATGCAAGAGGTCAGAAGCAAAATATGTGCGACCAATACAACTTTACAAAGTTTGAGCAAGCACCTTGATGGGTGAATAAGATAGGCCATCCTCCACCATGCCAAGTTTGTTAGGCAGTGGATCATTCCGCAATATTCCTCTCGTGCGCCCATTCTCATATTCATTTTGATAATGTTCAATATCTGACATGCATGAAAACATAAAAACAAGTGAGATTTTCTTTGTAATGTAGAAGTGATTCTAATCCAATACTGCCTCCCTATAAACCCCTTTGTGCTATCTCTGCAATTCTTTTAAAAGATGCCATGCATGCTGTAATTTGTTGTGTGCATTAATATAATGTGGCCTACTACTCAAAATATGAGAGCTCCAGAAGTGATGACACTTCGCAGATGATAGCTTCAACATATAGTAAAGAAGAACAAGTCGACCTGACCTGACAGATTCAAAATATACTAAGGGAGAACAATTCGACCTGACCAGTCGACCGCAAGAGAAGAGTATCATCTTAAAGAAGAGTAGAAGAGCAAGCAGATTGAAGATATTACAAGTCTTTTAATACAATGTCGGTTGGCCACCCATGATGAACCAGAGCGCACAGAGAAATACTATTCTTTCCGGTCTCTCCATATGTGGCTCACATGCATTTCGAAACTAAAGTAGGAACATTTAGCTAACCAATTAAACATATCTCAGTTTTACTAATATCAACAATAATATCAGATATGAATTTGTACAACTAAGCTTGTTTAGCTTGATGAGTGGAGCAGTGCTATTACGACACGAACCACGTAGGCTGATTGTGGTCATCATAAAATGGGGAAAACATAAGCATGATGAGTACAGTGTTGACCGTGGCAGTGGGATGGCAGATCTGAAGCTGCAAACCGCACAAAGGGTAGTTAGTAACCGATGTTTGCTTTGAAATAACAACTAAGATTTGGTATGGACAAGAACTACGGTCAACAAGTGACAAAGAAATGCAATTATGATGTCTCTCTATATGTCGCGACATGCATTTGGAAACTCAAGTGGGACCTTTAGCTAACCAATTAAATGTGTCGGTTAACTAATATTAGTATCATATCACAATCATATTTGAACAATTAAGCTTTTGAATTCTGAGTGTTGTGTTGTTTAGCTTGAAGGGTGGAGTAATGCTAGTACGACAGAAAGCACCTACGCAGGTCATAGTAGAGTAGATAAAAGGGGAAAACCCTAAGCATCAAGAGAAAAACCAGGAAAGTGGAACTAGCTGGACCAGTGGGTGGCGCACATGCTTTTCGAAACGAATATAGGAACATTAGGTGACCAATTAAACGTTCTCTGTTTTAGTGATATGAGCATCATATCAGATTCGTATTTCAACACGTAAGCTTTGGGTTGAGGTCTTGAGGAACAGTGCTAGCACGACAAGAAACACCTACGATGATGGTAGTGAATATAAAGGGGGGAAACCATAAGCTTTACGAGTATAGTGCCCGTGCCATGGCGGATCTGAAGGTGCAAATCGGACAAAGCTACTTCGCAACCAATGTTTGCTTTCAACTAGCCACTACGATTTGGTACAGACAAGAAAAGTACAGTAAACAAATTACGATCTATTTTCCGGGTGAGATCAATAACTTAAGCACATATGGAAGAGTACCACCTCTCTTGCGACGCCGTGTAGGCCTATGCTGATACATTGAGGGTGCTGCGGGTGTGATGGTTGTCGGCAGCGGGGAAGAAGACTTTAGACGGTAGATGGTCGGGTCGGGGGATATATCATGTTGCCGTGGACGAGGCGGTCGTAGGAGCGGCAACGGCAAGGTGGACGACGGCGTCGATGAAGCGAGAGGAGGCGATGAAAGGATGCTGGTCCACCGCCGTGGATGAGAGATGTCCATCTCTTGCAGTGGACGACGGGGTAGGGGTAGCGGCTCCGGCAAGGTGGAGGATGGGGTGGCGGACGGAGGAGGCAGGCCGCAGTGTGGAGGTTGTCGTGCCGCCTACGGTTGATACGTCTCCAACGTACCTATAATTTTTGATTGCTCCATGCTATATTATCTACTGTTTTGGGCAATATTGGGCTTTATTATCCACTTTTATATTACTTTTAGGACTAACCTATTAACCGGAGGCCCAGCCCAGATTTGCTGTTTTATGCCAATTTCAGTGTTTTGAAGAAAAGGAATATCAGACAGAATCGAAACGGAACGAAATCAACTGGAGAAGTTATTTTTGGAAGGAAACACACCCGATGGACTTGGACCCTACGTCAAGGAAGGAACAAGGTGCTCACGAGGGTGGGGGCACCCCCCTAGGGCGCGCCCCCTGTCTCGTGGGACCCTCGTGGCTCCCCTGGCGTACCTCCTGCACCCATATATACCCACGTGACCTAAAACTTCCAGAACGCAAGATAGATCGGGAGTTCCGCCGCCAGAAGCCTCCATAGCCACCAAAAACCAATTGGGACCCTGTGCCGGCACCCTACCGGAGGGGGGAACTGAGGGAGTCCTGGATTAGGGGGTGTTCGGGTAGCCAGACTATACCTTCAGTCGGACTCCAGGACTATGAAGATACAAGATTGAAGATTTTGTCCCGTGTCCGGATGGGACTTTCCTTGGCGTGGAAGGCAAGCTTGGCGATGCGGATATTCAAGATCTCCTACCATTGTAACCGACTCTATGTAACACTAACCCTATCCGGTGTCTATATAAACCGGAGGGTTGTAGTCCATAGGCAATCAACTCCATAGATAACAATCATACCACAGGCTAGCTTCTAGGGTTTAGCCTCCTTGATCTCGTGGTAGATCTACTCTTGTACTACCCATATCATCAATATTAATCAAGCAGGACGTAGGGTTTTACCTCCATCGAGAGGGCCCGAACCTGGGTAAAACATCGTGTTCCCTGCCTCCTGTTACCATCCGGCCTAGACGCACAGTTCGGGACCCCCTACCCGAGATCCGCCGGTTTTGACACCGACATTGGTGCTTTCATTGAGAGTTCCTCTGTGTCGTCGCCTTTTGGCCCGATGGCTCCTTTGATCATCAACAACGATGCGATCCGGGGTGAGACTTTTCTCCCCGGACAGATCTTCGTCTTCGGCGGCTTCGCTCTGCGGGCCAATTCGCTTGGCCACCTGGAGCAGATCGAAAGCTACGCCCCTGGCCATCGAGTCAGGTTTGGAAATTTAAACTACATGGCTGACATCCGCGAGACTTGATCTTCAACGGGTTCGAGCCACGGCCAAGCGCGCCGCACTATCTCAAGGGGCATGATCTAGCTCTGCCTCCGGACAGTGTCCTGGAGGCCGCACACGCATTGGTTCCGACCCCTAACTCGGAGCCTACTGCGCCAATCAAGGACGAGCTGTTGGACGTCACCTTGGGGGCTGCGATCTCAAAGGCGATCGAGCCGAACGCTAGCCCTGCACTCTACATGACCCGTGACTCCGAGGATCCGGACTCCTCCCCGGACTCCGAACCCCCCGCGCCCCTGCCAATCGAATCCGATTGGGCGCCGATAATGGAGTTCACCGCCGCAGACATCTTTCAGCACTCGCCTTTTGGCGTCATCCTGAACTCTCTTAAGTCTCTCTCTTTATCATGAGAGCCCTGGCCGGATTACGGTCAGTGAGGATGGGATAAGGACGACGAAGAAATTCAAAGCCCACCCACCACCCACTTTGTAGCCACTGTCGATGATTTAACCGACATGCTTGACTTCGGCTCCGAAGACATCGACGGTATGGACGACGATGTAGGAGACGAACAGGAACCAGCACCTGTAGGGCGCTGGAAGGCCACCTCATTATATGACATATATATGGTGGATACTCCAAAAGATGGAGATGGCGATGGAACAGTGGGGGATGACACCCCCAAGAAACAGCCAAAGCGCCGGCATCAGCGGCGCCGCTCTAAATCCCGCCAAAGAAAAAACGGTGATTCCGGCATGGGAGATAATACAACCTCGAATAGCGCCGAAGAACACCCACCTCAGCAAGATTCAGCACAGGAAGATGGAGAAGCCAGCCCCCATGAGAGAGCTGCAGACCGAGAGGTCGAGGATGATAACTATATGCCTCCCTCCAAAGACAAGGCAAGCCTCGATGACGACGAATTCGTCATACCATCAGACCCCGCCAAACAAGAGCGTTTTAAACACAGACTTTTAGCCACGGCAAGCAGCCTCAAGAAAAAGCAGCAACAGCTTAGAGCTGCCCAAGATTTGCTAGCTGATAGATGGATTGAAGTCCTTGCGGCCGAAGAGTATGAACTCGAATGCCCCTCCAAGAGTTACCCAAAGCGCAGGCCGCTACCCCAATCAGAGGAGGAAGCACCTACATCACCAGCGCATGACATGGCAGACCGGCCACCTTGCGGCCGCGACAGAGAGGCCTCTCGGCCCTCCACCCAAGCCATGCCCCAACGCCGCTCAACTAAGGCACGAGAAAATGCACCAGACCTGCAAGACATACTGGAGGATAAGGCAAGACAAACAAGATCGATCTACGGATCGCACAAGCGCCCTACGGCACGTGACGATGACCTTCACTCCAGATACAACAAATCCGGCTGGGCCGAACACAACAGACATAGCTCTTCCGAGCTGCGTCGTGATATAGCCCAGTACAGAGGCGCCGCACACCTGCTATGCTTCACGAATGAAGTAATGGATCATAAAATCCCAGAGGGTTTCAAACCCGTAAACATCGAATCATACGATGGCACAACAGATCCAGCGGTATGGATCGAGGATTATCTCCTTCACATCCGCATGGCACGCGGCGATGATCTACACGCCATCAAATACCTCCCGCTCAAACTTAAAGGACCGGCTCGACATTGGCTTAACAGCTTGCCAGCAGACTCAATCGGTTCTTGGGAGGACCTGGAAGCCGCATTCCTCGACAACTTCCAGGGCACTTACGTGCGACCATCGGATGCCGACGACTTAAGCCACATAATTCAGCAGCCAGAGGAATCGGCCAGACAATTCTGGACACGGTTCCTAACAAAGAAAAACCAAATAGTCGACTGTCCGGACGTAGAGGCCCTAGCAGCCTTCAAGCATAACATCCGCAACGAATGGCTCGCCCGGCACCTGGGACAGGAAAAGCCGAAATCTATGGCAGCCCTCACGACACTCATGACACGCTTTTGCGCGGGAGAAGACAATTGGCTAGCTCGCAGTAACAACTTATCAAAGAACCCTAGTAATTCGGATACCAAGGACAAAAGTGGCAGGACACGTCGGAATAAGCAAAAACGCCGCGTTAGCAGCGACAGCAATGAAGACACGGCAGTCAATGCCGGATTCAAAGGCTATAAATCCGGTCAGTGGAAAAAGCCATTAAAAAAGAATACTCAGGGCCCGTCCAGTTTGGACCAAATACTCGATCGCTTGTGCCAGATACATGGTACCCCCGAAAGGCCAGCCAATCACACTAACAGGGATTGTTGGGTGTTCAAGCAGGCAGGCAAGTTAAGGGCCGAAAACAGAGACAAGGGGCTGCACAGCGACGACGAGGAGGAGCCCAAGCCGCCGAACAACAATGGACAGAAGGGCTTTCCCCCACAAGTGCGGACGGTGAACATGATATACGCAACCCACATTCCCAAGCGGGAGCGGAAGCGTGCGCTACGGGACGTATACGCGATGGAGCCAGTCGCCCCAAAGTTCAACCCATGGTCCTCCTGCCCGATCACTTTTGATCGAAGGTACCATCCCACTAGCATCCGTCATGGCGGCTTCACCGCATTGGTTCTCGACCCAATCATCGATGGATTTCATCTCACAAGAGTCCTCATGGACGGCGGCAGTAGCCTGAACCTGCTTTATCAGGATACAGTGCGGAAAATGGGCATAGCTCCCTCAAGGATTAAGCCCACAAAAACAACCTTTAAAGGCGTTATACCAGGTGTAGAAGCCAACTGTACAGGCTCAGTAACACTTGACGTGGTCTTCGGATCCCCAGACAATTTCCGAAGCGAAGAGTTAATCTTCGATATAGTCCCGTTTCGCAGTGGCTATCATGCCCTGCTCGAACGAACCGCATTTGCAAAGTTCAATGCGGTGCCGCACTACGCATATCTCAAGCTCAAGATGCCAGGCCCTCGAGGAGTAATCACGGTCAACGGAAACACCGAACGCTCCCTCCGTACGGAGGAGCACGCGGCAGCTCTCGCAGCGGAAGTACAAAGTAGCCTTCTTAGGCAATTCTCCAGTCTGGCCGTTAAAAAGCCAGACACTGCCAAGCGCGCCCGGAGTAACCCACAGCAGGACCGTCTGGCACACTCTGAACAAGCGTAGCAATGCGGCCCCAACCCCAGCCCTCGCGTACATAACTACGCCCTTGAAATACCATGGGCACAGGGGAAGGGGCACAATAACGGCATGCCCAAAATACGGCTTAAAACGTACTAGGGGCTGCCGGATTCTTTTTTTAATTTTTACTTTCAGGACTCCATACTTCGGACGACCTATTCGGCAATTTGACTGCCGCACAAACGATGCAAGCTCCAGGGAGGCAGACAAGCCATGCCGCATTATGGAACTCCCAGGTGGTCTCTGTTACGAGCGGTATACCTGTTTTAAATACAATTCCGCAGCCTGCCCCTGGTCAGGACATACTAAATAGTCCAATATCTTTTGCTTACCGCGCTATTTGTATCGTTCGGCTTTGATAAATAGCCTCTCTATAAACAATGCATAGCTTTCTGTCTATTTTTTTGCATTATCTTCTTTTCACATATATGTTTATTAAATGACATGATTGCACCCGTACACCATGGTACGGCAAACACGCCAGGGGCTTCAGTACCCCTCATAATGGTGTGAGAAGTCCATGTACTTTCACAAGTGCGGCACCCCGAACTTATAGCACTATATGCATCGGCTCCGAATCATGATTTGGGTCAATAGTTGGGTTTGCCCGGCTCCTATGTTTTGGTGCCTTACGTTCCGCTCTATCGGCTAAGGTAGCACTAGGAGAACCACTACGATTGTGCCCCGGTTCAGCTGGGTTAAGCACCTCAGTGGAGAAAGCTAAAACTGACTGTCATGATGTGGCGAGAGACCGGTCGCTGTTTGAGAGGTTTTTCGAGTCCCTAAAGGCTTATGTCGCTTCGAGCGAGGAGCTGGCTTTGTCCGGCCAAGGCGTGGATAGCGCCCCGAACTCGGTCTTCTGAACTAGGGGCTTCGCCAAAATTTAAAATTATAGAGTTCTATGGCTAAGTGAGAGTGTTCAAGCATTATAGTCCGATTGCCTGGTTCGTTGTGCTGAGCGCCTCCCTCGAAGGACCCAACTATGGGAAAAAGAGCGCTCAGGTTTATCCCGAACACCCCAGCACTAGTGGCATGGGGGCAGAAGCCGACGACTGGCCATCTCTCAATTTTTGATAAACGGCCGCACAGAAAGTAATATTTTAAATTTAATAAGCATTTCTTGGCACATATGAACAAGTTTTCGGTGCACATGATAAACACGAGCGAGTTCATTCAAAAATTACATCCTTGGTACATTCATCCGCCACAAGGCAGGCACCCGCAAGAACATCCTTATAGTAGTTCTCGGGCTTGCGATGCTCCTTCCCCCGCGGCGGCCTGTCCCTCACAAGCTTCTCACCGTCCAGCTTACCCCAGTGCACCTTTGCACGGGCAAGGGCCCTACGGGCACCTTCGATGCAGATAGAGCGCTTGATGACCTCGAGCCTTGGACAGGCCTCCACCAGTCGCCGCACCAGCCCGAAGTAGCTCCCAGGTAGGGCCTCTCCGGGCCATAGCCGAACTATGAAGCCCTTCATGGCCTGTTCGGCCGCCTTGTGGAGCTCAACCAGCTGTTTCAGCTGGTCGCTCAAGGGCACAGGGTGTCCGGCCTCAGCATACTGAGACCAGAACACCTTCTCCGTCGAGCTGCCCTCTTCGGCTCGGTAGAATGCGGCGGCATCGGATACGCTGTGGGGAAGATCTGCGAATGCCCCTGGAGAGCTCCGGATTCGGGTAAGTAACAAGTACTTTACTTTTATACTTCTGCTTTGCATAAAGAATGCCTTACCCGCCGCTATCTTTTTCATCTCCTCCAACTGTTGGAGGGCCTTTTGGGCTTCGGCCTTGGCAGACTTGGCAGTCTCAAGGGCCGCCACGAGCTCGGACGCTTGCGTCTTGGACTCAAGCTCCAAACTCTCATGTCTTTTCATGAGAGCCTGAAGCTCCTGGTGCACCTCGCCGACCTGGGCCTCAAGTTTCTCTCGCTCGGTGCACTCCGCGACCGTTTTCTTTTCGGCCTCGGACAACGCCTGCTTGAGGGTCGCCACCTCAGTCGTGGCCCCTACAATAAGCAGTACAATCCTGTTATTTTTTGCAATCACGTCTTTTTATAGGCACTTTTTCTGTAAGGTATTTCTTACCTTCTTTCTCCTCGAGCTGCCGTTTGGCAAGGCCGAGCTCTTGCTCGGTCCGCTCGAGGCCCTGTTTCAGGGCACCCACCTCCGCAGTCCGTGCGGCGGTGGCTAGCAGCGAAGCCTACATATGCATATTGACTCTTTGTTGTTAGACTCCTGCGAAATTTAATAGATCCTCTATTCGGCTTTTCTTTTCGAACGCCAAACAGAGCATCAGGGGCTACTGTCTATGCGGTTATATTTTTACATATTTTTTACTTACCTGGAAGCCTGTTAGAAGGCTAGCGCAAGCTTCACTCAGTCCGCTCTTGGCGGACTGAACCTTCTGGATCACTGTACTCATAATAGTACGGTGCTCCTCGTCGATGGAGGCGCCGTCAAGCACCTCCAGCAGATTGTCCGACACCTCCAGTTGGACGGAGGCTGCCGACTCAGAAGGCTTACTCCTCTTGGAAGGAGTTTGCCTACCGCGGTCCGGAACTGTTGTAGATTCCAGTGCGGTGTCCGGCTCAAAGCCGGACTTGGAGCCCTGGGGGGTCTTGTCCCCTTCACTCCTAGAGTCCGGGAGGTTGCCTTGCGGCTCCTCCGGGACCACCTCCTCCTGCCCCGGGGCTTGTCGCGACGCCACTTCGGCGTTGTCCGCAGTGTGGGGGAGACAGCAGGCGAAACTGAGTTCACGTCCGATGAGTCCAGGGAGCCGCCCGACGATTCGTCGACTTCGGCTCGGGGCGGACTGCATAATTACATTCGACATTAGGGAAAGCTGTGCAACAAAGGAACATCATGAGTTACTCTGATATCCGAACTTACGATTTCGCCGGACGCTTGGCCCTGTTTGGCCACTCCTCTTCGCCCTCTTCGGCGTCGGGGGCATAGTCCGGCGGAGGGGTCTTCCTTTTCCTAGACCCCACGGCCTCCCCCGTTGGGGCAGCCTTCCTCTTCTCTCCTCCCTCCACTGGGGGGGGGAGTTTTCTTCTTCCTCCTCCTCGTTTTCACGGGAGGAGGGCGTCTCGGACTCATCAAATGACGAGTCCGACACCACCACATTGCGGGCACTCTTTCGAGTCCCCGTGGTCTTCTTCTTCTTGGCCTTCTTCTCCGGCACCACATAAGGCGCCGGAGCCAGCAACTTCACTAGTAGAGCTGGAGCTGGGTCTTCGGGCAGCGGAGCCGGACAGTTAATCGGCCCGGATATCGCCCGCCAAGCCTGTCAAAGGTAAGGGAGTTTAGATCCCGCATAGAGTCAAACTATGAAAAAAGCTTAACATCCTGTAAAAGGTGTAGATGGCTTACCTCGCTAGCGTGACGCTGCGAGCTGTATCCGCTGTCCTCGGAAGCGGATGCGGGAGCCTCGGCGCCCTTGAATAGCATCTTCCAGGCGTCTTTGTACGTCGTGTCAAAGAGCCTCCTGAGGGTTTGATGCTGCGCCGGGTCGAACTCCCACAGATTAAAATCCCATTGTTGGCACGGGAGGATCCGGCGGACGAGCATAACCTGGATTACACTAATAAGCCGGACTGGCTTGTTCACCAGGGACTGGATGCATGTTTGCAACCCGGTCACCTCTTTTTCGTCACCCCACGACAGGCCCTTCTCTTTCCAGGACACAAGCCGCGTGGGGGTTCGGATCGGAACTCGGGGGCTGCGGTCCATTTTGGATCGCGCGGCTCGGTGATGTAAAACCACCTGGATTGCCATCCCTTTAGGGTCTCCACAAAAGAGCCCTCGAACCATAGGACGTTGGCCATCTTGCCCGCCATGGCGCCTCCGCACTCCGCCTGGCTGCCGCGCACCACCTTGGGCTTGACGTTGAAGGTCTTGAGCCAGAGGCCGAAATGAGGGCGGACGCGGAGAAAAGCCTCGCACATGATGATAAACGCCGAGATGTTGCGGATGAAGTTCGGGGCCAGATCATGGAAATCCAGGCCGTAGTAGAACATGAGCCCCCGGACAAATGGGTGGAGTGGAAAACCCAGTCCGCGGAGGAAGTGGGGGAGAAATACTACCCTCTCATGGGGCCTTGGGGTGGGGAGAAGCTGCCCCTTTTTGGGAAGCCGGTGCGTGATGTCCTTGGACAGGTATCCGGCCTTCCTTAGCTTCTTGACTTGGCCCTCCATGGTGGAGGAGACCATCCACTTGCCTCCCGCTCCGGACATTGCTAGAGAAGGTTGAGGTGGGAAGTGCGGGCTTGGGCGCTGGAGCTCGAGTGCGCAGGAGATGGATAGGCAAAGGAGGAAGAAGGCATGGGTAAGAAAGGTGGATCCTTATCCCCTTATATGGGCGGATGCGATTGTGCGTCCTCGCCTGCCTAGTAAAACTCGCTTGCCTCCCAAGCGCCATGATAAGTGGCGCGGTTGGGTTACCCACATCCGTATTGATGAGAATCCCGTAAAAGGGGGGTACATGATCTCTGCTTCGACAAGACGTGCCAAGGAAACCGCCTCGCAAAACACGCTGAGGCGGAAAAGTAAAAACGATTTGAGTAAAGGACTTGGCCATAGTGTGATGGCGCACTGCAGAATACGTCGGCAGATTTGATTTGTGTTAATATTATTCTCTCTATGGAAATATGTGGAAGCTTATTTTGCAGAGCCGGACACTACTCTTGGTGTTTACAATCTTCTATGAAGGACTTGGAGGAGGAACCCGCCTTGCAATGCCGAAGACAATTTGCGTGCCGGACTCGTCGTCATTGAAGCCTGGTTCAGGGGCTACTGAGGGAGTCCTGGATTAGGGGGTGTTCGGGTAGCCGGACTATACCTTCAGCCGGACTCCAGGACTATGAAGATACAAGATTGAAGACTTCGTCCCGTGTCCGGATGGGACTTTCCTTGGCGTGGAAGGCAAGCTTGGCGATGCGTATATTCAAGATCTCCTACCATTGTAACCGACTCTATGTAACCCTAACCCTATCCGGTGTCTATATAAGCCGGAGGGTTGTAGTCCGTAGGCAATCAACTCCATAGATAACAATCATACCATAGGCTAGCTTCTAGGGTTTAGCCTCCTTGATCTCGTGGTAGATCTACTCTTGTACTACCCATATCATCAATATTAATCAAGAAGGATGTAGGGTTTTACCTCCATCGAGAGGGCCCGAACCTGGGTAAAACATCGTGTTCCCTGCCTCCTGTTACCATCTGGCCTAGACACACAGTTCGGGACCCCCTACCCGAGATCCGCCGATTTTGACACCGACAGGAACCCTCACCGGTGGCCATCTTCATCATCCCGGTGCTCTCCATGACGAGGAGGGAGTAGTTCTCCCTCGGGGCTGAGGGTATGTACCAGTAGCTATGTGTTTGATCTCTCTCTCTCTCTCTCTCTCTCGTGTTCTTGAGATGATACGATCTTGATGTATCGCGAGCTTTGCTATTATATTTGGATCCTATGATGTTTCTTCCCCCCTCTACTCTCTTGTAATGAATTGAGTTTCCCCTTTGGAGTTATCTTATCGGATTGAGTCTTTAAAGATTTGAGAACACTTGATGTATGTCTTGTAGTGGATATCTGTGGTGACAATGGGATACTGCGTGCCACTTGATGTATGTTTTGGTGACCAACTTGCGGGTTCCGCCCATGAACCTATGCATAGGGGTTGGCACACGTTTTCATCATGATTCTCCGGTAGAAACTTTGGGGCACTCTTTGAGGTTCTATGTGTTGGTTGAATAGATGAATTGAGATTGTGTGATGCATATCGTATAATCATGCCCACGGATAGTTGAGGTGACAATGGAGTATCTAGGTGACATTAGGGTTTTGGTTGATTTGTGTCTTAAGGTGTTATTCTAGTATGAACTCTAGGACTGTTTGTGACGCTTATAGGAATAGCCCAACGGATTGATTGGAAAGAATAACTTTGAGGTGGTTTCGTACCCTACCATAATCTCTTTGTTCGTGCTCCGCTATTGGTGACTTTGGAGTGACTCTTTGTTGCATGTTGAGGGATAGTTATGTGATCCAGTTATGTTAGTATTGTTGAGGGAACTTACACTAGCGAAAGTATGAACCCTAGGCCTTGTTTCAACGCATTGCAATACCGTTTATGCTCACTTTTATCACTTGCTACCTTGCTGTTTTTATAATTTCAGATTACAAAAACTATTATCTACTATCCATATTGCACTTGTATCACCATCTCTTCGCCGAACTAGTGCACCTATACAATTTACCATTGTATTGGGTGTGTTGGGGACACAAGAGACTCTTTGTTATTTGGTTGCAGGGTTGCTTGAGAGAGACCATCTTCATCCTACACCATCTACGGATTGATAAACCTTAGGTCATCCACTTGAGGGAAATTTTCTACTGTCCTACAAACCTGTGCACTTGCAGGCCCAACAACGTCTACAAGAAGAAGGTTGTGTAGTAGACATCAAGCTCTTTTCTAGCGCCGTTGCCGGGGAGGTTAGTGCTTGAAGGTATATCTTTAGATCTTGCAATCGAGTCTTTTAGTTTCTTGTTTTATCACTAGTTTAGTTTATAAAAGAAAACTATATAAAAAATGGAATTGAGTTTGTCTCATACGCTTCACCTTTTTAATATCTTTCGTGAGTATGATGGAAAGGATAATTGTGCTCAAGTGCTAGAAGAAGAAATCTATAAAATCTTTGGCACTAAATATTTGAATGATGAGCATGATTGCAGTGTTGTTAGCATGAATTCCTTGAATATCTATGATGCTAATGATATGCAAATCCACAAGCTTGGGGAAGCTATGTTTGATGAAGATGATATCCCCCCCCCCAAGCTTTGATGAGCAAATTTACTATGATGAAATCACGCCTCCTATCTATGATGATTATTGTGATGAGATGTATGCTTTAAAGAATAATGATAACAATGAAACTTGTCATCTTGATCTTAATTTTCAATCACATGATAATTATTTTGTTGAGTTTGCTCCCACTATTATTCATGAGAAGAATTTTGCTTGTGTGGAGAGTAATAAAAATTCTATGCTTGTAGATCATGAAAAGAATGCTTTAGGTGCTGGTTATATTGTTGAATTCATTCATGATGCTACTGAGAATTATTATGAGGGAGGAATATAGGAATTGCAATAATATCAAGTTTCCTCTCTATGTGCTTAAAATTTTGAAGTTATGCTTGTTTTACCTTCCTATGCAAGTTGATTCTTGTTCCCATAAGTTGTTTGCTCACAAAATCCCTATGCATAGGAAGTGGGTTAGACTTAAATTTGCTAGTTATATTCTTCATGATGCTCTCTTTATGTTACAATTCTTATCTTTTATGTGAGCATCATTGACATCATCATGCCTAGCTAGGGGCATTAAACGATAGCGCTTGTTGGGAGGCAACCCAATTTTATTTTAGTTCCTTGCTTTTTGTTCCTGTTAGTAATAAATAATTCATATAGCCTCTGTTTAGATGTGGTTTTATGCTTTTAATTAGTGTTTTTGCCAAGTAGAACCTTTGGGAAGACTTGGGGAAAGTCTTGTTGATCATGCAGTCAAAAACAGAAACTTAGCGCTCACGAGAATTGCTGCCATTTTTATTTGGAGAGTTCTATTTAGTTAATTCTTTTTGAAGATGATAAATAGATAAATTCCTCAGCTCCAGCAATTTATTTTAGAATTTTATGAGTTCAATAAGTATATGTTTGATTCAGATTACTACAGACTGTTCTATTTTTGACAGATTCTGTTTTTCATGTGTTGTTTACTTATTTTGATGAATCTATGGCTAGTAAAATAGTTTATAAACCATAGAGAAGTTGGAATACAGTAGGTTTAACACCAATATAAATAAATAATGAGTTCATTACAGTACCTTGATGTGGTGATTTACTTTCTTATACTAACGGAGCTTACGAGTTTTTTGTTAAGTTTTGTGTTGTGAAGTTTTTAAGTTTTGGGTAAGGATTCGATGGACTATGGAACAAGGAGTGGTAAGAGCCTAAGCTTGGGATGCCCAAGGAACCCCAAGGTAATATTCAAGGACAACCAAAAGCCTAAGCTTGGGGATGCCCCGGAAGGCATCCCCTCTTTCGTCTTCATTCATCGGTAACTTTACTTGGAGCTATATTTTTATTCGCCACATGATATGTGTTTTGCTTGGAGCGTCAATTTATTTTGTTAGGATTTTCTTGCTGTTATTTATAACAATGTTTTGCATCTTTTATTTCAATAAAAGTGGCATTTATAGCCTTTACTATGCCTATGTTACAAGTATACATGTTGCTGTTTGAAAACAGAAAGTTTACCGCTGTTGCAATAATTCCCTAGAAAAGTCAGAATGTGATAAAATGTTGAAACCTTTTGCATATTAAGCTCTGACAAATTTAATACAGTGGGAATTTTATTTCATAATTTTTGGATCTAGGGAAGTATGGATGTTGCAGCATTCTTTACAGACTATCCTGTTTAGGCAGATTGCTGTTATGTTTGCATTGTTTGCATATGTTTGCTTCTTTAATGATTCTATTTGAGGATATGACTATTAAATATGCAGAGGCATTTAGTATGAAATGTTGAATAATAATTTTAGTGATTTGATACAGTAGAGTATGATAAGGTTTTTGCAATGGTTTATACTAACTTATCTCACGAGTCCTTGTTGAGTTTTGTGTGGATGAAGCTTTTGAGATTTAGGGAGACCGTGATATGAGAGGAATTAAGGAGACACAAAAGCTCAAGCTTGGGGATGCCCAAGGCACCCCAAGATAATATTTCAAGAATTCTCAAGCATCTAAGCTTGGGGATGCCCCGGTAGGCATCCCACCTTTCTTCTTCAACAATTATCGGTTAGTATCGGTTGATCCTAAGTTTTTGCTTCTTCACATGATGTTTGCTATTCTTAGATGTCATTTTATTTTGCTTTGCTTGCTGTTTGAATAGAGTGCCAAGATCTGAAATTATTAAATGTTAGAGAGTCTTCACATAGTTGCATAATTATTCGACTACTCATTGATCTTCACTTATATCTTTCGGAGTAGTTTGCCATTTGCTCTAGTGCTTCACTTATATCTTTTAGAGCATGGTGGTAGTTTTATTTTGAAGAAATAGACGAACTCTCATGCTTCACTTAGATTATTTTGAGAGTCTTAAATAGCATGGTAATTTGCTTAAAATCTTAATATGCTAGGTATTCAAGAATAATAAAATTCTCTTATGAGTGTGTTGAATACTAGGAGAAGTTTGATACTTGATAATTGTTTTGAGATATGGAGATGGTGATATTAGAGTCATGCTAGTTGAGTAGTTGTGAATTTGAGAAATACTTGTGTTAGAGTTTGTGATTCCCGTAACATGCACGTATGGTGAACCGTTATGTGACGAAGTCGGAGCATGATTTATTTATTGATTGTCTTCCTTATGAGTGGCGGTCGGGGACGAGCGATGGTCTTTTCCTACCAATCTATCCCCCTAGGAGCATTCGCGTAGTACTTTGTTTTGATAACTAATAGATTTTTGCAATAAGTCTGTGAGTTCTTTATGACTAATGTTGAGTCCATGGATTATATGCACTCTCACCCTTCCACCCTTGCTAGCCTCTCTAGTACCGCGCACCTTTCGCCGGTACCATAAACCCACCATATACCTTCCTCAAAATAGCCACCATACCTACCTATTATGGCATTTCCATAGCCATTCCGAGATATATTGCCATGCAACTTTCCACCATCCAGTTTATCATGACACATTCATCATTGTCATATTGCTAGCATGATCATGTAGTTGACATAGTATTTGTGGCAAAGCCACCGTTCATAATTGTTTCATACTTGTCACTCATGCATCATTGCACATCCCGGTACACCGCCGGAGACATTCATATAGAGTCATACTTTGTTCTAGTATCGAGTTGTAATCATTGAGTTGTAAATAGATAGAAGTGTGATGATCATCATTCAATAGAGCATTGTCCAAAAAAAAGATAAATGCCAAATAAAAAAAGGAAAGGCCAAAAAAATAAAGACCAAATAAATAAAAACATAAAAAAATAAAAATAAAAAGGGGCAATGCTACTATCCTTTTTCCACACTTGTGCTTCAAAGTGGCACCATGATATAGCGAGTCTCGTATATTGTGCTCCAAAGTAGCACCATGTTCTTCATATAGAGAGTCTCATATGTTGTCACTTTCATATACTAGTGGGAATCTTTCATTATAGAACTTGGCTTGTATATTCCAACGATGGGCTTCCTCAAAATGCCCTAGGTCTTCGTGAGCAAGCGAGTTGGATGCACACCCACTAGTTTCTTTTGTTGAGCTTTCATACATTAATAGCTCTAGTGCATCCGTTGCATGGCAATCCCTATTCACTCACATTGATATCTATTAATGAGCATCTCCATAGCCCGTTGATACGCCTAGTTGATGTGAGACTATCCTCCCCTTTTTGTCTTCTTCACAACCACCATTCTATTCCACCTATAGTGCTATGTCCATGGCTCACGCTCATGTATTGCGTGAAGATTGAAAAGTTTGAGAACATCAAAAGTATGAAACAATTGCTTGGCTTGTCATCGGGGTTGTGCATGATTTAAATACTTTGTGTGGGGAAGATGGAGCATAGCCAGACTATATGATTTTGTAGGGATAACTTTCTTTGGCCATATTATTTTGAGAAGACATAATTGCTTTGTTAGTATGCTTGAAGTATTATTATTTTCTATGTCAATATAAACTTTTGCTTTGAATCTTTATAATCTGAATATTCATATCACAAGTAAGAAGAATTACATTGAAATTATGCCAACTAGCATTCCACATCAAAAATTATCTTTTTTATCATTTACCTACTCGAGGACGAGCAGGAATTAAGCTTGGGGATGCTTGATACGTCTCCAACGTACCTATAATTTTTGATTGCTCTATGCTATATTATCTACTGTTTTGGGCAATATTGGGCTTTATTATCCACTTTTATATTACTTTTGGGACTAACCTATTAACTGGAGGCCCAGCCCAGATTTGCTGTTTTATGCCTATTTAAGTGTTTTGAAGAAAAGGAATATCAGACAGAGTCGAAACGGAACGAAATCAACTGCAGAAGTTATTTTTGGAAGGGAACACACCCAATGGACTTGGACCCTACATCAAGGAAGGAACGAGGTGCTCATGAGGGTGGGGGGCGCCCCCCCTAGGGCGCGCCCCCTGTCTCGTGGGACCCTCGTGGCTCCCCTGACGTACCTCCTGCACCCATATATACCCACGTGACCTAAAACTTCCAGAACGCAAGATAGATCGGGCGTTCCGCCGCCAGAAGCCTCCGTAGCCACCAAAAACCAATCGAGACCCTATTCCGGCACCCTGCCAGAGGGGGGAACCCTCACCGGTGGCCATCTTCATCATCCCGGTGCTCTCCATGGCGAGAAGGGAGTAGTTCTCCCTCGGGACTGAGGGTATGTACCAGTAGCTATGTGTTTGATCTCTCTCTCTCTCTCGTGTTCTTGAGATGATACGATCTTGATGTATCGCGAGCTTTGCTATTATATTTGGATCCTATGATGTTTCTTCCCCCCTCTACTCTCTTGTAATGAATTGAGTTTCCCCTTTGGAGTTATCTTATCGGATTGAGTCTTTAAAGATTTGAGAACACTTGATGTATGTCTTGCCGTGGATATCTGTGGTGACAATGGATACCGCATGCCACTTGATGTATGTTTTGGTGACCAACTTGCGGGTTCCGCCCATGAACCTATGCATAGGGGTTGGCACACGTTTTCGTCGTGATTCTCCGGTAGAAACTTTGGGGCACTCTTTGAGGTTCTATGTGTTGGTTGAATAGATGAATTGAGATTGTGTGATGCATATCGTATAATCATGCCCATGGATACTTGAGGTGACAATGGAGTATCTAGGTGACATTAGGGTTTTGGTTGATTTGTGTCTTAAGGTGTTATTCTAGTACGAACTCTAGGGCTGTTTGTGACGCTTATAATAATAGCCCAACGGGTTGATTGGAAAGAATAACTTTGAGGTGGTTTCATACCCTACCATAATCTCTTCGTTTGTTCTCCGCTATTAGTGACTTTGGAGTGACTCTTTGTTGCATGTTGAGGGATAGTTATGTGATCCAATTATGTTAGTATTGTTGAGGGAACTTACACTAGCGAAAGTATGAACCCTAGGCCTTGTTTCAACGCATTGCAATACCGTTTACGCTCACTTTTATCACTTGCTACCTTGCTGTTTTTATAATTTCAGATTACAAAAACTATTATCTACTATCCATATTGCACTTGTATCACCATCTCTTCGCCGAACTAGTGCACCTATACAATTTACCATTGTATTGGGTGTGTTGGGGACACACGAGACTCTTTGTTATTTGGTTGCAGGGTTGCTTGAGAGAGACCATCTTCATCCTACGCCTCCTACAGATTGATAAACCTTAGGTCATCCACTTGAGGGAAATTTGCTACTGTCCTACAAACTTGTGCACTTGCAGGCCCAACAACGTCTACAAGAAGAAGGTTGTGTAGTAGACATCAACGGTGTATGAATGGGGAAATGGAGGGGAGGGGTGGATCTCAAACTTTGGGACGCGCTTCTCTGAAATGGGGGAAAGTTATGAACTTATCCCCTGTTTAAAATTTCGGACATCGCGTCGGTTGGGGATAGGACGGTAATCTCGCGTCTCCCAAATATTTGCCGATAACTATTTCGGGCGAGGAGAGGGTGTTTTGCCGCCCACGGTTGGCGCCCATGGTGTATGAACGAGGCTGACAGGTAGGGCGGTTGTGTCACGTCTGATGGAAGTTACACATCTGCCCCTATTTAAAATATAAGCCTACATCGATTTCGGATGAGGAGAGTTTGTTTTACCGCCCACCATGTATGAATGGGGAAATGGAGGAAGAGACACATGTCTTTTGGACGAGCTTGAATCAAATGTGTTTTGCCGCCCATGTTTGGCGCCCACCGTGTCTGAATGGGCTCAGAGGCCGTCGTGTCACGTCTGATTGACGTTACTAGTCTACCCCTATCGACAGCAGTGTAAATCCTGTCGATAAGGATGTCAAGTGTCAGGGGTAGACAGTAATTTCCATCTCGCAAACACTTGCTTCGAGCAGCCCACAAATTATAGTGGGTGTTTAGCTGCTTCGTTCAAAACTTGGGAGAATTAGCATTCACGTTTGCCCTGGGACCTGGCAAACTAAATTCAAATCCAATTTGCATTTGATTACGAATATCCACAGATAATTATACGTTTTGTTATTTATTTCTTCAAAACCACAACAAAGATTTATTCCACCTTTATATATGATTATGATTTAGAAATGCCGTGATCTTCGAATTCAGTAGGTTGGATACACTCTGAGTCAAACAGTTATTTCATGCAATACAATATGCTCACACGATAAACAGTTCACCTTATGTCAATCATACAAGTTTTGAGGATTACCTCGCCTAAAAAATTCGGATCATTACAACACATGGACAACATAGGGGGTCTTGCGACATAATCCGTTCAGAGACATGACACAACATGCAAGTACAATAATCTAATGAAAATTTGAACTGGTATCTAAAGAAGAACCGGGATTATCTTGGGCTTCAGATAGCAGAAACAGCAGGACCTCCTCCGTCTTCAAATGCAACATTCTTACTTCCTCCAATTCTTGGGTTGCTTGCATAATGCGTGCCGCTAATTCCGTAATTTCCAGCCTCAAGATAAATATTACCTCATTCATGGCAGCCACACCATCTCTTTCTGCCTCTAGTAGAGCCTCAAGCACTATAATATATGTGCTTAGACTGCTCTCCGGCGGTGTTGCCTCTGAACTGCTACCATCTGGTAACATGGATGGTGCACTGCTTCCATAAATAGATTCTGGGGTTGTACATTGTGTCCTAGTGTGAACGGCATCCTGAAAGGTTTCCGCTGGACATCAGTAAGAGATAGTTATCATATGATCCAGGCAGTAAGCTTACACGGTAAACGACGGACGAATTATTGCCGAGCATGGCAAAATATATTTAAATGGTTCGAAGCAGCATCAGCCGAAAAGAAATTAAAATGGTAAGATGAAACTAGGGATGTAAGTGGCAAATAAACGAAATCCACCAGTCCCATCTAGTTAGTTTTTGCTACCTCCCTAGTTCATTTTCCTCAAAAAAAACAAAAACTCTTTTGAACTATCATACCACTAGTGGACTTTAATCGGGATTAAACCGGACCCAGTTGACATCCCTAGTTGAAAGGGAGTGTACAACCGCTATATTTAAGTTGCCAAGGCATCTAAGCAGTTGAAATAATCTGAGAAAGCACTTAACAGTGTGGCCTCATATAAACTACGAAGACAGTCATGTGGTGAAGTTGAGAGGAAAAGTTAAGGACTCAAATGAAATAGGCATGCATTTCTTTACGATAGTACAACAGGCACTGCTGACATATTGGCCAACTCAGGTATAGCGTAACAACAAATAAGCATTCGAATCAAGCAATACAGCAAAGCAGACAACTGAACTTTTTGTAATTCGGTAGGATTACACGTTGAGGGCACAAGCCAAGAAAGCAGCCCACTCGCATTACATTTCACATGTACTAAAACACATTGGCTTACCATATGTTGCTGTGAAGCCTAGCTGCTGTTGCAATGTTCTTTGAAGATATCGTCAGCATCTCGTGGTTGCAAATCTAGTTGTTGTGGTTTATTCTGCACCATCTATTTAGGTAAAATTAATTTTAATCGCATGCACTGGTCCGAACTGATCATCAATGGTTCATCTAAACTAATGAAAGAAGGGTGTGTGCATACACGACAATACTCCCTCCGATTCTTTTTACTTTGCGTATAACTTTTTCTCAGTTTTCTCGTATTAGTCTGCGCGTTGCCGATTCCTAGCGCCGGTTTCCTTTTGTGCCCCGCCCCATCCGCCTCCGCCCTAATTAATTGGCAAATTAGTCTAGAAAAATTAAACCAGTGCCCTCCTTGGTATGCGGCTCAAGAGTTATGGGCAGAGTAAATAGAATTGGAGGGAGTACATCTGCTTCCCTCTATTTTTATGCTTGTTCGAGGTGCCAGCCCCAAAAGAACAAATATTTTGCTTGATGGGGTTGGCAGCTCCATAATTAATGGAAGCATCAAATTAGTCATGCAACTTGGGAAGATCAAGAACACACAAACAAGTAATGAACAGAGGCTCGGAGCAGTGATGTAATAGCTAGCATCAGAAAATGTAGGGTAAAACGAACAAAAAGCAGCGGAACCACATGCTAGTTTGATGATGTGTAATTAAGCATAGAGAACATTAAGCAGTCTGATGGAACCAACATGTGGCATCAGAACAAAACTAAAGCATATTAACTATCTGTGCACTGGTATGTAATTTAGCACATGTAACATGTTCACTGCCAGAAGTATGGCCCTGCAGGTGCAAGCAGAATAACGCGTCTCATGAAAAACTGAATGATGCCCTGAAGAAATTCAAAGGTGAGCTTATGCTAGGAAAGTGAACGTAGGCGCCGGCCGTTGGATAATAGTACCTGATTCTCGGTGGCGTATGGGTATCGTTGTCATACTTGATAGCTAAGGATCGTCGATGGTGCTCGTGTTGCGGTTGAGTTTGGGCCGGCTATCGCCGTCGCTAAAGCGGCTCCGGTGCTACGGTTGCGGCGCCTGTCGACATACAAGAAAGCTCATCTGTGGTAAGTGAACAGTTGCACGATAAAGAGAAAAACCGAAGGAGTACAAATCAAAATAACCTGATGAGGCTGCGGCGTCGGTAAAGCAGGGCCGGTGGAGTTGAATATGGCATCCGTGGAGCGGGTCAGGTGCAGTGGACGAAGGCTTCGGCGGGCGCGTTGTACAGTGCTTTTGGTGAGGCGGATCTGTTGCGGCGGACGAGGGCTTGTATGAAGGGCCAGCGAAGGGGCGGGCGAGGGAGTCAGTGAAGGGCCTACGCTGTGGTGGACGAGGGCGCCGGTTAAGCAGATCTAGTGCGGTGGACCATGATGGCGGTCAAGGAGATCTGGAGCGGTGGACAAGCCAGTCGCTGAAGCGGCTCCAGTGAAGTGGTGAGTTGGCAGTTGGGGGTTCCAAGGTGCGGAAGGTAGATCCGACGGGGTGTGAGGTCCACCGCTGCGGCGGAGGACTAGATTCGGCGGCTTGCCATGGTTGGGGGGGGGGGGTCGGGGAGGGGCTCTGGTGAAGAATGTTGGGGGCAAAGAGGGGATAACAATGGAGTTACCAAAGCAGCCCTTTTCCGTTCATGTGGCAGGGGTAAAACAGGAATATCGCAGGGCTAAACTTTCGGGCGCGTGATATTTCGATGTGAGCGGGAAGTTTGAAAGCTTTTGGCACCTAAAATTATAAGTATTCTACTCTCGTACAGCCGACTATGATATCATGGCCGACAATTTGTTTGTTTTGCATGCAAAAAAAATGTGCAAGTTCTGAAAATCAATGTCTCCAACTCGAAACTTAGATTGTCCATTCAATTCAAATATGGATCATTGAGCTACTACAAGCAAATACCATCATACGGTCCAATTCAAATGAAATTCCAAATGTGTTTATCCTAAATATGATGACAAAAGCAAAAATGTGTATGTGTATGAATAAAGTGGATGATTATAAAGTTTGAACATGCCCGTATGTGTATATCTCTAGGTTTGATATATGAATTTGAAATCACGAAATCCCGGCTTAAAAAATGTACCTCCGTTTAAATGAATTACAAAAGCTAATGATGGAGTCGAATTCCGAAATTCCAATCTTAGGTTTGTAATTCTGGTACATCAAGGTATATCACGCATGTTCAAAAGTATCGTTATCTCATAGTACAAACCATGAAACTAATTGATCAACCATGAGTGCACAATATCTCAATTACGCTAAAGTCCCTCAAATATAGACACCTCACTCTTTATCTAAAGTCAACCCCCACCACACACACACACACAGAGAAGTCGTTCTCTCCCCCAAACACTAACACACGATCACATTAACGCCCCTCTCTCTTGTAAAGTCCGGACCCCAACATAGGTCTCTATCACTTTGTCTCTCGGGCATGCACACATCTGTTCCCTCACTCTCTAGGTCTCCCGCTATCTCTCTTACCCAAGCACACGCACTATGTAGAGTGTATATTTCCCATACACACAAAACGTCGCCCCCAAACGTCTATCTCCCTAGTTATGTGGTTCTCGCGCACTCACCTCACACACCACCCCCACTACAAACAAGCACACTTTGTCTCCTTGTGCACCACTCTCCTCTTTCTATCTCTCCCACATGCGGACCCACCCCAGCTCCTTCCCTGTATACATATATGTCGTGACTCTTTGCATAACTCCCTAATGTATAATCGTTCTCGATTTCGCACATTGTTCTCTACACCATCTATTCTAGCTCTCTCATGAAGTCCCTATCACACACACGATGACTCGCTTCCCTTGCGTCTCCGTCCATAGGCCAATTTCGGAGAACATCAACATCGTCTCCCTATCTATACGCCATTTATGGACACAAATGACCCCTCTCACCCCTCTCTTCCTCTCTCTCTCTCTCTCTCTCTCTCTCTCTCTCTTCCTCTCTCTCTCTCTCTCTGGCGCTAGCTCTCTCTTTCTCTCGCTCTCACACCCCTCTCCCCCACACACACTCGATGTCTCTTCCAAATAGTCTGCTCCCCCCACCCGCACCCGTGCTATCTCGCTACTACACATGTCACACCATTCCCCCCTTCCCTTATACTAGGTTTACATCATTAGTGGTCTCTCTACGCCACATACACTCGCTCCCTCTCACACACAAACGCGTACACAAACACACACAAACACGCACAAACACCCATTTACCTGGATCCTCATCTCTCCTCATGCCTGCATGTGTATCTCACACACTCACTCTCTAATTATGTATATGTGTCTCCACGTTACACAACACAAAGCCCCATGTACATGTCTCTCTCTATCCTCCACACACATAGACACAAAGAATCTGTTATTATTGCCTCAGTCTCTAACATATCACACACGCACTCTCTCTCTCTCTCGCAAACACGCTCAACAAGGGTTCCCTCGTGAATAACTTACCGTCTATTCATGAACAGTCGTGGCAGTACGGCGAACACGAGACGTGAAAAAGAATAAATCTACACATTCTTAGACCACCTAATATGACTACTAGGACTAGAGCAAGCCAAAAAGCGCGCCGCCGTCACCCCCTCCTTATCGGCGATGGGAAAATCTTCGTTTTACACAGTCGAGAAGTCATTGTGCTAAGGGCTCACATGCCGAGGCGTTGAATAGAATGTAGATGCTAGTTTACGGAAGCAAGTATCGATAATACGTTTGTATCTCCATACTTATATTTCTTCTCTTATAAAAAACCGAGTTGGTGATGATGGTACGTGTGCCATCTTGCATTATAGACCGTTCGATCTATATCTGACGGATGGAAATTAAACTAAAAGATACCCGCACCCCTCTCCACATTTGCAGACAAGGCCTTCCCTCGTTCATCCTTATCTCCAACAAACCTCATTGTTGAGCAATTAAGAAAGGAAGCCTCTCGAACAAACTGGCCTGGTGGCTGCTGCCGGCATCGTCAGTCCCCATGCCTCCGCTCAGTTCGACCACCAACCACCACCACACCCCACTCCTCTTCACCTTATCTCATATTTCTCAAGATATCATTAGTTTTTACACATGGGATTACTCCCACAAGGGTCAATCACAACAAGTGTTTTATAAAAAATGCATCTTGATGTTCCGTGCAATGCACGGATCTTGCTAGTACTCCTACACAAGACTAAGTTGGTGATGCTGGTGTGTCTGCCATCCGTCGTTTCTGACCATTATATCTACATCTAACGATTGTGAGGTAAGTTGTTGCCTTTTCTCACCAACATCCCACTTGTCTACCAATTTGCAGAAAAACTCATAATTAGTATCTTAAAACCAACGACATCCCTCCCTGACCTCACTGAGGGAGTCCTGGATTAGGGGGTGTTCGGGTAGCCGAACTATACCTTCAGCCGGACTCCAGGACTATGAAGATACAAGATTGAGGACTTCGTCCCGTGTCCGGATGGGACTTTCCTTGGCGTGGAAGGCAAGCTTGGCGATGCGGATATTCAAGATCTCCTACCATTGTAACCGACTTTGTGTAACCCTAACCCTCTCCGGTGTCTATATAAACCGGAGGGTTTTAGTCCGTAGGACAACTTCATATACAACAATCATACCGTAGGCTAGCTTCTAGGGTTTAGCCTCCTTAATCTCGTGGTAGATCTACTCTTGTACTACCCATATCATCAATATTAATCAAGCAGGACGTAGGGTTTTACCTCCATCAAGAGGGCCCGAACCTGGGTAAAACATCGTGTTCCTTGCCTCCTGTTACCATCCGGCCTAGACGCACAGTTCGGGACCCCCTACCCGAGATCCGCCGGTTTTGACACCGACATTGGTGCTTTCATTGAGAGTTCCTCTGTGTCGTCGCTTTTAGGCCCGATGGCTCCTTCAATCATCAACAACGATGCAGTCCAGGGTGAGACTTTTCTCCCCGGACAGATCTTCGTCTTCGGCAGCTTCGCACTGCGGGCCAATTCGCTTGGCCACCTTGAGCAGATCGAAAGCTACGCCCCTACCCATCAGGTCAGGTTTGGAAGTCTAAACTACACGGCTGGCATCCGCGGGGACTTGATCTTCGACAGATTCGAGCCACAACCAAGTGCGCCGCACTGTCTCGATGGGCACGATATAGCTCTGCCGCTGAACAGCGCCTTGGAGGCCGCACACGCATAGGTTCCGACCATTGATTCGGAGCCTACTGCGCCGATTGAGGATCAGCGGTTGGACGCTGCCTCAGGGGCTGTGATCTCAGAGGTGATCGAGCCGAACTCCAGCCCCGCACTCCGCATGGCCCGTAACTCTGAGGAGCCGGATTCCTCTCCGAACTCCGAGCCCCCCGCGCCCCCGCCGATCGAATCCGATTGGGTGCCGATAATGGAGTTCACTGCCGCGGACATCTTTCAGCACTCGCCCTTCGGCGACATCCTGAATTCTCTAAAGTCTCTCTCTTTATCAGGAGAGCCCTGGCCGGACTACGGTCAGCAAGGTTGGGATACGGACGATGAGGAAATTCAAAACCCACCTACCACCCACTTCGTAGCCACTGTCGACGACTTAACCGACATGCTTGACTTCGACTCCGAAGACATCGACGGCATGGACGACGATGCTGGAAACGAACAAGAACCAGCACCTGTAGGGCGCTGGAAGGCCACCTCGTCATATGACATATATATGGTGGACACTCCAAAGGATGGAGATGGTGATGGAACAGCAGAGGACGATACCTCTAAGAAAAACCCCACGCGCCGGCGTCAGCAGCGCCGCTCTAAATCCCGCCAAAGCAAAAACGGTGATTCCGGCATAGGAGATAATACTACTCCGGATAGCGCCAAAGAACACCCCCTCCAGCAAGATTCAGCACAGGAGGACAGAGAAGCCAGCCCTCATGAGAGGGCGGCGGACCAAGAGGTTGAGGACGATAATTATACGCCTCCCTCCGAAGACGAGGCAAGCCTCGACGATGACAAGTTCGTCGTGCCAGAGGATCTCACCGAACAAGAGCATTTTAAACGCAGGCTTATGGCCATGACAAGCAGCCTCAAGAAAAAGCAGCAACAACTTAGAGCTGATCAGGATTTGCTAGCTGACAGATGGACTGAAGTCCTTGCGGCCGAAGAGTATGAACTCGAACGCCCCTCCAAGAGTTACCCAAAGCGCAGGCTGCTACCCCGACTAGAGGAGGAAGCACCTACATCACCAGCGCATGACATGGCCGACCGGCCACTTCGTGGCCGTGACAGAGAGGCCTCTTGGCCCTCCACTCAAGCCATGCCCCGACCCCGCGTCAAGCATACTAAGGCATGGGAAAATGCACCCGACCTACACGACATACTGGAGGACAAGGCAAGGCAAACAAGATCGATCTACGGATCGCGCAGGCGCCCCGCGGCATGTGACAGTGATCGTCACGCTGGATGCAATAAATCCGGCCGGGCCGAACTCAACAGACAAAGCTCCTTCGAGCTGCGTCGGGATATAGCCCAATACAGAGGCGCCGCACACCCACTATGCTTCACAGATGAAGTAATGGATCATAAAATCCCTGAGGGCTTCAAACCCGTAAACATCGAATCGTACGATGGCACAATAGATCCCGTGGTATGGATCGAGGATTATCTCCTTCATATCCACATGGCCCGCGGTGATGATCTACACGCCATCAAATACCTCCCACTCAAACTTAAGGGACCGGCCCGGCATTGGCTTAACAGCTTGCCAGCAGACTCAATTGGTTCTTGGGAGGACCTGGAAGCCGCATTCCTTGATAACTTCCAGGGCACTTATGTGCGACCACCGGACGCCGATGACCTAAGCCACATAATTCAGCAGCCAGAGGAATCGGCCAGGCAATTCTGGACACGGTTCCTAACAAAGAAAAACCAGATAGTCGACTGTCCGGACGCAGAGGCCTTAGCGGCCTTCAAGCATAATATCCGCGACGAGTGGCTTGCCCGGCACTTGGGACAAGAAAAGCCGAAATCTATGGCAGCCCTCACGACACTCATGACCCGCTTTTGCGTGGGAGAAGGCAGCTGGCTAGCTCGCAGCAACAATTTAACCAAGAAGCTTGGTAATTCGAATACCAAGGACAAAAGCGACAGGTCGCGTCGGAACAAACAAAAGCACCGCGTTAACAGCGACAACAACGAGGATACGGCAGTTAATGCCGGATTCCGAGGCTACAAACCCGGTCAACGGAAAAAGCCATTTAAAAGAAATACTCAGGGCCCGTCCAGTTTGGACCGAATACTCGACCGCTTGTGCCAGATACATGGCACCCCCGAAAAGCCAGCCAATCACACCAACAGGGACTGTTGGGTGTTCAAGCAGGCAGGCAAGTTAAGAGCCGAAAACAAAGACAAGGGGCTGCATAGCGACAACGAGGAGGAGCCCAGGTCGCCGAACAACAGTGGACAGAAGGGATTTCTCCCGCAAGTGCAGACGGTGAACATGATATACGCAACCCACATCCCCAAGAGGGAGCGGAAGCGTGCGTTACAGGACGTATATGCGATGGAGCCAGTCGCCCCAAAGTTCAACCCATGGTCCTCCTGCCCGATCACCTTTGACCGAAAGGACCACCCCACTAGCATCCGTCATGGCGGCTTCGCCGCATTGGTTCTAGACCCAATCATTGACGGATTTCATCTCACAAGAGTCCTCATGGGCGGCGGCAGTAGCCTGAACCTGCTTTACTAGGATATAGTGTGAAAAATGGGCATAGATCCCTCGAGGATCAAGCCCACCAAAACGACCTTTAAAGGCGTCATACCAGGTGTAGAACCAACTGTACAGGCCCAGTCACTCTGGAAGTGGTCTTCGGATCTCCAGATAACTTCCGAAGCGAGGAGTTAATCTTTGACATAGTCCCGTTCCATAGTGGCTATCACGCACTGCTCGGGCGAACCGCATTCGCAAAATTCAACGCGGTACCGCACTATGCATACCTCAAGCTCAAGATGCCAGGCCCTAGAGGATTAATCACGGTCAACGGGAACACTGAACGCTCCCTCCGAATGGAGGAGCACACGACAGCGCTCGCAGCAAAAATACAAAGCAGCCTCTCTAGGCAGTTCTCCAGTTCGGCCTTCAAAAAGCCGGACACTGTCAAGCGCGCCCGGAGTACCCTACAACAAGACCGCCTGGCACGTTCTGAGCTAGCGTAGCAATGCGGCCCCAACCCTAGCCCTTGCTATATAGCGAAACCAGTGCTGCGCGTACATAACTACGCTCTTGAAATACCATGGGCGCAGGGGAAGGGGCACTATCACGGCACGCCCGAAATACGGCTTAAACCGCACCAGGGGCTGCCGGATTCCTTTTCTTTCTTTCTTTCTCTTACTCTCAGGACTCCATACTTCGGATGACCCGTTCGGCAATTCAACTGCCGCACAAATGATGCAAGATCCAGGAAAGCAGACAAGCCACGCCGCACTGTGGAACTCCCAGGTGGTCTCTATTGCGAGTAGTATACCTGTTTTTTAATACAATTCCGCGGCCTGCCCTTGGCCAGGACATGTTAAATAGTCCATTTTCTTTTGCTTACCGCCGTACTTGTATCGTTCCGCTTTCATAGCAGCCTTTCTATAAACAATGCATAGCTTTTTGTCTATTTTTTGCATTACCCTCTTTATATATATATGTTTATTAATAACATGTTGTATCCGTACACTGTGGTGCGGCAAAAATATGCCAGGGGCTTCAGTACCCATCAATATGGCGTGAGAAGTCCGTACACTTTCACAAGTGTGGCACCCCGAACTTATAGCACTATATGCATCGGCTCGGAATCATGATTTGGGTCAATAGTTGGGTTTGCCCGACTCCTATCTTTTGGTGCCTTACGTTCCGCTATATCGGCTAAGGTAGCACTAGGAGAACTACTGCGATTGTGCCCCAGTTAAGCTGGGCTGAGCACCTCAGTAGAGAAAGATAAAACTGACTGTCATGATGAGGCGAGAGACCGGTCGCTGTTCGAGAGGTTTTTCGAGTCCTTAAAGACTTATGCCGCTTCGAGCGAGGAACCGGCTTTGCCCGGCCGAGGCGTGGATAGCGCCCCGAACTCGGTCTTCCGAATACTAGGGGCTTCGCCGAAATTTAAAATTATAGAGTTCTATGGCTAAGTGAGAGTGTTCAAGCATTATAGTCTGATTGCCTTGTTCGTTGTGCTGAGCGCCTCCCTCGACGGACCCAATCATGGGAAAAAGAGCGCTCAGGTTTATGCCGAACACCTCAGCACTAGTGGCATGGGGGCAGAAGCTGACGACTGGCCATCTCTCAATTTTTTGATAAACGGCCGCACAGAAAGTAATATTTTAAATTCAACAAGCATTGCTTAGCGCATATGAACAAGTTTTCAGTGCACAGGATAACACGAGCGAGTTCAGTCAAAAATTACATCCTTGGTACATTCATCTGCCATAAGGCGGGCACCAGCCAGAACATCCTTGTAATAGTTCTCGGGCTTGCGATGCTCCTTCCCCGGCAGCGGCCCGTCCCTCACAAACTTCTCACCGTCTAGCTTACCCCAGTGCACCTTTGCACGGGCAAGGGCCCTACGGGCACCTTCGATGCAGACAGAGCGCTTGATGACCTCGAGCCTTGGACAAGCCTCCACCAGCCGCCGCACCAGTCCGAAGTAACTCCCAGGCAGGGCCTCTCCAGGCCACAGCCGAACTATGAAGCCCTTCAGGGCTTGTTCGGCCACCTTGTGGAGCTCGACCAGCTGCTTCAGCTGGTCGCTCAAGGGCACAGGGTGTCCGGCCTCAGTGTACTGAGACCAGAACACCTTCTCCATCGAGCTTCCTTCCTCGGCTCGGTAGAATGCGGCGGCATCGGATACGCTGCGGGGAAGATCTGCGAATGCCCCTGGAGAGCTCCGGATTCAGGTAAGTAACAAGTAGCTTACTTTTATATGTCTGCTTTGCATAGAGAATGCCTTACCCGCCGCTATCTTTTTCACCGCATCCAATTCCTGGAGGGCCTTCTAGGCTTCGGCCTTGGCAGATTCGGCAGTTTTAAGGGCCGCAGCAAGCTCGGACGCTCGCGTCTTCGAGTCGAGCTCCAAACTCTCATGTTTTTTCATGAGAGCCTGAAGCTCTTGCTGCACCCCGCCGACCTGTGCCTCAAATTTCTCCCGCTCGGTGCGCTCAGTGGCTGCCCTCTTCTCGGCCTCGGACAGCGCCTGCTTGAGGGTTGCCACCTCAGTTGTGGCCCCTACAATAAGCAGGGTACTCCTATCATTTTTTGCAATTGCGTCTTCTTATAGGCATTTTTTCTATAAGGTATCTCTTACCTTCTTTCTCCTTGAGCTGCCATTTGGCAAGGCCGAGCTCTTGCTCAGTCCGCTCGAGGCCCTGCTTCAGGGCACCCACCTCCGCAGTCAGTGCAGCGGTGGCCAGCAGCGAAGCCTGCATACGTATATTGACTCCTTTTTAGTTAGACTCCTGCGGTATTTAATAGATCCTCTATTCGGCTTTTCTTTCTGAACGCCAAACAGAGCATCAGGGGCTACTGTCTATGCGGTAATATTTTTATATATTTTTTACTTACCTCGAAGCCTGTTAGAAGGCTAGCACAAGCTTCAGTCAGTCCGCTTTTGGTGGACCGAACCTTCTGGACCACCGTACTCATGATGGTACGGTGCTCCTCGTCGATGGAGGCGCCCTTAAGCACCTCCAACAGATTGTCCGGCACCTCCGGTTGGACGGAGGACGCCGGCTCAATAGGCTTGCTCCTCTTGGCAGGAGTTCGCCTGCCGCGGTCCGGAACCGTTGATGATTCTGGCGCAGTGTCCGGCTTAAAGCCGGACTTGGAGCCCTTGAGGGTCTTGTCCCCTTTACTCCCGGAGTCCGGGAGATTGCCTCGCGGTTCCTCCTGGACCACCTCCTCTTGCCCCGGAGCTTGTCGCGACGCCACTTCAGCGTCATCCGTAGCACAGGGGGAGGCAGCGGGCGAAACTGAATTCACGTCCGAGGAATCCAGGGAGCCGCTCGACGACTCGTCGAGCCCGTCCTTGGGCGGGCTGCATGATTATATTCGACGTTAGGGAAAGCTGCGCAACAAAAGGAATATCATGAGTTACTCTGGTATCCGAACACTTACGATTTTGCCGGACGCTTGGCCCTGTCCGACCACTCCTCTTCGTCCTCGTCGGCGTCGGGGGCGTAGTCCGGCGGAGGGGTTTTCCTCTTCTTGGACCCCTCGGCCTCCCCTACTGGGGCGGCCTTCCTCTTCTTTCCTTCCCCCGTTGGAGGGGGAGAGGTCTCTTCTTCCTCCTCCTCGTCTTCACGGGAGGAGTGCGTCTCGGACTCGTCGGACGACGAGTCCGACACCACCATATGCCGGGAACTCTTTCGAGTCCCTATGGCCTTGTTCTTCTTGGCATTCTTCTCCGGCACCACATAAGGTGCCGGAACCAGCAGCTTCACTAGGAGAGCAGGGGCTGGGTCTTCGGGCAAGGGAGCCGGACAGTTAATCAGTCCGGACTGCGCCTGCCAATCCTGTCAAAGGTGAGGGAGTTTAGATCCCGCATAGAGTCAAACTATGAAGAAACTTAACATCCTGTAAAAGATGAAAATATTTTACCTCGCCAGCAGGACGCTGTGAGCTGAATCCGCGGTCTTCGGAGGCGGATGCGGGAGCCTCGGCGCCTTTGGTTAGCCCCTTCCAGACATCTTCATACGATGTGTCGAAGAGCCTGCTCAGAGTTCGGTGCTGCGCCGGGTTGAACTCCCACAGATTGAAGTCCCGTTCTTGACACGGAAGGATCTGGCGGACGAGCATGACCTGGACTACGTTGGCAAGCCTGAGCTGCTTGTTCACCAAGGACTGGATGCATTTTTGTAGTCCGGTCACCTCTTCTTCGTCGCCCCACGACAAGCCCGTCTCCTTCCAGGACGTGAGTCGCGTAGGGGGTCCGGATCGGAATTCAGGGGCTGCGATCCACTTCGGATCGCGTGGCTCGGTGATGTAAAACCACCCTGACTGCCACCCCTTCAAGGTCTCCACAAAGGAGCCCTCGAGCCATAGGACGTTGGCTATTTTGCCCGCCATGGCACCTCCGCACTCCGCCTGGTTGCCGCGCACCACCTTTGGCTTGATGCTGAAGGTCTTGAGCCAGAGGCCGAAATGGGGGCGGATGCAGAGGAAAGCCTCGCACACGACGATAAACGTCGAGATATTGAGGATGAAGTTTGGGGCCAGATCATGGAAATCTAGGCCATAGTAGAACATGAGCCCGCGGACGAATGGGTGGAGAGGAAAACCCAGTCCGCGGAGGAAGTGGGGAAGAAATACTACCCTCTCATGGGGCCTTGGGGTGGGGAGAAGCTGCCCCTCCTTAGGAAGCCGGTGCGCGATGTCTTTGGACAGGTATCCGGCCTTCCTTAGCTTTTTGACATGGCTCTTCGTAATGGAGGAGACCATCCACTTGCCTCCCGCTCTGGACATTGTTGGAGAAGGTTGAGGTAGGAAGTGCGGGCTTGGGCGCTGGAGCTCGGGTGGACAGAAGATGGATGGGCAAAGGAGGAAGAAGGCGTAGGTAAAAAGGTGGATCCTTATCCCCTTATATGGGCGGATGCGACTGTGCGTCCCCACCAGCCTAGCAAAACTCGCTTGCCCAGCGCCGTGATAAATGGCGCGGTTGGGTTACCCACGTCCGTATTGATGAGAATCCCGTAAATGGGGGACACGATCTCTGCTTTGACAAGACGTGCCAAGGAAACTGCCTCGCAAAACACGCTGAGGTGGAAAAGTGAAAACGATTCGAATAGAGGCTTCGCCGTAGTGTGATGTCACGCTGCGGAATACGTCAGCAGATTAGATTTGCGTTAATATTATTCTCTCTGTGGCAATGCGTGGAAACTTATTTTGCAGAGCCGGACACTACTCTTGGTGTTTACAAACTTTTATGAATAATTTGGAGGAGGAACCCGCCTTGCAATGCCAATGACAATCTACGCGCCGGACTCATCGTCATTGAAGCCTGGTTCAGGGGCTACTGAGGGAGTCCTGGATTAGGGGGTGTTCGGGTAGCCAGACTATACCTTCAGCCGGACTCCAGGACTATGAAGATACAAGATTGAAGACTTTGTCCCGTGTCCGGATGGGACTTTCCTTGGCGATGCGGATATTCAAGATCTCCTACCATTGTAACCGACTCTATGTAACACTAACCCTATCCGGTGTCTATATAAACCGGAGGGTTGTAGTCCATAGGCAATCAACTCCATAGATAACAATCATACCACAGGCTAGCTTCTAGGGTTTAGCCTCCTTGATCTCGTGGTAGATCTACTCTTGTACTACCCATATCATCAATATTAATCAAGCAGGACGTAGGGTTTTACCTCCATCGAGAGGGCCCGAACCTGGGTAAAACATCGTGTTCCCTGCCTCCTGTTACCATCTGGCCTAGACGCACAGTTCGGGGCCCCCTACCCGAGATCCGCCGATTTTGACACCGACACTCACCAAAACAGCCCAAGGAATATATTCTAATTGAAACATAATATATCTCTAGTGACATATGTATATCAAAATTAGAGTGTTTTGTACCAAGTTTGTGAATAAGTATTATTCTAATTATGATTCATTGCAACGGACATGAACATTGCTAGTATTTCCAACCATGCATTTCTTTTCCTAGTATTCCATAGTTTCGAGTTTTCCATCAAGATATTAGTCACTCATGGTTGATATTTACTTTCAATCATGTACACATATGCACTATGTAACTAGCCTTGCTTATTGGCTTCGAAAGCTTAACTTTCACTCCTAGTTACAATATGTAGAGTATTTAACAAAAAACTACCACTTTCAACCAGCCCTAGGAGGAATCTATTGTACAAAAAATAGCAAAAACATACCCAAAATTTCTTAATCCACGCCAAAAACTACCTAGTACTCCTACCGATTAGGTTCGTTTAAACCCATTTATGACAGGGTTGGCCCACATGTCCGTGCTGAAGAGACATCTTAAACCAACACATTTTGTTTGACCGTTGACACGAGGGACCCACATCTGACCTTCTATCCTGTTATTCCCCCTCAAATCATTATTTTTCCTGAACATTACTTCAAACAGTACTGATGCGTGTTCATCGGTGGCGCCGGCGATGAGCGAGTTGGCCGCCGCTCCGCCGCACGGGCCAGACGCTGCGCTAGCCTCCGCACGGGTTGGCAGGCTGGCCCGAGCGTGACTCATGAGCGAGCAAGCCGCCACGCTGGCCTTCGCTTAAGCCAGATGGCTGGCCTTAGAGCGGCGCGCGCGAGCAAGCTGTCGTGCTGCCTTGCCAATCTAGCTAGCAAACCTTGCAGACAAGCAGCTGGACGGAGCTATCTTGGCTAGCTAGCGGCCGTGAGCGCCGGACAGAGCTGGCATCCGGGCTGCCGCAACATGGGCTCCGCACCGCCGGCGGTTTTGACCTCGCCTTCTGCCGGTGGCGGTAGCTGCGTCCCATGGCCAAGGATGACTAGGTGGACGGGTCGAAGGTAGGAGGTCACTCGAGGATTTTTGTTGGTAAGAGCATGTACAATGGTTGATAAGGTAGTCTTATCTTAAGTCTGCCATGTATGCAAGTGGTAGTAGTTTCTTGGCATTTTAGTGGTTTCTTGCATTATTAGAGCAAGTACAATAGAGCTGAGTCAGCGGGCTGTAAGAAATAAACTACCACTACATGTTGGCTATAAGATGGGCTGTAGATGACATGGCACTGGCTTATAGCTAGCAGTTGGCTATACTATTAACCATGCTCTTAGGGGTTTCTTGTAAGGAACACTGTACGTACTACTAGCGACAAAAGGTGATTCTAGGTTGCGTTGTACTCCAACGAGTACTACTAGTGGTTGCGGGGGTGTATACCTCGTTTTGTGGGTTCGATCCCGGCCGAACGCACGACAGCCTTTAAAAAAAAATAGTACTACTACACTTCACCGTGAGCCAATATTTTACACGGGTAGTTTGAGTTTTGAAGTCAAACGGAGGTGCGACCCCACAACTGGGTGGACTGGACAACCTAGCCACGTGAACGGGTTTTCCTTCCCAGCATCCCGTGGCTCGCGTGCTCGCCCTAGCCGCACCTCGCTTGCAGCTTCCAGCTAGTAGCATATTTAAACTAGTGCCTCCCAATTAAGCCCGAGGAGCCGGAAAAGCCTGGCTGGGCATTGGGAGCTGTGCAATATGGCTCTGTACGTAAAGTGCTCTACTACTACTCTGTAGCTTGTGGCGTTGCATGCATGGACTTCACTCCATTATCGGCTCTACTATAAAAGAAATTCCTCTTGCCGTGTTTTTTTTGAAACGGAGGCAAAAGCTTTGCTTCATCTCACTCATAAAGAAGGAACTACTAACAAAGTTCGACGAGATCCATTACACCTCCACAAATGGAAGCGAAAAGCCTAGTCTCGCTGTATCAAATAACTCAAATGTTCTGCCCCCGCAGTAACCGTCGCTGATACACATGCTGCTAGTGTGTGCGTGAGAGGAGCGGCTGAGTAGGCCAGCTACGTGAGAGGAGCGGCTGAATAGAGCACCGAGAGTACCCACTAGGCCACTACGCAGGTGTACTTCCCCTGCATTGATAGTACATCGATGGTTCTAGAGAATAGTAGTACCCTCCACTTCCAACTGTAGCTCCTTTGCCCTGAGATTCAAGAGTTCAAAACTGGTGCACTATACTAGACTAGACTAGACTAGAAGTACAGTACGTCGCACTACTAGTTGAGAAAAGTAGTACTAGTATTGCTACTGTACAAGTATGTACTCCTTCGTCACATAATGTAAGACGTTTTTTGACACTAGTTGGCGTGTACAAAAAATGGCAAAAACATACCCAAAATTTCTTAATCCACGCCAAAAACGACTACCTAGTGCCAAAAATTTCTTACTAGTGCTATTATTTACAGTATAATGCAATCCCACAATGTTCCATAATCCCTTTCTTTCAAAAAAAATCACTTCTGGAGAGAAGATTGCTATCTCCACGTGAGCTTCTCATAGGCCAGCGCCACCGCATGCAGTCATGTGAGAGAGAGGGAGACATCCATGCAACATGTAGAGAGAGGAGAACGCGGGCGGACAACCAATGGGCTGCATGGGGCATTTATAGCTGCTAACTCCTCCCATCCATGCGCCAGGGTATTTCCGTCGAGAAAGCATGCAGCGAGCCCCTGCCTTGGTATTCGGGTCTGCTCTTATGGGCAGAGTAAAAAGAATCGGAGGGAGTACTAGTAAATAGTAGCCTCACCCCTTCTCTGAGGAACGATCTACAGTTGGAAGGGACGAGGCCCTGCGGTTACTACGCTCTTATCTCCTCCTCGCCAGTTCCCCTCCCTCCAAAGAGAAGGCAGTTCGTCGCTGCTCCCATGGATTCGCCAGGCGGTTCTCCTCCTCGTCGGGGCTGGGAGACCTTGGACGACGATCCTGTGGGAGAAATCGCACGCCGCTCCGACGTCCTCACCGCCGCAAGACTCGGTGCTTTCTGCACCAACTTTTTCAAGACGCTGCTTAAACAGGCCATGCTTGTTGGTCTTCCATGTGTCCTCAAGGAGAAGGTTCTTCTATGGGACAATCCTTTGAACAGTCCACCACTCCCTGGCCATGGTTGCACGTTGACTCCGCTAGAGTTGCCGACGTTGAGAGGTAGCCGGATTTTGTCCGATGAGCAGGTCAGTAATGGAGTTTGATCATGTTGTACATAGTTATTCCATTTCCATTCCGTAATTTCTCCGCTGCCCACCGTCTTATATATAGGTCTGGGTTGATGCCAACGAAGATTGGCTTGCATACCTCCGGCCGGATACCACCATCATTTTGCACAACTCCACAGTAGTGCGGCCGTTTCGGTAGACCCCTTCTCCACCATTGGGATCGGCCTTTCGGACTGGCTGGGCAAGAATACGTATGATGATGCCTACATGAGATTGAAGAAGATAGCAATTGCGGACCCGCCGACAAAGCGACACGACTATGATGATTACTATCTCATCGCGGTGTTCGACATAAGGATTGCCATCAATGCAGGAGGCAGTAACGGCAGAGGCTGGCGCATGTTGGCGGCGGCAGATTTGTACCCCTACACGTTCGAAGACGCCGTGCGCCATCTAGGCCGCATCTTCGCGGTGACAAGATAGGGGACTTGTTTCATCTGGTTGACATCCTACGGTACGGGAGATTACAAACGGAATGCACAAACCATCATTTGCATCCCTAACGATACTCCATTATTTTGTAGGGACTAGTCATCCCCCAATCAAAGTAAGATCGCCGATCCTGGATGTGCATTTGCATCCGCGATTCGGTCTAACCTGGAACCTTGTAGCTGACTTTGGCATATCGGGATCAACTATCTTAGCAGTCGTTACCCATGGTACCACTGATGTGCAACATGGTCACATAATCTACCACGATCGGACCATCACCATCTACCCAGGTATTCCATTTTTTAACCCTCTCACCTTCTCTTTCATTGTTGTACTAGTAGTATACTTTGTAGTACTAGTAGGAGTACTTTTTACCTTGGAGGACGCGTATAGCTAGCTAGGCCCTTGAAGACTTGAACCCACTAGCTGCCACCATTTTTGTTTTTCCATGTCTTACTATCTCATCCATGTAGCCAAGAGTGGCTATATATAATAAGCCGGTTATTTTACTTCCTCTATACCGGAGTAGTACTATTTGCTGCACAGTATTACTGACCGCCACATTTGAGCACAACATTATTATGCATGGACCTTGACTATGTACGTCACCATGTGTCCAGATCTGGGATGTCGCGTGTACCAGATGAACGGCGCCGAGTTCGACCCCCGTGATGCTATGTGGGTGCCGAGGAACACTCTTGGAGAGTACTCGCTTTTCATCGGGGACAGCTACCCCATTGTGAAGCGGATGCCACCTTCCGTGCACTGCTACGTCTTGAGCTTGTGTTGGTTTTCCCCGAAGAGGAAGGGATGATGCAGCAGAGTAGCGTAAGTATTTCCCTCAGTTTTTGAGAACCAAGGTATCAATCCAGTAGGAGGCCACGCTCAAGTCCCTCGTACCTACACAAAGCGATAGCTACTCGCAACCAACGCGATTAGGGGTTGTCAATCCCTTCACGGTCACTTACGAGAGTGAGATATGATAGATATAATATTTTTGGTATTTTTGGTATAAAGATGCAAAGTAAAAAGTAAAAGCAAAGCAAGATTAAAGTGATGGAGATTGATATGATGAGAATAGACCCGGGGACCATAGGTTTCACTAGTGGCTTCTCTCAAGAGCATAAGTATTCTACGGTGGGTGAACAAATTACTGTTGAGCAATTGACAGAATTGAGCATAGTTATGAGAATATCTAGGCATTATCATGTATATAGGCATCATGTCCGTGACAAAGTAGACCGAAATGATTCTGCATCTACTACTATTACTCCACTCATCGACCACTATCCAACATGCATCTAGAGTATTAAGTTAAAAACAGAGTAACGCCTTAAGCAAGATGACATGATGTAGAGAGATAAATTCATGCAATATGAAATAAACCCCATCTTGTTATCCTCGATGGCAACGATGCAATACGTGCCTTGCTGCCCCTTCTGTCATTGCGAAAGGACACCGCAAGATCGAACCCAAAGCTAAGCACTTCTCCCATGGCAAGAACTACCAATCTAGTTGGCCAAACCAAACGGATAATTCGAAGAGACTTGCAAAGATAACCAATCATACATAAAAGAATTCAGAGAAGATTCAAATATTATTCATAGATAGACTTGATCATAAACCCACAATTCATCGGTCTCAACAAACACACCGCAAAAAGAAGATTACATCGAATAGATCTCCACAAGAGAGGGGGAGAACTTCGTATTGAGATTCAAAGAGAGAGAAGAAACCATCTAGCTACTAATTACGGACCCGAAGGTCTGAGGTAAACTACTCACACTTCATCGGAGGGGCTATGATGATGTAGAAGCCCTCCGTGATGACGGCCCTCTTTCGGCGGAGCTCCGGAACAGGCCCCAAGATGGGATCTCGTGAATACATAAAGTTGCGGCAGTGGAATTAGGTTTTTGGCTCCTGTTCTGATCGTTTGGGGGTACATAGGTATATATAGGAGGAAGGAGTACGTCGGTAGAGCACCGAGGGGCCCACGAGGCAGGGGCCGCGCCCTAGGGGGGGGCGCCCCCCACCCTCGTGATCTCCTCTTTGACTCCTTGGAGTAGGGTCCAAGTCTCCTGGATCATGTTCGGTGAGAAAATCACGTTCCCGAAGATTTTATTCCGTTTGGACTCCGTTTGATATTTCGTTTCTTCGAAACACTGAAATAGGCAAAAAAACAGCAATTTTGGGCTGGGCCTCCGGTTAATAGGTTAGTCCCAAAAATAATATAAAAGTGGAAAATAAAGCCCAATATAGTCCAAAACAGTAGATAATATAGCATGGAGCAATCAAAAATTATAGATACGTTGGAGACGTATCAGGCATCCCCAAGCTTAATTCCTGCTCATCCTCGAGTAGGTAAATGATAAAAAGAGAATTTTTGATGCGGAGTGCTACTTGGCATAATTTTAATGCAAATCTTCTTAATTGTGATATGAATATTCAAATTCGAAAGATTCAAGACAAAAGTTCATATTGACATAAAAATAATAATACTTCAAGCATACTAACAAAGCAATTATGTCTTCTCAAAATAACATGGCCAAAGAAAGTTATCCCTACAAAATCATATAGTCTGGCTATGCTCTATCTTCACCACACAAAGTATTTAAATCATGCACAACCCCGATGACAAGCCAAGCAATTGTTTCACACTCTAACTTTTTCAAAACTTTTTCAATCTTCACGCAATACATGAGCGTGAGCCATGGATATAGCACTATAGGTGGAATAGAATGGTGGTTGTGGAGAAGACAAAAATAAGGGGAAGATAGTCTCACATCAACTAGGCGTATCAACGGGCCATGGAGATGCCCGTTAATAGATATCAATGTGAGTGAGTAGGGATTGCCATGCAATGGATGCACTAGAGCTATAAGTATACGAAAGATCAAAAAGAAACTAAGTGGGTGTGCATCCTACTTGCTTGCTCATGAAGACCTAGGGCAATTTGAGGAAGCCCATCATTGGAATATACAAGCCAAGTTCTATAATGTAAAATTCCCACTAGTATATGAAAGTGATAACATGAGAGACTCTCTACTATGAAGATCATGGTGCTACTTTGAAGCACAAGTGTGGTAAAAGGATAGTAACATTGTCCCTTCTCTCTTTTTCTCTCATTTTTTATTTTTTTATTTGGGCCTTTTCTCCTTTTTTATGGACTCTTTTCTTTCTCTTTTTATTTGGGCTTCTTTGGCCTCTTTTATTTATTTTTCGTCCGGAGTCTCATCCCGACTTATGGGGGAATCATACTCTCCATCATTCTTTCCTCACTTGGGACAATGCTCTAAAAATGATGATCATCACACATTTATTTTTCTTACAACTCGATACTTAGAACAAAATATGACTCTATATGAATGCCTCCGGCGGTGTACCGGGATATGCAATATGACAATGATGGAGTGTGTCATGATGAACTAGATGGTGGAAAGTTGCATGGCAATATATCTCGGAATGGCTATGAAAATGCCATAATAGGTAGGTATGGTGGCTGTTTTGAGGAAGGTATATGGTAGGTGTATGATACCGGCGAAAGGTGTGCGATATTAGAGAGGCTAGCAAAGGTGGAAGGGTGAGAGTGCGTATGATCCATGGACTCAACATTAGTCATAAAGAACTCATATACTTATTGCAAAAATCTAGAAGTTATCAAAGCAAAGTATTACGTGCATGCTCCTATGGGGATAGATTGGTAGGAAAAGACCTTCGCTCGTCCCCGACCGCCACTCATAAGGAAGACAATAAATAAATAAATCATGCTCCGACTTCATCACATAACGGTTCACCATACGTGCATGCTACGAGAATCACAAACTTTAACACAAGTATTCTTTAAATTCACAACTACTCAACTAGGATGACTTTAATATTATCAGCTCCATATCTCAAAAACAATTATCATGTTTCAATCTTTTCTTAGTATTCAACACACTCAAAATAAAGTTTCACAAATCTTGAATACCAAGCATTTTATTATTAAGCAAATTACCATGCTATTAAGAGACTCTCAAAATAATTTAAGTGAATCATGAGAGATCAATAGTTTCTTTAAAACAAATCCACCACTGTGCTCTAAAAGATCTAAGTGAAGCACATAGAGCAAAATTATAACGCTCAAAAGATATAAGTGAAGCACATAGAGCAAAACTACTTAGCTCAAAAGATATAAGTGAAGCGCATAGAGTATTCTATCAAATTTTAATTCATGTATGGCTCTCTCAAAAAGGTTTGTACAGCAAGGATGATTGTGGCGTACTAAGACACAAAGACACAAAGACACAAACAATACAAGACGCTCCAAGCAAAACACATATCATGTTGGTGAATAAAAATATAGCTCCAAGTAAATTACCGATGGAAGTGGACGAAAGAGGGGATGCCTTCCGGGGCATCCCCAAGCTTTGACTTTTTGGTGTCCTTGGATTATCTTGGGGGTGCCATGGGCATCCCCAAGCTTAGGCTCTATACACTCCTTGTTCCATGATCCATCAAAAGAATTCACCCAAAACTTGAAAACTTCACAACACAAAACTCAAAATAGAAAACTCGTGAGCTCCGTTAGCGAAAGAAAACAAAAGACCACTTCAAGGTACTGTAATTAACTCATTCTTTATTTATATTGGTGTTAAACCTACTGTATTCCAACTTCTCTATGGATTATAAACTATTTTACTAACCATAGATTCATCAAAATAAGCAAACAACACACGAAAAACAGAATCTGTCAAAAACAGAACAGTCTGTAGTAATCTGTAGCTAGCGCAAGATCTGGAACCCCAAAAATTATAAAATAAATTGATGGACGTGAGGAATTTATCTATTAATCATCTGAAAAAATAATTAACTAAATAGCACTCTTCAAATAAAAATAACAGCAGTTCTCGTGAGCGCTAAAGTTTCTGTTGTTTAGAGCAAGTTCAACAAGACTTTCCCCAAGTCTTCCCAACGGTTCTACCTGGCACAAACACTAATTAAACACAAAAAAACAACCAAAACAGAGGCTAAATAATTTATTTATTGAATAACAGCAAGTATAAATATTGTGTTGTCTCCCAACAAGAGCTTTTCTTTAAATCCTTAAAGCTAGGCATTGATAATTTTAATGATGCTCACATGAAAGACAAGAATTGAAGCACAAACAAAGCATCATAAAACACGCGACAAACACATCTAAGTCTAACATACTTCCTATGCATAGGCATTTTATAGGCAAACAAATTATCAAGGCAAGCGAAAACTAGCATATGCAAGGAAGCGGAAAGAAACAATAGCAATCTCAACATAACGAGAGGTAATTTAGTAACATGAAAATTTCTACCGCCATATTTTCCTCTCTCATAATAATTATATGTAGGATCATAAGCAAATTCAACAAAATAGCTATGACATAAAATATTTTCAACACACTCCACATGCATGCAAAGTTGACACTCTTCCAAAATAGTGGGATTAACATTAACTAAAGTCATGACCTTTCCAAACCCACTTTTATCAAAAACTTCATAAGATTGAACATTCTCCAAATATGTGGGATCTAAAGTTGACATTCTTCCAAACCCACTTTCAATATTATTTCAAACATTATAATCAATCTCATATTCATCATGGGGTTTAAATAAATTTTCAAGATCATAAGAAGAATCACCCCAATCATGACCATTGCAACAAGTAGTAGACATAGCAAAACTAGCATCCTCGAGCTTAGGGTTTCACATATTATTAGCATAATCGACATCAAGAGAACTCATAATAAAATCATTGCAATCATGTTTTTTATTCAAAGATCTCTCATGAAGCACTTCATCACAATTTTCAGATTTACGGATTTCAGGCAAAAGCTTATAAAGATAATCTAGTGCATCCAAATCACTAGGAATTGATTCATCATAATTGAATCTCTTAAAAAGATTAGCAAGCGGATGAGAATAAATAGATCTTAGGTTCTCTGTTTAGTAATAAATAAACAACTATTCCAACCATACGAGCAAACAAGAAACGGGCGAAAGAGGCAAACAAAGAACGAGAGGGAGGATAGAGAGAGAGAGAGGGCGAATAAAACGGCAAGGGTGAAGAGGGGGAGAGGAAAACGAGAGGCAAATGGCAAATAATGTAATGCGAGAGATAGGGATTGTGATGGGTACTTGGTATGTTGACTTTTGCATAGACTCCCCGGCATCGGCGCTAGAAATCCTTCTTGCCACGTCTTGAGCTTGCGTTGGTTTTCCCCGAAGAGGAAGGGATGATGCAGCAGAGTAGCATAAGTATTTCCCTCAGTTTTTGAGAACCAAGGTATCAATCCAGTAGGAGGCCACGCTCAAGTCCCTCGTACCTGCACAAAGCGATAGCTACTCGCAACCAACGCGATTAGGGGTTGTCAATCCCTTCACGGTCACTTACGAGAGTGAGATCTGATAGATATAATATTTTTGGTATTTTTGGTATAAAGATGCAAATTAAAAAGTAAAAGCAAAGCAAGATTAAAGTGATGGAGATTGATATGATGAGAATAGACTCGCGGGCCATAGGTTTCACTAGTGGTTTCTCTCAAGATCATAAGTATTCTACGGTGGGTGAACAAATTACTGTTGAGCAATTGACAGAATTGAACATAGTTATGAGAATATCTAGGCATGATCATGTATATAGGCATCACGTCCGTGACAAGTAGACCAAAACGATTCTGCATCTACTACTATTACTCCACTCATCGACCGCTATCCAGCATGCATCTAGAGTATTAAGTTAAAAACAGAGTAACGCCTTAAGCAAGATGACATGATGTAGAGAGATAAATTCATGCAATATGAAATAAACCCTATCTTGTTATCCTTGATGGCAACGATGCAATACGTGCCTTGCTGCCCCTTCTGTCACTGGGAAAGGACACCGTAAGATCAAACCCAAAGCTAAGCACTTCTCCCATGGCAAGAACTATCAATCTAGTTGGCCAAACCAAACGGATAATTCGAAGAGACTTGGAAAGATAACCAATCATACATAAAAGAATTCAGAGAAGATTCAAATATTATTCATAGATAGACTTGATCATAAACCCATAATTCATCGGTCTCAACAAACACACCGCAAAAAGAAGATTACATCGAATAGATCTCCACAAGAGAGGGGGAGAACTTTGTATTGAGATTCAAAGAGAGAGAAGAAACCATCTAGCTACTAAATATGGACCCGAAGGTCTGAGGTAAACTACTCACACTTCATCGGAGGGGCTATGATGATGTAGAAGCCCTCCGTGATGACGGCCCTCTTCTGGCGGAGCTCCGGAACATGCCCCAAGATGGGATCTCGTGGATACAGAAAGTTGTGGCGGTGGAATTAGGTTTTTGGCTCCTGTTCTGATCGTTTGGGGGTACGTAGGTATATATAGGAGGAAGGAGTACGTCGGTAGAGCACCGAGGGGCCCACGAGGCAGGGGGGCGTGCCCTAGGGGGGCGCCCCCCACCCTCGTGACCTCCTCTTTGACTCCTTGGAGTAGGGTCCAAGTCTCCTGGATCACATCCGGTGAGAAAATCACGTTCCCGAAGATTTTATTCCGTTTGGACTCTGTTTGATATTCCGTTTCTTCGGAACACTGAAATAGGCAAAAAACAGCAATTCTGGGCTGGGCCTCCGGTTAATAGGTTAGTCCCAAAAATAATATAGAAGTGGAAAATAAAGCCCAATATAGTCCAAAACAGTAGATAATATAGCATGGAGCAATCAAAAATTATAGATACGTTGGAGATGTATCATGCACAACATGGAAGGCCTGCCGTTCATGAAGCATGGTTGTGTCTTTAGTGCGCACCGCCGGATGAACGACATGCTGGGACACGCTTTCCCTGATTTATGCCGCTCCAGCTTGGATGAGTCTCCATCGTGTGGAACCGGACTAGAAAGCTGCGACAATGATTCCCGTTGCCCACCGCTATGGATCGTGCCATCCATGAAGAACACCTGGGACTAGAACCTGGAGGAGGACATGTAGCCCATCTATAACGTGTATGTGGAGTACGGTAATTGTGAACGGTAGCGCTGTGAATATATGTAGACTAGTCGTGCACAAATTTATCACATGAGTTGGAGATGAACTTGTGTGGCATACTGGCATTTGTCCTTTGGAATTTATTACTAGTAAATGTGTTATGTGTACGTGCAACTTGTGTGGTTGTTGCACGGGCTCCAACACACTCTTTGAGAAAAAAAGGTGGCACAACTTTGGATATACGTGACGTGGCGGCATCATACAGTAGCATTGTTCGCTATAGTTGTACTAGTACACTCGTACTAGGGCGACAACTCCTATAAAACCTTGCGCTTGGCTCTTTGCCTCTTCGGGAGGTTCAACAGTTTGTACTCGTGTGAACCTTGCACTTGGCTCTTTGCCTCTTCGGAAGGTCCAACAATGATGATACTACAGTACAATATGCTTCTAGCAATCTGACACCGATTGAACTGCTGCACGTCCACCGCGAGGGTGACGGCGAGGGAGAGGGAGAGGGAGAGGGAGAGGGCGCTATAGTCAAAACCCTCTCCTCGTCCTGTGAACCATCGCGCGCGTGGGCGAGGGAGAGGCGTAGTAAGCAAACTTCTCCTCGTTCGGCGAGTTGACGGGACACATCAAAGCAGTACTAGTACTACTAGTAGTAGTAGTCCATACTGCGTCCTTTCCGATTAATACGGCTTAATTTGAAACGAGAAAAATACACTGGCGGTCAACGTATGTAACAACACGCTCTTTACGGTCACTATATATAGTTTTGCGGCGATTATGCAATCACTAGCTCATCGTAGAGCACCGTATTGCACCCTACTGACCGGCCACATAGTCGACGTGGCACTTTGTTGACTGGTTAAATTGTCACCTGGTTTCTGGGTCCCACCTGTCAGTTGGCAGAGCAAAGAAATCAGTTAAACAAAACTTTACGCAGGTGCGACACGAGTCCAACCCTTGCGCGCGAACCGCCCTGGCTGTGTATGTGAGTGCATGCACGTGTCCTCCCTCGGTCTTCCAACAAAGAGTGTACTACATGATGTACATCTACACTTCCAATGTGTTTAGCCTTTAATCTAAATCGATATTGATTGACTAATGCACGAACTTGTGCTGTAGGTATAGGCTACATGTCTATCCTTAATTACATCATGCAACAACCTTCATTTAATCTTCTTATCTCAATGGTCGCATGCACACATAAGTCTGCTACTTTTGGGCGTTAATTATGCCCTGGTCAATGTGTAAATCTCTAAATGTACAGTCTTTCACGGACATAGGGAGTAGGTTGAGCACTTGAGCGTGAGCGTGTGTGTTGCGTCGTGTGCTGTGTGCCGCATGGGTGCGTGAGTGTTGCGCGCGTCCATGTGTACGTGTGAGTGTTGCATGTTGCATGCATGCATGCATTGTAGCGACCAGACCTCAAACAGTCTGATCTCTGTGCTCCGGTGTTATCCCTTGATCAGTAATGCTGACACCACACAGTACTCGGAGGATTTATAGCAGTGTAGCAATCACACACTTATTACATCGAGTGTCTCAAAAGAGAACTTATGGCAATAAATATGGCTTAAGGCCATCTAATAACGATAACAACAGAAGGCTTGGAAGATAAGTGAGTCCATCATCTCCAACGGCATCACTGAGTATAGAACCACGACCTAAAAACTCCTTAATCGTCGTCTGAAAAGTCTGCAACATTAACGTTGCATCCCGAAACGGGTCAGCACATGGAATATGCTGGCAAGGTAACACATAGAGAGTAATGGAATGAAACAGCTACACTATATGCATATTTGGCTGGTGGAAAGCTCTATGGTCACAGTTTTGCGTAAAGCCAAATTTTCCCTACTTCAAAGGAATAAATTTATTTAATTATCATGGTAGTTGTTAAACATTGAGAATGGTTGACAGCATTCTCAATCCCAATTAAACATCATCATTAAAAAAACCCAACAAAATTTAATTTAGAGTAACATGTTAAGATTCACAGATAATCCAGGTACAAGATACTCAAGATGTCCATAACCGGGGACACGGCTAACCATGATTAGTTTATTACACTCTGCAGAGGTTTGCGCACTTTTCCCCACAAGACTCGACCGCCTCCGTTTGGTTTCTCGCACTACACGGTGTTTGAGAAGACGGATGACCGAGACATAGTCTTTCAGAAGCGCTAGCACCTTACGATCGGGTAGACCGTACCATCTACATCCCCTACATCTGCTAGTCTACCACTGTAAGAGTTCGCACAACTTAGTCAACTATGCTAGAGCCCATAATAGCTTGTGGCTGCACACGGAAGTTTCTAGCATAAATAATCTCATGATCCCTTTGAGCCTGGGTGGCGGTCCAAAAGAAAAACAGGCAAGTCCTGGAATACCCAGGTGCCTCAGTTCACCCAGATGTGTGTTTAAGTTGCCACCTTAGATAAACCATTAATTAACAATACTCACATCTGTCATGGATTTCACTCACCCAATCCACGTCTACTAGCATAGCATGGCAAAATAAGCAAATGTAGAAGTAACTCCCAAAGGTTTGATAGTAAACAAGTAATAGGTTCTACCTCAACTACTTCCCATCCCACAATTTAATTAGATCCTAATCATGCAAGGTGTGAGGTTTGATCTAATGCAATAAAACTGGGTAGTAGAAAAGGTATGATCAAAGTGTTACTTGCCTTGCTGATGATCCGGGAAACCTAACGATTCGAAGTAACAGGCGGCGCACTCCGGGTATTCTATCACAGACAAACAAACAAGCATACAATAAGTACTCATGTAATGCACAGGGAAAACTCAAATAAGAGATCTAACCAGAAGGTTCATCTTAAGAACTCCGGTTGGCAAAAAGAATCAAATCGAACGAAGCAACGAAAATCAAACAGCGAAAGAAAACACTTCGTTCTAGTAATCTGGATCTAGGGAAAATTTTACAGTAGCAAAAACTTGTTTAAGTGGGTTAAACGGATAGAGGGTTTCGAGACGAAACTCTAGGCGCTTGAATCGCCTAATTCTAATAAACGAGCGAAAAGTTATACTAAATCGAAAATCGGATCAGGAATCGCGATCAGAAAATCGCGGATTTAATCCGAGAAAAAGAAAAACGACGAATGCTCGCTAAATTAAATAAACTGGAAAAACCGATCTATTAAAAAACTGAATCTAATAAACCGACGAAAACCGATTGTTTTTTAAAAACGATGGCACGGAAGTCGAGGCGCGGCGAACCTCGGCGGCGGGATCCGGCACGGCGGCAGCGGCGGCGGCGGGCGGCGGCGGCGCGGGTTCCCCGGGGCTGGGCCTCGGCTTATAAAGGCCTCCTCGGGCCGGAGTCCTAGTCGGACACGGCCCGTAGGTCGGTTCGTTTTTTTAATTTATTTCGCTCGGAAGAAAAATAAAAAGAAATACTAAACGGACTCCAGAAATTCCGAAATAAATTTTCACGGGCTTCTAAAATCAAGCCGCACAAGGTGAACATTTATTTGGGACCTAAATGCAATTTTGAAAAACGCACATTTTTCCTAAATTCAAATAAAACACCGAAAAACTCCGAAATAAAATCTTATTTGATTTTATTATTAAATCCTCAATATTTCTTTATTTTGGGAAAGTCATTTTATTCCCTCTCTCATATTTTTGTAATAGAAATAATTGATGATAAAATAAATAAAAGCAAATGATCCTATTTTCAAAATTTGAGAAAACCCAAATTTGAAAATAACGAAATCCCCAACTCTCTCCGTGGGTCCTTGAGTTGCGTAGAATTTTCTAGGATCAACCAAAATGTAAAATAAAATATGATATGCATTGATGATCTAATGTATAACATTCCAAATTGAAAATTTGGGATGTTACAAACCTACCCCCCTTAAGATGAATCTCGCCCTCGAGATTCGGGTTGGCTAGAAAATAGGTGAGGGTGGTCCTTGAGCAAATCTTCCTCTCGTTCCCAGGTGGCTTCATCCTCTGTGTGATGGCTCCGTTGAACTTTGTAAAACTTGATAACCTTGGTGCGAGTGACTCGACTGGCAAACTCGAGGATCTTAATTGGTTTCTCCTCGTAGGTCAAATCGTTATCCAACTGAATAGTTTCCAAAGGCACTGTGTCTCTCAACGGTATGTCAGCCATCTTCGCGTGACATTTCTTCAACTGGGAAATGTGGAACACGTCATGAACTCCTGACAATCCTTCGGGCAATTTCAACTTGTAGGCCACTTCTCCCATACGCTCCAAAACTCGATATGGTCCTACAAATCGTGGCGCTAGCTTTCCTTTAACTCCGAAACGCTTTGTTCCCCGAAGTGGAGATACTCGAAGATAAGCTCTATCTCCGACTTCGTAAACTGTCTCCTTGCGTTTAGAATCTGCATAACTTTTCTGTCTGGACTGGGCTATCTTGAGCCTATCGCGAATCAACTTCACCTTCTGTTCAGACTCTTTAATCAAGTCAGGTCCAAACAACTGGCGGTCTCCAACTTCGTCCCATGACAACGGTGTCCTGCACCTCCTTCCATACAAGGCTTCGAAAGGGGCCATCTTTAAACTGGTTTGATAACTATTGTTGTAAGAGAACTCTGCATATGGCAAATTATCGTCCCAACTAGATCCAATCTACCGCACAAGCTCTCAGCATATCCTCCAAAATCTGATTGACTCTCTCGGTCTGTCCATCTGTCTATGGATGAAAAGCTGTACTGAATTCTAGCCTGGTACCCAAAGTTTCGTGCAACTACTTCCAGAACTTTGAGGTAAACTGGGTTCCTCTATCCGATATGATACTCCTTAGAACTCCATGCAGACATACGATCCTGGTCATGTATATCTTTGCCAACTTAGCACTGGTGTAAGTGGTCTTTACTGGGATGAAATGAGCTACTTTCGTCAATCGATTGACTACAACCCAAATTGAGTCATAGCCTGAACGAGTCCTGGGCAATCCCATGATAAAATCCATGCCTAGCTTATCCCACTTCCATTCGGGTATTGGCAATGGTTGTAACAATCCTGCTGGCTTCTGATGCTCTGCCTTTACTCTCTGACATACATCACAAACTGCTACATACTCCGCAATATCCTTCTTCATTCCGGTCCACCAGAAAATGTCCTTCAAATCCAAATACATCTTGGTATTTCCTGGGTGAATCGAATATGGTGAATCGTGTGCCTCTTGCAAAATCAACTTCCTGATCTCCGGATCATTGGGCACATAAACGCGGTCTTCAAACCATAGGGTGTCATGCTCATTCTCACGAAATCCTTTCACTTTTCCTTTGCTCAGTTTCTCCTTAATAGCGGCAATTTCTTTGTCGGTCTTCTGAGCTTCCCTGATTCTATCCATCAATGTAGACTGAATCTCTAGTGCTGCTACATAGCCTCTTGGAACTATTTCCAAACATAGTTCATGAAGATTTTCTGCTAACTCCTTGGGTATTTCTCCCGTCATTAATGTATTGACATGGCTCTTACGGCTTAATGCGTCAGCTACTACATTAGCCTTTCCGGGGTGATAATGCAATTTCATATCATAATCCTTGATGAGCTCCAACCATCTCCTTTGTCTGAGATTCAATTCCTTCTGTGTGAAAATGTACTTCAAACTCTTATGATCTGTGTACACCTCACAATGATTTCCAATGAGGAAATGTCTCCATGTTTTGAATGCATGCACTACGGCTGCTACTCCAAATCATGCATGGCATAATTCAACTCATGAGGCTTCAGTTGTCTTGAGGCGTATGAAACAACTCTCCCTTCCTGCATAAGTACTGCTCCAAGTCCTCGACGTGAAGCGTCGCAATACACCTCATAGTCCTTGGTTTGATCTGGCAAAATCAACACTGGTGAGGTAACCAAACGTTTCTTCAATCCTGGAAACTAGCCTCACATTCCTCTGTCCATATGAACTTGGTATCCTTCTTCAACAGCTCCGTCATAGGCTTCGCAATTTTTGAGAATTCTCAATGAATCTCCAGTAGTATCCTGCGAGTCCAAGAAAACTCCGGATCTCTCCAACGGTAGTTGGTGCTTCCCACTTGGTTACGGTATCTACTTTGGTGGGATCAACTGCTATACCTTCTCCAGATATAACGTGTCCGAGGAATCCTACTTCCTTCAACCAAAACTCACATTTGCTAAACTTGGCATATAATTGATGCTCTCTGAGCTTTCCAAGTACCAAACGCAAATGCTCCTTATGCTCCTCTTCATTCTTCGAATAAACCAGGATATCATCAATGAACACTACGACGAACTTATCCAAAAACTCCATAAAAACTTTGTTCATCATGTTCATAAAATAGGCAGGTGCGTTAGTCAAACCAAATGACATAACGGTATACTCGTACAGCCCATACCTGGTGGTAAAAGCTGTCTTCAGAATATCCTGTTCTTGAATCTTCAACTGGTGGTATCCTGATCATAGATCGATCTTGGAAAATACCTTAGCTCCTTGTAATCGATCAAACAAATCATTAATCATTGGTAGTGGGTACTTGTTCTTGATCGTTACTTCATTCAATCCTTGATAATCAACAACCATCCTTAACGATCCATCCTTCTTTTCCACTAGAAGTACTGGCGATCCCCAAGGCGAAGAACTTGGGCGAATATATCCCTTATCCAGTAACTCCTTAATCTGCTTCTTAATTTCCACCAAATCCTTTGCTGGCATCCTATATGGTCTCTTTGATATTGGCCCTGTGCCTGGCAATAGCTCAACCAAGAACTCAATATCTCTATCCGGTGGCATGCCTGGCAACTCTTCTAGAAATACTTCAGGGAAATCCCTTACCACTGGTACTTCCTCCTGCACAACTCCTGTTATGCAATTTACTTGGGTCCTCTTTGGCACATGTCAGGATACATACTTGATCCTTCTCCCTTCTGGTGTGGTAAGCAAAATTGACTTACTAGCACATTCAATATTCCCTTCATACTTTGATAATCAATCCATGCCTAATATCACATCCAATCCTTGAGATTCCAATACTATTAGGTCTGAGGGAAAAACATAGTTACCAATCCTTAATGGTAACCGATCACACCATAGACTAGCCACATACTCTGCTCCAGGCGAGGTTACTAACATGGGTGACCTAAGGGCTTGGGTTGATAGGTTATACTTATCCACAAATCCCCTTGAGATGTATAAATGCGATGCACCAATATCAAAAAGAACAAGTGCAATAAATGATTTAACCAAAAACTTACCTATTACTGCATCGGGCTGAGCTTCAACCTCCTCCATGCTAACGTGGTTCACCTGTCCCCTGTTGAAAGGGTTCGGCTTCTTCCCAGAACTTCCATTGCCATTCTGGCCTTCAGGACATTCATTGGCATAATGTCCGGTCTTCTGACACTTAAAGCAAGTGACTTGGCTCAGGTCCTTCTTGGCTGGGGTTGATGGGTTGGTGCGATTCTGGCCGTTGCTTCCTCTATTGCCATTACCATTCTTGGTGCCATTGTGATTGTGCGAGCTACCTCCTCCATGGGTATGTTGAAAATGTCCTCCCGGTCTAGGGGTAAAACGTGGCTTCTGCTGAGCTCCTGAGGTGTACTTTCCTTGTCCATACTTCCTCTTGTGATTCTCAATTTGCTGCTGCTTCCCTTCAATCATAAGAGCACGATATACCAACTCCTGGTAGTTGTTCAAGGTTGCTACCATCAACTGCATGCTCAACGCATCATTCAGTCCTTCCAGAAACTTCTCCTGCTTAGCTGCATCCATAGCGACGTCATCTGAGGCATAACGTGCTAACTTACTAAAGTCCTCCACATACTGACCAACTGTCCGTCCTCCTTGGCGCAAGTTGCGAAACTCACGCTTCTTCATGGCCATAGCTCCTGCTGAAACATGGGCAGTATGAAAGGCTTGCTGAAACTGGTCCCATGTGACAGTGTCGACAGGGAAAGTGGCTGTGAAATACTCCCACCATGATGCTGCGGGTCCTTCAAGCTGATGTGCGGCAAACTTCACTTTCTCCGCATCTGTGCATCCTGCTGTGGTCAACTCTCTAGCTGTCTTGCGGAGCCAATCATCTGCTACTATTGGCTCGGTGCTACTGGAAAACACCGGCGGATTCAGCCTAAGAAAACGGGCTAAGTGATCCACAGGTGGTGGTGGTGGTGGGTTGTTGTTGTTGTTCCCCTGATTCTGATTCTGGACTAGCAACTGCATCAATGTGTTCTGCTGCTGGATCAACTGGGTGAGCTCCGGTGGAAAGGTCCGGGGTCACGTCTCGGAGGCATCTGAGGGTTTTAGAAAAGATGAGATATAAGAATAGAGGGGGTCTAAAGAGAAAACACTACCCATATGCTCATGAGGCAAAAGCAAACAATTCACTTCATTCAATCAAACAAGGGCATACAATCGATCTATCTATCGCAAAAGTGCTCGGACTACTATATTTACATGGTGGACTACTACTACTGATGAGGTGGTCTACTAGAAATATTCTTCGGTTGCAGACTCCATGATATCTGCTGCAGCTTCATCAACATAATCATCATCGCTACTATCTGGTTCCGAGTCGGTGCCATCGATGATGATGTAGTCTTCCGGACTAATCTCCTGGGGTTCTTCGTCTTCATCTACTGGCGTAGGGCCTCCCATAAATATTCCAATCTTCTTGATCATGTCGTCATTATTCTCCACCAATACTTCAATTTCCTCTTCATAATCTTCACGTGTAGCCTTGAGTTCTTCCTCCAGTTCCTTGATTCTAGTCTTAGCCTTCTTCAGATCTATCATGTCGGCGCACATTTGGTTCTCCTGTCATCGAATGTGCTGGTTTAACTCCTGGATAAAAGCCGCAATTGATCTATCCTTCCTGGTGCTGATCATCTCCCAGTGTTCATCTCGGCGCCCACAAATCTGGTAGATAGTTTCCTTCAGATCCTTGCGGTAGACTTCTCCAATGCGTCCCATGGCGATGTGAGCTGCCATGCTCTTTCCTAGACTCCAAGTTGGTGCATCAAAAGAAAACTCTATGGGCTCAGTGACTGGCATGAACGTCATTCCTGGAACTTGAACTTGAATCATCCAGCGCTCTTCTTCAGGTAAAGTGGCGTTGTAGGTTCCTGTGAAACTTGGTACTCCTATGTTCAGGTATCTAGTGACTTCCTTCAAGTGACGTCCAAAGGGTGTATCTTCATCAGGTTGCGTGAACTTGTTCCTTGCATCCGCCATCCTAAAAGAGTAGAAAACATGAGAAGTCAGAAGAGAAGAGAGCGAATAGTGATCTAGGTCTTTAGCTTAGTGGTCGTGTCCTGCAGTCAGCGTGTGCTCTGATACCATCTCTGTAGCGACCAGACCTCAAACAGTCTGATCTCTGTGCTCCGGTGTCATCCCTGGATCAGTCATGCTGACACCACACAGTACTCGGAGGATTTATAGCTGAGTATCAATCACACACTTATTACATCGAGTGTCTCAAAAGAGAACTTATTACAATAAATATGGCTTAAGGCCATCTAATAATGATAACATTGGAAGGCTTGGAAGATAAGTGAGTCCATCAACTCCAACGGCATCACTGAGTATAGAACCACGACCAAAAATTCCTTAATCGTCGTCTGAAAGGTCTGCAACATTAACATTGCAGCCCGAAACGGGCCAGCACATGGAATATGCTGGCAAGGTAACACATAGGGAGTAATGGAATGAAACAGCTATACTATATGCATATTTGGCTGGTGGAAAGCTCTATGGTTACAGTTTTGCGTAAAGCCAATTTTTCCCTACTTCAAAGGAATAAATTTATTTAACTATCATGGTAGTTGTTAAACATTGAGAATGGTTGACAGCATTCTCAATCCCAATTAAACATCATCATTAAACAAAACCCAACAAAATTTAATTTAGAGTAACATGTTGAGATTCACATGATAATCCAGGTACTAGATACTCAAGATGTCCATAACCGGGGACACGGCTAACCATGATTAGTTTATTACACTCTGCAGAGGTTTGCGCACTTTTCCCCACAAGACTCGATCGCCTCCGTTTGGTTTCTCGCACTACACGGTGTTTGAGAAGACGGATGGCTGAGACATAGTCTTTTAGAAGCGCTAGCACCTTACGATCGGGTAGACCGTACCACCTACATCCCCTACATTTGCTAGTCTACCACTGTAAGAGTTCGCACAACTTAGTCAACTATGCTAGAGCCCATAATAGCTTGTGGCTGCACACAGAAGTTTCTAGCATGAATAATCTCATGATCCCTTTGAGCCTGGGTGGCGGTCCAAAAGAAAAACAGGCAAGTCCTGGAATACCCAGGTGCCTCAATTCACCCAGATGTGTGTTTAAGTTACCACCTTAGATAAACCATTAATTAACAATACTCACATCCGTCATGGATTTCACTCACCCAATCCACATCTACTAGCATAGCATGGCAAAATAAGCAAACGTAGAAGTAACTCCCAATGGTTTGATACTAAACAGGTAATAGGTCCTACCTCAACTACTTCCCATCCCACAATTTAATTAGATCCTAATCATGCAAGGTGTGAGGTTTGATCTAATGCAATAAAACTGGGTAGTAGAAAAGGTATGATCAAAGTGTTACTTGCCTTGCTGATGATCTGGGAAACTAACGATTCGAAGTAACAGGCGGCACACTCCGGGCATTTTATCGCAGACAAACAAACAAGCATACAATAAGTACTCATGTAATGCACAGGGAAAACTCAAATAAGAGATCTAACCAGAAGGTTCATCTTAAGAACTCCGGTTGGCAAAAAGAATCAAATCGAATGAAGCAACGAAAATCAAACGGCGAAAGAAAACACTTCGTTCTAGTAATCTGGATCTAGGGCAAATTTTACAGTAGCAAAAACTTGTTTAAGTGGGTTAAACGGATAGAGGGTTTCGACATGAAACTCTGGGCGCTTGAATCGCCTGATTCCGATAAACGCGCGAAAAGTTATACTAAATCGAAAATCGGATCAGGAATCGCGATTAGAAAAATCGCGGATTTAATCCGAGAAAAAGAAAAATGACGAACGCTCGCTAAATTAAATAAACCGGAAAAACCGATTTATTTTGAAAAAACCGAATTTAATAAACCGACGAAAACCGATCGGTTTTTTTAAACGATGGCACGGAAGTCGAGGCGCGACGAACCTCGGCGGCGGAGGCGGCGGCGGGCGGCGGTGCGGGTTCCCCAGGGCTGGGCCTCGGCTTATAAAGGCCCCCTCGGGCCGGAGTCCTAGTCGCACACGGCCCGTAGGTCGGTTCATTTTTTTAATTTATTCCGGTCGGAAGAAAAATAAAAAGAAATACTAAACGAACTCCAAAAATTCTGAAATAAATTTTCACGGGCTTTTAAAATCAAGCCGCACGAGGTGAACATTTATTTGGGACCTAAATGCAATTTTGAAAAACGCACATTTTTCCTAAATTCAAATAAAACTCCGAAAAACTCCGAAATAAAATCTTATTTGATTTTATTATTAAATCCTCAATATTTCTTTATTTTGGGAAAGTCATTTTATTCCCTCTCTCATATTTTTGTAATAGAAATAATTGATGATAAAATAAATGAAATCAAATGATCATATTCTCAAAATTTGAGAAAACTCAAATTTGAAAATAACAAAATCCCCGACTCTCTCCGTGGGTCCTTGAGTTGCGTAGAATTTTCTAGGATCAACCAAAATGCCAAAATAAAATATGATATGCATTGATGATCTAATGTATACCATTGCAAATTGAAAATTTGGGATGTTACATGCATGCATGGGGCTTACTCCCTCCCATTGACATGTCCATTTGGCTATAGATTTCAACAAGTGACTAGGTACGGAGCAAAATGAGTGAAGTGAGCGTAGAGGCATAGGGATACTGTAGAAAGGAAGTCCTCACGATCCATTTATTCCCCATCTCGGTCAGAGAGAACTATTCAACTAGTCTTAGCAGTGAAGTGACAATACACACTGCAGCAGATGGGGCACGTAATTAATAAGCTGAACCAGCATGTTGGTGTTACTAAATCAGTCGGTTATGTTTGGTAGTCTCAAGTGATTGAAAGCATGCACAACCCACATATCTTATTGGTTGATATGCCATAAAACAAAAAACAAGAAGGGAGTTAATGTACGGTGCCTAAGTGTTTTGGGATTATTTGGTTTTCGTAAGGTGATTTACACACCTAGACGGAGGGAGTAGTAGAATTGAGATTGAATGCACTTTCTTCCCCGTCTTTCACTCTTCTTCCTCCTCTCTTCCGCATCGTCGACCGCACACCATTTACCCCCGCTCACTGCTCGCCCGCCCGTGCCATCTTCCTTGGTAGCTCACGCGTACCATATCCCCCTGCTCACTGCTCGGCCACACGAGGAGAAGCTTCTTCGCTCGCCCGCCCGAATCCACTTCCCCGCTGGCTCGCAGGCACCGAAAACCCCAATGGCAGAACTGACTGACACGCAGAGCCGCGATTGGAATTCCCTCCCCGATGTTCTCTTGGAGCAAATATGTAGTCGTATGGACATACTCAGCACCGTCCGTCTGGCCGCATGCTCGGTGTCTTTGTACCGTCTACTCGTCTGCAACTGGCCAGCTCTTTTCAAGACTCCCTGCTTGCTGATGCCCGATCCTCGCAGGTGGCCCAGACACCGACTTGACGATCCTACGGAGGTTGTCGTGGTGTCCCTCGACATGCTACTACTACCCGTCCACCTGTCCTTCATGCGCGGCCACTACTGGGGGGCATGAAGGCCAACTAGATCATCCTCATCCACCACACCGGTAGTCCGTGGCGTCTTGTGGATATCTACACCCAGCGAGAGATCACCCTTCCATCATTGGATACCACCGCCATCGAGCCTTGCGGCCCGCCGGACACTCCTGCCTACTACGCACGAGACACGTCAAGCTTTTGTCTCGACCTCTGTTTGCAGAAAGTTGTAATCTGCGAAGTGCCCACACCATCAGAAGACTACATGGATTACAAGCTCATTGCCTTGTTCAACAAGGGATTAGTCTATCTGGAATCCGGTCGCCATACATGGTTATGGCTCATCATCAGTCCTATTGAGGAAACATTTCTGTCTGATGCTATAGTGCACGATGGCATCGTTTACGCGGTCGACGCACAGATTGGCTACCTATATTGGTGGAATCTATCATCGTGTAATTGTTCTTCTCATCTCATCTTTACCTTATGAATACGACTGTCTGTTCATTTGTTACAAATTTAGAATGCATGGCATGTCTATAACCTCATTTCCTAGATTTTTATGACCACACATGTTATTGTTAGAGTTGATATGAGAGCAATTGGCATCTAATGATTGTTAGAATACATATTATGAGCATAACATCATGATTGCTATATGTTACTCTCATTTACAAGATTTTTATAACAACGCATGTTATTGCTTAGAGTTGATATGAGAACAGTAGTAGTAAGTGCTATGGTAGAATATGAGTAGGTGCTGTCATAGCTGTTTTCCTCTCATTGTTACATGATGTTTGAACCATGACATATTGCTAGAATATGAAAGCCATTGGCTTATTTTTTTAACTTGGGGTATGATTATGACCACGGCATTGCAATTCTCTGTCTATGATACGTGTCACTGTTATAATAATCTTAATTCCACACATAGTCTGAACATGATTGTTTATTTGTGTCCTTTTGGTCTCCAATTTGAATTGTTGCAGCAGACGCAAATGCGCTGGCCTTCATGATTCCAGGACCTGGAATCATACCAAACGATGGGTGGTGGTTTATCGCTCGTTCAGCTGATGGCGGTCATTTGATGCTCATTCGCACGTACCAAATTGACCAAACCATTACATCAAACCACATGCAGTACAATGCATGGGGCGTTCGTGAGATTGATGGCTATGGCTGCTTCGTGTTCGAGAAAGATCCCAGCTCCGTTGGGCTAGGCGTATTCAACTGGAGGCGGTTTACAGCCTCAATAACCACTCCTTGTTCCTCGGGCTCAATTATCCGATAATCCAACCAATCATCGATCATATCACGGGCGATGATTACTGTGCTATGCAACTTCCATTCGCGAGGGGGGGCTGTGTTTACACATCATACCATGGGTTTCATGAATCACCATATCCAGAGATTCGTCGACACAGCTTGTTGCCAGATAATCTTTAGTGTGTGAAAGGCATCAAGCTTCCATGCAATGGATGGCTTTTGGCCATGTATTCTGCTGCTGTAGCACGACCCTCTTTTGTTGGATATTATGTACTGTTGTTAGTTTGAAGCACTCCTCTGGTTTGAAGGATAGATACCTTCCTGGGATCAAGTGCATCCTAACTCGCCTGCGTAGGATGTATTGATAATGATGATGAAGATGATGTGCAGAAGCCATATAGATATATATCAGTTAGGCTTCAAGTGCGTACTTATTAGTTAAACCTATGTATAAATCGTGACACTAAATACGACTAGTAAGTAGTACAGTAGCAGTACTAGTATACGTCGGTCAAATTATTCATCATGTCCACATATTGAATTGACGTGACAACACGCTGCGCGTGAGGTGACACAAGAATCCCGGTGGCGTGTTCAGGTATTCTGGACTTCAGATTTGGAGTACCACTTATCTGTCGAAATCTTTCATCATTCACTTAAAACAGTCGATTGATCATACATTGAGTACCATATAACTGGAGTTACCGATGCAAGTTGAAGAAGGATTGGCCCGTGCTGCCGGCAGGCGTCAAGTTCGATCCCACGGATCAGGAGCTGATCGAGCACCTTGAGGCCAAAGTGAGTGCTGACAGCGCGAGATTTCAGTCTCTCATCGATTTGTTCATACCAACCATCAACATGGAGCACGACATATGTTACACCCAACCCGAGAAACTTCCAGGTAAGACACCGATCAGCCGTCTACTTGCACAAACATATTCCTTTGTTTATAGCTCTATTTTTCTTTTTAGACGCAGACCTGGTGAAGCAATTACAATTTGACAGTTAATAAAAAGTGAAACAAGTGACTGCAACATGCCAAAGATGTTACGAAAATGCCAACTAGGTACACTAAAACATGTATTCCACAATACTGCAGGTATCACACTGAGTGGCCTAAGGAAGCATTTCTTCCAGCGCAATTCCAGGGCGTTCAAAAGGGGCGTGTGGACGCGTCGCAAGATACAGTCGGAGTGCGGCATGCATGCGATGTGGCACAAGACCGGCAATACCTTGCCGGTGATGGTCAACGGCCGGCAGACGGGCAACAAAAAAGGTTCTGGTGCTGCACACCAACAAGAACTTCGACCAGCAGAGGACCAACTGGGTGATGCACCAGTACCACCTCGGGGACCTGGAGCAAGAGAAGGAGCGGGAGCTGGTCCTCTGCAAGATTTTCTACTAGACGAACACTAGGGCCAGGAGTAAAAAGATTATAAGTTAGTTTGGTATTGGTAGTTGTACTACCTTGTCGTTCGCAAGTTGGTATTGTTGTTAACGATCTTTTGGTATGAACTTGCATTTGCTTCCAACCATCATGCTGAGGGTCGACGTGGATATAAAGCTGAATCATTTGTTTCGAAATGAATTTTCAGGCACCTGATTTTTATTTGATGGGTAGCATAAGCACCCGCCGTTCGAATTCCCAGTTCTCCGATTTTTTCGAAACAAGTGCATGCACTTATTATCACGATAAAAAAACAATATCCGTGATGCATCCCAGTTATCAGTCTGTACTTGCAGAATTCTCTCGTTTATTGAGCACGTATATTGTTTTTTCAGCTCGAGCAAGTTTCAACTGGGCTGTACATTGCCCAGGGTTGTTCTGTTTTTAACAGGCCCATCCCATGACGACAACGGGGCACAAAGATCCAGCAGGTATCTACTGGCCTCTGGCCTGCCAGCGTTAGTTATATTTTGTCTTACAACATCCACAGGCAGTTTTTTTTACTGAATCAAACACACAGCCCAGTTCTATTTTCCTCTTGAAACGCATGTCCTACATCCGTTTTCTAATCTCTACCTATAGTTTTACTAGTTCATATACACGTATCATTATATTGAAAACACATAAAATTCCCTTTTCATATTTACATCCTTATTTTTGTTGTTTTTTCCCACCCAACGCTGATTTTTTTACCACTGGTTTTCCCTTAAACCAACTAAATTGTCCCACATCTTATTTGCTTACAAAAACAAAACGATTTTTTTGGCAAATCAATAAGTTCTTAAAAAATGTTTATCATTTCGGGATTACAACAGTTCAGACTCCACCGAAATATGCAAAATAAGGTTGGACTTTTTGACCGTGGTCCTGAGCAGAAAATGGGCTATAATAAATTACTTAAGAATTAGCAAATGGGCTGCAAATTATAAAAAAAATAGCAAATGGGCTTTATGTTGGCTGCCACAGATTTGGAGGCTGGCTTGTGGGCCTACTAAGTTCATGCATACACAAGGTTTCTCAAAAAAGAAACTTAGTCAACAATCGACTCTACCAGCGTCAGATCGTTAGATGCCAATCTAACGGCAATCGTGCTTCTTCAGTCTCTGATCTTCCTGCCCCAGCTGCCCAAACCAGCACCGTAGGAACCGCCTGCTCCCATCTCCCGTGGCCGGCAGTGCTGCTGGGAAGGCCTCACGGACCCATCATACTCGCATCCTTGGCCTGTCTATCCCTCTACTCACCCACACCTCCTGTTATTTTCCGACGACGGCAGCCGAACCAGTCAACCCTCATACTCTCCATCGCGTGGGCAGGCACTGCCGTGTCTTCCCTGGCTCCGTGTCGTTCCCTTCGTAGGCCTCACCGTCGTCCACCGCCCTGGTGCTCTCGGCGCGGCGCGGTCAATGATGTCCATCCAACGGCCATAGTGCTTCTTCAACCTCTGGTCTTCTTGCCCCAGCCGCCCAAAGCAGCGCCGGTCGTGCCGCATGCTCCTGACTCCCGTGGCCGGCCGTGCTGCCGCGGAGGCCTCACTGTCCCCATAGTACTCCCACCGCTGGCCAGGCCATCCCTCCACTCACCCACTCCTCCTATTATTCTGCGGCGACGACAGCCTCACACCGCAGCCGAACCAGTGAACCCTCGTACTCCTCTCCGTGTGGGCATCCACTGCTGCGTCTTCCCCAGCTCCGCGTCGTCCCCTTCCTAGGCCTCGCCGTCGTCCACCGCTGTGGTGCTCTCGGCGCGGCGTGGTCAATGTGGTCAACGACCGACTTCCATCGGAAGAGTACTGTACATGGAGAGGCTGACAGCTGGGTCCACGACAGCCGCAAGGAAGTGCCTCCTTATTACGCGCAAAATAATTATTCCTCCACCTGACAGCAGGGACCCACCGGACGGGCCACCAGTATTTCGCGGAAAAAACGTTCCCCCCTGACTCCTGGGACCCACCGGGCGGGCCACCGTATTTCGCGAAAAAAACATTTGCCTCTGACTGCTGGGACCCACCGGACGGACCACAGTATTTCGCGAAAAAAACGTTCCCCCCTGCTGTCAGCTCGAACCCACCGGAAGTGCCTCCTTATTACGCACAGAAAAATGAATACTCCCCTGCTAGCTGGGACCCAACCTGGTGGGAGGCTGACTTGTGGGCCTACTAAGTTGACGAGGATGGAGGGATTTGTCAACTTAGTCAACATGAACGATTCTAGCTCCATTGACCGTACGATGTCCATCCAACGGCCGTAGTGCTTCTTTAACCTCTGGTCTTCTTGCTCCAGCCGCCCAAAGCTGCGCCGGTCGTGCCGCGTGCTCCTGCCTCTCGTGGCCGGCTGTGATGCCGCGGAGGCCTCACCGCCCCCTACTACTCCCACCGCTGGCCCATGCTATCCCTCTACTCACCCACACCCCCTGTTATTCTGCGGCGACGGCAGCCTCACGCGCAGCCGAACCAGTGAACCCTCATACTCCTCTTCGCGTGGGCATCCACTGCCGCGTCTTCCCCGGCTCCGCGTCGTCCGCTTCCTAGGCCTCGCCGTCGTCGACCGCCTTGGTGCTCTCGGCGCGGCGTGGTCAATGTGGTCAACGACCGACTTCCATCGGAAGAGTACTGTACGTGGAGAGGCTGACAGCTGGGTCCATGGCCACAGCCCAGTTTTTTTGTGATTTGCCAAGTAAGTCGCTTTGTCACGCCTGTTGGGCTACAAATCTTTCAAGACGAGGAGAGCTTCATTCCGCTGGCCGAGAAAATGGCCCATCAGTAATGTGAAATGGGCTGCACATTTTTAAAACACATCAAACCGGCAATTAGTTTAAAATATCTTTTTTTTCATTTCGAGATTTTAAATTACATTAATTTTTATACGTGGAGAATTTGTTGGATTTTATATTGATATACATTTATTTTTAAAATTAGTTTGAATGTGAGTCAAAATTTCGGGATTAAAAACAGTTTGGACCGCACCGAAATATGCAAAATTTTGTTAATTTTTTAACCGTGGCCACAATATGGGCTGTAATGCTAACAAAAAGAATATGGGCTCAAAAAAACCTTAAAAATTAGCAAATGGGCTGTAAATTATTAGAAATAATGGCAGATGGGCTGTATGCTGTTTTCCACAGATTTGAGGCTTTCCTAAAAAAAGGTTGATGCACAAGCACTGACTGTTGGATGTCCATCCAACGGCCGTCATGCTTCTTCAATCTCCGCTCTTCCTGCTCCAGCCGCTCAAACAAGCGCCGACGGGACTGCCTGCTCCCTCCTCCCCGCGGCCGGCTGTGCTGCCGCGCAGGCCTCACCGCCCGACCGTACTCCCATCGCTGGCCTAGCCATCCCTCTACTCACCCACACCTGCTGTTATACTCCGGCGACGGCAGACGAACCAGTAAACCCTCTCCGCTTGGGAAACAACTGCCGAGTCTTCCCTGCCTCCGTGTCGTCCCCTTCCTAGGCCTCGCCGTCGTCCACCGCCCTGGTGCTCTCGGCGCGGCGTGGTCAATGTGGTCAACGACCAACATGCATCTGAAGTGGACTGTATGTGGAGAGGCCGACAGCTGGGTCCATGGCCGCACGTAAGGAAATGCCTCCTTATTACGCGCAAAATAATGATTCCTCCCCTGACATCAGGGACCCACCAACAGGGCCTTTGTATTTTGTGAAAAAACGTTACCGTCGCTGACAGCTCGGACCCACCAGCTATATCTTCGCACGCAAGGAAGTGCATCCTTATTACGCTAAAAAATGAATACCCCCTGCTAGCTGGGACCCACCTTGGTGGGAGGCTGACTTGTGGGCCTACTAAGTTGACGGGGACAGAGGGCTTTGTCAACTTAGTCAATATGCACGATTCTAGCTCCAGTGACCGTACGATGTCCATCCAACGGCCGTAGTGCTTCTTCAACCTCTGGTCTTCTTGCTCCAGCCGCCCAAACCAGCGCCGGTCGTGCCTCGTGCTCCTGCCTCCCGTGGCCGGCTGCGATGCGGTGGAGGCCTCACCGCCCCCTACTACTCCCATCGCTGGCCAGGCCATCCCTCCACTCACCCACACCCCCTGTTATTCTGCGGCGACGACAGCCTCACACCGCAGCGAACCAGTGAACCCTCGTACTCCTTTGCGTGTGGGCATCCACTGCCGCGTCTTCCCCGTCGTCGTCCACCGCCCTGGTGCTCTCGGCGCGGCATGGTCAACATGGTCAAGGAACGGCTTCCATCGGACGTGGACTGTACGTGGAGAGGCTGACAGCTGGGTCCACGGCCGCAGCAAGGTAGTGCCTCCTTATTACGTGCAAAATAATTATTCCTCCACCTGACAGCAGGACCCACCGGACGGGCCACCGTATTTTGCAAAAAAAGTTTCCCCCTGACTGCTGAGACCCACCAGCTACATCTTCGCACGCAAGGAAGTGCGTCTGGGCAAAAAAAACAATTTGCCCCCTGACTGCTGGGACCGACCAGCTACATCTTCGCAGGCAAGGAAGTGCGTGACAGTCGGGACCCACCTGGTCGAAGCGTACGTAGCGTTGTCATTCTGGCCGCGAACGTGTACGTACATACTGGTCGATGTAGAGGCGCGCACGTGTCGTAGTAGAGGTGCGCACATGTCGTAGTAGAGGCGCGCACGTAGCATTTACACGTACGTACAACGGCCAGGGTGCAAGAAAGAAAATACAGCCACGTATGTGTACATACGGGCAGGGTCTCGAACGCCTACTCGTGCATACGTACGGCGACGGCTCGTGTACATGGCTGGGTCGGAACGGAGAAACAGGGCCGTCGTCGTGTTCATGGGGAGGCAACAGAATGCGTCGTGTTCATGGGGAGGCAACGGAATGCGTCGTGTTCATCGGGAGGGCTTGGACGGAAAGGCGATGGAAACGAGGCCTGGCGTACCGCAGAATGGAGGAAACAGCCTTGTGTTCGACCGGCCACGTTCGAAACAAGATCCTGTTCATCGGGAGGGGTCTGGCGTACCGCAAAACGGAGGAAACGGACCTCCTACGGTCAAAACGGGGGTCCTATTTGATCGGGAGGGGTGTGGCGTACCGCCAAACGGACGAAACGGACTTGTGTTGGAGCGCTACGGTCGAAACGGAGGTCCTGTTCATCGGGACGGGTGAGGCGTACCGCAAAACGGGACTCCACGGGATACTGTTCATCTCCACCGTCGACCCCCTCCAGCCTCCACGAGCTACTGTTCATCCACCGTCGACCTCCTCCAGCCTCCACCTGCGACTGTTCATCCACGGGCTCCCGTTCATCCAGCCTCCACCGCGCGCTACTCCACCGGCTACTGTTCAACCACCCCTCCACCGTCTACTGTTCATCCAGCCCTCCACACCACGGGGTCCTGTTCAACCACCCCTCCACCGTCTACTGTTCATCCAGCCCTCCACACCACGGGGTCCTGTTCATCCACCCCTCCTCGGGCACCCCTCCAACGTCTACTGTTCATCCAGCCCTCCACCACACCAGGGGGTCCTGTTCATCCAGAGGCAACGCCACTGCTCATTGTTCATCCAACCCCCCCTCAACGCTCACTGTTCATCCCATCAACCAACTTCAGTTAGCAGCAGTAGCGAAGGAATTGCTCGATCGGGTTCAGTTAACAGCCATCGATCGATCGCTCGGGTTCAGTAACGCGTAGCCTGCAGTGCAACCGCTCGGGTTCAGTTAGAGCCCAACGCCTCGCTCGGGTTCAGTTAGAGCAAACGCCTCGCACACATGCGCGTATGTGTACGAGAGAAACGCGCATTGCTCGGCCCCCGACCTCCCACCGTAACCGGGAACTCCCCGAAATTTTCCTCCCCCTTGCTTCTACCATGGTTTTTTCCGTCATGGACGGCCCAAGGAATGTCATGCACCTGCGTCTCCGGCCCGCCCAGGACGAAAAGCCCATTTTCTGTCATGATTTTTTGTCATAGAAGTAGGAGCCCACCACATCTCTGATGATACCTGGTTTTGTCACAATTATTGTCATAGAAGTGTCATATGAATGACAGAAAAAAATTTGTTCGGCCCAAAATGTCACGGATGTGTCTTTTTTTGTAGTGCTGCCTCTCTTCTCTGTTCAAGCAGGAGCTCGCCGCCCCGACCGCCTCGCATCGGCTTGATCCGGACGGGAACCGACCTCGTCAACCTGAGCCATGCCTGCGCCTCCCAAGGAGCCCCTCGTCGCCGCCTCCCGATACGCCGTCGTTGCCCCGTCCCCGACCCTTTCGTCAACCATGGCTGTCACAGTCGAAGCTCTGCTCCTTCCCCTGGCTCACCCAGTCCGGCCGTCTTCGCTGTTCCCATGCCCAGCACCTGCTCCACACCGCCGCTGCCGTTCTCCGGCCATGGAGCCTCGGCCTCCTCTGCTACCCGCGACGCCCAAGGGCCCGTCCTCGCCACTTCCTAGCGACCTTGACTCCGAGCCAAGTCCCTGCGCCTCCGGCCTCGTCCCTGCCTCCAGGTCGCCGCTCTACCGCCGGAGACCAAACTGCCGGAGCCCAAGCCCCTGCGCCTCTCCGCCGCCCCGCCAAGTCCCTCTGCTTCGTCGCCCGCCCGCTCGCTTCCTCTGCTTCGAACAAGACGACCATCGCTTCCCCCCTCGTTGACTTGTCCAGCGCCAGCCTGGACGAGTGCCCCACGCGGGCTCTCCTCTACCTCGCCAAGTCCCCAGCGCCCAGCCGGCCTGCTTCCTTCCTGGGCTTGGCCCATGGGTGAGCAGCCCCCCGGCCTTTTCCTCTGTTGGGCTTCCTGTTTAGATGCGGCCCATATCATGTTTTTTTTCCAGCCCTGCGAATTTAGCTATTATCCAGAGTTTGCCTATTTTACAGAAAACCCCTTGCACTTCATGCATATCCTAACTAATTAACCGTGCATCGGATTAAAACAAAATTTATATGTAAAATGTCTAGAATTTTTTCTAGTTTAGTAATATCCAACTTTCATCTATGTTTAAAATGTTTAAATTTGTTGGTTGCAGTAATTTGCCTATTGCCATGCTAAAATGATTTAATTCATAACTAAATAACCGTAACACCGAATTTAATAAACTTTTTATGTAGATGGGGTAGAAAAATGCATAGTTTAACTTGGTGGCATCACTTTGCATGTTTAACAACTCTAAAATATGGTTTAGGGAAGAATAGTACGAAACCTAATATATGCATATGAGGATTTTCCAGACTTGTTGTTTGTTGTTCCGGCCTCATTTAAACTTGCCTAGATAGGTAGTTTTCATTTGCCTCACCTCTTGCCATGTTAATCAACATTTAATATTGTTGGGTACATAAACGAGATTGAACTCAATAACTTGAATGTGGTGTTCTGTCAATATGCAACTCGTTGCATATTGAGCTCCACTTAACTTGTAGTGTTGTTTGTGCACTTTGCCATGCCATGCTTCATTAAACCGGACATGCATCATACTTGATTGTGCATCATGCCATGTTGAGGTGATGGTTGTTTACTATGTTGTTTGCTTCTTTCCGGGTTACTTCTCGCGTTAGCTTCGGGTTCCGTTCCGGAGTTGTGAGGATTCGTTCGACTACGTCCGGTTGTCTTCTTCATGGACTCGTTCTTCTTCCTTGCGGGATTTCACGCAAGATGACCATACCCTCGAAATCACTTCTATCTTTGCTTGCTAGTTGCTCGCTCTATTGCTATGCCTATGCCGCGATACCTACCACATGCTTTATCATGCCTCCCACATTGCCATGTCAAGCCTCTAACCCACCTTGTCCTAGCAAACCGTTGTTTGGCCATGTTACCGCTTTGCTCAGCCCCTCTTATAGCGTTGCTAGTTGTAGGTGAAGATTGGAGTTTGTTCCTTGTTGGAACATGGAGATTTTGTTGGGATATCACAATATATCTTATTTATTTTAATGCATCTACAGGTGGAAGGCTCGTCCTTATGCCTGGTGTTTTGTTCCACTCTTGCCGCCCTAGTTTCCGTCATACCGGTGTTATGTTCCTTGATTTTGCGTTCCTTACACGGTTGGGTTATAATGGGAACCCCTTGACAATTCGCCTTGAATAAAACTCCTCCAGCAAGGCCCAACCTTGGTTTTACCATTTGCACTAACAACCTACCACCTTCCCTTGGGTTCTGCAGACTCAAGGGTCATCTTTATTTAACCCCCCTAGGCCAGTGCTTGTCTAAGTGTTGGTCTGAACCTGTCGACCGCCGGTGGCCACCAGGGGCAACTCTGGGCTGGCCTACCAAAAGTCAGGACAATCCGGTGTTGCCCTGAGAACGAGATATGTGTAGCTCCTATCAGGATGTCGGCGCATCGGGCGGCTTTGCTGGTTTAGTTTTACCATTGTCGAGATGTCTTGTAACCGGGATTCCGAGTCTGATCGGGTTGTCTTGGGAGAAGGAATATCCTTCGTTGACCATGAGAGCTTTTGATGGGCTAAGTTGGGACACCCCTGCAGGGTTTTGAACTTTCGAAAGCCGTGCCCGCGGTTATGGGCAGATGGGAATTTGTTAATGTCCGCTTGTTGAGAACTTGACACTTAACTTAATTAAAATGCATCAACCATGTGTGTAGCCGTGATGGTCTCTTTCCGGCGGAGTCCAGGAAGTGAACACGGTGTTGGAGTTATGCTTGATGTAGGTTGTTCTAGGATCACTTCTTGATCATAGTTTCTCGATCGTGCTTTGACTTTCTCTTCTCGCTCTCATTTGCGTAAGTTAGCCACCATATATGCTAGTGCTTGCTGCAGCTCCACCTCATACCTTTTACCTTACCCATATGCTTAAATAGTCTTGATCGCGAGGGTGTGAGATTGCTGAGTCCCCGTGACTCACAGATTCCTTCAAAACCAGCTTGCAGGTGCTGATGATATCGTGCAGGTGATGCAACCAAGCTCAAGGAGGAGCTCGATGAAGTTTGTGTTAGTTATGTTGTTTCATTTCCAGTTGATCAGTAGTGGAGCCCAGTCAAGGCGATCGGGGATCTGTAATATTAGGGGTGGTCTTCTTCTATTTTGGTTTCGTAGTCGGACCTTGATTGTATCTGGATGTTGTATTGCTTTATTCATGTCTTGCATGAAGTGGCGATTGTAAGCCAACTATGTATCTGTTTTCCTTATTCATTACATGGGTTGTGTGAAGATTACCCCACTTGCGACATTGCTTACAATGCGGTTATGCCTCTAAGTCGTGCTTCGACACGTGGGAGATATAGCCGCATCGTGGGCGTTACAATGTTGGTGAAGATGGCGGAGGTGTTGGTGTAGATCGCGGTGATGATGATGATGGCCACGACAGCGTTCCGGCGCCACCGGAAGAGAAGGGGAGAGGGGGCCCCTTCGTCTTCTTCTTCCTTGACCTCCTCCCTAGATGGGAGAAGGGTTTCCCCTCTGGTCCTTGGCCTCCATGGCATGGGAGGGGCAAGAGCCCCTCCGAGATTGGATCTGTCTCTCTGTCTCTCTCTGTTTCTGCGTTCTGTTCTGCTGCCCTTTCACCGTTTCTTTTATATCCGGAGATCCGTAACTCCGATTAGGTTGAAACCTTTGCCCTGATCTTTTTCCAAAAATTATCTTTCTTGCAGCCAAAATAGAGCATCAACTGCCTTACGAGGGGCCCACGAGGGTGGGGGGCGCGCCTGCCTGTAGTGGCCGTGGGCCCCACCCTCGTGGCCACCTGGGGCACCGTCTCGCGTTGATTTTCTTCCCAAAAATCACAAATATTTCAAAATAATTCTCCGTCTGTTTTTATCCCATTTGGATTCTGTTTGATATGGATATTCTACGAAACCAAAAAGATGCAACAGACAGGAACTGGCACTGGGCACTGGATCAATATGTTAGTCCCAAAAATAGTATAAAAAGTTGCCAAAAAGTATATGGAAGTTGTAGAATATTGGCATGGAGCAATAAAAAATTATAGATACGACAGAGCTTAATTCCTACTCATCCTTGAGTAGGTAAATGATAAAAAGATAATTTTTGATGTGGAATGCTACCTAGCATAGTCTTGATCACATATCTAATCATGGCATGAATATTAAGACACGAGTGATTCAAAGCAATAGTCTATAATTTGACATAAAACAATAATACTTCAAGCCTACTAATAAAGCAATCATGTCTTTTCAAAATAACAAGGACAAAGAAATCTATCCCTACAAAATCATATAGTCTGGCTATGCTCCATCTTCACCACACAAAATATTCACATCATGCACAACCCTGATGACAAGTCGAGCAATTGGTTCATACTTTTAAACGCGCTTCAGCATTTTCAACCCTCACACAATACATGAGCGTGAGCCATGGACATAGCACTATAGGTGGAATAGAATGGTGGTTGTGGAGAAGACAAGAAGGAGAAGATAGTCTCACATCAACTAGGCGTATCAACGGGCTATGGAGATGCCCATCAATAGATATCAATGTGAGTGAGTAGGGATTGCTATGCAACGGAGGCACTAGAGCTATAAGTATATGAAAGCTCAAACTGAAACTAAGTGGGCGTGCATCCAACTTGCTTGCTCATGAAGACCTAGGGCATTTGAGGAAGCCCATCGTTGGAATATACAAGCCAAGTTCTATAATGAAAATTCCCACTAGTATATGAAAGTGATAAATCAAGAGACTCTATGTATGAAGAACATGGTGCTACTTTGAAGCACAAGTGTGGTAAAAGGATAGTAACATTTCCCCCTTCTCTTTTCTTTTTATTCTTCTTTTTTTGTGTGTGGGCTTCTTTGGCCTCTGTTTTGGGGGGGGGGGGCAATGCTCTAATAATGATGATCATCACACTTTTATTTACTTACAATTCAATATTACAACTCGATACTAGAACAAAGATATGACTCTATATGAATGCCTCCGGTGGTGTACCAGGATGTGCAATGATCTAGCGTAGCAATGACATCAAAAAAACGGACAAGCCATGAAAACATCATGCTAGCTATCTTACGATCATGCAAAGAAATATGACAATGAATGCTCAAGTCATGTATATGATGATGATGGAAGTTGCATGGCAATATATCTCAGAATGGCTATGGCAATGCCATGATAGGTAGGTATGGTGGCTATTTTGAGGAAGGTATATGGTGGGTTTATGGTACCGGCGAAAGTTGTGCGTTACTAGAGAGGCTAGCAATGATGGAAGGGTGAGAGTGCGTATAATCCATGGATTCAACATTAGTCATAAAGAACTCACATACTTATTGCAAAAGTTTATTAGCCCTCTGTCGGTCTCAAAACTGGCAGATCTCGGGTAGGGGGTCCCGAACTGTGCGTCTAGGCCGGATGGTAACAGGAGGCAGGGAACACGATGTTTTACCCAGGTTCGGGCCCTCTTGATGGAGGTAAAACCCTACGTCCTGCTTTATTAATATTGATGATATGGGTAGTACAAGAGTAGATCTACCACGAGATCAAGGAGGCTAAACCCTAGAAGCTAGCCTATGGTATGATTGTTGTCTATGGAGTTGATGAAGTTGTCCTACGGACTAAAACCCTCTGGTTTATATAGACACCGGATAGGGTTAGGGTTACATAGAGTCGGTTACAATGGTAGGAGATCTTGAATATCCGCATCGCCAAGCTTGCCTTCCACGCCAAGGAAAGTCCTATCCGGACACGGGACGTAGTCTTCAATCTTGTATCTTCATAGTCCAGGAGTCCGGCTGAAGGTATAGTCCGGCTACCCGAACACCCCCTAATCCAGGACTCCCTCAGTAGCCCCTGAACCAGGCTTCAATGACGACGAGTCCGGCGTGCAAATTGTCTTCGGCATTGCAAGGCGGGTTCCTCCTCCAAGTCCTTCATAGAAGATTGTAAACACCAAGAATAGTGTCCGGCTCTGCAAAATAAGTTTCCACATATTGCCATAGAGAGAATAATATTAACACAAATCAAATCTGCTGACGTATTCCACAGCGCGCCATCACACTACGGCCAAGTCCTTTACGAATCGTTTTTACTTTTTCACCTCAGCGTGTTTTGCGAGGCGGTTTCCTTGGCACGTCTTGTCAAAGCAGAGATCGTGTACCCCCCTTTTACGGGATTCTCATCAGTACGGACGTGGGTAATCCAACCGCGCCACTTATCACGGCGCTTGGGAGGCAAGTGAGTTTTACTAGGTAGGTGGGGACGCGCAACCGCATCCGCCCATATAAGGGGATAAGGATCCACATTTTTACCTACGCCTTCTTCCTCCTCTGCCTATCCATCTCCTGCACACTCGAGCTCCATCGCCCAAGCTCGCACTTCCCACCTCAACCTCCTCCAGCAATGTCCGGAGCGGGAGGCAAGTGGATGGTCTCCACTGTTGCGGAGGGCCAAGTTAAAAAGCTAAGGAAGGCCGGTACTTGTCCAAGGACATCGCGCACCGGCTTCCCAAGGAGGGGCAGCTTCTCCCCACCCCAAGGCCCCATGAGAGGGTAGTACTCCTTCCCCACTTCCTCCGCGGACTGGCTTTCCACTCCACCCATTTGTCCAGGGGCTCATGTTCTACTACGGCCTGGATTTCCACGATCTGGCCCCGAACTTCATCCTCAACATCTCAGTGTTCATCGTCGTGTGCGAGGCTTTTCTCTGCGTCCGCCCTCATTTCGGCCTCTGGCTCAAGACGTTCAATGTCAAGCCCAAGGTGGTGCACGGCAGCCAGGCAGAGTGCGGAGGCGCCAAGGCGGGCAAGATGGCCAACATCCTATGGTTCGAGGGCTCTTTTGTGGAGACCCTAAAGGGATGGCAAGTCGGGTGGTTTTATATCACTGAGCCGCGCGATCCGAAATGGACCGCAACCCCCGAGTTCCGATCCGGACCCCCCACGCGGCTCATGTCCTGGAAAGAGACGGGCCTGTCATGGGGTAACGAAAAAGAGGTGACCGGATTGCAAACATGCTTCCAGTCCCTGGTGAACAAGGCAGTCCGGCTTGTTAATGTAATCCTAGTTATGCTCGTCCGCCGGATCCTCCCGTGCCAACAACGGGATTTTAATCTGTGGGAGTTCAACCCGGCGTAGCATCAAACCCTCAACAGGCTCTTTGACACGACGTACGAAGACGCTTGGAGGATGCTATTCAAGGGCGCCGAGGCTCCTACATCCGCTTCCGAGGACCGCAGATACATCTCACAGCGTCACGCTAACGAGGTAAGCTATCTACACCTTTTACATGATGTTAAGCTTTTTCCATAGTTTGAATCTATGCGGGATCTAAACTCCCTTACCTTTGACAGGCTTGGCGGGCGATATCCGGACTGATTAACTGTCCGGCTCCGCTGCCCGAAGACCCAGCCCCCGCTCTCCTAATGAAGCTGCTGGTTCCGGCGACTCAAAAGAGTGCCCGTAATATGGTGGTGTCGGACTCGTCATCTGACGAGTCCGAGACGCACTCCTCCCGTGAAAACAAGGAGGAGGAAGAAGAAACCTCTCCCCCTCCAGTGGGGGAAGGAAAGAAAAGGAAGGCCGCCCCAACGGGGGAGTCCGAAGGGTCCAAGAAGAGGAAGACCCCTCCGCCGGACTACCTCCCGACACCGAAGAGGACGAAGAGGAGTGGCCAGACAGGGCCAAGCGTCCGGCGAAATCGTAAGTTCGGATATCAGAGTAACTCATGACGTTACTTTCTTGCACAGCTTTCACTAATGTCGAATATAATTATGCAGCCTGCCCTGGACCGGACTCGACGAGTCGTCGAGCGGCTACCTGAATTCATCGGACATGAACTCAGTTCCGCTCGCTGTCTCCCCCCGCACCGTGGACGACGCCGAAGTGGCGTCGCGACGAGCTCCGGGGCAGGAGGAGGTGGTCCCGGAGGAGCGGCAAGGCAACCTCCCAGACTCCAGGAGTGAAGGGGACAAGGCCCCCCAGGGCTCCAAGTCCGGCTTTGAGCCGGATACCACACCGGAATCTACAACAGTTCCGGGCCGCGGTAGGCGAACTCCTTCCAAGAGGAGTAAGCCTTCTGAGCCGGCAACCTCCGTCCAACCGGAGGTGCCGGACAATCTGCTGGAGGTGCTTGACGGCGCCTCCATCGACGAGGAGCACCGTACTATTATGAGTATGGTGATCCAGAAGGTTCAGTCCGCCAAGAGCGGACTGGGTGAAGCTTGCGCTAGCCTTCTAACAGGCTTCGAGGTAAGTAAAAAAATTGTAAAAATATAACCACATAGACAGTAGCCCCTGATGCTCTGTTTGGCGTTCGGAAAGAAAAGCTGAATAGAGGATCTATTAAATTTTGCAGGAGTCTAACAACAAAGAGTCAATATGCGTATGTAGGCTTCGCTGCTAGCCGCCGCCGCACTGACTACGGAGGTGGGTGCCCTGAAATAGGGCCTCGAGCAGATGGAGCAAGAGCTCGGCCTTGCCAAACGGCAGCTCGTGGAGAAAGAAGGTAAGAAATACCTTACAGAAAAAGTGCCTATAGAAAGGCTTGATTGCAAAAAATAACAGGATTGTACTGCTTATTGTAGGGGCCACGATTGAGGTGGCGACCCTCAAGCAGGTGCTGTCCGAGGCCGAAAAGAAAGTGGCCGTGGAGTGCTCCGAGCGAGAGAAACTTGAGGGCCAGGTTGGCGAGGTGCAACAGGAGCTTCAGGCTCTCATGAAAAAACATGAGAGTTTGGAGCTTGAGTCCAAGACGCAAGCGTCCGAGCTCGCGGTGGCCCTTGAGATTGCCAAGTCCACCAAGGCCGAAGCCCAAAAGGCCCTCCAAGAGTTGGAGGATATGAAAAAGATAGTGGCGGGTAAGGCATTCTTTATGCAAAGCAGAAGTATAAAAGTAAAGTACTTGTTACTTACCCGAATCCGGAGCTCTCCAGGGGCATTCGCAGATCTTCCCCGCAGCGTATCCGACGCCGCCGCATTCTACCGAGCCGAAGAGGGCAGCTCGACAGAGAAGGTGTTCTGGTCTCAGTATACTTAGGTCAAACACCCTGTGCCCTTGAGCGACCAGCTGAAACAGCTGGTCGAGCTCCACAAGGCGGCCGAACAGTCCATGAAGGGCTTCATAGTTCGGCTGTGGCCCGGAGAGGCTCGGCCTGGGAGCTACTTCGGGCTGGTGCGGCGACTGGTGGAGGCCTGTCCAAGGCTCGAGGTTATCAAGCGCTCTGTCTGCATCGAAGGTGCCCGTAGGGCCCTTGCCCGTGCAAAGGTGCACTGGGGTAAGCTGGACGGTGAGAAGCTTGTGAGGGACGGGCCGCCGCCGGGGAAGGAGCATCGCAAGCCCGAGAACTACTATAAGGATGTTCTTGTGGGTGCCCGCCTTGTGGCTGATGAATGTACCAAGGATGTAATTTTTGAATGAACTCGCTCGTGTTTATCCTGTGCACTGAAAACTTGTTCATATGCGCTAAGGAATGCTTATTGAATTTAAAATATTACTTTCTGTGCGGCCGTTTATCAAAAATTGAGAGATGGCCAGTCGTCAGCTTCTGCCCCCATGCTACTAGTGCTGGGGTGTTCGGGATAAACCTGAGCGCTCTTTTTCCCATAGTTGGGTCCTTCGAGGGAGGCGCTCAGCACAACGAACAAGGAAATCGGACTATAATGCTTGAACACTCTCACTTAGCCATAGAACTCTATAATTTTAAATTTCGACGAAGTCCCTAGTTAGGAAGACCGAGTTCGGGGCGCTATCCACGCCTTGGCCGGACGGAGCCAGCTCCTCGCTCGAAGCGGCATAAGCCTTTAGGGACTCGAAAAACCTCTCGAACAGCGACCGGTCTCTCGCCACATCATGACAGTCAGTTTTAGCTTTCTCCACTGAGGTGCTTAGCCCAGCTCAACCGGGGCACAATCGTAGTGGTTCTCCTAGTGCTACCTTAACCGATATAGCGGAACGTAAGGCAGCAAAACATAGGAGCCGGGCAAACCCAACTATTGACCCAAATCATGATTCGGAGCCGATGCATATAGTGCTATAAGTTCGGGGTGCCGCACTTGTGAAAGTGTACGGACTTCTCACGCCATATTAATGGGTACTAAAGCCCCTGGCGTATTTTGCCGTACCACAGTGTACGGGTGCAACATGTCATAAACATATATATGAAAAGATGATAATGCAAAAAATAGACATGAAGCTATGCATTGTTTATAGAGAGGCTATTTATCAAAGCCGAACGATACAAATAGTGCGGTAAGCAAAAGATATTGGACTATTTTGTATGTCCCGACCAGGGGCAGGCCGCGGAATTGTATTTAAAACAGGTATACCGCTCGTGACAGAGACCACCTGGGAGTTCCATAATGCGGCATGGCTTGTCTGCCTCCCTGGATCTTGCATCGTTTGTGCGGCAGTCGAATTGCCGAAAAGGTCGTCCGAAGTATGGAGTCCTGAAAGTAAGAAAAAATGGAAAAAGAATCCGGCAGCCCCTTGTAAGTTTTAAGCCGTATTTTGGGCATGCCGTTATTGTGCCCCTTCCCCTATGCCCATGGTATTTCAAGGGCGTAGTTATGTACGCGAGGTACTAGTTTCGCTATGTCACGAGAGCTTGGGTTGGGGCCGCATTGCTACGCTTGCTCATAGTGTGCCAGGCGGTTCTGCCGTGGGTTACTCCGGGCGCGCTTGGCAGTGTCTGGCTTTTTAATGGCCGAACTAGAGAATTGCCTGAGGAGGCTACTTTGCACTTCCGCTGCGAGAGCCGCCGTGTGCTCCTCCGTACGGAGGGAGCATTCGGTGTTTCTGTTGACCGTGATTACTCCTCGAGGGCCTGGCATCTTGAGCTTGAGATATGCGTAGTGCGGCACCGCATTGAACTTTCCAAATGCGGTTCGTCCGAGCAGGGTGTGATAGCCACTGCGAAACGGGACTATATCGAAGATTAACTCTTCACTTCGGAAGTTGTCCGGGGATCCGAAGACCACATCAAGTGTTACTGAGCCTGTACAGTTGGCTTCTACACCTGGTATAACGCCTTTAAAGGTCGTTTTTGTGGGCTTAATCCTTGAGGGATCTATGCCCATTTTCCGCACTATATCCTGATAAAGCAGGTTCAGGCTGCTGCCGCCGTCCATGAGGACTCTTGTGAGATGAAATCCGTCGATGATTGGGTCGAGAACCAATGTGGCGAAGCTGCCATGACGGATGCTAGTGGGATGGTCCCTTCGATCAAAAGTGATCGGGCAGGAGGACCATGGGTTGAACTTCGGGGCGACTGGCTCCATCGCATATACGTCCCGTAGCGCACGCTTCTGCTCCCTCTTGGGAATGTGGGTTGCGTATATCATGTTCACCGTCCGCACTTGTGGGGGAAAACCCTTCTGTCCATTGTTGTTCGGCGGCTTGGGCTCCTCCTCGTCGTCGTTGTGCAGCCCCTCGTCTTTGTTTTCGGCTCTTAGCTTGCCTGCCTGCTTGAACACCCAACAATCTCTGTTAGTGTGATTGGCTGGCCTTTCGGGGGTGCCATGTATCTGGCACAAGCGGTCGAGTATTCGATCCAAACTAGACGGGCCCTGAGTATTCTTTTTGAATGGCTTTTTTCGCTGACCGGATTTATAGCCTTTGAATCCGGCATTGACTGCCGTGTCTTCATTGCTGTCGCTGCTAACGCGGCGCTTTTGCTTATTCCGACGTGTCCTGCCACTTTTGTCCTTGGTATCCGAATTACCGGGGTTCTTTGATAAGTTGTTACTGCGAGCTAGCCAGCTGTCTTCTCCCGCACAAAAGCGGGTCATGAGTGTCATGAGGGCTGCCATAGATTTCGGCTTTTCCTGTCCCAGGTGCCGGGCAAGCCACTCGTCGCGGATGTTATGCTTGAAGGCTGCTAGGGCCTCTGCATCCGGACAGTCAACTATCTGGTTTTTCTTTGGTAGGAACCGTGTCCAGAATTGTCTGGCCGATTCCTCTGGCTGCTGAATTATGTGGCTTCAGTCGTCGGCATCCGGTGGTCGCACGTAAGTGCCCTGGAAGTTGTCGAGGAATGCGGCTTCCAGGTCCTCCCAAGAACCGATTGAGTCCGCTGGCAAGATGTTAAGCCAATGCCGGGCCGGTCCTTTAAGTTTGAGCGGGAGGTATTTGATGGCGTGTAGATCATCGCCGTGTGCCATGTGGATGTGAAGGAGATAATCCTCGATCCATACCGCCGGATCTGTTGTGCCATCGTATGATTCGATGTTTACGGGTTTGAAACCCTCTGGGATTTTATGCTCCATTACTTCATTCGTGAAGCATAGCGGGTGTGCGGCGCCTCTGTACTGGGCTATATCACGACATAGCTCGGAAGAGCTATGTCTGTTGTGTTCGGCCCGGCCGGATTTGTTGTATCCGAAGTGAGGATCATCGTCACGTGCCGTAGGGCGCCTGCGCGATCCGTAGATCAATCTTGTTTGTCTTGCCTTGTCCTCCAGTACGTCTCGCAGGTCTGGTGCATTTCCCCGTGCCTTAGTTGAGTGGCGTCGGGGCATGGCTTGGGTGGAGGGTCGAGAGACCTCTCTGTCGCGGCCGCGAGGTGGTCGGTCTGCCATGTCATGCGCTGGTGATGTAGGTGCTTCCTCCTTTGATCAGGGTAGCGGCCTGCGCTTTGGGTAACTCTTGGAGGGGCGTTCGAGTTCATACTCTTTGGCCGCAAGGACTTCGGTCCATCTGTCAGCTAGCAAATCTTGGGCAGCTCTAAGCTGTTGCTGCTTTTTCTTGAGGCTGCTTGCCGTGGCTAAAAGCCTGCGTCTAAAACGCTCTTGTTCGGCGGGGTCTGATGGTATGACGAATTCGTCGTCATCGAGGCTTGCCTCGTCTTTGGAGGGAGGCATATAGTTATCATCCTCAACCTCTTGGTCTGCCGCTCTCTCATGAGGGCTGGCTTCTCCATCTTCCTGTGCCGAATCTTGCTGAGGTGGGTGTTCTTCGGCACTATCCGGGGTAGTATTATCTCCCGTGCCGGAATCACTGTTTTTTTTGCTTTGGCGGGATTTAGAGCGGCGCCGCTGACGCCGGCGCTTTGGCTGTTTCTTGGGGGTGTCCTCCCCCATTGTTCCATCGCCATCTCCATCTTTCGGAGTATCCACCATATATATATGTCATATGACGAGGTGGCCTTCCAGTGCCCTACAGGTGCTGGTTCCTGTTCGTCTCCTACATCGTCGTCCATACCGTCGATGTCTTCGGAGCCGAAGTCAAGCATGTCGGTTAAATCTTCGACAGTGGCTACAAAGTGGGTGGTGGGTGGGCTTTGAATTTCTTCGTCGTCCGTATCCCATCCTCGCTGACCGTAATCCGGCCAGGGCTCTCCTGATAAAGAGAGAGACTTAAGAGAATTCAGGATGACGCCAAAAGGCGAGTGCTGAAAGATGTCTGCGGCGGTGAACTCCATTATCGGCGCCCAATCGGATTCGATTGGCAGGGGCGTGGGGGGTTCGGAGTCCGGGGAGGAGTCCGGATCCTCGGAGTCACGGATCATGCAGAGTGTGGGGCTAGCGTTTAGCTTGATGGCCTTTAAGATCACAGCCCCCGAGGTGGCGTCCAACCGCTTGTCCTCCATTGGCGCAATAGGCTCCGAGTTAGAGGTCAGAACCGATGCGTGTGCGGCCTCCAGGACACTACCTGGAGGCAGAGCTAGATCATGACCTTCGAGGTAGTGCGGCGCGCTTGGCCGTGGCTCGAACCCATCGAAGATCAAGTCTCCGCGGATGTTAGCCGTGTAGTTTAAGCTTCCAAACCTGACTTGATGGCCAGGGGCATAGCTTTCGATCTGCTCCAAGTGGCCAAGAGAATTGGCCCGCAGAGTGAAGCCGCCGAAGAAGAAGATCTGTCCGGGGAGAAAAGTCTCACCCTGGACCGCATCGTTGTTGATGATCAAAGGAGCCATCGGGCCTAAAGGCAACGACACAGAGGAACTCTCAATGAAAGCACCAATGTCGGTGTCAAAACCGGCGGATCTCGGGTAGGGGGTCCCGAACTGTGCGTCTAGGCCGGATGGTAACATGAGGCAGGGAACACGATGTTTTACCCAAGTTCGGGCCCTCTTGATGGAGGTAAAAACCTACGTCCTGCTTGATTAATATTGATGATATGGGTAGTACAAGAGTAGATCTACCACGAGATCAAGGAGGCTAAACCCTAGAAGCTAGCCTATGGTATGATTGTTGTCTATGGAGTTGATGAAGTTGTCCTACGGACTAAAACCCTCCGGTTTATATAGACACCGGATAGGGTTAGGGTTACATAGAGTCGGTTACAATGGTAGGAGATCTTGAATATCCGCATCACCAAGCTTGCCTTCCACGCCAAGGAAAGTCCTATCCGGACACGGGACGTAGTCTTCAATCTTGTATATTCATAGCCCAGGAGTCCGGCTGAAGGTATAGTCTGGCTACCCGAACATCCCCTAATCCAGGACTCCCTCACCCTCGAAGCAAAATACTACTACGCACGCCCCTAGGGGGATAGATTGGTAGGAAAAGACCATCGCTCGTCCCCGACCGCCACTCATAAGGAAGACAATCAATAAATACCTCATGCTCCGACTTTGTTACATAACGGTTCACCATACGTTAATGCTACGGGAATCACAAACCTCAACACAAGTATTTCTACTAATCCACAACTACCCACTAGCATGAATCTAATATCACCATCTTTATATCGCAAAACTATTGGAAGGAATCAAACATATCATATTCAGTGATCTACAAGTTTTATGTAGGATTTTATGACTAACCATGTGAATGACCAATTCCTGTCATCTCTCTAAATAGATATAAGTGAGGCAAGAGAGTTTAATTATTTCTACAAAATATATGCCCACACTCTAAAAAATATAAGTGAAGCAAAGGAGCATTCTACAAAAGATATGCCCACGCTCTAACAAATCCAAACTATGCATCAAAAACAGAATCTGTCTAAAACAGAACAGTCTGTAGCAATCTGAACATTCACCATACTTCTGATACTTTAAAAATTCTACCAAAATTAGGAAAAATAAACAATTTTTATAGGAAGACAGTGCAAAAAGAATCAGAACCATTTGACGTTCCAGCCAAAAATGTAAAATCGCGCACTACAGCCAAAGTTTCTGTCCTGCACCGTACAAACCATCAAGCAAATGTAAACATCCTAAAGGCAAACCTTGGCACATTATTTTTATAATACAATGGAATTGTACAAGGGGATAATTATTTTTATTGAAAAGTTTCTGTAATCAAGATTCACAAAGTTGCTGTGAGCATGAACAAAGTTCAAGGAGCTCTCCCACTTCAACAATGCTTGTCTCTCTCACTTTCACTTTCCTTTTTGAAAAAGTTTGGGGTTCCCCTCTTTATTTTTGTTGTTTTTAAACTATATAAAAGCACTCAACAGAAATAAATGACTCTCTAAAACTTCCGGGTTGTCTCCTTGGCAGCGCTTTCTTTAAAGCCATTAAGCTAGGCATATAGTGCTCAAGTAGTGAATCCACCCGGTCCCAAGGTATATCAAAGCCAATTTTAATTAACAATGATTTGTAATTTAGTAGTGAGCACAAAGTAACATATATCATGCAACAACGAAGTCTAACTCTCTTCCTATGCATCGGCATGTCATAAAAGAACAATTCATGCACACAAAGTAAAGGCCAATGCATAGTATAAACAGTTTCTTGCAATTTTATCATGTGGGAAGCATAGAGAGGTGGAGATATAGTTCCTCTCTCATAATAATTGCAAGTTGGAGCAGCAAGCACATGCATATTATATTCATCAAAATCATCATGTGTAACGGTAAAAGGCAACCCATCAATATAATCCATAATAAGGGCAAACTTCTCCGATATAGTGTAGTTGGGAGAATTCAAAAAGATAATAGGACTATCATGCGTGGGTGCAATAGCAAAAATTTCATGTTTAACATAAGGAACTATAGCAAGTTCATCTCCATAAGCATAATTCATATTGGCATCTTGGCCACAAGCATAGCAAGCATCATCAAAAAGGGATATTTCAAAAGAATCAACGGGATCATAACAATCATCCTTCGGTAAGCATGAGGGGAAATTAAACAATGTATGAGTTGAAGAGTTACTCTCATTAGAAGGTGGGCACGGGTGATCAATCCACTCGTCCTCCTTTTTTTCTTCGCTCTCTTCCTCGTCTTTTTCATCCAATGAGCTCACAGTTTCATCAATTTCTTCTTCCATAGACTCCTGCAAAATATTAGTCTCTTCTTGGACAGTTGAGACTTTCTCAATAAGCGCATTAATATAGGAATTATATTCATAATTATCATAGCAATATTTTAAGATAGCTAAATTTTCAGTCCTATAAACATCATCATCATAAGCTTCATGCTTTTCAAACAAAGATTCAATTTCATAAGCACCCTTAAAAGCAACAAATTCTTCTATTTGTTCCACATCATAGTAATCATATATACCATGAGCATAAGAAGCTAAGGTTTCATTATCATTAAATTCACATGAAAAGGGAAGGTGTGGAGCCTTCACCTTAGAGAACCAAGTATAATCATATCTCAAGCATAGTTGCCTAGCATACCAATTCAATATATGAATTTGATCCCATAATAGTTTCCCTTTTGTGTCAAGCGGTAATCCCTAAAGTATTCACGTTGATCCAACATTACTCCCATTACATAGTTGAATGGGGTTTTCTCAGGATTATTAAAGTAGTACATAATATCTTTCACATAACCAACATCGAGGGTTTTAGGAGGTTCCCCATCTCCATGAGCAGAAAGTACACCTAATTTTTTTAGTATTTCGTGTTCCATATACATAAGTAAAGATAAAGAACAACTAAGAACAACAAATAAAAATTACTTAGTGATAAAGCAAACAAGCACACATGAGAATATTCACCCCACGCTATTGCTCCCCGGCAACGGCGCCAGAAAAAGGTCTTGATAACCCACAAGTATAGGGGATCGCAATAGTTTTCGATAAGTAAGAGTGTCGAACCCAACAAGGAGCTAAAGGCAGAACAAATATTCCCTCAAGTTCTATCGACCACCGATACAACTCTACGCATGCTTGATGTTCGCTTTACCTAGAACAAGTATGAAACTAGAAGTACTTTGTAGGTGTTGTTGGATAGGTTTGCAAGATAATAAAGAGCAAGTAAATAAAAAGTAGGGGCTGTTGTAAGTAAAGAAGCAATAAAGTAAATATAGCGAGTGTGGAAAAGTGGTGGTAGGAGTTGCGAAATTGCCCCTAAGCAATTGACTACTTTACTAGACCAATAGCAAGTATTATGTGGGAGAGGCCACTGCTAGTATGTCATCCCTGACTTGGAATTCTATGCACTTATGATTGGAACTATTACCAAGCATCCGCAACTACTAATGTTCATTAAGGTAAAACCCAACCATAGCATTAAGATATATTGGTCCCCCTTCAATCCCGTATGCATCAATTTCTATGCTAGGCTGAAGTTTCTGTCACTCTTGCTCTCCAATACATAGTCCTATCAACATACAACTAACCCTATTGTGTGATCCACGCGTGTGCTCATATGATGGGCACCAAAGGACAACAACATGACCACAAGCAAATTAAATCAATCATAGCAATTCATCAACCACCGATCGGACAACGAAAATCTACTCAGACATCATAGGATGGCAACACATCATTGGATAATAATATGAAGCATAAAGCACCATGTTCAAGTAGAGGGTACAACAGGTTGTGGGAGAGTAGACCATTGTAGATAGAGGGGGGAAGGTGATGGAGATGTTGGTGAAGATGGCGGAGGTGTTGGTGTAGATCGCGGTGATGATGATGATGGCCACGGCAGTGTTCCGGCGCCACCGGAAGAGAAGGGGAGAGAGGCACCCTTCGTCTTCTTCTTCCTTGACCTCCTCCCTAGATGGGAGAAGGGTTTCCCCTCTAGTCCTTGGCCTCCATGGCATGGGAAGGGTGAGAGTCCCTCCGAGATTGGATCTGTCTCTCTTTGTTTCTGCGTTCTGTTCTGCTGCCCTTTCACCGTTTCTTTTATATCCGGAGATCCGTAACTCCGATTGGGTTGAAACCTTTGCCTAGATATTTTTCCAAAAATTAGCTTTCTTGTGGCCAAAGTAGAGCATCAACTGCCTTACAAGGGGCCCACGAGGGTGGGGGCGTGCCTGCCTGTAGTGGCCGTGGGCCCCACCCTCGTGGCCACCTCGGGCGCCGTCTCGCATTGATTTTCTTCCAAAAAATCACAAATATTCCAAAATAATTCTCCGTCCATTTTTGCCCCGTTTGGATTCCGTTTGATATGGGTATTCTGCGAAACCAAAAAACATGCAACAGACAGGAACTGGCACTGGGCATTGGATCAATATGTTAGTCCCAAAAATAGTATAAAAAGTTGCCAAAAAGTGTATGGAAGTTTTAGAATATTGGCATGGAACAATCAAAAATTATATATATGACGGATACGTATCAACATGCGTGGCATGTCTCTTTCTGTCACTGAGATTGAGCACTGCAAGATCGAGCCCATCACAAAGCACCTCTTCCCATGGCAAGATAAACCATCTAGTTGGCGAAACCAAACCAAAGTTTCGGAGAAGAAATACGAGGCTATAAAAATCATGCATAAAAGAGTTCAACAAAGACTCAAATAATCTTCATGGATAGAACTGAGCATAAACTCACAACTCATCAGATCCTAACAAACACACCACAAAAAAGAGTAAATGAAATAGATCCCCAAGAACATCGAGGAGAACATTGTATTGAAGATCAAAAAGAGAGAAGAAGCCATCTAGCTACTAACTACAGACCCATAGGTCTATGGTAAACTACTCATGCATCATTGGAGGGGCAACAAGGATGATGAAGAACCCCTTGAAGGAAATATGCCCTAGAGGCAATAATAAAGTTGTTATTTATATTTCCTTATATCATGATAAATGTTTATTATTCATGCTAGAATTGTATTAACCAAAAACTTGATACATGTGTGGATACATAGACAAAACACCGTGTCCCTAGTAAGCCTCTACTAGACTAGCTCGTTAATCAAAGATGGTTAAGTTTCCTAACCATAGACATGTGTTGTCATTTGATAAACAGGATCACATCATTAGGAGAATGATGTGATGGACAAGACCCACCCGCTAGCTTAGCATGTTGATCGTTCATTTTTATTGCTATAGCTTTCTTCATGTCATATACATATTCCTTCGACTATGAGATTATGCAACTCCCGGATACCGGAGGAATACCTTGTGTGCTACCAAATGTCACAACGTAACTGGGTGATTATAAAGATGCTCTACAGGTATCTCCGAAGGTGTTTGTTGGGTTGGCATAGATCGAGATTAGGATTTGTCACTCCAAGTATCGGAGAGGCATCTTTAGGCCCTCTCGGTAATGCACATCATAATAAGCCTTGCAAGCAATGTGACTAATGAGTTAGTTGCGGGATGATGTATTACGAAACAAGTAAAGAGACTTGCCGGTAACGAGATTGAACTAGGTATGCAGATACCGACGATCGAATCTCGGGCAAGTAACATACCGATGACAAAGGGAATAACGTATGTTGTCATTACGGTACGACTGATAAAGATCTTCATAGAATATGTGGGAACCACTAAAAGCATCCAGGTTCTGCTGTTGGTTATTGACAGGAGAGGTGTCTCGGTCATGTCTACATAGTTCTCGAACCCGTAGGGTCCTCATGCTTAATGTTTGATGACGATTTTGCATTATATGAGTTATGTGATTTGGTGAACGAATGTTGTTAAGAGTCCCGGATGAGATCATGGACATGACAAGGAGTCTCGAAATGTTCGAGAGGTAAATATTCATATATTGGGCGATGGTATTCGGACATCGAAAGTGTTCCGGGGGTACTGGGTGCATATCGGGTCACCGGAAGGGGTTCCGAGCACCCCCCCCCCCCCCGGCAACTACATGGGCCTTAATGGGCCAAGAGGGGGACAGACCAGCCCCTAGTGCGCTCCATGTAGGCTGAAATAAGGGGGAAGGAAAGAGGAGAAGGGAGAAAGGAAGGGGAGGGATTCGGCCTCCTCCTTCCTTCCCTCATCCCTCCTCCTTACTTCCCCCTCCGAATGAATATGGAAGGGGGGAGGCCGAATTGGGAGGCGCCTGTCAGTGTCAAAACCGGCGGATCTCGGGTAGGGGGTCCCGAACTGTGCGTCTAAGGTCGATGGCAACAGGAGACAAGGGACACAGTGTTTACCCAGGTTCGGGCCCTCTCTATGGAGGTAATACCCTATGCCTGCTTGATTGATATTGATGAATATGAGTATTACAAGAGTTGATCTACCTCGAGATCGTAATGACTAAACCCTAGAGGTCTATCTTGTATAGCTATGATAATGAGTCTCCTATCCGGACTAAGTCCTCTGGTTTATATAGGCACCGGGAGGATCTAGGGTTACACAAGGTCGGTTACAAAGAAGGGAATCTACATATCCGGTCGCCAAGCTTGCCTTCCACGCCAAGGAGAGTCCCATCTGGACACTGGTGCAGTGTTCGGTCTTCGTATCTTCACAGCCCATTAGTCCGGCCCATGGCTAACAGGCCGGACGCCCGAGGACCCCTTAGTCCAGGACTCCCTCAGTAGCCCCTGAACCAGGCTTCAATGATGAGGTGTTCGACGCGCAGACTGTCTTCGGCATCGCAAGGTGGGTTCCTCCTCCAACGTCTTCCAAGTAATGTGTTCAGCTTTCAATTAAATGCCACACCCCTCGGCTTCTGTGCATTTATGATTTCATCCTCCACGTGTCGGGCGAATGTGGGTGGTCATGGTATTTTTGCAAATAACACCCTAGCCCTGCAAGAAAGAATGTCTATTTAAAGGGATTGGATCTCAGATCCTTTTAGCATCACGCGAAGAAAATCCTCAGATACTGCCAGGCAAAACCATTCCAACATGGCCAGCACTCCCATCTCCTCTTCCCTTTCCAACCTAGAGAGAGATGAGTGGAAGAGGTGCTCCGTGCCCCACAGCCAATTGGTGAAGTTGCAAACGCAGGGATTTCTTCCTCCTGCAGATCTGGTCCGTGTTCGAGCAGGACTGGCCTCCTCCAACGGCAAAACCCAGGCGGAGGATTTCCCCAATCAGTCTGCGGGAGAACGAGTGTGCTTCGTCCCCTATCTGCTGAGGGGCGTGGGATTTCCAATTCACCCATTCCTCCGAGGGCTTCTGGAGTACTACGGCCTCCAACTGCATAATTTTACCCCGGCCTCCGTCTTGCACATCGCGGGTTATGTCGCTTTATGCGAACTATTCCTGGGTTGTGAGGCCCATTTCGATTTGTGGAGAAGACTGTTCTACCTCGTCCCTCGCAATCAAGGTTGGTCAATTTTTGAAGTGGGAGGAGCCGAAGTGTGGCGCATCGCCAGGACCGGATACCTGTCCGGCATGCCGAAGAAAGCTCCCGAAGAGTGGCCTTCCGAATGGTTCTACATCGACGACGTCGCTCTACCCGACCCCGTCCGCATGGGCCTCCCCGAGTTTTCAAATGCTCCGCTGAAGAAACTCCATAGCTGGCGTCCTTAGAGCCTCGGGGAAGAGGATAGTGCAGAGATCAGCCTGCTGCTGGGCAAGATTAAGACGCTTTCCCAGTCCGGATTGTCAATAGCCGAGGTGATGGCGATTTAGATAACGCGGGGGGTCCAGCCTCTTCAATACAGAGGGCTGCCCATGTGGCATTATAACGGGGAAGACGACACCTCACGCTATGGCCGAAAGGGCCCGAAGACTCCTAACGCCCTAGCCAAAATACTGGTCGAGCTGTATAAAGGGGAGAAGGAGGAGTTCACCCGTCTCCAAATTCGAGACAGGTTTTCCATGTATAATCCTCCCGACTGGGTAAGGCTCAGCTCCACTATTTTATTCTTGTCCCGAAGTCATTCTTGACAAGCAGTATCTTATCTTGCTCATAACAGGAATGGCAAAAGTCTATCGAGGGGATCTATGACCCTGCACCTTAGCCGAAGAATCGCAACCGGGATCTCGACCCCGGATATGAGGAAGATCCGGACTTATTTGTGAAGCTCGAGGAGGGAATATTCTATCAGATGAGCTACAAACGGTATACATGTACCCATTATCACCGATTACCCCGGCCTCCTTCCTGCTTCATGTGTAAGTAATCCGAAGATACCATATCCAAAAGAGTTTTCTCATTCCACCTTACCCACCGCACTGTCCTGTGCTTTAGAAGGGGAAGCGTTTGACGCGCCATTGCTACCTCTTGAGCATTGCGTTGGTTTTCCCTTGAAGAGGAAATGGTGGTGCAGTAAAGCAGCGTAAGTATTTCCCTCAGTTTTTGAGAACCAAGGTATCAATCCAGTAGGAGACCACGCGCGAGTCACCTCGTACCTACACACGCAAATAAGAACCTCACAACCAACGTGATAAATGGGTTGTCAATCCCTTCACGGGCACTTGCAAGAGTGAGATCTGATAAAGATGATAATAATAAGATAAATATTTTTGGTATTTTTATGATATAGATTGAAAGTAAAAGATTGCAAAATAAAATAGATTGGAAACTTGTATGATGGAAAATAGACCTGGGGGCCATAGGTTTCACTAGTGGCTTCTCTTAAGATAGCATAAGTGTTACGGTGGGTGAACAAATTACTGTCAAGAAATTGATAGAAAGGAGAATAATTATGAGAATATCTAGCCATGATCATGTATATAGGCATCACGTCCGAGACAAGTAGACCGACTCCTGCCTGCATCTACTACTATTACTCCACACATCGACCGCTATCTAGCATGCATCTAGAGTATTAAGTTCATAAGAATAGAGTAACGCCTTAAGCAAGATGACATGATGTAGAGGGATAAACTCATGCAATATGATGTAAACCCCATCTTTTTATCCTCGATGGCAACAATACAATACGTGTCGTTTCCCTTTCTGTCACTGGGATCGAGCACCGCAAGATTGAACCCAAAGGTAAGCACTTCTCCCATTGCAAGAAAGATCAATCTAGTAGGCCAAACCAAACTGATAATTCGAAGAGACTTGCAAAGATAAACCAATCATACATAAAAGAATTCAGAGAAGATTCAAATATTGTTCATAGATAAACTTGATCATAAACCCACAATTCATAGGATCTCGACAAACACACCACAAAAAGAAGAGTTACATCGAATAGATCTACAAGAGAATCAAGGAGAACTTTGTATTGAGATCCAAAGAGAGAGAGAAGAAGCCATCTAGCTACTAGCTATAGACCCGAAGGTCTGAAGTAAACTACTCACACATCATCGGAGGGGCCATGGAGTTGATGTAGAGGCCCTCCGTGATCAATGCCCCCTCCGGCGGAGCTCCGGAAAAGGCCCCAAGATGGGATCTTGGGTACAGAAGGCTGTGGCGGTGGAAATAGGGTTTCGTGGTGCTATTGGATGTTTGCGGGGTACGTGGATATATATAGGAGGAAGAAGTAGGTCGGTGGAGCAACGAGGGGCCCACGAGGGTGGAGGGCGCGCCCAGGGGGTAGGCGCGCCCCCTGCCTCGTGGCCTCCTCGTTGATTGCTTGACATCCACTCCAAGTCCTCTGGATCACGTTTGTTCCAAAAATCATGTTCCCGAAGGTTTCATTCCGTTTGGACTCCGTTTGATATTCCTTTTCTATGAAACACTGAAATAGGCAAAAAACAACAATTTGGGCTGGGCCTCCGGTTAATAGGCCAGTCCCAAAAATAATATAAAAGTGTAATATAAAGCCCTTTATCATCCAAAACAGATAATATAATAGCATGGAACAATAAAAAACTATAGATACGTTGGAGACGTATCAAGCATCCCCAAGCTTAATTCGTGCTCGCCCTCGAGTAGGTAAATGATAAAAACAGAATTTTTGATGTGGAATGCTTCCTAACATATTTCTCAATGTAATTTTCTTTATTGTGGCATGAATGTTCAGATCCGAAAGATTCAAAATAAAATTTTAATATTAACATAAAAATAATAATACTTCAAGCATACTAACTAAGCAATCATGTCTTCTCAAAATAACATGGCCAAAGAAAGTTCATCCCTAGAAAATCATATAGTTTGGTCATGCTCCATTTTCGTCATACAAGAATGCTCTCATCATGCACAACCCCGATGACAAGCCAAGCAAGTGTTTCATACTTTAGTAATCTCAAACTTTTTTCAACTTTCACGCAATACATGAGCGTGAGCCATGGATATAGCACTATGGGTGGAATAAAATACAATGGAGGGGGTTATGTCACTACAAAAAAACACACTTCCGTGATGATACGTGTTTGTCACAGTAGGTCGTTTTTTTTGTCATGCATGTACATCCATGACAAATTTATGACAGAATCAAGATAGTCATACCTGTGCTGTCATAGATGTGTTCCATGACATTACCAAAATTATCATCATGGAAGTGTCCACTTCCATGACAATAACTCACACGTCATAGAAGTGCTTTCGTCAGGGGTGACCGACACGTGGCATCCACCGTAATGGAACGCCGTTAAGCTATCGGGTCGGGTTTTGGATCCGATAACCCGTTAACAACCCCGACCAATGGGAAATTTCCACATGTAAAATTCTTATTGGCCGGACGAAACACGTGTGAGCTCGTTAGTGGGTCAGATAGGCGCCTATGATACGTCGACACATGGCACGGCCCAACAGAGGCCCATTCCTGTGAAAAGGCCAGCCCATTTGACTTGGTCAAAAGGTGGCGGGCTGGCCCATGGAAAGCCTGTTAACGGCCTGTTCGCATATAGCCCATTTACAGCCCGCTAACCCAAGGCCCATTACGCCCTATCCGAATTAGGCCCAGTAGCGTCATCTGGGCCATCCAATATGATTCCAGCCCGTTTTCAGTTCTGGCCCATGTATGGCCCATGACGTCTTTCGGCCCATATGAGGCCCTATGTAACTCTTGGCCTATTAACGGCCCGTGGTGAAACTGGCCCATAATGAACAGTGTATAACTTTACACCCATTAACGGCCCGTGGTGAAACTGGCCCATAATGAATAGTGTACCACTTTATACCCATTAACGGTCCGTTATTCCATTGGGCCGTTTCTAGCCCATGTTATCTTTCGGCCTTCTCAGAGCCCATTTATTCTTGGGCTCATTTCCAGCATTCGTTTACTTACGGCCCGTTACTGTCATTTTTTGCTTGTGGGCCAAATTCAGCCCGTGGTTACAGTCGGCCCATTTGTGGTCCGTTAATACGTTGGGCTGTTTTCATAGCGTCATCAAATACGGTCTATTAACGATGGCCCGTTGCAGTCGACCCATGAATGGACGATTCCAACTCTAGCCGTTTACGGCCATAATGCAGCCTGTTATTGGCCCATGTTTGGCCAATCGATCATACGGCCCGTATAAGGCCCATTGATGATACGACCCGTAGAAGGCCCATTGTTTCTACGGCCCGTAGAAGGCCTACTATTTCTATGGCCCGTAGAAGGCCCACTGTTTCTACGGCCCATAGGAGGCCTAGTGTCACTACAGTAAATATTAGCCCATGGTTATTGTGGCCTAGTTTTAAAAAATAGGTTATTGCAGCCACTAGTTATCCGCGGAAAAAGAACTGCAATGACTACAAGCAAACAAATAAACAAGACAACAAGGAAATAAATAAGCAAGCAACTAACGCTAGGCTATCACGGCTATTACACATATTATATCCACTGGGCATCAAAGTTCGCCACCAGTGCAAATATAGGGAACAAAGCAGCATATCATATACACTGGCCGTCAAAATTGGCCACCAGTGCAAATAAACGCGGCAGCAAAACAAGAGCATAACTGAAACAACTTCAGAAGAGCTCAAGAAACGTTATCCTGGGTATCCACCATGCTGGCAATAAGCTTAGCAAGCTGATTAGCTTTGTCCTGTTTGGCGCTAAAATCCTCCAACGCTTGCTGTTGCACCAGAAAGTATGCATCTGAATGCTCCAGGGACTTCCGTAGTCCTTTTTCTTCTTGTCGCAGCACAACTGATCGATGTCTTTCAGCTTGTAGTTGAGACTCAAGAAACCGAACTGATTCAGACAGTGAGTTTGAATAGCTTGTGCAAGCGGTAGTGGCCAGTAACTCCAACACTAAACCAAGGCAGTCACTATCCTGAACCTTATTTGCATTACTTCCTTTACTGTTGATTAATAAGGCACTCTTCCCCAATATCCTGTCAGCATTCTAAAAGAAGAGACAAGCAGACACATAACAAGTTTAGCATGTACTAGTATATGAAACTCATTTCGGTGAACCAGTTCATTAGTAAGGTGGACATGATTAAACTACCAAGTATTCTATTGCCAAGTACTAGTACATAATAAAAGCATCAAACAAACATATATCTATGTCCTATGGTAGCAATGGAATCTTAAATTAGAACAGTTGTTCTTCAGGTTTAGGCACTTGTTCTACATGAACAGAGTATAGTAAGATGCAAGGATATAATACTTAAAAATAGAAAATGAGCTCATAGACCTTACCACATTCTTGGTTCGGGACCAGTACAGAACAAGGTGTTCTCAGTCATCGTCCAGTAAATGTGTCTCGAGAGAACGTAAGGGAATTTGATGAGTTTCTTTGCTGGTGAAGTACGTTTTCTTCAGGTAATTCCGATACTGCCACCAACCATTCTTGAAGATAGCAGAGGTATTAGCACAGGTTACCTCATCCTGAGTTTCCAAATCGGTCCTTCTCTATAGAGAAAAATGGGAAAATTTGCTGCATTATAACCATCATGGAGGTAGGATGTATGGGACGAAGCAAAGTAATTGCCATGAATAACATTACTTACACATAACTCCTGGAAAAACACCTGCAACTGGCATTTTCCTTCAGCTTTAGTATAATATTTCCAAGATGGGAAGATACCCACATACGATTTAACAACATCAAATGCGATAGATGCTAAACTACGACTAGCTGGTTGTGCTTCCTCCATAGGAATAGGCGTACTAACTGGTGGAGTTGGGGTTCGCCGTGATAGTACTGGTCCTTTGGGCACTGGAGCTGCCTTACTAACTGCTCTTGTTTGGGAGCTCTGTTGTGGAGATGGTGCTGTGTCAACAGGAACTGGGTCACTATCAGCTGGGGTTGGGGTTAGATTGGGTGAAGCTGGTTCTCTGTCCATCGTAGTAGGGTACAATCTGCGAGAGTTTGGGTTATGTGTGGTAGGGCTGGTTCTTGTGCATGTACAACCGGGGTGCTATCTCCACCAAGAGGTAGCACTGTTTTATTTGAAGACCGTGTTTTTAGTCCGCTAGATACTGGCATCACCCGCTCCAATTCAAATGGCTAATAAATAGGAAACATAGTTGAATGTACAAACATTGTATGAGAGATAGATGCAATAGATAGTGTGGAAAAAAGAGGGCATGAAATAGTTGACATGTATATTGTTTAACTAAAACGGATAGCATGACATAATTTCACATATATGATGTCTATCTAAACTGGATAGCATAGCATAGCATAAAGATATGATGAATAACTAAACATGGTCGCATGACACAATTCACCTACATGTTATCTAAGTAATAAGGATCGCATCATTTAATTCACATATGTGATTTATATGCTAAACAGAGGGCATTCGATATGATGTCTGAACTAAGAACATGGTGTTGAATATTGTGTATATGATGTCTAAACGATGCAATGCAAGACACCGTATGCATGATATGAGCAGTATAACCGTGCCAAGTTAGAGCATACACCTTAGTGGGGGAATAGGACTGGTCATCTGTCTCTGAATCCATCTCTGAGGAGCTATCGGGACCCAACACGAGATCTTCTTCGACAGGTAGCACTGTCTGCTCTGAAGGCCTTGTTTTCACTCCAGATTTTTCCATCTCCCACCCAAATGGCTGATTCACAGGAAGAGTAGTTTAATGTACAAACATTGTCGACAAATGGAAATGTAATGAAGAAAAGGATGGGCAGGATATCATTCAAATATATGATGCCTGGTTAAACAGGATGGCATTGCGCATTTCACATATATTATGGCTGGCTAAAAGACATGAGACTGCATAATTCCCATATATGATATAGAAACTAAACAGGTGGCATTACAGAACATGTCTAACTAAGCAGATGACATATATGATGTCAAAAGTAGGCACTACAAGGCAACATATGCATGATATGACTAACATCATCATGCCAAGGTAGAACAAACACCTTGGGGGGTAAATAGAGTGGTCAGCGGCGTCCGAATCCGCCTCAGAACAGATATCTTCCTCTGGATTACAATCTGGAGAGGGGTGGGGAGGGTTTGCCATTGAACCCACCATGGAGCGATGTCTACATGACATTGTATTGCTGCGCAAAACTCTTCTCTTTTTCTCTACATGTTCAGAATGACTGTGTACAATATCTGACATGCATACGGAAAAAATATGGTAAGATTATGTAAGGAGAGCATGTAGAAATTTAGAGTGATGGTAACAACCAGTGGATCGATGTTTTTCCGTTGAACCAAAATAGCCCTAATGGATCGACGTGAATGTATAGTAATAAGTGATGCAACAAGTGTACAACCTCTTTGCCATAGCCGTGTCGACCTCAACATCATTGGGTTGGTCGCTGAAGTAGTTGAGGCAGAGGTGGCTGTCGGAGGTGTGGAGGAAGATCTAAGGAATCTGTAGACGACGTCCAGGGCACTGCTTTGTTGTGATGGATCGTTCTGTCGTTGGAGCAGATCCGGTGAGCCGTAAGACGTCAAGGCTGAAGCAGCACAAGACAGGCTCGCCAATCTCAAGTGGGATTCTAATAGCATCTCCAATAGATGATGTAAAATGGATGTAAAATTAACATCACCAAAAACCACCTGACTACAATAGATGAGGTAAAAACCGTTGACTTTGAACTTAACTGTCGAAATTGAAATTTACTTTGGAATCTGAATGCTAATGTCGAAACTGAACGCAATGGTAGCAGAGAGGCACTTGACATGTAGTTTATGGAGGGCCTGCAATTCATCTTCAACTTGCACCCCCCTGAGCCGCCAGCCACCACCGGCCGAACCGCCAGCCCCAGCGCCGCCTCGCCACCCCGAAACAACTCGCCACCGCCGCCCCGGCCAGCCCTCTAGGCCCCCGCCCCCACCCTGAACCCTAAGATAGATAGTGGGGTACCTCTCCGGCGAGCCCCCGTCCCCGCTGCGGGTGGTTCTTCCTTAACTCCGGCGAGGCCCCCCAACCCCTGAAAATCGGCTGACCCAAAAGTCGATTCAGTCGACTGAAGTGTGGCTTAATCGGAGTAGAGCAGCAACGCGAGCGAGGGGGAGAGCAGCAACGGCAGCTGGGCGAGCGAGCGATCGAGCGAGAGCCGGAGCAGCAGCAGCAGATCCGGCTGGTATGGCCGCCGCCGCCGAAGGGGCCTCGCACTGGGGGAGAGCCACCGTGGAGATGTCGCCCGCGGCGCCGGCTTCAAGGTAGCCGCTCAATGGGGGTGCGGGATGGAGCACCGTCAGCGCCAGGAGGTCGAGTTAAGGAGAAGGTGCGATGCGATGAGTGCACAACCTCTTTGGTGGCGCCGAGTAGGCCTCGGCTTCGTCCGAGGAGTCGGTGAGGATGTTGCGGTTCCGGTGGAGCAGGTTAAGGCGGCGCTGTGGGGATGGAGCAGCCGCGATAGAAGAGGCGATCATCGGAGCAGCTCCTTGGAGGTGGAGGACGGGGCGGCTGAACCGGCGGGACGGCGAGATGGACGACGGATCCTCATCCGGGAAGGTGGACAAGGGACGTCGAGCTGTTGCGGTGGACGACGTCGTCGGTGAAGAGGCTCTGGCTGGGTAGCGGTTACGTGGCGGACGGAGGAGGGTGGGGTTTCGCGGCTGGAGCGGAGAGGTTATGGTGGCCTGGGATTTCGAATAGCGAAAAGGGGGCGATGGGAGGGGGTGAAGCATGACTTAGGAACACGCTTGTCCAAAATGTAGGGTGTGTTACAAAAGTACCCCCCACCGATTTGAACTAGCGACCATTTCGGTTCAGGGTTAGAAGGGGGATTTCGCGTGTCGGGATTTGGCAGCTGGAGGGAGTTTTCACGCGCGTTGTAATTTTGGGATAGCAAGGCACGGGTTGTGAAGGCGCCAGTTTTGGGAGAACGATATCTGAATTTTCGAGATATAACAAGACGTGGGTTGAATTTTAGGGACAAGCCTAACATGTTGTAATATTGTACTTGTACGTACCAAATCAATTCGCACTTCCCTCAACCAAAAAGAAAACGAAAACAATAAAACTATTCACACCACACAAAGAGAGAGTCTTGCCCCGTTTTACTATACAAATGCTATTCAAAGCTACTCCCTCCTTCCATCTATATAGGGCCTAATGCGTTTTTCGATGCCAACTTTGACCAAATATTAGAGCAATGATATATGACATGCAACTTACACAAAGCACACCGTTAAATTCGTCTGTGAAAGGTTCTTTCAATGATATAATTTTCACATTGTGCATGTCATTTACTATTAATCTTGTCAATAGTCAAAGGCGGTCTTAAAAATCTCATTGCGCCCTATATAGATGGAAGGAGGGAGTATGAATCCATGTTATGTCCGATTAAATTTTTTCGCTTGCTGTATAATGCATGTAACTTACTCATACCAACATTTTAGTGCATTCCAAATGTCTATACTATTGCTGCAATTCAAAATAAATTTGAATTCGTTTCTCTATTTCAATAAGAATCTACAATAATGATTCTTCCCAACTTCAACCATCATAGTTTCCTTGCTATCCGCCAGATATAAATCAGACGGCCTATAATGCAGGATGGCAGGCACACCATCATCAACAACTCCGTTTTTTATAAGAGTAGAGATAAAATATATTAAATGTAGTATACCATGTTCATAACCACACCATGTGTATCACCGTTATATATATTCACACATCCGTCGGTTTGAAACACTATGATAAATTCTTCAAATATCTGAATTCGCTTTTTATAATGAAGTATATATGATCTATATTCGTCTTTTACACCCACACAACCCTCTTATCTTTGTAGCTAGCGCTGACTTTCTCTTGTGCATGCACACGCCCGCATCCCTCTCACCCTCGCTCAGCATTCTCTAGCTCCATCGCGAAAATTCGTCTTTTCACTTTAGGTCGTTCACCCACGGTGTGTGTAGGCCCCCCAGCTCCTTCTTTACGGCACACATCGATCGATATGCCTCTCTAGCCAGGTGTGCCTAGCACAAACACAAGCTTCCCCTCTTCTCTTGTCACCGTCCATGCCTCACTCCCACCACTCTTTTCATCGTTCTCGTACTCGCACACTCCTCCCCCTCGATATAGTATGCCTCTCGTACCACCTCCTACATGCATCCCTCTCTCTCTACCCTTCTCCTCGTGCCTCATTTGTTCTAACACACACATGCATGTATACCGATCGATCTCCCAACATATACCTAGATCGACTTTAACTACCCCCCATCAACCGATGTACCTCACAAGTTATGTCTCTCCTTTCTCTTACAAAGGGTGATTGATCTTCCTATGTAGTTACGTCTGCTTACCACAGCCACATCGTCCGCCCTCATCATTCGTGCATACCTCCTGACCCGTCTCTCACACGCACGTGCACAGACAACAAGCAACCATCTCCTCTCTTATTGATATTGCGGGCGTGCCCTCCGTTTGTCTAGCAAGCCTATCCCACCATTTGTTAGAAGCAACTCCACTACCACCCCCTCCAACACTCTAGCTCTATCTCTCTCCCAACCTTATTCATCTCCTGCACATATGCATGGATGCCGATCGATCTCCCTTAATACATGAGGCAGATCGATCTCCTTAATACATGAGGTAGGCCTCTCTCCTCCTCCACACATATACCAGCCATTGTACCTCTATAGTTAATTAGGGGGACGTTGCTGCCAATGAAAGCATGGATCAATTTTAATTTAACACCTTCTCACAACTTTGTCTTCAGTTGTGATGTAATTATTAGCTCTGATATGCTAATAATTGACATGCATTAGAAAGGAAGTTAGTTTTTTATTGTTTCCGAAAGAGCATCGATGGCAAGACACGCGAAACAAAAGCTGAAAGCTCACACCATTTTTACAATTTCATGTCGCTGGAAAATTATTTGTATAGTACGTCAATTATGTAAACAAATGATGGAAGCTTGATAGCAATGCCAGAAGCCTCTTCATCATCCGGGTCCATGTGCCATGCACAGAATTATACTCCTTCGTTCTTAAATATTTGTCTTTTTACAAATTTCAAACAGGCATATTTTAGAGTATAGATTCACTCATTTTGCTTCATACGTGCACTCCCTTCGTTCCTAAATATTCTATTCGTCTTAACAGAGATTTCAACAAGTGACTACATACGGAGCAAAATGAGTGAATCTACACTCTAAAATATGTCTATATACATCCATATGTGCCAGTCCATTTGAAATCTCTAAAAAGACAAATATTTGAGTAGTCACTCGTTGAAATCTCTAGAAAGACAAATACTCTGGAGTATATTTAAGAACTGAGGGGGTAGTGCACAACCGCATGGGAGACTCAGCCCGGTCGTTGCGCTGCATTAATAGTGAGTAATGAGCAGTCAAATCATAAGCCCCACCTTTCCCACTATAAGTTGCTCTGAAGAAGCAACCATCAATACGCTCTTCTTTGAATCCGCTCATACTACTCCATCCGTCACTGTTTATACAGCGCGCTTTAGAAAAAAGAAAAAAAATATGTGGGACCAAGGCGACTAGCGATCGGCCTGAAAAATAGCATTGGTAGTTATAGCACGGCGTCTATTACTAGAGGGAATAATGCGTACACACATGCATGCAGTGCTTCCACCTCCGTAGTAGTATAGTACATGTAGAAAAGCAAGACACCATCGACATAATCACCCACGTCTACGCGCAAATCGTCCACAAGGACTACTACATGCAAGAGGAGGACGATAGGACGCTGGCCTTCTTGGAGCACAGGGCAACCTTGGACGGCACTGTTCAGAAGCACGTTGAGCTCACCGCCAACGCCGCTGCTCCTCACACGTCGGTTGGTGACCCGGTGCACTAGGGCGTGAGGATGTCGTTGAACGTTGATGGATCCGTATGTATTTTTATCTTTCCATCAAATCCATGTAGTAGTATATGATACTACAATAATTATCTTACCTTTCGCATCAACTTCATAATTTTCATACGTACTCCATGCATGAACAACGCCAGAACCAAACTTCTCATTACTCTAGGCAAAATCGTTATTTTCTATCTAACGGTCGCGCCATGGAGCAGAACCAAATTTTACAAGTTACGAGTTCAAAAGGAAAAGCCTGCTGTGTTCGCGTCGCACCCCCACACGGTTGGTCCGGCACGCCGCTCAAGCGGGAATGCGTGCGGTGTTGCATTTTCACTTACAAGTGGGACCGTAGTTGAGCAAACCGACTATTGGCAAATCCCCACCCCGCCCACCGCGCGATGGCTGAGAAAACAGGAGGGAGAAGAGATGGTTGTAGCACGGACTCCAAGAAAATTGGTGTCGGATGGGACTCGTGTGGGTGGCGTGTGCCGTACTGCTAGACGCGAATGCTAGTTATGGCCCATGCCACCCCACTATATAGAGCCTATATCGAGGTACGTAGAACAAATTTCCTGCAGTCCGTGCTCAACCCTCCTCTATCTCTCTTCTCAGCCAGCAAGCGGACGCGCGGAGCCCATCGTCTGTTTGCTCACATGCGGCCCCACATGTCAGTGAAAACGCAAGAGGACCCACTGAACCTGCACATCTTTCACCTCGACGTCCTGGTGATGAAAAACAAATCCAATAAAGATCTTCGGTGGCCGCTTTTGGAGTTACTCAAGAGTAGTAAGATTCTATTTATAGTTTAACCCAAGATGCACATCTCGTGGCTTCAACTACCACTCTATTTTCTTTCATGACACGACCTGGATGCTAGATGTCCCACGTGTCGGCAAAAGGAGGAAGAACCCAACCAAATCTTTGGTTTTGCTCTCGGATTAGACTAGTTGTGCTAACTTAAAATTTTTATTGTGTACTCCCTCCGTTCCAAAATACTTGACTTCCATTTGTCCAAAAATGGATGTACCTATATACTAAGACATGTCTAGATACATATATATTTTGACAAATAGAAGGCATGCATTGTGCAACGGAGGGAGTAGAATGGATGCAAGTTTTTGTATTGGGAAGAAGATGACATCCATATATTGATAGAGCGCAATTTAGTAGATGTTCTATCACTTTTAGCTTGCACAGACGCAAGATCGAGCCTCCACAGATCAACAATGAATGCATCGAGAAGGCACTAATCCAACTTACAGGAGTAGTAAAATGTATTCTTGTGGTTCTTGTTTTCTTTGATCTTGCTTTTCTAGTCAAAATTATCGTTGGAGTTCGTGCAAAACGGAGGTGCGTTTGGGGTCGTGCATTGGAGTTGGCCTTACAAGTGGGACCACCGTTAAGGAAACCGACTATCGGCAAACCCCCACCTCGCCCGCTGCGTGATGGCTGAAGTTAGAGAAACGACGAGGTTGAAGAGATTGCTCTAGCACGGACTCCAAGAAATAATATGGTGTCAGATGGATGTCGTGGTGGTGGCGTGTGCCGTACTCCTGGACGTGAATGCTTGTTCTAGCCCATGCCACCCTACTACTCCTACTACTTACTCCTACTACTATATAGTATACTAGTATCAAGGATTCGAGGTGCTGGTTACGTACAATGAACACATTAACATTTGGCTACAGTAAAAACACCCGCCCGACGCGCGAAGCTTGTGAAGCTAGTACAAATAGTGTACTACTATTGTTGATTGGCCTCATCCAATAACCTGTTGCAATGCACGTACACTTATGTATTCGGAAAATATTTTTTTTGCCTCATCGCACCACTCACTCAGAGAAGCGACTAGAAAGCTATTCATAAATTTAGTAAGTTTATCACAGGCATATGATTTTATTACATACAACAGGTCATCAACCCACATGGACAACGAGGATACATTATAAATACTAAAGTTTTCACCACACAACAAATAACAAGCCATGAAATGAACTTCAACTCAACCATTCCGCGGCATTGGAAATGCTTACTTTGAACCACAAGTGATTCTCTGGGACGGGCCATCCGTTGTCGATCTGGAGACCAACGCAGGACTGATCATCCAGGCTGAAGCGGCCTACTATATTAGTACCAGGGTAGGGAACCACCCAAATGTCCGAGGTATAGACACAGTTGCTTCTCATAAATGTACCAGGGTAAGGAAGAGCGAGTTTTCTCCAAGACTATCAATTCTGTGCCATGGAGAAGGAGTTGGCGCTAGCACACTAGTATCCATCCTGAATACCATGCAACGGGTGTTGGAATAGGTCTAGAGAGTGCAACCATGGGAGACACCTGCTTCCTTAGCAGTAACATCATCAGTGGGCTGTATACACACAAGAAGAGGTGATCCATCGGAATTAGTTGCCAGACGCCACAGAGTATATGGGCGCTGCTCGTGATCATCACCATCGGCGTCTCCCCCTTGGTTATAAATTTTTTCAAGTATAGGTGGTGGGATGTTCACAGGACCTTGGAAACACAAGAAGAAGGTTAATTAGTAAAGGGAAACTTGCTAACCTGCATGCATGTGGATGAACCAATTATAATTACGGTGGAAGACAAACGTACCGAAACTACTAGGATGCCATGCAAAAACAGTGCCACGAGTGGTGGCAGCAAACACAAGGCCCTCATATTGAATTGCATCACAGTACTCATCAATGTACGGAAACTGATTTTTGAGCAATATCCATCGAGTGGAACCACGAAGGATGGCAACAAGCTTGTCGAAGATAGCAACAACTTGATAGTTGTTGTAATTCCAAGAGCGGTTGGGAACTCGACAAATTGCTATCTTCCGTAGAAGACAGTCACCATGATCGTATTTGAACGTGTGTACATTACTGGTGTGCTCAACCTCTGGGCAGTGTGCTGAGATTTTTGGAAGTGGAACCCGGTGACGAGTGTACACATTCACAACTTCCCACTCGCAGTTGGACCCAATGTAAACAACCCAATCTCCATTTGCGCCCGCACAAGCCTTGCCCTCAAGCGATGGCATCTTAACATCATACATATCATTATCAAGCGGCATCAACTGGCACAGGGCGAGGCCTCCGTCGTGCCGGCGCCAGTCATCAAGGTCACGGCGAAGAAGATAGGGGAGATCAAACCGCTACTTGACTCTTGGGTTCTTTGTAACAATGTTATTAGTTGAGTCGAGAATGGGCTTGAACGAACCTGGCACGCTAGCCGAGGTGATGACGTCGCACCGATCAATGAGTTCCTCCACCACATCATCTTTCAGATTGGGGCAAGAATAACGGGGTCGTTTCCGGCCTGTTCCCTCCATGGAGAAGACGATCGAACAATGGCAGAAGAAAGGGTGAAGGGCTGAAGGAAAATGGAGGAGGGAGAGGAAGAGCGTGCGACAACAGCTCCAAATCGAGAGGGAAAGGAGAAGAGTCGGTGGACGGTTGCGAGTTTGCCACGGTTCACGAAGAGGTGCCCCGGCCTACACATCCGTTCGGAAATACTCCTACTACTCGCTGTTGTCTCACTGATATGTTGGAACGGGACCACATGTCAACGAAACATGGTGTGTAATTTCTCGTGCAAAATGCGATCTGGCCGCGTTGGCCCGAAGTGTCGCATTAGTTATCGACCTTTATTTTGTTTAATGGCGTGCCGGTCAGTTTTGAAGCACGACTAACTGGTACTGTACGCAGAGAAAATGGGTTGTATTTGTCCTCCATGGTTTAGAGGCTGACTTGTGGGCCTAGCAAGTTGACGCATACACAATCAGGAGATGATTGTACGTGGAGAGGATGACAGCAGGGACCCGCCAAGGTCATGGTAGTACGCAAGAAAGTGCCTCCTTATTTCAAGCCAATAAAAAATGGCTCCTCCTAGTGGATTTTTGACATCTGGGTCCCATGCCATTGTCAACGTAGTCAATAAACGAGAGAATTGCACGACGAGCGGCTGGCACCAGGGACCCAGCAGCTCGCCCAATTATTTTTGTTTTGGGTTAATTTGATAAATGCCACTCCAAATATGGTGTATCCGAGAAATGCCACTGCAATTTCCAAACTTTGAAAAATGCCATTTCATGCCATTTCTAGTGGCATTTTTCGAAGTCTGGAGTGGCGTTTTTCAAAGTTTGCAAAAACTGCAGTGGCATTTTTCAAAGTTTGGAAATTGCAGTGGCATTTTTATGAATCGCCATAATTGGAGTGGCATTTATCTAATTTGTTTTTGAGATGGAAGCAGGGTGTCAACTGGGCTGTGCGGGACACTCTGGCCTGTCTGGACAGCCTTTTCTTTTATGTTTACCACAGACCAGCCCAGTAGTTTTTTTTCTTTCTGAAAATGGCTAGCCCAGTTCTTTTGTGATTTGTCAATAAGTCGCTTTATCATGCCTATTGGGCTGTAAATCTTTCAAGACGAGGAGAGCTTCATTCGGCTGGCCGAGAAAATGGCCTATCAGTAATGAGAAATGGGCTGTACATTTTTAAAACACATCAAACCGACAATTATTTTCAAATATCTTTTTTTCATTTCAAGATTTTAAATTGCATTGATTTTTATGTGTGGACAATTTTTTGGATTTTATATTGATATACATTTATTTTTAAAATCAGTCTGAATGTGACTCGAAATATCGGGATTAAAAACAGTTCAGACCGCACCGACATATGCAAAATTTCGTATAATTTTTTAACCGTGGCCACAATATGGGCTGTAATGCTAACATAAAGAATATGGGCTCCAAAAAACCCGTAAGAATTAGCAAATGGGCTGTAAATTATTTGAAATAATGGCAGATGGGCTCTATGCTGTTTTCCATAGATTTGAGGCTTTCCATAGATGGCCTGTATACTGTTGGATGTCCATCCAATGACCACCGTGCTTCTTCAATCTCTGCTCTTCCTGCTCCAGTCGCTCAAACAAGCGCCGGCGGGACTGCCTGCTCCCTCCTCCCCGCGGCCGGCTGTGGTGCCACGCGGGCCTCACCGCCCCACCGTACTCCCATCGCTGGCCTAGCCATCCCTCTACTCACCCACACCTGCTGTTATTCTCTGGCAATGACAGACGAACCAGTAAACCCTCATACAGTCATACTCCCCTCCGCGTGGGAAACAAAAACAATGGCCGTGTCTTCCCTGCCTCCGTGTCGTTCCCTTCCTAGGCCTCGCCGTCGTCCACCGCCCTAATGCTCTCGGCGTGGCGTGGTCAGCGTGGTCAACGACTGACATGCATTTGAAGTGGACTGTACGTGGAGAGGCTGGCAGCTGGGTCCACGGCCGCACGCAAGGAAATGCCTCCTTATTACACGCAAAATAATGATTTCCTCCACCTGACATCTGGGACCCATCGAAACGGCCTTTGTATTTCGCGAAAAAAACGTTACCGCCGCTGACAACTCGGACCCACCAGCTATATCTTCGCATGCAAGGAAGTGCCTCCTTATTACGCACAAAAAAATGAATACTCCCCCTGCTAGCTGGAACCCAGTATAGTGGGCCTACTAAGTTGACGGGGACGATGGGCTTTGTTAACTTAGTCAATATGCACGATTCTAGCTCGACTGACCGTACGATGTCCATCCAACGTCCGTAGTGCTTCTTCAACCTCTGGTCTTCTTGCTCCAGCCGTCCAAAGCAGCACCGGTCGTGCCGCCTGCTCCTGCCTCCCGTGACCGGCTGTGCTGCCGCGGAGGCCTCACCGCCCCCATACTACTCCCACCGCTGGCCAGGCCATCCCTCCACTCCACTCACCCACACCCCATGTTATTCTACGGCGACGGCAGTGCAGCCGAACCAGTGAACACTCGTACTCCTCTCCGCTAGGCATCCACTGCCGCGTCTTCCCCGGCTCCACGTCATCCCCTTGCTAGGCCTCGCCGTCGTCCACCACCGTGGTGCTGTCGGCGCAGCGTGGTCAATGAGGCCAACGACCGAATTCCATCGGAAGAATACTGTACGTGGAGAGGCTGACAGCTGGGTCCACGGCAGCCACAAGGAAGTGCCTCCTTATTACGCGGAAAATAATTATTCCTCCACCTGACAGCAGAGACCCACTAGACGCCCACCAGTACATCGCGAAAAAAACGTTTGCCCCTGACTGCTGGGACCCACCCGACGGGCCACTGTATTTCGCGAGAAAAACATTCCCCCTGCTGTCAGCTCGGACCCACTGGAAGTGCCTCCTTATTACGCACAAAAAAATGAATACCCCCTGCTAGCTGGGACCCACCTTGGTGGGAGGATGACTTGTGGGCCTACTAAGTTGACGGGGAGGGAGGGCTTTGTCAACTTAGTTAATATGCACGATTCTAGCTCCAGTGACCGTACGATGTCCATCCAACAGCCGTAGTGCTTCTTCAACCTCTGGTCTTCTTGCTCCAGCCGCCCAAACCAGCGCCGGTCGTGCCTCGTGCTCCTGCCTCCCGTGGCCGGCTGCGATGTGGCGGAGGCCTCACCACCCCTACTACTCCTACCGCTGGCCAGGCCATCCCTCTACTCACCCACACCCCCTGTTATTCTGCGGCGATGACAGCCTCACAGCGCAGTGAACCAGTGAACCCTCATACTCCTCTACGCGTGGGCATCCACTGCCGCGTCTTCCCGGCTCCGCGTCGTCCCCTTCCTAGGCCTCGCCGTCGTCCACCACCCTGGTGCTCTCGGCACGGTGTGGTCAACGTGGTCAAGGAACGGCTTCCATCGGACGTGGACTGTACATGGAGAGGCTGACAGTTGGGTCCACGGCCGCAGCAAGGAAGTGCCTCCTTATTACGTGCAAAATAATTATTCCTCCACCTAACAACGGGGACCCACCGGACGGGCCACCGTATTTCGCGAAAAAAACGCTTGCCCCTGACTGCTGGGACCCACCAGCTACATCTTCGCACACAAGGAAGTGCCTGACAGTCGGGACCCACCTGGTCGAAGCGTACGTAGCGTTGTCATTCTGGCCGCGAACGTGTACGTACATACTGGTCGATGTAGAGGCGTGCAGGTGTCGTAGTAGAGGCACGCACGTACGTATAGCAGCCAGGGTGCAAGAAAGAAAATACGGCCACGTATGCGTACATATGGGCGGGGTCTCGAACGCCTACTCGCGCATACGTACGGCCAGGGCTCATGTACATGGCTGGGTCGGAACGGAGAAACATCGTCGTCGTCGTGTTCATGGGGAGGCAATGGAATGCGTCATGTTCATGGGGAGGCAACGGAATGCATCATGTTCATGGGGAGGAAACTGAATGCGTCGTGTTCATCGGGAGGGCTTGGACAGAACAAGCGATGGAAACGAGGCCTGGCGTACCGCAGAACGGAGGAAACGGCCTTGTGTTCGACCGGCCACGTTCAAAACGGGATCCTGTTCATCGGGAGGGGTCTGGCGTACCGCAAAACGGAGGAAACGGACCTCCTACAGTCGAAACGGGGGTCCTGTTGATCAGGAGGGGTGTGGCGTACTGCAAAACGGACGAAACGGACTTGTGTTGGAGCGCTATGGTCGAAACGGGGTTCCTGTTCATCCAGAGGGGTGTGGCGTACCGCAAAACGGGACTCCACGGGATACTGTTCATCTCCACCGTCGACCCCCTCCAGCCTCCACGAGCCACTGTTCATCCACCGTCGACCTCCTCCAGCCTCCACCTGCGACTGTTCATCCATGGCCTCCTGTTCATCCAGCCTCCATCGCGTGCTACTCCACTGGCTACTGTTCAACCAGCCCTCTCCACGGCCTCCTGTTCAACCACCCCTCCACGGGCTACTGTTCTTCCTACCCTCCATCGTCTACTGTTCATCCTGCCCTCCATGGTGTGGTCCTGTTCATCCAGTCCTCCACGGGGTCCTGTTTATCCAGCCCCAACCGGCTCGATCGATCAGGGTCCTGTTCATCTAGAGGTAACACCACGGGGTCCTGTTCATCCACCCCACCGGGAACTGTTCATCCAACCCCCCCCCCCCCCCCGCAACGCTCACTGTTCATCCAGAGGTAGCATCGATCGGCTTCAGTTAGCAGCAGTAGCGAAGGAATAGCTCGATCGGGTTCACTTAACAGCCATCGATCGATCGCTCGGGTTGAGTAACGCGTAGCCTGCTGTGCAATCGCTCGGGTTCAGTTAGAGCCCAATGCCTCGCTCGGGTTTAGTTAGAGCCAATGCCTTGCACACACGCGCGTATGTGTACGAGACAAGCGCGCATCGCTCGACCCCGACCTCCCACCGTAACCGGGAACTCCCTGAAATTTTCCTCCCCCTCGCTTCTACCACGGTTTTTTCCGTCATGGATGGCCCAAAGAATGTCATGCAGCTGCGTCTCCGGCCCGCCCAGGACGAAAAGCCCATTTTCTGTCATGATTTTTTGTCATAGAAGTAGGAGCCCACAACATCTATGATGATATCGGGTTTTGTCACAATTATCGTCATAGAAGTGTCATATGTATGACAAAATTTTTTTTCGTTCGGCCCAAAATGTCACAGATGTGTCTTTTTTTTGTAGTGTGCGGAGAAGACAAAAAGGAGAAAGTCTCACATCGACACGGCTAATCAATGGGCTAGGGAGATGCCCATCAATTGATGTCAATGCAAGGAGTAGGGATTGCCATGCAACGGATGCACTAGAACTATAAATGCATGAAAGCTCAACAAAAGAAACTAAGTGGGTGCGCATCCAACTTGCTTGCTCACGAAGACCTAGGGCACTTGAGGAGGCCCATTCTTGGAATATACAAGCCAAGTTCTATAATGAAAAATTCCCACTAGTATATGAAAATGACAAAACAAGAGACTCTCTGTCATAAAGATCATGGTGCTACTTTGAAGCACAAGTATGGAAAAATGATAGTAGCATTGCCCCTTTTTCTTCTTTTTTGGGCCTTTTTTTCTTTGGCCTTTTTCTTTTTTTATTTGGGACAATGCTCTATTAATGATGATCATCACACTTCTATTTATTTACAACTCAATGATTACAACTCGATACTAGAACAAGATATGACTCTATATGAATGCCTCCGGCGGTGTACCGGGATTGCGATGAATCAAGAGTGATATGTATGAAAGAATTATGAACGGTGGCTTTGCCACAAATACAATGTCAACTACATGATCATGCAAAGCAATATGACAATGACGATGCGTGTCATAATAAACGGAACAGTGGGAAGTTGCATGGCAATATATCTCGGAATGGCTATGGAAATGCCATAATAGGTTGGTATGGTGGTTGTTTTTAGGAAGATATAAGGATTATGTGTGATAGAGCGTATCATATCACGGGGTTTGGATGCACGGGCGAAGTTTGCACCAACTCTCAAGGTGAGAAAGGGCAATGCACGGTACCGAAGAGGCTAGCAATGATGGAAGGGTGAGAGTGCGTATAATCCATAGTCATAAAGAACTCACATACTTATTAAAAAAGTCTACAAGTCATCAATAACCAAGTATTACGTGCATGCTCCTAGGGGGATAGATTGGTAGGAAAAGACCATCGCTTGTCCCCGACCGCCAATCATAAGGAAGACAATCAAATAACACCTCATGTTTCAAATTTGTTACACAACGTTTACCATATGTGCATGCTACGGGACTTGCAAACTTCAACACAAGTATTCCTCAAATTCACAACTACTTAACTAGCGCAACTTTGATATATATCACTATCTCCATATCTCAAAACAATCATCAAGTATCAAACTTCTCTTAATATTCAATACACTTATATGAAAGATTTTGTTATGCCTAAAAGAAAATTGCCATGTTGTTCTAAAGAACTCTCAAAATAATATAAGTGAAGCATGAGAGATCAATTATTTCTATAAAATAAAACCACCACCGTGCTCTAAAATATATAAGTGAAGCACTAGAGCAAAAACTATATAGCTCAAAAGATATAAGTGAAGCACATAAAGTATTCTAATAAATTCCAATTCACGTGTGTCTCTCTCAAAAGGTGTGTGCATCAAGGATGATTGTGGTAAACTAAAAAGCAAAGACTCAAATCATACAAGACGCTCCAAGCAAAACACATATCATGTGGCGACTAAAAATATAGCTCCAAGTAAAGTTACCGATGGACGAAGACGAAAGAGGGGATGCCTTCCGGGGCATCTCCAAGCTTAGGCTTTTTGGTGTCCTTGTATTTTACCTTGGTGTGCCATGGGCATCCCCAAGCTTAGGCTCTTGACACTCCTTGTTCCATAATCCATCAAATCTTACCCAAATCTTGAAAACTTCACAACACAAAACTTAAAAGAAAACCTTCGTGAGCTCCGTTAGTAAAAGAAAAAAAAACCACCACTTCAAGATACTGCAATGAACTCATTATTTATTTATATTGGTGTTAAAACTACTGTATTCCAACTTCTCTATGGTTTATAAACTCTTTTACTATCCATAGATTCATCAAAACAAGCAAACAACACAGGAAAAACAGAATCTATCAAAAACAGTACAATCTGTAGTAATCTGTAGGTTTCGAATACTTATGGAACCCCAAAAATTCTAAAATAAATTGATGGACATGAGGAATTTATCTATTAATCATCTGAAAAAATATTTAACTAAATAGCACTCTCCAATAAAAATGGCAGCAATTCTCGTGAGCGCTAATGTTTCTGTTTTTTTACAGCAAGATCAAAAAGACTTTCCCCAAGTCTTCCCAACGGTTCTACTTGGCAGAAACACTAATTAAACACAAAAAACACAACCAAAACAGAGGCTAGATAAATTATTTATTACTAAATAGGAACAAAAAGCAAGGAACAAAAATAAAATTGGGTTGCCTCCCAACAAGCGCTATCGTTTAACGCCCCTAGCTAGGCATAAAAGCGAGGATAAATCTAGGTATTGCCATGATAATGATAAGATAGATCGTGAAAGCTCATCTCATACTCCCTACGTTCAGTAGCAAGCTTCCTTTGTGGCAAGCAAAAATAATCAAAAGGGCTAAATTTAATGGGACAAAAGTCCCCAAGATCAAGCTCGGGAGGTATTAGTTCCTCCTTTGGCCCCTCATATTGCACAATCAATTCATCATTATGAGCATTCTTCTGGCAAAAAGTCATGAGCCTTTGTTCAAGGGAAAAACCTAGCCCATTGTTCTGGATGGCAAAATTATCAATAAGTTCAGAGATCCTATTAACAAAAGCATCAGTAGGAACCTTTTTTCTAAGGTTTTCATTAAAAGCAACACGATCTAAAGATCGTAAATGCATAATATCTTCTTGATAGAAAAGAATTACTTCTATGGGAGGACGGCCGGCATCCACCCTATAATGCGCAAAAATTTCATTGGCCTCTTTTATTATAAATCTGGACTCATGAGCTAAAAAGATGGTCGCTGCTCGCTTAACAGAAGAATGCTCAATATTAGAAAATTCTAGGAAAATCCTTTGTAAGGAAGGATGCATATGTAAAAATTGTCTCTCGAGTTCAACTATGAGCAAGGATATAGCATCTGCGAGACTACTAGTTTTATGAAGGATAGATCCACTCATAGTGGGCAAAGCACCGACACAAGTAAAGAAATCTTGAATAACCCCCTTTCCAATAATATTATGGCTACCAATGCGAAACTTTTTAGTGTGCAAAATAATAGGATTTTCAAGGAGATCATCAATAGCATCAAAGTTTTCCATATTATTATCCTTATCAATGATAACCTCCCCAGTTTCAGACATGATGGCAACAAAAAAGAATGAGCACACAGAGGGCAGGAAGGAAAAAGAGGCGAATGAAAAGAGAGGGCGAATGGAAAAGTGGGCGAATAAAACGGCAAGGGTGAAATGGGGGAGAGGAAAACGAGAGGCAAATGGCAAATAATGTAATGCGAAGGATAAGAGTTGTGATGGGTACTTGGTATGTCTTGACTTGGCGTAGATCTCCCCGGCAACGGCGCCAGAAATCCTTCTTGCTACCTCTTGAGCACTGCGTTCGTTTACCCTTAAAGAGGAAAGGGTGGTGTAGTAAAGCAGCGTAAGTATTTCCCCCAGTTTTTGAGAACCAAGGTATCAATCCAGTAGGATACCATGCACGAGTCACCTCGTACCTACACACACAAATAAGAACCTCGCAACCAACACGATAAAGGGGTTGTCAATCCCTTCACGGCCACTTGCAAGAGTGAGATCTCATAGAGATGATAATGATACGATAAATATTTTTGGTATTTTTATGATATAGATTGAAAGTAAAATATTGCAAAATAAAATAGATTGAAAACTTGTATGATGGAAAATAGACCCGGGGGCCATAGGTTTCACTAGTGGCTTCTCTCAAGATAGCATAAGTATTACGATGGGTGAACAAATTACTGTCGAGCAACTAATAGAAAAGAGAATAATTATGAGAATATCTAGGCATGATCATGTATATAGGCATCACGTCCGAGACAAGTAGACCGATTCCTGCCTGCATCTACTACTATTACTCCACACATCGACCGCTATCCAGCATGCATCTAGAGTATTAAGTTCATAAGAACAGAGTAACGCCTTAAGCAAGATGCCATGATGTAGAGGGGTAAAATCATGCAATATGATGTAAACCCCATCTTTTTATCCTCAATGGCAACAATACAATATGTGTCGTTTCCCTTTCTGTCACTGGGATCGAGCACTGCAAGATTGAACCCAAAGCTAACCACTTCTCCCATTGCAAGAAAGATCAATCTAGTAGGCCAAACCAAACTGATAATTCGAAGAGACTTGCAAAGATAAACCAATCATACATAAAAGAATTCAGAGAAGATTCAAATATTGTTCATAGATAAACTTGATCATAAACCCACAATTCATCGGATCTCAACAAACACACCGCAAAAAGAAGAGTTACATTGAATAGATCTCTAAGAGAATCAAGGAGAACTTTGTATTGAGATCAAAAGAGAGAGAAGAAGCCATCTAGCTACTAGCTGTGGACCTGAAGGTCTGAAGTAAACTACTCACACATCATCGAAGGGGCCATGGAGTTGATGTAGAGGCCCTCCGTGATCAATGCCCCCTCCGGCGGAGCTTCGGAAAAGGCCCTAAGACGGGATCTCTTGGCTACAGAAGGTTGCGGCGGTGGAAATAGGATTTCGTGGTGCTCTTGGATGTTTGTGGCGTACGTGGATATATATAGGAGGAAGAAGTAGGTCGGTGGAGCAACGAGGGGCCCACGAGGGTGGAGGGCACACCCAGGGGGGTAGCTACGCCCCCTGCCTCGTGGCCTCCTCGTTGATTACTTGACGTCCACTCAAAGTCCTCTAGAGCATGTTTGTTCCAAAAATCACGTTCCTGAAGGTTTCACTCCATTTGGACTCCGTTTGATTTTCCTTTTCTACGAAACACTGAAATAGGCAAAAAAGCAGCAATTTGGGCTGGGTCTCCGGTTAATAGGTTAGTCCCAAAAATAATATAAAAGTGTAAAATAAATCCCGTTATGATCCAAAACAGATAATCTGTACTATTAAAGGAGAATCGCACGTCGTGATGGTTCGACCTCCTACCCTATCGATACCCCTTTCCCACCCTTCGTACCTAAAAAAATTAGGAAAACTACCCACCGCTTCGAAAAAATAGCGCAAAGAAAGGAAAGAAAAACATAGCCCACGACCCACCCACAAACACACGTCCCATCCTCCATCTCCCCTCACCCCAAAGAAAAGAGAAACAACCCAACCAATCTCTTCGCTCTCGAGAAATTCACCGTCGCTGCTCCCCTCATCGTCCTCTCCTGGTCGTCGTGGCTGCGGTCCTGGCCATGGACGTCGCCGCCGGCCCCGCACTCCCATATGCATGAGGATCATCTATTCTCCGTCTCAATTCCCTCCACCCCCTCGATTCCAATCTAATCTCTCCCAAGAAACTTCACTCGACTCGGCCGTGGCGAAGATGGCCGACGGCTCGCCGTCTAGCTTTCTCGCTGTTGAGCCATGTTCTGCCTCCGCCCTCCATCCACTTGCTCCAAGACGTCTTCCGCGGCCGTCAGCTTCCACGATTTGTGTGTGCGTCCTCTATGTGAATTCGGCGGGTCTTCTTCATTGTAGGCGGCCATGGGGAGGACACATGTGGCGGAGCAGATGGGGTACGAGGACGCGTAGAAGGCAAACAACTCAGACTTAAGCCCTTTGCCCCCGTCAAGACTCTGTCACAGGTGCGTGCATCTCGATCCTTTCCTTCGTTCTGGTCGGTTAATTAAGTGCCCATGAACCAATATTCCTCTTGGCCGTTGCTTTCGGCCGATGGCAAAATGAACACGGAGCAAACCTGGCTTGCCTTGGGATGGACTGAATCAGCTAACAACGTAGCTAGCTAGCTTTGCCTTGAGATGGATCCAGTCGATGGATTGATTGGTCGACTAGCAGGTGGATTCTGTTGATGGACTAGCTAGCAACACACATGCACACACTGGCATGTAACACTATTTGCTGTTTATACTTCTTCAGTTCACGTTGATACAACCTAGGAGCTACATGTATCACCTGGCCAAGTAGAGTTACGATTACTGCTCAAAGAAAAGTAGAGTTATGATTTCTATACTACTTGGACAAGCAATCGTTGGTGAACTCTAACAATCTGTGAGATCCGTGGGCAACCAAAAGAGAGAACTAGCAAGGCCGGTGAGTTCTCTTTCACTATTTTATCTAGATTCATCGTGCTAATTTAAGTAGATCTAAGCTATCATGTAAATGTAACATAACTATTTTAAAGGTTATCGATATAATCCATGTTTTGCTTTTCCATTTTTAGCAAATAGAGTGGATTCTGAAATCACATATTTGAATTAGCTTTTGGTCGGTCGACTCGAGTAGTAATTCCTTTTATTATCCCAGTTGTTATTTCTACCTTGCTCTACTGTATAAGATACTCCATATAGGAGGTCAAGCTTGAAAAATGTATAATACCCGACTTGTCGAGAATCATGTTAATAAAGTTGTCATGATATTTTCCCTGCTTCAAAGTGCTCCTTGAGGTATTAGTTAACGGTAGTCTGTATTGATTTTTTTGTACAGAATTTGACCATTTGTGCAGGCTTTGGTTCGTGATGGATTGACCTTAAAGTCTTAATGATTACCCTTTCCAACAAGCAACCGTGGGGTTGTTCTGCTCAATCCTGCTATTTTTTAGTCCATTAATTTGTATGTGTTCTTCGCCTCGGAGATTTTATTAATTTAGGTTGGGTTCTAATTAGAGATGCATATAAATAACTTCGTTCTGGTTTTCATAAAAGTAATATGGCACACACCTAGAAGGTTATTGATTATACGCTTCAACCCAATTTATTAAGTTGGGTTTTCTTGACACCATTTTCTATTGCAGGCTACTGAATATATACCGTTCTTGCAAGAGAACAAACATAAGTGTATTTGGGTGAGGCACCAGATACAACATCTCACTTTTTGTTTTGGAAATTATCTTTATTTAACTCCAAGAGGTCACCAGCTGAAGGTATGGTACATTCTAATCTTTTTGTTTGTCACTAAGCTTGACAACATCTCACCAACTATAGCAGTAATGTGATTCATTCTTTAGGTTGTGTTTGGCAATGGAATAGTAATTTGGCTGCTGAGGTATCAAGGTAAGGACAGAAATATTTCCCATTTTTTATTTCTATGGTTTTCATAGTCTATTTTAAGCCCGTATTATTTTTGGTGATTGCGAAATGTATTCAATTTCATGTAGAAATAGAAGATAAATCTTGTTTCAAACTTTGAGTGTATATTGAAGCTCCATGAGGCCTTCGGCACTCCTTTTTAGTTATTACTGATTTAGTTCAAGTACTGAATCAATGACAACTAATGTCGAACAGAGGGAGTATATTATGACCTCCTCTTAACTTGCCTTTAGTAACAAACATGATAGTACCAAAATTAGTTCTAGGAGGATAGTACTAAAACTCTCGTGCCATTGAAAAACTGTTGAGAAATTTTAATTTATTGCATAGTGCAAGCGGAAAAAGTTTAATTCGCCGAGAAGAGCCCTCCGAGAACAATTGTTTTGGACTTTTGTGGTACTCTCAAGTGAGGGGTCTTTTGTGGTCTTGCTGATATAGATAAACCATAACCATATTTTATATGATTCTCAACATCCTTGGAGCGAAAGACAGTAACTGCATAATGAAGTTTAAATCATATTCATTTGTTTGTTTCAGTGATGAGTTTTTCTTTTGTTTGCTTTTTGACCAGTTTGTAACCAGTCTTCTAGACCAGAGTAACTGAAAGTTGATGTGTCATATTAGGGCTGTGATTGCAGTGTATCAAATGGGCTAATTTTTATATTTGACTCATCACATATAAAATTTGTATTTTTTTAAATCATGAACAAATATAGTTTAAGTATTTTGATGTGAGATGTGCTTTTTCAGTTGTTTGCCACATGGTTTGTTTCAGGATGGGATAATGAATTGGTAAAAATCACTTTCCTTTGTTCGTACCAATACCAATGCCACCAAGTGCAATCATATTGACGACAGTCAAATAGCCTTGTAGAATGGACAATGTTCAATGATAGCAAGCATTATGTCGTGTCTACATATGAGTGGAAAATGTGCTACGTGTGTACTGCTACTACACCAGCCCAAGTACTTATGTATAGTTCCTCCTAAATTCAGACACTAAGAAGCTAAGCTTTTGCAAATGAATCTACTTATCCAAGAGGCTGGCAACAAGATCGGATGTTCAATAACTAGAGGAGCAACACTCGATCGACAACAAACTATGAGCATGCATATCATCAAGTTTGCGGGTTCTACATTTTAAACCTTAGCCGACTACCTACTTTCTAATTTTCTTGCATGCAGTGAATTGACTTCCCAAAGAACTACATGGAAGGGATATATGTTTGATTTGTTTTGAATTGATTGCAAGAAATACATGTATGGCACATACAACTCTATTCTCAAAACATATATGAATGAAAATTTATTTGATTTTTTTAGCAATGTCTCATGTCTAAGTTTATTGTTCCGTGGCAACGCATGGGCACTCAGCTAGTATAATAGCATGGAACAATCAAAAAATATAGATACGTTGGAGACGTATCAGCCATGCTGCCCCGGGAGCATCTCCGAAGATAGCGTCCCCCATACCAGGCAAGCCTTCTAAGAGGAAGGCAAACGAAGATACGGCCGAGCCTTCATCAAAGAGGTATGAATTTGCAAGTATGCACTTTTGCAGTCACATCCAACTGTGACCTTTCCATTTATCCTGTATTAGGAAAAAGGTGTGCCGGACTATATCCGGGGGTTCGGCCGGTCATGCTTCCCACAGCCAGGATTCAAATCCTGCTGTGAGGACGGGGGCTGATGCGGGGGTGACGCCGGACTGTCCTCCAGCCAAGGACTCGGATGATGTATCCGTCACCAACTCGGAAGTGGAGAGCACCATGAATCATCGGCGCCGTAGGGCCATTTTACGATACCCTGGCTTTTCAAAAGAGTAATTTAGCGCCTTCAGCTTGGCCGATGCATATATCCGAGTTGCTCGAGATGGGCTTAATAGAGCCAGAAAACACCATTTAAAAGATGTGCAGGTAAGCTTGTTTTGTCTGACTATGATAACCATATGCCAGTAGCCCCTGAGACTTAAAGTAGTTGAAACAACTGATTTAAGGATCAATGTACAACCAGGTGCTTACGGAGAAGAACACCATGTTAACTCAGGAACTAGAAAAGTGTCGGCGCCAGCTGTCTGCTGCCAATGCCGAACTGGAGAAATCCAAGAAGGCATCCCCCGTTAATGTTTCCCTCCATCGAGAAATCATAATTGTACACTAATAATGCTAATCTGGTTGCTTATCGTTGTATTGGATCGTTAGACCAACTGCGGGAGCAGCTGGACGCTGCTCGAGGCGAAGAACACGGAGCCAAAAAGCTGCTAGCAGCGGGCAAGCGTGTGTTAACAAAAGTCGTTCAGGAGAAAAAGAAGCTCCAGGATTCGAACACCAAACTGGGCGAAGAACTGAAAGACATGCGAGCACAGCTAGCTGACTCCGTGAAGGAGAACAAAAAACTACGAGGCGGCATATTCAGTATGTGGCCGCATTTATCTTATAACAGTTTGGAAATAACCGTAGCGGATATAGCTGTGAGTGCAGGTGTATTGACGGGCCGCACTGAAGAGGAGGTGTCTGGATCATCAAGTGATCTTCTACAAGAGCTGTCGTAGTTGCACGAGCAAGCTCGGCAGGCAATGCGGAGTGTAGCCAAGGCCTTATGGCCATCCAACTCCCCTCCAGGGAGTATGGAGAAGCTTGTAGAGCTGTTCAAGGGAGCGCGGCGGCGTATCCGACTGTGGAAGATATCGACCTGCCAAGAGGGTGCGCGAGAGGCCTGGGCCATGATAATAATGCGGTATACCAAGGTGGATCCGAATCACATGGCCTGGGTCGGACCGCTAGGGTCAAATGGGGAAGAAATTCCCGTTAGTTTAGTATATGGCCAAGTTGAGGTGGCTGATACTCACAACAGGATTGTAAGTTAGACCGCCTGTTGGACGGTATAGAGGAGGAAGTTTTCGAGTCCTAAGTGACTATGTACTTTCCTTCTAGCTGGATAATAAAAGCAATTGTCATGGCCGACCTTTTCGCTTCGACCTCTGGACCTGAAGGTGTGGAGTGTTTCCGAATACCCTAACGGTAGAATATACCGGGGCATGCATGAGAACCAGGCATAGGGGTCATAGTTGCTTGAACAGACAATGTGTATCTGGCTAGTTATGTTATATTACATTATATAAGAAACATCTTCCAGAGAGAATAGTTCCGTTAAGGGTTCCTTTCCCTAGGTGTGCATGCGTTTAATGTGCATATCTGAACCGTGATTGAAAAAAATCAAAGAGTAAGTAACTTCTGGGGTTTCATGATGGAATGAATGGGGGGACATCTTTAATTCGCCGATTGAATATTCCCTTAAGAACGATAGCTTTCGGCTTCATCCAGTCTGAGATACACATCCGGATAACCCGGTAGTAACAATCGCAGAGGTGCTCCCTTTATGCCCTAGCCGAACTAACAGGAATGTAGGGCATAAGCACAGGAGGCAGGCAACCCAGCTTGGCCAAAACTTAAGTCATATCGATGCATGTAATGGCGAAGAAAAGGTACATATGGAAAAACGCATATGTGGTGAGCTTGATGCTCAAAGGATAATAGCAAGCTTCTATACGAGAAGCCCCCAGGAATAATGAACGTTCATATGCAGAGATGTACGCATCAGGTAAGGACGGTCTAGCCGTACTGAAACCATAAGGCTAAAAGAGCAAAACAAAAGAAAAAGATAAAAAAACGAAAAGAGAGAAAAAATAAAGTTAATAATAGGAGGGAGGATACGAACGCAGAGTTCGGTGCTAGGCATAAAATCATCATAGTCTGGCCGCATTCCAGGGGTTCGGCTCCAGGTGATTTCCTGATGCATCACGCAGGCGGTATGCTCCTCCGGTGAGAACTTCGTCAATGATGAAGGGACCCTCCCACTTGGGCTTGAGTTTTTCCTTTTTCTTCTCCGGCAGGCGTAGAATGAGTTCACCAATGTTATAAGTCTTGGCCCACACTTCTCTACTTTGATACCTGCAAGCCTGCTGTTGATAAAATGTGAAACAGGCTTTTGCGACGTCGCGCTCCTCCTCCAAGCCATCTAGGCTGTCCTGCCAATCAAGCTTGGCTTCTCTCTCATCGTACATGCGCACTCGAGGTGAGTCATGAATAATATCGCAGGGTAACACTGCTTCTGCACCGTACACCATGAAGAAAGGTGTATGATGTCTACTACGCAATCTTCTTCTTGTAGACGTTGTTGGGCCTCCAAGTGCAGAGGTTTGTAGGACAATAGCAAATTTCCCTCAAGTGGATGACCTAAGGTTTATCTATCCGTGGAAGGCGTAGGTTGAAGATGGTCTCTCTCAAGAAACCCTGCAACCAAATAACAAAGAGTCTCTTGTGTCCCCAACACACCCAATACAATGGTAAATTGTATAGGTGCACTAGTCCGGCGAAGAGATGGTGATAGAAATGCAATATGGATGGTAGATATGGGTTTTTGTAATCTGAAAATATAAAACAGCAAGGTAACTAATGATAAAAGTGAGTACAAACGGTATTGCAATGCTAGGAAACAAGGCCTAGGGTTCATACTTTCACTAGTGCAAGTTCTCTCAACAATAATAAGATAATTGGATCATATAACTATCCCTCAACATGCAACAAAGAGTCACTCCAAACCAATGTTGGGGATATCGCTTATCGGGAACTTATCAGTCGACCCATGATAAGGGGTAAATCGGCCAGTTTATCGGCATATCGGCCAATTTATCGCCATATCGGCTAATTTATCGGCCGATTGATCTTATCGGTCATACACCGATAAGCGATAAATCGGCCGATTTATCAGAATATCGGAAGATATCTTGAACAGTGCTCCAAACTCACTAATAGTGGAGAACAAAGGAAGAGATTATGGTAGGGTACGAAACCACCTCAAATTTATCCTTTTTGATCGATCTATTCAAGAGTCCGTAGTAAAATAACATGAAGCTATTCTTTCCGTTCGATCTATCATAGAGTTCGTACTAGAATAACACCTTAAGACACAAATCAACCAAAAACCTAATGTCACCTAGATACTCCAATGTCACCTCAAGTATCCGTGGGTATGATTATACAATACGCATCACACAATCTCAGATTCATCTATTCAACCAACACAAAGTACTTCAAAGAGTGCCCCAAAGTTTCTACCAGAGAGTCAAGACAAAAATGTGTGCCAACCCCTATGCATAAGTTCACGGAACTCGCAAGTTGATCACCAAAACATACATCAAGTGGATCACGTGATATCCCATTGTCACCATAGATAAGCACATGCAATGCATACATCAAGTGTTCTCAAATCCTTAAAGACTCAATCTGATAAGATAACTTCAAAGGGAAAACTCAATTCATCACAAGAGAGTAGAGGGGGAGAAACATCATAAGATCCAAATATAATAGCAAAGCTCGCGATACATCAAGATCGTTCCGAATCAAGAACACGAGAGAGAGAGAGATCAAACACATAGCTACTCATACATAACCTCGGCCCCGAGGGTGAACTACTCCCTCCTTGTCATGGAGAGAGCCGGGATGATTAAGATGGCCACCGGAGAGGGATTCCCCCCTCCGGCAGGGTGCCGGAACAGGGTCTAGATTGGTTTTCGGTGGCTACAGAGGCTTCTGGCGGCGGAACCCCTGATCTATTCTGCTCCCCGATGTTTTCAGGGTAGATGGACATATATCGGCGAAAGAAGTCGGCCAGGGGAGCCACGAGGGGCCCACGAGGGTGGGGGCGCACCCAGGGGTAGGGCACGCCTCCCTGCCTTGTGGCTTCCTCGAAGCTTCCCTGACGTCTACTCCAAGTCTCTTGGATTGCTTCCGTTCCAAAAATAACTCTCCCGAAGGTTCCATTCCGTTTGGACTCCGTTTGATATTCCTTTTCTTCGAAACACTAAAATAGGCAAGAAAACAACAATTTTGGTTGGGCCTCTGGTTAATAGGTTAGTCCCAAAAATAATATAAAAGTGTATAATAAAGCCCATAAACATCCAAAACGGGTAATGTAATAGCATGGAACAATAAAAAATTATAGATACATTGGAGACGTATCAGCATCCCCAAGCTTAATTCCTGCTCGTCCTCGAGTAGGTAAATGATAAAAACATGATTTTTGATGTGGAATGCTTTCTAGAATATTCTTCAATGTATTTTTCTCTATTGTGTCATGAATGTTCAGATCCGAAAGATTCAAGATAAAAGTTTATTGTTGACATAAAAATAGTAATACTCCAAGTATGATAATCAAGCAATTATGTCTTATCAAAATACCATAGCCAAAGAAAACTTATCCCTACAAAGTCATATAGTTTGGCCATGCTTCATTTTCGTCACACAAAATGCTCTCATCATGCACAATCCCGATGACAAGCCAATCAATTGTTTCATACTTAGCCTTTTCAAACTCTTTCAACTTTTACGCAATATATGAGCGCGAGCCATGGACATAGCACTATGGGTGGAATAGAATATGATGATTGAGGTTGTGTGAGAAGACAAAAGGGGAGAAAGTATCACATTTACGCGGACAATCAATGGGCTACGGAGATGCCCACTGATTGATGTCAATGCAAAGAGTAGGGATTGCCATGCAACGGATGCACTAGAGCTGTAAATATATGAAAGCTCGTCAAAGAAACTAAGTGGGTGTGCGTCCAACTCGCTTGCTCACGAAGACCTAGGGCATTTGAGGAAGCCCATCATTGGAATATACAAGCCAAGTTCTATAATGAAAAATTCCCACTAGTATATGAAAGTGACAAAATAAGAGACTCTCTATCATGAAGATCATGGTGCTACATTGAAGCACAAGTGTGGAAAAAGGATAGTAACATTGTCCCTTCTCTCGTTTTCTCTCATTTATTTATTATTATTATTTTTCCTTTTTTTATTTGGGCCTTCTTTTTTTTGGCCTCTTTTTTTTCGTCTGGAGTCTCATCCCGACTTGTGGGGGAATCATAGTCTCCATCATCCTTTCTTCACATGGGACAAAGCATCTCAGAGTTTGAATAAACATTTTGATAGTGTGATCAAAGCATATAGTTTTATACAGACTTTTGGAGAAGCCTATATTTACAAGAAAGTGAGTGAGAGCTCTGTAGCATTTCTAATATTATATGTGGATGACATATTATTGATTGGAAATGATATAGAATTTCTGGATAGCATAAAAGGATACTTGAATAAGAGTTTTTCAATGAAAGACCTCGGTGAAGCTGCTTACATATTAGGCATCAAGATCTATAGAGATAGATCAAGACGCTTAATCGGACTTTCACAAAGCACATACCTTGACAAAGTTTTGAAGAAGTTCAGAATGGATCAGGCAAAGAAAGGGTTCTTGCCTGTGTTACAAGGTGTGAAGTTGAGTAAGACTCAATGCCCGACCACTGCAGAAGATAGAGAGAAAATGAAAGATGTTCCCTATGCTTCAGCCATAGGCTCTATCATGTATGCAATGCTGTGTACCAGACCTGATGTGTGCCTTGCTATTAGTCTAGCAGGGAGGTACCAAAGTAATCCAGGAGTGGATCACCGGACAGCGGTCAAGAACATCCTGAAATACCTGAAAAGGACTAAGGATATGTTTCTCGTTTATGGAGGTGACAAAGAGCTCATCGTAAAAGGTTACGTTGATGCAAGCTTTGACACTGATCCGGACGATTCTAAATTGCAAACCGGATATGTGTTTTTATTGAACGGTGGAGCTGTCAGTTGGAGCAGTTCTAAATAGAGCATCGTGGCGGGATGTACATGTGAAGTGCAGTACATTGCTACTTTGGAAGCAGCGAATGAAGGAGTCTAGATGAAGGAGTTCATATCTGATCTAGGTGTCATACCTAGTGCATCGGGTCCAATGAAAATCTTTTGTGACAATACTGGTGCAATTGCCTTGGCAAAGGAATCCAGATTTCACAAGAGAACCAAGCACATCAAGAGATGCTTCAACTCCATCCGGGATCAAGTCCAGGTGGGAGACATAGAAATTTGCAAGATACATACGGATCTGAATGTTGTAGACCCATTGACTAAGCCCCTTCCATGAGCAAAACATGATCAACACCAAGGCTCCATGGGTGTTAGAATCATTATTGTGTAATCTAGATTATTGACTCTAGTGCAAGTGGGAGACTGAAGGAAATATGCCCTAGAGGCAATAATAAAGTTATTATTTATTTCCTTATTTCATGATAAATGTTTATTATTCATGCTAGAATTGTATTAACTGGAAACATGATACTTGTGTGAATACATAGACAAACATAGTGTCACTATTATGCCTCTACTTGACTAGCTTGTTGACCAAAGATGGTTATGTTTCCTAATCATAGACATGAGTTGTCATTTGATTAAACGGGATCACATCATTAGGAGAATGATGTGATTGACTTGACCCATTCCGTTAGCTTAGCACTTGATCGTTTAGTTTGTTGCTATTGCTTTCTTCATGACCTATACATGTTCCTATGACTATGAGATTATGCAACTCCCGTTTACCGGAGGAATACTTTGTGTGCTACCAAACGTCACAACTTAATTGGGTGATTATAAAGGTGCTCTACAGGTGTCTCCAAAGGTACTTGTTGAGTTGGCGTATTTCGAGATTAGGATTTGTCACTCCGATTGTCGGAGAGGTATCTCTGGGCACACTCGGTAATGCACATCACTATAAGCCTTGCAAGAGTTGTAACTAATGAGTTAGTTGCGGATTATGTATTGCAGAACGAGTAAAGATACTTGCCGGTAACAAGATTTAACTAGGTATTGAGATACCGACGATCGAATCTTGGGCAAGTAACATACCGATGACAAAGGGAACAACGTATGTTGTTATGCGGTTCGATCGATAAAGATCTGCATAGAATATGTAGGAGCCAATATGGGCATCTAGGTTCCGCTATTGGTTATTGACCAGAGAAATGTCTCGGTCATGTCTACATAGTTCTCGAACCCGTAGGGTCCGCACGCTTAACGTTCGTTGACGATATAGTATTTATGAGTTATGTATGTTGGTAACCGAATGTTGTTCGGAGTTTCGGATAAGATCACAGACATGACGAGGAACTCCGGAATGGTCCGGAGATAAAGTTTGATATATGGGATAATAGTGTTTGGTCGCCAGAAGGGTTCCGGAATTCACCGGAAGGGGTTCCGGATGTTTCCCGAAATGTTTGGGTACAAGAACACTTTATTTGGGCCAAAGGGGAAAGCCCACAAGGTTTTTGGAAAGCGCAAAAGGAAGTTTTGCAGAGTCCAGGGGCCAGACGCCAGGGTCCCTGGCGTCTGGGTCCAGACGCCGGGAACCCTGGTGTCTGGCCCTGGAGTCCAAGAAGGACTCTTGCCTTTTGGGTGAAACCGACTTTGTGGAGGCTTTTACTCCAAGTTTCGACCCCAAGGCTCAACATATAAATAGAGGGGTAGGGCTAGCACCCAGGACACATCAAGAAACACCCAGCCGTGTGCCGGCTACCCCGTCCCCTCTAGTTTATCCTCCATCATAGTTTTCGTAGTGCTTAGGAGAAGCCCTACGGAGATTGTTCTTCACCAACACCGTCACCACGCCGTCGTGCTGCCGGAACTCATCTACTACTTCGCCCCTCTTGCTGGATCGAGAAGGCGAGGACGTCATCGAGTTGAACGTGTGCTGAACGCGGAGGTGCCGTACATTTGGTACTTGATCGGGACGGATCGTGAAGGTGTACGACTACATCAACCATGTTGATAAACGCTTCCGCTTATGGTCTACGAGGGTACGTAGACAACACTCTCCCCTCTCGTTGCTATACATCACCATGATCCTGCGTGTGCGTAGGAATTTTTTTGAAATTACTATGTTCCCCAACAAGACTTGCGTGTGGCCTCCTACTGGATTGATACCTTCATTCTCAAAAACCGAGGGAAATACTTATGCTACTTTGCTGCATCACCCTTTCCTCTTCAAGGGAAAACCAACGTGGTGCTCAAGAGGTAGCAGTTTGCTTGAAGTATTATTATTTTTATGTCAATATTTAACTTTTGTCTTGAATCTCTCGGATCTGAATATTCATGCCACAATAAAGAAAATTACATTGAGAATTATTCTAGGTAGCATTCCACATCAAAAATTCTGTTTTTATCATTTACCTACTCGAGGACGAGCATAAATTAAGCTTGGGGATGCTTGATAGATCTCTAACATATCTATAATTTTTGATTGTTCCATGCTATTATATTATCTGTTTTGGATGTTTAATGGGCTTTATTATACACTTTTATATTATTTTTGGGACTAACCTACTAACCCAAGGCCTAATGCAAATTGCTGCTTTTTTTCCTATTTCAGTGTTTTGCAGAATAGTAATATCAAACGGAATACAATCGGAATGAAACCTTCGGGGGAGTTATTTTTGGAACAAACGTGATCCAGGGGACTTGGAGTAGACGTCAAGAAAGAAATGAGATGGCCACGAGGCAGGGAGGCCCGCCTGTCCCCTGGGCGCGCCCCCACCCTCGTGGGCCCCTCGCAGCTCCACCGACCTACTTCTTCCTCATATATATATATATATATATATATATATATATATATATATATATATATATATATATATATATATACCCCAAAAACATCCAGGAGCACCACAAAACCCTATTTCCACCACTGCAACCTTCTGTACGTGAGAGATCCCATCTTGGGGCCTTTTCCGGAGCTCCGCCGGAGGGGGAATCGATCACGGAGGGCTTCTACATCAACACCATAGGCTCCCCGATGTTGTGTGAGTAGTTTACCACAGACCTTCGGGTCCATAGTTATTAGCTAGATGTCTTCTTCTCTCTCTTTGGATCTCAATACAATGTTCTCCTCGATCTTCTTGGAGATCTATTCGATGTAATTCTTTTTGCGGTGTGTTTGTCGAGATCCAATGAATTGTGGGTTTATGATCAAGTTTATCTATGAACAATATTTGATTCTTCTCTGAAATCTTTTATGTATGATTGGTTATCTTTGCAAGGCTCTTCGAATTATTAGTTTGGTTTGGCCTACTAGATTGATCTTTCTCGCAATGGGAGAAGTGCTTAGCTTTGGGTTCAATCTTGCGGTGTCCTTTCCCAGTGACAACAGGGGCATCAAGGCACGTATTGTATTGTTGCCATCGAGGATAAAAATATGGGGTTTATATCATATTGCTTGAGTTTATCCCTCTACATCATGTCATCTTGCCTAATGCGTTACTCTGTTCTTATGAACTTAATACTCTAGATGCATGCTGGATAGCAGTCAATGTGTGGACTAATAGTAGTAGATGTAGAATCGTTTTGGTCTACTTGTCGCGAACATGATGCCTATATACATGATCATGCCTAGATATTCTCATAATTATGCACTTTTCTATCAATTGCTCGACAGTAATTTGTTCACCCACCGTAATACTTATGCTATCTTGAGAGAAGCCACTAGTGAAATCTATGGCCCCCGGGTCTATCCCTTATCATATATGTTTCCAATCTATTTTACTTTGTAATCTTTACTTTCAATCTATATCATAAAAATACCAAAAATATTTATCTTATTATCTCTATCAGAACTCACTCTCGTAAGTGATAGTGAAGGGATTGACAACCCCTTTATCGCGTTGGTTGCGAGGTTCTTATTTGTTTGTGCAGGTACGAGGGACTTGCGTGTAGTCTCCTACTGGATTGATACCTTGGTTCTCAAAAAACTGAGGGAAATACTTACGCTAGTTTGCTGCATCACCCTTTCCTCTTTAAGGGAAAACCAACACAGTGCTCAAGAGGTAGCAATCCATATGATGTAACTCTTTTTGTGGTGTGTTTGTTGGGATTGATGAACTTTGAGTTTATGATCAGAACTATCTTTTTATATCCATGAAAGTATTTGATTTTCTTTGATCTCTTATATGCATGATTGCTTATAGCCTCGTATTTCTTCTCCGATATTTGGGTTTTGTCGGGAATATACCCCGTGGTATGACCAGGCCGGAAATATGACCCGGCCGGACTTGGCGGTTTACTTGAGACCCGGTTGACACTTGGCGATTCACTGGCGACCCGCCCTGACCAGACAGTTTACAAGCAACCTGCCTGAACATTATGACTCACTAGTAACACGGCGGGCGGGACAGATGGATGACTAGGCCCAAGGCCCGGAAGGCCGGTTTATGTTAATGGTGGGCCGGTTTAAAAGGAAAGGCGTGAAGAATATTTTACCTTACAAGGAGTTAAGACCCGGACTTGTACCCGGTTTGTATTAGAAGGTAGACTAGTCCTAATCCTAATAGGATTCCACATGTAACCCGCCCCTTCAACATATATTAGGAGGGGCAGGGCTCCCCAAAGAGGGAGAATCAAGAAGAAACAATCTCTAGGGCTAGACACAAAGAGCCGGCTGACCGGCGACTCCTTCGTGATCATAATGAGACCCAGCCACAAACAGCATGTAGGGTTGTTACCAGATGATGTTTCCTGGGGCCTGAGGCTGTCTAAATCCTTGTCTTGTGCGTTGATCCGCCCTGCGTCTCTCATCCCGACCAACCCCTCTCAAGCTACTACAAAGATGCACTGGCCTCACGACTAAGTCCTCACACTAGGACATCTGTCGTGACAATTCCACGACAGTTGGCGCCCACCGTGGGGCCTGCGCACGGTGGTATTGAGTTCTTGGAGGGAGTTCTTTAGGGATCAAGAAGCTCGCGTTTTGTTGGACGAAGAAGAGCTGGCAGATGCATTGCTTATCCGCAGTGACACCTCCATGATTCGTTGAATCCGACATAAGATTCAGTTTTGGCTGTTACGCCGCCACAAGTCGCGACTCCGACATTAGTTCAGGAGCTTTCCTTTGATTAGGCGTCATACCATGCGTCGCGCGATCGGTCCAATCCTAATTTTTGCTAGCAACGAATCTATGCTGAGACCAACTAAATCAGTATTTTTATGGACGCATCAATCGAGTTTTCTGCTGTATTCAGTCCCATATTTCAAGTTCCAAGGAAAGCAACTGTCGCTGCTGCTATTACCACTATGGAGTACTAGTGTATCGGGGGAAAAGAATAAGGGAAATTATTGGATCGGCTGGCTGCATGTAACGCCCTCGATGCGGCTATATCTCGCACGTGTCGAAGCATGACTTAGAGGCATAACCGCATAGAAAGCAATGTCGCAAGTGAGGTAATCTTCACACAACCCATGTAATACATAAGGGAAAGAGATACATAGAAGAAAACGAGAAAAACAGAGGGAAGGACAGGCGCAGTTGGCTGGCCGGGGCTTTGCCAGAGGCATGCAGGCACGGCGGCGCTGGATCTGCTGCTGCTTGCGGCGGCACCTGAGGCAAGCCCCTCGAGCACGAGCAGGAGGGAGGAGCAGTGGTGCTGGTGCGAGCTTTGAGGCTAGCGAGGCGTTCGTCTCCTCGAACGTGACGAGGAGGAGGCGACTCCTATGGTCGAAGGCGACAGGAAGAGGCCTGGCTCCATGGGGCTTGAGGACGCTGCTTGAGTGGTGGAGTGATGGATCAGTGGTGGTTGACCGATGGGGATCTGGGAGGATCCCAAGGAAGAAAAGACCAGAGGAGCGGCGGCGGCTAGGGGGTGGATGGGACAAACTCCCTAGAAGTTAGGGTTGGTCATATATATATATATATATCATAGGGAGATTAGGATAGGGGCTATTTGGACTCTCCGATTTAGATCGGACGGACGAGATAAATAGGTTAGGGAGACCAAAAACAAAAATGGAGATGTTTTGTAGATGTTAGGGGATGATCCGGAGCCAACGGTGATGACTGCCCGGGTCGGGTTCGGGACAACTGTCGGATGCGCGCGAGAGGAGGGCCGCGGGCTGATGAGAGAGGTTAAGTTGGGTCTGACGGATTGTGAAGAGCGCGTTGGTCGGAGAGAAGAGGGGAGAGATGCAGCCCGGCATGGTTTCCGGAGATCAAAAACGTCCGACGAAAATACCGGCTATACTGCCTCTATAGTTATCCGTTGGGGCGTCAAACGAACTCCGAATGCGATGAAACTTGGCAGGCGGCCTACTGACAACAAAACAACACTGCACGCCAACTTTCAACCCATTCCGAGAACATTTTCTGTCCACTTATAAAATAATATTTCAGACATGCCGTGGGCGCGTGCAAGTGTGTGTGGGCTCAGAACGGACAACGGACGAAACTCGGAGGACCCGGACGAATGCAAGTTTTAAAACATGATGATGCAATGCACATGATGACATGATATGCAATGCATGTCATGCAAGCAAAGACAAGGCAAACAACAACAAATAACTGGAAGACACCTGGCACATCGGTCTCGGGGCGTTACAACACTCCACCACTACGAGAGGATCTCGTCCCGAGATCTAGAATGGCACCGGAGGGAAAAATGGAAGAGAGAGAGAAGAGGTAGAACTAAGTTGCTTCTTTGACCAATAAGTGAAACCACTAACCTTGAGAGGTTGAACAAATTGCAAGAAAGAAGGCAACGAAGAAGAACAAGGTTGAAAGCACTCCGTTAAGAAAGGGAAAAAAGAAAGAACCGATTCGGGGTAGCACTTCGGTTGAAAAGATATGAAAGACCTGATAAAATGAAAAAGCTTGAGCAAAGGGACACAATACTCCGGTTAAAAGGATAAGCTTGAAAATAACAAGGTCTTAGACAAAACAAGATGACGGTTGAAAAGAACAACATCACAATGCCTCCGGGAGAAAGAATAGAAGCTAGATCGTTGGAAAAGAAAGAATTGAGAAGAAAATGACAACTTCTACCACAATTGAGCTTGGGAAACACCCTTCCAAGAAAAATATAACGGAGTTGTTGGAAAACCAACAACGAAACGAATAAGCTTGTAGTGGACTTATGGAAAACATCCCAAAATTATGAGGTGAAATTCTGCCACTAACAGTAACAATAGATTGGATAGATACGAACAAGGAGACGAGAAACTTATTTCACCGGGAGGATAAATGAAGAAATTGGGTCATATATGAGCACCATAGATAGCAACAATCCTTAGGGAAGGCTTTAGGTGAAACATGACACAAGATAACTCCAACAAAGAGATTGATGGATTTAAGATACCTCATTCTTGAGAAACATGGGAAACGTGACACACAAACTCAAATTATCAACAATGACATAAAACCACCTCCAATGATATGGAAGAAAGACTTGCACTCCGGATAGCAAGAAGAAGAATGCTTGAACTCCTCTAAAAAGAATCTTGATGAATACTTCAAGAAGGAATTAAATCCTTGAAGAACCATCATGTAGAACCTTCGTGAAGAACTCCGGTAAGCAAAGGGATGATCAAACGAAAGGAGAGAGAAGTTGGAAACACAAGGTGAATTCTTGCAATGATTAGATGGATCTTTGAAATGATATAATTGAAAGATCTTGGAACTCCGGTAAAGAAAGACGAGCACTTGAAACCAAGAATTTAATCATCGTGAACAAACTCCAGAAGAAAAGATTAACATATGGATGAAACAGGAATAAGAATTACATTATGCTTAACCTTCACCAATTAGATTGATGACAAACAAATGGATTTGGCACACAACTTATTCTCGTAGCAAGGATTAAGAGAGATATAGCACAAAACTTGAGAAGGTCTTCAACGAACCACCGGAAGGGTTGAAACAACGAATAAATTGATATGATAACCCACGAATAGAGCTCTTGAACGAACCACCGTATGAATTGGAAAATGAACGAAGAAAAGATAAAGAAACATCGGGAAGAATTAATGAACGAATGAAGATACTAGAGGGAATTTGATACCTGAAAACGAATAGATCACGAATTGATTAGAGAATATTTGAATGATGCACCGGTAAGATTGGACAATGATAACTGAAAGCTGAGAATGAATAAACCTGAATTGATGGACTCCAGATAGGTGAAAGGAATTCTCACAATCAAAACAATTATGAGAGAATGGCGGCAAGCTAGCATCATGAATCTTGAAGAGAATGGAGCAAGATTGAGAGAAAAAAATCTTCTTCGGTCTTCAAAATCTGAAAATGACGATGAGAAACACCAACAATAATTGTAGAGGCACTCCGGAATGAAGAATAGAAAGGTTGATCCAACGATGAAAGAATTTGAAAGATCAAGGAGAAAGGCATTTGACTGATGATAACTCATTCTTACGTCAAACTTGGAAAAGAATTTGAGAGTAACGCCGGGAAAATTAGAAGAGTCAGGTAAGATCATGGGAAAAGACCTGTGGGTTAGGGCCCACTCAAAAGAAACATCGTAGAACGATTCAAAAGAGAGAAAGCACCGGTTGAATTAAATGACTTGAATGAGGGAACATCCTCGAAAGAGCTTGAATGAATGTAGAGTGGAAACACGAGTCTTCGAGATATCTTCAGCACTCCGGAATAATTGAATAGCGAGAGGTGAATGATTAAGAATTGCACCGGCATGAGAAAGCATTGAAACGAGGAAAGGATATGATCAACAAAGCTTGAATTGGTTCCACCGGAGAAGAAAAGAATGAATAATGGTGAACTAGAAGAACATCTTCAAGGGAACCACTGGTAAGAATAATGATAGAAAAGAATGGAGAGACTTCGCATCAATAAGATGGATACTTGATTAAGAAATCTTAGTCCTTGAAGAAAAACAAGGGTGGGAGGGTGGGAAAACAAAGACAACTTGGAACAGATGAAACAAACGCTGTTGAGAAGAACTGATAATTGATCTTGCGAATGTTGAAGTGATCGGATCCACTTGAAGAGAGACACACCGGTTGAACAGGATTGGCATGACAAACTCGATGATCGAGAAGGGTTAGTATTCACATAAAAATATGAGAACACCATTTAGGAAAGGTATTGAATCAACATTTGACTTCGAAGCAACTCGAATGCCACAACTCAAAACAAACAAAAGGATTGGCTTGCAAAATAAGCCGGAACAAACATATGATAGAGATTTCGTCCGAAGTTTTCGTGGTGGGGCCTACACGGGCTCGATCGTACAGCACCATCATGTACAAGGCAGTGCGCATGACATACAAAGCGTCCCCGAGTTGGCATAGACAAGGACTCTTTAAGACACAACGAGACCACTGTAAAACCGACCGTGAATAGGCGGACCACTAGACGTCGAACCCCAATTTCAAATCATACATCTGTCAAAAAGATATCCTAAGAGCTACTTGAATTCCCACTTATAAACTCCCGAAATTTTTCCGGTTATGCAATCAGGTGTTGGGGATACAGGGGAAGCATAATATCTCACCCAAAACTAGCAAATCCTACATCCAGCGGTATCCATCCTTCAACACATAACCAAGAAACCTTCGGAAATCATTTACCTCAACCTTCGAAAAGCATCCATTATACGAGTTATGGAAATACTCCCGAACTCCCGCCCCAGTACTGGGTGGCGTCGAGGTTATCTCACCAACAACTGCATAAAAGAGATTTTCGATGTCGGCGAAACAAATCTCAAGTATTCCAGAACCGCAACGATAAAATTGTGACGACAACACCTCGGAGCTCAACTCCCCGGGACACTGCCACAACCCCTAAATGACAGGAGGCACCAAGAACAATGTTCTCGTCACAAAACCATCGGAACGATTCCAAGATACCCGCGTGATCCTAAATTTTTTTTCGTGAAATTTGAGATGAGTCAAAACTCTACGTCAGGATGCCTCACCAGAGCGATGAAGGGACTGAGGAGTAAAAAGAAGTCCTAACTCTCTGATATATATAATTCCTAAATGACTCAAAACATTTCTAGACTCAATAACGCCAGCGATTCGATCAAGCAGGGGGCTCCTAAGGTCGGGGAAGGCTCTGATTACTAACTTGTAACGCCCTCGATGCGGCTATATCTCCCATGTGTCGAAGCACGACTTAGAGGCATAACCGCATAGAAAGCAATGTCGCAAGTGAGGTAATCTTCACACAACCCATGTAATACATAAGGGAAAGAGATACATAGAAGAAAACGAGAAAAATGGAGGGAAGGACAGGCGCAATTGGCTGGCCGGGGCTTTGCCAGAGGCGTGCGGGCACGACGGCGTTGGATCTGCTGCTGCTTGCGGCGGCACCTTAGGCAAGCCACTCGAGCATGAGCAGGAGGGAGGAGCAGTGGCGCTGGTGCACGCTTTGAGGCTAGAGAGGCGTTCGTCTCCTCGAACGCGACAAGGAGGAGGCGGCTCCTATGGTCGAAGGCGACAGGAAGAGGCCTGGCTCCATGGGGCTTGAGGACGCTGCTTGAGAGGTGGAGTGATGGATCGGTGGTGGTTGGCCGATGGGGATCTGGGAGGATCCCAAGGAAGAAAAGACTAGAGGAGCGGCGGCGGCTAGGGGGTGGATGGGACAAACTCCCTAGAAGTTAAGGTTGGTCATATATATATATATATCATAGGGAGATTAGGATAGGGGCTATTTGGACTCTCCAATTTAGATCGGACGGACGAGATAAATAGGTTAGGGAGACCAAAAAGAAAAACGGAGATGTTTTGTAGATGTTAGGGGATGATCCGGACCCAACGGTGATGACTGCCCTGGTCGGGTTCGGGACAACTGTCGGATGCGCGCGAGAGGAGGGCCGCGAGCTGACGAGAGAGGTTAAGTTGGGTCTGACGGATTGTGAAGAGCGGGTTGGTCTGAGAGAAGAGGGGAGAGATGCAGCCCGGCACGGTTTCCGGAGACCGAAAACGTCCGACGAAAATACCGGCTATACTGCCGCTATAGTTATCCGTTGGGGCATCAAACGAACTCCGAATGTGATGAAACTTGGCAGGCGGCCTACTGACAACAAAACAACACCGCGCGTGAACTTTCAACCCATTCTGAGAACATTTTCCGTACCCTTATAAAATAATATTTCGGACATGCCATGGGCGCATGCAAGTGTGTGTGGGCTCAGAACGGAGAACAGACGGAACTCGGAGGACCCGGACGAATGCAAGTTTTAAAACATGATGATGCAATGCATGACACGCAAGCAAAGACAAGGCAAACAACAACGAATAACTGCAAGACATCTGGCACATCGGTCTCGGGGCGTTACATTGCAATTGCGTGAGTAGCATAAAAAAGATGAGAAGATTAGATTGGTCAAAATGAAAATGACCCGGAGAAGGATTAGCGCGTAGGATGGACCCGGATTCGCTTCTCGTCCGCCTCCGAGCCCGCTGCGGTGTCGTGATCACTTCGAGCCGCCCCCGTGTCGTTGTGACCCATCGCGGCCTCGCGCTTGCTAAATCACCTCGTCGACTACCTTGGGCCATTCTGGTCGAGCTACCGCTGGGCCTCACCATGCCACCTCCATCCCGAGCAACCGCTGGGCCATTCTGCTACTATGGGCTGACCCAGTCACCATCAAACTGCCTGCCGAATCGCCTGCTGGTGAGCCGCCCCGGCCAAGTTGCCGTCGGGTTAAGTTGTTCGCCAAGCCAGCGCGTCGAGCTACCGTCATCCGCGCCGTCCAGGCCGCCTCCAAGCGGCTGAAGACCGCCGCCATCATCGCATTTACGCTCCAGCAAGTCACCACCACCTAGCCAAGCTGCTGAAGCCACATCTGCCTTCCCATCATGGATGTGCGCCTCTGTTGGGGTGCCTCCAAGCAAGTGTGCCCCGGGACGAAAGCCGCCCCTACGGCCGCGACCTTGCTTGCGAGCCGGCCACCATCGAGCCGCCGTCCCTTGCGCCGACAAACGCCTCCTGCTGCTCCAGCGTCACGACGCCAGCCAAGCGCCTCCGCCCTAGCCACGAGGCCACCCTGGTTGAGTCGCCCCGTCGCCGAGGCTCACCGGCGCTGCCTCGCTTCACCTCCAGCTCGCAGGGGCCATCTTGAGCCGCCGAAGGCCGTGCAAAGCTGCCGCCATAGCTCACCGGTCTCCGCCTTGCCTCTGTCTTGCTGGGGAGCCGTGCGGTCTCACCGTCTCCGGCCCGGCCATCTGCCGTGCCGACCTCGGCCACGTCGTTGACCCGTCGCTCCACTGGCTTCTTCCCCTACAGCCATAAGCCGGCCTTGCCGTTGTTGCGAGCTGTCGGATTTCGGGTTCCGGCAGACCCTTAAGGTTCAAACACTGGGGTGCGCGCGGAAATCTCACCTTCAACCTCTCTGTCTCAATGGGATCTAAACTACTAAAAGAACTGCACGAAAGACACAAGATTTATACTGGTTCGGGCCACCGATGTGGTGTAATACCCTACTCCAGTGTGTGGTGGATGGATTGCCTCCTGGGGGTGGTGAGGATGAACAATACAAGGAAGAACAGCCTCGCGAGGGTCTGTTCTAGGCTGTGGTGGTGAACTTCTATGAAGGGTTCAGTCACCCTCTTTCTCTCTCTCTCTCTACTTGTGAACCAAACGAACCAACTGACCCCCCCCTGCTATGTGGGTGGCTAGTCCTATTTATAGAGGCCCTGGTCCTCTCCCCAAATATTGAGCGGGAAGGGATCCAACAATGGCGGGCTAATTTGAAGGGGGACAACGAGTACATCTTTCCTGACAAAAGCAGTCTTCGCCTGCCAAAGGCTCGGGGTGATGACGCCGCGCTGGGCTCCATGGTGACCTCCGTCTCGTAGTCCTCCTGGCCTTGGTCTCGTTGCACCGAAGTGGCAACCTTTGCCTGATGCCTCGGTACTCCGCTGATACGCTTGCCCCCTTTGCACCAAAGAGGAAAGAGGAACGCTGCGCGCGCTGGCACCCGCCTGGTGCCCCGTGTCGTCATGGCTTGCGTCATGGGCACCTCGCGAGGTACCTCGCCTTGAACTCTCTGCCTCCTCGCGAGCCAGCATGACGAGGCTGTGCCTGAGGATGCGCCGTGTCGTCCGCCTCGCGAGGCTTGGCCCCTCGCGAGGGTCTTGAGCCTCGTGTTGATGACGATGGGCCGTGCTGGGCCCCCACTTGAGCCACGCCGCAGGCTGTAGGCAGGCAAGTCTGGGGACCCCCGTTCCTAGAACGCCGACAGTAGCCCCCGGGCCCAAGGCGCGCATGGACTTGGCCGTGCCGAGAGGCGAAAGGGCAAGGGCGAAGCGCCGCGGGCCCTAACAGCCTGCGACCTTGGACACCGCGTGGCGGTTGATTGGACATGGCGCCTCTGCTTCCCCACGGCGCCTTGGTGATCGTGCGAGTTGGACAAGTCCCTGCATGCCGAACATGTTATGATTACCTGTGATCATGGAGACCGGCGGTTGGCCTTCACCGGCTATAAGTACGGCACCGCTCATGCCCGTCAAGTCCATCTCCTCTTGCTCTCTCCTTCGCCTCAGTTCTTGCTCCGTCTTGGTGTGATGGCTCCGATTCGCTGATTCTCTGCAGCGGAGAAGGGAAAGGCTCCTCGAGAAGGGCCAGACCCTCTCCCGCGGAAGAAGCGACTCGCCCATTGCAGCCGGGACGACGAGGACGACCCGGTGGTGGCGAGGCCCCGGGGCGAGCGGGCTTCGCCGGAGTTCCCGCTGCCCTTGTACGCCCACGTCAAGGGCCTCGGAGGTGCCGATGCTGATCCCCGCGGTCCGCGCCGTCATCGGCGCCGTCGGGTTGTGAAGGCATGGGTGGTCCCTCCTGGAGTCCATGCCGAGGGCTCCTCCCACGAGTTCGTGCTCCATGTCGTCACTCCTCTTCAGTCCCGGATCCGCCTTCCTCCCTTCTTCGCCTCCGTGGTTCTTCCAGGGGGGCCTATGGAGCTCCAACTGCAGCACGCCGACTGCGGCGCCCCCGCGACCGAGGCCGAGGTTGTCGTCGCTGCCCCGGGCGCGGTCTACATGTCCCGCGGCTGGAGGGAGATCGCCCGGGTCTGCAGGGAAAGAGGCGTCTTCATGGTCCACCTGGAGTATGACGGCACGGCGGTGATATTCCTCAAGGTCTTCGACGCGATTGGGCGCCGGCTGGAGTGCTGCGCGGGAGGGGCGACCAGGACCTCGCCCTGGTGAGGGCTAGGCCCGCCGACCGCCCCCACGGCAGTGGCACCCGAGGGTCCAGCGGCTCTAGCGGAGGCTACGTGACTCCAGAGACGAGCGACGACAGCTACGAGCCCCCGAGTCGCCGTCGCTCCAGGAGCAGGGCGGACGCGTGAGGCCGTCGCCAACCCTGATCTAGATGTGGTTGGCGCCGGTGCCTGACGGCCCACTGTTGATGATGGCATCTTCTGCAGGAGCCCGTATAGTTAGCACTCCTTAGGATCCGTTCCCTGTGAGGAATCGAAATGCGCCCCATGGGGGCTTGTAAGGTGTATGTAGTCCCGTATGTTAATATATGACCTTTGCTATGGATTTGCGTGAGTCGCTGATTCCGTCATAGCTGAGTTCTCCCTTTCGAACCTCGCGAGGGCCTGGTGCTCTATGCCGACAGGTCCCAGTCCCCAGGCGGTGTCAGCCGTCGCTGGTATGCCAGGTCGCGATGCCGTGGTCAAGACCAGGAGGTGAGCGACCCGAGGTCCGGTAAGAGCCCCTGAGTCGCGATGCTCAGGAGGTCCCCTTTGGCACCCAAGCATCCATCACTTAGTGAGAAAGGGAAGCAACGTCGCTAGTACGGAGTTGCTTTAGGTGCGGGGGTAGTGCGGCAGCAGCCAGTACCATGGGTGGTGACTTATCTTGAGGATCAGGGGCCGTTCTAGGTGCGCCGTTGGGTCCGTGTGTGGATAGGAGCGGAAACGCTCGGCAAGGTCCTTGTGAGACCCCTTCTTCCCCGCCTCTGCTCCCCTTTCTGCTCTACGTCCTCGGGTCCTGGCCCTCGAGCTTGTCTCAACCGTCGCTGGTATGCCAGGTCGCGATGCCGTGGACAAGGCTAGAGCGTGAGGGTTGGAGAGCCAGTAAGAGCCCTGAGTCGCGATGCTCAAGTACCCCCCCTTTAACGTGCAAGCGGTTCGCGCGAGCGAGGGCGAAGGAAACCTCGTGATGGCCTCAGCTTGCGTGGTTCCCTCCAGGGATCCTGCAGGGTCATCACAGAAGGAAGATGGTGTTGCCACGGCGGCCATTAGTTGATCGTTAGTCACTCAAGAGCTTGCTGGTTGAGGTAGGCGAGGTGTATCTGGGCACCCGTGAGCCAGCGCGGGACTCCCGAGGCCCTACCTATGGGCGGGTTGCGCCCGGCACTGGGCCATATCTTGAGATGTGTCCCTGCAAAATTTGGTTAGATGCCGGTACTCTACGTCCTCGGGTCCCGGCCCTCGAGCTTGTCTCAGCCGTCGCTGGTATGCCAGGTCGCGATGCCATGGACAAGGCCAGAGGGTGAGGGCTAGAGAGCTAGTAAGAGCCCTGAGTCGCGATGCTCAGGCACCCCCCTTTAACGTGCAAGTAGCTGACATGGGAAGAGAAGATGCAGCGGACAGGCTCCATGCAGCTAAGCGTGATAGGCAATGCATAGTTGGAAATAAACACTAGGGGGATACATGCCGCTGGGTTTGGCCCGAACGGCTTGGGGATGATGCAGCCCGAGGGGTGCCCCCAACAAGGCAAACTAACGACGGAAAGGTAAATGCAGATACATGCCGCGGGGACGGACCCACGCGGCCTGGGAGTGATGCAACCCTGGGAGGGTGCTCCCAGCTGAGAACAGAACTTGAAAGATGTCACCTGAGGATGTCGTCGGTGTAGTGGCGTCGGTGCAGCAGACTTGACGGGCTGCAGAAGCCGATCCTCACGAGCCCCTAGGCCCCGGGGCCTCGGGAGGCTCCGGAGGCACTGGTGACTCCTCGCGAGCTGTCTCCACCTCCGCCAGAGCCGCGGAACGCCTGTCTTCCTGAGCCTCCACGATGCCCCTCATGAGGCGCTGGTACGCCGCAGCCATGCTCGGCAGGCCGTAAGGCATGTAAACATAGCTGTGGGTGGACCTCCACAGCGCCCCACTTGCCTGGGCCAGAGGCGCTCTATTGTGGCGATTTGATTGAGCCCTGGTACTTCGACGCAGACGCGCAGCCCGCCATCCTCGCCTGGATGTGGGGCCACGGCTGGCAAGCGGCGGCAACCTCTCATGATCCTTGTTTCTTGTAGCCCTCAAATGGCCTCGTCAACGAACTCTTGCTGGTCTGATCTTCCTCGCCTGGCTCCCTCTCGAGGGAAACATGCTGTGAAGCACGCCTCCACATGGTGCCCAAGCGCCTCCCTTGTGACCCTGGCTAGGTCGGTGGCCCTCCAGGTGAGAGCCCCCAAGCCCTGCCTGAGGAGGGCGCCGGGCGCGCCTTCCTATGCGCTGGATGGAGGGCCCTCCTGAGGGGGCACGGGCCCTGAGGGGCCTGCCTCCTGAGGGGCTGAGCCTGACGACGTCTTCTTCTTCTTGGGGATGGTCTCAGGAAGCCTCCTGCTTCCGCGATCTGGGTCTTCTAGCGATGCGGCCTGAAAGGCTCGCTCCAGGGAACACACTGCATCTCTCTCTTCACAGGGCACCGTGATGATGCCGCCACTTCCTGGCATCTTGAGGATGTTGTAGCCGTGGTGGGTCACGGCCATGAACTTGGCCAGCGCTGGGTACCCGAGGATGGCATTGTACGGCAGGCGGATGTGGGCGACATCGAAGTCGATGAGCTCGATGCGGTAGTTGCTGCGGGCCCCGAAGGTGACAGGGAGGCGGACCTGCCCGATCGGGACCGTGGAACCGTCAGTGATCCCGGAGAAAGGCCTGGTTGGCTGAAGCTGGTCATAGGGCACTTGGAGGTTGTTGAATGTTTCCACGGACAGGACGCTGAGCCCTGCCCCACCATCGATGAGGGTCTTGGTGACCTGCACGTTGCTGATGACCGGGGAGCAGAGCATCGGGAGGACTCCTGCAGTGGCCGCGCACTTGAGATGGTCTGCCGAGTTGAACGTGATGGGGCACGCCGACCACCTAAGGGGGCGCGTTGCTTCGAGCTTGGGGAGAACTGCCTTCACTTCGCGGGCAAACTGCTTGAAGATACGTTGGGAGGCTGGGGCTTGAGCCCGCCCAGGATGTAGGCGATCGCGCGCGGCTCCTGGAAGCCCCCAGCCCCCTCGTTTTGATGGCAGTCTTCGTTACTTCTTGGTGGAGGCGGCAGCGGAGGTAGGCCTGCGTTGCCATGAGGGCGGTCCTCATGAGGCTGGTCTCTCCAGTCCCCCTCACGAGGCAGGTCCCGCTAGCGGTCCTCGCGAGGCTAGTCGCGCCATCCCTGGCGCGGGCCGCGGTCTTCCCAGTGCCCTGGGTTTCTTCCTCCTCCTCGGCCATAGCCCCGGTCAGCACGGTCAGGGCGACGGCCGATCCTTCCTTCTTGCACGGCGCGGAGCTCTTGACATTCATTGGTGTTGTGGGTGTGAAGGTCATGGTACACACAATACCGGCTGACTCTGGAGGGTTCGGGCAGATCCTTGCCCCGCTTGGTGTCCGGTTCGGCTGTGAGCACGGCAGCCCCCTTGCGCTTCACGTCCTTGGCCTTGGGCTTCTTCTCTTCTGGGTCCGCGGCAGGCAGCTCGAGGAGGGAGAGACGTCCTTCCTCAGCCCTGGCGCACTTGTTCGCCAAGTTGAACAGCTCCAGGGAGGTGCGGAGGTCTTCGTGCATCGCCAGTTCCTCCTTCATCTTGACGTCACGCACGCCATCAGAGAAGGCGGAGATGATGGCCTCCTCCGACACCCTGGGGATCTTGAGGCGTGCGCTGTTGAAGCGCTGGATGTACTTTTGCAGGGTCTCTCCGGGTTGTTGCTTGATGCGGCGCATGTCGCTGACGGCAGGCGGCTGGTCGCGAGTACCTTGGAAGTTGGTGATGAAGCGGGCGCGCATCTAGTCCTAGGAGGAGATCGTGCCTGGAGCCAGATTCAGGAGCCAGGTTCGCGCCCCTTCCTTCTGCGCCATGGGGAACCAGTTCGCCATGAGCTTTTCATCCCCGCCGGCAGCCTCGATGCCCAGCTCATAGACCTGGAGGAATTCCGCGGGGTCAGTTGTGCAGGTCGGGCTTGAACTTGCCGAGCCACGCGATGCTGCGCAGCTCAGTGGTGTAGGTGTGGCAGCCCGCGGTGGCCACGAAAGGCCTCGGTTGGTGGAGAGCTTGGTCTTGAGGGTCCCCGCGCGCTGCAGCTAGGAGCAGGGTGGGGTCCTGACGTGCCGGAGCTCCCGGGCAACCCCCTGCGGGCAAGGGACTTCTTGGCAGCTTCGCTCTTGTTGCGATGGCGCCTGGCAGAGCGGGTTCCGCCCAGGGGCCAGTCGCCTTGGAGCCACGGCATCTTCTTGGAGAGGAGGTGGCTGGTGCGCCTTCGGAGCTTCGTGGCCCGCGCGGGGCGGAGTGCGGCACAGAGGGACGGACGGCGCGGAAGAGCCCCCTGCAGCACGGACAAGCTCGGCGACGCAGTCGAGCCATTCTTCATAGACGTCGTCGACGGGACGGTAACGCAGGAGCTCGTTTGCCGCGAGGAGCGCAGCTCGAGCCTCCAAGGGTGCGCGGAGCGCGCGGGATGAAGAGCCAGCTGGTGCGAGTGACGGAGGGGCGGTGCGGCCGTCTTGCCGCACGGACGGGTGCTGAGACGATGCCTGCTGCTCGCCCCTCGCCGGGCCGGTGGCGGCGTTGACGGCGGGCGACGGGGAACGACGAGGACGCCCACCGACGGGGGCCGTCTGGGCGACACGAGAAGCGATGGCGGCCCGACGCTCGGCGCGGGCTCGACAGGCGTCAGACATGGACGCGACGGTCGAAGGAGAGCGGAGCGGTGGAGGACGAATTCCGGCGCACCCCTACCTGGCGCGCCAAATGTCGGATTTCGGGTTCCGGCAGACCCTTAAGGTTCGAACACTGGGGTGCGCGCGGAAATCTCACCTTCAACCTCTCCGTCTCAATGGGATCTAAACTACTAAAAGAACTGCACGAAAGACACAAGATTTATACTGGTTCGGGCCACCGATGTGGTGTAATACCCTACTCCAGTGTGTGGTGGATGGATTGCCTCCTGGGGGTGGTGAGGATGAACAATACAAGGAAGAATAGCCTCGCGAGGGTCTGTTCTAGGCTGTGGTGGTGAACTGCTATGAAGGGTTCAGTCACCCTCTTTCTCTCTCTCTCTACTTGTGAACCAAACGAACCAACTGACCCCCCCTGCTATGTGGGTGGCTAGTCCTATTTATAGAGGCCCTGGTCCTCTCCCCAAATATTGAGCAGGAAGGGATCCAACAATGGCGGGCTAATTTGAAGGGGGACAACAAGTACATCTATCCTGACAAAAGTAGTCTTCGCCTGCCAAAGGCTCTGGGTGATGACGCCGCGCTGGGCTCCATGGTGACCTCCGTCTCGTAGTCCTCCTGGCCTTGGTCTCGTTGCACTGAAGTGGCAACCTTTGCCTGATGCCCCAGTACTCCGCTGATACGCTTGCCCCCTTTGCACCAAAGAGGAAAGAGGGACGCTGCCCACGCTGGCACCCGCCTGGTGCCCCGTGTCGTCATGGCTTGCGTCATGGGCACCTCGCGAGGTACCCCGCCTTGAACTCTCCGCCTCCTCGCGAGCCAGCCTGACGAGGCTATGCCTGAGGATGCGCCATGTCATCCGCCTCGCGAGGCTTGGCCCCTCGCGAGGGTCTTGAGCCTCGTGTTGATGAAGATGGCCCGTGCTGGGCCCCCACTTGAGCCACGCCGCAGGCCGCAGGCAGGCAAGTCTGGGGACCCCCGTTCCCAGAACACCGACACGAGCCACCAGGCCCCTCTATTTGTGCTGGACTTTGCCGCTGCGGCCGCGACCTTGCCTCAAGTTGATCACTGCTGCTTCAGCCGCGACCTCCCGAGCCGTCCGTGGACGGCTCCTCTCTGACCTGCGTGAGGATAAAAAATGGGGGAAGGCCACCGTGTGTGTTCATCTGACACAATATACCAGGTGCTATCTGCCTTATCTACTTTCCAGTATATATTTTTTATTCTTTCAAGGACAATTACTCTCACACTGCCATGTCTTTTATGCAGAAAAATTCTTCAATATAGAAGAGACCATTAAGCTACTGGTATAGAGATCCCGTGGCATCATCCAGTGGTTCAATCTACAATGATATACGGAGGCCATGCTAGCATATGTCTGCATCGTGGTTCTTAACAAATGGGCATTCAACTATCAACATGCCCGGGGCTGACCTATATCATAAGCAAACACGCCACTCGTCGTGCAGTGGTCCGGTCTACATCGATTCACCCGGACATCGCCTATGTTGTTGCCCAATGGATATGTACAAGCCGCCACACTGCGGTCCGGGTTATTTCAACAACTCTGAAGCAAGGCATGACAATTTAGCCTCTGCCTGCACCGGATGATTCAATGGATAGGGCACATAAGTCACCTCCACTATGTTTTGGTTAAACAACCAGCTGGGATGAACCGCTGGCCGGATTACTGGCACAAATCATACGGAGTCATTTATAACCCGCCACAATCGACCTCAAGTTTCCGTGGACTCATATTGCGTTATCAACGCCAAGGATATACAATGAGTGTTGTGAAGATCATTAAGCTCGCCACCTTGCTTCCAGCTTCAACATATGACAGTGGTCTGCTGTTCAGTTATATGCCGGTTTATATCAGGGCCAAGTATGAAGAATCTCAAGCCAACTCCTCGAGTCGCCTTGCGACTGGGGGGCTACAATGATATGAATCAGCAAAGTCTTAAACAGTTTCAGCAAATTCAGGAACCCCAGCACGTTCAATGGGAAGATAACCCGGTCCCGGAAGCTACTGCTATATTGATAAAAATTTAAGGGCCGTCATAAAATTTCTGGCTTAAAAAGTATATGATAATTACAAAAATACCGGCTCAATGAAGAAATTCCGGGTCATCAGAAAGGATTCCGGTTCAAAATCCGGTTCAAGAGACATCTCTCTTGTGACGTCCGGATAATTAGGCTACAGTGAACCTATGCTAATGATGCCACATCACTTCGATTACTATTGCTACTCTCGCGTTAGTTCGAAAACAATTCAAATTCAAATTCAAAATCAAGCAGACAATAAAACTTTTCAAATATTAAAACTAAAATGTTCGGAGTGAACCAAATAATTCATAGGAAATTATGGTGGGGAAACCACACCTGTATAAAATGTTTAGATACTATAAGGTGAATAAAACAGTAGCGTAAACTATTATTTAAGTACTTTTAAATATTAAGTAATTACAAAACTATTTTAGCTTGGGTAGAAAATTAATGTGGTAGTGATATATTCGATGATACTAATTTAGGTGCTAACTTGGTATAAAAAAACTAAAATAACAGAAACTAAAAAAATAATAGAACAAAACAAAAGACCTAAGCTACTGGGCACTTTTGGCCCATCTAGCAACTTACCCAGGTCAGCCCATCTCTCCCTCCTTCAACCTGTAGCAGGGCATCGTGGAGCACATCCACGGATGCCATGGCGTCGTGGCGCACATCCGCGCCCCCCTCGGCCTACTTAACATCGCCAGGCTCCCTCCCTCGATCCCCTCCTAACCCTAGCACCAACCACTCCCTCCCTCACTCCCTGTCACTCTCTCCCGAACGCCTCTGGCGCCGCGGCGCTGTCGATCCCGCGGCCTCCATCCACCGCGAGCCTCACGGAGATGTCCCGGAGGGCCACCATCGTCTTCCATGTCGGCTCCGCACTTCGGCTCAAGACGAGGCCCTCTCCATCAACGGGATCAAACCCTCCTTCAAGCTCTGCCGCTGGTCGTCTTCATCAGAACCACCACTCAAGTGCCGCCTCGTCCACTCCAAGCACGCCCCAACCTCCCCGGGGTGAGCCACCGCCGTCCCCCGCTTTCTTCCCTCGCCCCTGTTGCCGAAGCCCCCGCCGTAGGCCGCCTCCACCCACCGCACGCCCGCGCGCCTCACCTGAGCGACCCGCGCCCGCCCTATGCTCGCCCGCGACCCGCCGCGCCCGCGGCGCGCGCTCGTGGCCATGCCCAACCGCCTCCTGGACACGCTGCCGTCGTGCTCCGGCCGCCTAGACAGCCCAGAGCCGGTGTGTGGCCTCGCCCAGCCTCCCGCACTCTGTCATGCTGCTAACACTGTTGCTGCTGCTCCTACGTTACCGGGGCTCCGCACTGCTTCTCCCGGCGTTGCTCGTTGCTGGCCTGCTACTCTGCTTGCTGCCGCCATGTACTGCTGCTAGCTAATGCTTCTGCCGCTGCGTATTGCTACTACCTACTGCTGTTGCGTATTGTTACTGCTGCCATTCTTGGCCATGGCCACCCCCCTGTACATGGCCGTGTGTGGCCGGCTGGGCTCTATCCAATAATGGCCGGCCCCTGCGTAGATTAGTACTAGCTAGCTTTTCTAGTTTTATAATGACTAACACTCTAGACAGTACCTAAATGGTGGCTAACCAACTACTAACTTGGGCAAAATTAATACGAATAGAAAGTATACATGACAAACTCCATTTTATCCCACCGGACCAAATCCTTTCGATGCCTGGATTAAATCCTATCAAGATCGCAAAATGCTTTGTTTTGTTAAAAGGGAACAGAAGTAACTCCTAGCTACATGCTCTATGTGTGTGAGTGTGTGTGGCCGATGTGCCCTGTGTGTGGGGCTGCCCCAAAATTAGTTTAGGTGGATTAGTTTTAGGGTTATTTTTGCTCCTTAGTTAGTTTTATCAGTGCTAAGTTACTCTAGTAGTGGATGACATGTAGGCCCTCTTTTTAAATAAGTTAGGTTTAGAGTCTATGACATGTGGACCACACCTATCCTTTTGACTAGTCAAATTGACTTGGTCAATTCGGTTTAAGCTAAATATAATAATTTTAGAATATTGTTAAAACTTTAGAAAATTAATATAAAATAATCCGTAGCTCGGATGGAAAAATTTTGTACATGAAAGTTGCTTAGAACGATGAGACGAATCTGAATACGCTGCCCATTCGTCCGCCACGCATCCCTACCATAGCGAACACGCAACTTTTCCCCTCTGGCTCCTTTGCCCGAAAACGCGAAACAACGGGGATAATTTCCTGGATGTTTCCCCCCTTCACCGATATCACCTCATACCGCGTTAGGGCACACCTAGCTTTACGCTTTGTCATGTCATGCATTGTCATGCATTTGTTTCATTATATTTATTGTTTTCTCCCCCCCTCTTCTCTCGCTAGACACTGAGACCGACGTCACTGCTACCCAGTAGGACTACGGAGTTGACGACCCTTCTCTCTTGCCAGAGCAACCAAGCAAGCCCCCCCTTTGATCACCAGATATCGCCTACTCTTCTCTATACTGCTTGCATTAGAGTAGTGTAGCATGTTACTGCTTTCAGTTAATCCTATACTGCTGCATAGCCTGTCCTTGCTACTACTGTTGTTACTTTTACCTGCTATCGTACTGCTTAGTATAGGATGCTAGTGTTCCATCAGTGGCCCTACACTCTTGTCCGTCTGCCATGCTATACTACTGGGCCGTGATCACTTCGGGAGGTGATCACGGGCATATACTATATACTTTACACTGTTACATTACCTGTGATACTGTTCGGAGATGGGGGCTGAAGGGGCAGGTGGTTCCACCCAGGTAGAGGTGGGCTTGGGTTCCCGACGGCCCCCGACTGTTACTTTGTGGTGGAGTGACAGGGTAGGTTGAGACCACCTAGGAGATAGGTGGGCCTGGCCCTGGTCGGCGTTCGCAGATACTTAACACGTTAAACGAGATCTTGGTATTTGATCTGAGTCTGGCCACTGGCTTATACGCACTAACCATCTACGCGGGGACAATTATGGGCACTTGACGTCGTGCTATCAGCCGAAGCCTTCGTGACATCAGCGACTAAGTGGCGCGCGCCGGATTGGACCGTAAGCCTGCTCTTGTATTAAGGGGGCTAGTTTTGCTTCCGGCCGCGTTCGCAACGTGCAGGTGTGCAAAGGGCGATGGGCCCAGACCCCTGCGCCATAGGATTTAGACCGGCGTGCTGACCTCTTTGTTGTGCCTAGGTAGGGCTGTGATGTGTTGATCTTCCGAGGCCGGGCATGACCCAGAAAAGTGTGTCCGGCCAAATGGGATCGAGCGTGTTGGGTTATGTGGTGCACCCCTGCAGGGAAGTTAACCTATTCGAATAGCCGTGATCTTCGGTAACAGGACGACTTGGAGTTGTACCTTGACCTTATGACAACTAGAACCGGATACTTAATAAAACACACCCTTACAAGTGCCAGATACAACTGGTGGTCGCTCTCTCACAAGGCGACGATGGGAGGACCATCAGTTAGGATTATGCTATGCGATGCTACTTGGAGGTCTTCAGTCTACTCTCTTCTACATGCTGCAAGACGGAGTCTGCCAGAAGCGTAGTCTTCGAAAGGATTAGCTATCCCCCTCTTATTCTGGCTTTCTGCAGTTCAGTCCACCGATATGGTCCTTTACACATTCACCCATGCATATGTAGTGTAGCTCCTTGCTTGCGAGTACTTTGGATGAGTACTCACGGTTGCTTTCTCCCTCTTTCCCCCTATCCCTTCTACCTGGTTGTCGCAACCAGATGTTGGAGCCCAGGATCCAGACGCCACCGTCGACGATGACTCCTACTACATCGGAGGTGCCTACTACTACGTGCTGCCCGTTGACGACGACCAGGAGTAGTTTAGGAGGATCCCAGGCAGGAGGCCTGCGCCTCTTTCGATCTGTATCCCAGTTTGTGCTAGCCTTCTTCAGGCAAACTTGTTTATCTTATGTCTGTACTCAGATATTGTTGCTTCCGCTGACTCGTCTATGATCGAGCTCTTGTATTCGAGCCCTCGGGGCCCCTGGCTTGTAATATGATGCTTGTATGACTTATTTTTTTCTAGAGTTGTGTTGTGATATCTACCTGTGAGTCCTTGATCTTGATCGTACACATTTGCGTGCATGATTAGTGTACGGTCAAATCGGGGGCGTCACAAGTTGGTATCAGAGCCGATTGCTTGTAGGAATCCCCTTTCCAACTCCTTGGCCAAAGTTGAGTCTAGTCATTGCAAAACCTTTACTAACATGGCTGTGTGGCCTATGGGCCCACGTCGCCATTGGGTGGTATTAGGATCTTTTATTCCTTGTCTATGCTCTGGGACTCTGAACTCTCTCCTATTCGGGTTTAATGAATTTACTAAAAATCTAACTTAGGTTCTCGAAAATACTTTCTCCCAGAGAACCCCCTTCAGTCCAGATGATCCCCGGCTGCACTAGAAGATTTCGAAGATACTCTCTGATATTCTGTCGAGACCTTGTGCATGTTGCTTTTGGAATTCCCTTCTATCGATAAACCTCTATGGATAACCACGTACACGTGCCATTCGTATAATCATTCCTCATTGATCTTGTTATTACAACATGCCCCAAAATTCTCTCTATTGTTCCGAGAATACTTTGTGCCTACTGCCTTGCATTTCTTTGCCACATGAATACCACTATGGGTAATTTCTAGCACTCACCGGATATTTGCTCATCCCCAGTTGGTTCATGTATTTCACAAAAGTCTTCAAAATACTATTTGAACTTCCGAAAATCCGAGTAGCCTATTACTCTTGAAGTTCTTACTTGCTTGCATTATGGTTAATCCCATAAGTCTATAATTTTATTAGCATCTCTTGTCATTATCTTTTTGAGTCCACTGATTCAAAATGTTGTGAATGCTCGCCATCCTCAATCAGATCCAATGATTCATCCTTTCGGCTCACACGTCATTTTAAACATGAGCTGGTTATCGACCAATCAAATTGTCGTCGATTGTACCCCTAAGTCTATTCGACTGATCCATTCTTAATGAGAGCGTTGGCTTTTGATCCCTTGATTTGGAAATGATAATTCCTTTGTATTTGAGATTTGAAATAGTCAGTTGTTTATATAATCTGATGCCCTTTCATTCCATCTTCCTCAGATAGAGTACCGATACTCGCATCAGCTCCATTGTAGACCATAGGACCCCTTGTTGGATTATTATCCGGCAGTGTCCTTCCTATTCAATAACCTTGTGAGCCTTTCCATGGGTATATGATACCTTTGGTAAATTGTATCCTTTGTTTTGCTAACCATGCTTTACTTTCGAGCTTGTGATATTTACTCTTGAAACTTGTGGTATATGTTTCTAAGAAACCCCGATGGGTTGAACCTACACAACCTTCTCTAAAACCGTGTGAACTCGAAAGTTTTCACGAGTCATACACTTCTGGTAGTTTGCCAGATGAAATTTCAACACTACAACTTCTTCAAAAGTGAGAAGTGAATGAAAGGTTATGCATTGGAGAAGTGGGAGTCAACCTTGAACTTTGTGTTCATGCCCATGGACACGATGTAGATCTTATCGTTAAAGCTTCTCTCAAATTAAATTATTCCTTTGGTATAAGTTCATCTTATATCTGGGATCCAACCTTTTGCAATCGTGGTTCCGACCATGTTCTCCTTTAAATACCATTTCGCGTGCAAGTTTAAGCGCTTGTCTTCTGTAGAGCAATACCCCAGTCCAACCTCTACTTTGATCTGTCATCGAGTATTACCCCCTCTGGTATCTCGAGATTATCACGGAACTGCATAACTTCTTATGAGTTCTTCTTCAAGTATTATTTGACATTCGCTGTATCATCATTTGACTTGATGTCATCACCGATCGGTTACATCTTCTTGAAACCTCTTGACAAATTTGTCGTGATCATCATCAACATTTTGACTCCTTCCAAGATATCAAACGAATTCATGATGATTAGTGACGTCCTCATCCCATGGTAATTTGATTTACCATCGACAACATCCATACCTTCCTTTCATCACAAACTTGTACATGATATTGATGCAACTTTCTATCTAGCATATATTATGATCTACCTTGAAGTATAACTATCTTTTATGTCAATGATGTTGTGAGAATTTCAACACCTCTTAACAATTCTTGATAAAGTGATGCTTCTCGCCATCACCATTCTTCTTGGTCCCCATGTTGTTTCTAACCGGAAAACCGACAACTGAACTATGACGTGCGACTTCAAAACTTCTAGCAACCTTATTGCTTTGAAGTTAATGGTCGATATTTCATTCTTAGACCATTGGTTATCGAATGACCATTCTAACATTGATCATTCTACCTAAGCCCATATTTCGGGTGCACCTGTAACTGTGTATGTTTTCCTCGAGCATACCTCATTACATCATTTGATCTGACAAATGTTATCTCCTTGTTGACATAAGTGTGGAAATCCATCTTTTGAAAATCTCAATGAATTGTCGCTGAGTCAATCAGCCACCTCCTCACCTCCTTGATTTAATGATGAACTCTTGTCTTGGAACTCGCTTCCATAGTTCATTGCACGAGAATCTTATAATGTCATCTCGTCAATTGCGTTGCACCTTTACTTTCTCATGCATCCCGAGTCTGAGGTATCCTGACACCAAATCAGATCTGAATCTCGGTCAGATATGATGGTCGGAACATTTTCCAAGAGTTATAAATGTTGGTCTTTATATGGCCCGGTAAGGTGTTGTCATGCCTAGCACGCCTGGCCGGAGGCCCTATTGTTATGGATTCCTTTTCAGCAAGGTTATCCATTCTTCCATGAGGAAATTGTAAACCTTATTCTACAAGTTATTCCTGATGGATCATTTGTGTTTCCAAAGTCCGACCTTGCTTGAAGACCATGTCAATGCTATTACGGAGCATGTCTGTGGTACTCCGATTTTCAATAAGAGCATTGAAAGCATAATGCTAAGTTTTCTGTATCCATTATCCAAACACCGTTGTATGGGTAATGCCATGAAAATTCCTCTCCCATTACCTAAATGGTTTCCTACATTATATTCTGCCATGGATACCATATTTGGCTTGTCCTTGGGAAGGATATACCCCTGAAATGTGTGTTTAAACACATTTTCCTTTCCATTGTTCTGTTTAATCTGATGGTCACATTTTCCTTTCCATTGTTCTGTTTAACCTTTCTTGTGGTCTATATGAAATAAGCAGTCATATTCTCCTGCTTTTGTAAACACCTCATTGTAAAATTCGGTTAGAAAGACCATGTTACTATAGTTGATGACATTCTGGTAACCACCGATGGACGAGAACTTTGCCTACTGGTCCACTCGTTCAACGAGCAGAAAAATGGTTCTCTTCGTCCCTCGCCCTTGTTACCGATGTTGTTGCCGACATGACCGACAGACTATCCTCTGACTTGCCTTGCTTACATGATCGTGTAAGATGTCACCGATCTTCCTATTTTTAACCACATGGTGAGCCCATAACCCACAGTTCCTCAGGATCGAAACCTGACCCTCATGTACACACCAGTTCCTAAAGGTTATTCCTCATGCTTGGCTTCATAGGTAATTCGCGAGCCACCTTCCTACTGCTCTATTCTGGTATCAGACGCAATGCTTACTCTCGCCGCTCTGAACCCCTTTCTCACTCTAGTTCAGACTTTGAGCAGCTATCTATCCGCTTGGACCCTCTCATTGTACCTTCGTATCGTACTCTCGGTGTATTTTATATGTTCCACTCGAGAGATAATCTTATGCTCATTCATGGGTTAACCCCAGATTGTTTCCCTCATAAGCATGATGTCGTAGCCGAGCTGCCCCTTACCTATTCGTAAGTACGTTGGAGTTCCCGAAGAAAAGGATGATGACTTCCTCATGATGACTGGAGCAGAGAAATAAAGACATCAACGAAAGGGATCAACTTCTTCGAGAAGAGCAACTAAAACTGAGGAGATCCGTTAGATTTTTCGTAACCCAATCCCTTTCCCCTTACTCCCCTCCTAAATCTCGGGACGAGATTTCTTGTAGTGGAGGAGAATTGTGACGTCCGGATAATTAGGCTACAGTGAACCTATGCTAATGATGCCACGTCACTTCGATTACTGTTGCTACTCTCGCGTTAGTTCGAAAACAATTCAAATTCAAATTCAAAATCAAGCAGACAATAAAACTTTTCAAATATTAAAACTAAAATGTTCGGAGTGAACCAAATAATTCATAGGAAATTATGGTGGGGAAACCACACCTGTATAAAATGTTTAGATACTATAAGGTGAATAAAACAGTAGTGTAAACTATTATTCAAGTACTTTTAAATATTAAATAATTACAAAACTCTTTTAGCTTGGGTAGAAAATTAATGTGGCAGTGATATATTTGATGATACTAATTTAGGTGCTAACTTGGTATAAAAAAACTAAAATAACAGAAACTAAAAAAATAATAGAACAAAACAAAAGACCTAAGCTACTGGGCACTTTTGGCCCATCTAGCAACTTACCTAGGTCAGCCCATCTCTCCCTCCTTCAACCTGTAGCAGGGGCATCGTGGAGCACATCCACGGACGCCATGGCGTCGTGGCGCACATCCGCGCCCCCCTCGGCCTACTTAACATCGCCAGGCTCCCTCCCTCGATCCCCTCCTAACCCTAGCACCAACCACTCCCTCCCTCACTCCCTGTCACTCTCTCCCGAACGCCTCTGGTGCCGCGGCGCTGTCGATCCCGCGGCCTCCATCCACCGTGAGCCTCACGGAGATGTCCCGCAGGGCCACCATCATCTTCCATGTCGGCTCCGCCCTTCGGCTCAAGACGAGGCCCTCTCCATCAATGGGATCGAACCCTCCTTCAACCTCTGCCGCTGGTTGTCTTCATCAGAACCACCACTCAAGCGCCGCCCCGTCCACTCCAAGCACGCCCCAACCTCCCCGGGGTGAGCCACCGCCGTCCCCCGCTTTCTTCCCTCGCCCCTGTTGCCGAAGCCCCCGCCGTAGGCCGCCTCCGCCCACCGCACGCCCGCGTGCCTCACCTGAGCGACCCGCGCCCGCCCTATGCTCGCCCGTGACCCACCGCGCCCGCGGCGCGCGCTCGTGGCCACGCCCAACCGCCTCCTGGACATGCTGCCGTCGTGCTCCGGCCGCCTAGACAGCCCAGAGCCAGTGTGTGGCCTCGCCCAGCCTCCCGCACTCTGTCATGCTGCTAACACTGCTGCTGCTGCTCCTACGTTACCGGGGCTCTGCACTGTTTCTCCCGGCGTTGCTCGCTGCTGGCCTGCTACTCTACTTGCTGCCGCCATGTGCTGCTGCTAGCTAATGCTTCTGCCGCTGCGTATTGCTACTACCTACTGCTGCTGCGTATTGTTACTGCTGCCATTCTTGGCCATGGCCACCCCCCTATACATGGCCGTGTGTGGCCGGCTGGGCTCTATCCAATAATGGCCGGCCCCTGCGTAGATTAGTACTAGCTAGCTTTTCTAGTTTTATAATGACTAACACTCTAGACAGTACCTAAACGGTGGCTAACCAACTACTAACTTGGGCAAAATTAATACGAATAGAAAGTATACATGACAAACTCCATTTTATCCCACCGGACCAAATCCTTTCGATGCCTGGATTAAATCCTATCAAAATCGCAAAATGCTTTGTTTTGTTAAAAGCGAACAGAAGTAACTCCTAGCTACGTGCTCTATGTGTGTGAGTGTGTGTGGCCGATGTGCCCTGTGTGTGGGGCTGCCCCATAATTAGTTTAGGTGGATTAGTTTTAGGGTTATTTTTGCTCCTTAGTTAGTTTTATTAGTGCTAAGTTACTCTAGTAGTAGATGACATGTAGGCCCTCTTTTTAAATAAGTTAGGTTTAGAGTCTATGACATGTGGACCACACCTATCCTTTTGACTAGTCAAATTGACTTGGTCAATTCGGTTTAAGCTAAATATAATAATTTTAGAATATTGTTAAAACTTTAGAAAATTAATATAAAATAATCCGTAGCTCGGATGGAAAAATTTTGTACATGAAAGTTGCTTAGAACGATGAGACGAATCTGAATACGCTGCCCATTCGTCCGCCACACATCCCTACCATAGCGAACACGCAACTTTTCCCCTCTGGCTCCTCTGCCCGAAAACGCGAAACACCGGGGATAATTTCCCGGATATTTCCCCCCTTCACCAGTATCACCTCATACCGCTTTAGGGCACACCTAGCTTTACGCTTTGTCATGTCATGCATCGTCATGCATTTGTTTGCATTATATTTATTGTTTTCTCCCCCCCTCTTCTCTCGCTAGACACTGAGACCGACGTCGCTGCTACCCAGTACGACTACGGAGTTGACAACCCTTCTCTCTTGCCAGAGCAACCAGGCAAGCCCCCCCCCCTTTGATCACCAGATATCGCCTACTCTTCTCTATACTGCTTGCATTAGAGTAGTGTAGCATGTTACTGCTTTCAGTTAATCCTATACTGCTGCATAGCCTGTCCTTGCTACTACTGTTGTTACTTTTACCTGCTATCGTACTACTTAGTATAGGATGCTAGTGTTCCATCAGTGGCCCTACACTCTTGTCCGTCTGCCATGCTATACTACTGGGCCGTGATCACTTCGGGAGGTGATCACGGGTATATACTATATACTTTACACTGTTACATTACCTGTGATACTGTTCGGAGATGGGGGCTGAAGGGGTAGGTGGTTCCACCCAGGTAGAGGTGGGCCTGGGTTCCCGACGGCCCTCGACTGTTACTTTGTGGCGGAGCGACAGGGCAGGTTGAGACTGTTGGGGAACGTAGTAATTTCAAAAAAATTCCTACGCACACGCAAGATCATGGTGATGCACAGCAACGAGGGGGAGAGTGTTGTCTACGTACCAACGCAGACCGACTGCGGAAGCGATCACATAACGTAGAGGAAGTAGTCGTACCTCTTCCCGATCCGACCGATCCAAGCACCGTTACTCCGGCACCTCCGAGTTCTTAGCACACGTTCAGCTCGATGACGATCCTCGGGCTCCGATCCAGCAAAGCGTCGAGGAAGAGTTCCGTCAGCACGACGGCGTGGTGACGATCTTGATGTACTACCGACGCAGGGCTTCGCCTAAGCTCTACAACGATATGACCGAGGTGGAATTTGGTGGCAGGGGGCACCGCACACGGCTAAGGAACGATCAACAATGATCAACTTGTGTGTCTATGGGGTGCCGCCTGCCCCTGTATATAAAGGATGAAGGAGGAGGAGGCCGGCCAAGGCATAAGGTGCGGCCAGGATGGGAGTCCTACTAGGACTCCAAGTCCTAGTAGGAGTCCATCAAGAGAGGAGGAAGGGAAAAGGAATAGGAGGAGAAGGAGAGATGGCCGGCCCCCTTTTCCCTAGTCCAATTCGGACCAAAGGGGAGGGGGGGGCGCAGCAGCCTTTTCCTCTTCCCACTAAAGCCCATCAAGGCCCATTACTTCTCCCGTAACTACCCGGTACTCCGAAAAATACCCGAATCACTCGGAACCTTTCCGATGTCCGAATATAGTCATCCAATATATCGATCTTTACGTCTCGACCATTTCAAGACTCCTCGTCATGTCCCCGATCTCATCCGGGACTCCGAACTCCTTCGGTACATCAAAACTCATAAACTCATAATACAACTGTCATCGAAACCTTAAGCGTGCGGACCCTAAGGTTCGAGAACAATGTAGACATGACCGAGACACGTCTCCGGTCAATAACCAATAGCGGGACCTGGATGCCCATATTGGCTCCTACATATTCTACGAAGATCTTTATCGGTCAGACCGCATAACAACATACGTTGTTCCCTTTGTCATCGGTATGTTACTTGCCCGAGATTCGATCGTCGGTATCCAATACCTAGTTCAATATCGTTACTGGCAAGTCTCTTTACTCGTTCCGTAATACATCATCCCGCAACTAACTCATTAGTTGCAATGCTTGCAAGGCTTAAGTGATGTGCATTACCGAGAGGGCCTAGAGATACCTCTTCGACAATCGGAGTAACAAATCCTAATCTCGAAATACGCCAACCCAACATCTACCTTTGGAGACACCTGTAGTACTCCTTTATAATCACCCAGTTACGTTGTGACGTTTGGTAGTACCCAAAGTGTTCCTCCGGTAAACGGGAGTTGCATAATCTCATAGTTATAGGAACATGTATAAGTCATGAAGAAAACAATAGCAACATACTAAACGACCGGGTGCTAAGCTAATGGAATGGGTCATGTCAATCAGATCATTCAACTAATGATGTGACCTCGTTAATCAAATAACAACTCTTTTGTCCATGGTTAGGAAACATAACCATCTTTGATTAACGAGCTAGTCAAGTAGAGGCATACTAGTGACACTCTGTTTGTCTATGTATTCACACATGTATTATGTTTCCGGTTAATACAATTCTAGCATGAATAATAAACATTTATCATGATATAAGGAAATAAATAATAACTTTATTATTGCCTCTAGGGCATATTTCCTTCAGTCTCCCACTTGCACTAGAGTCAATAATCTAGTTCACATCGCCATGTGATTTAGCAGCAATAGTTCACATCACCACGTGATTAACACCCATAGTTCACATCGTCATGTGACCAACACTCAAAGGGTTTACTAGAGTCAGTAATCTAGTTCACATCTCTATGTGATTAACACCCAAAGAGTACTAAGGTGTGATCATGTTTTTGCTTGTGAGATAATTTTAGTCAATGGGTCTGTCACATTCAGATCCGTAAGTATTTTGCAAAATTCTTTGTCTATAATGCTCTGCACGAAGCTACTCTAGCTAATTGATCCCACTTTCAATATGTATCCAGATTGTGACTTTAGATTCATCTGGATCAGTGTCAAAAACTTGCATCGACATAACCCTTTACGACGAACCTTTTTGTCACGTCCATAATCGAGAAACACATCCTTATTTCACTAAGGATAATTCTGACCGCTGTCCAGTGATCTACTCCTAGATCACTATTGTACTCCCTTGCCAAATCAGTGCAGGGTATACAATAGATCTGGTACACAGCATGGCATACTTTATAGAACCTATGAATGAGGCATAGGGAATGACTTTCATTCTCTTTCTATCTTCTGCCGTGGTCGGGCTTTGAGTCTTTACTCAACTTCACACCTTGTAACACAGGCAAGAAACTTTTTCTTTGACTGTTCCGTTTTGAACTACTTCAAAATCTTGTCAAGGTATGTACTTATTGAAAAACTTATCAAGCGTCTTGATCTATCTCTATAGATCTTGAAGCTCAATATGTAAGCAGCTTTACCGAAGTCTTTCTTTGAAAAACTCCTTTCAAACACTCCTTTTATGCTTTACAGAATAATTCTACATTATTTCCGATCAACAATATGTCATTCACATATACTTATCAGAAATGATGTAGTGCTCCCACTCACTTTCTCGTAAATCCAGGCTTCACCGCAAGTCTGTATAAAACTATATGCTTTGATCAACTTATCAAAGCGTATATTCCAACTCCGAGATGCTTGCACCAGTCCACAGATGGATCGCTGGAGCTTGCACATTTTGTTAGCACCTTTCGGATTGACAAAACCTTCTAGTTGCATCACATACAACTCTTCTTTAATAAATCCATTAAGGAATGCAGTTTTTTTTATCCATTTGCCAGATTTCATAAAATGCGGCAATTGCTAACATGATTCGGACAGACTCAAGCATAGATACGAGTGAGAAAAACTCATCGTAGTCAACACCTTGAACTTGTCGAAAACCTTTTTCGACAATTCTAGCTTTGTAGATAGTAACACTACTATCAGCGTCCGTCTTCCTCTTGAAGATCCATTTATTTTCTATGGTTTGCCAATCATCGGGCAAATCCATCCAAGTCCATACTTTGTTCTCATACATGGATCATATCTCAGATTTCATGGCCTCAAACCATTTCGCGGAATCTGGGCTCATCATCGCTTCCTCATAGTTCGTAGGTTCATCATGATCTAGTAGCATGACTTCCAGAAAAGGATTACCGTACCACTCTGGCGCGGATCTTACTCTGGTTGATCTACGAGGTTCAGTAGTATCTTGTTCTGAAGTTTCATGATCATCATCATTAGCTTCCTCACTAACTAGTGTAGGTGTCACAGAAATAGTTTTCTGTGATGTACTACTTTCCAATAAGGGAGCAGGTACAGTTACCTCGTCAAGTTCTACTTTCCTCCCACTCACTTCTTTCGAGAGAAACTCCTTCTCCAGAAAGTTTCCGAATTTTAGCAACAAAAGTCTTGCCTTCGGATCTGTGATAGAAGGTGTATCCAATAGTTTCCTTTGGATATCCTATGAAGACGCACTTCTCCGATTTGAGTTTGAGCTTATCAGGATGAAACTTTTTCATATAAGCATCACAACCCCAAACTTTAAGAAACGACAGCTTAGGTTTCTTGCCAAACCATAGTTCACACGGTGTCGTCTCAACGGATTTAGATGGTGCCCTATTTAACGTGAATGCAGCTGTCTCTAATGCATAACCCCAAAACGATAGTGGTAAATCGGTAAGAAACATCATAGATTGCACTATATCCAATAAAGTACGGTTATGACGTTCGGACACACCATTATGCTGTGGTGTTCCAGGTGGCGTGAGTAGTGAAACTATTTCACATTGTTTTAACTGAAGACCAAACTCGTAACTCAAACATTTTACCTCTGCGATCATATCGTAGAAACTTTTATTTTCTTGTCACGATGGTTTTTCCACTTCACTCTGAAATTCTTTGAACTGTTCAAATGTTTCAGACTTATGTTTCATCAAGTTGATATCCCCATATCTGCTCAAATCATCTGTGAAGGTCAGAAAATAATGATACCTGCTGCAAGCCTTAATATTCATCGGACGACATACATCAGTATGTATGATTTTCAACAAATCTGTTGCTTGCTTCATTGTTCCGGAGAACGGCGTTTAGTCATCTTGCCCATAAGGCATGGTTTGCAAGCATCAAGTGATTCATAATCAAGTGATTCCAAAATCCCATCAGCATGGAGTTTCTTCATGCGCTTTACACCAATATGACCTAAACGGCAGTGCCACAAATAAGTTGCACTATCATTATTAACTTCGCATCTTTTGGTTTCAATATTATGAATATGTGTATTATCAAGATCGAGATCCAATGAACTATTTTCATTGGGTGTGTAACCATATAAGGTTTTATTCATGTAAACAGAACAACAATTTATTCTTTTACTTAAATGAATAACCGTATTATAATAAACATGATCAAATCATATTCATGCTCAACGCAAACACCAAATAACACTTATTTAGGTTCAACACTAATCCCGAAAGTATAGGGAGTGTGCGATGACGATCATATCAATCTTGGAACCACTTCCAACACACATCGCCACTTCACCCTTAACTAGTCTCTGTTCATTCCGCAACTCCCATTTCGAGTTACTACTCTTAGCAACTGAACTAGCATCAAATACTAAGGGGTTGCTATAAACACTAGTAAAGTACACATCAATAACATGTATATCAAATATACTTATGTTCACTTTGCCATCCTTCTTATCCGCCAATCACTTGGGGTAGTTCCGCTTCCAGTGACCAGTCCCTTTGCAGTAGAAGCACTTATTCTCAGGCTTAGGATCAGACTTGGGCTTCTTCACTTGAGCAGCAACTTGCTTGCCGTTCTTCTTGAAGTTCCCCTTCTTCCCTCTGCCCTTTTCTTGAAACTAGTGGTCTTGTCAACCATCAACACTTGATGTTTTTCTTGATTTCTACCTTCGTTGATTTCAGCATCACGGAGAGCTTGGGAGTTGTTTCCGTTATCCCTTGCATATTATAGTTCATCACGAAGTTCTGCTAACTTGGTGATGGTGACTAGAGAATTCTGTCAATCACTATCTTATCTGGAAGATTAACTCCCACTTGATTCAAGCGATTGTAGTACCCAGACAATCTGAGCACATGCTCACTAGTTGAGCGATTCTCCTCCATCTTTTAGCTATAGAACTTGTTGGAGACTTAATATCTCTCAACTCGGGTATTTGCTTGAAATATTAACTTCAACTCCTGGAACATCTCATATGGTCCATGACGTTCAAAACGTCTTTGAAGTCCCGATTCTAAGCCATTAAGCATGGTGCACTAAACTATCAAGTAGTCATCATATTGAGCCAGCCAAACGTTCATAACGTCTGCATCTGCTCCTGCAATAGGTCTATCACCTAGCGGTGCATCAAGGACATAATTCTTCTGTGCAGCAATGAGGATAAACCTCAGATCACGGATCCAATCCGCATCATTGCTACTAACATCTTTCAACATAATTTTCTCTAGGAACATATCAAAATAAACACAGGGAAGCAACAACGCGAGCTATTGATCTATAACATAATTTGCAAAATACTACCAGGACTAAGTTCATGATAAATTTAAGTTCAGTTAATCATATTACTTAAGAACTCCCACTTAGATAGATATCCCTCTAATCCTCTAAGTGATCACGTGATCCAAATCAACTAAACCATAATCGATCATCACGTGAGATGGAGTAGTTTTCAATGGTGAACATCGTTATGTTGATCATATCTACTATATGATTCACGCTCGACCTTTCGGTCTCTGTGTTCCGAGGCCATATCTGTATATGCTTGGCTCGTCAAGTATAACCTAAGTATTCCGCGTGTGCACCTGTTTTGCACCCGTTGTATTTGAACGTAGAACCTATCACACCCGATCATCACGTGGTGTCTCAGCACGAAGAACTTTCGCAACGGTGCATACTCAGGGAGAACACTTCTTGATAATTTAGTGAGAGATCATCTTATAATGCTACCGTCAATCAAAGCAAACATAAGATGTATAAACATCATATGCAATCAAAATATGTGACATGATATGGCCATCATCATCTTGCTTCTTTGATCTCCATCTCCAAAGTACTGTCATGATCTCTGTCATCACTGGCATGACACCATGATCTCCATCATCTTGATCTATATCAATGTGTCGTCACACGGTCGTCTCGCCAACTATTGCTCTTGCAACTATTGCTATCGCATAGCGATAAAGTAAAGCAATTATTTGGCGCTTGCATCTTATGCAATAAAGAGACAACCATAAGGCTTTTGCCAGTTGCCGATAACTTCAACAAAACATGATCATCTCATACAACAACTTATATCTCATCACGTCTTGACCATATCATATCACAACATACCCTGCAAAAACAAGTTAGATGTCCTCTACTTTGTTGTTGCAAGTTTTACGTGGTTGCTACGGGCTTAAGCAAGAACCAATCTCACCTACGCATCAAAACCACAACGATAGTTTGTCAAATAGACTCCGTTTTAACCTTCGCAAGGACCGGGCGTAGCCACACTCGGTTCAACTAAAGTTGGAGAAACAGTCACCCGCAAGTCACCTATGTGCAAAGCACGTCGGGGAAACCGGTCTCGCATAAGCGTACGCGTAATGTCGGTCCGGGCCGCTTCATCCAACAATACCGCCGAACCAAAGTATGACATGCTGGTAGGCAGTATGACTTATATCGCCCACAACTCACTTGTGTTCTACTCGTGCATATAACATCAAACCATAAAACCTAGGCTCGGATGCCACTGTTGGGGAACGTAGTAATTTCAAAAAAATTCCTACGCACACGCAAGATCATGGTGATGCATAGCAACGAGGGGGAGAGTGTTGTCTACGTACCAACGCAGACTGACTGCGGAAGCGATCACATAACATAGAGGAAGTAGTCGTACGTCTTCCCGATCCGACCGATCCAAGCACCGTTACTCCGGCACCTCCGAGTTCTTAGCACACGTTCAGCTCGATGACGATCCTCGGGCTCCGATCCAGCAAAGCATCGAGGAAGAGTTCCGTCAGCACGACGGCGCGGTGACGATCTTGATGTACTACCGACGCAGGGCTTCGCCTAAGCTCTACAACGATATGACCGAGGTGGAATTTGGTGGCAGGGGGCACCGCACACGGCTAAGGAACGATCAACAATGATCAACTTGTGTGTCTATGGGGTGCCCCCTGCCCCTGTATATAAAGGATGAAGGAGGATGAGGCCGGCCAAGGCATAAGGTGCGGCCAGGATGGGAGTCCTACTAGGACTCCAAGTCCTAGTAGGAGTCCATCAAGAGGGGAGGAAGGGAGAAGGAATAGGAGGAGAAGGAGAGGTGGCTGGCCCCCTTTTCCCTAGTCCAATTCGGACCAAAGGGGAGGGGGCGCAGCAGCCTTTTCCTCTTCCCACTAAAGCCCATCAAGGCCCATTACTTCTCCCGTAACTACCCGGTACTCCGAAAAATACCCGAATCACTCGGAACCTTTCCGATGTCCGAATATAGTCGTCCAATATATCGATCTTTACATCTCGACCATTTCTAGACTCCTCGTCATGTCCCCGATCTCATCCGGGACTCCGAACTCCTTCGGTACATCAAAACTCATAAACTCATAATACAGCTGTCATCGAAACCTTAAGCGTGCGGACCCTACAGTTCGAGAACAATGTAGACATGACCGAGACACGTCTCCGGTCAATAACCAATAGCGGGACCTGGATGCCCATATTGGCTCCTACATATTCTACGAAGATCTTTATCGGTCAGACCGCATAACAACACACGTTGTTCCCTTTGTCATCGGTATGTTACTTGCCCGAGATTCGATCGTCGGTATCCAATACCTAGTTCAATCTCGTTACTGGCAAGTCTCTTTACTCGTTCCGTAATACATCATCCCGCAACTAACTCATTAGTTGCAATGCTTGCAAGGCTTAAGTGATGTGCATTACCGAGAGGGCCCAGAGATACCTCTCCGATAATCGGAGTGACAAATCGTAATCTCGAAATACGCCAACCCAACATCTACCTTTGGAGACACCTGTAGTACTCCTTTATAATCACCCAGTTACGTTGTGACGTTTGGTAGTACCCAAAGTGTTCCTCCGGTAAACGGAAGTTGCATAATCTCATAGTTATAGGAACATGTATAAGTCATGACGAAAGCAATAGCAACATACTAAACGATCGGGTGCTAAGCTAATGGAATGGGTCATGTCAATCAGATCATTCAACTAATGATGTGACCTCGTTAATCAAATAACAACTCTTTTGTCCATGGTTAGGAAACATAACCATCTTTGATTAACGAGCTAGTCAAGTAGAGGCATACTAGTGACACTCTGTTTGTCTATGTATTCACACATGTATTATGTTTCCGGTTAATACAATTCTAGCATGAATAATAAACATTTATCATGATATAAGGAAATAAATAATAACTTTATTATTGCCTCTAGGGCATATTTCCTTCAGAGACCACCTAGGAGATAGGTGGGCCTGGCCCTGTTCGGCGTTCGCAGATACTTAACACGTTAAACGAGATCTTGGTATTTGATCTGAGTCTGACCACTGGCTTATACGCACTAACCATCTACGCGGGGACAGTTATGTGCACTCGACGTCGTGGTATCAGTCGAAGCCTTCGTGACGTCAGCGACTGAGTGGCGCACGCCGGATTGGACCGTAAGCCTGCTCTTGTATTAAGGGGGCTAGTTCTGCTTCCGGTCGCGTTCGCAACGTGCAGGTGTGCAAAGGGCGATGGGCCCAGACCCCTGCGCCATAGGATTTAGACCGGCGTGCTGACCTCTCTGTTGTACCTAGGTAGGGCTGCGACGTGTTGATCTTCCGAGGCCGGGCATGACCCAGAAAAGTGTGTCCGGCCAAATGGGATCGAGCGTGTTGGGTTATGTGGTGCACCCCTGCAGGGAAGTTAATCTATTCGAATAGCCGTGATCTTCGGTAACAGGACGACTTGGAGTTGTACCTTGACCTTATGACAACTAGAACCGGATACTTAATAAAACACACCCTTCCAAGTGCCAGATACAACCGGTGGTCGCTCTCTCACAGGGCGACGAGGGGAGGACCATCGGTTAGGATTATGCTATGTGATGTTACTTGGAGGTCTTCAGTCTACTCTCTTCTACATGCTGCAAGACGGAGTCTGCCAGAAGCGTAGTATTCGAAAGGATTAGCTATCCCCCTCTTATTCTGGCTTTCTGCAGTTCAGTCCACCGATATGGTCCTTTACACATTCACCCATGCATATGTAGTGTAGCTCCTTGCTTGCGAGTACTTTGGATGAGTACTCACGGTTGCTTTCTCCCTCTTTTCCCCCTATCCCTTCTACCTGGTTGTCGCAACCAGATGTTGGAGCCCAGGATCCAGACGCCACCGTGGACGACGACTCCTACTACATCGGAGGTGCCTACTACTACGTGCTGCCCGTTGACGACGACCAGGAGTAGTTTAGGAGGATCCCAGGCAGGAGGCCTGCGCCTCTTTCGATCTGTATCCCAGTTTGTGCTAGCCTTCTTAAGGCAATCTTGTTTATCTTATGTCTATACTCAGATATTGTTGCTTCTGCTGACTCGTCTATGATCAAGCTCTTGTATTCAAGCCCTCGGGGCCCCTAGCTTGTAATATGATGCTTGTATGACTTATTTTATTTCTAGAGTTGTGTTGTGATATCTACCCGTGAGTCCTTGATCTTGATCATACACATTTGCGTGCATGATTAGTGTACGGTCAAATAGGGGGCGTCACATCTCTCCCATAAAGTGTTGAAGCTCTAAAATATCCGGTTTAAAATCCAGCTCAAGGGAAATCAGTCTAACTGAAGCTCTCAAATATCCGGTTTACAATCCGGTTCAAGGGAAATCTGTACTCCCACAAAGCTCCAAAGCTCTCAAATCCAGTTTAAGAATTTCTGGAATTAATCTCTCGCAAGTTCGAGTTTAAAGGCCGTCAGAAAGTTTTCGGCTGAAAACGAAGATTCTGGTTGTCAGGACCCCGATTCCAAGTCACATCGATCTAGCAGGTAACACCTCATATCACATTGCGGCCTCACGCACGATATCCCCACGGGTGTTGCCTTACCATGGCCTGGGACCATTTGCCCCTTTTGGCTCACGTATATGATAGTGTCGCTAGCATCCATATGACAGAGAAACCCGGGCCGACATGGCTAGTCGTGAACCCAAAGCGGCGCAGACCTATGGAGACAGGGATACATGAATCACATCGAGCATGTCGGTCATCAGCGAGTGAATCCGGGCTGTAGCACTGGGCTAACAGGACTCCGGGGAACCCGGGCTGTAGTAGGCTAGGCAGGACTCCGGATGTCACCGCGTGACATTTCCCCGAAGGGACGGACATAGGAACGAAGTGAAACACATGCCGGCCAGTCAAGTGTCCTGAGCAGTAGTGCTGGGCTAGCAGGAGTCCGGTGAACCGGGCTGTAGCGGACTACTATGGCTCGAGGAACACTAGACTACATTTCCCCATAAGAAAGGCTGTCAAGGATAAACAACTAAATTGTCGGATCCGACTCATACCAAGCATTTCAATCATACACACAATATGCCCGATATGAGTACATACAACATGGCATCACAACAAAACTCTACAACTCAAGTACTTTATTTAAAGGCTCCAGAGAGCCATACATAACATGTCCATACAGGTAGGGGTCACATGACCCGACACTCAAGTCATACAAGCATACAAGCACATGCGGAAGCAAATAGTCTGAGTACAGACACTAGAAAGCAAGAAGGCTTCTCGAAGCCTGTCTATCTACATACGGCCCTCCATGGCCAGGGTCCCCACCTGGGTGGCGAGTTACTCATCAACGTCGAGGTCTACATAAAACCCATCGGAGGGGGCGGTGTTGTCGTCTGAAAACAGTAATTAAGCAAACATGAGTACAAAGGTACTCAACAAGTATTACATTAGAACCTACTATACATGCTCATTCTCAAGAAGGTGGTGGGGTTATTGCAGCAAGCCAGCTTTGACTCTTGGCTAAGCTATCCTACGGAACTCCACTAGTAAAAATAGTTTTCGCACACGAGTCCACTACTCACCAACACAATACTCAACCGGGGATCCTCCCTCATCATCCTACAAGAGGGCCATCCTCGGTACTCACACTTATCTTGAGTCTTTTAGTAGTATCCATTAGCTTGTCTATGAACTGTATAGGCAACCAAGTAGTCCTTTACCGCGAACGCGGCTATTCGAATAGTTTTATACCCTGTAGGGGTGTACTTCTTCATACACCCTTTCACCACTTACCGCCATTTACGCGACATGTACTCGGCAACCTTCAAGCGAAAGCCCAACGAGGGTGTCGGCCACGGCCTACCTAAACACTCAAGCCTTTAGTCCAGGTTTATCGCCTATTCAGGTTCCATCCGCAGGGAGTCCGGCCGAGGTTTCCACATACGGCCCTGAACGATGTGAACAGGGTTCCCGAGACACCAAACGGGTGACTCGGTACACCGTGCCATGGTGTATCTATCGCAACATAGCCCACCCCTAGGGTCAGCGCTATGCACGACCGCCAACACATAACCTACAAACACCAGAAACTAATTGCAACTCCTGAACAGAGTACTAGGGTGAATAAGAAGCCAAGAGGGTCCATTGGTTTCGGGCCCAATGTATGGTAGTAACTGAATCTTAAATCACACATACAGATCTCAGTTCTTATGGACGGCCTCAATGAAACAACCCACCATGTACTCCTACATGGCCTCTCATCGATACCTTTACCAAATCATGTCAACACATCCCTCACATTACCGACATAATCATTTCACTCTAGCCCATCACCTAGATGAACCTGACCTGACACAACTCTAAGCATAGCAGGCATAGCAAGGTAGGAAACACATACATGGCTCAATCAACTCCTACACATGGTAGTGGGTTTCATCTAGTTACTGTGGCAATGACAGGTCATGCAGAGGATAATGGTTCAATTACCGTAGCACACATCAGTTTGAATCGCGTTGTCTTAATGCAGTAAACAAGAGCAGAAGCGAGAACATGGGTTTGTATCGGAATGATCAATGGGTTGCTTGCTTGATGTAGTGGTAGTTGGGTACTGCCCTTCAGATGGATACTCGGGGTTATCCTCGAAGGCAGAACCTACCACCAAAGACACACCGAACATAATCAACACATGACAATATGCAACAATATGATGCATGCTATGACATGGCAAAATGAAAGTGTCTTGGCCTAATGCAAGCTAAAACAGAAAGGAATGAACTCATTTGAATCAAAGATTCAAATGTTAGCTCATTTAACATAGCCTTATTAGTGCATTATCTTATTTTGCTTAAACAGAAAGGTTAACTTGTTTTGTCATGCATGGAACCATTACAGATGGATAGATTGAATTTTTCTGATCATTTTTCATATATAAATTGTTTGATTTGGAGCTATGGTTGATTTTCTATGATTTTTAGAAGTTTTGGCTATTTTCTGGAATTTCCTATTAAAGAATAAATCCAGAAAAGGATTTACTGCGTCAGCCTGACGTCAGCGTTGAACTGAGACAGTCCAAGTCAACCCTGACCTGTGGGTCCCATCTGTCAGTGTCAAGTAACTAACTAAATTTAGTTAGTGTTAAACTAATACTAATCTAGTTTAATTAGTGGCCTCGGGCCCTCACGTCAGTGAGTCAGGGGAATTCAAACTGGGGTCAACCCGGGTTAAACTCGCCGGAGTTGACCCGGGGCTCGTCACCGGCAAGGCCAGGGACGGTGGAGGGGTGCGGGTTTCTTCCTCCGGCGACCAAATGGCCGACGGAGGGCATCTAAGTGACGCGGGCACTCGTCCGCGTCGAGTGGTATGGGTGGTTGGGCCTGGGGTGGCCGGAGTCGTTGCCGGCGTCGACCTTGGCGGTCTCCAGGGCTCAGGTGAGGTCGGGGTCGTCCTTGTGACGGTCGTGGAGGCTCAAGCGGGGCACGTACGTGCTCTACACGGCGCGGGGAGGAAGCTGGGCACGACGGCCGGACCATTAGATGGCCGGAGACTCGTCGACGGCGAGCACAGGAGGCGGTGCGTGCGGGCGAACTCCAGGCGACGCATACGGTGCATGAGAGCTAGAACGGAGAGGGGGAGAAGGGTCAGTAGCTCACTGCGGTTGCAGGGGAGCGAACGACGAGCTCGGGGAAGAGCTGGAGCGAGCGGGGCGGCGAGGGGGATCTCCGGCGACCGAGGTTGAAGACGAGCTCGGTGCAGCGTCTCCAGGGCGAGCGAGCGCTCAGGGATGGGTTGAGGCGAAGCAGTGGACGACGGCGGAACTTCTTGGCATGGCGAGGCAATGAGTGGACAGCGGTGGCTACGGTGGTGCTTGTCGGCGGCGACGGTTGCGCCCTGCTTTGGGGGAGAGAGCGAGAGAGGCGAGACAGGGGGAAGAGTGGAGCGGTCGAGGGGTCCAGGGGGTCGGCGTGGCACTCGTAGACGCGTCCAGGGCCTCGGCGGAAGCAGGAGGTGGCCGGTGTGTGGCCGCGGGCGCCGGCCACGCGCCTCTCGTCCTCTTGGTGAGAGGAGGAGGACGACTGGCAGGAGCCAGTGGACTGGGCCGAGCTGGTGGGCTAGGTGGGCTGCGCCAGGTATGTCTCTGTTCTCTCTCTCCTTTTCTGTTTTCATTTATTCTATTATTTCTGTAACTTCAGGGCTTTATTAAAAATGCCAAGGCATTTCCAAAAATCATAAAATAATGATGGCTACTGCTTAGAATATATCCAACAGCAAACATTTTAGTTTATGATTATTTGAGCATTTAAAATATTTTATAGCACTTAAATGCCCAAATGCAAATACTATAAGAATTAATCCAATGACCTTAAGATGTCCTAGAAAAATGTGCACCATTTTTGTCAAAGGTTTTAACCCAAAACATAAAGTGTGGGCTTTTTAGAAGGGCATTTCAGGTTCATTGAAAAAGTTTTTAGTAAACCCTAGTTGTTCCAGGGGGTGCTGGGGGTTCTGTCATCCCCATTTCAAATTTAAGAGAAATTTAAACATGATGCACACTCTAATGCTTGAACTAGCTAGGGTGTGTCAACTCACCCCCACTCAGAAGAATCTCGTCCCGAGATTTAGGATCCTCCAGGAAGAAGGTGGGGTACTCGAGTCGAAGACAATCCTCCCTTTCCCAAGTGGATTCTTTCTCGGAATGGTGTGACCATTGAACCTTGAGAAACTTGATATTATGGCGTCAAGTGGTACGCTCGGCTTGATCAAGGATACGAACGGGATATTCCCGATATGAGAGGTTATCTTGTAGATCAAGCGTTTCGTGGTCCACTCCACGGATAGGATCCGCGAAGAAACGCATGAGTTGAGAAACGTGGAAGACATCGTGAACTCTGGAAAGATGCGAAGGTAGTTCTAATTGGTAGGCAACTTCTCCTTGTTTGGCAAGAATGCGAAAGGGTCCGATGTAACGAGGAGCCAATTTGCCTTTGATACCGAATCGATGGGTTCCCTTTAACGGAGTAACCCGAAGGTAAGCCTTCTCGCCGACTTCATAAGTCATGAGCTTATGTTTACGATCATATTGGCTCTTTTGATGAGATTGGGCTGTTTTCAATTTCTCACGAATAACGCGAACCTGCTCTTCTGCTTCCTGAATCATATCTGGGCCAAAGAGTTGTCTTTCCCCGGTTTCTGACCAGTTAAGAGGCATTCGACATTTTCGTCCATAGAGAACTTGGAAAGGAGCTTTGCCCAAGCTAGCTTGATAACTATTGTTATAAGCAAACTCCGTGAATGGAAGGCATTTCTCCCAACCCATTCCGAATGAGATGACAGAAGCTCGGAGCATATCTTCCAAAATTTGATTGACTCGCTCTACTTGACCACTTGATTGAGGATGGAAGGCGGTGCTAAACGAGAGACGAGTTCCCATAGCATTTTGGAAACTTTCCCAAAATCGAGAGGTGAAGAGACTCCCATGGTCTGAGTTAATTTCCAATGGGACACCATGAAGAGACACTATTCGGGAGATGTATAAGTCAGCTAGCTGGCTAGCGGTGATACTCTCATGAACAGGTAGGAAATGGGATACTTTGGAAAGACGGTCGATCACGACGAATATGGCATTATTCCCTCTCTTGGTCCTGGGAAACCCAGTGATGAAATCCATACTGATTTTATCCCATTTCCACTTAGGAATGGCCAAAGGTTGAAGGGTGCCAGCAGGCCGTTGATGTTCTGCTTTAACACGATGACAAACATCGCAATTAGCAATGTATTGAGCGATTTCTCTCTTCATCCTAGTCCACCCAAACCTCTGGCATAGGTCTTGATACATTTTAGTACTACCGGGATGAATGGTGAGAGGGGATTCATGAGCTTCCTTAAGGATCAGCCGCCTCAGGTTTCGTGCCTTGGGAACCACTAAGCGGTTTCCAAAGTATACGGCACCTTGATCATCAACGGAGAAACAATTCGCGACTCCTTTCTTAATGTTTCTCTTAATACGGGAGATTCCCGGATCTACCTTTGTGCCTTGATGATCTGATCCGTAAGGGTAGGTTTCGCCACCAGGGTGGATAGGAATCCTCGAGGAACAATGTGAAGATTGAGCTTACGAAATTCCTCGTGGAGAAATGGTTGACTTTGTTGTAACATCAGATTGTTACAATAAGATTTACGACTTAGCGCATCAGCCATGACATTGGCTATGCCCGGGGTGTAAGTTATTCCTAAGTCGTAATCCGAGATCAACTCGACCCAACGTCGTTGCCTGAGATTCAAATCCGGTTGGGTGAAGATATATTTCAAACTTTGGTGATTGGTGAAGATCTCGCAACGATTACCGAGGAGGTAATGTCGCCAAGTTTTGAGTGCATGGACTATAGCTGCAAGCTCTAGATCATGTGTGGGATAGTTTTCGTCATGTGGGTGTAATTGCCGTGAAGCATAGGCAATTACCTGACGATCTTGCATGAGTATGCAACCTAGTCCTTGTCGCGAGGCGTCGCAATAGATAATAAAGTCCTTGGAGAAATCTGGTGGTACCAGTACGGGAGCAGATGTCAGGTGTCTTTTCAGTTCCTGAAGCTGAACTCGCACTGTGGTGTCCACTCGAACTTTTTATCTTTCTTGAGGAGTTCAGTTAGAGGTTTAGCAACCTTGGAGAAATTCTCGACGAAGCGGCGGCAATAGCTCGCTAAGCCAAGGAAGCTCCAAACTTGCTTGACCGTCTCAGGTGGAGTCCAATCAAGGACGGCTTGAACTCGCTCGGGATTGACAGTAATACCCTTACCAGAGATTACATGGCCTAGATAGGTCACTTCTGGCAACCAAAATTCACACTTGGAGAATTTGGCATAAAGGCGATGCTCTCGAAGTTTCGTCAATACTAGCCTTAGATGTTCGGCATGTTCCTCTTCATTCTTGGAGTAGATGAGTATGTCATCGAGGTAAACTACGATGAATTTATCCAAATACTCCATGAAGACCGAGTTCATTGACCGAGAGAAGGTGGCTGAGGCATTGGTTAAACCGAAGGACATAACGGTGTACTCGTATTGGCCATAACGAGTAACAAAGGCCGTTTTGGGAATGACCCCGTTTCTGATTTTGATTTGATGGTAGCCCAACCTCAAATCCATCTTGGAAAAGACTAAGGATCCAGCGAGCTGATCATACAGATCATTGATCCTGGGAAGCGGATACTTGTTCTTGATAGTGACCAAGTTGACAGGTCGGTAATCTACAACCATCCGATCCGTTCCATCCTTCTTTTTGACGAAGAGGACGGGGCAAGCCCAAGGAGAGAAACTAGGACGGATGCAACCCTTTTTCAAGGACCCATCGAGTTGGTTCTTAAGCTCGGCTAGTTCTAAGGGTGCCATCTTATAGGGTCTCCTAGAAATTCGAACGGTTCCTGGAACAAGGTATATCACAAACTCGACATCCCTGTTAGGTGGAACACCTGGCAGTTCTTCTGGAAAGACATCCAGAAAGTCCCGGATTACCAGAATATCCTCAAGGTCTGGAAGGGGGTTGGCATTTAGGGAGTAAAGCTGGCGCTTGGCCACTCGAGTTAAGACATTGACTGTCTTGCCCGATGGGTGAGTAAGTTCAACGGTTCTAGTGGCACAATCAATATTAGCATAATGAGCTGACATCCAGTCCATACCCAAGATGATGTTTATGTCCGAGGACTTGAGAGCTATTAAGGATGCAAGGAAGACAAGTCTATCGACAAGAATTTCGTTCCCATGGCTTACTCTAGAAGTTTGCCATTTGGAACCCGAAGTTTGAATTACCATGGAAGTGGGCATGTCACAGAATGTCGTGTTATGCAATCGAGCATAGTTCTCGGATATGAATGAATGAGATGCTCTAGTATCGAAAAGAATAGATGCCGAATGGCAGTTAACAAGGAGCATACCAAGGACGACGTTAGGATCCTCATGAGCCTCCTCGGCCGAGACATAGTTGACATGGCCACGTGAAGTGGTGACCGGCTTGGCGTAGAATGTCTTTCCCGTTGGCTTACCACGGCCAACGGACTTTCCAGACTGATTGGGGTTGTTGTTCTGGGGACACTCTCGGCTATAGTGACCGGCTCTCCACACTTGAAACACGTCACAACATTGGGACGTGGAGCAGCATTAGCAGCGGGGCCACCATAGGGCTTGGGCGGTGCAAATTGCTGGTTGGGACGAGGCGCCTCAAAGGATGGCCTCGGAATGAACCAAGGTGGCAGTGTCGTGCTTGGAATCCACACCCGGCGCTTCTGAGCTCCAGAGCTGGATGAAGAGCCAAAATCACGTGAGTGCTTGCGTGAAGCGTCATAGTCAGACTGGCCTGACTCAGCACTGATGGCTTTATTGACCAACTTCTGAAAGGAGGTGCACTCGTGCAGACGAAGATCGCGGCGAATCTCAGGGCTAAGTCCCTTGCGGAACCTTGCCCGCTTCTTAGCATCGGTAGATACTTCTTCAGGAGCATATCGTGCCAGATTTCCAAATTCACGACTATATGCATCCACAGTCAGTCTTCCTTGGGTGAAATTGCAGAACTCTTCCCTCTTGCGATCTATGAGACCTTCCGGAATGTGATGCTCACGGAAAGCCTCACTGAATTCAACCGAAGTAGTGATTTGGCCGACCGGGCACATAGCTTCAAACTTTTCCCACCAAAGGCTAGCAGGGCCTTCGAGGTGATAGGCAGCATAAGTAACCTTATCAGCTTCGGCTACGTTGGCAGAACATAGCTTGTGGGTGATGCTGCGAAGCCAGTCATCCGCGTCGAGGGGCTCGATGGAATGGTTAAACTTTGGTGGGTACAGCTTGATGAAGTCATTGATTGACACCAAGTCATTTCGCTGATGGCGTGCAGTGTTCTGCTCAATCCGCTCCAGCAAGCGGTTAGTCTCACACTTGTTTCTTTCCGTCTCTAGCATCACTTCGGCCTGAGAAGGCGGGTGAGGTAGATTTTCACCCCTAGCTGCACTGGCTTCCCCCTGCTCCGGGGCAGCAGGGTTGCTGCGGGTGTTGACCATCCTAGGAGAAAACAAGACAGCGGTTTAGATAAGGATGGCACAACTTAGCAAGGAAGTGCAGAATGTAATGGATAACATGGAATGCTAAGATGTTCATTGCATGACATGGTAATATAGAAACTGCCATATATATACCATTGGTCATACACACCGTACATAGTTTAGTACAAGCCCAGGCTAGAGTATAACTACGGTGAAAGACATTACATCTCATCGGAGGCATACCAAGCTACTATACATTATTTTCCTACACTTTCGGAGCGTGATACACACCAAGTCGTATCCCACGGTCACGCAGGACTATGGAGAATACAACTACTACCATACTAGTTGTTGGCGTTCTGGGAACGGGGGTCCCCAGACTTGCCTGCCTGCGGCGTGGCTCAAAGGGGGGGCCCAGCACGGTCCATCTTCACCAACACAGACCCAAGACCCTCGCGAGGGGCCAAGCCTCGCGGGGCGGACGACGCGGAGCTTCCTCAGGCACGGCCTCGTCAGGCTGGCTCGCGAGGAGGCAGAGAGATCAAGGTGGGGTACCTCATGAGGTGCCCGTGACGCAAGCCATGACGACCCAGGGCGCCAGGCGGGTGCCAGCCCGTGCAGTGTCCTCCTTTCCTCTTTGGTGCAAAGGGGGCAAGCGCAGCCACGGAGTACCGAGGCATCAGGCAAAGGTTGCCATTTCGGTGCAACAAGACCAAGACCAGGAGGACTGCAAGACGGAGGTCACCGTGGAGCCCAAGACGGCATCACCACCAGAGCTTTGTGCAGGCGAAGACTACTTTTGTCAGGATAGCTGGTACTAGCTGTCCCCTTTCAAATTAGCCCGCCATTGTTGGCTCCCTTCCCGCTCGATATTTGAGAAGAGGACCAGGGCCTCTATAAATAAGACCAGCCACCCACGAGAGGTGGAGGGGGACAATCGAGAAGAGAGAGAGAGAAGGGTGACTGAACTCCTCCCAGCAGTTCATCCCCCCAGCCAAGAACAGACCCTCGCAATGCTGTTCTTCCTTGTATTGTTCATCATCATCAGCCCAAGAGGCAATCCACCACGCCACACACTGGAGTAGGGTATTACACCACAACGGTGGCCCGAACCAGTATAAACCCTGTGTCTCTCGTGTTGTTCTTTCCGTAGCTTAAATCTTAGCGATGCGGAGGGGCGCAAGTAGGTAGGAGGCGAAATATCCGTGCGCACCCCAGTGTTCAAACCTCAAGGGTTTGCCGGAACCCGAAATCCGACATTTGGTGCGCCAGGTAGGGGTGCGCCGGAATTCGTCTTCCACCACCCCGTTCTCCTCCAACCATCGCGCCCATGTCTGACGCTCGTTGGGCCCGCGCCAAGCGCCGGGCCGCTCTCGCTTCCCGCGTCGCCCAGACGGCCCCTGTTGGCGGGCGTCCTCGCCGTTCCCCGTCACCTGCCGTCAACGCCGCCACCGGACTGACGGGGGACGAGCAGCAAGCATCGTCTCAGCATCCGTCCGTGCAGCAAGACGGCCGCACCGCAACTCCCTCGCTCACCCCAACTGGTTCTTCGTCCCGCGTGCTCCGCGCGCCCATGGAGGCCCGAGCTACGCTCATCGCAGCAAACGAGCTCCTGCGCTACCGTCCCATCGACGACGTCTACGAAGAATGGCTCGACCGCGTCGCCGAGCTCGTCCGCGCCGCAGGGGGCTCTCCTGCGCCGTCCGTTCCGCTGTACCACACCCCGCCCCGCGCGGGCGATGAAGCTCCGGCGGCGCCCCGGCCGCCTCCTCCTCAGGAAGGCGCCATGGCTCCAAGGCGCGTGGCCCCTGGGCGGAACCCGCTCCGTCAGTTGCCAGCGTGGCAAGAGTAGAGCTGCCAAGAAGTCCCTCGCCCGCAAGAAGCTGCCCGGGCGCTCCCTGCTCTAGCACATCGCGACCATGCTCCTGCTCCCGCGCGTCAAGACCCTGCGCTGCTCCCAGCTGCAGTGCGTGGGGACGTGCGAGACCAAGCTCTCCATCACCCAAGGCCTCCCGTGGCCACAGCAGGTTGCCGCGCCTTCACCACCGAGCTATGCAGCGTCGCGTGGCCCGGCAAGTTCAAGCCAGACCTGCCTCCTCAGTACGACGGCACGGCTGACCCTGTGGAGTTCCTCCAGCTCTACGAGCTGGGCATCGAAGCTGCCAACGGAGACGAGAAGGTCATGGCGAACTAGTTTCCCATGGCGCTCAAGGACGGGGCCCGCACCTGGCTCCTGAACCTGGCTCCAGGCACGATCTCCTCCTGGGACGAGATGCGCACCCGCTTCATCGCCAACTTCCAAGGTACTTGCGACCGGCCACCCGCCGTGAGCGACATGCGCCGCATCAAGCAACAACCCGGGGAGACCCTGCAGAAGTACATCCAACGCTTCAATAATGCACGCCTCAAGATTCCCAAGGTGACTAAGGAGGCCATCATCTCAGCCTTCTCCGACGGGGTACGCGATGTCAAGATGAAGGAGGAGCTGGCGATGCATGAAGACTTGTGCACTTCCTTGGAGCTGTTGAACTTGGCAACCAAGTGTGCCAGGGCTGAGGAAGGGCGTCTCTCCCTCCTCGAGCTGCCTGCCGCAGACCCAGAAGAGAAGAACCCCAAGGCCAAGGATGTGAAGCGCAAGGGGGCTGCCATGCTCGCGGCGGAACCAGACACCAAGCGGAGCAGAGATCAGCCCGAACCTTCCAAGGGCAGCCGGTACTGTGTGTACCACGACCTCCACACCCACAACACCAACGAATGTCAAGAGCTCCGAGCCGTGCGAGAAGGAAGGATCGGCCATCGCCCCGACCGCGGTGACCGGGGCTATGGTCGAGGAGGAGGAAGGAACGCAGGACGCTGGGAAGACCGTGGCCCGTGCCAAGGGTGGCGCGATCAACCTCGTGAGGATCGCTGGCAAGACCCGCCTCGCGAGGGAGACTGGAGGGATCAGTCTCTCGAGGATCGCCCGCAAGGCAACGCATGCCTCCCTCTACTGCCTCCGCAGCCAAGGAGAAACGAGGACCGCCACTAGGACGATGGGGCTGGGAGCTTCCAGGAGCCGCGCGCGATCGCCTGCATCCTGGGCGGGGCTCAAGCCCCAGCCTCTCAACGCATCTTCAAGCAGTTTGGCCGTGAAGTGAATGCAGTCCTTCCCAGGCTCGAGGCCACGCGCCCTCTCAGGTGGTCGGCATGCGCCATCACGTTCAGCTCAACAGATCAGCTCAAGTGTGCGGCTACAGCCTGAGTCCTCCCGATGCTTTGTTCCCCAATCATCAGCAACATGGTGGTCACCAGGACCCTCATCGATGGCGGGGCAGGGCTCAACGTCCTGTCCATGGAAACATTCAACAATCTCCAAGTGCCCTACGGCCAGCTTTAGCCCACCAAGCCCTTCTCCGGAATCACCGACGGCTCCACGGTCCCGATTGGGCAGGTCCACCTCCCTGTCACCTTCGGGGCACACGACAACTACCACACCGACTCATCGACTTCGACGTCGCTCACATTCGCCTGCCGTACAACGCCATCCTTGGGTCCCCAGTGCTGGCCAAGTTCATGGCCGTAGCTCACCACGGCTACAACGTCCTCAAGATGCCAGGAAGTGGCGGAGTCATCACGGTGCCCTGTGAAGAGAAGGACGCGGTGTGTTCCCTTGAACGAGCCTTTCAGGCCGCGTCATTGGAAGACCCGGATCGCGGAAGCAGGAGGCTTCCCGAGACCGCCCCCAAGAAGAAGAAGACATCGTCCGGCCCGGCCCCTCAGGAGGCAGGCCCCTCTGGGCCCGCGCCTGCCCAGGGGGAACCTCCTTCCATCACATAGGAAAGCATGCCCGGCGCCCTCCTCAGGCAGGGCTCGGGGGCTCTCCCCTGGAGGGCCACCGACCTAGCTAGGGTCACGAGGGAGGCGCTTGGGCACCACATGGAGGCGTGTTTCAAAGAACGTTTCCCTCAAGAAGGAGCAAGGCAAGGAGAGCCAGACCCTCAGGAGTTCGTCAGCAAGGCCATTCAGGAGCTACAGGAGTCAAGAGTCATGAAAGGCGGCCGCCGCCTACCAGCAGTGGCTCCCCATCCAGGCGAGGATGGTGGGCTGCGTGTCTGCATCGACATACCAGGGCTCAACCGAGTCGCCTCTCTAGAGCGCCTCTGGCCCTCGCGAGTGGGGCGCTGCGGAGGTCCACCCCACAGCTACGTTCGCATGCCTTACGGCTTGCCGAACGCGGCTGCCACGTACCAGCGCTTCATGAGGCGCATCATGGAGGCACGAGAGGCCAGGCGTTCCGCAGCCCTGGTGGAGATGGAGATGGTCCACAAGGAGCCGCCAGCGCCTCCGGAGCCTCCCGAGGCCCCTGGGCCTAGGGGCTCATGAGGATCGGCTTCCGCAGCCCATTGAGTCTGCTACACCAACACCCCTTCGTCCTCAACGTCATCAGGTGACATCTTTCAAGTTTCACTTCCAGCTAGGAGCGCCCCCCCAGGGCTGCATTATTCCCAGGCCGCGTGGGTCCGTCCCTGCGGCATCTATCCCTTTTATTGCATGTTGTTAGCTTACCTTGTTGGGGGCGCCCCTCGGGCTGCATGATCCCCAAGTCGCTCAGGCCTGACCCAGTGATGTCCGCCTTCCCAGCATCTATTTGAATGAATCCACTCCTTCGCGGCTAATGTGCTTGACCTAGTTGCCCGCTCAACTGACGGAACTGCTCCCAACGGCACGATGCTTGCGCATGGGTCCATCCCTGCAACACCGACAAACCTGAATGGCTGAGCTCTGGCCGCGGCAGCCCCGCATGGCGCCACCTCGTCAAGCCTTCAGTGCCTCATTACCCCTCGGAAGCAACGAACGGCTGACCGTCAATTGTCATGGCAACCCCCTCGTTTTTTCTATGATGGATCTACAGGATCTCCTGAAGGAGCTGCGTCAGGCGAGGCCCTTGCGGTGTCTCCTTCACTCTCGTCCGCGCGAACCGCTTGCACGTTCAAGGGGGTGTGCCTGAGCATCACGACTCAGGGCTCCTACTGGCTCTCCAGCCCTCACCCTCTGGCCTTGTCCACGGCATCGCGACCTGGCATACCAGCGATGGCTGAGACTCGCTCAAGGGCCGGGACCCGAAGACGTAGAGCAGAAAGGGGAGGAAAGGCGAGACGGGAGGGACACGCGAGGACCTCGCCGAGCAAACTCACGCCTACCGATGCACGGACTCGGTGACACACCAGAGAGCGACCCATGATTCTCGAGATAAGTCACCACCCGGAAGCGCCAGCTACCGTGGCACCATCCCCGCACCTAATGCAATCCCGCGTTAGCGACGCCGCTCTCCTTTCTCATCGAACGACGGCTGCTTGAGTGCCAAAGGGGACCTCCTGAGCATCGCGACTCAGGGGCTCTTACCGGACCCTGGGTCGCTCACCTCCTGGCCTTGACCACGGCATCACGACCTGGCATACCAGCGACGGCTGAAGCCGCCTTGGGACTGGGACCTGTCAGCGCAGAGCACCAAGCCCTCATGAGGTTCGAAAGGGAGGACTGAGCTAAGACGGAATGAGAAACTCGCACGATTCTACGACAAGGGTTATATTAACAAGACAGGATCACAGGCACCTTACAAGCCCCCACGAGACGCATATTTGACTCCTCGCAAGGAACAGATCCTAAAGGGACACTGACTACGCGCGCCCCTGCAAAAGACGCCATCATCAACAGTGGGCCATCAAGCACCGACACCAACCCCATCCAGATCAGAGTCAGCGACGGCCTGACGAGCCCGCCCTGCTCTAGGAGCGGCGCTGGCTCGGGGGCTCGTAGCTGTCATCGCTCGTCTCCGGAGTCGCGAAGAGCTCGCCGGAGTCGCTGGAACCTCCGACGCCTCCACCGCCTGAGGAGCCGCCAAGGGAGCGGTTGGCGGGCCCAGTCCTCGCCGCAGCAGGGTCTTGGCCACCTCTCCTAGGGCAGCACTCTAGCCGGTGCCCGCTCGCATCGAAGACCTTGAAGAACATCACCGAGCACCATCGTACTCCAAGTGGATCGCGAGGGCGCCTCTTGTCCTGCAAACCCGGGCGATTTCGCTCCAGCCCCGAGTCATGAAGTCCTCGTCCGGGGCAACAACCGTGACCTCTGCCTCGGTTGCGAGGGTGCAGCAGCCGGCGTGCTGCAGCCAAAGCTCCAGGAGTTCTCCCTGCGGGATGATGGAGGCGGAGAAGGGAGGAAGGCGAATCCAAGACTGAGGCATGGCGACGTGGAGCACAAACTCTCGGGAGGCGCCCTCGGTGTGGACCCCAGGGGGGACGACCCACACCTTCGTGACTCGTCGGCGCCGACGGCGGCGTCCCCCGTGGCGATTAGCATCAGCTCCTTCAGGGCCCTCGATGTGGGCGTACAAGGGAAGCGGGAACCCCGGCGGTGCCCGCTCGCACCAAGGCCTCGACACCACCTGATGGGCCCCCTTGTCCAGGCCACGGAGGACGAGCCGTTTCTTCGGCGGGAGCGGGTCTGGTTCCTCTCGGGGAGCCTTTCCCTTCTCTGCCATTGAGAACCGGCGGATCGGAGCCATCGCAGCAAGACGGAGCAAGGACCGGGAAGAAGGAGAAGCAAGGAGGGATGGACTGGAAGGGCGCGCTCTGTTCCGTACTTATGGCCGGCGAAGGCCAACCGCCGACCTCCACGATCGCAGGTAATCATGACCCACTTACTATGCAGGGACTTGTCCAGTCCGTGTAGTTGCCGAGGCGCCATGGGGAAGTGGAGGCACCCACGTCCAATCAACTGCCATGCGGCGCCCAAGGCCGCAGGTTGTTAGGGCCCGCGGCGCTTCGCTCTTGCCCTTCCGCCTCCCTGCACGGCCAAGTCCGGGCGCGCCTTGGGCCCGGGGGCTACTGTCAGCGTTCTAGGAATGGTGGTCCCCAGACTTGCCTGCCTGTGGCCTACGGCATGGCTCAAAGGGGGGGCCCAGCACGGCCCATCTTCACCAACACAGACCCAAGACCCCTCGCGAGGGGCCAAGCCTCGCGGGGCGGACGACACGGAGCTTCCTCAGGCACGGCCTCGTTAGGCTGGCTCGCGAGGAGGCGGAGAGATCAAGGCGGGGTACCTCACGAGGTGCCCGTGACGCAAGCCATGACGACCCAGGGCGCCAAGCGGGTGCCAGCCCGCGCAGTGTCCTCCATTCCTCTTTGGTGCAAAGGGGGCAAGCGCAGCCGCGGAGTACCGAGGCATCAGGCAAAGGTTGCCATTTCGGTGCAACAAGACCAAGACCAGGAGGACTGCAAGACGGAGGTCACCGTGGAGCCCAAGACGGCGTCACCACCAGAGCTTTGTGCAGGCGAAGACTACTTTTGTCAGGATAGCTGGTACTAGCTGTCCCCTTTCAAATTAGCCCGCCATTGTTGGCTCCCTTCTCGCTCGATATTTGGGAAGAGGACCAGGGCCTCTATAAATAAGACCAGCCACCCACGAGAGGTGGAGGGGGACAATCAAGAAGAGAGAGAGAGAGAGAAGGGTGACTGAACTCCTCCCAGCAGTTCATCCCCCCAGCCAAGAACAGACCCTCGCGAGGCTGTTCTTCCTTGTATTGTTCATCATCTTCAGCCCAAGAGGCAATCCACCACGCCACACACTGGAGTAGGGTATTACACCACAACGGTGGCCCGAACCAGTATAAACCCTATGTCTCTCGTGTTGTTCTTTCCATAGCTTAAATCTTAGCGAGGCGGAGGGGCGCAAGTAGGTAGGAGGCGAAATCTCCGCTCCCACCCCAGTGTTCGAACCTCAAGGGTCTGCCAGAACCCGAAATCCGATACTAGTGAAACTACTACTAGCTCAGACGGCTCCGTAGTAATCCTCATAGAAGTCACCACCAAAACCTGGAAGTGGAAGATGATCATCTGGGAACAGACGGTCCTGCGGAGCCTGCGGACCAAAGGGACTCGGATGTGGCCTTGGTCCCACAAGTGGTGGCAGACGGGGACCACGAGGAGGGGTGATGACTCCCACATTGCGCCACTCCATACAATCTGGCAATCCAGACCGTACAGGGTATAGACCCCTTAGATCCATGTATCATGCCTGTACCGCTGGTGCAAACCGAGTCAAAGTGGCCCAGTGATCAGCACGAGAGTTAAAAAGCTCCATACGCAAGGCCTGATTTTCGCGGTCCTTATCCTCGAGCATCTCGGTAGTGGTGCGGAGTAGTGACTCCTCGTGTGTGGGGTCAGCATAGATAGCCTGGAGATACCCTTGCGCTCCCGGAAGTGAAACTGGCATATAATGGAAGTCGGTGTTCCGAAGCAGGCCAGTCCAGACTCGCATGATGGTCATCATGGAATAGGCAGCATCCTGCACAGCCATCTCAACAGTAACCCCGAGTCCATAGGAACACTGAAGGGGCTCAGTGGCTCCAGGATAAGAGGGATATATCCTGACGGCACAGAGGTACTGGCTTTGGTTGAAGTCTCTGAACTGCTCTTCGACAGTGTATTCGGGATACCAACGGTAACCCGTCTCGATCATTACCCGGACTAACATAGCAGTATGACCGGGCACATTGAGGCACCGGGTCAGGCAAACCACTTGGTTTTGAGCACGAGTGGCCATCTGAAAGCACAACCACAATGCAAAGGCATTAGAATTTCTAGGGAAAATTGGACATCATAACAGCTGTAAATGCTTAGAAAAGGATTTGAGACATCCACAACAGTTTGCAATACCACTCAACAACATCATATCAAGGTTCTGATTCAACTGACAACATACTAAAAGTAGTAGAAACTGTACTGAGGCTTGTAACAACAATCCTATAAGCTACTACGGATTAGTAACACGTGAACCTGATAGAAGAAGAGAGCCTAGTCCTTAACCCACGTTGAATGAGAAGAGAATGACTCAGATCAGAGGGCATAAGGTAAAGGAGTAAAAGAGCCTTACATTCCCTCCCACAATCAATTCCCCTACATATAGCTAAAGCATTTCTAGACTCGACATCGACCAGTTTGGCTCAACGAACCTATAGGCAGTCCGGCTCTGATGCCAACGCTGTCAAGACCCCGATTCCAAGTCACATCGATCTAGTTGGTAACACCTCATATCACATTGCGGCCTCACGCACGGTATCCCCACGGGTGTCGCCTTACCATGGCCCGGGACCGTTTGCGTCTTTTGGCTCACGTATATGATAGTGTCATTAGCATCCATATGATAGAGAAACCCGGGCCGACATGGCTAGTCGTGAACCCAAAGCAGCGCAGACCTATGGAGACAGGCATACATGAATCACATCAAGCATGTCGGTCATCAGCGAGTGAATCCGGGCTGTAGCACTGGGCTAACAGGACTCCCGGGAACCCAGGCTGTAGCAGGCTAGGCAGGACTCCGGATGTCACCACATGACATTTCCCCGAAGGGACAGACATAGGAACGAAGTGAAACACATGTCGGCCAGTCAAGTGTCCTGAGCAGTAGTGCTGGGCTAGTAGGAGTCCGATGAATCGGGCTGTAGCGGACTACTATGGCTCGAGGAACACTAGACTACATTTCCCCATAAGAAAGGCTGCCAAGGATAAACAACTAGATTGTCGGATCCCACTCATACCAAGCATTTCAATCATACACACAATATGCCCGATATGAGTACATACAACATGGCATCACAACAAAACTCTACAACTCAAGTACTTTATTTAAAGGCTCCAGAGAGCCATACATAACATGTCCATACAGGTAGGGGTCACATGACCCGACACTCAAGTCATACAAGCATACAAGCACATGCGGAAGCAAATAGTCTGAGTACAGACACTAGAAAGCAAGAAGGCTTCTCGAAGCCTGTCTATCTACATACGGCCCTCCATGGCCAGGGTCCCCACCTGGGTGGCGAGTTACTCATCAACGTCGAGGTCTACATAAAACCCATCGGAGGGGGCGGTGTTGTCGTCTGAAAACAGTAATTAAGCAAACATGAGTACAAAGGTACTCAACAAGTATTACATTAGAACCTACTATACATGCTCATTCTCAAGAAGGTGGTGGGGTTATTGCAGCAAGCCAGCTTTGACTCTTGGCTAAGCTATCCTACGGAACTCCACTAGTAAAAATAGTTTTCGCACACGAGTCCACTACTCACCAACACAATACTCCATCGGGGATCCTCCCTCGTCATCCTACGAGAGGGCCATCCTCGGTACTCACACTTATCATGAGTCTTTTAGTAGTATCCATTAGCTTGTCTATGAACTGTATAGGCAACCAAGTAGTCCTTTACCGCGGAAGCGGCTATTCGAATAGTTTTATACCGTGTAGGGGTGTACTTCTTCATACACGCTTTCACCACTTACCGCCGTTTACGCGACATATACTCGGCAACCTTCAAGCGGAAGCCCAACGAGGGTGTCAGCCACGGCCTACCTAAACACTCAAGCCTCTATTCCAGGTTTATCGCCTATTCAGGTTCCATCCGCAGGGAGTCCGGCCGAGGTTTCCACATATGGGCCCGAACAATGTGAACAGGGTTCCAAAGACACCAAACGGGTGACTCGGTACACCGTGCCACGGTGTATCTACCGCAACATAGCCCACCCCTAGGGTCAGCGCTACGCACGGTCACCAACACATAACCTACAAACACCAGAAACTAATTGCAACTCCTGGACAGAGTACTAGGGTGAATAAGAAGCCGAGAGGGTCCATTGGTTTCGGGCCCAATGTATGGTAGTAACTGAATCTTAAATCACACATACAGATCTCAGTTCTTATGGACGGCCTCAATGAAACAACCCACCATGTACTCCTACATGGCCTCTCATCGATACCTTTACCAAATCATGTTCAACACATCCCTCACATTACCGACATAATCATTTCACTCCAGCCCATCACCCAGATGAACCAGACCTGACACAACTCTAAGCATAGCAGGCATAGCAAGGTAGGAAACACATACATGGCTCAATCAACTCCTACACATGCTAGTGGGTTTCATATAGTTATTGTGGCAATGATAGGTCATGCAGAGGATAAGGGTTCAACTACCGTAGCACACAGCAGTTTGAATCGCGTTGTCTTAATGCAGTAAACAAGAGCAGAAGCGAGAACATGGGTTTGTATCAGAATGATCAGTGGGATGCTCACCTGATGTAGTGGTAGTAGGGTACTGCCCTTCAGACGGATACTCGGGGTTATCCTCGGAGGCAGAACCTACCACGAAAGACACACCGAACATAATCAACACATGACAATATGCAACAATATGATGCATGCTATGACATGGAAAAATGAAAGTGTCTTGGCCTAATGCAAGCTAAAACAGAAAGGAATGAACTCATTTGAATGTTAGCTCATTTAACATAGCCTTATTAGTGCATTATCTTATTTTGCTTAAACAGCAAGGTTAACTTGTTTTGTCATGCATGAAACCATTATAGATGGATAGATTGAATTGTTCTGATCATTTTTCATATATAAATTGTTTGATTTGGAGCTATGGTTGATTTTCTATGATTTTTAGAAGTTTTGGCTATTTTCTGGAATTTCCTATTAAAGAATAAATCCAGAAAAGGATTTACTGCGTCAGCCTGACGTCAGTGTGATGTCAGCGGTCAACTAAGACGGTCCAGGTCAACCCTGACCTGTGGGTCCCATCTGTCAGTGTCAACTAACTAACTAAATTTAGTTAGTGTTAAACTAATACTAATCTAGTTTAATTAGTGGCCTCGGGCCCACACGTCAGTGAGTCAGGGGAATTCAAACTGGGGTCAACCCGGGTCAAACTCGCCGGAGTTGACCCGGGGCTCGTCGCCGGCAAGGCCAGGGACGGCGGAGGGGTGCGGGTTTCTTCCTCCGACGACCAAATGGCCGGCGGAGGGCATCTAAGTGACGCGGGCACTCGTCCGCGTCGAGTGGTATGGGTGGTTGGGCCTGGGGTGGCCGGAGTCGTCGCCGGCGTCGACCTTGGCGGTCGCCGGGGCTCGGGTGAGGTTGGGGTCTTCCTTGTGATGGTCGTGGAGGCTCAAGCGGGGCACGTACGTGCTCTACGTGGCGCGGGGAGGAAGCTGGGCACGACGGCCGGACCATTAGATGGCCGGAGACTCGTCGGCGGCGAGCACAGGCGGTGGTGCGTGCGGGCAAACTCAAGGCGGCATGTACGGTGCACGAGAGCTAGAACGGAGAGGGGGAGAAGGGTCAGTAGCTCACTGCGGTTGCAGGGGAGCGAACGGTGAGCTCGGGGAAGAGCTGGAGCGAGCGGGGCGGCGAGGGGGATCTCCGGCGACCAAAGTTGAAGACGAGCGCGGTGCAGCGTCTCCGGGGCGAGCGAGCACTCGGGGATGGGTAGAGGCGAAGCAGTGGACGACGGCAAAACTTCTTGGCACGGCGAGGCAATGAGTGGACGGCGGTGGCTGCGGTGGTGCTTGTCGGCGGCGACGGTTGCGCCCTGCTTCGGGGGAGAGAGCGAGGGAGGCGAGATAGGGGGGAAGAGTGGAGCGGTCGAGGGGTCCAGGGGGTCGGCGTGGCACTCATAGACGCGTCCAGGGCGTCAGCGGAAGCAGGAGGTGGCCGGCGTGTGGCCGCGGGCGCCGGCCACGCGCCTCTCGTCCTCCTGGCGAGAGGAGGAGGACGACTGGCAGGAGCCAGTGGATTGGGCCGAGCCGGTGGGCTAGGTGGGCTGCGCCAGGTAAGTCTCTGTTCTCTCTCTCCTTTTCTGTTTTCATTTATTCTATTATTTCTGTAACTTCAGGGCTTTATTAAAACTGCCAGGGCATTTCCAAAAATCATAAAATTAATCATGGCTACTGCTTAGAATATATCCAACAGCAAACATTTTAGTTTATGATTATTTGAGCATTTAAAATATTTTATAGCATTTAAATGCCCAAATGCAAATACTATAAGAATTAATCCAATGACCTTAAGATGTCCTAGAAAAATGTGCACCATTTTTGTCAAAGGTTTTAACCCAAAACAAAAAGGGTGGGCTTTTTAGAAGGGCATTTCAGGTTCATTGAAAAAGTTTTTAGTAAACCCTAGTTGTTCTAGGGGGGTGCTGGGGGTTCTGTCATCCCATTTCAAATTTAACAGAAATTTAAACATGATGCACACTCTAACGCTTGAACTAGCTAGGGTGTGACACTGGTTTAAAATCCGGTTCAAGGGAAAGATGTCTCCACAAACCTTTGAAGCTCTCAATATCCGGTTTAACATCCGGTTCAAGAAGAAGTTATCTTTTGAAAAAAATTAAAGATTGCCAAAGAGAACTGGCTGCCATGATGTGCGGTTCAAACATGGGCATCCTGCCTTATTGGTTTATCATATTATTGATCATTTGGGGGCTTCCTGCTTGTTGATCACAGCCATGACTACCTTATTAATACGGCTATCAAGCCAATATTATCATAAGAGCACAACTCTGGTTACTTCGGTAAGCCGGCTATCAAGCCAATATAATCATAATATAGCACAACTCACACATGTGTATCCCTTAAGCACAACTCACAATATTGATACGTCTCCAACGTAACTATAATTTTTGATTGCTCCATGCTATATTATCTACTGTTTTGGAAAATATTGGGCTTTATTTTCCACTTTTATATTATTTTTGGGACTAACCTATTAACCGGAGGCCCAACCCAGAATTGATGTTTTTGCCTATTTCAGTGTTTCGAAGAAACAAAATATCAAACGGAGTCCAAACGGAATAAAATCTTCGGGAACATGATTTTCTCACCGAATGTGATCCAGGAGACTTAGACCCTGCTCCAAGGAACAAAAGAGGCAGTCACGAGGGTGGGGGGTGCCCCCCCTAGGGCGCGCTCCCTGCCTCATGGGCCCCTCTTTGCTCCTCCGGTGTACTTCTTCCTCCTATATATATATGTACATGTACCCCCAAACGATCAGAAGAGGAGCCAGAAACCTAATTCCACCGCCGCAACTTTCTGTATCCGCGAGATCCCATCTTGGGGCCTGTTCCGGAGCTCCGCCGAAGAGGGCCATCATCACGGAGGGCTTGTACATCATCATAGCCTCTCCGATGAAGTGTGAGTAGTTTACCTCAGACCTTCGGGTCCATAGTTAGTAGCTAGATGGTTTCTTCTCTCTCTTTGAATCACAATACAAAGTTCTCCCCCTCTCTTGTGGAGATCTATTCGATGTAATCTTCTTCTTGCGGTGTGTTTGTTGAGACCGATGAATTGTGGGTTTATGATCAAGTCTATCTATGAATAATATTTGAATCTTCTCTGAATTATTTTATGTATGATTGGTTATATTTGCAAGTCTCTTCAAATTATCCGTTTGGTTTGGCCAACTAGATTGGTAGTTCTTTCCATGGGAGAAGTGCTTAGCTTTGGGTTCGATCTTGCGGTGTCCTTACCAAGTGACAGAAGGGGTAGCAAGGCACGTATTGCATCGTTGCCATCGAGGATAACAAGATGGGGTTTATTTCATATTGCATGAATTTATCTCTCTACATCATGTCATCTTGCTTAAGGCATTACTTTGTTTTTAACTTAATACTCTAGATGCATGCTGGATAGCGGTCGATGAGTGGAGTAATAGTAGTAGATGCAGAATCGTTTCGATCTACTTGTCACGGACGTGATGCCTATATACATGATCATGCCTAGATATTCTCATAACAATGCTCAATTCTGTCAATTGCTCAACAGTAATTTGTTCACCCACTGTAGAATACTTATGCTCTTGAGAGAAGCCACTAGTGAAACCTATGGCCCCCGGGTCTATTCTCATCATATCAATCTCCATCACTTTAATCTTGCTTTGCTTTTTTACATTGCTTTTACTTTTACTTTGCATCTTTATACCAAAAATATTATATCTATCAGATCTCACTCTCGTAAGTGACCGTGAAGGGATTGACAACCCCTAATCGCGTTGGTTGTGAGTTGCTATCGTTTTGTGCAGGTACGAGGGACTTGAGCGTGGCCTCCTACTGGATTGATACCTTGGTTCTCAAAAACTAAGGGAAATACTTACGCTACTCTGCTGCATCATCCCTTCCTCTTCGGGGAAAACCAACGCAAGCTCAAGCCGTAGCAAGAAGGATTTCTGGCGCCGTTGGTAGGGAGTCTACGCAAAGAGTCAACATACCAAGTACCCATCACAATCCCTATCTCTCGCATTACATTATTTGCCATTTGCCCCTTGTTTTCCTCTCCCCCCAATTCACCCTTGTCGTTTTATTCACCCTCTCTCTCTCTCTCTCTCTCTCTATTTGCCTCTTTTTGCCCGCTTGCTTTTTGTTTGCTCATGTGTTAGATTGCTTGTTTGTCGCGATGGCTCAAGATACTACCAAATTGTGTGACTTCACCAATACCAATAATAATGATTTCCTTAGCACTCCGATTGCTCCTCTTACCGATGCTGAATCTTGTGAAATTAATGCTGCTCTGTTGAATCTTGTTATGAAAGATCAATTTGCCGGCCTTCCTAGTGAAGATGCCGCTACTCATCTGAATAGCTTCGTTGATTTATGTGATATGCAAAAGAAAAAAGATGTCAATAATGATGTCGTTAAATTGAAGCTATTTCCTTTTTCGCTTCGAGATTGTGCTAAAGCTTGGTTTTCGTCTTTGCCTAAGAATAGTATTGATTCATGGAACAAGTGCAAAGATGCTTTTATCTCTAAGTATTTTCCTCCCGCTAAGATCATCTCTCTTAGAAATGATATTATGAACTTTAAACAACTTGATCATGAACATGTTGCACAAGCTTAGGAGAGAATGAAATTAATGATACGTAATTGCCCTACTCATGGTTTGAATTTGTGGATGATTATACAAAAAATTTATGCCGGATTGAATTTTGCTTCTAGAAATCTTTTAGATTCGGCCGTGGGAGGCACTTTTATGGAAATAACATTAGGAGATGCTACTAAAATCCTAGATAATATTATGGTTAATTATTCTCAATGGCATACTGAAAGATATTCTAATAAAAAGTGCATGCGATAGAGGAAATCAATGTGTTGAGTGGAAAGATGGATGAACTTATGAAATTATTTGCTACTAAGAGTGTTTCTTGTGATCCTAATGATATGCCTTTGTCTACTTTGATTGAGAATAACAATGAATCTATGGATGTGAATTTTGTTGGTAGGAATAATTTTGGTAACAACGCTTATAGAGGGAATTTTAATCCTAGGCCATATCCTAGTAATATGTAACATCCCAAATTTTCAATTTGGAATGTTATACATTAGATCATCAATGCATATCATATTTTATTTGCTTTTGGTTTTGATCCTAGAAATTCTACGCAACTCAAGGACCCACGAACAGAGTTGGGGATTTCATTATTTTCATATTTGAGTTTTCTCAAATTTTGAGAATGTGATCATTTGATTTCTATTATTTTATCATCAATTATTTCTATTACAAAAATATGAGACAGGGAATAAAATGACTTTCCCAAAATATAGAAATATTGAGGATTTAATAATAAAATCAAATAAGATTTTATTTCAGAGTTTTTCGTTATTTTATTTGAATTTAGGAAAAATGTGCGTTTTTCAAAATTGCATTTAGGCTCCAAATAAATGTTCACCTTGTGCGGCTTGATTTTAGAAGCCCGGGTAAATTTATTTCGGGATTTTTGGAGTCCGTTTAGTATTTCTTTTTATTTTTTTTTTCTGCGCGTAATTATTTAAATAAACGAACCGACCTACGGGCCGTGTCTGACCGGGACTCCGACCCGCCAAGGCTTTATAAGCCGGGGGGAGCCAGCCCGAGGCCTAGCCGCCACCCCGAAACCCTAGCCGCCCGCGCCAGCCGCCGCCGACGCCCGCCGACGCCGCCGCCTCGCCGGACGCCGCCGCCGCCGGCCCGCTGCCCGAGGTTGCCTCAAAATCCGCGCCATTTTTTATTTTATTTTTTTTCAAAAAACCATTCTGTTTTTCCGTCGGTTTTTTTAGTTTTGGTTTTTTAAATAGATCAGTTTTTACGATTTATTTAAATAGCGACCGTTCGTCCGTCCGTTCGTTCTAACGAACGTTCGTTGTTTTTCTTTTTCTCGGATTAAATCCGCGATTTTTCTGATTGCGATTTCTGATCCGATTTTCGTTTTAGTATAACTTTTCGCTCGTTTATCGGAATCAGGCGATTCAGGCGCCTGGAGTTTCGTCTCGAAACCCTCTATCCGTTTGACCAACTTAAACAAGTTTTTGCTACTGTAAAAATTGCCCTAGATCCATATTAGTAGAAAGAAGTTGTTTTCTTTCGCCGTTTGACTTTCGTTGCTTCGTTCGATTTGATTCTTTTTGCAAACCGGAGTTCTTAAGTTGAACCTTCTGGTTAGATCTCTTATTTGAGTTTTACCTATGCATTAGATGAGTACTTATTGTATGCTTGTTTGTTTGTCTGCGATAGAATACCCGGAGTGCGCCGCTTGTTACTTCGAATCCCTAGGTTTCGCGGATCATCAGCAAGGCAAGTAACACTTTGATCATACCTTTTCTACGACCCAGTTTTATTGCATTAGATCAATCCTCACAAATTGCATGATTAGGATCTAATTAAATTATGGGATGGGAAGTAGTGGAGGTAGTACCTATTACCTGTTTATTATCAAACCTTTGGGAGTTACTCTTACGTTTGCCTATTATGCCGTGCTATGCTAGTAGACGTGGATTGGGTGAGTGATATCCATGACAGATGTGAGTATTGTTAATTAATGGTTTATCTAAGGTGGCAACTTAAACACACATCTGGGTGGATTGAGGTACCTGGGTATTCTAGGATTGCCTGTTTCTTTTTGTACCGCCACCTAGGCTCAAAAGGATCATGAGATTATTCATACTAGAAACTTCCGTGTGCAGCCACAAGCCATTATGGGCTCTGGCATAGTTGATTATGTCGTGCGACCTCTTACAGGGTAGACTAGCAGATGTAGGGGAAAGTAGGTGTAACGGTCTATCCATCATAAGGTGCTAGCGCTTCTAAAAGACTATGTCTCGATCATCCGTCTTCTCAAACACCATGTAGTGCGAGAAACCAAACGGAGGCGATCGAGTCTTGTGGGGAAAAGTGCGCAAACCTCTGCAGAGTGTATTAAACTAATCATGATTAGCCGTGTCCCCGGTTATGGACTTTTTGAGTATCTAGTACTTGGATTATCATGTGAATCTTAAATGTTACTCTCTAAATTAATTTTGTTGGGTTTTGTTTAATGATGATGTTTAATTGGGATTGAGAATGCTGTCAACCATTCTCAATGTTTAACAACTACCATGATAGTTAAATAAATTTTATTCCTTTGCAGTAGGGAAAAATTGGCTTTACGAAAAACTGTAACCATAGAGCTTTCCACCAGTCAAATATGCATATAGTATAGCTGTTTCATTCCATTACTCTCTATGTGTTACTTTGCCAGCATGTTCCATGTGCTGACCCGTTTCGGGCTGCAACGTTAATGTTGCAGACTTTTCAGACGACGATTAAGGAGTTTTTAGGTCGTGGTTCTATACTCAGTGATGCCGTTGGAGTTGATGGACTCACTTATCTTTCAAGCCTTCCGTTGTTATCGTTATTAGATGGCCTTAAGACATATTTATCGTAATAAGTTCTCTATTGAGACACTCGATGTAATAAGTGAGTGATTGCTACTTTGTTATAAATCCTCTGAGTACTGTGTGGTGTCAGCATTACTGATCCAGGGATGACACCTAAGCATAGAGATCAGACTGTTTGAGGTATGGTCGCTACAGAGATGGTATCAGAGCACACGCTGATTGTAGGACACGACCACTAAGCTAAAGACCTAGATCACTATTCACTCTCTTCTCTTCTGACCTCTCATCTTTTCTACTCTTTAGGATGACAGACGCAAGGAACAAGTTCACGCAACTGGATGACGATACACCTTTTGGACGTCACTTGAAGGAAGTCACTAGATACCTGAACATAGGAGTACCAAGCTTCACCGGAACCTACAACGCAACTTTACCTGAAGAAGAGCGCTGAATGATTCAAGTTCAAGTTCTAGGAAGGACGTTCATGCCAGACACTGAGCCCATAGAGTTTTCTTTTGATGCACCAACTTGGAGTCTAGGAAAGAGCATGGCAGCTCACATCGCCATGGGACGCATTAGAGAAGTCTACCGCAATGATCTCAAGGATACTATCTACTAGATTTGTGGGCGCCGAGATGAACACTGGGAGATGATCAGCACCAGAAAGGATAGATCAATTGCAGCTTTTATCCAGGAGTTAAACCAGCACATTCGACGATAGGAGAACCAGATGTGCGCTGACATGATAGATCTGAAGAAGCCTAAGACAAGAATCAAGGAACTGGAGGAAGAACTCAAGGCTACACGTGAAGATTATGAAGAAGAAATTGAAGTATTAGTGGACAAGAATGCCGACCTAACAATGATGATCGGGATATTTATGGGAGGCCCTACACAATTAGATGAAGACGAAGAACCCAAGGAGATTCGCTCGGAAGACTACATCATCATCGACGACACCGACTCGGACCCAGATGATAGCGATGATGACTATGTTGATGAAGCCGGAGCAGATATCATGGAGTCTGCAACCGAAGAATATTTCTAGTAGACCACCTCATCAGTAGTAGTAGTCCACCATGTAAATACAGTAGTTCGAGCACTTTTGCGATAGTTAGATCAATTGTATGCCCTTGTTTGTTTGAATGAAGTGAATTGTTTACATTTGCCTCATGTGCATATGGGTAGTGTTTTCTCTTTAGACCCCCTCTATTCTTACATCTCATCTTTTCTAAACCCTCAGATGCCTCCGAGACGTGACCCCAGATTTACCTTTCAACCGGAGCTCACCCAGTTGATCCAACAGCAGAACACATTGATGCAGTTGCTAGTCCAGAATCAGAATCAGGGGAACAACAACAACAACCCACCACCACCTGTGGATCACTTAGCCCGTTTTCTTAGGCTGAATCCACTGGTGTTTTCCAGTAGCACCGAGCCAATAGTAGCAGATGATTGGCTCCACAAGACAGCTAGAGAGTTGACCACAGCAGGATGCACAAATGCAGAGAAAGTGAAGTTTGCCGCACATCAGCTTGAAGGACCCGCAGCATCATGGTGGGAGTATTTCACAGCCACTTTCCCTGTCGACACTGTCACATGGGACCAGTTTCAGCAAGCCTTTCATACTGCCCATGTTTCAACAGGAGCTATGGCCATGAAGAAGCGTGAGTTTCACAACTTGCGCTAGGGAGGACGGACAGTTGGCCAGTATGTGGAGGACTTTAGTAAGTTAGCACGTTATGCCCCAGATGACGTTGCTACGGATGTAGCTAAGCAGGAGAAGTTTCTGGAAGGACTGAACGATGAGTTGAGCATGCAATTGATGGTAGGAACCTTCAACAACTACCAGGAGTTGGTAGACCGTGCTCTTATGATTGAAGGCAAGCAGCAGTAAATTTAGAACCGCAAGAGGAAGTATGGACAAGGAAAGTACAATTCAGGAGCTCAGCAGAAGCCACGTTTTACCCATAGATCGGGAGGACATTTTCAGCATACCCATGGAGGAGGTAGCTCGCACAATCACAATGGCACCAAGAATGGTAATGGCAATGGAGGAAACAATGGCCAGAATCGCACCAACCCATCAACCCCAGCCAAGAAGGACCTGAGCCAAGTCACTTGCTTTAAGTGTCAGAAGACCGGACATTATGCCAATGAATGTCCTGAAGGCCAGAATGGCAATGGAAGTTCTGGGAAGAAGCCGAACCCTTTCAACAGGGGACAGGTGAACCACGTTAACGTGGAGGAGGTTGAAGAGCAGCCGGATGCCGTAATCGGTAAGTTTTGGTTAAGTCATTTACTGCACTCGTTCTTTTTGATACTGGTGCATCACATTCATACATATCAAGGGGATTTGTGGATAAGTATAACCTGCCCACTAAAGTTCTTAGAACACCTATGCTAGTAAGCTCACCGGGACCGGAGTATATGGCCAGTCAGGGATGTTTTCAAGTGCCATTGAGTATAGGTAGGAATGTGTTTCCCTCGGATTTCATCATTTTGGAATCACAAGGATTGGATGTAATTCTGGGTATGGATTGGCTGTCGATGTGTGGAGGAAACATCGATTGCGCTAGTAAGTCAATTTTGCTTACCATCCCAGAAGGGAGAAGGATCAAGTATGTATCCCCACATATGCCAAAAGTGACTCAAGTAAATTGTTTAACAGGAGTTGTGCAGGAGGAGGTACCAGTGGTAAGGGATTTCCTTGAAGTATTTCCAGAAGAGTTGCCAGGCATGCCACCAGATAGAGATATTGAGTTTTTGATTGAGCTATTGCCAGGCACAGGGCCAATATCAAAGAGACCATATAGGATGCCTGCAAAGGATTTGGTGGAAATTAAGAAGCAGATTAAGAAGTTACTCGGTAAGGGATATATTCGCCCAAGTTCTTCGCCTTGGGGATCGCCAGTACTTCTAGTGCAGAAGAAGGATGGATCGTTAAGGATGGTTGTTGATTATCGAGGATTGAATGAAGTAACCATCAAGAACAAGTACCCACTACCAATGATCAATGATCTGTTTGATCGATTGCAAGGAGCTAAGGTATTTTCCAAGATCGATCTGCGATCAGGATACCACCAGTTGAAGATTCGAGAACAGGATATTACTAAGACAACTTTTACCACTAGGTATGGGCTGTACGAGTATACCCTTATGTCATTTGGTCTGACTAAGGCACCTGCTTATTTTATGAACATGATGAACAAAGTGTTTATGGAGTTCTTGGATAAGTTCGTCATGGTGTTCATTGATGATATCCTGGTTTACTCGAAGAATGAAGAGGAGCATAAGGAACATTTGCGATTGGTACTTGAGAAGCTCAGAGAACATTAGTTGTATGCCAAGTTCAGCAAATGTGAGTTTTGGTTGAGCAAAGTAGGATTCCTCGGACACGTTATATCCGGAGAAGGTATATCAGTAGATCCCACTAAAGTTGATACCGTGACCAAGTGGGAAGCACCAACCACGGTTGGAGAGATACGGAGTTTTCTTGGACTCGCAGGATACTACCGGAGATTTGTTGAGAATTTCTCAAAGATTGCGAAGCCTATGACGGAGTTGTTGAAAAAGGATACCAAGTTCATATGAACTGAGGAGTGTGAGGCTAGTTTCCAGGAGTTGAAGAAACGCTTGGTTACTTCACCAGTGTTGATTTTGCCAAACCAGACCAAGGATTATGAGGTGTATTGCGACGCTTCACGTCGAGGACTTGGAGCAGTGCTTATGCAGGAAGGGAGAGTTGTTTCATATGCCTCAAGACAACTGAAACCTCATGAGTTGAATTATGCTACGCATGATTTGGAGTTAGCAGCCGTAGTGCATGCATTGAAAACATGGAGACATTTCCTCATTGGAAACCATTGCGAGGTGTACACGGATCATAAGAGTTTGAAATACATCTTCACACAGAAGGAGTTAAACCTCAGACAAAGGAGATGGTTGGAGCTCATCAAGGATTATGATATGAGATTGCATTACTATCCGGAAAGGCTAATGTAGTAGCTGACGCATTAAGCCGTAAGAGCCATGTCAATACATTAATGACGGTAGAAATATCAAGGGAGTTATCCGAAAATCTTCGTGAACTATGTTTGGAAATAGTCCCTAGAGGCTATGTAGCAGCATTGGAAATTCAGTCAACTTTGATGGATAGAATCAGAGAAGCTTAGAAGACTGACAAGGAGATTGCCTCTTCAAAGGAGAAAATAAGCGAAGGAAAGGCTAAAGGATTTCGTGAGGATGAGAACGACACCCTATGGTTTGAAGACCGTGTTTATGTGCCCAATGACCCGGAGATTAGGAAGCTAATTCTGCAAGAGGCACACGATTCACCATATTCGATTCACCCAGGAAATACGAAGATGTATTTGGATTTGAAGGATATTTTCTGGTGGACCGGAATGAAGAAAGATATTGCGGAATATGTAGCAGTTTGTGATGTGTGTCAGAGAGTAAAGGCAGAGCATCGGAAAGCAGCAGGATTGTTACAACCATTGCCGATACCCGAATGGAAGTGGGATAAGTTAGGCATGGATTTTATCACGGGATTACCCAGGACTCGTTCAGGAGATGACTCGATTTGGGTTGTAGTCGATTGGTTGACGAAAGTAGCTCATTTGATCCCGGTAAAGACCACTTACACCAATGCTAAGTTGGCAAAGATATACATGACCAGGATCGTATGTTTGCATGGATTTCCGAGGAGTATCGTATCAGATAGAGGAACCAAGTTTACCTCAAAGTTCTGGAAGCAGTTGCATGAAACTTTGGGTACTAGGCTAGAATTCAGTACAGCTTTTCATCCACAGACAGATGGATAGACCGAGAGAGTCAATCAGATTTTGGAGGACATGCTAAGAGCTTGTGCGCTCGATTATGGATCTAGTTGGGACGACAATTTGCCATATGCAGAGTTTTCTTACAACAACAGTTACCAAACCAGTTTAAAGATGACCCCTTTCGAAGCCTTGGACAGAAGGAGGTGCAGGACACCGTTGTCGTGGGACGAAGTTGGAGACCGCCAGTTGTTTGGGCCTGATTTGATTAAAGAGTCTGAACAGAAGGTGAAATTGATTCGCGATAGGCTCAAGGTAGCTCAGTCCAGACAGAAGAGTTATGCAGATTCTAAACGCAAGGAGACTGTTTACGAAGTTGGAGATAGAGCTTATCTTCGAGTATCCCCACTTCAGGGAACAAAGCGTTTTGGAGTTAAAGGAAAGTTAGCGCCACGATTTGTAGGACCATATCGAGTTTTGGAGCGTATGGGAGAAGTGGCCTACAAGTTGGAATTGCCCGAAGGATTGTCAGGAGTTCATGATGTGTTCCACGTTTCTCAGTTAAAGAAGTGTCACGCGGAGATGGCTGACATACCCTTGAGAGACACAGTGCAATTGGAAGCAATTCAGTTGGATAACAATTTGACCTATGAGGAGAAACCAATTAAGATTCTCGAGTTTGCCAGCCGAGTCACTCGCAGCAAGGTTATCAAGTTTTGCAAAGTTCAGTGGAGCCACCACACGGAGGACGAAGCCACCTGGGAGCGAGAGGAAGATTTGCTTAAGGATCACCCTCACCTATTTTCTAGCCAACCCGAATCTCGAGGGCAAGATTCATCTTAAGGGGGGTAGGTTTGTAACATCCCAAATTTTCAATTTGAAATGTTATACATTAGATCATCAATGCATATCATATTTTATTTGCTTTTGGTTTTGATCCTAGAAATTCTATGCAACTCAAGACCCACGGAGAGAGTTGGGGATTTCGTTATTTTCATATTTGAGTTTTCTCAAATTTTGAGAATAGGATCATTTGATTTTTATTATTTTATCATCAATTATTTCTATTACAAAAATATGAGAGAGGGAATAAAATGACTTTCCCAAAATTAAGAAATATTGAGGATTTAATAATAAAATCAAATAAGATTTTATTTCAGAGTTTTTCGTTATTTTATTTGAATTTAGGAAAAATGTGCGTTTTCAAAATTGCATTTAGGCCCCAAATAAATGTTCACCTTGTGCGGCTTGATTTTAGAAGCCCGGGGAAATTTATTTCGGGATTTTTGGAGTCCGTTTAGTATTTCTTTTTATTTTTTTCTTCTGCGCGTAATTATTTAAAAAAACGAACAGACCTACGGGTCGTGTCCGACCGGGACTCCGGCCCGCCAAGGCTTTATAAGCCGGGGGGACCCAGCCCGAGGCCCAGCCGCCGCCCCGAAACCCTAGCCGCCCGCGCCAGCCGCCGCCGACCCGCCGCCCGAGGTCGCCTTGAAATCCGTGCTGTTTTTTATTTTACTTTATTTTTTCGAACAAAACCGTTCGGTTTTTCCATCGGTTTTTCGTCGATTTTTTTATTTTCGGTTTTTTTAAATAGATCGGTTTTCTGATTTGTTTAAATAGCGACCGTTCGTCCGTTCGTCGTTTTTCTTTTTCTCAGATTAAATCCGCGATTTTTCTGATCCGATTTTCGTTTTAGTATAACTTTTCGCTCGTTTATCGGAATCAGGCGATTCAAGCGCCTGGAGTTTCGTCTCGAAATCCTCTATCCGTTTAACCAACTTAAACAAGTTTTTGCTACTGTAAAAATTGCCCTAGATCCAGATTAGTAGAACGAAGTTGTTTTCTTTCGCCGTTTTACTTTCGTTGCTTCGTTCGATTTGATTCTTTTTGCAAACCGGAGTTCTTAAGTTGAACCTTCTGGTTAGATCTCTTATTTGAGTTTTACCTGTGCATTAGATGAGTACTTATTATATGCTTGTTTGTTTGTCTGCGATAGAATACCCGGAGTGCGCCGCTTGTTACTTCGAATCGCTAGGTTTCGCGGATCATCAGCAAGGCAATTAACACTTTGATCATACATTTTCTACTACCCAGTTTTGTTGCATTAAATCAATCCTCACACATTGCATGATTAGGATCTAATTAAATTGTGGGATGGGAAGTAGTGGAGGTAGTACCTATTACCTGTTTATTATCAAACCTTTGGGAGTTACTCCTATGTTTGCCTATTATGCCGTGCTATGCTAGTAGACGTGGATTGGGTGAGTGATATCCATGACAGATGTGAGTATTTTTAATTAATGGTTTATCTAAGGTGGCAACTTAAACACACATCTGGGTGGATTGAGGTACCTGGGTATTCCAGGATTGCCTGTTTCTTTTTGGACCGCCACCTAGGCTCAAAGGGATCATGAGATTATTCATACTAGAAACTTCCGTGTGCAGCCACAAGCCATTATGGGCTCTGGCATAGCTGATTATGTCGTGCGACCTCTTACAGGGTAGACTAGCAGATGTAGGGGAAAGTAGGTGTAACGGTCTATCCATCGTAAGGTGCTAGCGCTTCTAAAAGACTATGTCTCGGTCATCCGTCTTCTCAAACACCATGTAGTGCGAGAAACCAAACAGAGGCGATCGAGTCTTGTGGGGAAAAGTGCGCAAACCTCTGCAGAGTGTATTAAACTAATCATGATTAGCCGTGTCCCCGGTTATGGACTTTTTGAGTATCTAGTACTTGGATTATCATGTGAATATTAACATGTTACTCTCTAAATTAATTTTGTTGGATTTGTTTAATGATGTTTAATTGGGATTGAGAATGCTGTCAACCAATCTCAATGTTTAACAACTACCATGATAGTTAAATAAATTTTATTCCTTTGTAGTAGGGAAAAATTGGCTTTACGCAAAACTGTAACCATAGAGCTTTCCACCAGCCAAATATGCATATAGTATAGCTGTTTCATTCCATTACTCTCTATGTGTCACTTTGCCAGCATATTCCATGTGCTGACCCGTTTTGGGCTGCAACGTTAATGTTGCAGACTTTTCAGACGACGATTAAGCAGTTTTTAGGTCGTGGTTCTATACTCCGTGATGCCGTTGGAGTTGATGGACTCACTTATCTTCCAAGCCTTCCGCTGTTATCGTTATTAGATGGCCTTAAGACATATTTATCGTAATAAGTTCTCTATTGAGACACTCGATGTAATAAGTGTGTGATTGCTACTCTGTTATAAATCCTCCGAGTACTGTGTGATGTCAGCATTACTGATCCAGGGATGACACCTCAGCATAGAGATCAGACTGTTTGAGGTCTGGTCGCTACAGAGATGGTATCAGAGCACACGCTGACTGTAGGACACGACCACTAAGCTAAAGACCTAGATCACTATTCACTCTCTTCTCTTCTGACCTCTCATCTTTTCTATTCTTTAGGATGACAGACGCAAGGAACAAGTTCACGCAACCGGATGACGATACACCTTTTGGACGTCACTTAAAGGAAGTCACTAGATACCTAAACATAGGAGTACCAAGCTTCACCGGAACCTACAACGCCACTTTACCTGAACAAGAGCGCTGGATGATTCAAGTTCAAGTTCTAGGAAGGACGTTCATGCCAGTCACTGAGCCCATAGAGTTTTCTTTTAATGCACCAACTTGGAGTCTAGAAAAGAGCATGACAGCTCACATCGCCATGGGATGCATTGGAGAAGTCTACCGCAATGATCTCAAGGATACTATCTACCAGATTTGTGGGCGCCGAGATGAACACTGGGAGATGATCAGCACCAGAAAGGATAGATTAGTTGCAGCTTTTATCCAGGAGTTAAACCAGCACATTCGACGACAGGAGAACCAGATGTGCGCCGACATGATAGATCTGAAGAAGGCTAAGACAAGAATCAAGGAACTGGAGGAAGAACTCAAGGCTACACGTGAAGATTATGAAGAAGAAATTTAAGTATTAGTGGACAAGAATGCCGACCTAACAATGAAGATCGGGATATTTATGGGAGGCCCTACACAAGTAGATGAAGACGAAGAACCCAAGGAGATTCGGTCGGAAGACTACATCATCATCGACGACACCGACTCGGACCCAGATGATAGCGATGATGACTATGTTGATGAAGCCGGAGCAGATATCATGGAGTCTGCAATCGAAGAATATTTCTAGTAGACCACCTCATCAGTAGTAGTAGTCCACCATGTAAATACAGTAGTCCGAGCACTTTTGCAATAGTTAGATCGATTGTATGCCCTTGTTTGTTTGAATGAAGTGAATTGTTTGCATTTGCCTCATGTGCATATGGGTAGTGTTTTCTCTTTAGACCCCCTCTATTCTTACATCTCATATTTTCTGAACCCTCAGATGCCTCCGAGACATGACCCTGGATTTACCTTTCCACCGGAGCTCAGCCAGTTGATCCAGCAGCAGAACACATTTATGCAGTTGCTAGTCCAGAATCAGAATCTGGGGAACAACAACAACAACCCACCACCACCTTTGGATCACTTAGCCCATTTTCTTAGGCTGAATCCGCCGGTGTTTTCTAGTAGCACCGAGCCAATAGTAGCAGATGATTGGCTCCGCAAGACAGCTAGAGAGTTGACCACACCAGGATGCATAGATGCGGAGAAAGTGAAGTTTGCCGCAGATCAGCTTGAAGGACCCGCAACATCATGGTGGGAGTATTTCACAGCCACTTTCCCTGTCGGCACTATCACATGGGACCAGTTTCAGCAAGCCTTTCGTACTGCCCATGTTTCAGCAGGATCTATGGCCATGAAGAAGCGTGAGTTTCGCAACTTGCGCCAGGGAGGACAGACAGTTGGCCAGTATATGGAGGACTTTAGTAAGTTAGCACGTTATGCCCCAGATGACATTGCTACGGATGTAGCTAAGCAGGAGAAGTTTCTGGAAGGACTGAACGATGAGTTGAGCATGCAGTTGATGGTAGCAACCTTCAACAACTACCAGGAGTTGGTAGACCGTGCTCTTATGATTGAAGGCAAGCAGCAGCAAATTGAGAACCGCAAGAGGAAGTATGGACAAGGAAAGTACAATTCAGGAGCTCAGCAGAAGCCACGTTTTACCCATAGATCGGGAGGACATTTTCAGCATACCCATGGAGGAGGTAGCTCACACAATCACAATGGCACCAAGAATGGTAATGGCAATGGAGGAAGCAATGGCCAGAATCGCACCAACCCATCAACCCCAGCCAAGAAGGACCTGAGCCAAGTCACTTGCTCTAAGTGTCAAAAGATCGGACATTATGCCAATGAATGTCCTGAAGGCCAGAATGGCAATGGAAGTTCTGGGAAGAAGCCGAACCCTTTCAACAGGGGACAGGTGAACCACGTTAACGTGGAGGAGGTTGAAGAGGAGCCGGATGCCGTTATCGGTAAGTTTTTGGTTAAGTCATTTACTGCACTCGTTCTTTTTGATACTGGTGCATCACATTCATACATATCAAGGGGATTTGTGGATAAGTATAACCTGCCCACTAAGGTTCTTAGAACACCTATGCTAGTAAGCTCACCGGGACCGGAGTATATGGCCAGTCAAGGATGTTTTCAAGTGCCATTGAGTATAGGTAGGCATGTGTTTCCCTCGGATTTGATCATTTTGGAATCACAAGGATTGGATGTAATTTTGGGTATGGATTGGCTGTCGATGTGTGGAGGAAACATCGATTGCGCTAGTAAGTCAATTTTGCTTACCACCCCAGAAGGGAGAAGGATCAAGTATGTATCCCGACATATGCCAAAAGGGACTCAAGTAAATTGTTTAACAGGAGTTGTGCAGGAGGAGGTACCAGTCGTAAGGGATTTCCCTGAAGTATTTCCAGAAGAGTTGCCAGGCATGCCACCAGATAGAGATATTGAGTTTTTGATTGAGCTATTGCCAGGCACAGGGCCAATATCAAAGAGACCATATAGGATGTCTGCAAAGGATTTGGTGGAAATTAAGAAGCAGATTAAGGAGTTACTGGATAAGGGATATATTCGCCCAAGTTCTTCGCCTTGGGGATCGCCAGTACTTCTAGTGCAGAAGAAGGATGGATCGTTAAGGATGGTTGTTCATTATCGAGGATTGAATGAAGTAACCATCAAGAACAAGTACCACTACCAATGATCAATGATCTGTTTGATCGACTGCAAGGAGCTAAGGTATTTTCCAAGATCGATCTGCGATCAGGATACCACCAGTTGAAGATTCGAGAACAGGATATTCCTAAGACAACTTTTACCACTAGGTATGGGCTGTACGAGTATACCCTTATGTCATTTGGTCTGATTAATGCACCTGCTTATTTTATGAATATGATGAACAAAGTGTTTATGGAGTTCTTGGATAAGTTCATCATGGTGTTCATTGACGATATCCTGGTTTACTCGAAGAATGAAGAGGAGCATAAGGAACATTTGCGATTGGTACTTGAGAAGCTCAGAGAACATCAGTTGTATGCCAAGTTCAGCAAATGTGAGTTTTGGTTGAGCGAAGTAGGTTTCCTCGGACACGTTATATCCGGAGAAGGTATATCAGTAGATCCCACTAAAGTTGATACCGTGACCAAGTGGGAAGCACCAACCATGGTTGGAGAGATACGGAGTTTTCTTGGACTCGCAGGATACTACCGGAGATTCATTGAGAATTTCTCAAAGATTGCGAAGCCTATGACGGAGTTGTTGAAAAAGGATACCAAGTTCATATGGACTGAGGAGTGTGAGGCTAGTTTCCAGGAGTTGAAGAAACGCTTGGTTACTTCACCAGTGTTGATTTTGCCAGACCAGACCAAGGATTATGAGGTGTATTGCGACGCTTCACGTCGAGGACTTGGAGCAGTGCTTATGCAGGAAGGGAGAGTTGTTTCATATGCCTCAAGACAACTGAAACCTCATGAGTTGAATTATGCTACGCATGATTTGGAGTTAGCAGCCGTAGTGCATGTATTGAAAACATGGAGACATTTCCTCATTGGAAACCATTGCGAGGTGTACACGGATCATAAGAGTTTGAAATACATCTTCACACAGAAGGAGTTAAACCTCAGACAAAGGAGATGGTTGGAGCTCATCAAGGATTATGATATGAGATTGCATTACCATCCCGGAAAGGCTAATGTAGTAGCTGACGCATTAAGCCGTAAGAGCCATGTCAATGCATTAATAACGGGAGAAATATCAAGGGAGTTATCCGAAAATCTTCGTGAACTATGTTTGGAAATAGTCCCTAGAGGCTATGTAGCAGCATTGGAAATTCAATCAACTTTGATGGATAGAATCAGAGAAGCTTAGAAGACTGACAAGGAGATTGCCTCTGCAGAGTATGTCTCGGTCATCCATCTTCTCAAACACCATGTAGTGCGAGAAACCAAACGGAGGTGATCGAGTCTTGTGGGGAAAAGTGTGCAAACCTCTGCAGAGTTTATTAAACTAATCATGATTAGCCGTGTCACGGATTATCATGTGAATATCAACTTGTTACTCTCTAAATTAAGTTTGTTGGGTTTTGTTTAATGATGATGTTTAATTGGGATTGAGAATGCTGTCAACCATTTGTAACGCCCCGAGACCGTTGCGCCAGGTGTCTTCCAGTTATTCGCCGAGGTTGCCATGTCATTCGCTTGCGTGTTGCATGTCATATCATGTCATCATGTGCATTGCATCATCATGTTTTCAAAACTTGCATCCGTCCCGGTCTCCTCGTTCCTTCCATTGTCCGTTCTGAGCCCAGCCACACTTGCACACGCCCGCGACATGTCCGAAATATTATTTTATAAGTGGCCAGAAAATGTTCTCGGAATGGGTTGAAAGTTGGCATGCGGTGCTGTTTTGTTGTCAGTAGACTGCCTGCCAAGTTTCATCGCATTCGGAGTCTGTTTGACGCCCCAACGGATAAATATAGCGACAATATAGTCGGTCAAATCGTCGGACGTTTTCGGTCTTCGGAAACAGTCGCCAGGCCTCCCTCTCTTCTCTTCTCTCAGCTCGAGACCGTCTACACAGTTCACTACCTACCGCCAGGTCCAACCTAACCTCTCTCGTCAGCCCGCGGCCCTCCTCCCGCGCGCGTCCGAAATCGGTCCCGGACCCAACCCGGACAGTCGTCACCGTTGGATCTGGATCATCCCCAAACGTCTACAAAACGTCTCCGTTTTTCTCTTTGGGCTTCCTCACCTATTTTTCCCGTCCATCCGATTAAGATCGGAGGGACCAAATGCCCCCATCCAAAAATCCACTTACTATATAAAAAGAGCAACCCTAGAATCTAGGGGAGTTGTCCCATCAGTCCCATCCCGCCGCCGCCACCCGGTCTCGATCCTCCTCAGGATCTCCTTCTCCTCTTTTTCCTCCACCCACCAATCCAGCCTCGTCTCGCTTCCCGCGTCTGCGGCGCATCGAACCAGAGGAGCCCGAGGCATCCCGTAGCCGTCGCCTCCTGTCCGCTGCGTTTCTTCCTCCCTGCCCCGCTCGAACCCAAAGGAGAGGAGCTCCTCGAGTCCCTCGTCGCCGGCCGGTCTTGTCGGAGACCACCTGCAGCAGGACCTGCGCCCCTGCATCTTCCTTCCCCGTCCTTCTCTCCTCTCTCTCTCTCTCTCACCGTGTGCTCCCTCTCGCCTCTCTCTACAGGAAGCCACCAAGACGCCGCCGCCATGGATGGGTGAGCCCCGCGCCGAGCCGCGCAAGCCCCTGCACCGCCTAGATCACCTGCGACCTCGGGACTCCCCTGCTTCGTCCTCGCCGCCGTTGGTGCTCCGGTCACCGCCGCCATGGCCTCCAGCTCCGCCCGTGCGCCTGCCTCGCGAACTGCATGCACCGCCACGCCTCAACTCCCCGGATACGCCGCCGCACCATCCTGGTGCCCCGCCAAGTCCCTGGAACCGCCGCGCCGAGCCATCTAGCGCCTCCACAGCTAGACCCCGCCGGATCCACCTCGGGTGCCCGCTGCTGGGCCTCCTTGTGCCAAGTCCCTGTGTCGCTCCCGCCTGCTTCGTTCACACGAGGGAGACAAGCGCCTCGGCCGCCCCGTTGACCGCATCGCTCCCTGTTTCTCTAGCACGGGCTGGCCTCGCCTTCCCAGATCCGCCCCCTGGGCCACTTTCCTCGCGTGCGTGTGGGTCGACCACGTCCAAGGCCCGCGTGCCCTGCCAGGCCGCCTCCTCCACAGATCTGGGCCAAGCCCATGGTGAGAACCCCCCCTTCAGACCTCTGTGCGGTTGGGCCAGCCAGATTCGGCCCACGCCATGTTTTTTTTCCGTTCTGCTAATTTGCCCATTTATTCGGAGACTGCAGTTTTTCAGAAAACCCCTTTAGGTCAATGCATATAATAACTCACAAACCGTGCATCGGATTAAAACAAACTTCATATGGAAGTTGCTTAGAATTCTGTCTAGTTTCATAATATGTCATTTTCATCCATGTTCAAAATGCTTAAAATGCTGTTTGCATAAATTTGCTCCTATGCCATGTTAAAAGGCCTTATTTCATAACTAAATAACCGTAGCTCCGTTTTTAACAAACTTTATATGTAAATGGGGTAGAATTTTGCCTAGTTTAACATGGTGGCATCATCTTGCATGTTTAATAACTATAAAATATGGTTTAGGGCAGAACAGGACCAAACCTAATATATGCACATGGGGATTTACCGGAATTGTTGTTCGTTGTTTCCGGCCTCATTTAAACTTGCCTAGATAGGTAGTTTTCTTTTGCCTCACCCTCTTGCCATGTTTAACAACATTTAATATTGTTGGGTACATAAACGAGATCCAACTAAATAACTTGTCGTGGTGTTTCGTCAATATGCAACTCGTTGCATATTGAGCTCCACTTAATTTGTAGGGTTGCTTGTGCATTTTGCCATGCCATGCCTCTTTAAACCAGACATGCATCATACTTGATTGTGCATCATGCCATGATTATGTGGTGGTTGTTTACTATGTTGTTTGCTTCTTTCCGGTGTTGCTTCTTCGGGTTGGTTCGGATAACGTCGTGATTGTGAGGACCCGTTCGTCTACGTCCATTTGTCTTCTTCATGGACTTGTTCTTCTTCCTTGCGGGATTTCAGGCAAGATGACCATACCCTCGAAATCACTTCTATCTTTGCTTGCTAGATGCTCGCTCTTTTGCTATGCCTATGCTACGATACCTACCACTTGCTTATCATGCCTCCGATATTGTTGAACCAAGCCTCTAACCCACCTTGTCCTAGCAAACCATTGTTTGGCTGTGTTACCGCTTTGCTCAGCCCCTCTTATAGCGTTGTTAGTTGCAGGTGAAGATTGAAGTTTGTTCCTCGTTGGAACATGGAGATGTTGTTCCTTGTTGGAACATGTTTACTTGTTGGGATATCGCAATATATCTTATTTAATTAATGCATCTATATACTTGGTAAAGGGTGGAAGGCTCTACATTATGCCTGGTGTTTTGTTCCACTCTTGCCGCCCTAGTTTCCGTCATATCGGTGTTATGTTCCCGGATTTTGCATTCCTTACGCGGTTGGGCTATTATGGGAACCCCTTGACAGTTCGCCTTAAGTAAAGCTCTTCTAGAAATGCCCAACATTGGTTTTACCATTTGCCACCTACCTTTTCTTTTCCCTTGGGAGTCGCGCTCCTGAGGGTCATCATTATTTTACCCCCCCCCCCAGGCCAGTGCTCCTCTGAGTGTTGGTCCAACCTGTCAGCTGCCGGTGGCCACCAGGGGCAACTCTGGGCTGGCCTACCCGTACCTAAGACAATCTGAGTGTGCCCTGAGAAAGAGATATGTGCAGCTCCTATCGGGATTTGTCGGCACATTCGGGCGGTGTTGCTGGTTTAGTTTTACCCTGTTGAAATGTCTTGTAGAACCGGGATACCGAGTCTGATCGGAATGTCTTGGGAGGAGGTCTATTCCTTCGTTGACCATCAGAGCTTGTGATGGGCTAAGTTGGGACACCCCTGCAGGGATTTGAACTTTCGAAAGCCGTGCCCGCGGTTATGGGCAGATGGGAATTTGTTAATGTCCGGTTGTAGAAAACCTGAACTTGACCTTAATTAAAATGCATCAACCGCGTGTGTTACCGTGATTGCCTCTTCTCGGCGGGGTCCAGGAAGTGAACACGGTGTTGGAGTTATGCCTGACATAGGGTGGTTTGGATCACTTCTTGATCATACTTTTATCGACCGTGCTTTGCCTTCTCTTCTCGCTCTCATTTGCGTATGTTAGCCACCATATATGCTAGTCGCTTGCTGCAGCTCCACCTCATACCTTTACCTTACCCATAAGCTTAAATAGTCTTGATCGCGAGGGTGCGAGATTGCTGAGTCCCCGTGACTCACAGATACTTCCAAAACCAGCTTGCAGGTGCCGATGAGTCCGTGCAGATGACGCAACCAAGCTCAAGGAGGAGCTTGATGAAGATCTTGTCCTTTGTGTTGTTTCGTTCTAGTTGATCAGTAGTGGAGCCCAGTTGGGGTCGATCGGGGACCGTGTCGCATTTGGGGTTCTTCTTTTATTTTGGTTCTGTAGTCGGACCTTGATTGTATTGGGTGGTTGTAATGCTTTATTCATGTATTTGTGTGAAGTGGCGATTGTAAGCCAACTATGTATCTCTTTCCCTTATGTATTACATGGGTTGTGTGAAGATTACCACACTTGCGACATTGCTTTCAATGCGGTTATGCCTCTAAGTCGTGCTTCGACACGTGGGAGATATTGCTGCATCGAGGGCGTTACAAGTTGGTATCAGAGCTTTCCCAACCTTAGGAGCCCCATTGCTTGATCGTTTTAGCGGCCGAGTTGTGTCTAGAAAAATGTTTTGAGTCATTTAGGAATTATATATCAGAGAGTTTAGGAATTCTTTTTTACTTCCCAGTCTCCTCATCGCTCTGGTAAGGCATCCTGACGTAGAGTTTTGACTCATCTCTTCTCAAATTTCACAAAAAAAATTTAGGATCACGCGGGTATCTTGGAATCGTTCCGATGGTTTTATGATGAGAACATTGTCTTGGTGCCTCTTGTCAGGGGTTTTGTGGAAGTGTCCCGGGGAGTTGAGCTCTAAGGTGTTGTCGTCACAATTTTATCGTTGCAATTCTGGAATACCTGAGATTAGTTTCGCCGACATCGAAAATCTTTTTTATGCAGTTCGTTGGTGAGATAACCTCGACGCCACCCAGTACTGGGGCGGGAGTTCGGGAGTATTGCCATAACTTGTATAACGGATGCTTTTCGAAGGTCGAGGTGGATGATTTCCAAAGGTTTCTTGGTTATGTGTTGAAGGATGGATACAGCTGTTTGTAGGATTTGCTAGATTTGGGTGAGATATTATGCTTCCCCTGTATCCCCAACACCTGATTGCATAACCGGAAAGGTTCGGGAGTTTCATAGATGGGAATTCAAGTAGCTCTTAGGATATCTTTCCGACAGATGTATGATATGAAATTGGGGTTCGATGTCTAGTGGTCCGCCTATCCACGGTCGGTTTTACAGTGGTCTCGTTGTGTCTTAAAGAGTCCTTGGGTATGCCGACTCGGGGCGCTTCGTATGTCATGTGCACTGCCTTGTACATGATGGTGTTGTACGATCGAGCCCATGTAGGCCCCACCACGAAAACTTCGGACGAAATCTCTATCATATGTTTGTTCCGGCTTATTCTGCAAGTCAATCCTTTGTTTTTGTTTTGAGTTGTGGTATTCGAGTTGCTTCAAAGTCAAGTGTTGATTCCATACCTTTCCCCAAATGGTGTTATCATACTCCGATGTGAATACTAATCCTTCTCGGTCATCGAGACTGTCATGTCAATCCTTTTCAACCGGTGTGCTTCTCTTCTAGTGGATCCGACCATTTCAACTTCTGCAAGATCAATTATCAGTTCTTCTCAACGGTGTTTGTTTCATCCGTCTCAAAGTTACCTTTGTTTTTCTCGCCCACCCACCCTTTTTCTTCAAGGATTCAGATTTCTTAATCACTATCCATTTTATTCATGGAAGTCTCTCCATTCTTTTTCCTTCATGTTTTTACCCGGTGTTTCTCATGAAGATGCTCTACTAGTTCGTCATTCTTCATTCTTTTCTTCTCCGGTGGAACCAATTCAAGTTTTGTTGATCATATCCTTTCCTCCTTCCAAATATCTTCTCGTGCCGGTGCACCTCATTTGTCATTCCATTTCTCGCTATTCATTTGTTCCGGAGTGCTAAAGATATCTCAAGGCTCGTCTTGTCATTCAAGATCCGTTAAACGTATTTCGATGTTGTTATCTCATTCAGGCCGTTTAATTCAACCGGTGCAATCTCTCCTTTAATCATTTCAACGGTGTTTCTTTTGAGTGGGCCTTAACCCACAGGTCTTTTCCCAGGATCTTACCTGACTCTTCTTATTTTTCCGGAGTTATAATCAAATTCTTTTCGAAGTTTGACGTAAGAATGATTCAGCATTAGTCATATGTATTTCTCCAAGATCTTTCAAATTCTTTTCATCATTGGCTCAACTTTTCCATTCTTCATTCCTGTGTGCCTCAATAATTCATGGTGGTGTTTCTCCTCGTCATTCTCAACATTTGAAGACCAAAGAAGAGTTTCTCTCAGTCTTGATCCATTCTCTTCAAGATTCACCATTCTAGCTTGTTGCCATCCTCTCGTAATTGTTTTGATCCTGAGAATTCTTTTCACCTATCCGGAGTAATTCAAGAGTCTTCTCAGTTTGTTCATCCGGAGTCCATCATCTCAGAATTTATTCATTCTCAGCTTTCAGCTCTCTTACTCTAAATCATACCGGTGTTTAAATCAAGGATTCTCTAATCAGCTCGTAATCTCTTCGTTCTCATGGATCTAAATCCTCACAAGCATCTTCGTTTAATTGCTAATTCTTCCCGGTGTTTCTGCATGTTTTAATCATTCTTTTTCAATTCTTACGGTGGTTCCTTCAAGAGTTTTTTTCTTCCTTCGTGTATCATATCTATGCATTCGTGCTTTTCAAATTCTACCGGTGGATCGTTGAAGACCTTCCCAAGTTCATGCTATTTCTCTCTTCAATCCGTTGCAACTGGAATAAGTAGTATGCGAAATCCGTTTCTTGTCATCAATTTAATTGGTGAAGGTTAAGCATAATGTAATTCTTATTCTTGTTTCATCCAAATGATTAATTCCCTATTCCGGAGGTTCATCAAAAATTCTTGATCTCAATTGTTCATCTTATCTTTTCTTCCCGGAGTTTCAACCTTTTTCAATTAGTTCATCACGGAGATCTATCTAAATCTTTACAAGGCTCCACCTTGTGTTTTAAACTACCCTTTCTTTATGTTTGATCATTCTTTTGCTTAATGGAGTTCTTCATGGAGGTGCTACATAATGGTCCATCAAGGATTTAATTCCTTCTCCAACTTTTTCATCGAGATTCTTTCCTAAGAAGCTCAAGCTTTTCTTCATATTGTAATCCGGAGTGCAATTCTTTCTACCATATTATTGGAGGTGGTATTATGTCATTCTTGGTATTTTTCCTTCGTGCTTCATGTTTCTCAAGCTATCAAGAATGAGGTATTTTAAATTCATCAACCTCTTCGTTGGAATTATCTTGGGTTATGTTTCACCTAAAGCCTTCCATAAGGATTGTCACTATTTATGGTGCTTATAAACGACCCTAGTTCTTCATCTATCCTCCCGGTGAAATAAGTTTCTCGTCTCCTTGTTCTTACCAATCAAATTTATTCCGTGAGTGGCAAGTCGTCACCTCATAATTTTGAGATGTCTTCTATAAGCCCATATCAAGCTTATCCTTTCGTTGTTGGTTTTCCAACAACTCCGTTCGACCCGTTTCCTAAGGATGCCTTCTCAAGCTCTTTTGTGGCATAAGATGGCATTTTCTTCTCCATTCTTTTCCAATTATCTATATTCTATTCTTTCATTCCGGAGGCATTGTGATGTTGCTCTTTTCAACCATCATCTTGTTTGTCAAAGATCATGTTCTTTTCATGCCTATTCTTTTAAGCGGAGTGTTGTGTCCTCTTTTCAAGTATCCTCTCTTCTTGTCAAATTCAATTCCTTCCATTTACAGGCGGAGTGCTGTCCAAATTATATCACTCTTATTCCTTCCCTATCGTGTTTAACCGGAGTATTGTACCCCTTTGCTCAAGTTCCTTTCGCCTTATCAAGTATTCATGTCTTTTTCAACCGAAGTGCTACTCGAATCGGTTCTTTCTGATTTCTCTTTCTTAACGGAGTGCTTTCAACTTTGTACTTCTCCGTTGTTTTATCTCTTTCAATTTGTTCAACCTTTTCAAGGTTCTTTGGTTTCACTCGTTTGTCAAAATAAGCAACTTAGTTTTACCTGTTCTCTTTCTCTTCCGTTTTTCCCTCCGGTGCCATTCTAGATCTCGGGAAAAGATCCTCTCGTAGTGGAGTGTTGTAACGCCCCGAGACCGTTGCGCCAGGTGTCTTCCAGTTATTCGCCGACGTTGCCATGTCATTCGCTTGCGTGTTGCATTTCATATCATGTCATCATGTGCATTGCATCATCATGTTTTCAAAACTTGCATCCGTTCCGGTCTCCTCGTTCCTTCCGTTGTCCGTTCTGAGCCCAGCCACACTTGCACACGCCCGCGACATGTCCGAAATATTATTTTATAAGTGGCCAGAAAATGTTCTCAGAATGGGTTGAAAGTTGGCATGCGGTGTTGTTTTGTTGTCAGTAGACTGTCTGCCAAGTTTCATCGCATTCGGAGTCCGTTTGACGCCCCAACGGATAAATATAGCGACAATATAGTCGGTCAAATCGTCGGACGTTTTCGGTCTTCGGAAACAGTCGCCAGGCCTCCCACTCTTCTCTTCTCTCAGCTCGAGACCGTCTACACAGTTCACTACCTACCACCAGGTCCAACCTAACCTCTCTCGTCAGCCCGCGGCCCTCCTCCCGCGCGCGTCCGAAATCGGTCCCGGACCCGACCCGGACAGTCGTCACTGTTGGATCCGGATCATCCCCAAACGTCTACAAAATGTCTCCGTTTTTCTCTTTGGGCTACCTAACCTATTTTTCCCGTCCATCCGATTAAGATCGGTGGGACCAAATGCCCCCATCCAAAAATCCACTTACTATATAAAAAGAGGAACCCTAGAATCTACGGGAGTTGTCCCATCAGTCCCATCCCGCCGCCGCCACCCGGTTTCGATCCTCCTCGGGATCTCCTTCTCCTCTTTTTCCTCCACCCACCAATCCAGCCTCGTCTCGCTTCCCGCGTCTGCGGCGCATCGAACCAGAGGAGCCCGAGGCATCCCGCAGCCGTCGCCTCCTGTCCGATGCGTTTCTTCCTCCCTGCCCCGCTCGAACCCAAAGGAGAGGAGCTCCTCGTGTCCTTTGTCGCCGGCCGGTCTTGTCGGAGACCACCTGCAGCAGGACCTGCGCCCCTGCATCTTCCTTCCCCGTCCTTCTCTCCTCTCTCTCTCACCGTGTGCTCCCTCTCGCCTCTCTCTACAGGAAGCCACCAGGACACCGCCGCCATGGATGGGTGAGCCCCGCACCGAGCCGCGCAAGCCCCTGCACCGCCCGGATCACCTGCGACCTCGGGACTCCCCTGCTTCATCCTCGCCGCCGTTGGTGCTCCGGTCGCTGCCGCCATGGCCTCCAGCTCCGCTCGTGCGCCTGCCTCGCGAACTGCATGCTCCGCCACGCCTCAACTGCCCGGATCCGCCGCCGCACCATCCTGGAGCCCCGCCAAGTCCCTAGAACCGCCGCGCCGAGCCATCTAGCGCCTCCACAGCTAGACCCCGCTGGATCCACCTCGGGTGCCCGCTGCTGGGCCTCCTTGTGCCAAGTCCCTGCGTCGCTCCCGCCTGCTTCGTTCACGCGAGGGAGACGAGCGCCTCGGCCGCCCCGTTGACCGCATCGCTCCCTGTTTCGCTAGCACGGGCTGGCCTCGCCTTCCCAGATCCGCCCCCTGGGCCACTTTCCTCGCGTGCGTGTGGGTCGACCACGTCCAAGGCCCGCGTGCCCTACCAGGCCGCCTCCTCCACAGATCTGGGCCAAGCCCATGGTGAGAACCCCCCCCCCCTTCAGACCTTTGTGCGGTTGGGCCAGCCAGATTCGGCCCACGCCATGTTTTTTTCCGTTCTGCTAATTTGCCCATTTATTCGGAGACTGCAGTTTTTCAAAAAACCCCTTTAGGTTCATGCATATAATAACTCACAAACCGTGCATCGGATTAAAACAAACTTCATATGGAAGTTGCTTAGAATTCTGTCTAGTTTCATAATATGTCATTTTCATCCATGTTCAAAATGCTTAAAATGCTGTTTGCATAAATTTGCTCCTATGCCATGTTAAAAGGCCTTATTTCATAACTAAATAACCGTAGCTCCGTTTTTAACAAACTTTATATGTAAATGGGGTAGAATTTTGCCTAGTTTAACATGGTGGCATCATCTTGCATGTTTAATAACTATAAAATATGGTTTAGGGCAGAACAGGACCAAACCTAATATATGCACATGGGGATTTACCGGAATTGTTGTTCGTTGTTTCCGGCCTCATTTTAACTTGCCTAGATAGGTAGTTTTCTTTTGCTTCACTCTCTTGCCATGTTTAACAACATTTAATATTGTTGGGTACATAAACGAGATCGAACTAAATAACTTGTCATGGTGTTTCTTCAATATGCAACTCGTTGCATATTGAGCTCCACTTAATTTGTAGGGTTGCTTGTGCATTTTGCCATGCCATGCCTCTTTAAACCGGACATGCATCATACTTCATTGTGCATCATGCCATGATTATGTGGTGGTTGTTTACTATATTGTTTGCTTCTTTCCGGTGTTGCTTCTTCGGGTTGGTTCCGACAACGTCGTGATTGTGAGGACCTGTTCGTCTACGTCCGTTTGTCTTCTTCATGGACTCGTTCTTCTTCCTTGCGGGATTTCAGGCAAGATGAACATACCCTCGAAATCACTTCTATCTTTGCTTGCTAGATGCTCGCTCTTTTGCTATGCCTATGCTGCGATACCTACCACTTGCTTATCATGCCTCCGATATTGTTGAACCAAGCCTCTAACCCACCTTGTCCTAGCAAACCGTTGTTTGGCTATGTTAATCCTTTGCTAAGCCCCTCTTATAGCGTTGTTAGTTGTAGGTGCAGATTGAAGTTTGTTCCTCGTTGGAACATGGAGATGTTGTTCCTTGTTGGAACATGTTTACTTGTTGGGATATCACAATATATCTTATTTAATTAATGCATCTATATACTTGGTAAAGGGTGGAAGGCTCGGCCTTATGCCTGGTGTTTTGTTCCACTCTTGCCGCCCTAGTTTCCGTCATATCGGTGTTATGTTACCGGATTTTGCGTTCCTTACGCGGTTGGGCTATTATGGGAACCCCTTGACAGTTCGCCTTAAGTAAAGCTCTTCCAGCAATGCCCAACATTGGTTTTACCATTTGCCACCTAGCCTTTTCTTTTCCCTTGGGAGTCGCGCTCCTGAGGGTCATCATTATTTTACCCCCCGGGCCAGTGCTCCTCTGAGTGTTGGTCCAACCTGTCAGCTGCCGGTGGCCACCAGGGGCAACTCTAGGCTGGCCTACCCGTACCTAAGACAATCTGAGTGTGCCCTGAGAAAGAGATATGTGCAGCTCCTATCGGGATTTGTCGGCACATTCGGGCGGTGGTGCTGGTTTAGTTTTACCCTGTCGAAATGTCTTGTAGAACCGGGATACCGAGCCTGATCGGAATGTCTCGGGAGGAGGTCTATTCCTTCGTTGACCATGAGAGCTTCTGATGGGCTAAGTTGGGACACCCCTGCAGGGATTTGAACTTTCGAAAGCCGTGCCCGCGGTTATGGGCAGATGGGAATTTGTTAATGTCCGGTTGTAGAAAACCTGAACTTGACCTTGATTAAAATGCATCAACCGCGTGTGTTACCGTGATTGCCTCTTCTCGGCGGGGTCCAGGAAGTGAACACGGTGTTGGAGTTATGCCTGACATAGGGTGGTTTGGATCACTTCTTGATCATACTTTTATCGACCGTGCTTTGCCTTCTCTTCTCGCTCTCATTTGCGTATGTTAGCCACCATATATGCTAGTCGCTTGCTGCAGCTCCACCTCATACCTTTACCTTACCCATAAGCTTAAATAGTCTTGATCGCGAGGGTGCGAGATTGCTGAGTCCCCGTGACTCACATATACTTCCAAAACCAGCTTGCAGGTGCCGATGAGTCCGTGCAGATGACGCAACCAAGCTCAAGGAGGAGCTCGATGAAGATCTTGTCCTTTGTGTTGTTTCGTTCTAGTTGATCAGTAGTGGAGCCCAGTTGGGGTCGATCGGGGACTGTGTCGCATTTGGGGTTCTTCTTTTATTTTGGTTCCGTAGTCGGACCTTGATTGTATTGGGTTGTTGTAATGCTTTATTCATGTATTTGTGTGAAGTGGCGATTGTAAGCCAACTATGTATCTCTTTCCTTATGTATTACATGGGTTGTGTGAAGATTGCCTCACTTGCGACATTGCTTTCAATGCGGTTATGCCTCTAAGTCGTGCTTCGACACGTGGGAGATATAGCCGCATCGAGGGCGTTACACCATTCTCAATGTTTAACAACTACCATGATAGTTAAATAAATTTTATTCCTTCGCAGTACGGAAAAATTGGCTTTACGCAAAATTGTAACCATAGAGCTTTCCACCAGCCAAAGATGCATATAGTATAGCTGTTTCATTCCATTACTCTCTATGTGTTACTTTGCCAGCATATTCCATGTGCTGACCCATTTCGGGCTGCAATGTTAATGTTGCAGACTTTTCAGACGACGATTAAGGAGTTTTTAGGTCATGGTTCTATACTCAATGATGCCGTTGGAGTTGATGGACTCACTTATCTTCCAAGCCTTCCGCTGTTATCGTCATTAGATGGCCGTAAGCCATATTTATCGTAATAAGTTCTCTATTGAGACACTCGATGTAATAAGTGTGTGATTGCTACTCTGTTATAAATCCTCCGAGTACTGTGTGGTGTTAGCATTACTGATCCAGGGATGACACCTGAGCACAGAGATCAGACTGTTTGAGGTATGGTCGCTACCTAATACTTCTAATAATTATGGGAATTCCTACAACAACTCTTATGGAAATTATAATAAGATGCCCTCTGAATTTGAGAATAGTTATAAATAGTTTATGAATTGACAAAATAATTTTAATGCTTTGCTTGAGGAGAAATTGCTTAAAGTTGATGATTTGGCTAGAAACGTTGATAGAATTTCTCTTGAGGTTGATTCTTTAAAGCTTAGATCTATTCCTCCTAAACATGATATCAATGAGTCTCTCAAAGCCATGAGAATTTCCATTCATGAGTTCAAGGAAAGAACCGCTAGGATGCGTGCTTCCAAAGATGCCTTTATTAAAGCGTATTCCTCCAATTCCTATGAAAATCAAGATGAAGATCTAAAAGTTATTGATGTGTCCCCTATTAAATCTTTGTTTTGCAATATGAATCTTGATGAAACTGAATATGATCTTCGTTTACCTAGAAGGCGTTCTAAAAATTCGGAGTATTTAGATCTTAATGATGAAATTGATGAAAGTGGGATTGAAAGAAATAAAAATCTAGATGTTGATAAACCCACTATATTGGATTTCAAGGAATTTAATTATGAAAATTGCTCTTTAATTGATTGTATTTCCTTGTTGCAATCCGTGCTAAATTATCCACATGCTTATAGTCGAAATAAAGCCTTCACCGAACATATTGTTGATGCCTTGATGCAATCTTATGAAGAAAAACTTGAGTTGAAAGTTTATTTCCCTAGAAAACTCTATGATGAGTGGGAAACAACTATTAAAATTAAAATTAAAGATCATGAGTTCTATGCTTTATGTGATTTGGGTGCTAGTGTCTCTACTATCCCCAAGACTTTGTGTGATTTGCTAGATTTCCGTAATTTTGATGATTGCTCTCTAAACTTACATCTTGCGGATTCTACTATTAAGAAACCTATGGGAAGGATTAATGATGTTCTTATTGTTGAAATATAGGAATTATGTGCCCGTAGATTTCATTGTTCTTGATATAGATTGCAATCCTTCTTGCCCTATTATTCTTGGTAGATCTTTCCTTAGAACGGTTGGTGCGATTATTGATATGAAGGAAGGGAATATTAGATTTAAATTTCCATTAAAAAGGGAATGGAAAACTTCCCAAGAGAGAAAATAAAATTACCATATGAAACTATCATGAGAGCCACTTATGGATTGACTACCAAAGATGGCAATACCTAGATCTATCCTCGCTTTTATGCCTAGCTAGGGGCGCTAAACGATAGCGCTTGTTGGGGGGCAACCCAATTTTATTTTTATTCCTTTCTTTTTGCTCTTGCTTAGTAAAAAATAAGTTATATCGTAGAACAGGGGGGAGGTGACTCAAGTGGATGAAAGTGGGAGCAGAGACAAATTGACTTAGAATGAGAATGTGATATGAAATGTCTAGACGAGTGACATCTAAATAGACAAGACTCCCGACAAGATGACGTCAGCGCGTCAGATACAACAAAGGCTCATTGTCGGAAGCACAAAGGTGGACGTTGAGCTCCATGGGAGTGTCAATAGTGACCTTATCTCTAAGAGCATCACAAGTAAGAAGATACTGAATGTACTTCTCTTTGGGAAATAAAGAAGCCATCAGAGATGGAAGAAACCTCAATTCCAAGGAAGTAGCAAAGAGGACCAATATCAAACATAAAAACTTAGCCTCTGTTTTGGTTGTGTTTTTTGTGTTTATTTAGTGTTTGTGCCAAGTAGAACCATTGGGAAGACTTGGGGAAAGTCTTGTTGAACTTGCTGTAAAAAACAGAAACTTAAGTGCTCACAAGAACTGCTGTCATTTTTATTTGAAGAGTGATATTTAGTTAATTATTTTTGCATATGATTAATAGATAAATTCCTCACGTCTAGAAGTTTATTTTAGAATTTTTGGGGTTCCAGATCTTGCGCTAGCTACAGATTACTACAGACTGTTCTGTTTTTGACAGATTCTGTTTTTCGTGTGTTGTTTGCTTATTTTGATGAATCTATGGCTAGTAAAATAGTTTATAATACATAGATAAGTTGGAATACAGTAGGTTTAATACCAATATAAATAAAGAATGAGTTCATTACATTACCTTGACATGGTATTTTGTTTTCTTTTGCTAACGGAGCTCACGAGTTTTCTACTTTAAGTTTTGTCTTGTGAAGTTTTCAAGTTTTGGGTGAATTCTTTTGATGGATCATGGAACAAGGAGTGGCAAGAGCCTAAGCTTGGGGATGCCCATGGAACCCCCAAGATAATCCAAGGACACCAAAAAGTCAAAGCTTGGGGATGCCCCGGAAGGCATCCCCTCTTTCGTCCACTTCCATCGATAATTTACTTGGAGCTATATTTTTATTCACCAACATGATATGTGTTTTGCTTGGAGTGTCTTGTATTATTTGTGTCTTTGTGTCTTAGTATGCCACAATCATCCTTGATGTACACACCTTTTGAGAGAGCCATACATGAATTAAAATTTGATAGAATACTCTATGTGCTTCACTTATATCTTTTGAGCTAGATAATTTTGCTCTATGCGCTTCACTTATATCTTTTGAGCGTTATAATTTTGCTCTATGTGCTTCACTTAGATCTTTTAGAGCACGGTGGTGGATTTGTTTTAAAGAAACTATTGATCTCTCATGCTTCACTTAAATTATTTTGAGAGTCTCTTAGTAGCATGGTAATTTGCTTAATAATAACATGCTTGGTATTCAAGATTTCTGAAACTTTCTTTTGAGTGTGTTGAATACTAAGGAATGATTGAAACATGATAATTGTTTTGAGATATGGAGGCGATAATATTAAAGTCATGCTAGTCGAGTAGTTGTGAATTTAAAGAATACTTGTGTTAAAGTTTGTGATTCCCGTAGCATGCACATATGGTGAACCGTTATGTGATGAAGTCGGAGCATGATTTATTTATTGATTGTCTTCCTTATGAGTGGCGGTCGGGGACGAGCGATGGTCTTTTCCTACCAATCTATCCCCCTAGGAGCATGCACATAATACTTTGCTTTGATAACTTCTAGATTTTTGCAATATGTATATGAGTTCTTTATGACTAATTTTGAGTCCATGGATTATACGCACTCTCACCCTTCCACCTTTGCTAGCCTCTCTAATACCGCGCACCTTTCGCCGGTATCATACACCTACCATATACCTTCCTCAAAACAGCCACCATACCTACCTATTATGGCATTTCCATAGCCATTCCGAGATATATTGCCATGCAACTTTCCACCGTTCCGTTTATCATGACACACTCCATCATTGTCATATTGCATACCCCGGTACACCGCCGGATGCATTCACATAGAGTCATATTTTGTTCTAAGTATCGAGTTGTAATTGTTGAGTTAGAAGAAAAATAAAAGTGTGATTATTATCATTATTCGAGCATTGTCCCAAGTGAGGAAAGAATAATGGAGACTATGATTCCCCCATAAGTCGGGATGAGACTCCGGACGAAAAAAAATAAAATAAAAATAAAAGAGGCCAAAGAAGCACAAATAAAAAGAGGCCATAAAAAAGAGAAAAGGCCCAAACAAAAAAATATATAAATAAAAAAATGAGAGAAAAAGAGAGAAGGGACAATGTTACTATCCTTTTACCACACTTGTGCTTCAAAATAGCCCCATGATCTTCATAGTAGAGAGTCTCTCATGTTATCACTTTCATATACTAGTGGGAATTTTTCATTATAGAACTTGGCTTGTATATTCCAATGATGGGCTTCCTCAAATTTCCCTAGGTCTTCATGAGCAAGCAAGTTGGATGCACACCCATTTAGTTTCTTTTTGAGCTTTCATATACTTATAGCTCTAGTGCATCCATTGCATGGCAATCCCTACTCACTCACATTTATATCTATTGATGGGCATCTCCATAGCCCGTTGATACGCCTAGTTGATGTGAGACTATCTTGTCCTTTTTGTCTTCTCCACAACCACCATTCTATTCCACCTATAGTGCTATATCCATGGCTCACGCTCATGTATTGCGTGAAGATTGAAAAAGTTTTGAAAAAGTTAGAGTATGAAACAATTGCTTAGCTTGTCATCGGGGTTGTGCATGATTTAAATATTTTGTGTGGTGAAGATAGAGCATAGCCAGACTATATGATTTTGTAGGGATAACTTTCTTTGGCCATGTTATTTTGAGAAGACATAATTGATTTATTAGTATGCTTGAAGTATTATTATTTTTTATGTCAATATAAACTTTTGTCTTGAATCTTTCTAATCTGAATATTCATACCACAATTAAGAAGATTTGCATTGAAATTATGCCAAGTAGCACTCCGCATCAAAAATTCTCTTTTTATCATTTACCTACTCGAGGACGAGCAGGAATTAAGCTTGGGGATGCCTGATACGCCTCCAACGTATCTATAATTTTTGATTGCTCCATGCTATATTATCTACTGTTTTGGACTATATTGGGATTTATTTTCCACTTTTATATTATTTTTGGGACTAACCTATTAACCGGAGGCCCAGCCCAGAATTGTTGTTTTTTGCCTATTTCAGTGTTTCGAATAAACAGAATATCAAACGGAGTCCAAACAGAATAAAATCTTTGGGAACGTGATTTTCTCACCGAACGTGATCCAGGAGACTTGGACCCTGCTCCAAGGAACAAAAGAGGCGGTCACGAGGGTGGGGGGCATGCCCCCCTGCCTTGTGGGCCCCTCATTGCTCCTTCGGCGTACTTCTTCCTCCTATATATACACGTACCCCCAAACAATCAGAAGAGGAGCCAAAAACCTAATTCCACCCCGCAACTTTCTGTATCCACGAGATCCCATCTTGGGGCCTATTCCGGAGCTCCGCCGGAAGAGGGTCGTCATCACAGAGGGCTTCTACATCATCATAGCCTCTCCGATGAAGTGTGAGTAGTTTACCTTAGACTTCGGGTCCATAGTTAGTAGCTAGATGGCTTCTTCTCTCTCTTTGAATCTCAATACAAAGTTCTCGCCCTCTCTTGTGGAGATCTATTCGATGTAATCTTCTTTTTGCGGTGTGTTTGTTGAGACCGATGAATTGTGGGTTTATGATCAAGTCTATCTATGAATAATATTTGAATCTTCTCTGAATTCTTTTATGTATGATTGGTTATCTATGCAAGTCTCTTCGAATTATCCGTTTGGTTTGGCCAACTAGATTGGTAGTTCTTGCCATGGGAGAAGTGCTTAGCTTTGGGTTCGATCTTGCGGTGTCCTTACCCAGTGACAGAAGGGGCAGCAAGGCACATATTGCATCATTGCCATCGAGGATAACAAGATGGGGTTTATTTCATATTTCATGAATTTATCTCTCTACATCATGTCATCTTGCTTAAGGCGTTACTCTATTTTTAACTTAATACTCTAGATGCATGCTGGATAGCGGTCGATGAGTGGAGTAATAGTAGTAGATGCAGAATCGTTTCGATCTACTTGTCACGGACGTGATGCCTATATACATGATCATGCCTAGATATTCTCATAACTATGCTCAATTCTGTCAATTGCTCAACAGTAATTTGTTCACCCACTGTAGAATACTTATGCTCTTGAGAGAAGCCACTAGTGAAACCTATGGCCCCCGGGTCTATTCTCATCATATCAATCTCCATCACTTTAATCTTGCTTTGCTTTTTTACATTGCTTTTACTTTTTACTTTGCATCTTTATACCAAAAATAACAAAAATATTATATCTATCAGATCTCACTCTCGTAAGTGATCGTGAAGCGATTAACAACCCCTAATCGCGTTGGTTGCGAGTAGCTATTGTTTTGTGCAGGTACGAGGGACTTGAGCGTGGCCTCCTACTGGATTGATACCTTGGTTCTCAAAAACTGAGGGAAATACTTATGCTACTCTGTTGCATCATCCCTTCCTCTTCGGGGAAAACCAACGCAAGCTCAAGACGTAGCAAATATCACTTGGGGGCTATGTTCGAACCATAGTCACACCTCTTGATAGGCATAAGGGCACCATGGAAATCACTTGGGGGCTTGGTCGTATTCGAACCGTAGCTACTCCTCTTGGTAGGCTTAAGGCGACCAGGGAACTCACTTGGGTGCTATGGGTTCGAACCATAGTTACACCTCTTGATAGGCATAAGGGCACCAGGGAAATCACTTGAGGGCTTGGTCATATTTGAACCATAGCTACACCTCTTGATCGACGCAATGCCACAATTATGACTACTTGGGGGCTCTGGTCATATCTGAACCATTGCTTAAACCATCTTGATCATACACATACATCATCATATATTGTGTCATACATTGCATCATCATTACATCATCATAGCATGTATCATATGGGCACGGATATACCAGTTTATATGTCAGGAATCGATTTTCAAACCAGGTTATATTATTCAAATCTTTAATAGCCAACACGGCTGGATTTTTATTATGGTTATCAATAACCAATATTATGATTGAGGTTTTCAAAGTCGCTTCAGCGCAGTGGATATAATTTATTCTACAATGGAAGGAATAGTCCCGAGTCGCTGCAGGCTTACGACCCGGCACTTGGGGGCTACATTATTCAAGTTGGGATTACATCAAATACACAAGTCTCATGTCACTGCAAGCATGCACCATGACACTTGGGGGCTAATGCAAAGTCATTGTTTGCTCACCTTATTGAAGACCCGACTCATCACATCGTAATGAGCTGGCCCTTGGGGGCTACCAATTGCTCCTGTCAAGAATTCAAGGTACACAAATCTTAATCCATTATATTGAAAGCTCTACTACTCAGTTGGTATAGCACAAAGCTCTTAACCTTGTGGGCGTGGGTTCAAGCCCCGTGATGGGGGTTACATTATATGAGGTTATTTTCAATGAAGTATATATAAAGTCCCAGCTCAATATTATCTTACTGAGCCGGCCCTTGGGGGCTACACGTTGTTGTTCCAATTTACATGATCATATTTATAAAGTCCGTGCTCATTATTGCATAATAACCCGACCCTTGGGGGCTACACTGGTTGAAGTTTTTTGAGCATCAGGCAATTACAAGTCCCAGGTTGCTACAAGCATGACAACCCGGCACTTGGGGGCTACATAATATGGAGTATTCAGTTTTTTATTAGTGACTGAGATGAACAACATGGATTTCTTCAAAGTGGAAGTATTTATATTGAAGCAAGTCTTAAGTTATCACTTTGTTTTTCTCAATACTTGGGGGCTACAGGTAATATGGATGTAAGATCAATTACATGACCCGGTGTCAACAACAATTATGACCCGGCATCGTCTGTTTTATAACCCGACAATTTTGATAATAATAAACCGGCAAGTTTTACATCTTCAAGCCGGCTAAAAGTCAGATGAGTATTTCAAGACCAATATTTTTTAATCTGGCGCTTTGGAAGCCGGTTCAAGTGGATTATTTCTTACAATATTTCTCTACAAAAGACCAATGTCAGCAAATTGACTCTGAAGCTGGCTTATTGACCCAGATTTCACAAGAAAAGTATCTGGATTTTTTGCATTCACAAACTTTGAACGGATCTACTAAAGGAGATTTGCTATGAGTTCATGGGTATGTATCAAGAAGGAAATGACAAGGACTTAAAGATGATCAGGTGCCGGTTTACAAGAATTTTTAACCCGGAGTACGACTTGTCAAGGTTGTTCTTGTGTTTGTTTTACAGGATCAGTTTAACATGGATAAATCCAAATTAAACTGGGGGCTAATGTCGGGGATATACCCCGCGGTATGACCCAGCAGGAAATATGATCCGGCCGGACTTGGCGGTTTACTTGAGACCCGGTTGACACTTGGCGATTCACTGGCGACCCGCCATGACCAGACGGTTTACAAGCAACCTGCCTGAACATTATGACTCACTGGTAACCCGGCGGGCGGGACAGACGGATGACTAGGCCCAAGGCCCGGAAGGCCGGTTTATGTTAATGGTGGGCCGGTTTAAAAGGAAAGGCGTGAAGAATATTTTACCTTACAAGAAGTTAAGACCTGGACTTGTATCTGGTTTGTATTAGAAGGTAGACTAGTCCTAATACTAATAGGACTCCACATGTAACCCGCCCCTTCAACATATATAAGGAGGGGCAGGGCTCCCCAAAGAGGGACAAGCAAGAAGAAACAATCTCTAGGGCTAGACACAAAGAGCCGGCTTACGGGCGACTCCTTCGTGATCATAATGAGACCTAGCCATAAACAACATGTAGGGTTGTTACCGGATGATATTTCCTGGGGCCCGAAGCTGTCTAAATCCGTGTCTTGTGCGTTGATTCGCCCGGCATCTCTCATCCTGATGAACCCCACTCAAGCTACCACAAAGATGCGCTGGCCTCACGACTAAGTCCTCACACTTGGACATCTGCCGTGACAATTCCACGACATGTTTTGTTTGTCGAACTTGATCTATTTATCTTGCAATGGAAAGAGGTGCTTTGTAGTGGGTTCAATCTTACCTGTGCTTGATCCCACTGACAGAAGGGGAACCGACACGTATGCATCATTGCTACTAAGGATAAAATGATGGGGTCTATCTCTACATAGATAGATCTTGTCTACATCATGTCATCGTTCTTATTGCATTACTCTGTTTCTCCATGAACTTAATACACTAGATGCATGCTGGATAGCGGCCGATGTGTGGAATAATAGTAGTAGATATAGGAGTCTTTCTACTAATCTTGGACGTGATGCTTATGTAATTGTAACGCCCTCGATGCGGCTATATCTCCTACGTGTCGAAGCACGACTTAGAGGCATAACCGCATTGAAAGCAATGTCGCTAGTAAGGTAATCTTCACAACAACCCATGTAAATAAATAAAAGGGGAAAGGGTACATAGTTGGATTACACTCGCCACGTCACACAAATACATGAATAACATTACATTCATCCAAAACACTCATGGTCCGACTACGGTACCAAAATAAAGATCAACCCCCACATGCGACGAAGTCCCCGATCGCCCCAACTGGGCACCACTACTGATCATCTGTGAAAGACACGTAGTAACGGCGAGAGTCTTCATTGAACTCCCACTTGAGCTCAGTCATGTCATCTGGAACGGTATCATCGGACCCTGCATCTGGTTTAGGAAGGAATCTGTGAGTCACGGGGACTCAGCAATCTCCCACCCCCGCGATCAAGATTATTTAAGCTTATGGGTAAGGCAAAGGTATGATGTGGAGCTGCAGCAAGCGACTAGCATTTATGGTGGCTAACATACGCAAATGAGAGCGAGAAGAGAAGGCAAAAGCACGGTCAAACAACTATGATCGGGAAGTGATCCTAGGACAACCTACGTCAAGCATTACTCCAACACCGTGTTCACTTCCCGGACTCCGCCGAGAAGAGACCATCACAGTTACACATGCGGTTGGTGCATTTTACTTCAGTTAAGTTTCATGTTATCTACAACCGTACATTAACAAATTCCCATCTGCTCGTAACCATGGGCACGGCTTTCGAAAGTTCAAATCCCTGCAGGGGAGTCCCAACTTAGCCCATCACAAGCTCTCATGGTCAACGAAGGATATTCCTTCTCCCAAGACAACCCGATCAGACTCGGCATCCCGGTTACAAGACATCCTCGACAATGGTAAAACAAGTCTAACAACACTGCCCGAATGTGCCGACAAATCCCGATAGGAGCTGCACATATCTCGTTCTCAGGGCACACTCAGATAAGCAATCCATACAACTAAAACTAGCCCTCGAGTTTCCCCGAGGTGGCGCTGCAAGGGGCTCTAGTTTGGACCAACACTCAGAGGAGCACTAGCCCGGGGGTTTAAATAGAGATGATCATTGGGCTCCGGAAATCCAAGGGAAAAAGAGGGTAGGTGGCAAATGGTAAAACCAAGGCTGGGCATTGCTGGAGGAGTTTTATTCAAGGCGAACTGTCAAGGGGTTCCCATTATAACCCAACCGTGTAAGGAATGCAAAATCCGGGAACATAACACCGATATGATGGAAACTAGGGCGGCAAGAGTGGAACAAAACACCAGGCAAAAGGCCGAGCCTTCTACCATTCACCAAGTATATAGGTGCATTAAGATGAACAAGATAATATTATGATATCCCAACAATAAACAATGTTCCAACAAGGAACGATCTCCAATCTTCACCTGCAACTAGCAACGCTATAAGAGGGGCTGAGCAAAGCGGTAACATAGCCAAACAACGGTTTGCTAGGACATGGTGGGTTAGAGGTTTGACATGGTAATATGGGAGGCATGGTAAGCAAGTGGTAGGTATCGTAGCATAGGCATAGCAAAAGAGCGAGCATCTAGCAAGCAAAGATAGAAGTGATTTCGAGGGTATGGTCATCTTGCCTGCAAAGTTGTCAGAGTTGACTTGATCCTTGTAAGCGAACTCAACGGGCTACTCGTTCGTGAACTCATCTCCCGGCTCTACCTAAACAAGAACAACAAGCAAACGGAACACAATCAACCACGTGCAATGCTCAAGCAATACGATGCAAACATGGTATGATATGCAGGATGCGATATGTGATGCATATGCATGATTTGCAAAGGAATGAATGAACCTGGCCTAAACTTGGAAATCCAAGAGTGCCACTAGAAAGGTGAGGTGATTTCGGTTGAAATCGATATAAAGATCACTGGAATCGGATGCACGGTTTGGAAATGGCAATCAAAACAAATATGGCACCGGTCTGCGATAATCAGCAAGTAGCCTCCTAAATGCATCAAGATAAATATGCTACATCACGCAAACATGACAACAAAATACATGGCAGGGATTCGCTCATGAAGCTTGACAAAAGATAAAGACTGAGCTACGGCTAATTCATCCATTAACAGGTTCAAACAAGCATGACAAAAGTGCAAATGATAATAGGTTTCAGACTTAGTGAAATTAACACAAGTCTGGAATTTATCATCAGGAAGCGTACTTTAGAGCATGAAAACTACAAGCTACAGTAACTTAACATGGCAAGGCAATGCATGGCATGAAGCTACTCAAAGCACCTAACAAAAGTCCCTTAGTGACCTTGAGCCAAAAGGAATCAGAAAATACAATTGCAAGCATGTGAACATGGCAAAAACATAAACAGATTCAGACTTAGTGAAAAACTGGAGCATGCAAAACAGTTAACGAGTAGGCATGTCTACGAGCTCGATGCACTCACTACAGAGCATTTCATGACAAACTAAGCATACACCCATGAAGAAGACATGGCATAGAAGCTAGACATGGAAAGAACAACATCATAGCATGCACGGATGAATAGCAACATCCTCGGCAAAATCGCTAAACATGTCAACAATCTGCCAGGATCATTTTATAGCAAAAGTAGAGCTCGATTGACTCAAGCTGGGGTGCTCCATAAATGCAAACAAGGACATGGATGGATAGAGCACCATAATGTTAACAAAACATCCTTGCTGATCATCCTCAAAAGAGGCACGGATCAGTAGGAAACAACATGAACATATGGCACAACAACAAAGTCAGGATAAGGACTTGGTGAAATTCTAAGTCTCTGAAATCAGCATTACCGATTACGCTACTTTGCAAGTTTGTGCTCGTCACCACAAATATCACAAAAATACATGGCATACACCCCTGTAAAGATGGCATGGCATATAACAAAACACATGTAGAGCTCAGGATCATAGCATGCACACATTAATCATGGCAAAAATGACAAAAGGCTATTTGCTAAAATAGATCTGACAAATTCCTCACATAGCCCTCTTCCAACAGCATTTCTGGCATCAAGATGAGCTCAAATGAAAATGATGCAATGAGATGAAATGATGTACTCGTCGAGACAAACATTTTGATATGCTACACGCATGAATCGGAGCGACGGATGCACAGTTATGGCATGTGGAAAAATGCTAAAAAAATTAGGGTTACGGGATGAAAAATCAACCGAGTTTGAAAACAGATCTAGATCCGGCCCGATGCACTGTATCTCTCACGTCGCCCGAGGATGGCCGGCCAGTGTTCTCGCCGGAACAGGCTGCCGGAGTCGAGGAGGAGGGAGGAGAGGTCGCCGGGCTGGAGCTTGCCGTGTCGGCGGGCGGCGAGGGCGGCAGTCCGGGGCAGCGTCGGAGTAGCGAGCCGAGGCGGCGGCGGCTTCCCAGAGCCTGCCGGCAATGAGGCAGCGAGGTTGGCGGCGGCCGGCGACGATCTTGGCGGTGGAGACGGCGGAAGGAGGCGGCGGGGCGCGGGCGACGAAGCGGTCGGTAGCGCACGACCCGGATGGGCCTCGGGGGCCGGCGATGGGCTTCCCCGGCCCGGGCAGCGGCGAATAAGGTGGCGACATGTGGCGGCGACGGGGCTGGGCGGACGTGTCCGGCCGGCCGGGTTTTTGTCCGGCGGCGCGTGGAGAGGGAGGAGACTAGGGTTTCGTCCGGATTTCGGGGAAGGGATCTATATATAGGCGTAGAGGGAGCTAGGGAGCTCCAAATGAGGTGCGGTTTTCGGCCACGCGATCGTGATTGAATGACCGAGATGATGGAGGGTTTTTTGGTGGGTTTTGGGCCAAATTGGAAGGGTGTTTGGCTGCAACACGCACGAGGCCTTCTCGGTCCCTCGGTTAACCGTTGGAGTATCAAACGAAGTCCAAATAGCACGAAACTTGACCGGCGGTCTACCGGTAGTAAACCAAGGCCGATGACAAGTCTCGGTCCAATCCGGAAATGTTTAACCCCCACACGAAAAGAGGTAGAAAGGACCACCGGAGGACATAGGAGCGCCGGAATGCAAAACGGACAACGAGGAAGATGCTCGGATGCATGAGATGAACACGTATGCGAATGCAATGCACATGATGACATGATATGAGATGCATGACAAAGACAACAACACACAGAGACAAAAACCTGACAACGACGAAATGAAATAACTTAGTGCCGGAAACGGCAAGAGTTGGAGTACAAATAAGGTAAATTACATCCGGGGTGTTACAACACTCCACCACTACGAAAGGATCTTGTCCTGAGATCTAGGACTGGAAAAACTCCGGGTACTCAGAACGGAGGTGATCCTCGCGTTCCCAGGTGGCTTCACAGTCGGAATGGTGTGACCACTTGACTTTGAAGAATTTGATTGACTTGTTGCGAGTCTTGCGCTTAGTCTCTTCAAGAATAGCAACTGGGTGCTCACGATAAGAAAGGTCTTCTTGGAGTTCAATGTCTTCGAAGTTGCCGGTGCGGTCAGGGGTCCTGAAGCACTTGCGAAGCTGAGAGACATGGAACACGTCGTGAATGTTTGCAAAGTTGGAGGGAAGCTCGAGTTGATAGGCGAGATCGCCTCTCTTGCTGACGATCTTGAAAGGACCCACGTATCTAGGGGCAAGCTTTCCTTTGATATCGAAGCGACGAGTACCTTTCATTGTAGAGACGCAGAGGTAAACATGGTCTCGATCTCGAAAGCCAAATCACGATGCTTACTACCATAGTAGATCTTCTGGCGTGATTGCACTGCTTTGAGGTTATCACAAATGACTTTGCACATCTCTTCTGCCTCTGTGATCAAGTCATTGCCAAGAAGTTGAAGTTCCCAAGTCTCTGACCAGTTAAGAGGAGTACGACACTTCCTGCCATAGAGAATTTCAAATGGGGCCTTGCCCGAACTCGCTTGGAAGCTGTTGTTGTAGGAGAACTCGGCATATGGAAGACAATCTTCCCACTTCATACCGAAATAGATAACGCAAGCCCCGAGCATATCTTCAAGAATCTGATTGACATGCTCGACTTGGCCGCTAGTTTGAGGATGAAAAGCTGTGCTGAAATGGATGTTGGTTCCCATGGCCTTCTGAAAAGAATCCCAAAACTTCGAGGTGAAGATGCTGCCACGATCTGAAGAAATCAACTGCGGAATGCCGTGTAGAGAGACAATCCGAGAGGTATAAAGCTCTGCCAATTGAGCTGCTGTGATAGACTCTTTGATAGGAAGGAAATGAGCCACTTTAGTGAGTTTGTCGATGACAACGAATATAGCCTCATTGCCACGCTTAGACTTTGGAAATCCCGTCACGAAGTCCATCTCAATGTGGTCAAACTTCCATTCTGGAATGGCAAGAGGTTGGAGGAGACCAGCTAGTCGTTGGTGTTCTGCCTTCACTCTTTTGCAGACATCACATTCATTCACGAACTGAGCAATCTCACGCTTCATTCGAGTCCACCAATACGCCTGCTTGAGGTCCTGGTACATCTTTGTACTCCCAGGGTGGATGGAGAGGAGTGAATTGTGAGCCTCGTTCATAATGACTTTACGAAGGTCACCTTTAGGCACAACAATGCGATCCTCGAAGAATAGAGTATCCTTGTCATCAAGGCGATATCACTTGTACTTGGGTTGACTCTTGGCAATCCCAATCTTCACCTTCTTCACCATAGCATCAAGAAGTTGAGCCTCGCGAATCTGATCTTCCAAAGTAGGAGAGACTTGAAGGTTGGCGAGGAAACCTTGAGGAACAACTTGCAGATTGAGTTTGCGGAAAGCTTCACAAAGCTCGGGTTGGTAAGGCTTGAGAATCAAACTGTTGCAGTAAGCCTTCCTGCTCAATGCGTCAGCAATTACATTAGCCTTGCTTGGAGTATATTCGATGCTCGGATTATACTCTTGAATCATTTCGACCCAACGAGTCTGCCTGAGGTTGAGATTAGGCTGAGTGAAAATGTACTTGAGACTCTTGTGGTTAGTGAATATATCCACTTTTCTTCCCAATAAGAGACGTATCCAAGTCAAAAGAGTGTGAACAACTGCCGCCAACTCGAGGTCATGAGTGGGGTAGTTCTTCTCGTTGGGCTTCAACTGGCAAGAAGTATAAGCCACAACTTTCTTCTCTTGCATCAACACTGCACCAAGACCTTGAAGAGAGGCATCACAGAAGACCTCGAACGGTTTGGATTCATCAGGAGGAGTCAGAACTAGAGCAGTGACTAATTTCTCTTTTAGGGTGTTCAAAGCGATGTCACATTCAGGAGACCAAACGTACTTGACGTGCTTATGGAGAAGGTTGGAAAGAGGCTTCGCAATCTTTGAAAAGTTCTCAACGAACCTTCGACAATAGCTTGCGAGACCAAGGAAGCTGTGGAGTTGCTTCACGTTCTGAGGTGGTTCCCAATTCACAATTGCAGACACCTTCTCAGGATTCACCGCTATGCCCTTGGCAGAGATGATATGCCCAAGGTAGAGAACCTCATCGAGCCAAAACTTGCACTTTGAAAACTTGGCATAGAACTGATGTTCTCTGAGCTTATCCAGCACCAAACGCAAGTGCTTGGCATGATCTTCCTTGTTCTTGGAAGAGACCAAAATGTCAACGAGGTAGACCAAGACAAAGTCATTTGTGCAAGGGTTGAAGAAGAAGTTCATCATGCGAGAGAATGTCGGAGGAGCTTTGACGAGGCTCATCGTGCCAGGCTCAAGACATGACAGTGTATTCATATGAACCATAGCTTGTTCTGAATGCTGTCTTGGGGATATCTTGCTCACGAATTCGAATATGGTGATAGCCCATACAGAGATCAAGCTTGGAGAATACTTGAGCACCTTTGAGTTGTTCAAACAGCTCGTTGATGTTGGGAAGTGGGTACTTGTTCTTTATAGTCTTCTTGTTCAATGGACGGTAGTCAACACAAAGTCGGTCCGTTCAATCCTTCTTCTTCTTCACAAAAAGAACTCCACAACCCCACGGAGAAGAACTAGGTCGGATGAGACCCATACGCTCTTGAATATCGAGTTTCTTCTTCAGCTCCTTCAACTCTTCAGGTCCAAGCTTGTAAGGACGTTTGCAAATAGGTTCCGTGCCAGGCTCAAGATTGATGACAAATTCAACTGGCCGGTGCGGAGGCATTCCTGGAAGCTCTTCTGGAAAGACGTCTTGATATTCGCAAACGACCAGAATTTGAGAGATGGCATCCAGCTCACCCTTCTCATTGAGAGAAAACAGACAGATGATATCATCACGAGCGGCAAAGACAATTACATCCTCAGATGAATGAGTCAATTAAATCTGCCTGGCAGCACAATCAAGCTGAGCCTTTTGCTTGGAAAGCCAATCCATTCCGAGAATAAGATCAATATCCTTGTCGCCAAGAACATTTGGAGAAGACAAGAACTTATAGTCACCCAAAGTGATTGAAACCTCTGGAACGCATACTCAAAAAGTCATTTGATGGGCCGGAGAGACAATAGCCAACGGTTTCGGCAACACTTCAGTAACAAAATCATGCTTAGATGCAAAAGGTCTCGAGATGAAACAATGCGATGCACCAGTGTAAAAAAGAACTCTTGCAGGAATATCGCTAACAGGAAGGTTACCCATGATGACATCTGACGAGTCCTCTGCCTGAGCTACATTCACCATGTTGACCTTGGCGTACTTGGGGTTATGCTTGACCACTGTGGTACTTGCCAATCTCACAGGAGGAGGAGGAGGAGGGAGACACCTCTGATTGAAGCATTTGTTGGCATAGTGCCCCTTCTGTTGGCACTTGTTGCATGTGACCTCCGAGAGCGGACGGTGATACGGAGCACTTGATCTTGGAGCTTGAGACGAAGTCTTATTCTGAAAGCCAGGGTTGGGTGGGTGGGAAGATGCACTACCATCTTTGCTCTTGTGCTGATAAGGCTGACGGAACGGAGGAGGAGGAAGCCAATACTTTTGCTGCTTAGCCACTTGAGTTGAGGAAGAAGGAGTTCCATCTCTGACTCGCTTCTTGGAAGCATCGCACTTCAGTTGAGCAGTCTCTTGCTTCATTGCCATATTGTAGAACTCATCGTACTTCTTCGGCTCAAAAAGGACGAGAGCTAGCTGGAGTTCTTCTCTGAGACCACCCCTGAATTGGTATATCATGCTCTTCTCGTCAGGGACGTCTTGCTTGGCGAAACGAGCGAGCTTTTAAAACATGATGTTGTACTGGTAAACAGACATAGTGCCTTGCTTCAGGTTGCGGAATTCCTCACGCTTGCTCTCAACCATGCTTTGAGGAATATGATGAGCTTTGAAGTCTTGACGGAATTCATCCCAGGTAATTGCACGGCCTCCTCTGGAATCTTTGTACTGCTGAAACCATTCTGCAGCTTGGTCTTTGAGTTGGAAGGAGGCAAACTTGACAAAGTCCTCAGGCCTGACGTTACTGCACTCGAAATGCTTGCATATGTCCATGAGCCAATCATCAGCGTCTGTTGCCTCAACACAATTGCTGAAGGTCTTTGGCTGGTTAGCAAGGAACTGGTTGAGTGTAGCAAATTGTTCTGATTATTGCCATGGCCCTGGTTCCCTTGGTTGCGCTCTTTAAGAAGTTGCATGATCAGCTGCGTGTTTGCATTGGTAGTGGCCATCACAGTTTGCCATGCCTCCGGAGGTGGAGGTGGTGGTGGCGGATCAGGATTCGGAGTCGTGTGCGTTGGAGGAGCCATCCTGAAGAGGTTGACATCCGTTAGCATCTTGACAGACAAATATTGAAGCTGAATCAAACGGGTTGAAATTGCAACATAAAGTCTTCACATCCGAACAAAATGAACGAATGCATTCCAATTGAAATGGTCACATATCCTTAAATTGAGATTGAGGTAGAAGAAAAACAACAAGGTATGGACAAGAGCAAATACTTGGTGAGGATTACCCAATCCCAAACCAAATATCCGCGGAAGAACTAGAGCTACAAGAATTCCCACCTATGAAACTCCCGAACCTTTCCGGTTATGCAATTAGGTGTTGGGGATACAGGGGAAGCATAATATCTCACCCAAATCTAGCAAATCCTACATCCAGCTGTATCCATCCTTCAACACATAACCAAGAAAACTTCGGAAATCATCTACCTCAACCTTCGAAAAGCATCCGCTATACAAGTTATGGCAATACTCCCGAACTCCCGCCCCAGTACTGGGTGGCATCGAGGTTATCTCACCAACAACTGCATAAAAGAGATTTTCGATGTCGGTGAAACTCAGGTATTCCAGAATCTCAACGATAAAATTGTGACGACAACACCTCGGAGCTCAACTCCCCGGGACACCGCCACAACCCCTAAATATCAGGAGGCACCAAGAACAATGTTCTCATCACAAATCGATCGGAACGATTCCAAGATACCCGCGTGATCCTAAATTTTTTTTAGTGAAATTTGAGAAGAGAAGAGTCAAAACTCTACGTCAGGATGCCTCACTAGAGTGATGAAGGGACTGGGGAGTAAAAAGAATTCCTAACTCTCCGATATATAATTCCTACATGACTCAAAACATTTTTCTAGACTCAACAACGCCAGCGATTCGATCAAGCAGGGGGCTCCTAAGGCCGGGGAAGGCTCTGATTACCAACTTGTAACGCCCTCTATGCGGCTATATCTCCTACGTGTCGAAGCACGACTTAGAGGCATAACCGCATTGAAAGCAATGTCGAAAGTAAGGTAATCTTCACAACAACCCATGTAAATAAATAAAAGGGGAAAGGGTACATAGTTGGCATACACTCTCCACGTCACACAAATACATGAATAACATTACATTCATCCAAAACACTCATGGTCCGACTACGGTACCAAAATAAAGATCAACCCCCACATGCGACAAAGTCCCCGATCGCCCCAACTGGGCACCACTACTGATCATCTGGGAAAGACACGTAGTAACGGCGAGAGTCTTCATCGAACTCCCACTTGAGCTCGGTCATGTCATCTGGAACGGTATCATCGGACCCCGCATCTGGTTTAGGAAGGAATCTGTGAGTCACGGGGACTTAGCAATCTCGCACCCTCGCGATCAAGACTATTTAAGCTTATGGGTAAGGAAAAGGTATGATGTGGAGCTGCAGCAAGCGACTAGCATTTATGGTGGCTAACATACGCAAATGAGAGCGAGAAGAGAAGGCAAAAGCACGGTCGAACAACTATGATCGGGAAGTGATCCTAGGACAACCTACGTCAAGCATTACTCCAACACCATGTTCACTTCCCGGACTCCGCCGAGAAGAGGCCATCACGGTTAGACACGTGGTTGGTGCATTTTACTTTAGTTAAGTTTCATGTTATCTACAACCGGACATTAACAAATTCCCATCTACCCATAACCGCAAGCACGGCTTTCGAAAGTTGAAATCCCTGCAGGGGAGTTCCAACTTAGCCCATCACAAGCTCTCACGGTCAACGAAGGGTATTCCTTCTCCCAAGACAATCCGATCAGACTCGGCATCCCGGTTACAAGACATCCTCGACAATGGTAAAACAAGTCCAGCAACACCGCCCAAATGTGCCGACAAATCCCGATAGGAGCTGCACATATCTCGATCTCAGGGCACACTCAGATAAGCAATCCGTACAACTAAAACCAGCCCTCGAGTTTCCCCGAGGTGGCGCTGCAAGGGGCTCTAGTTTGGACCAACACTCAGAGGAGCACTGGTCCGGGGGTTTAAATAAAGATGACCCTTGGGCTCCGGAAACCCCAGGGAAAAGAGGCTAGGTGGCAAATGGTAAAACCAAGGTTGGGCATTGCTGGAGGAGTTTTATTCAAGGCGAACTGTCAAGGGGTTCCCATTATAACCCAACCATGTAAGGAACGCAAAATCTGGGAACATAACAGCGATATGACGGAAACTAGGGCGGCAAGATTGGAACAAAACACTAGGCAAAAGGCCGAGCCTTCCACCCTTCACCAAGTATATAGGTGCATTAATATAAACAAGATAATATTGTGATATCCCAACAATAAACAATGTTCCAACAAGGAATGATCTCCAATCTTCACCTGCAACTAGCAACGCTATAAGAGGGGCTGAGCAAAGTAGTAACATAGCCAAACAACGGTTTGCTAGGACATGGTGGGTTAGAGGTTTGACATGGCAATATGGGAGGCAAGGTAAGCAAGTGGTAGGTAGCGTAGCATGGGCATAGCAAAAGAGCGAGCATCTAGCAAGCAAAGATAGAAGTGATTTCGAGGGTATGGTCATCTTGCCTGCAAAGTTATCCGAGTTGACTTGATCCTCGTAAGCGAACTCAACGGGCTCCTCATTCGCGAACTCGTCTCCCGGATCTACCCAAACAAGAACAACCAGCAAACGGAACACAATCAACCACGTGCAATGCTCAAACAATATGATGCAAACATGGTATGATATGCGGGATGCGATATGTGATGCATATGCATGATTTGCAAAGGAATGAATGAACCTGACCTAAACATGGAAATCCAAGAGTGCCACTGGAAAGGTGAGGTGATTTCTATTGAAATCAATATAAAGATCACCGGAATCGGATGCATGATTTGGAAATGGCAGTCAAAACAAATATGGCACCGGTCTGCGATAATCAGCAAGTAGCCTCCTAAATGCATCAAGATAAATATGCTACATCACTCAATCATGACAAAAAATACATGGCAGGGATTCACTCATGAAGCTTGACAAAAGATAAACACTGAGCTACGGCTAATTCATCCATTAACAGGTTCAAACAAGCATGGCAAGAGTGCAAATGATAACAAGTTTCAGACTTAGTGAAATTAACACAAGTCTGGAATTTATCATCAGGATGCACACTTTCGAGCATGAAAACTACAAGCTACAGTAACTTCACATGGCAAGGGAAGGCATGGCATGAAGCTACTCAAAGCACTTAACAAAAGTCCCTTAGTGACCTTGAGCCAAAAGGGATCATAAAATACAATTGCAAGCATGTGAGCATGGCAAAAACATAAACAGATTCAGATTTAGTGAAAAACTGGAGCATGCAAAACATGTCGGGTGGTAGGAGCGACATATGCCAACGGGTGGCTTATCATTGCGGGGGCCAATAAAACATCGCCGGTGCCAGGAAACGGGATGAGGCGAAGACATGCACGCCGGCGAATCTTACCCAGCTTCAGGGCTCTCCGGGGAGATAACACCCCTACTGCTGCTCTGCGGGGTCTCCGCATGGTTACTATATGAACAAGTAGCTACAATGCTCCTTGAGCTGTTTTGGGTGGAAGGAGGAAGAAGGGCTCAGCTAGCTTGCTTCCTCTCCTTGTATGGTGTCTAGGTCTAGATTGAGAGTCCAACCCTTTGCATGGGTGCACCGGGGGGTTTATATAGGCCTACCCCACGGGGGTACAATGGTAATCCAGCTGGGCGCGGGGCCCAGCTGTCTGTGACTATGCTCGTCGGCTTCTGCGCCTGCTTCTGGGGCCCGCCGGCTGCCGGCTCCTTGGTCGACAGGCAGGCCCCATATGCCAGGGCCTGGTCGGTGGCTGGTTACTATTAGTCCGTGCTGTTGACGCAGGCTTGGTCGGGGTAAGCGTGGCTACAGTAACGCCGCCTTGGCGGGCGATTACTGTAGCCCCGCCGCATCTTCTCCCCTTAATGGGCGTCTCCTTCGAGGAAGGTGGCAGGCCGGCTATGGGAAGCCGACCCTCTATCTTGCCGGCTTGAGAGGAGGTGCGGCCGCCTTCGGCATCTCTCTGCCCAAAGGGGCCTACCGCCTCGGGGGCCACGCTGGCGACCCGTCGTGGACGGCGTCAGAGCCGCCGTGGCTACAGTGCCGCGCCGGGCGGGCCGCGGCTGCCCGCACGGCGCGCTGTACCAGGCGTGCTCCGGGTTTTGGGGATGGCAGGCTCCACTGTAGCCACACCCCGCTTCATCATTGCAGGTTGGATGCGTACATTGCGGGTACGACTTTGACTGCTTTATGGGAGCCGGCCTTGCTGTAGCCGGCCTTGCTGTAGCCGGCTTCTCGTAGTCGGCCCTCCACAAATTTCTTCATGAGGGTAAAGGGCGAGCCGCCCCCGAAGCCGGCCAGGAAGGTAGTCGGCTAGGGGGGAGGCGGCCCAGGTCTTGAATCTTCTTGAGAGTCAGCCAGGCTTGTAATTTTTTCTGATGGGCCAGGGGAAGCCGGCTAGGCTACCCATGGCTATTTACTCCGACAGTAGTCCCCGAAGCTGGGCGAGCTTCACGGCGGACAGAGGGACGAGAAGCTTGGCCAGCTTCATACCCTGAGGAGCCGACCTTGCTGTCGTAGGCCGACTTCAGAGAGCTTTCTTGTTTATTAATGTGACCGTGGTTGACCCACGGGCTGGCCGCGGTCCCCACGACGGGCCACGTGGCGGAGAAGTCCTGCCGTCACACGCGCGCGACGGGACGCCACCGCAGGCCCGGGCCCGCCACTCCTTGGCCTCGGCCTGGGCGCAGATCTTCTGTGGCCCGAGGGGACTGCTCGCCTCCCTGCGACCGTTTCTTTGTGTCATCAAGGCGCGCAATTAACGCGGGGCGTGGGGGAGATGGGCACGATCGATCCCCACGATCCCCCACACCGCGCCTCCTCAGCTCCGGCGCACGAGCCTACAAGTAGGAGGGGGAGGGGGAGAGACAAAGGCTTGTTCGCTCCCCCGCTCCCCGTCCCTCCTTGCTCTTCCTCCCTCCTTTCTTCTTCCTCGCGCCCAACGCAGCCTCCCGCCGCAGCCCGCCCACGCCGCCATGTCTATGGCGCTATGAAGCTCGTGGGACGGGTCCAACGTCCATGAAGACCACATCGAATTTCTCCGCCAGACCCGGCACCTGCCCGCCGCCAACCTCGTGTAGGTTCGCCTGGCGCCGGAGATGGAGATCTCGCCGGTGCCAGAGGAAGGCGAGCGCGTCGTTTTCCGCACGCACTTCTTGCGTGGCTTCGGCTTCCCGGCGAGCGGCTTCATGTGATCCTTCCTCGACTTCTACAATCTCCAGCCGCATCACCTCACGCCCAACGCGGTGATGCAGCTGTCGGCCTTCGTCTCTCTCTGCGAAGGCTTCTTGGGAGTGCTGCCGATGCTGGAGCTCTAGGCGGAGCTCTTCCAGAACAAGCTCGGCACCGTCTCTGCCGGCATGCCAGCTCCCTGCGGGGCCTTCATCGCGATGAAGAGGGCAAGCGACAACAACCCCTTCCCGCACATTCCTCTAATCCAATATGTCAAACTCTGGCAGAAATCGTATTTCTACATCAAGAACGTCGCCCCGCATGGAGACTACGTCAATCTGCCGGCTTACGTAGCCGGCCCGCCGGCTGGGAGGCGGCCGTCTTGGGGCTTCCGGTCCAAGTCCTTGTCTCCGGCTGGGAACGCCTCCATCGCCCGGCTTCGGGTAATGATCCAGTCGGAAGGCCTGCGCGGAGCCGACCTCGTGGCCGCCTTCGTCGAGCGTCGGATTCTTCCCCTTCAGAGCCGGCCCCACATGCTGTGCCAGATGAGCGGCCGCTTCGACCCTTGCCGGCTGAGCACATGGGAGATGCCCCATGCCGAGGTAGCACTTATGGTGAACTACATCGCCAACCTCAAGCTCACCGACGACTGGCAATTCGGCAAGGCGCCGTACTCCCGTGCCCATCCTCCGCCTGTGGTAAGTCCTTCTTTCTGTCATCAGCCGGCTTGAGTCGGCCGGCTTCTGACCAGGCGGCTCTTCTCTTTTCTCTTTTATCAGAACCCTCTTCTCCCGCCGCCAGCCGGGGCGGCTGGAGTCGAACGCCAGTATGCCCCGGACCGCACGGTAGATGACCTCGATGACCCGGACTTGGCTGCAGTCGCCATGGAGGACACCGCCACGGGGGACGTCGCCGAGCTCGGAGGCACGGGGCTCTCGGCCAGTTTCGACGACTGGCCGGATGACTTCGACGCCGAAGAAATCCCGCGCCACCAGCCGGCAACCGACCGCCACAGCACGGGCTTGTCCGCCGCGCCGGCTGCCGGTGGTGGAAAGGCGAAACGCCGGGCCGCGCTTCCTCTCTTCGGTAGCCGGCCGAAGAAGACGAGGGCCTCCGCCGCGGCCACGAAGCGAGACGAAGCGGCGGCGAAGGCGGCCCGCTTCCGGAAGGCGGTGAAGAAACCTCCAGCAGTTTCCGCGTAAGCCCTCTGGCCGCTTGCGTGCTTGTTTTTCGTTGTCTTCCTTTGTTCTAACTCTTCTCTGATTTCTTGAGCAGGGCGCCGCTCTCCCTCGAGCGAGGCCCAAGCGGCTCTGTGGTCGGGCCGGGTGCTAGATCTTCAGGGCCCCGCCGCGTGGACCCCCGCGCCGATCTTGCAGAAGCCACGGAGCGGAACGCTCGCGAGGCGCAACAAGAGAGGGAGGCGGCGGAGCGGGAGGCCTCCCGGGCGGCGACGGAGCGAGCGAACGCGGCGGCCGAGACTCCATCGGAGCGGGCGGCCGCGGAGACGGAGGCGGAGGGCACGCGTAGCCGGCCTCCGCTGCTCGCCATCCCCCTCCACACCTTGGACCCGGACATCCCCCTGCCCACGGCGGAGGAGATCACCCCCGATCAGCCGCCGGTGCAGAGGGATGAACTCTTCGAGATCTTCGCGGAGAGGACGCCGCCGGCAGCGCCAGCCGGAGCAGGCGAAGGCGGCCAGCCGTCGGCGGTGCCGGAGGAGCCGGCCCGGGCCGCACCCGAGGCCGGAGCCGGTCTTGAAATCAAGCTGGCGGCAAGCCAGCGCGCCGGAGGGGGCACGGCCCCACCGGACACGCACCAAGCCACGGGTGCTGACCAGACGGCAGAAGCCTTGGAGGCGGCCAGTTCCGCCACGTCCGGGTGGACTCCCAGCGGAGGAAGCGGCGAGCTGAACGTGGCGGCCCAAGGGATTCGGAGCTGGCTGCAGGCACAGGCCGGCCTCCTGAGGCAATTTACTCAGGAGTTTCTGTCGACGCAGTCCGCAATCCGGGTAAGTTTTTTACTTGTTGACCGTGCTGTTCCTTTGATTCTTTCCGTGGGGGCGCGCTAGCGCACCCACTGGGTGTAGTCCCTGAGAACCGGGCCGACTGCAGTGCAGTCGGGTCGGATCTTACTCGACGACTATCTTAACTGTTTTCTGTCTGATCTTCAGGATTATCACAATTCTCGTGCCGCCGCCTTCAACTCCCAGGATCGGGAGCTGAGCCGGAGGACCGAAGACCTGGCCAGCAGCCGACGTAAGTGTATTGCTTTTATCTGTCTCTCGTGGGGGCGCGACAGCGCACCCACTGGGTGTAGTCCTCGAGATTCGGGCCGACTGCAGAGCAGTCGGGTCGGATCTTCCTTGACGACTTTTCCCTTGTTGACTTTTTTTTCTCTTTGTCTTTTGCTCGTGCAGAGGCCAACGCCGACTTGCGGAGGGAACTCGGCAAAGTGCAGGCCGCTCTTCGTGCCAGGGACGCCGAGTTCGCCGACTTGGTTCAGGAGCGCGACCGCCTGGTCAAGAAACTGGCCGACCAGGAGGAAAGCCATAAGGCGGCCCTGCAGAAGGCGCAGGATGGCGAGGCTGCCCTGAAGGCGGAGTTCGAGACCAGGGAGGCGAGCTGGGCCGAGACGCGCCAGGCGCTGGAAGAAGGCTTCGGCCGAATCGAGGATCTAATCGATAGTAAGCCGCCTTTCTTGCCCTTCCTCCATCTGCCGGCCGCCTGAGGTTTTGTTTTGACTTGTGCTTGCTTTCTTGCGCAGAATACTTTCCCGGCCACTCCGTCCTCGCCGCCCAAGCCATCGAGGCCCATCGCAAGGCGCGCCGTCAGGCCGGAGTTGTTATTCTGCCGGATGCGAATCGAACGCTATCGGAGCAGCTCATCGCCATCCAAGCGCGACTGGAGCCGGCCCATCGGATGCTCCGCCGGCTCCAACGTGCCGGGGCGCAGGTGCTGGCCGCGCTCTGGCCCGGCCAGACGATTCCCCGCACCCCAAGCCGGATTGTCGACTAGCTAGAAGTCGCAGTCGGCCGCTTCGAGGCTTGGAAGGCATCCAAAGCCCGTCTCGGAGCCGGGCGTGCGCTGGAGTTCGTCCGCGCATGGTACCCAGGGCTAAGCCTGGACCAGCTGTGGACTTGGCGGTTCGAGGCCGACGCGGAGCTGGAGGAGGTGCGGCCGGCGATCGCGCAGCGCGCCTCGATGATCGCCGAGTGCACCGACACCAGCGTCTTCGCGCCGGAGCTCAATGATGATGGCGTCGCCCAGCCGGAGGAGTGGTTCGGGCTGAACCCGGCGGAAGGCGAGGACTCGGCCGAGGAAATCGCCTCCAGCGACGAGGGCGAGGACGACGAGGAGGAAGACGGCGAAGACGCCGAGCCGACTGGTGAGACGGCCGACCGCCCTCAAGCCGACCGTGCCTCCAGCAACGAGCCACGCGGGAGCGCGCCCTCTGCCGGAGGCGATGATCAGGCCGAAGTTGGCCAGCCGGCCGCTCCTCCAGCCGGCACGACCGCCTCCACCGCCCAGCCCGGCTCGTCAGCGGCCCCGCCGGCTTGATCTGCCGTTCCTATTGTTCCTGCTTTTGCTTTTTCGAACAATTTTAAGTTTCCGCAATTCCACCCACTGGGGGTGTATTGAACAATGTTGGATGTCGACCTCTCTGGAGGTCCTTTGTGTAAATATTAATGTATGCATGTGTTGGCTTCCATTCAAGTGCGTTTTTTATCCTTAGGCTTTTTCCTTTGCCGCCTTCCCTCTTTGGGAAGGCAAGTACTCGAGCTTTCTTGGATTTGAAGCAGACTGAATGTAAGCCGGCCGGCCGGATACTCTGGTAGTCGGTCGGCGAGAGGCGGCAAGCCGGCTTTTGTTATATATAAGCCCGTTAGTCCCTAGCCGTTTTTCGTGTGCGCACCCTTTCCAGCTTATGGCTCTTGCCAGCCGGGCAGTCGGTTCTTCGAGCTGCGAATTTGGCAAGAGCCAAGCCTGGGTGTCGGCACATTACTTGTCTGACTGCGGGTAGGGCTCCTAATATAACTCCAGTCGGCTAGTCCCCGGGCCGACTCGTCGAACCCGGTGCCGGACAAAATAAATGAACAGGTGATATCATACGCATGATAACTTTCATTCATAAAATAAAGGATGGCAGTCCCCGAGTCCTCCTCGGGGAGCCTACTGTTTCGTACTTAATACAAAAGTGGACATAATACATACTGCATTTTAACTGTAAAACTTCCGGAGAAGGTTTGCATTCCATGGTCGCTCCGACTCCTTGCCGGAGTCGTCTCTCTTGCGTGCCTTCGGCTTCTGCGCGTCGATGAGGTAGTAGGCATCGTTGCCTAGAGCTCTGCTGACGACGAAGGGGCCCTCCCAGGGGGCTGCGAGCTTGTGCTGGCCGGCTGTTCGCTGGATTAGCCGGAGCACAAGGTCACCCTCCTGGAAGGATCTTGGTCGGACCCTCCGGCTATGGTAGCGGCGCAAACCCTGCTGGTAGATGGCAGACCGGCTGAGGGCTAACAGCTAGCCTTCTTCCAGCAGGTCGACGCCGTCTTCTCTTGCTTCTTTGGCTTCCGCTTCCGTGTACATGGTTACCCGAGGCGCATCGAACTCGATGTCTGTTGGGATGACTACCTCGGCACCATATACAAGGAAGAAAGGAGTGAAGCCGGTTGATCTGTTTGGGGTAGTACACAGACTCCATAGGACAGCCGGCAGCTCATCGAGCCAACAGCCAGTTGAACGCTCCAGAGGTACGACCAGTCGGGGCTTGATGCCGGATAGGATGAGGCCATTTGCTCGCTCCACTTGGCCGTTTGACTGCGGGTGGGCGACTGACGCAAGGTCCAGCCGGATACCTTGTGCAGCGCAGAACCATGCCAAGGCACCTTTGGCAAAATTCGTGCCGTTGTCGGTGATGATGCTGTGCGGTACGCCGTACCGGGTTGTTATATCTGCAATGAAAGTCACCGCAGTCGGCCCATTCAGCTTCTTGATCGGCTTCGCCTCAATCCACTTGGTGAATTTGTCGACGGCGATGAGCAAATGTGTCATGCCGTCGCGCGCCGTCTTGAATGGGCCCACCATATCCAATCCCCAGACGACAAAGGGCCAGGTGATGGGAATTGTCTTGAGTGCCGAAGCCGGCATGTGTTGCTGTGAGCTGAAAAGATGGCAGCCTTTGCAGTGTTTGACTAGCTCTTTGGCGTCGTCCAAAGCAGTCGGCCAGAAGAAACCGTGGCGGAAGGCTTTGGCGACAAGTGATCTTGATGCGGCGTGGTGGCCGCACTCTCCTTGATGTATATCTCTGAGGATTGCAATGCCTTTCTCCTGCTCGACGCATCGCTGTAAGACTCCGGTGGCGCTGCGCTTGACAAGCTCTTTGTTGACGATTGTGTATGCTCCGGCTCGGCGCTGGACTTGTCTCGCTTCGGTTTCGTCAGCCGGCAGATCTTGGTTCACCAGAAAGTTGCGGATGGTTTGGGCCCATGATGGAGCTGCGACTTCCCCTGCCGCCAAAGTAGCTACAGCCACCAGGGTGGGCGGGCTGGGTAATGAAGTGCTGGAGTCGGCCGCCGCTTGCTGTGCTGAAGAAGTCCCCGGGCCGGCTACCACAGTCCCCGGGCCGGCTACCGCAGTCCCCGGGCCGACTACCGCCGTCCCCGAGCCAAGTGCGGTAGTCCCCGAGCCGGGTATTGCAGTCCCCGAGCCGAGTATTGAAGTCCCCGGGCCGTCTGCTTGACTCTTCGAGCCGGACCCGGCCCCATCGGGGTTAGGCGGCACGAAGATGGAATCGGATTCCGGAGACGGCTTGATGGATGGCTTGAGGAGGCGCCGTAGGGCGACGCCGGTTGGTATTGCTTGCCGCGTGGAACCTATTCGGGCTAGGGCATCTGCTGGCTCGTTGTCGGCTCGCGGTACATGGAGGAATTCACATCCATCGAAGTATCCACTGATCTGCTGCACCAGGAAGCGGTAGCTCGCCATGTTTGCGTCCTTGGCATCCCAGTCGCTAGAGGATTGCTGCACCACCAAATCCGAGTCGCCATAGCACAGGATCCGGCGGATGCCGAGTTCCTTGGCAAGCCGGAGCCCGTGTATGAGCGCCTCGTACTCGGCTATGTTGTTGGAGGCGGCGAAGTGGATCTGCAGCGTGTATCTGAGCTTGTCGCCCTTAGGAGAGGTAAGGATGACGCCGGCTCCCAAGCCGGTGCACATCTTTGATCCGTCAAAGTGCATGCGCCAATGGGTGGAGTCGGGAGCTGGTGGTAAGTACTGGGTCTCGGCCCAGTCGACGAGGAAGTCGGCCAGTGCTTGTGACTTGATGGCGGTGCAGGGTTGGTAGAAGATCGTGTAAGGGGCCAGCTCGATGGCCCATTTAGCCACCCGGCCGGATGCATCCCGGCTGCCTATGATCTCGGCCAGCGGGGCAGTGCATACGACCGTGATGGGATGTTCTTGAAAGTACGGCTTCAACTTCTTGGCGGCGAAGTACACGCCGTAGCACATCTTCTGGTAGTGCGGGTAATTCTGTTTCGAGGTGGACAGCACCTCGCTCAGGTAATAAACTGGCCTCTGGACCGGCTGGGCTCGGCCTACTTCGGGGCGCTCGACCACAATGACGGTGCTGACCACCCGGCTAGTGGCGGCAATATAAAGGAGCATGGGCTCTTTCTCAGTCGGTGCCGCCAAGACAGGCGGTGTGGACAGCATTTTCTTCAGCTCGTGGAAAGCTTGGTCGGCCTGGTCATTCCACTCAAAGTGAGTGCTCTTCTTCATGAGGCGGTAGAGAGGGAGAGCTTTCTCTCCAAGCCGGCTGATGAAGCGGTTCAGAGAGGCCAGGCACCCGGTGAACTTCTGAATCTCTCTAAGCTTGGTTGGGACTGCCATCCTCTCGATGGCCTTGATCTTCACAGGGTTGCACTCTATGCCGCGTTTGGAGACCAGAAAGCCAAGGAGCTGGCCGGCTGGCCCTCCGAACACGCATTTCTCAGGGTTGAGCTTGATTCGGAACCGGCGCAGGTTCTCGAATGTCTCCTTCAAGTCTTCCAGCAGAGTGCCACGCTTCTCCGTCTTCACCACGACATCATCCACGTAGACGTGGGCATTCTTGCCGAGCTGCGTGAGGAGGCACTTCTGCATGCAATGCTGAAAAGCGGCGCCGGCATTCCTCAAGCCGAACGTCATAGTCAGGTAGCAGAAGGCTCCAAACGGTGTGATGAAGGCGGTCTTCAGTTGGTCATCCGGGTTCAGCTTTATCTGGTGGTATCCCGAGTAAGCATCCAAAAAGCTCAACAGCTCGCATCTGGCTGTGGAGTCTATCACTTGATCAATTCTGGGCAGAGCGAAGGGATCTTTTGGGCAGGCTTTGTTGAGGCTTGTGTAATCTATACACATGCGCCACTTGTTATTCTTTTTCAGCACGAGAACCGGGTTCGCGAGCCACTCGGGGAAGAAAACTTCCATGATGAAGCCGGCTACGAGAAGCCGGGCTATCTCCTCCCCTACGATCCTTCTCTTCTCCTCTGACAGTCGGCGGAGAGGCTGCTTGACTGGTTTGGCATCCTCCCGCACATGTAATTTGTGCTCGGCGAAATCCTTCGAAACACCCGACATGTCCTTGGGGGACCATGCAAAGATATCCCGATTCTCACGGAGGAAATCGACGAGCTCGCCTTCCTATTTGCTATCCAGGCTCGCCCCAATGACGGCAAACCTCTCGGGGTGCTCGGGGTCAAGCTGTATCTTCTTGGTCTCCTTGGCCGGCTGGAAAGATCCTTGGGCATCATACTCCTTGGAGTCGGCGGGCTGGTTTAGCTGCTTGCTGGCCAGGGCCACGACCCTGTCCAGCGTCTTCTTCTCTGCGGCAATCACGAGGGATTCGGCCAGCCGGCTGCTGGCCGCGGCGCAGTCGGCGGACTTCTTGTAGTCGCCGGCGATGGTGATGACACCCTTGGAGCTTGGTATCTTCATCTTGAGGTAAGCATAGTGGGGGACCGCCATGAACTTGGCCAAGGCGGGTCGGCCAAGCAAGGCGTGGTAAGGGCTCTCCAGGTCCACCACCTCGAACCAGATTGCTTCCTGGCTGAAATGGTCCTTGCCCCCAAAGAGTACATCGATCTTGATCTTGCCAATGGGGGCACAGGACAAACCGGGTACGATGCCGTGGAACAGCGTTCGAGTCGGCGCAAGCTGCTTTGCCTTGACACCCAGCTTCTCCATGGTGTCGCGGTACAGGATGTTGATGCTGCTTCCACCATCGATCAGCACGCGGGAGAAGCGTGCGGCGCGCGTATCCGTTGCAAGGGTGGCCTCCAGGACCAAAGCGTAGGAGCCGGGAGATGGCATCACCTCTGGGTGGTTGGCCCGGCTCCAACTGATGGATTTCTCTGACCAGTGCATGGGGCCGGCTGGGCTGGCAGCGGCCACATTGACTTCTTGTTGCTCTCGGCGCTTGCTGCGCCGGTCTTCCGGCTGGCTCGTGAAGACAACGTAAGATGCTTGCTCATCGGGGAACTCGTCCTGCACGACATCGACCGTGGGCCGAGCGGCCTTGGGCGGCGGAGCCGGCAGGCGGAGTCGGCGTGAGCCCTTCACCCTTGGAGATTCGGGCGAGCCAGTTGCATTTGCGGGTCATGTGGTTGGACGGCTTCGCGCCGCTGTGGAACTTGCACAGGGCATCAAGGGTTTGCTCGTAGGAGAAGGCCGGCTGCCAAGCCGGCCGGCCGCCCTTGGGCTTCTTGGGCGCGGGCCACCCCTCAGGCGGCGCATCTTCGACCGTGGCCACCTGCCGGCTAGCGGGAGGCGGCGCAGGGCCTTTACGTTTCTGATCGTTCTGGTGTTGGCGTCGGCCGCCATCTCCAGCCGGCGCTTGGGGCGCCGGATTGAGCACTTTTCCGGACGCGTCCACCCGGAGCTCGGTCTTCATCGAGGAGTCAGCGGTGGCGTACTTGTCGACGATGTTCAGGAGCTCGTCGAGGGTAGTCGGCTCATCACAGAGAAGCTTGTGCTTGAGGAGGGTGCCCTCTCGGCACCCGGTAGTGAAGTATTCTATGGCTTGCACCTCGTGCACCCCTTCGCAGGAGTTGCGGAGCTCGGCCCAACGCGTGAGGTAGTCGCGAGTAGACACGGTTGGGCCCTGTATGCACAGGGAGAGCTGTTTGGGCTTGGGAGCCCGCTTGTAGGTGCTGGTGAAGTTGAGAACGAAGGCTTCAGTGAAATCCACCCAGCTGTTGATGCTGAGAGGCTTGAGGCTGTTAAGCCAAGTCCGTGCCGTGCCTTGCAGCATGAGGGGCACGTACTTCACGGCAACGCGCCGGTTGCCATTGGCGATGCTGACGGCTGTGGAGTAGTCGGTCAGCCAGTCTTCCGGCTTCACCGAGCCGTTGTACTTGGGCGTGTCTCTTGGGAGCGAGAACCCTTTGGGGAAGGGCTCGTCGTGGATGCGGGGGCCAAAGCAAGGCGGGCCGACATCATCTTCTTCTTCTAGCGCCAAGGATCTGGCCAGGCGGTCGATCCGGTGGCGGGCATCGTTTTCACCGACTCCCTCATGGCGACCAAGCCCGCCGCTGAGATTCGGGTGCGCCACTGGAGGCGCGGTAGGGTATCTCTCTCCGCGAGCTCGAGGCGGAGGCGGGGTGCCCCGCCATTCCATGGCTCAGGGGCGGCCGTCCGCGTCTCGCTCGATGGAGATTTGGGTCCGGCTTCGGCTGGAAGCCGGCTCTTTCTCGTGCCGCGCACGGGTGTTGCTCGTAGTCGGCGATCGGGAAGTCGCGCCGTGGTCGCGGCGCGGGGGAGGGCTCCCCGCGCACGCGTCGGCTTCGTGCCGCCGAGCGGCCGCGTCGATTAGTTGCTGGATGCGTCGCGTCATGTGGGGGAGGTCTTCGGCTTCCAAGCCGTCCAGCTCGTCTACGGCCGCCTGGGCGGCGCGCAGGTTCTCGAGCGGGGTGGCGTAGACCGGGCGATCCACTCCAAGCGTGTCAGCGATGATGGCGCCGCGTTGCCTGACAGCACCAGCCCGGCTTGGGCCAGCCGGAGCCGGCGTGCCGAAGGCGGCGCGGTCAGCTTCGCGCTGGTAGGCCTCGGTGAGGCGTCTTACGGAGGCTAGCCGCCGGCCCTCCGCGAGGAGGGCGAGGCGGCGCGCCTCCAGAACTTCGTCGTTGGCGTCAGCCGGAAGGGGGGCGGACAAGTCGTGGGCCGCCGCGCATGGGGCGTCGCGGGCGCCCTCGTCAGTCGGGCCGTCGTGGCCGATAACCATCACCTCGGTAGTGTCAGAATTGCGATCACTAGCCGGAGGGAGCGGGTCGTTGTAGACCGTGATGTTGGTGGGGAAGGTGTCGTAGGATGCCGTGTCGGAGTCGACAGGCATTGGGTCGGTGGAGCCAACCGACTCCAAATCCGCAGCGGGCTCGCTGGAGATGTGGAGCTGGCCGAGGAGGTTGGCAAGATGATCAGTGCCCGCATCGGAGGCAAGCTCGTCGGAGATGCGGGCCTTGTCGAAGAGGTCGGCGAGGCCGCTCGCCGCGCAGATGTTGGTGACGCCATGCAGCGCATCGCGGCAAGCCCCATCGGGCGAGCCGGGCTGGCTACGCTCACGAGGAAGGAAAAGGGTTCCCGTCCAGAACAGGTCTCCGGACGACGGTGCACCTGGCCCCACGGTGGGCGCCAAATGTCGGGTGGTAGGAGCGACATATGCCAACGGGTGGCTTATCATTGCGGGGGCCAATAAAACATCGCCGGTGCCTGGAAACGGGATGAGGCGAAGACATGCACGCCGGCGAATCTTACCCAGCTTCAGGGCTCTCCGGGGAGATAACACCCCTACTGCTGCTCTGCGGGGTCTCCGCATGGTTACTATATGAACAAGTAGCTACAATGCTCCTTGAGCTATTTTGGGTGGAAGGAGGAAGAAGAAGGGCTCAGCTAGCTTGCTTCCTCTCCTTGTATGGTGTCTAGGTCTAGATTGAGAGCCCAACCCTTTGCATGGGTGCACCGGGGGGTTTATATAGGCCTACCCCCTGGGGGTACAATGGTAATCCAGCTGGGCGCGGGGCCCAGCTGTCTGTGACTATGCTCGCCGGCTTCTGCGTCGGCTTCTGGGGCCCGCCGGCTGCCGGCTCCTTGGTCGACAGGCAGGCCCCATAGGCCAGGGCCTGGTCGGTGGCTGGTTACTATTAGTCCGTGCTGTTGACGCAGGCTTGGTCGGGGTAAGCGTGGCTACAGTAACACCGCCTTGGCGGGCGATTACTGTAGCCCCGCCGCATCTTGTCCCCTTAATGGGCGTCTCCTTCGAGGAAGGTGGCAGGCCGGCTATGGGAAGCCGGCCCTCTATCTTGCCGGCTTGAGAGGAGGTGCGGCCGCCTTCGGCATCTCTCTGCCCAAAGGGGCCCACCGCCTCGGGGGCCACGCTGGCGGCCCGTCGTGGACGGCGTCAGAGCCGCCTGGCTACAGTGGCGCGCCGGGCGGGCCGCGGCTGCCCGCACGGCGCGCTGTACCAGGCGTGCTCCGGGTTTTGGGGATGGCAGGCTCCACTGTAGCCACGCCCCGCTTCATCATTGCAGGGTGGACGCGTACAATGCGGGTACGACTTTGACTGCTTTATGGGAGCCGGCCTTGCTGTAGCCGGCCTTGCTGTAGCCGGCTTCTCGTAGTCGGCCCTCCACAACTTTCTTCATGAGGGTAAAGGGCGAGCCGCCCCCAAGCCGGCCAGGAAGGTAGTCGGCTAGGGGGGAGGCGGCCCAGGTCTTGAATCTTCTTGAGAGTCGGCCAGGCTTGTAATTTTTTCTGATGGGCCAGGGGAAGCCGGCTAGGCTACCCATGGCTATTTACTCTGACAAAACAGTTAACGAGTAGGCATGTCTACGAGCTCAATGCACTCACTACAGAGCATTGCATGAAAAACTAAGCATACACCCATGAAGAAGACATGGCATAGAAGCTATACATGGAAAGAACAACATCATAGCATGCACGGATCAATAGCACCATCCTGGGCAAAATCGCTAAACATGTCAACAATCTGCCAGGATCATTTTATAGCAAAAGTAGAGCTCGATTGACTCAAGCTAGAGTGATCCATAAATGCAAACAAGGACATGGATGGATAGAGCACCACAATGTTAACAAAAAATCCTTACTGATCATCCTCAAAAGAGGCACATATCACTAGGAAATAACATGAACATATGGCATAACAACAAAATCAGGATAAGGACTTAGTGAAATTCTAAGTCCCTGAAATCAGCATTACCGATTACGCTACTTTGTAAGCTTGTACTAGTCACCACAAATATCACAAAAATACATGGCATACACCCCTGTAAAGATGGCATGGCATATAACAAAACACATGTAGAGCTCAGGATCATAGAATGCACGCATTAATCATGGCAAAAATGACAAAAGGCTATTTGCTGAAACAGATCTGACAAATTCCTCACATGGCCCTCTTCCAACAATATTTCGGGCATCAAGAGGAGCTCAAATGAAAATGATGCAATGATATGAAATGATGTACTCGTCGAGGCAAACATTTTGATATGCTACACGCACAAATCGGAGCTACGGATGCAGAGTCATGGCATGCGGAAAAATGCTAAAAAATTAGGGTTACGGGATGAAAAATCAACCGAGTTTGAAAACAGATCTAGATCCGGCCCAATGGACTGTAGCTCTCACGTCGCCCGAGGATGGCCAGTCGGTGTTCTTGCCGGAACAGGCTGCCAGAGTCAAGGAGGAGGGAGGAGAGGTCGCCGGGCCGGAGCTTGCCGGTGTCGGCGAGCGGCGAGGGCGGCGCCGGACGAGGCGGCGGTCCGGGGCGGCGTCGGAGTAGCGAGCCGAGGCGGCGGCGGCTACCCGGAGCCTGCCGGTGACGAGGCAGCGAGGTCAGCAGCGGCCAGCGACGATCTTGGCGGCGGAGACGGCGGAAGGAGGCGGCGGGGCGCGGGCGACGAAGCGGTCGGTGGCGCGCCACCCGGATGGGCCTCGGGGGCCGGCGATGGGCTTCCCAGGCCCGGGCGGCGGCGAATAAGGTGGTGACACGTGGCAGTGGCGGGGTTGGGCGGACGTGTCCGGCCAGCCGGGTTTTCGTCCGACGGTGCGTGGAGAGGGAGGAGACTAGGGTTTCGTCCGGATTTCGAGGAAGGGATCTATATATAGGCGTAGAGGGAGCTAGGGAGCTCCAAATGAGGTGCGGTTTTCGGCCACGCGATCGTGATCTAACGACCGAGATGATGGAGGGGTTTTGGTGGGTTTTGGGCCAAATTGGAAGGGTGTTGGGCTTCAACACACCCGAGGCCTTCTTGGTCCCTCGGTTAACCGTTGGAGTATCAAATGAAGTCTAAATGGCACGAAACTTGACAGACGGTCTACCGGTAGTAAACCAAGGCCGCATGACAAGTCTTGGTCCAATCCGGAAATGTTTAACCCCCACACACGAAAAGATGTAGAAAGGACCACCGGGGGACATAGGAGCGCCGGAATGCAAAACGGACAACGGGGAAAATTCTCGGATGCATGAGACGAACACGTATGCGAATGCAATGCACATGATGAAATGATATGAGATGCATGACAAAGACAACAACACACGGAGACAAAAACCCGACAATGACCAAATGAAATAACTTAGTGCCGGAAACGGCAAGAGTTGGAGTACAGATAAGGTAAATTACATCCGGGGTGTTACAGTAATGATCATTGCCTGGATATCGTCATGATTATTTGAAGTTCTATCAATTGCCCAATAGTAATTTGTTCACCCACCATTTGCTATTTTTCTCGAGAGAAGCCACTAGTGAAACCTACGGCCGCCGGGTCTCTTTCTCATATATTTGCCTTTGCGATCTACGTTTCCTTTGCATTTATTTTTAGATCTATTAATCCAAAAATACAAAAATACTTTGCTGCACTTTATTTTATTTGCGATCTATTTATTCAATCTATTACAACTTCCTCCATCCACGCACCAATTTCTGGCGCCGTTACCCGAAAGGGATTGACAACCCCTTTAACACGTCTGGTTGCAAGTGGTTGTTATTTGTGTGCAGGGGCTGTTTACGCTGTGTTGCTTGGTTCTCCTACTGGTTCGATAACCTTGGTTTCATATATGAGGGAAATACCTACCGCCACTGTGCTGCATCATCCCTTCCTCTTTTGGGAAATACCGATGTAGCTTCAAGCGACAACACAGATCAAGTTACTACCGAACGTCATAGGTCAACCAGAGCATGTTCCGCACCAGAATGGTACGGTAATCCTGTTCTGGAGGTCATGTTACTAGACCACGAACCTACGAACTACGAGGAAGCGATGATGAGCACATATTTCGATAAATGGCTTGAGGCCATGAAATCTGAGATAGGATCCATGTATGAGAACAAAGTGTGGACTTTGGTTGACTTGCCCGATGATCGGCGAGCCATAGAGAATAAATAGATCTTCAAGAAGAAGACTGACGCTGATGGTAATGTTACTATCTAAAAAGCTCGACTTGTCGCGAAAGGTTTTCGACAAGTTCAAGGAGTTGACTACGATGAGAGTTTCTCACCCGTAGCGATGCTTAAGTCTCTCCCAATCATGTTAGCAATTGTCGTATTTTATGATTATGAAATCTGGCAAATGGATGTCAAAATTGCATTCCTTAATGGATTTCTCAAAGAAGAGTTGTATATGATGCAACCAGAAGGTTTTGTCGATCCTAAAGGTGCTAACAAAGTGTGCAAGCTCCAGTGATCCATTTATGGACTAGTGCAAGCATCTCGGAGTTGGAATATACGCTTTAATAATGTGATCAAAGTATATGTTTTTATACAGACTTTTCGGAGAAGCCTGTATTTATAAGAAAGTGAGTGGGAGCTCTGTATTATTTCTAATATTATATGTGGATGACATGTTGTTGATTGGAAATGGTATAGAATTTCTAGATAGCATAAAAGGATATTTGAAAAAGATTTTTTCAATGAAAGACCTCGGTGTAGCTACTTATATATCGGGCATCAAGATCTATAGGGATAGATCAACACGCTTAATAGAACTTTCACAAAACACATACCTTGACAAGATTTTGAGGAAATTCAAAATGGATCAGTCAAAGAAAGGGTTCTTGCCTGTGTTGCAAGGTGCGAAGTTGAGTAAGACTCAAAGCCCTACCAAGGCAGAAGATAGAGAGAGAATGAAAGTCATTCCCTATGCCTCAGCCATAGGTTCTATAAAGTATGCCATGCTGTGTGCTAGACATATTGTGTACATTACCATGAGTTTGGCAAGGGGGTACAATACTGATCCAAGAGTAGATCATTGGACAACGGTCAAAATTATCCTTAGTTACCTAAGAGGACTAAGGAAATGTTTCTCGTTTATGGAGGTGACAAAAAGTCTGTCGTAAAGGATTATGTTGATGCAAGCTTTGACACTAATCTAGATGACTCAGTGTCTCAATATGGATACATATTGAAAGTGGGAGCAATTAGCTAGAGTAGCTCCGTGCAGAGTATTGTAGACATAGAAATTTGCAAAATACATACGGTTCTTAATGTGGCAGCCCCGTTGACTAAACTTCTCTCACAAGCAAAACATGATCACACCTTAGTACTCTTTGGGTATTAATCACATAGCGCTATGAACTAGATTATCGACTCTAGTAAACCTTTGGGTGTTTGACTAAGCCTGTCAAATTTGTTCTTGTGTTTATTTTGCAGAATCAGTTTAACATGGATAAATCCAAATTAAACTGGGGGCTAATGTCGGGGATATACCCCGTGGTATGACCCGGCCAGACTTGGCGACTCACTGGTGACCCGCCCTGACTTGGCGACTCACTGGTGACCCACCCTGACTTGGCGACCCACTAAGTGACCCGTCCGGATCTCTCCACTCACTGAAGACCCAGCCGATCTTGGCGGCTCATTAGTAACCCAGCGGGCGGGTCAGACAGACGACAAGGCCCAAGGCCCAGTATGTCGGCTCGTGTTATGGTGGGCCGATTTAAGAGGAAAGCATAAGGAATATTCCCTTACAAAGGAAGCTAGACTAGGACTCCACTTGTAATAGAGTAATCCTAATCCTAATATGACTAGTCATGTAAGACGCCCCTTCAACATATATAAGGAGGGGCAGGGCTCCCCAAGAGGGACAGGTTCCACAAGTTTCATAAGTCTGGATAGACGGACAAGTCAATAGCTTTCGAGATAGAGCACCCCTGTAATCGTGATGATCATCAATATCAATGAAGCAGGATGTAGGCTTTTACCTCCACCGTGAGGGGGCGAATTTGGGTAAAACCTTGCATCTCTCGATTCTATCAACCCCGTTCAAGCTACAACATAGATGCGTTGGCCTGACGACAAAGTCCTCACACTAGGGCATCTGCCGTGACAATTCCACGACAGTTGGCGCCCACCGTGGGGCCTGTGCACGGTGGTGTTGAGTTCTTGGAGGGATTTCTTTAGGGATCAAGAAGTTCGCGATGTGCTAGATGGAAAAGAGTCGGCGCAGAAGATAACATCATCGATGAACAGTTAAAGCGACATGTACAAGAAAATTAGGGTTGAGTTTATGCGCCAGCGCACGTGATCAGATGATCCATCGAGGCCGGGTAAATTTCCGTGGCTGCTACAGGTCAAAGGTTCGCATCCGAAATTAGTCGAGACGAAGTACAAGTCGCCGAGATCAACAAAGTATTTTTGTTACAGCCAAAACATCAAAACATAAGTTGTTTATTACGATGGATCAGGTCCCGAAGTCATGTCAGGGTCATGTTGCTACTACATTCATTAAACCAACAATATTACAAAAAGTGTTATACCTCAACATACATGGACATGGATGGTCAAACCAAGAACGACCAAGACAAGGACGTGGAGGGAAGTTGGATTTGGCCTCCACCGCCTCGTTTCCGCCGGCGCGCCTCCGCTGTGGTTTGCCGCGACCAGCGCGACTCTGTTTGGCTGCCTCCATCAAGCCGCCCTCGCCGGCAAAATCTGCCTTGCCTCCCAGTTTGCCTCGCTACCAATGCGCACCTCCGCCGTATTGCCTTGCTGCCCTCGCGGCCTGCCTGAGTTTGCCGGCCATGTTTCCGCCGTGGCCGCTCTAAGCCGCCGGCCATGCTGAGACGTCGTCCTAAGCCACCGCCAAGAGACCCCTGAACCAACTCCAAGTCGGCCTTGCCTCGACTCATCCCGAGTCACCCGCGCCTTCAATTTGAGTCGCCCATGGACTCTGCTTCCGCCTCGGCCTCATCGCCACGTCCGCTTGAGCCGCTCCAGCCGTGAGCCGCCCGGCCTCGCATCTCCGACTCTATGCGAAGGACTCCGCCATCATGGCTGCGTTGAACCGCCGCCTCTACTACGGCCCGAAGCTTCTCCACTACCCCAGCGCTAAGCCGCCTCCACTCCACTGCCTTCACCGCTCCGGATGTTTCTTCTATGGCCCGCGTGTGTTCGTCACCCCTTGCCGCTACGCCTCTAAGCCGCCGCGCCACCACGGTTTTTGAGCCGCCCAGGGTCAACCCACTTCGGCCATGGCCGCGGCCCGCTTCACTCTACCTCGGGCTGGCCTTGCCGAGCCACCGTTCCGAGTCACCGGCTTGCTTGCCCGCCGGTCACGCTTGAGCTGCTACTCCTCTGTCGGACCCGGCCTTAAGCCACCAGCCTCCGTCCCTGAGACACCCTTACCTCGTTGGACCGCCGTTGCCATGCATCGCTGCCGCGCTAAGTCACCGCTCCTACCTCGAGTCGCCACTGATGCGGTCTACCGCAAGTCGCCGCCCTCACCTCACCTCGACCTGTTTGTTTCTGTCGAGAGCCGCTAGCTTGCAAGTTGCCTTTGCTGGAGAAACAAGTGTGAAATACAGGAAAGAAGTAGTGAATGAGCTCTACAATAGTTTGGATCTTGGAAAAATTGGATGTCAAGTAAAAGCCTGGGTCCGGAGGAATTGATTTCTGATTGTGATACTGAGAAAAATGCAGCACTTGTTCGGCCGTAGTCGAATTGACCTGCCAGAAAAAAGACACATGCAAGGTTTCTGCTTTCCAAGGCTACAATGTTGGAGGAATTCTCAGTTACGTCAGCAGCTTAGTTTGATCCACATGAGGATAATAAAATAGCAAGGGAGCTAAGATCCTGGTTATGTATAGGCCGCACCAAACTAACTTGGAGGGTCCTTTTTGAGCCTCCCAGTATGGTTCTGCTGCGATCGCGTTTTCAATCCATTGCCTTCACGAGCCATTGCTGTTGCTACTACGATCTCACGATATCCTGTGCGGCTGTGTTCTGAGCTGTTGTTCTTTTACTGCGAGACGCCTTTGTGGTTACGGCCCGCTACCTCCGCTGCAACCTCAAGAGAGTGGTTGAAGCACTGTTAAAATTATTAGAGATTATTCATGGATGCTTTATATGTGGATCATCCGTCGTCCGGACAAATCAGATGATATCCATCTAAGTTTGTTTTATTCACACATATTGTTTCTATAAAAAAACACAGTTTATCTTTGCCTTGGTCTGCAATATTGTTTATGCAGGAAAATTATTCACTGCAAGAATGGTCGTTATGTCACGGATATAAGGCTAGCGCCAATAATATCAACCGCCAGCATCCAATTATACCATATTGTTCAACAAATGTGTGTGCAAGCCGCCACCTCTGTGGCTCAGTTTATAACAACAAACACCGCGCCGGTTCTCCTATCTGTGCCGGTTTACAACATTACAAATAACTCACCTGTCCCCCCTCGCGGCGGACTCTCCCGTCCGCACCGGCTTACAACACCGCGGCCGACTTGTCTGTCTGTGTCGCCTCTGATGCTACGGTCGTCTTTACTGTTTGTCTCTCGCGGCCCGGTCTACATCAACACACCGGGCCGCACCTGTCTGCATGAGCGGTTTATTGAGTATAAAACCAGTCACTTCTCGGGTAGCCCAGTTTTCTTCCAACAACTCTGGACCAAATTATCATGTATTATCAGCCGCCGTCTGCACCAGATGGCTTGATGAACAGACGTACAAATCGCCATCACTACAGTTTGATTAAGCTTCAACAGCTAGTTGGGATGAACCATTGGCCGGATTACTGACACAAATCATACAGAGTCATTTATAACCCGCCTCGACCTCAAGTTTCCGTGGGTTCATATTGCGTTATCAACGCCAAGGATGTACAATGAGTGTTGCGAAGATCATTAACTCACCACCTTCCTTCCAACTTCAACATATTATAGCATTCCGCTGTTCAGCTATATGCCGGTTTATATCACAACCAAGTATGAAGAATCTCAAACCAACTCCTCAAGTCGTCTTGAGACTCGGGGGCTATGATGACAGGACTCAACAAATGTTGCCAGTTTCAGCTAAATTCAAGAAGCCCGGGTCATTGGAGGAAAAGATAACCCAGTCCCGGAGGCTGCTGCCATATTGATGAAAATTTAAAGGCCGACAGAAAATTTCCAGCTCTAAATGAAAATTCTGGTTAAAATTTGGCTCAAGGGTGTCTCCCACAAAGCTCTGAAGCTCTTGATATCTGCTACCACTTGAGCACTACATTGGTTTTCCCTTGAAGAGGAAAGGGTGGTGCAGGAAAGCAGCGTAAGTATTTCTCTCAGTTTTTGAGAACCAATGTATCAATCCAGTAGGAGACCACGCGCGAGTCACCTCGTGCCTACACAAACAAATAAGAACCGCGCAACCAACGCGATAAAGGGGTTGTCAATCCCTTCACGGCCACTTACAAGAGTGAGATCTGATAGAGATAATGATAATAAGATAAATATCTTTGGTATTTTTATGATATAGATTGAAAGTAAAGATTGCAAAATAAAATAGATTAGAAACTTGTATGATGGAAAATAGACCCGGGGCCATAGGTTTCACTAGTGGCTTCTCTCAAGATAACATAAGTATTACGGTGGGTGAACAAATTACTGTCGAGCAATTGATAGAAAAGCGAATAATTATGAGAATATCTAGGTATGATCATGTATATAGGCATCACGTCCGTGACAAGTAGACCGACTCTGCCTGCATCTACTACTATTACTCCACACATCGACCGCTATCCAGCATGCATAATTATGTTCATAAGAACAGAGTAACGCCTTAAGCAAGATGATATGATGTAGAGGGACAAACTCATGCAATAGTAAACCCCATCTTTTTATCCTCGATGGCAACAATACAATACGTGTCGTTTCCCTTTCTATCACTGGGATCGAGCACCGCAAGATTGAACCCAAAGCTAAGCACTTCTCCCATTGCAAGAAATATCAATCTAGTAGGCCAAACCAAACTGATAATTCGAAGATACTTGCAAAGATAAACCAATCATACATAAAAGAATTCAGAGAAGATTCAAATATTGTTCATAGATAAACTTGATCATAAACCCACAATTCATCGGATCTCGACAAACACACCGCAAAAAGAATTACATCAAATAGATCTCCAAGAAGATCGAGGAGAACATTGTATTGAGATCCAAAGAGAGAGAAGAAGCCATCTAGCTACTAGCTATGGACCCGAAGGTATGAGGTAAACTACTCACACATCATCGGAGGGGCCATGGAGTTGATGTAGAGGCCCTCCGTGATCGAGGCCCCCTCCAGCGGAGCTCCGGAAAAGGCCCCAAGATGGGATCTCTTGGGTACAGAAGGTTGCGGCGGTGGAAATAGGGTTTCGTGGTGCTCCTAGATGTTTGCGGGGTATATGAATATATATAGGAGGAAGAAGTAGGTCGGTGGAGCAATGAGGGGCCCATGAGGGTGGAGGGCGCGCCCAGGGGGTAGGCGCGCCCCCTGCCTCGTGGCCTCCTTGTTGATTGCTTGACGTCTACTCCAAGTCCTCTGGATCACGTTTGTTCCAAAATTCATGCTCCCGAAGGTTTCATTCCGTTTGGACTCCATTTGATATTCCTTTTCTATGAAATACTGAAATAGGCAAAAAAACAGCAATTTGGGTTGGGCCTCCGGTTAATAGGTTAGTCCCAAAAATAATATAAAAGAGTAAAATAAAGCCCATTATCATCCAAAACAGATAATATAGTAGCACGGAACAATCAAAAATTATAGATACGTTGGACACGTATCAAGCATCCCCAAGCTTAATTCCTGCTCGTCCTCGAGTAGGTAAATGATAAAAACAGAATTTTTGATGTGGAATTCTTCCTAACATATTTCTCAATGCAATTTTCTTTATTGTGGGATGAATGTTTAGATCCGAAAGATTCAAGATAAAAGTTTAATATTGACATAAAAATAATAATACTTCATGCATACTAACTAAGCAATCATGTCTTCTCAAAATAATATGGCCAAATAAAGTTCATCCCTACAAAATCATATAGTTTGGTCATGCTGCATTTTCGTCACACAAGAATGCTCTCATCGTGCACAACCCCGATGATAAGCCAAGCAATTGTTTCATACTTTAGTAATCTCAAACTTTTTTCAACTTTCATGCAATACATGAGCGTGAGCCATGGATATAGCACTATGGGTGGAATAGAATATAATGGAGGGGGTTATGTGGAGAAGACAAAAAAGGAGAAAGTCTCACATCGACGCGGCTAATCAATGGGCTAGGGAGATGCCCATCAATTGATGTCAATGCAAGGAGTAGGGATTGCCATGCAATGGATGCACTAGAGCTATAAATGTATGAAATCTCAACAAAAGAAACTAAGTGGGTGTGCATCCAACTTGCTTGCTCATGAAGACCTAGGGCACTTGAGGAGGCCCATTGTTGGAATATACAAGCCAAGTTCTATAATGAAAATTCCCACTAGTATATGAAAATGACAAAACAAGAGACTCTCTATCATAAAGATCATGATGCTACTTTGAAGCATAAGTGTGGAAAAAAGGATAGTAGCATTGCCCCCTTTTTTGGGGGCCTTCTTTTTTGGCCTTTCTTTTTTATATTTTTTTTATTTTTTTATGGGACAATGCTCTATTACTGATGACCATCCCACTTCTATTTATTTACAACTCAATGATTACAACTCGATACTAGAACAAGATATGACTCTATATGAATGCCTCCGGCGGTGTATCGGGATTGCGATGAATCAATAGTGACATGCATGAAAAAAAATTATGAACGGTGGCTTTGCCACAAATACGATGTCAACTACATGATCATCCAAAGCAATATGACAATGATGATACATGTCATAATAAATGGAACGGTGGAAAGTTGCATGGCAATATATCTCGGAATGGCTATGGAAATGCCATAATAGGTAGGTATGGTGGCTGTTTTGATTAAGATATAAGGAGGTTTATGTGTGATAGAGCATATCGTATCACGGGGTTTGGAAGCACCGGCAAAGTTTGCACCAACTCTCAAGGTGAGAAAGGGCAATGCACGGTACCAAAGAGGCTAGCAATGATGGAAGGGTGAGAGTGTGTATAATCCATGAACTCAACATTAGTCATAAAGAACTCACATACTTATTGCAAAAATCTACAAGTCATCAAAGACCAAGTATTACGCGCATGCTCCTAGGGGGATAGATTGGTAGGAAAAGACCATCGCTCGTCCCCGACCGCCACTCATAAGAAAGACAATCAAATAACACCTCATGTTTCAAATTTGTTACACAATGTTTACCATACGTGCATGCTACGAGACTTGCAAACTTCAACACAAGTATTCCTCAAATTCACAACTGCTCAACTAGCACAACTTTTATATCACTATCTCCATATCTCAAAACAATCATCAAGTATCGAACTTCTCTTAGTATTCAATGCACTTATATGAAAGTTTTTATTATGCCTAAAAGAAAATTGCCATGTTGTTCTAAAGGACTCTCAAAATAATGTAAGTGAAGCATGAGAGATCAATTATTTCTATAAAATAAAACCACCACCGTGCTCTAAAAGATATAAGTGAAGTACTCGAGCAAAAACTATATAGCCCAAAAGATATAAGTGAAGCACATAGAGTATTCCAATAAATTCCAATCCATGTGTGTGTATCTCAAAAGGTGTGTACAGCAAGGATGATTGTGGTAAACTAAAAATCAAAGACTCAAATCATACAAGATGCTCCAAGCAAAACACATATCATGTGGCAAATAAAAATATAGCTCCAAGTAAAGTTACCGATGAACGAAGACAAAAGAGGGGATGCCTTACGGGGCATCCCCAAGCTTAGGCTTTTTGGTGTCCTTGTATTTTACCTTGGGGTGCCTTGGGCATCCCCAAGCTTAGGTCTTGCCACTCCTTGTTCCATAATCCATCAAATCCTTACCCAAAACTTGAAAACCTCACAACACAAAACTTAAAACAAAATCTCCGTGAGCTCCGTTAGTAAAAGAAAACAAACCACCACTTCAAGGTATTGTAATGAACTCATTTTTTATTTATATTGGTGTTAAACCTACTGTATTCCAACTTTTCCGTGGTTCATAAACTCTACTACTAGCCATAGATTCATCAAAATAAGCAAACAACACACAGAAAACAGAATCAGTCAAAAACAGAACAGTCTGTAGTAATCTGTAACTAACGCAAACTTCTGGAACCCCAAAAATTATAAAATAAATTGCTGGACGTGAGGAATTTATCTATTAATTTTCTGCAAAAATAATTAACTAAATATCACTCTCCAATAAAAAAATGGCAGCAATTCTCGCGAGTGCTAAAGTTTCTGTTTTTTTACAGCAAGATCAAAAAGACTTTCCCCAAGTCTTCCCAACAGTTCTACTTGGCACCAACACTAATTAAACACAAAAACACAACCAAAACAAAGGATAGATAAATTATTTATTACTAAACAGGAACAAAAAGCAAGGAACAAAAATAAAATTGGGTTGGCTCCCAACAAGCGCTATCGTTTAACGCCCTTAGCTAGGCATAAAAGCATGGATAGATCTAGGTATTGCCATCTTTGGTAGGAAATTCTTCAATAAGACACCTATAAATTTTAGGAGTTTCTTTCTTTTATTAATTATCAAATCCTAGGCACGAAATCAAGAAAATCATTTGTAGCAAAAGGTTCCTTAAGGATAGTGAGAAAATTGGGGTGAACACTTATGGATTTGAGGTCCGCATTTTCCTTACTAGAAGTTTCACCCTCATTTTTAGGAACATACATAAATTTGGCAATCTTAGCATTAGGAGGAGTGTTTTTCACGGAAGAAAAGGCGGACCCAAGGTCGGTAATAATATCCTCAATTTTATCAATTCTAGTGGAATCTTGATCTATCTTTTCATTAACCATAGGTCCCTTTTCTTTAAAACTTTTAAGAGCAACTCCTACCTTAAATCCGTATTGGGTAATTTGGTTATGGATCTTTCTATCCAAATTTTCAATTAACTCTACAATGGAAACTTTATTTTCAATAATTTCAAGCCGTTGCATCACATGTTCCAAAGTTAAAATAGTTCCATTAACCAAAAGAGGTGGTGGGCGAAACAAATCTATCATAGTATTATAAGAATCAAAAGTATGGCTACCCAAGAAATTTCCTCCGGTAATGGTATCAAGAATACATCTATTCCAAGGAGTGATGCCTACATAAAAATTGCGAAGAAGAACGGAAGTAGATTGCTTCCTAGTAGATCTATTTTGCGCATTGCAAATTCTGTACCAGGCATCTTTTAGATTTTCTCCCTCCCTTTGTTTAAAATTAAGAACTTCATTCTCGGGAGACAAAGGAGCGGATAAAGGACTAGCATAACGACGAAGCAAGTAGAAAAGAGGCGAACAGAAAGAGAGGGCGAAAGGAAAAGAGGGCGAATAAAACGGCAAGGGTGAAGTGGGGGAGAGGAAAACGAGAGGCAAATGGCAAATAATGTCATGTGAAGGATAAGAGTTGTGATGGGTACTTGGTATGTCTTGACTTGGCGTACATCTTCTCGGCAACGGCGCCTGAAATCCCTCTTGCTACCTCTTGAGTATTGCGTTGGTTTTCCCTTGAAGAGGAAAGGGTGGTGCAGTTAAGAAGCATAAGTATTTCCCTCAGTTTTTGAGAACCAAGGTATCAATCCAGTAGGAGACCACGCGCGAGTCACCTCGTACATACACAAACAAATAAGAACCTCACAACCAACGCGATAAAGGGGTTGTCAAGCCCTTCACGGCCACTTGCAAGAGTGAGATCTTATAGAGATAATAATACTAAGATAAATATTTTTGGTATTTTTATGATATAGATTGAAAGTAAATATTGCAAAATAAAATAGATTAGAAACTTCTATGATGGAAAATAGACCCGGGGGCCATAGGTTTCACTAGTGGCTTCTCTCAAGATAGCATAAGTATTACGGTGGGTGAACAAATTACTGTCGAGCAATTGATAGAAAAGCGAATAATTATGAGAATATCTAGGTATGATCATGTATATAGGCATCACGTCCGTGACAAGTAGACCGACTCCTGCCTGCATCTACTACTATTACTCCACACATCGATCTCTATCCAGCATGCACCTAGAGTATTAAGTTCATAAGAACAGAGTAACACCTTAAGCAAGATGACATGATGTAGAGGGATAAACTCATGCAATATGATGTAAACCCCATCTTTTTATCCTCGATGGTAACAATACAATACGTGTTGTTTCCCTTTCTGTCACTGGGATCAAGCACCGCAAGATTGAACCCAAAGCTAAGCACTTCTCCCATTGGAAGAAATATCAATCTAGTAGGCCAAACCAAACTGATAATTCGAAGAGACTTGCAAAGATAAACCAATCATACATAAAAGAATTCAGAGAAGATTCAAATATTGTTCATAGATAAACTTGATCATAAACCCACAATTCATCGGATCTCGACAAACACACCGCAAAAAGAAGATTACTTCGAATAGATCTCCAAGAGAATCGAGGAGAACTTTCTATTGAGATCCAAAGAGAGAGAGAGAAGAAGCCATCTAGCTACTAGCTATGGACCCGAAGGTCTGAGGTAAACTACTCACACATCATCGGAGGGGCCATGGAGTTGATGTAGAGGCCCTCTGTGATCGATGCCCCCTCCGGTGGAGCTCCGGAAAAGGCCCCAAGATGGGATCTCTTGGGTACAAAAGGTTGCGGTGGTGGAAATAGGGTTTCGTGATGCTCCTGGATGTTTGCGGGGTATATGAATATATATATATAGGAGGAAGAAGTAGGTCGGTGGAGCAACGAGGGGCCCACGAGGGTGGAGGGTGCGGCCAGGGGGTAGGCGCGCCCCCTGCCTCGTGGCCTCCTCGTTGATTGCTTGACGTCCACTCCAAGTCCTCTGGATCACATTTGTTCGAAAAATCACGCTCCCGAAGGTTTCATTCCGTTTGGACTCCGTTTGATATTCCTTTTCCGCGAAACACTAAAATAGGCAAAAAACAACAATTTGGGTAGGGCCTCCGGTTAATAGGTTAGTCCCAAAAATAATATAAAAGTGTAAAATAAAGCCCATTATCATCCAAAACAGATAATATAATAGCATGGAACAATCAAAAATTATAGATACATTGGAGATGCATCAATATCCGGTTTAAAATTCCAGCTCAAGAAGAATATTATCCCTCGCAAAGTTCGAGTTCTCAAATTTTTATTATTAAAGGGACCAAAGAGAGTCTGTTGCAAAAGCACAACTCAAACATAGGCGCCCATTGAGCATAGCTCAAAAATATTGCTTGGGGGCTCTTTTGTTCTAAAGAATAAAGAGTTTTTATAACCCTTGTAATAGGCTTAAAAGCCAGGCTTGGAAGCCAGGTGTATTCACCTAAAACCTCGGGTTATCTTGCCTTTTTTGGTAAGCCACTCCACCCAAGTAATCCTGGAAAAACCCGCCGAATGTTTGACAAGTCAATCTTATGCAAACCCTGAACTTCTCAAAGTTAAAACGACGATTTGTTAATGTGAGGTCCATCTTATAAGGTTGGTAAAACGGTTTAACTCAGTTGCCTGGCAGCCCATGAAAAGCCTCGCTTCTCGTTTGTTTTTTATTCAACAGATTCTTTCTTTTGTGGTTTATTTGATAAGGCTTATAAAGTTTTATGATTATAATTCTCCGGTGTTTATTAACCTGGCCTGGTTTTGGACTATAAGTCGCCAGTGTATGATGAGAAATTATCCGGTGTTTATTAACCCGGCCTGGCTCTGGATTATAAGTCGCCAGTGTATGATGAGAAATTATCCAGTGTTTATTAACCCGGCCTGGCTTTGGACTATAAGTCGCCAATATAAGATGATCTTATATATTTGGAAGAGTTGTGCTCTAAGTTTTGGGATATTGCCCCTTGCTGCATACGACGTTGTAAGCCGATGGTATATGTCAATTGAACAGGGCATTATGCGCTCAATATTTTGGGTTGTAACCCTTACTACACAAGTATGATATTTTGTTCTAATTATATACGGTTGTGATTAAACCGGCCCTGGCTTTTGACGTTAAGTTGCCAGGGCATATGTTGTTTAAAACTCTGTGCAGGATTTGTAGAGCTATGAATTACACAAATGATTAAGTTCAAGCCCATCATCAAAAGGGTTATCAATTATTGATTTTCACAAAGGCTATAAGCCGCTGGGTTACAAACATCCCGGATTACAATGGATGCGCATTAAGTCGCTATCGGCCAAGAGCCACTAAGTATTTAAACTCCAGATTTACTTTTCAACCGATAAGGTATTCAAATATTTAATAAAACTTGGCTGGTTTGTCATGACGATATTGAATGATTGAGGTTTTCATACCGAATTATATTATTCAAATCTTGAATAGCCAACATGGCTGGATTTTTATTATGGTCATCAATAACCAGTATTATGGTGGAGGTTTTCAAAACTCACTTCGGCGCAATGGCTATTATTTTATCAATGGATATGATTTATTCTACAATGGAAGGAATAGTCCCGAGTTGCTGCAGGCTTATGACCCGGCACTTGGGGGCTACATTATTCAAGTTGAGATTACATCAAATATGGAAGTCTCATGTCGCTGCAAGCATGCACCATGACAATTGGGGGCTAATGCAATGTCATTTTTACTGGCCTTATTAAAGACCCAACTCATCACATCATAATGAGCCGGCCCTTGGGGGCTACCAATTGCTCATGTCAACAATTCAAGGTACACAAGTCTTAAATCCATTATATTGAAAGGTCCACTACTCAGTTGGAAGAGAACAAAGCTCTTAACCTTATGGACGTGGGTTCGAGCCCCATGGAGAGGATTACAGCATATGATATTCTTTTCAAGGATATATATATAAAGTCCCAGCTCAATATTATCTTACCGAGCTGGCCCTTGGGGGCTACACATTGCTGTTCAAATCTACATGATCGTATTTATAAAGTCCCTGCTCATTATTGCATAATGACTCGGCCCTTGGGGGCTACACTGGTTGAAGTTTCTATGAGCATAAAGGCAATTATAAGTCCCAGGCTGCTGCAAGCATGACAACCCGGCACTTGGGGGCTACATATGTGGAATATTCAGTTTTGACTAGTGACTGAGATGAACAATTTGGTTTTCTTCAAAGGTTGCAACATTTATATTGGAGCAAGTCTAAAGCTATCACTATGTTCTCCTCTTAAGACTTGGGGGCTACAGGTATTATGCATATAAAGGAGGAACGTCTTGAAATTATCAGTTTTGAGCAAATCAGGAAGATCAATTACATGACCCGGTGTCAACAACAATTATGACCCAGCATCGTCTGTTTTATAACCCGGCAATTTTGGTAATGATAAACCGACAAGTTTTACATCTTCAAAGCCGGCTAAAAATCAGATGAGTATTTACAATCTTTATGAATTATTCTTCAGAATTTTTCTCTGTGAGAAACCAACGTCAGCAAATTGATTATGAAGCTAGTCTATTGACCTGGACTTTCCAGAAGGAGGAAATAACAAGGACTTAAGGGTGATCAGGTACCGGTTTACAAGAATTTTTAACCTGGAGCACAACCTGTCAAATTTGTTCTTGTGTTTATTTTGCAGAATCAGTTTAACATGGATAAATCCAAATTAAACGGGGGGCTAATGTCGGGGATATACCCCGTGGCATGACCCGGCCAGACTTGGCGACTCACTGGTGACCCGCCCTGACTTGGCGACTCACTGGTGACCCGCCCTGACTTTACGACTCACTAAGTGACCCGTCCGAATCTCTCCACTCATTGAAGACCCGGCCGATCTTGGCAGCTCATCAGTAACCCGATGGGCGGGTCAGACAGACGACAAGGCCAAGGCCCAGTATGCCGGCTCGTGTTATGGTGGGCCGGTTTAAGAGGAAATCATAAGGAATATTCCCTTACAAAGAAAGCAAGACTAGGACTCCACTTGTAATAGAGTAATCATAATCCTAATAGGACTAGTCATGTAAGCCGCCCCTTCAACATATATAAGGAGGGGCAGGGCTCCCCAAGAGGGACAAGTTCCACAAGTTTCATAAGTCCAGATAGACGGACAAGTCAATAGCTTTCGAGATAGAGCGCCCCTGTAATCATGATGATCGTCAATATCAATGAAGAAGGATGTAGGCTTTTACCTCCACCGTGAGGGGGCGAACCTGGGTAAAACCTCGCGTCTCTCAATTCTACGAACCCCGTTCAAGCTACCACATAGATGCATTGGCCTCACGACTAAGTCCTCACACTAGGACATCTGCTGTGATAATTCCATGATAGTTGGCGCCCACCGTGGGGCCTGCGCACGATGGTGTTGAGTTCTTGGAGGGATTTCTTTAGGGATCAAGAAGTTCACGATGTGCCAGATGGAAAAGAGACGGCGCAGAATATAACATCATCGACGAACAGTCAAAGTGACATGTACAAGAAAATTAGGGTTGAGTTTATGCGCCAGCGCACGCGATCAGATGATCCGTCGAGGCCGGGTAAATTTCCGTGGCTGCTGCAGGTCAAAGTTTCGCATCCGAAATCAGTCGATACGAAGTACAAGTCGCCGAGATCAACAGAGTATTTTTGTTGCAGCCAAAACATCAAAACATAAGTTGTTTATTATGATGGATCAGGTCCTAAAGTCATGTCAGGGTCATGCTACTACTACATTCATTAAACCAGCAATAGTACAAAAGTGTTATACATCAACATACATGGACGTGGATGGTCAAACCAAGAACGGCCAAGACAAGGACGTGGAGGGAAGTTGGATTTGGCCTCCACCGTCTCGTTTCCGACGGCGCGCCTCCGCTGTGGTTTGCCACGACCGGCGCGGCTCTGTGTTGGCTGCCTCCATCAAGCCGCCTTTGCCACCAAAATCTGCCTTGCCTCCCAGTTTGCCTCGCTACCACAGCGCACATCCGTCGGATTGCCTTGCTGCCCTCGCGGCCTGCCTGAGTTTGCCAGCCATGTTTCTGCCGTGGCCACTCTGAGCCGCCGTCCATGCCGAGACTTCGTCCTGAGCCACCGCCAAAACACCCTGAACCAACTCCAAGTCGGCCTCGCCTCGACTCATCCCGAGTCGCCCACGCCTTCAATTCGAGTCGCCCATGGACTCTGCTTCTGCCTCGGCCTCATCGCCATGTCCGCTTGAGCCGCTCCGGCCGTGAGCCGCCCGGCCTCGCATCTCCGACTCTATGCGAAGGACTCCGCCATCACGACCGCGTTGAACCGCCGCCTCTACTACGGCCCTAAGCTTCTCCACTACCCCAGCGCTAAGCCGCCTCCACTCCACTACCTTCGCCGCTCCAGACGTTTCTGCTATGGCCCGCGTGTCTCCATCACCCTTTGCCGCTACGCCTCTAAGCCGCCGCGCCGCCACGGTTTTTGAGCCGCGCCGGGTCAACCCACTCCATCGTGGCCGCGACCCGCTTCACTCTACCTCGGGCTGGCCTTGCCGAGTCGCCGTTTCAAGTCGCCGGCTTGCTTGTCCACCGGTCACGCTTGACTCGCTACTAGGACTCCACTTGTAATAGAGTAATCCTAATCCTAATAGGACTAGTCATGTAAGCTGTCCCTTCAACATATATAAGGAGGGACATGGCTCCCCAAGAGGGACATGTTCCACAAGTTTCATAAGTCTAGATAGACGGACAAGTCAATAGCTCTCGAGGTAGAGCACCCCTGTAATCGTGATGATCATCAATATCAATGAAGCAGGATGTAGGCTTTTACCTCCACTGTGAGGGGCCGAACCTGGGTAAAACCTCGCATCTCTTGATTCTACCAACCCCGTTCAAGCTACCACATAGATGCGTTGGCCTCACGACTGAGTCCTCACACTAGGACATCTGTCGTGACAATTCCACGACAGTGTTGGTTACATGGCGATGTGAACTATGGGTGTAATCACATGAAGATGTGAATTATTAGTGGTAAATCACATGGTCATGTGAACTAGATTATTCACGCTAGTGCAAGTGGGAGACTGAAGGAAATATGCCCTGGAGGCAATAATAAAGTTGTTATTTATATTTATTTATATCATGATAAATGTTTATTATTCGTGCTAAAATTGTATAACCGGAAACTTGATACATGTGTGGATACATAGTCAAAACACTGTGTCCCTAGTAAGCATCTACTAGACTAGCTCGTTAATCAAAGATGGTTAAGTTTCCTAACCATAGTCATGTGTTGTTATTTGATAAACAGGATCACATCATTAGGAGAATGATGTGATGGACAAGACCCATCCATTAGCTTAGCATGTTGATCGTTCAGTTTTATTCCTATAGCTTTCTTCATGTCATATACATATTCCTTCCACTATGAGATTATGCAACAACCGGATACCGGAGGAATACCTTTGTGTGCTATTAAACGTCACAACATAACTGGGTGACTATAAAGATGATCTACATGTATCTTTGAAGGTGTTTGTCGGGTTGGCATAGATCGAGATTGGGATTTGTCACTCAGAGTATCGGAGAGGTATCTCTAGGCCACCTCGGTAATGCACATCATAATAAGCCTTGCAAGCAATGTGATTAATGAGTTAGTTGCGGGATGATGTATTACCGAATGAGTAAAGAGACTTGCCGGTAACGAGATTGAACTAGGTATAAAGATACCGAAGATCGAATCTCGGGCAAGTAACATACCGATGACAAAGGGAATAACTGAAGGAAATATGCCCTAGAGGCAATAATAAAGTTGTTATTTATATTTCCTTATATCATGATAAATGTTTATTATTCATGCTAGAATTGAATTAACCGGAAACTTAGTACATGTGTGAATACATAGACAAACAGAATATCACTAGTTTGCCTCTACTTGACAAGCTCGTAGAATCAATGATGGTTATGTTTCCTAACCATAGACATGAGTTGTCATTTGATTAATGGGATCACATCATTAGATAATGATGTGATTGACTTGACCCATCTGTTATCTTAGCACGATGATCGTTTAGTTTGTTGCTATTGCTTTCTCCATAACTTATACATGTTCCTATGACTATGAGAACATGCAACTCCCGAATACCGGAGGAACACTTTGTGTGCTACCAAACATCACAATGTAACTGGGTGATTATAAAGGTGCTCTACAGGTGTATCCGATGGTGTTTGTTGAGTTGGCATAGATCGAGATTAGGATTCGTCACTTCGATTGTCGGAGAGGTATCTTTGGGCCTTCTTGGTAATGCACATCACTATGAGCCTTGCAAGCATTGTGACTAATGAGTTAGTTGTGGGATGATGCATTACAGAACGAGTAAAAAGACTTGCCGGTGACGAGATTGAACTAGGTATGAGGATACCGACGATCGAATCTCGGCCAAGTAACATACCGATGACAAAGGGAATAACGTATATTGTTATGCGGTTTGACCGATAAAGATCTTCGTAGAATATGTAGGAGCCAATATGAGCATCCAGGTTCCGCTATTGGTTATTGACCGGAGATGGGTCTCAGTCATGTCTACATAGTTCTCGAACCCGTAGGGTCCGCACGCTTAACATTCTATGATGATTTGTATTATGAGTTATGTGATTTGATGACCGAAGTTTGTTCAGAGTCCCGGATGAGATCGGGGACATGACGAAGAGTCTCGAAATGGTCAAGATGTAAAGATCGATATATTGGAAGGCTATATTCAGACATCGGAAAGGTTCCGAGTGATTCGGGTATTTTTCGGAGTACTGCAGAGTTACGAGAATTCGTATTGGGCATTAATGGGCCATACGAGAAAGGAGAGAAAGGCCTCAAGGGTGGCCGCGCCCCTTCCCCATGGATTGGTCCGAATTGGACTAGGGAAAGGAGGCGCCCCCTTTGTCGGTGCCAAAACCGGCGGATCTTGGGTAGGGGGTCCCGAACTGTGCGTCTAAGGCGGATGGTAACAGGAGGCAGGGGACACGATGTTTTACCCAGGTTCGGGCCCTCTTGATGGAGGTAAAACCCTACGTCATGCTTGATTTATTCTTGATAATACGAGTAGTACAAGAGTTGATCTACCACAAGATCGGAGAGGCTAAACCCTAGAAGCTAGCCTATGGTATGATTGTATGTTGTCCTACGGACTAAAACCCTCTGGTTTATATAGACACCGGAGGGGGCTAGGGTTACACAAGGTCGGTTACAAAGGAGGAGATATACATATCCGTATTGCCTAGCTTGCCTTCCACACTGTAACACCCTGAGAATCATGCTACAGTAAACTCCCCCCTAATGGTGGCCATGTCATCATGAGTACTATGCAAATTTCCACTTGTCCAAAATCAAAGTAAAATTCATAGTCAAATTGCAAGTGAAATTATTATTTCTTCGAACAGTAAAGCAAAAATGTTCACAATATTCTATAAATTCCCGTGAGCATAGTCATGAATGATTCAACCTCATTTAATTTCCCCAGGAAATTAAAACAGTTCCAAATCAGCATTTTTTAAATGCTTTTCTATTTGTGAACAATCCAAATCCATTCAAACTCCTCCAAAAAATTTGTGATTGTGCCAAATATCGTAATGTATTTATGTGGCCAAGTCCCACATTTCACAAAGACAAATTGGCACCTCAAAATATTGCAAACAGATTCTGTAAAAGAAAAACAAAGAAAAGGAAAAAGGAAAAGCAGAGAGGGAGAAAAGCCCCCCCCCCCTCAACTGGGCCGACTGGCCCAGCTGGCCACCGCGCCCACCCTTGGGCCTTAACCCACCAGGCCGCCCACCAGGCCGGCCCACCCCTGCCTACACCACTCCCTCCCCGTAACCGTATCCTCGCACGAATCCCACTCCTCCTCATTCCCCACTCCCCCCTCTCTCCCGATCCCATCAGGGTCGGGGACCCCGAGCCCGCCGCCGCCATTCGACCCGCGGCGCTGCCCGTCGCCGCCGCCCGGGGCCACCTCGCTGGACCGCCACTCCACCGCCCCCTGCCTCCTCCCAGGCGCCCCCTACTCGACTGGATCGGGGAGGGGCCAGATCCCGCGCTGCCGTGAGCCTGCGACGTCGGCGCCCATCCCCGACGCCGCCTCATCACCGCCGTGCTCCACCACCTCGTCGTCGCCGCTCCATCGCCTCTCCCTCACCGACGCCAACGCGCCCTTCGCCCCCCCTTCCCTGCTCGCAAGTAAGCACCGCCGTCCCCCTTCGCCCCCTCTCTCCCTGGGTCGCCACAGTCACCGCCCTCCCCGCCCACGGTCGACGCGCTCCGGCGCCACCAGTTGCGCGCTCACCACGCACCTCTCCCCGTCGCTCCCGCGCACGGCCTCGCTGGCCCACGCCCGCGGCCATGGCGATCGACCGCGCCGCTCGCGACACGTGGTCGCACCACCATCACCTCCTCCTCCTACGGCTCCCTCCGCCGTGACGGAGCCCCAGTGGTAGCCGCTCGTCGCAGCCGGGACACGGCTCGCCCGCGCCTCCCCCCACTGCGTCGCGTCCTTCGCCTGGACGCCGCCCCTCGCTGCCGGTTCCCGGCGCCCGCATGCGCGTCGGCCGCCCCGGTCGCGCCCGGTGGCCTCGCCCGCATACCGCCGCCCGCAACGCCCGGTCGGGTGTGCCCCTGTTCGGGCTATGCCCCGACGCCCGTGCCCGTTAGGCCCCTCTGGGCCGCAGACACATGGGGCCCGCCCCTGTGAGAAGTTTTTCTTAAAAAGACATAAATAAATATATGATAAAAATATTAATTAATTAATTAATTAACTTAGTTAATTATGTTTAACTAAACTAATTAAAATTAGTTAATCTAATCTTTTAGTTAACTAATTAATCATGATTAGTTAGTCTAGCCAATGACAAATGGGACCCACATGTCTATTGACCCAGTCAACAGGCGGTTGACTGCTGACATCATGCGGACATCACGCTGATGTCATAATTACTTTTCCTAATTAAATTAATTCTGTTATTCCTCAAAATGAAATAAAACTTTAAAAATTAATATAAAATAAACCGTAACTCCGACGAAAATACTTTGTACATGAAAGTTGCTCAGAACAACGAGACGAACCTGAATACACTACCCACATACCTGTCAGATGCCTCTAACTATCTGAACATGGAACTTTCCCCCTCGGGTCATCTGTCTGACACAGGTCCGGAACCGGGAAAACATTCCCAGTTGTTTTCCCCCTTCACCTTTATCGTGTAGCCATACGTTAGGTCACACCCGGCACATCTTATTGTCATGTTATGCTTTGTGGTGCTATGTTGCTTTATATTTACTGTTTCTTCCCCGTCTTCTCTCCGGTAGACCCCAAGACCAATTTTGCCCCTGTGATCGACTACGTCGACGATGACCCCTCCTTGCCAGAGCAACAAGGCAAGCAAACCCCCCTTGAGCATTCCGATATCGCCCATTTCCTTCCCTCTCATGCTTGCATTGGAACTGCTACTGCTTTCTGTATGCTCCTACTCTAACGCATAGCCTGTTGTTGTTACCTGCTTTTATACCTTACCTGCTTATCCTAAACTGCTTAGTATAGGTTGGTTAGAGATCCATCAATGACCCCACCTTGTCCCAGTTGCCTCGCTTTATGTTCGATGACTCGATCAACGTGATTGACGTCCAGGCCCCGACACCACACATCACCCCCTAGTTGTACAACTCTGCAGAGTTACCATCGAGTGCCGAGGGTGCTCTTACATCACTCCTGATGAGATCTCTGTAGTGTAGCTATACGGTCGAGGTCATCGAGGGCGATTTCCTCCTTAACCACTTCCGTTACCGCTCTGTCGTGCAACCCCTCAAGAATGAACCTCGAGGGTGGATCCTCTTACGTTCACCTTGATGACAACATCGAGTGGAATTCACCGGGGGTGATTCCTCGGGTTTTCCCCTTGGTCTTAGACACACAGTTACTATGTTACTATGACTTTGCACTGAGCCATGTTACTAAAGACGGGTCGGCCCTGAGGGGTACCCGCGCGAGCTTAATAGCGAGTGATGTGGAGTCGGGTTGACCTGGAAGGTGCCCGCGAGATACTTACGAGGCGTGGCCGGGCATTCTTAGCCCTTGCCGCAAGTACTCGTGACGGGGCGACGGGGTCACAACGATCGTGAGTCTCTGCTCGTTACCGCGTGCTCCTAATCCACTACGATTTGGATAATTGATCTAAGGGGCCTCTGGCCTGATAGCACTAACCATCACGTGGGCATTGTATGGGCGTTCTGTGTCGTATACATCAGCCGAAGCTTAATAGATGTCAGCGACTAAGCGGCGTGCACCGGGTTGGACTGGTAAGCACCTCCCTTTTCGAAGGAGGTAGCTAGGTCTGCTCACCGGCCGCCCACGCAACGTGCAGGAATTCCCGGGTGATGGCCCATGACCCCCGGGGGCATAGGTTTAGTCCGGCGTGCTGGCCTATCTATTAAGCCTGGGTCGGGTTGCGGCGTATTGTTTAGCCGAGGCCGGGCATGACCCAGGAAAGTGTGTCCGGCTGGAGTTAATCGAGCGTGGTGGGTAAGTTGGTGCACCCTTGCAGGGAAGAAAACATCTATCGATAGCCTGTCCTACGGTAACGGACACTTGGAGTTGTATCCTGATCGGTACAACTAGAACTGGATACTTGTGATGAGAACTAGATGGTGATGAGAATTGGATTGTGATGATAACTGGATAGTATGGCTCTGGGATTGCTTTCTCGAAGGGATTCGAAAAAGGATCTCCGGCCGAGGTTGACAACACTACTACTTTACTTTATGCTACTCTTATCTCTTCTGATGCTGCAAGATGCTTGGAGATGCTGAAGATGCTAGTCTTCGATCGGAGTAGGCTTTCTCTCTATTCTGGCATTTCTGCAGCCCAGTCCACATATACAGCTTTCCTTTTATAATGTTGCATATGTGTAGATCCTTGCTTGCGAGTACTTTGGATGAGTACTCACGGTTTCTTTGCTCCCCCTTTTCCACCTTTCTTCTTCTTTCCGGTTGATGCAACCGAATGTTGGAGCCCAGGAGCCAGATGCCACCACCGATGCTTACTACTACATGGAGGCCGTCGACGACCAGGAGTAGTTAGGAGGCTCCCAGGCAGGAGGCCTTGCCTTTTCGATCGTTGTTGCTTTTGTGCTAGCCTTCTTAAGGCAATCTTGACTAACTTATGTCTATACTCAGATATTGTTGCTTCCGCTGACTCTTGTGTATTCGAGCTTATGTATTCGAGCCCTCGAGGGCCCTGCCTTGTAATATAAAGCTTGTATTATTTTAATTTGTGTCTAGAGTTGTGTTGTGATATCTTCCTGTGAGTCCTTGATCTTGATCGTACACATTTGCGTGTATGATTAGTGTACGGTCAAATCAAGGGCGTCACAAGTTGGTATCAGAGCTGACTGCCTGTAGGTATCCCCCCTTCCAACTCCTTTGCCGAAGTCGAGTCTAGTCACTACAAAACTTTTACAAACATGGTTGTGTGTCTTACGGGCCCACGTCGCCATTGGCTGGTATTAGGATCCTTTATTCCTCGTCTATACTCTGGGACTCTGATCTCTCGTCTATTCGGGTTAAACATTTTACTAACTCTGACATTAGGTTCTCGTACCCACTTCCTCCCGGAGAGCCCCGACATTACCGATGATCGCTTGCTTCGCCAGAAGATTCTGCAGATACTCCTTGATGTTTCTCGAGACCCTGTGCCCACTAACTTGCAGTTCCTAACAACCAATAATCCTCGTGAATAACATCCTTGTTGTTTGTACCTTCATCCCTAGTTGCTCTTGTTTTTACAAGGTACCCTGAAATACTTGTCGTTGTTCCGGGAATCCTTAGTGCCTTCTGCTTTGCGGCTTCTTCTTGCACTACGGATAATTCGCTGAACCCGTTCATCCCCAGTTGATTCATATGCTTTCCAAAATACTTGGAAATACTATGTGATCTTCCGAAAATCCTCAACAACCTGTTGTTCTTGGAATTCTTGCCTACTTGCATTCTAGTTAATTACATTGTCTAGCAATTTACTTTAAAACCTTTGTGATTGTCATTCTGATGCTTTTGATTCAACATGTGTTTGAATGCACATAATCACCAGTTGTTCCCCTAGAATTTATCCTTCCGATTCAGAGGTCATTCCAGATATGTGCTGGTTCTCGACAAATCAAACCTTGATTGATTGCCCATCTAATTCCATTCAACTTACTACTATTTTGATCAAAGCGTTTGCTTTCTATATTCTGCTTTGGAACTCATAATTCCTTTGTAATTAACCTCGAGTCATTCAGTTAATTCAATAAATTGATGCTTTGGCATTCTTTCTCCTTTTGATGGAGTACAGATACTCACATCACCCCCGTTATGAACTGTTAGATCCTTTGTTGAATTATCATTCGACAGTGTTCTTCATATACCAAAACCTCAAGAAGTTCTTTCCCTGATACATAATGCCATTTGGTAAACCCTATTCTCTCATTTGGCCAACCATGCTCTGCTTTCGAGCTGGTGATTTTACTCTTGAAACTTCGGGTATATGTTTCTAAGAAGTCCCTATAGGTTGAACATATGCCTTCTCTAGACCGTGTGAACCCGAAAGTTTTCACGAGTCATACTCTTCTGGTGCTTCGCCAGATAAAATTTCAGCACTACAACTTCTTCGAAAATGAGAAGTGAATGAAAGGTTATGCATTGGAGAAGTGGGAGTCGACCTTGAACTTTGTGTTCATGCCCATGGACACGATGTAGATCGTGTCATTAAATCTTCTCTTCAATTAAATATTCCCTTGGTATAAGTTTATCTTATATCTGGGATCTGGCATTTTGCAATCGTGGTTCTGGCCATGTTCTCCTTTTAAATACCATTTCTCGGACAAGTTGAAGTACTTGTCTTCTGCGGATCTTTGCACCTGTCCAACCTTTACTTTGATCTACCGTCGAGTATTACACTCTGGTATCTCAAGAATATCACTAAACTGCATAACTTCTTATGGGTTCTTCATCAACTGTTATTTCTCCCCGATTCCAATTTTCCTGGGTTCTGGGTTGTCGTCAACCGAGAACACTGATAAGTGAATCACTTCCGCACTCCGATTCAATAACTCTAAATAATCTTTGTTGCTTATGAGTTTATTAATCCTTCAAGTCATTCCTAGCCTGATCGGCTATATCATTACCGTGCAACTTTTTAACTGTGCTACCTGGTCCTTCTTCCCGAAGAAAAGTTTTCGACGATGAGCTAAGCTTACGTCAATCTTCCTCGTCATATCATTTTTTTCTTGAACAACAAGCTTGATTTCAAGCTTGTGTCAAATCCATGATCCTGGTAGCCTTTCACTGCATCCTTCCTTTTGCTTGATGTTGTCGCTGCCCGATGGCGTCTTCATAGGGTCTCTCAACAAAATTTGTCGTGATCACCATCAACACTTTGGCTTCTTCAGAGATGTCAACTGAATTCATGGCTAGAAATACCATCCCTGCCCCTCGATAGTTTGTGATATCATCGATGACATCCTTGACTTCCGGCCAACATAGACCTGGTCGTGTTGGTTATTCCTTACGTTCCGACATAATCTTGGAAGTGTTCCTTTGTATCTTTTGAGATCTTCAGATCCAACTCTTACCCGAAACATCATGTTATTGCTACCTCGAAGCATGACTATGGTACTCTGTATATCCACAAGAACATTGGAAGCGCAATGCTAATGTTTCTTGATTTATTATTCAAACACCCTGGTGTGGGTAATATCGTGATTCTTCCCTCGCTCCTTTGTCTAAATACTTTTGAACTTGCTGTCCTATCATGTATATCATGCCACGCCTTTCCTTGGAAAGGATATACCCTAAATTCTTGTGTGCAATCACATTTTTCCTTTCCTTTAATCAGATTAATCCTGATAATCACATTTTCCTTTCCATTGGTTTGTTAGTCTCTTTTGATCTATGTGATAAAATAAGAAATAATTCCCTGCTTATAAAAACTCCTTAAGGTACAATTCGGTCAGTACGACCCTGTTACTAATGTTGATGACATTCCGGTAACCACCGATGGACGTGAACTTTGACTACTGGTCCGCCTCGTTTCAACGAGCTGGAAAATGGTTCTCTTCATCCCTCGCCCTTGGTACCAACATTGTTGCCACCATAACTGACAGGTTTACCTCTGACATGCCTCACTATCGTGACCGTGCAAGATGACAGCTTCCTTCCTACTTTCTACCACATGGTGGGCCCATAACCCACAGTTCCACAAGATCGAAACCCGACTCTCATGTACACCCTCGTTTCTAAGGTTATTTCTCATGCTTGGCCTCATATGAAAATCCCGAGCCGCCATCCGAGAGGCGATCAATTCTGGTATCAGACAAAATACTTATTCTCGTCGCTCTGAAACCCTTTCACACTCTGTTTCAGGCAACGAACGATTGCCTACCCGATTAAAGCTTCTTATTGCACCTTCTTACCTAGCTCTCGATGACTTTCTTGAATTTCAACTCGAGAGATACCTCTTTGCCACGTTCACTGAGATAGTCCCCAGGTAACTATCTTGTGTTGAGCTCCGTCCTTACCGAGTCTTTCCTCCTTACTCCACCTCTTAAATCTCGGGACGAGATTTCTTGTACTGGAGGAGATTTGCAACACCCCGAGAATCATGCTACAGTAAACTCCCCCCTAATGGTGGCCATGTCATCATGAGTACTATGCAAATTTCCACTTGTCCAAAATCAAAGTAAAATTCATAGTTTAATTGCAAGTGAAATTATTATTTCTTCGAACAGTAAAGCAAAAATGTTCACAATATTCTATAAATTCCCTTGAGCATAGTCATGAATGATTCAACCTCATTTGACTCATTTAATTTCCCCAAGAAATTAAAACAGTTCCAAATCAGCATTTTTTAAATGCTTTTCTATTTGTGAGCAATCCAAATCCATTCAAACTCCTCCCAAATTTTTGTGACTGTACCAAATATCGTAATGTATTTATGTGGCCAAGTCCCACATTTCACAAAGAGAAATTGGCACCTCAAAATATTGCAAACAAATTCTGTAAAAGAAAAAAAATAAAAGGAAAAAGGAAAAGCAGAGAGGGAGAAAAGCCACCCCCTTAACTGGGCCGACTGGCCCAGCTGGCCACCGCACCCCCCTTGGGCCTTAACCCACCAGGCCGGCCCACCCCCTGCCTACACCACTCCCTCCCCGTAACCCTATCCCCGCGCGAATCCCACTCCTCCTTGTTCACCAGTCCCCCCTCTCTCTCTCCCGATCACATCTGGGTCGGGGACCCCGAGCCCGCCGCCGTCGTTCGACTCGCGGCGCTGCCCGTCGCCGCTGCCCGGGGCCACCTCGCCGGACCGCCACACCATCGCCCCCTGCCTCCTCCCAGGCGCCCTCCTACTCGACTAGATCGGGGAGGGGCCAGATCCCGCGCCGCCCTGAGCCTGCGACGCCGGCGCCCATCCCCGGCGCCGCCTCGTCGCCGCCGTGCTCCGCCACCTCGTCGTCGACGCTCCATCGCCTCTCCCTCACCGACGCCAACGCGCCCCGTCGCCCCCCTTCCCTGCTTGCAAGTGAGCGCCGCCGTCCCCCTTCGCCCCCTCTCTCCCTGGGTCGCCACGGTCACCGCTCTCCCCGCCCGCGGTCGACGCGCTCCGGCGCCACCCGTTGCACGCTCACCGCGCATCTCTCCCCGTCGCTCCCGCGCACGGCCTCGCTGGCCCACGCCCGCGGCCACGGCGCTCGACCGCGCCGCTCGCAACCCGTGGTCGCGCCACCATCGCCTCCTCCTCCTGCGGCTCCCTCCGCCGCGACAGAGCCCCAGTGGTGGCCGCTGGTCGCAGCCGGGGCACGGCTCGCCCACGCTGCGTCGCGGCCTTCGCTTGGATGCCGCCCCTCGCTGCCGGTTCCCGGCGCCCGCATGCGCGCCGGCCGCCCCGGTCGCGCCTGGTGGCCTCGCCCCCACACCACCGCCCCTCAACGCCTGGTCGGGTGTGCCCCTGTTCGGGCTATGCCCCGACGCCCGTGCCCGATAGGCCCCTCTGGGCCACAGACACATGGGGCCCCCACTGTGAGAAGTTTTAAAAAAAGAAACAAATAAATATATGATAAAAATATTAATTAATTAATTAATCAACTTAGTTAATTATGTTTAACTAAACTAATTAAAATTAGTTAATCTAATCTTTTAGTTAACTAATTAATCATGATTAGTTAGTCCAGCCAATGACAAAGGGGACCCACATGTCTGTTGACCCAGTCAACAGGCGGTTGACTGCTGACATCATGCGGACATCACGCTGACGTCATAATTACTTTTCCTAATTAAATTAATTCTGTTAATCCTCAAAATGAAATAAAACTTTAAAAATTAATATAAAATAAACCGTAACTCCGACGAAAATACTTTGTACATCAAAGTTGCTCAGAACGACGAGACGAACCCGAATACACTACCAACATACCTGTCAGATGCCTCTAACTATCTAAACATGAAACTTTCCCCCTCGGGTCATCTGTCTGACACAGGTCCGGAACCAGGAAAACATTCCCGGCTGTTTTCCCCCTTCACCTTTATCGTGTAGCCATACGTTAGGTCACACCCGGCACATCTTATTGTCATGTTATGCTTTGTGGTGCTATGTTGCTTTATATTTACTGTTTCTTCCCCGTCTTCTCTCCGGTAGACCCCGAGACCAATTTTGCCCCTGAGATCGACTACGTCAATGATGACCCCTCCTTGCCAGAGCAACAAGGCAAGCAAACCCCCCTTGAGCATTCCGATATCGCCCATTTCCTTCCCTCTCATGCTTGCATTGGAACTGCTACTGCTTTCTGTATGCTCCTACTCTAACGCATAGCCTGTTGTTGTTACCTGCTTTTATACCTTACCTGCTTATCCTAAACTGCTTAGTATAGGTTGGTTAGAGATCCATCAATGACCCCACCTTGTCCTAGTTGCCTCGCTTTATGTTCGATGACTCGATCAACGTGATTGACGTCCAGGCCCCGACACCAAACATCACCCCCCTAGTTGTACAACTCTGGAGAGTTACCATCGAGTGCCGAGGGTGGAACCTCTTACATCACTCCTGATGAGATCTCTGTAGTGTAGCTATACGGTCGAGGTCATCGAGGGTGATTTCCTCCTTAACCACTTCCGTTACCGCTCTGTCGTGCAACCCCTCAAGTATGAACCTCGAGGGTGGATCCTCTTACATTCACCTTGATGACAACATCGAGTGGAATTCACCGGGGGTGATTCCTTGGGTTTTCCCCTTGGTGTTAGACACGCAGTTACTATGTTACTATGACTTTGCATTGAGCCATGTTACTAAAGACGGGTCGACCCTGAGGGGTACCCACGCGAGCTTAATAGCGAGTGATGTGGAGTCGGGTTGACCTGGAAGGTGCCCGCGAGATACTTACGAGGCGTGGCCAGGCATTCTTAGCCCTTGCCGCAAGTACTCGAGACGGGGCGACGGGGTCACATCGATCGTGAGTCTCTGCTCGTTACCGCGTGCTCCTAATCCACTACGATTTGGATATTTGATCTGAGGGGCCTCTGGCCTGATAGCACTAACCATCACGTGGGCATTGTATGGGCGTTCTGCGTCGTATACATCAGCCGAAGCTTAATAGATGTCAGCGACTGAGCGGCGCGCGCTGGGTTGGACTGGTAAGCACCTACCTTTTTGAAGGAGGTAGCTAGGTCTGCTCACCGGCCGCCCACGCAACGTGCAGTAGTTCCCGGGCGATGGCCCATGACCCCTGGGGGCATAGGTTTAGTCCGGTGTGCTGGCCTATCTATTAAGCCTTGGTCGGGTTGCGGCGTATTGTTTGGCCGAGGCCGGGCATGGCCCAGGAAAGTGTGTCCGGCCAGAGTTAATCGAGCGTGGTGGGTAAGTTGGTGCACCCCTGCAGGAAAGAAAACATCTATTGATAGCCTGTGCTACGGTAATGGACACTTGGAGTTGTATCCCGATCGGTACAACTAGAACTGGATACTTGTGATGAGAACTAGATGGTGATGAGAATTGGATTGTGATGATAACTGGATAGTATGGCTCTGGGATTGCTTTCTCGCAGGGAGTCGAGAAAGGATCTTCGGCCGAGGTTGATAACACTACTACTTTACTTTATGCTACTCTTATCTCTTCTGATGCTGCAAGATGCTTGGAGATGCTGAAGATGCTAGTCTTCGATAGGAGTAGGCCTTCTCTCTATTCTGGCATTTCTGCAGCCCAGTCCACATATACATCTTTCCTTTGGTAATGTTGCATATGTAGTGTAGATCCTTGCTTGCGAGTACTTTGTATGAGTACTCACGGTTGCTTTGCTCCCCCTTTTCCCCTTTCTTCTTCTTTCTGGTTGATGCAACCAGATGTCGGAGCGCAGGAGCCAGATGCCACCGCCAATGCTTACTACTACGTGGAGGCCGCCGACAACCAGGAGTAGTTAGGAGGCTCCCAGGCAGGAGGCCTTGCCTTTCGATCGTTGTTGCTTTTGTGCTAGCCTTCTTAAGGCAATCTTGTCTAACTTATGTCTGTACTCAGATATTATTGCTTCCGCTGACTCTTGTGTATTCGAGCCCTCGAGGCCCCTGGCTTGTAATATAAAGCTTGTATTATTTTAATTTGTGTCTAGAGTTGTGTTGTGATATCTTCCTGTGAGTCCTTGATCTTGATCGTACACATTTGTGTGTATGATTAGTGTACGATCAAATCAGTGGCGTCACACACACCAAGTAGAGACCCATCCGGACATGTGACGAAGTCTTCAATCTCGTATCTTCATAGTCCAACAGTCCGGCCAAAGGATATAGTCTGGCTGTCCGGAGACCCCCTAATCCAGGACTCCCTCAGTAGCCCCTGAACCAGGCTTCAATGACGATGAGTCCGGCGTGCAGTGTTGTCTTCGGCATTGCAAGGCGGGTTCCTCCTCCGAATACACCATGGAAGAATTTGAATACAAGGATAGTGTCCGACCCTGCAAAATAAATTCCACATACCACCGTAGGGAGAATAATATTACCACAAGTCTAATCTGCTGACACGTTTTGGCAGCATAACATCACGCCACGGCCCGGTAATTATTTGAACCGTTTTTCTTTAACCAGCCCCCGCACATAACGCGAGGTGGTTTCCTGACACGTCTTGTCAAAGCAGAGATCGTGTTCCCCTTATTACGGGATTCTCATCAATAGGATGTGGGTAACCCAACCGCGCCATCAATTACGGTGCTTGGGGGATAAGCGAGTTTTACCAGGCAAGTGGGGGTGCATAGTTTAGTCTGCCCTTATAAAGGGATAAGATCTCACCTTTTTCTACCCACGCCTTCTTCCTCCTTGCTCATCCATTCTCACGCACTCGAGCTCCAGCGCCCAAGTTCGCATCCTCCTCCTCAACTCTCTCCAAACATGTCCGGAGCGGGAGGCAAGTGGATGGCCTCCTCCGTCATGGAGGGGCACATCAAAAAGTTACGTGGAGCCGGATACTTAGCCACGGATATCGTGCACCGGCTGCCAGCCGCGGGGCAGATCGTCCCTACCCCGGAACCTCACGAAAGGGTGGTTTTCCTCCCCCATTTCGTCCGCGGATTGGGGTTTCCCCTCCATCCATGCGCCCGTGGCCTCATGTTCTACTACGGGCTGGACTTTCCTGATCTGGCCCCGAATTTCATTCTCAACATCTTGGCGTTCATCGTCATGTGCGAGGCTTTCCTCCGCATCCGGCCCCACTTCGGTCTATGACTGAAGACCTTCAATATCAAGCCGAAGGTTGTAGGCGGCCAACAAGCAGAATGCGGCGGAGCCATGGTGGGAAAAATACCCAACATTGCATGGCTCGAGGGATCCTTCGTGGAGATCGTAAAGGGGTGGCAATCGGGGTGGTTCTACATCACCGAGCCGCGTGACACCAACTGGGTGGCGGCCCCCGAGTTTTGATCCGGAATCCCCACGCGGCTCACTTCCTGGAAGGAGAAGGGTCTATCCTGGGGTTCATCGGTGGAGCTGGACGGACTCCAGAAGTGTATCCGGAACATGACAAGCAAGAAACTTAAGCTTGTCAACATAGTTCAGGTCATGCTCTTCCGCCGGATCCTCCCGTGTCAACAACGTGATTTCAACTTATGGGAGTTCGACCCGGCCTGGCACCAGACTCTAAGCAAGCTCTTCGACATGACGCACAAAGACGTCTGGAGGGTGCTGTTCAAGGGCGCTGAGGTCCCTCCCTCTCTTACTGAGGAACGCGGGCTAAGCGCGAAGCACCCTGCGAATCCGGTAAGTTCTGTACATCTGGTAGGATATTTATTTACCATAGCTTAACCATGTGCGGGGTCTGAGCTCCCATGCCTTTGATAGGACTGGGTGGAGGCATCGGAGCAGATTGACTGTCCGGCCCCTCATGCCCGAAGACACTGCGGACGCTCTCCTGATGGAGATGCGGACTCCGGCTCCTTACGAGGTGCCGGAGAAGACCAAGAAGAAGGCCAAGGGTACCCGAAAGAGTTCCCGACGCCAGGTGGTATCGGACTCATCGTCCAATAACACCGAGACACCCTCCTCCCATGAAAACGAGGAGAAGGAAGATGAAGATTCTCCCCCTCTAGCCGGGGGAGACAAGAAAAGGAAGGTCGCCCCAACCAGGGAGGCCGAAGGGTCCAAGAAGGGAAGAACTCTCCTTCTGGACTGCTCCACCACCGCCGCCGACGGCGAAGACGAGTGGCTGCTCAGGGCCAAGCCCCTGACGAAGTCGTAAGTATTCGGATACCAGAGTAACTTATAGCATACCTTTGTCGCACTACTTCTCCTAATGCCGAATATGATTATGTAGTCCGCCCCAAGCCCATATCGATGTATCATCGTCGGACGGTTCCTTGGACTCGTCGGACATGAATAGTGATACACTTCCAACCGCCACCTCTCCTTGCCCTACGGACAATGCCGAGGTATTATCTCAAGGGGCACCGAGCCAGGGGGAGACAGTCCCGGAGGCGCCTCAACGCGACCTTCCGGACTGCAGGAGCAAAGGGAGCAAGGCTCCTGGGGGCTCCAAGTTCGGCTCTCAGGCAAACACCGCGCTGGAACCTCCAGTGGTTCCAGACTCGCGCAGGCGGCCCCCTTCCAAAATGGGCAAGACGCCCCTGCCGGTGACCTCTGTCCATCCATAGGCACCGGAAAACCTGCTGGGAGCGCTTTGCGGCGCTTCCATCGACGAAGAGCACCACACCATTATGAGTGCGGTGATCAAGAAGGTTCAGTCCGCCAAGAGCGGACTGACTGAAGCCTGTGCCAGCCTTCTAATAGGCTTTGACGTAAGTATTTAAAATATAGGAAAAATATTACCGCATAGACAGTAGCCCCTGATGCTCTGTTTGGCGTTCACAAAGAAAAGCCGAATAGAGGATCAAATAATATATGCAGGAGTCTAATATAAGTATGTCTGTATGCGTATGCAGGCTTCGCTGCTGACCTCATAGACAGTAGCCCCTGATGCTCTGTTTGGCGTTCACAAAGTAATACCTTGTCTATATATATAAAAGAAAATGTGGTTGCGAAATGACAGGATCATCATGAATGTGCCAGGGGCCACGACCAAAGTGGCGACCCTGAAGCAAGCACTGTCTGAGGCCGAAGACAAAGTGGCCAAGGAGCGCACCGAGCGGGAGAAACAAGAGGCACGGGTGGGCGAGGTGCAGCAAGAGCTCCAGGCTCTCGTGAAGAAGCACGAGGCTTTGGAGCTTGACTCGAAGACGCGAGAGTCTGAGCTTGCCCCGGCCCTCGAGAGTGCAAAGAATGCCAAGGCTGAAGCCCAAAAGGCCCTCCAGGAGATTGAGGCAATGAGGAAGATAGCGGCGGGTAAGGCATTCAATATGCAAAGCAAGCATGTGAAAGTAAATTACTTGTTACTTACCCGAGTCCGGAGCTCTCCAGGAGCATTCGCAGATTTGCCCCGCAGCGTGTCGGATGCCGCAAAGTTTTACTAGGCCGAGGAGGGAAGCTCGACGGAGAAGCTGTTTTGGTCTCAGTATATTGGGACCGAACACCCGATGCCTATGAGCGACCAGCTGAAGCAATTGGTCGAGCTGCACAAGGCGGCCGAACAGGCCATGAAGGGCTTTATAGTCTGGATGTGGCCTGGCGACTCCCTTCCCAACAGCTACTTCGGCCTGGTGAGGCGGCTTGTGGATGCCTGCCCACGGCTGGAAGTCATCAAGCGGTCCGTCTGTATAGAAGGTGCCCGCCAGTTTTTTGCCCGTGCAAAGGTGCACTAGGCCAAGATGGACGCTGAGAAGCTGGTGAAGGAGGGGCGCCGCAGGGCAAGGAACATCGCCACCCGGAAATGTATTATGAGGGTGTCCTGAAGGGTGCCCGTCTTGTGGCGGACGAGTGTGCAAATGATGTAATTTTTGAATGAACTTGCTCGTGTGATCCTGTATTATGAAAACTTGTACATATGCGCTATGCGACGCTTGTTTGAATTTAAAATATTACCTTTTGTGTGGCTGTTTATCAAATCTGAGAGATGGCCAGTCGTCAGCTTCTGCCCCCATGCCACGAGTGCTGGGGTGTTCGGGATAAACCTGAGCACTCTTTTTCCCATTGTTGGGTCCTTCGCGGGAGGTGCTCAGCACAACGAACAAGGCAACCGGACTATAATGCTTTATCACTCTCACCTAGCCATAGAATTCTACAATTTTAAATTTTGGCGAAGCCCCTAGTATTCGGAAGGCCGAATTCGGGGCGCTATACACGCCTTAAGCCGGACAGAGCCGACTCCTCGCTCTAAGCGGCATAAATCTTTAGGGACTCGAGACCTCTCGAACCGCGACCAGCTCTCGCCTTATCATGACAGTCAGTTTTAGCTTTCTCTATTGAGGTGCTTAGCCCAGTTGAACCGGAGCACAATCGCAGTAGTTCTCCCAGTGCTACCTTAGCCGATATAACGGAACGTAAGGTACCAAAACATGGGAGCCGGGCAAACCCAACTATTGACCCAAGACATGATTCGGAGCTCATGCATATAATGCTATAAGTTTGGGGTGCCGCACTTTCGAAAGTGTTCGGACTTCTCACACCGTATTATGGGGCATGCTTAAGCCCCTAGCGTATTGGCCGTACCAGAGTGTACGGGTGCTGGATGTCATGAATGAACATATATATATATATATATACATACATACATACATATATATAAGAAGAATAGAGAATGCGATAATAGTCTAGTGCTATGCATTGTTTATTCAAAAAGGTGCTTTAAAGAAAAATGATACAAGTAGTGTGATAAGCAAAAAGTAGGACTATTTGACATGTCCCCTCCAAGGGCAAGATGAGTAATGGTATTTAAAGCAGGTATTTCACTCGTTGTCAGAGACCCCCTGGGAGTTCCGTGGTGCGACGTAGCTTTCTGCCTCCTTGGTTGTTGCATCATGTGTCCGGCAACCGTGCTGCCGGACGGGGTTTCCAGAGATTAAAGTCCTGAAAGAGAGAAAAATAACAAAGCGGGAAGCCCCTAGTGCGGTTGAGCCGCGTCTTGGGGCGTGCCGTAGTCGTACCCCCCTCCCCACCTGTGCCCATGATATTTTTAATGCGTAATTATGTACGCGTGGCACGAATTTCACCGTTTGGCTGGTACTAGGGTGGGGTACGCATTGCTATGCAAGCTCAGAACATGCCAGGCGGTCTTGTTGTCGATTACTACGGGCGCGCTTGAAGGTGTCTGGGTCTTGAATCACTGAACTGGTGGGTTGCCTTAAGAGGCTGCTTTGCACTTCTGCTGCGAGGGCCGCAGTGTGCTCCTCCGTACGGAGAGAGCGCTCTGTGTTTCCATTGACTGTGATGACCCCCCGAGGTCCTGGCATCTTGAGCTTGAGATATGCATAATGTGGTACGGCATTGAATCTCGCAAATGCGGTTTGCCGGAGCAGTGCATGATAGTCGCTGCGGAATGGGACTATATCGAAGATTAACTCCTCGCTTCGGAAGTTATTCGGGGATCCGAAGACCACTTCCAGTGTGACTGAGCCTGTGCAATGGGCCTCTACACCTGGTATGATGCCTTTGAAGGTCGTTTTTCGTGGGTTTGATCCTTGAGGGGTCTATACCCATTTTGCGCACTGTGTCCTGATAAAGCAGGTTCAGGCTGATGCCACCGCCCATAAGGACTCGAGTGAGGTGAAATCCATTGATGATTGGGTCTAGGACCAATGCGGTGAATCCGCCATGACGGATACTAGTGGGGTGGTCCCGGCGATCGAAGGTGATCGGACAGGAGGACCATGGGTTGAACTTTGGGGCGACTGGCTCCAACGCATATATGTCCCTTAATGCACGCTTCTACTCCCTCTTGGGGATGTGGGTTGCGTATATCATGGTCACCGTCCGCACTTGTGGGGGGAACCTCTTCTGTCCTCCGGTGTTCGGCAGCCGGGGCTCCTCCTCGTCATCGCTGTGTGAGCCCTTATCTTTGTTTTCGGCATTTAACTTGCCGGCCTGCTTGAACACCCAACAATCCCTGTTGGTGTGGTTGGCTGGCTTGTCGGGGGTGCCGTGTATTTGACATGAGTGATCAAGTATACGGTCCAAACTAGACGGGCCTGGAGTGCTTCTTTTGAATGGCTTTTTCCACTGACCGGGTTTAGAGCCTCTGAATCCGGCATTGACTGTCGTATCCTCGATATTGTCGCTGTTAATGTGGTGCTTGTGTTTGTTGCGACGTGACCTGCCATTGCCATCCTTAGTATCTGAAGTACCATGGTTCTTTGATATATTATTGCTGTGAGCCAGCCAGCTGTCTTCTCCCGCGCAAAAGCGGGTCATGAGTGTCGTGAGGGCTGCCATAGATTTCGGCTTTTCCTGGCCAAGGTGCCGGGCGAGCCACTCGTCGTGGATGTTGTGCTTAAAAGCTGCTAGGGTCTCTGCATCCGGACAGTCGGCGATTTGATTTTTCTTTGTTAGGAACCGTTTACAGAATTGCCTGGCCGATTCCTCTGGCTGCTAAATTATGTGGCTCAAGTCATCCGCATCTGGTGGTCGCACATAAGTGCCCTGGAAGTTTTCAAGGAATGCGGCTTCCAGATCTTCCCAACAGCCAATGGATTCTGCTGGCAGGCTGTTGAGCCAATGCCGAGCTGGTCCTTTGAGTTTAAGTGGTAGGTATTTGATGGCGTGTACATCGTCACCGCGGGCCATGTGGATGTGCAGGAGGAAGTCCTCGATCCATACCACAGGATCTGTCGTGCCATGGTAGGATTCTATATTTACGGGTTTGAAACCCTCTGGGATTTGATGATCCATTACTTCATCTGTGAAGCATAGGGGGTGTGCGGCGCCTCTGTACTGGGCTATATCATGACGCAACTCAAAGAGTCTTGTCCGATGTGTTTGGCCCGGCCAGACTTACTTTTACTATATCCGGCGTGACGGTTATCGTCTCGCATAGTGGCGTGCCCTCGCGGTCCGTAGATCGATCTTGTGTGTTTTGCTTTGTCCTCCAATACGTCTCGCAGGTCTGGCGTATTTCCCCATGTCTTGACATTTTTAATTGAGTGGCGTCGGGGTGCGGGCTGAACTTTTGGCTGGAATGCCTCTTTGTCGCGGCCACGAGGTGGCCGATCAGCCGCGTCATGCATTGTGGATGTAGGTTTTGGTGCTTCCTCCTCCAGCCGGGGTAGCAACCTACGCTTTGGGTAACTCTTGGAGGGGCGTTCGAGTTTGTATTCCTCGGCCGCAGGACTTCAGTCCATCTGTCAGCTAGCAAATCTTGATCAGCTTGAAGTTGTTGTTGCTTTTTCTTAAGGCTATTTGCCGTGGCTATAAGCCGGCGCTTGAAGCGCTCTTGTTCAATGGGATCCTCAGGCACGACGATTTCGTCATCGTCAAGGCTTGCCTCGTCTTCGGAGGGAGGCATGTAATTATCATCCTCCGCCTCTCCATCTGCCGCTCTCTCGGGAGGGCTGGCTTCTCCATCCTCCGGCTCTAAATCTTGCTGGAGGGGATTGTTGTCATCTTCGGCACTGTCCGGAGTGCTATTATCTCCTGTCCCGGTGTCACCGCTTTTGCTTTGGCGAGACTTAGAGCGGTGCCGCTGACGTCGGTGCTTGGGTTGCTTCTTGGAGGGTTCATCCTCCGCTGTCCCGTCGCCATTGCCTTCTTTGGGTGTGTCCACCATATATATGTCATATGACGAGGTGGCTGTCCAGTGCCCTGTGGGCAGTGGTTCTTGTTCGCCTCCTGCATCGTCATCCATGCCGTCGATATCTTCGGAGTCGAAGTCGAGCATGTCGGTCAAATCATCGACAGTGGCTACTAAGTGGGTGGTGGGTGGGCGGCGAATTTCTTCGTCATCCGCATCCCAATCCTGTCAGACATAGTTCGGCCAGGACTCTCCTGACAAGGAGAGAGACCTTAATGAGTTCAGTATGTCGCTGAAGGGCGAGTGCTGAAAGATATCCGCGGAGGTAAACTCCATGATCGGCGCCCAGTCGGATTCGATAGGCACGGGCGCAGGCGGTTCGGAGTCCGTGGCCGGGGAAGAAGCCGGTAGTTCGGCGTCACGTCTCCCGTGAAGGGTAAGGTCGATACTCGGCTCGATCGCCGATGAGAGTGCGGCCTCCATGGCGGGGTCTATCCACCCGTCCATGGACGGCGCATCTGGCTCCGAATTGAGGGTCGGAGTGGTTGCCGGCGCGATCTCCTGAACACAGTCCAATGGCAGAGCTAAATCATGCTCATCGTGACCGTGTGGCACACTAGGCAGGGGCTCGAATCCGTTGAAGATCAAGTCTCTGCGGATATCTGTTGGGGAACGCAGTAATTTCAAAAATTTTCCTACGCACACGCAAGATCATGGTGATGCACAGCAACGAGAGGGGAGAGTGTTGTCTACGTACCAACGCAGACCGACTGCGGAAGTGATCACACAACGTAGAGGAAGTAGTCGTACGTCTTCTTCCCGATCCGACCGATCCAAGCACCGTTACTCCGGCACCTCCGAGTTCTTAGCACACGTTCAGCTCGATGACGTTCCTCGGGCTCCGATCCAGCAAAGCGTCGAGGAAGAGTTCCGTCAGCACGACGGCGTGGTGACGATCTTGATGTACTACCGACGCAGGGCTTCGCCTAAGCACTGTAACGGTATGATCGAGGTGGAATTTGGTGGCAGGGGGCACCGCACACGGCTAAGGAACGATCTCAAGGATCAACTTGTGTGTCTTGGGGTGCCCCCTGCCCCCGTATATAAAGGTTGGAGGAGGGGGAGCTGGCCGGCCAGATAGAGGGAGGCGCAGGAGGAGTCCTACTCCTACCGGGAGTAGGACTCCCCCCTCCAATCCTAGTCCAACTAGGAAACCTTCAAAGGGGAGAGAGAGAGAGGTGGCCGGCCCCTCTCCTAGTCCTAATAGGACTAGGGAGAGGGGGGAGGCGCAGCCCTATGTGGGCTGCCCTCTCACCTTTCCACTAAGGCCCATGTTGGCCCATTTGGCTCCCGGGGGGTTCCGGTAACCCTCCCGGTAATCCGGTAAAATCCCGATTTCACCCGGAACACTTCCGATGTCCAAACATAGGCTTCCAATATATCAATCTTTACGTCTCGACCATTTCGAGACTCCTCGTCATGTCCGTGATCTCATCCGGGACTCCGAACTCCTTCGGTACATCAATACTCATAAACTCATAATATAACTGTCATCGAAACCTTAAGCGTGCGGACCCTACGGTTCGAGAACAATGTAGACATGACCGAGACACGTCTCCGGTCAATAACCAATAGCGGGACCTGGATGCCCATATTGGCTCCTACATATTCTACGAAGATCTTTATCGGTCAGACCGCATAACAACATACGTTGTTCCCTTTGTCATCGGTATGTTACTTGCCCGAGATTCGATCGTCGGTATCCAATACCTAGTTCAATCTCGTTACTGGCAAGTCTCTTTACTCGTTCCGTAATACATTATCTCATAACTAACATCTTAGTTATTATGCTTGCAAGGCTTATGTGATGTGTATTACCGAGAGGGCCCAGAGATACCTCTCCGACAATCGGAGTGACAAACCCTAATCTTGAAATACGCCAACCCAACATCTACCATTGGAGACACCTGTAGTACTCCTTTATAATCACCCAGTTACGTTGTGACGTTTGGTAGTACCCAAAGTGTTCCTCCGGTAAACGGGAGTTGCATAATCTCATAGTTATAGGAACATGTATAAGTCATGAAGAAAAGCAATAGCAACATACTAAACGATCGGGTGCTAAGCTAATGGAATGGGTCATGTCAATCAGATCATTCAACTAATGATGTGACCTCGTTAATCAAATAACAACTCTTTGTTCATGGTTAGGAAACATAACCATCTTTGATTAACGAGCTAGTCAAGTAGAGGCATACTAGTGACACTCTGTTTGTCTATGTATTCACACATGTATTATGTTTCCGGTTAATACAATTCTAGCATGAATAATAAACATTTATCATGATATAAGGAAATAAATAATAACTTTATTATTGCCTCTAGGGCATATTTCCTTCAGTCTCCCACTTGCACTAGAGTCAATAATCTAGTTCACATCGCCATGTGATTTAACAGCAATAGCTCACATCACCATGTGATTAACACCCATAGTTCACATCTTCATGTGACCAACACTCAAAGGGTTTACTAGAGTCAGTAATCTAGTTCACATATCTATGTGATTAACACCCAAAGAGTACTAAGGTGTGATCATGTTTTGCTTGTGAGATAATTTTAGTCAACGGGTCTGTCACATTCAGATCCGTAAGTGTTTTGCAATTTTCTATGTATACAATGCTCTGCACGGAGCTACTCTAGCTAATTGCTCCCACTTTCAATATGTATCTAGATCGAGACTTAGAGTCATCCAGATCAGTGTCAAAACTTGCATCGACGTAACCTTTTACGACGAACCTTTTTGTCACGTCCATAATCGAGAAACATATCCTTATTTCACTAAGGATAATTCTGACCGCTGTCCAGTGATCTACTCCTAGATCACTATCGTACTCCCTTGCTAAATCAGTGCAGGGTATACAATAGATCTGGTATACAGCATGACATACTTTATAGAACCTATGGCCAAGGCATAGGGAATGACTTTCATTCTCTTTCTATCTTCTGCCGTGGTCGGGCTTTGAGTCTTACTCAACTTCACACCTTATGACACAGGCAAGAACTCTTTCTTTGACTGCTCCATTTTGAACTACTTCAAAATCTTTGTCAAGGTATGTACTCATTGAAAGAACTTATCAAGCGTCTTTGATCTATCTCTATAGATCTTGAAGCTCAATATGTAAGCAGCTTCACCGAAGTCTTTCTTTGAAAAACTCCTTTCAAACAGTCCTTTATGCTTTACAGAATAATTCTACATTATTTCCGATCAACAATATGTCATTCACATATACTTATCAGAAATGCTGTAGTGCTCCCACTCACTTTCTTGTAAATACAGGCTTTACCGCAAGTCTGTATAAAACTATATGCTTTGATCAACTTATCAAAGCGTATATTCCAACTCCGAGATGCTTGCACCAGTCCACAGATGGATCGCTGGTGCTTGCACATTTTTGTTAGCACCTTTTGGATTGACAAAACCTTCTAGTTGCATCACATACAACTCTTCTTTAATAAATTCATTAAGGAATGCAGTTTTGTTTATCCATTTGCCAGATTTCATAAAATGCGGCAATTGCTAACATGATTCGGACAGACTTAAGCATAGATACGAGTGAGAAAATCTCATCGTAGTCAACACCTTGAACTTGTCGAAAACCTTTTGCGACAATTCTAGCTTTGTAGATAGTAACACTACTATCAGCGTCCGTCTTCCTCTTGAAGATCCATTTATTTTCTATTGCTTGCCGATCATCAGGCAAGTCAACCAAAGTCCATACTTTGTTCTCATACATGGATCATATCTCAGATTTCATGGCCTCAAGCCACTTTGCGGAATCTGGGCTCACCATCGCTTCTTTATAGTTCGTAGGTTCATCATGATCTAGTAGCATGACTTCCAGAACTGGATTACCGTACCACTCTGGTGCGGATCTCACTCTGGTTGATCTACGTGGTTCAGTAGTATCTTGCCCTGAAGTTTCATGATCATCATCATTAGCTTCCTCACTAATTGGTATAGGTGTCGCAGAAACAGTTTTCTGTGATGTACTATTTTCCAATAAGGGAGCAGGTACAGTTACCTCGTCAAGTTCTACTTTCCTCCCACTCACTTCTTTCGAGAGAAACTCCTTCTCCAGAAAGTTTCCGAATTTTAGCAACAAAAGTCTTGCCTTCGGATCTGTGATAGAAGGTGTATCCAATAGTTTCCTTTGGATATCCTATGAAGACGTATTTCTCCGATTTGAGTTTGAGCTTATCAGGATGAAACTTTTTCATATAAGCATCGCAACCCCAAATTTTAAGAAATGACAGCTTAGGTTTCTTGCCAAACCATAGTTCACACGGTGTCGTCTCAACGGATTTAGATGGTGCCCTATTTAACGTGAATGCAGCTGTCGCTAATGCATAACCCCAAAACGATAGTGGTAGATCGGTAAGAGACATCATAGATCGCACCATATCTAGTAAAGTACGATCACGACGTTCGGACACACCATTATGCTGTGGTGTTCCAGGTGGCGTGAGTAGTGAAACTATTTCACATTGTTTTAACTGAAGACCAAACTTGTAACTCAAATATTTGTCTCTGCGATCAGATCGTAGAAACTTTATTTTCTTGTTACGATGATTTTTCACTTCACTCTGAAATTCTTTGAACTTTTCAAATGTTTCAGACTTATGTTTCATCAAGTAGATATACTCATATCTGCTCAAATCATCTGGGAAGATCAGAAAATAATGATACCTGTCGCGAGCCTCAATATTCATCGGACCACATACATCAGTATGTATGATTTCCAACAAATCTGTTGCTCGCTCCATTGTTCCGAAGAACGGCGTTTTAGTCATCTTGCCCAAAAGGCATGGTTCGCAAGCATCAAGTGATTCATAATCAAGTGATTCCGAAAGCCCATCAGCATGGAGTTTCTTCATGCGCTTTATACCAATATGACCTAAACAGCAGTGCCACAAATAAGTTGCACTATCATTATTAACTTTGCATCTTTTGGTTTCAATATTATGAATATGTGTATTATTAAGATCAAGATCCAATGAACTATTTTCATTGGGTGTGTAACCATATAAGGTTTTATTCATGTAAAGAGAACAACAATTTATTCTTTTACTTAAATGAATAACCGTATTACAATAAACATGATCAAATCATATTCATGCTCAACGCAAAAAACCAAATAACACTTATTTAGGTTCAACACTAATCCCGAAAGTATAGGGAGTGTGCGATGATGATCATATCAATCTTGGAACCACTTCCAACACACATCGTCACTTCACCCTTAACTAGTCTCTGTTTATTCTGCAACTCCCGTTTCGAGTTACTAAACTTAGCAACTGAACTAGTATCAAATACTAAGGGTTTGCTATAAACACTAGTAAAGTACACATCAATACCATGTATATCAAATATACTTATGTTCACTTTGCCATCCTTCTTATCCGCCAATCACTTGGGGTAGTTCCGCTTCCAGTGACCAGTCCCTTTGCAGTAGAAGCACTTAGTCTCAGGTTTAGGATCAGACTTGGGCTTCTTCACTTGAGCAGCAACTTGCTTGCCGTTCTTCTTGAAGTTCCCCTTCTTCCCTTTGCCCTTTTCTTGAAACTAGTGGTCTTGTCAACCATCAACACTTGATGTTTTTCTTGATTTCTACCTTCGTTGATTTCAGCATCACGAAGAGCTTAGGAATTACTTTTGTCATCCCTTGCATATTATAGTTCATCACAAAGTTCTACTAACTTGGTGATGGTGACTAGAGAATTCTGTCAATCACTATCTTATCTGGAAGATTAACTCCCACTTGATTCATGCGATTGTAGTACTCAGACAATCTGGGCACATGCTCACTAGTTGAGCGATTCTCCTCCATCTTTTAGCTATAGAACTTGCTGGAGACTTCATGTCTCTCAACTCGGGTATTTGCTTGAAATATTAACTTCAACTCCTGGAACATCTCATATGGTCCATGACGTTAAAAACGTCTTTGAAGTCCCGATTCTAAGCCGTTAAGCATGGTGCACTAAACTATCAAGTAGTCATCATATTGAGCTAGCCAAACGTTCATAACGTCTGCATCTGCTCCTGCAATAGGTCTGTCACCTAGCGGTGCATCAAGGACATAATTCTTCTGTGCAGCAATGAGGATAAACCTCAGATCACGGATCCAATCCGCATCATTGCTACTAACATCTTTCAACACAATTTTCTCTAGGAACATATCAAAATTAACACAGGGAAGCAACAACGCGAGCTATTGATCTACAACATGATTTGCAAAATACTACCAGGACTAAGTTCATGATAAATTTAAGTTCAATTTAATCATATTACTTAAGAACTCCCACTTAGATAGACATCCCTCTAATCCTCTAAGTGATCACGTGATCCAAATCAACTAAACCATAACCGATCATCACGTGAGATGGAGTAGTTTTCAATGGTGAACATCGTTATGTTGATCATATCTACTATATGATTCACGCTCGACCTTTCGGTCTCCGTGTTCCGAGGCCATATCTGTATATGCTTGGCTCGTCAAGTATAACCTGAGTATTCCGCGTGTGCAACTGTTTTGCACCCGTTGTATTTGAACGTAGAGCCTATCACACCCGATCATCACGTGGTGTCTCAGCACGAAGAACTTTTGCAACGGTGCATACTCAGGGAGAACACTTCTTGATAATTTAGTGAGAGATCATCTTATAATGCTACCGTCAATCAAAGCAAGATAAGATGCATAAAAGGATAAACATCACATGCAATCAATATAAGTGATATGATATGGCCATCATCATCTTGTGCTTTGTGATCTCCATCTCCGAAGCATCGTCATGATCACCATCGTCACCGGCGCGACACCTTGATCTCCATCGTAGCATCGTTGTCGTCTCGCCAATCTTATGCTTCCACGACTATCACTACCGCTTAGCAATAAAGTAAAGCATTACATCGCGATTGCATTGCATACAATAAAGCGACAACCATATGGCTCCTGCCAGTTGCCGATAACTCGGTTACAAAACATGATCATCTCATACAATAAAATCAGCATCATGCCTTGACCATATCACATCACAACATGCCCTGCAAAAACAAGTTAGACGTCCTCTACTTTGTTGTTGCAAGTTTTACGTGGCTGCTACGGGCTTAAGTAAGAACTCATCTCACCTACGCATCAAAACCACAACGATAGTTCGTCAAATAGACTCCGTTTTAACCTTCTCAAGGACCGGGCGTAGTCACACTTGGTTCAACTAAAGTTGGAGAGACAGTCTTCCGCTAGCCATCTATGTGCAAAGCACGTCGAGGGAACCGGTCTCGCATAAGAGTATGCGTAAGGTTGGTCCGGATCGTCTCAACCAACAATACCGCTGAACCAAAGTATGACATGCTGGTAGGCAGTATGACTTGTATCGCCCACAACTCACTTGTGTTCTACTCGTGCATATAACATCAAACCATAAAACCTAGGCTCTGATGCCACTGTTGGGGAACGCAGTAATTTCAAAAAATTTCCTACGCACACGCAAGATCATGGTGATGCACAGCAACGAGAGGGGAGAGTGTTGTCTACGTACCAACGCAGACCGACTGCGGAAGCGATCACACAACGTAGAGGAAGTAGTCGTACGTCTTCTTCCCGATCCGACCGATCCAAGCACCGTTACTCCGGCACCTCCGAGTTCTTAGCACACGTTCAGCTCGATGACGTTCCTCGGGCTCCGATCCAGCAAAGCGTCGAGGAAGAGTTCCGTCAGCACGACGGCGTGGTGACGATCTTGATGTACTACCGACGCAGGGCTTCGCCTAAGCACTGTAACGGTATGATCGAGGTGGAATTTGGTGGCAGGGGGCACCGCACACGGCTAAGGAACGATCTCAAGGATCAACTTGTGTGTCTTGGGGTGCCCCCTGCCCCCGTATATAAAGGTTGGAGGAGGGGGAGCTGGCCGGCCAGATAGAGGGAGGCGCAGGAGGAGTCCTACTCCTACCGGGAGTAGGACTCCCCCCTCCAATCCTAGTCCAACTAGGAAACCTTCAAAGGGGAGAGAGAGAGAGGTGGCCGGCCCCTCTCCTAGTCCTAATAGGACTAGGGAGAGGGGGGGAGGCGCAGCCCTATGTGGGCTGCCCTCTCACCTTTCCACTAAGGCCCATGTTGGCCCATTTGGCTCCCGGGGGGTTCCGGTAACCCTCCCGGTAATCTGGTAAAATCCCGATTTCACCCGGAACACTTCCGATGTCCAAACATAGGCTTCCAATATATCAATCTTTACGTCTCGACCATTTCGAGACTCCTCGTCATGTCCGTGATCTCATCCGGGACTCCGAACTCCTTCGGTACATCAATACTCATAAACTCATAATATAACTGTCATCGAAACCTTAAGCGTGCGGACCCTACGGTTCGAGAACAATGTAGACATGACCGAGACACGTCTCCGGTCAATAACCAATAGCGGGACCTGGATGCCCATATTGGCTCCTACATATTCTACGAAGATCTTTATCGGTCAGACCGCATAACAACATACGTTGTTCCCTTTGTCATCGGTATGTTACTTGCCCGAGATTCGATCGTCGGTATCCAATACCTAGTTCAATCTCGTTACTGGCAAGTCTCTTTACTCGTTCCGTAATACATCATCTCATAACTAACATCTTAGTTATTATGCTTGCAAGGCTTATGTGATGTGTATTACCGAGAGGGCCCAGAGATACCTCTCCGACAATCGGAGTGACAAACCCTAATCTTGAAATACGCCAACCCAACATCTACCATTGGAGACACCTGTAGTACTCCTTTATAATCACCCAGTTACGTTGTGACGTTTGGTAGTACCCAAAGTGTTCCTCCGGTAAACGGGAGTTGCATAATCTCATAGTTATAGGAACATGTATAAGTCATGAAGAAAAGCAATAGCAACATACTAAACGATCGGGTGCTAAGCTAATGGAATGGGTCATGTCAATCAGATCATTCAACTAATGATGTGACCTCGTTAATCAAATAACAACTCTTTGTTCATGGTTAGGAAACATAACCATCTTTGATTAACGAGCTAGTCAAGTAGAGGCATACTAGTGACACTCTGTTTGTCTATGTATTCACACATGTATTATGTTTCCGGTTAATACAATTCTAGCATGAATAATAAACATTTATCATGATATAAGGAAATAAATAATAACTTTATTATTGCCTCTAGGGCATATTTCCTTCAATATCGGCCGTGCAGTTTAAGCTTCCAAACCTGACCTGGTGGCCAGGGGCGTAACTCTCGATCTGCTCCAGATGACCAAGCGAGTTGGCCCACAGTGCGAAGCCGCCGAACACAAAGATCTGTCCGGGGAGAAAAGTCTCACCCTAAACTGCATCGCTATCGATGATCGAAGGAGCCATCCAGCCTAATGACGACGACACAGAGGAACTCTCAATGAAAGCACCAATGTCGGTGTCAAAACCGGCGGATCTCGGGTAGGGGGTCCCGAACTATGCGTCTAAGGCGGATGGTAACAGGAGGCAGGGGACACGATGTTTTACACAGGTTCGAGCCCTCTTGATGGAGGTAAAACCCTACGTCCTGCTTGATTTATTCTTGATAATATGAGTAGTACAAGAGTTGATCTACCACGAGATCGGAGAGGCTAAACCCTAGAAGCTAGCCTATGGTATGATTGTATGTTGTCCTACGGACTAAAACCCTCTGGTTTATATAGACATCGGAGGGGGCTAGGGTTACACATGGTCGGTTACAAAGGAGGAGATATACATATCCGTATTGCCTAGCTTGCCTTCCACGCCAAGTAGAGTCCCATCCGGACACGGGACGAAGTCTTCAATCTCGTATCTTCATAGTCCAACAGTCCGGCCAAAGGATATAGTCCGGCTATCCGGAGACCCCCTAATCCAGGACTCCCTCACCCTTCCTTCCTTCTCCTTCTCCCTTCCCTTTTTCCTATTCCATGTAGGCGGTGGAATCCTACTAGGACTAGGGAGTCCTAGTAGGACTCCACACTTTGGGCGCGCCCTATGAGGTCCGGCCTCCTCCTCCCTCCATCCTTTATATACGTGGCCAGGGGCACCCCTTAGACACACAAGTTGACCATTGATCTCTTAGCCGTGTGCGGTGCCCCCCTCCACCATAATCAACCTCGGTCATATCGTCATAGTTCTTAGGCGAAGCCCTGCGCCGGTAGCTTCATCATCACCATCATCACGCCGTCGTGCTAACAAAGCTCTCCTTCGACACTCAACTGGATCAAGAGTTCGTGGGACGTCGCCGAGTTGAACGTGTGCTGATCATGAAGGTGCCGTACTTTCGGTACTAGGATCGGTCGGATCGTGAAGACATACGACTACATCAACCGCGTTGTCATAACGCTTCCGCTTACGGCCTATGAGGGTACGTGGACAACACTCTTCCCTCTCATTGCTATGCATCACCAAGATAGATCTTGTGTGTGCGTAGGATTTTTTTTGAAATTACTGCGTTCCCCAACAGTGGCATCAGAGCCAGGTCTATGCGTAGATGTTATATGCATGAGTAGAACACAAAGGAGTTGTGGGCGTCGTCACTAGTTGATTCTTGATTCGGCGGTATTCTTGGATGAAGCAGCTCAGACCGACATTACGCGTGCGCCTACGCGAGACTGGTTCTATCGACGTGCTTTGCACACAGGTGGCTAGTGGGTGTCTGTTTCTCCAACTTTAGTTGAAGCGGATTCAATGAACAGGGTTCTTTCTGAAGATCAAAAAGCAATCACTATACTGCGTTGTGGTTTTTGATGTGTAGGTAAGAACAGTTCTTGCTCAGCCCGTAGCAGCCACGTAAAACTTGCAACAACAAAGTAGAGGGCGTCTAACTTTTTTTGCAGGGCATGTTGTGATGTGATATGGTAAAGACGTGATGAGATATAAATTGTTGTATGAGATGATCATGTTTTGTTAAAGTTATCGGCAACTGGTAGGAGCCTTATGGTTGTCTCTTCATTGCATAAGATGCAAGCGCCATATAATTGCTTTACTTTATCGCTATGCGATAGCAATAGTTGCAAAAGCAATAGTTGGTGAGACGACCATGTGACGACACGTTGATAGAGATCAAGATGATGGAGATCATGGTGTCATGCCAGTGACGATAGAGATCATGACAGTGTTTTGGAGATGGAGATCAAAGGCATAAGATGATGATGGACATATCATGTCACATATTTTGATTGCATGTGATGTTTATCCTTTACGCATCTTATTTTGCTTAGTTCGGTGGTAGAATTATAAGATGATCTCTCACTAAATTTCAAGGTATAAGTGTTCTCCCTGAGTATGCACTATTGCGACAGTTCGTCATGCCGAGACATCCCGATAAGATAGTGATTGATGGAGTTCTCTAGTCACTATCACCAAGTTACTAGAACTTTGTGATGAACTATAATATGCATGGGATAATGGAAATGACTCCCAAAGCTCTTCGCGATGCTGAAATCAACGAAGGTAGAAATCAAGAAAAAGAATCAAGTGTTGATGGTTGACAAGACCACTAGTTTCAAGTAAAAGGGCAAGGGAAAGAAAGGGAACTTCAAGAAGAATGGCAAGCAAGTTGCCACTCCCATGGAGAAGCCCAAAGCTAGACCCAAGCCTAAAAATTGAGTGCTTCTACTACAAAGGAAATGGTCACTGGAAGTGGAAGTGGAACTGCCATAGATACTTGGCGGATAAGAAGGATGGCAAAGAGAACAAAGGTATATTTGATATACATGTTATTGATGTGTACTTTACTAGTGTTTATAGCAAACCCCTCAGTATTTGATACTACTTCAGTTGCTAAGAGTAGTAACTCGAAACGGGAGTTGCAAAATAAACAAAGACTGGTTGAGGACGAGGTGACGATGTGTGCTGGAAATGATTCCAAGGTTGATAAGATCACCATCACACACTCCCTTTACCTTCGGGGTTAGTGTTGAACTTAAAATAAATGTTATTTGGTGTTTGCGTTGAGCATAATATGATTGGATCATCTTTATTGCAATACGGTTATTCATTTAAGTCAAAGAATAATTGTTATTCTATTTACATGAATAAAACCTTCTATGGTCATACACCCAATGTGGATGGTTCATTGAATATCGATCGTAATGATACACATATTCATAATATTGAAGCCAAAAGATGCAAAGTTAATAATGATACTGTAACCTATTTGTGGCACTGCCGTTTAGGTCATATTGGTGTAAAGCACATGAAGAAACTCCATGCTGATGGACTTTTGGAATCACTTGATTATGAATGACTTGATGCTTGCGAACCATGCCTCATGGGCAAGATGACAAAGACTCCGTTCTCCAGAACAATGGAGCGAGCAACTGACTTATTGGAAATAATACATACTGATGTATGCAATCCGATAAGTGTTGAGGCTCGCGGTGGGTATCGTTATTTTCTGACCTTCACAGATGATTTGAGCAGATATGGGTATATCTAGTTAATGAAACATAAGTCTGAAACATTTGAAAAGTTCAAATAATTTCAGAGTGAAGTGGAAATCATCATAACAAGAAAATAAAGTTTCTACGATCTGATCGCGAAGGCGAAAATTTGAGTTACGAGTTTGTTCTTCATTTGAAACAATGTGAAATAGTTTTGCAACTCACACCACCTGGAACACCACAACATAATGGTGTGTCTGAACGTTGTAATCGTACTTTATTGGATATGGTGCGATCTATGATGTCTCTTACCGATTTACCACTATCGTTTTGGGGTTATGCATTAGAGAAGTTGCATTCACGTTAAATAGGGCACCATCTAAATCCATTGAGATTACACCGTATGAACTATGGTTTGGCAAGAACCAAAGTTGTCATTTCTTGAAGTTTGAGGTTGCAATGCTTATGTGAAAAAGTTTCAAACTAGTAAGCTCGAACCCAAATCGGAGTAGTGCGTCTTCATATGATACCCAAAAGAAACTGTTGGGTACACCTTCTATCACAGATCTGAAGGCAAGATATTTTGTTGCTAAGAATGGATCCTTTCTAGAGAAGGAGTTTCTCTCGAAAGAAGTGAGTGGGAGGAAAGTAGAACTTGATGAGGTAATTGTACCTTCTCCCGAATTGGAAAGTAGTTCATCACAGAAATCAGTTGCAGTGATTCCTACACCAATTAGTGAGGAAGCTAATGATGATGATCATGAAACTTCCGATCAAGTTACTACCGAACCTCGTGGGTCAACCAGAGTACGGTCCGTACCAGAGTGGTACAGTAATCCTGTTCTGGAAGTCATGTTACTAGACCATGACGAACCTACGAACTATGAGGAAGCGATGATGAGCCTAGATTCCGCAAAATGGCTTGAGGCCATGAAATCTGAGATGGGATGCATGTATGAGAATAAAAATGGACTTTGTTGACTTGCCCGATGATCAGTGAGTCATTGAGAATAAATGGATCTTCAAGAGGAAGACGGACGCTGATAGTAGTGTTACTATCTACAAAGCTCGAATTGTCGCACAAATGTTTTCGACAAGTTCAAGGTGTTGACTACGATGAGATTTTCTCACTCGTATTGATGCTTAAAAGACTGTCCGAATCATGTTAGCAGTTGCCGCATTTTATGAAATCTGGCAAATGGATGTCAAAACTGCATTCCTTAATGGATTTCTTAAAGAAGAGTTGTATATGATGCAACTAGAAGGTTTTGTCGATCCTGAATGTTCTAACAAAGTGAGCAAGCTCCAACGATCCATCCATGGACTGGTGCAAGCATCTCGGAGTTGGAATATATGCTTTGATAAAATGATCAAAGTATATGGTTTTATACAGACTTGCGGTGAAGCCTGTATTTACAAGAAAGTGAGTGGGAGCACTACAACATTTCTGATAAGTACATGTGATTGACATATTGTTGATCAGAAATAATGTAGAATTTTTTGGAAAGCATAAAGGAGTGTTCTAAAGGAGTTTTTCAAAGAAAAGACCTCAGTGAAGCTGCTTACACATTGAGCATCAAGATCTATAGAGATAGATCAAGATGCTTGATAATATTTTTCAATGAGTACATACCTAGACAAGATTTTGAAGTAGTTCAAAATGGAACAGTCAAAGAAGGAGTTCTTGCCTGTGTTGCAAGGTGTCAAGTTGAGTAAAGACTCAAAATATGACCAAAGCAGAAAATAGAAAGAGAATGAAATGTCATTCCCTATGCCTCAGTCATAGGTTCTATAAAGTATGCTATGCTGTGTACCAGTCCTATTGTATACCTTAGCATGATTCTGGCAAGGGAATGCCTTAGTAGATCACTGGACAGCGGTCAAAGTTATCTTTAGAGGACTAAGGAAATATTTCTTGGTTATGGAGGTGATAAAAGAGTTCGTCGTAAAGAGTTATGTTGACACAAGCTTTTTTCATCGATCTATATGACTCTAAGTCTCGATCTGGCTACATATTGAAAGTGGGAGCAATTAGCTATAGTAGCTCCATGCAAAGTATTGTAGACATAGAAATTTGCAAAATACATACGGATCTGAATGTTGCAGACCCGTAGACTAAACTTCTCTCATAAGCAAAACATGATCAGTCTTTGGGTATTAATCACATAGCGATGTGAACTAGATTATTGACTCTAGTAAACCCTTTGGGTATTAGTCACATGAAGATGTGAACTAATCACATAAATATGTGAACTATTGGTGTGAAATCACATGATGATGTGAACTAGATTATTGACTCTAGTGCAAGTGGGAGACTGAAGGAAATATGCCCTAGAGGCAATAATAAAGTTGTTATTTATATTTCCTTATATCATGGTAAATATTTATTATTCATGCTAGAATTGTATTAACTGGAAACTTAGTACATGTGTGAATACATAGAAAAACAGAGTGTCACTAGTTTGCCTCTACTTGACTAGCTCGTTGAATCAATGATGGTTATGTTTCCTAACCATAGACATGAGTTGTCATTTGATTAACGGGATCACATCATTAGAGAATGATGTGATTGACTTGACCCATCCGTTAGCTTAGCACGATGATCGTTTAGTTTGTTGCTATTGCTTTCTCCATAACTTATACATGTTCCTATGACTATGAGATCATGCAACTCCCGAAATATCGGAGGAACACTTTGTGTGCTACCAAACGTCACAACGTAACTGGGTGATTATAAAGGTTCTCTACAGGTGTATCCGATGGGGTTTGTTGAGTTGACATAGATCGAGATTAGGATTTGTCACTCTGATTGTCGAAGAGGTATCTCCGGGCCTTCTCGGTAATGCACATCACTATAAGCCTTGCAAGCATTGTGACCAATGAGTTAGTTGTGGGATGATGCATTATGGAATGAGTAAAGAGACTTGCCGGTAATGAGATTGAACTAGGTATGAGGATACCGATGATCGAATCTCGGGCAAGTAACATACCAATGACAAAGGGAACAACGTATGTTGTTATGCGGTTTGACCGATAAAGATCTTCGTAGAATATGTAGGAGCCAATATGAGCATCCAGGTTCGGCTATTGGTTATTGACCGAAGATGAGTCTCGGTCATGTCTACATAGTTCTCGAACCCGTAGGGTCCGCACGCTTAACGTTCTATAATGATTTGTATTATGAGTTATGTGATTTGATGACCGAAGTTTGTTCAGAGTCCCGGATGAGATCGGGGACATCACAAAGAGTCTTGAAATGGTCGAGATGTAAAGATCGATATATTGGAAGGCTATATTCGGACATCGGAAAGGTTCCGAGTGATTCGAGTATTTTTCGGAGTACAGAAGAGTTACGGGAATTCATATTGGGCCTTAATTGGCCATATGGGAAAGGAGAGAAAGGCCTCAATGGTGGCCGCACCCCTTCCCCATGGACTGGTCCGAATTGGACTAGGGAAAGGGGGCGCCCCCTTCATTCCTTCTCCTTCTCCTTTCCCTTTTCCTATTCCATGTATGCGGTGGAATCCTACTAGGACTAGGGAGTCCTAGTAGGACTCCAAACTTTGGGCACGCCCTATGGAGTCCGACCTCCTCCTCCCCCCATCCTTTATATACGTGGCCAGGGGCACCCCATAGACATACAAGTTGATCATTGATCTCTTAGCCATGTGCGGTGCCCCCCTCCACCATAATCATGCTCGGTCATATCGTTGTAGTTCTTAGGCGAAGCACTGCACCGGTAGCTTAATCATCACCGTCATCACGCCGTCGTGCTGATGAAGCTCTCCTTCGACACTCAACTGGATCAAGAGTTCGTGGGACGTCACCGAGCTGAACGTGTGTTGATCGCGGAGGTGTTGTACTTTCGGTACTAGGATCGGTCAGATCGTGAAGACATACAACTACAACAACCGCGTTGTCATAACGCTTCTGCTTACGATCTACGAGGGTACGTGGACAACACTCTTCCCTCTCGTTGCTATGCATCACCATGATAGATCTTGCGTGTGCATAGGAAATTTTTTGAAATTACTGTGTTCCCCAACAATAACGTATGTTTCCATTATGGTACGAACGATAAAGATCTTCGTAGAATATGTGGGAACCAATATGAGCATCCAAGTTCCGCTGTTGGTTATTGACCGGAGAGGTGTCTCGGTCATGTCTACATAGTTCTCAAACCCGTAGGGTCCGCACGCTTAACGTTTGATGACGATTTTGTATTATATGAGTTATGTGATTTGGTGACCGAATGTTGTTCAGAGTCCCAGATGAGATCATGGACATGATGAGGAGTCTCGAAATGGTTGAGAGGTAAAGATTCATATATTGGACGATGGTATTCGGACACCGGAAGTATTCCGGGGGTACCGGGTGCATATCGGTCACCAGAAGGGGTTCTGGGCATCCCCTGGCAACTACATGGGCCTTAATGGGCCAAGAGGGGGACAGATCAGCCCCTAAGGCCTCGTTTGGTATGTGAGGGTCAGAGGGGATTCCAGAGGATAATCCTCGAGGGGCCCAAAGACCTCTAAAATCCCCGACGACCCGTTTGATATGCGAGGTTTCATGGGCCAACCCCTCTCGATCCCCCTCCGATCCACTTCTTTCCACGCGCTTTAGAACCCTCGAGGGGGGACTTGAGTATTTGGAGGAGAAGCCGACGCCCGACTCGTCAAGACGCTGCCGCCTCCAGACTCCTCCTCAAGACGCAGCCGTCTGCCAACTCCTCGACATCGGCGTACCTCCTCCCGCATACTAGACTTTTCCCTGGTGATAAGTCCCCACCTCGCCGTCGCTCCTTTCCCCTCGTTGTCTAGGTTTCCACTACCTTGTCCACCCTGGCGATCTTGCCAAGCATGCCAACTCCAAGGCCACCAAGGCTGTCACCAAGTTCATCTCCTAATTAGGCCACGTCACGCTATTTGCTTCTTGTTGTGGTTTGATTTCTCCTGGCTGCTCGATGAATCCATTGTACGTTGTAGCCTGTAGGTAGTTAGATGTTGGGAACAAACTATTTCTTGATCTGAAATTAATAGTAATGGTCGCTATGATCTTCTGCAGATAATCCTTTGTTTATTTCTGTTGATTATCTCTGTTGATTTCAGTAAATCATCCCGACAAAACAAGTGGTTCTTTAGTAAAAATGCATACCACTGTAGCTACACTAGTGACACATTTGTGCTATAGTTCATGCTCAGTAAATCCACAACTAACAATTCAATTGTCTACACAAATTAGGAGGAAAAAAAGGTTGTTGTTTCAATCAAACCTCGGTTACATTTACAGCTCATTTTACTGTTGTTGCAGCAGAAGTGTATGTTCATGTGCTATTTAGGCAAGTGTTTTTATCCTCGCAAGCGAATGTAGTACAGAGCTAGGCAGACATGATTATCAGTAATTTTGCACTTCAATATAGCTAAGACACGCGGTTTTCAGCACTTCTCTAGTGCTATATACACGTGACCGCTGTTGTTCTCCGTGGTCGATCTGCCTGCCTATCTACAAATATATATATAGCAGTATTAGTAGTGCTTGTCGGAAATCATTGTACGGATGGTGGATAGTGCGTAGTCGTGGTTGGTTGTAAGAGGATGTTTCTCTGGTGCTGCTTGATCTGAACGTTAACGGAACAATATTTGCTACTCCGAATTTGTGACAAATCATATTAAGAGTAGTTATATTTGACATTCTATGTGTGTCGTGCTTGATGAATTTGGGTCTGAGAAAACTACTCATGATCATTTTCACTTCAATTTAGGAGGAAACTGACTACTACATGCTTTAGTAGCATACACAATTTTCTCTCTCAAGAAATTAGAAGCATAATATGTATCCATAGTTGTGCATAAATCTGGAGAGATTTTCTGCTGAGAACTGAATATTTGAGTTGTTTTTGTTGTTGAACTGAATATTTTAAAATGGGAAAAAACTATCGATGCTGTTTATTTTTCATATAGTTCCTTGTTACTATATCGTTTTGTTAGCATGTTGCTTTTGTGCACCTCTATGTGCTTAGTTGCTAACTATGTTCCAGTGATACTTGACGAAATCTACTATGCTTTCATATGTATTACTCCCTCTGTAAATAGAACTAATGTTCATCTAGCAAAGCTATTTGATGTAACAATTTTTCTCAAGGCACTCTAATATTCATCTCTTTTTGTTTCATTAGGTTCTCAAGCACCAAAGAAGCCACAATAAACAAGTTGGATGGATAAATTTCTCTTAGGTTCTCATTGCTAGATGACCATGACACCAAAAGATGGATACATTTGTCTGCATTATGTTTGTTGCAAAATGATGTTGTGGCTGTGATGAACTGTTTGATGCGAAAGATTATGTTGTTATGATAAATTATGAATGCTGGGATTTGGGATTCAAATTCATGTTGTTATGATAAATTATGTTGTTATTGTGATGAGATATTGATTTCAAGTCATGCAAAATTATGTTGGTGTTGGGAAGATTGCTGCTAAATTATAAGATACTGATCTCAAGTCATTTTTATCAGTTGACCTTTATAATTCTGTAGCAAGGATATAAGGGGAGTTAGTTACATTGTAAAGATTGGATTTTTAAATGTTCTACACCATGTTATGTCAACATGACAAACCCTTTCTACCAAACAGAAATTTTAAACAAAGAGGATTGTGAAAGGAAGGGTTTTGAGGGGATTGGGTGGAAGAGGGGGATTCACCAAATCCCCTGAATCCCCCCTCCCAAAACCTCTACAATCCCTTCCTATCAAAAGAGGCCTAAGGGGATGGTGCGCCCCATGTAGGCCGAAATAAGGGGGAAAGAAAGAGGAGAAGGGAGAAAGGAAGGGGAGGGATTCGGCCTCCCCCTTCCTTCCCTCCTCCTTTCTCCTTCCTTCCCCTTCGGATGAATATGGAAGGGGAGGCCGAATTGGGAGGCGCCCAAGTAGGATTCCTCCTACTTGGGGCGCCCCCTTGGCTGCCTCTCCTCCCCTCCCCTCCAACCTATATATACGAGGGGGGCACCGCTAGACCACACAACAACGATTGTTAGCCGTGTGTGGCGCCCCCCACCATACTTTACGCCTTCGGTCATATTGTCGTAGTGCTTAGGCGAAGCCCTGCGCGGATCACTTCACCATCACCATCACCACGCCGTCGTGTTGATGAAACTCTCCCTTGACACTTTGCTAGATCAATAGTTCGAGGGACATCATCGAGCTGAACATGTGCAGAACTCGTAGGTTCCGTACGTTCGGTGCTTGGTCGGTCGGAACGAGAAGAAGTTCAACTACATAAACCGCGTTGTCAAATGCTTCCGCTTCCGGTCCACGAGGGTATGTGGACACTCTCTCCCCCTCTCATTGCTATGCATATCCTAGATAGATCTTGCATGAGCATAGGATTTTTTAAATTGCACGCTAAGTTCCCCATCACCCCTCTGTGATCGTTGCCCCCTCCTGTAGAGTGCCAGAAAAGGCCTCTAGATTGGATCTTGTGGTTCTGGAGCTTGCGGCATCGGAAACAGTATTTCCTTGACTTCCCTGGGTTTTTTTGGGATTTTAGAGTATTTTTTTAGGACCGAGAGTATATCGACCAAAGGGGGGTGAATGGGAGATTCAAAATTTCTTTCGAAAGCTTTGAAGCTTAACCCAAACACAGTAGCGGAATAGAGTATCGAAGGAAATATGTGGATTCAATCTTCTTTTTCAGAAGCATATTCTTCGAGAAAAGCATTAACAACAGTACGTGCTTGACGGATCACAAGTTTAATAGCAATGAGGGTTATGCAACATGCAAACAGATGTAACAGGATAAGACACAACATGATAGAGACTAAACAAATAGCTACTGATAGATTTCACCAGTAACACAGAGGTGCAAGAAAGTGACGATGAATACAGGTGATGACTAAGAACAGGAAAGAATATAGACACCCGGTGTGAAGACAATAATACAGACAGATCAAGTTATCTATCGACACATAGCATGAATGAAAACTACCGAAGGAAATGCAGTATAATAGAATTAACCAGTGGTGCTCAATGGCGGTAGAAAGATTTGGTAGACCTGTTCACCCTTCTGCCAAAGGGCTACGTCTGGTTGGAGGGGTTGTGACTTAACACGGAAGATAAACTCTCTTCACCATATTCTCCTTCAACACAGAGTTGATCAGACTCGGGTTGATTTCACTCATGGTAGATCCTTGTCGGCGATCTCCAAACCTTCGGTCGACCTTTGCAAACCACAATCACTCTTGGTTGCTGAAGATCAGGCTCAGTGAAGACAACAACTATTCAACACTCGAAGCCAAACCTATCCATCTAGAGAGTGTGCAGCTCTCAAGAGTAATAGGTACAAGAACTCTCACCCAGAACTACTGTGACGCTAAACCACTGTCTAAGTTTGGGCTCTTGATTTTTTCTCTCGGTAGATCTTAAACTCAAATCACTCCAAGAGGGGTTGCTCAAATCAATCTTCTCAAAAATCTCAAATGGAGCAGCCAACGGACAGTGTTGGAGCGGGGTGGCTATTTATAGCCACAACCTTCCCTATTGGGAAATGACCAAATTAGACATAGGGCTCAGCCAATGGTCGAACGACATGATTCCAATGGTCGAATTTGAGCACAATGGTAACATTTCTTGTGAGGCAAGAAATGCTAACTCCTTGTTCTGAGGCAAATCTCTCGCGGCAAAGAAGATCATAGTCTCTTGCTAGCCAGCATTTGCTCGGAGCTCAAAGAGACTTCCCTCACAACTTCCATAGGTTTGGGCTAAGCATCACAACGGATCTAAGCATTGAGAACCTATACCCCTATTAATAGTAAAGAGGTCCTATGACTCAAAAGAATGAAAGAAGAAAAACTAAATGAATGCTACATCTTCACATAGTCTTCAACTTCCATGACTGCAGTCAATTTCTTTGGACGACAGTACCGAATAAACGGCTTTCCTTCAACAGTAAACTTTCGAGGGGTCGATTTCTTCTCATCATCTTCTCGACTCTATCACTTCAACAAGTATAGCTCATTCTCCTCTGCAATGGAGATGTACTTCGGTGAACTTCCTCGAACTCAGCACCGGAGGCAGCATATTCTTCGGTCATGTATGGACTTTTTCTCTCTGTATGCACTAGTAAACAAATTAGTCCATACCTGTTTCTGTCAACAATCTCCAAAACACAAGTGATGGAGTCCTGGATTAGGGGGTGTTTGGGTAGCCGGACTATACCTTGAGCCGGACTTCTGGACTATGAAGATACAAGATTGAAGACTTTGTCCTGTGTCCGGATGGGACTTTCCTTGGCGTGGAAGGCAAGCTTGGCGATGCGGATATTCAAGATCTCCTACCATTGTAACCGACTCTATGTAACCCTAACCCTATCCGGTGTCTATATAAACTAGAGGGTTGTAGTCCGTAGGACATCAACTCCATATACAACAATCATACCGTAGGCTAGCTTCTAGGGTTTAGCCTCCTTGATCTCATGGTGGATCTACTCTTGTACTACCCATATCATCAATATTAATCAAGCAGGACGTAGGGTTTTACCTCCATCAAGAGGGCCCGAACCTGGGTAAAACATCATGTTCCCTGCCTCCTGTTACCATCCGGCCTAGACGCACAGTTTGGGACCCCCTACCCGAGATCCGCCGGTTTTGACACCGACATTGGTGCTTTCATTGAGAGTTCCTCTGTGTCGTCGCCTTTAGGCCCGATGGCTCCTTTGATCATCAACAACGATGCGGTCTAGGGTGAGACTTTTCTCCCCGGACAGATCTTCATCTTCGGCGGCTTCGCTCTGTGGGCCAATTCGCTCGGCCACCTGGAGCAGATCGGAAGCTACGCCCCTGGCCATCAAGTCAGGTTTGGAAGCTTAAACTACACGGCTGACATCTGCGGAGACTTGATCTTCGACGGGTTCGAGCCACGGCCAAGCGCGCCGCACTATCTCGAGGGGCATGATATAGCTCTACCTCCGGACAGTGTCCTAGAGGCCGCACACGCATCGGTTCCGACCCCTAACTCGCAGCCTATTGCGCCAATCAAGGATGAGTGGTTGGACGTCACCTCGGGGGCTTCGATCTCAAAGGCGATCGAGCCGAACGCTAGCCCCGAACTCCGAACCCCTCGCGCCCCTGCCGATTGAATCTGATTGGGCGCCGATAATGGAGTTCACCGCCGCAGACATCTTTCAGCACTCGCCTTTTGGCGACATCCTAAATTCTCTTAAGTCTCTCTCTTTATCAGGAGAGCCCTGGCCGGATTACGGTCAGCGAGGGTGGGATACGAACGATGAAGAAATTCAAAGCCCACCCACCACCCACTTCATAGCCACTTTCGACGATTTAACCGACATGCTTGACTTCGGCTCCGAAGACTTCGATGGTATGGACGATGATGTAGGAGACGAACAGGAACCAGCACCTGTAGGGCGCTGGAAGGCCACCTCGTCATATGACATATATATGGTGGATACTCCAAAAGATGGAGATGGCGATGGAACAGTGGGGGATGACACCTCCAAGAAATAGCCAAAGCACCGGCGCCAGCGGCGCCACTCTAAATCCCGCCAAAGCAAAAACGGTGATTCCGGTAAGGGAGATAATACTACCATGGATAGCGCCGAAGAACACCCACCTCAGCAAGATTCGGCACAGGAAGATGGAGAAGCCAGCCCTCATGAGAGAGCGGCAGACCGAGAGGTCGAGGATGATAACTATACGCCTCCCTCCGAAGACGAGGCAAGCCTCGATGACGACGAATTCGTCATACCATCAAACCCCGCCGAACAAGAGCTTTTTAAACGCAGGCTTTTAGCCATGGCAAGCAGCCTCAAGAAAAAGCAGCAACAGCTTAGAGCTGCCCAAGATTTGCTAGCTGACAGATGGACTGAAGTCCTTGCGGCCGAAGAGTATGAACTCGAACGCCCCTCCAAGAGTTACCCAAAGCGCAGGCCGCTACCCCGATCAGAGGAGGAAGCACCTACATCACCAGCGCATGACATGGCAGACCAGCCACCTCGCGGCCGCGACAGGGAGGCCTCTCAGCCCTCCACCCAAGCCATGCCCCGACGCCGCTCAACTAAGGCACGGGAAAATGCGCCAGACCTCTGAGACGTACTGGAGGATAAGGCAAGACAAACAAGATCGATCTACGGATCGCGCAGGCGCCCTACAGCACGTGACGATGATCTTCACTCCGGATACAACAAATCTGGCCGGGCCGAATACAACAGACATAGCTCTTCCGAGCTGCGTCGTGATATAGCCCAGTACAGAGGCGCCGCACACCCGCTATGCTTCACAAATGAAGTAATGGATCATAAAATCCCAAAGGGTTTCAAACCCGTAAACATCGAATCATACGATGGCACAACAGATCCGGCGGTATGGATCGAGGATTATCTCCTTCATATCCACATGGCATGCGGCGATGATCTACACGCCATCAAATACCTCCCGCTCAAACTTAAAGGACCGGCCCGGCATTAGCTTAACAGCTTGCCAGCAGACTCAATCGGTTCTTGGGAGGACCTGGAAGCCGCATTCCTCGACAACTTCCAGGGCACTTACGTGCGACCACCGGATGCCGACGACTTAAGCCACATAATTCAGCAGCTAGAGGAATTGGCCAGACAATTCTGGACACGGTTCCTAACAAAGAAAAACCAGATAGTCGACTATCCGGACGCAGAGGCCCTAGCAGCCTTCAAGCATAACATCCCAGACGAATGGCTTGCCCGGAACCTGGGACAGGAAAAGCCGAAATCTATGGCAGCCCTCACGACACTCATGACTCGCTTTTGTGTGCGAGAAGACAGCTGGCTAGTTCGTAGTAACAACTTATCAAAGAACCCTGGTAATTCGGATACCAAGGACAAAAGTGGCAGGACACATCGGAATAAGCAAAAACGCCGCATTAGTAGCGACAGTAATGAAGACACGGCAGTCAATGCCGGATTCAAAGGCTATAAATCCGGTCAGCGGAAAAATCCATTCAAAAAGAATACTCAGGGCCCGTCCAGTTTGGACCGAATACTCGATCGCTTGTGCCAGATACATGGCACCCCCGAAAGGCCAGCCAATCACACTAATAGGGATTGTTGGGTGTTCAAGCAGGCAGGCAAGTTAAGGGCCGAAAACAGAGACAAGGGGCTGCACAGCGATGACGAGGAGGAGCCCAAGCCGCCGAACAACAATGGACAGAAGGGCTTTCCCCCACAAGTGCAGACGATGAACATGATATACGCAACCCACATTCCCAAGCGGGAGCGGAAGCGTGCGCTATGGGGCGTATACGCGATGGAGCCAGTCGCCCCAAAGTTCAACCCATGGTCCTCCTGCCCGATCACTGTTGATCGAAGGGACCATCCCACTAGCATCCGTCATGGCGGCTTCGCTGCATTGGTTCTCAACCCAATCATCGACGGATTTCATCTCACAAGAGTCCTCATGGACGGCGGTAGTAGCCTGAACCTGCTTTATCAGGATAGAGTGCGGAAAATGGGCATAGCTCCCTCAAGGATTAAGCCCACAAAAATTACCTTTAAAGGCGTTATACCAGGTGTAGAAGCCAACTGTACAGGCTCAGTAACACTTGACGTGGTCTTCGGATCCCCGAACAATTTCCGAAGCGAAGAGTTAATCTTCGATATAGTCCCGTTTCGTAGTGGCTATCACGCCCTGCTCGGACGAACCGCATTCGCAAAGTTCAATGCGGTGCCGCACTACGCATATCTCAAGCTCAAGATGCCAGGCCCTCGAGGAGTAATTACGGTCAACGGAAATACCGAACGCTCCCTCCGTACGGAGGAGCACACGGCGGCTCTCGCAGCGGAGGTACAAAGTAGCCTTCTCAGGCAATTCTCCAGTCCGGCCATTAAAAAGCCAGACACTGCAAAGCGCGCCCGGAGTAACCCACAGCAGGACCGCCTGGCACACTCTGAGCAAGCATAGCAATGCGGCCCCAACCCCAGCTCTCGCGACATAGCGAAACTAGTACCTCGCGTACATAACTACGCCCTTGAAATACCATGGGCACAGGGGAAGGGGCACAATAACGGCACGCCCAAAATACGGCTTAAAACGTACTAGGGGTTGCTGAATTCTTTTTTTTTAATTTTTTCTTACTTTCAGGACTCCATACTTCGGACGACCTGTTCGGCAATTCGACTGCCGCACAAACGATGCAAGATCCAGGGAGGCAGACAAGCCATGCCGCATTATGGAACTCCCAGGTGGTCTCTGTTACGAGCGGTATACCTATTTTAAATACAATTCCGCGGCCTGCCCCTGGTCAGGACATACTAAATAGTCCAATATCTTTCGGCTTTGATAAATAGCCTCTATTTATCAATGCATAGCTTTCTGTCTATTTTTTGCATTATCTTCTTTTCACATATATGTTTATTAAATGACATGATTGCACCCGTACACCATGGTACGGCAAACACGCCAGGGGCTTCAGTACCCCTCATAATGGTGTGAGAAGTCTGTACACTTTCACAAGTGCGGCACCTCGAACTTATAGCACTATATGCATCGGCTCCAAATCATGATTTGGGTCAATAGTTGGGTTTGCCCGGCTCCTATGTTTTGGTGCCTTACATTCCGCTATATCGGCTAAGGTAGCACTAGGAGAACCACTGCGATTGTGCCCCAGTTCAGCTGGGTTAAGCACCTCAGTGGAGAAAGCTAAAACTGACTGTCATGATGTGGCGAGAGACCGGTCGCTATTTGAGAGGTTTTTCGAGCCCCTAAAGGCTTATGCCGCTTCGAGCGAGGAGCTGGCTTTGTCTGGCAAAGGCGTGGATAGCGCCCCGAACTCGGTCTTCCGAACTAGGGGCTTCGCCGAAATTTAAAATTATAGAGTTCTATGGCTAAGTGAGAGTGTTCAAGCATTATAGTCTGATTGCCTGGTTCGTTGTGCTGAGCGCCTCCCTCGAAGGATCCAACTATGGGGAAAAGAGCGCTCAGGTTTATCCCGAACACCCCAGCACTAGTGGCATGGGGGAAGAAGCCGACGACTGGCCATCTCTCAATTTTTGATAAACGGCCGCACAGAAAGTAATATTTTAAATTCAATAAGCATTGCTTAGCGCATATGAACAAGTTTTCAGTGCACAGGATAAACACGAGCGAGTTCATTCAAAAATCACACCCTTGGTACATTCATCCGCCACAAGGCGGGCACCTGCAAGAACATCCTTGTAGTAGTTCTCGGGCTTGCGATGCTCCTTCCCCGGCGGCGGCCTGTCCTTCACAAGCTTCTCACCGTCCAGCTTACCCCAGTGCACCTTTGCACGGGCAAGGGCCCGACGGGCACCTTCGATGTAGACGGAGCGCTTGATGACCTCGAGCCTCGGACAGGCCTCCACCAGCCGCCGCACCAGCCCGAAATAGCTCCCAGGCAGGGCCTCTCCGGGCCACAACCGAACTATGAAGCCCTTCATGGCCTGTTCGGCCGCCTTGTGGAGCTCGACCAGCTGTTTCAGCTGGTCGCTCAAGGGCACAGGGTGTCCGGCCTCAGAATACTGAGACCAGAACACCTTCTCCGTCGAGCTACCCTCTTCAGCTCGGTAGAATGCGGCGGCGTCGGATACGCTGTGGGGAAGATCTGTGAATGCCCCTGTAGAGCTCCGGATTCGGGTAAGTAATAAGTAGTTCACTTTTATATTTCTGCTTTGCATAAAGAATGCCTTACCCGCTGCTATCTTCCTCATCTCCTCCAACTCTTGGAGGGCCTTTTGGGCTTCGGCCTTGGCAGACTTGGCAGCCTCTAGGGCCGTCGCAAGGTCGGATGCTTGCGCCTTCGACTCAAGCTCCAAACTCTCATGTTTTTTCATGAGAGCCTGAAGCTCTTGCTGCACCTCGCCGACCTAAGCCCCAAGTCTGTCTCGCTCAGTGTGCTCCGCGGCCGTTTTCTTTTCGGCCTCAGACATCGCCTGCTTAAGGGTCGCCACCTCAGTCGTGGCCCCTACAATAAGCTGTACAATCCTGTTATTCTTTTTTCAATCAAGCCTTTTTATAGGCACTTTTTCTGTAAGGTATTTCTTACCTTCTTTCTCCTCGAGCCGTCGCTTGGCAAGGCCGAGCTCTTGCTCGTTCCGCTCGAGGTCCTGCTTCAAGACACCCACCTCCGTAGTCAGTGCGGCGGTGGATAGCAGCGAAGCCTGCATACGCATATTGACTCTTTTTTTAGACTCCTGCGAAATTTAATAGATCGTCTATTCGGCTTTTCTTTCCGAATGCCAAACAGAGCATCAGGGGCTACTGTCTATGCGGTAATATTTTTACATATTTTTACTTACCTCGAAGCCTGTTAGAAGGCTAGCGCAAGCTTCAATCAGTCTGCTCTTAGCGGACTGAACCTTCTGGATCACCGTACTCATAATAGTACGGTGCCCCTCGTCGATGGAGGCGTCGTCAAGCACCTCCAGTAGATTGTCCGGCACCTCCGGTTGGACGGAGGCCGCCAGCTTAGAAGGCTTGCTCCTCTTGGAAGGAGTTCGCCTACCGCGGTCCGGAACTGATTCCGGCGTGGTGTCCGGCACAAAGTCGGACTTGGAGCCCTAGGGAGCCTTATCCCCTTCACTCCTGGAGTCCGGGAGGTTGCCTTGCGGCTCCTCCAGGACCACCTCCTCCTGCCCCGGGGCTTGTCGCGACGCCACTTCAGGGTCGTCCATAGTGCGGGGGGAGACAGCGGGCAGAACTGAGTTCACGTCCGATGAGTCCAGGGAGCCGCCCGATGATTCGTCGACTTCGGCCCAGGGCGGACTGCATAATTACATTCGACATTAGGAAAAGCTGTGCAACAAAGGAACATCATGAGTTACTCTGATATCCAAACTTATGATTTTGCCGGACGCTTGCCCTATCTGGCCACTCCTCTTCGCCCTCTTCGATGTCAGGGGCGTCGTCCGGCGGAGGGGTCTTCCTTTTCCTAGACCCCTCGGCCTCCCCCGTTGGGGCGGCCTTCCTCTTCTCTCCTCCCTCCGCTGGGGGGGGAGAGTTTTCTTCTTTCTCCTCCTCGTTTTCACGGGAGGAGGGCATCTCGGACTCGTCAGATGACGAGTCCGACACCACCATGTTGCGGGCACTCTTTCGAGTCCCCGTGGTCTTCTTCTTCTTGGCCTTCTTCTCCGGCACCACATAAGGCGCCGGAGCCAGCAGCTTCACTAGTAGAGCTGGATCTGGGTCTTCGGGCAGCGGAGCCGGACAATTAATCGGTCCGGATATCGCCCGCCAAGCCTACCAAAGGTAAGGGAGTTTAGATCCCCGCATAGAGTCAAACTATGAAAAAAGCTTAACATCCTGTAAAAGGTGTAGATGGCTTACCTCGCTAGCGTGACGCTGCGAGCTGTATCCGCGGTCCTCGGAAGCGGATGCGGGAGCCTCGGCGCCCTTGAATAGCATCTTCCAGGCATCTTCGTACGTCATGTCGAAGAGCCTGCTGAGGGTTTGATGCTGCACCGTGTCGAACTCCCACAGATTAAAATCCCGTTGTTGGCACAGGAGGATCCGGCGGACGAGCATAACCTGGATTACATTAACAAGCCGGATTGGCTTGTTCACCAGGGACTGGATGCATGTTTGCAATCCAGTCACCTCTTTTTCGTCACCCCACGACAGGCCCGTCTCTTTCCAGGACACAAGCCGCGTGGGGGGTCCGAATCGGAACTCGGGGGCTGCGGTCCATTTCGGATCGCGCGGCTCGGTGATGTAAAACCACTCGGATTGCCATCCCTTTAGGGTCTCCACAAAAGAGCCCTCAAACCATAGGACATTGGCCATCTTGCCCGCCATGGCGCCTCCGCACTCCGCCTGGCTGTCGCGCACCACCTTTGGCTTGACGTTGAAGGTCTTGAGCCAGAGGCCGAAATGAGGGCAGACGCGGAGAAAAGCCTCGCACACGACGATAAACGCCGAGATGTTGAGGATGAAGTTCGGGGCTAGATCATGGAAATCCAGGCCGTAGTAGAACATGAGCCCCCGGACAAATGGGTGGAGTGGAAAACCCAGTCCACGGAGGAAGTGGGGGAGAAATACTACCCTCTCATGGGGCCTTGGGGTAGGGAGAAGCTGCCCCTTTTCGAGAAGCCGGTGCGTGATGTCCTTGGACAGGTATCCGTCCTTCCTTAGCTTCTTGACTTGGCCCTTCGTGGTGGAGGAGACCATCCACTTGCCTCCCACTCCAGACATTGCTGGAGAAGGTTGAGGTGGGAAGTGCGGGCTTGGGCGCTGGAGCTCGGGTGCACAGGAGATGGATAGGAAAAGGAGGAAGAAGGCACAGGTAAAAAGGTGGATCCTTATCCCCTTATATAGGCGGATGCGGTTGTGCGTCCCCACCTGCCTAGTAAAACTTGCTTGCCTCCCAAGCGCCATGATAAGTGGCGCGGTTGGGTTACCCACGTCCGTATTGATGAGAATCCCATAAAAGGGGGGTACACAATCTCTGCTTTGACAAGACGTGCCGAGGAAACCGGCTCGCAAAACGTGCTGAGGTGGAGAAGTAAAAAACGATTCGAGTAAAGGATTTGGCCGTAGTGTGATGACGCACTGCGGAATACGTCAGCAGATTTGATTTGTGTTAATATTATTCTCTCTATGGCAATATGTGGAAGCTTATTTTGCAGAGCCGGACACTACTCTTGGTGTTTACAATCTTCTATGAAGGACTTGGAGGAGGAACCTGCCTTGCAATGCCGAAGACAATCTGCGCGCCGGACTCGTCATCATTGAAGCCTGGTTCAGGGGCTACTGAGGGAGTCCTGGATTAGGGGGTGTCCGGATAGCCGGACTATACCTTCAGCCGGACTCCTGGACTATAAAGATACAAGATTGAAGACTTCGTCCCGTGTCCGGATGGGACTTTCCTTGGCGTGGAAGGCAAGCTTGGCGATGCGGATATTCAAGATCTCCTACCATTGTAACCGACTCTATGTAACCCTAACCTTATCCGGTGTCTATATAAACCGGAGGGTTGTAGTCCGTAGGACATCAACTCCATATACAACAATCATACCGTAGGCTAGCTTCTAGGGTTTAGCCTCCTTGATCTCGTGGTGGATCTACTCTTGTACTACCCATATCATCAATATTAATCAAGCAGGACGTAGGGTTTTACCTCCATCAAGTTGGCCCGAACCTGGGTAAAACATTGTGTTCCCTGCCTCCTGTTACCATTCGGCCTAGACGCACAGTTCGGGACCCCCTACCCGAGATCCGCCGGTTTTGACACCGACAACAAGGTAGGCAGGTATTGCACCAACAATCTCCCCCCTTTTGGATGATTGTTGACAAAACAGATCACATCGAATGATAGATAAGGAATGAAATGCAATGCAAAGAATTAATGAAAGGTTGAGAGATAATTACGAAGAAAAACATTCTCCCCTTAAGATATTCTTCGATCTGGGAAACAATATTTTCTCTTCGTATGAGTGTCATTGAGAGTATATCATATACCTGAGGTCTTTCAATGCACTTGATGGTGTCTGAGGTAGTTCCTGTCACAAAAAAATCAAGAAAGGTTAGATGCAAAACAAGCATTAAGATATTTGTGGCAAGGATAGGTCATGAAGGTTTTATCATAACACAAATTGAATCCACAAGAGATGTAGTTTTCCTACATGTTAGATATTCAATACGATCAGAGCAGGATTGAATAATAATTCATTGCTCAGAGTGGATATGCTTTGAAGGTGATTTCCCTGTAATATAGATGATGCAAAGGATATCTGTGAGGAAAAACACTTTGTCAGTCATATAGATAGCCTTCAATAAGGCATTTTGTGCATCGGTTGACTCTAACTTCCTGCAAGGTTAGATAATGAGATAAATGGTTTCTGATGATAATCAATCAAAGGATAAACATTTGATGGCACATGCAGACAAATAGTGCGAAGCAAATGATATTACAGGCGGGGGTTATTAACATTACATGACGACCGAGTTTTCCAGCACCACATGCGGTGCGATAAAGTTCTTGAAGCAAATTGTTCAAGGGAAAAACCAAGAAGTAAACAAAAGCAAAAAATGCTGGAAACCCCGTTAAACTATCACTCGATGTAATTCTCCCCCTTTTGCCAACAAGTGTCAAAAAGGAAAGAGAGGACATGCAAGGAATTACTCTGAGGGAGTATCTTCTGAATCAAAATGAAACCACTCGTAGAACAAAAGTCATAAGAATGCAGAATGGTCGAGGCAGAAGTAGGAGTAGCAGCCTTGGCCTTGGAGGGCTTGGATGGATGGACATCAGGCTTGAAAATGCGAGTGATGGCTGTATCTTTGATCTCGTCATCGTGATTGGCAAACATCAGATCCATTGAAGCAAAACTCTATGGGAGAACTGGAGTTTGTCGGTACTTCAAGCAAGTCCAGATGCTCATATTCGAAAAGGCCCTTCTTGGCTAGATCCTTGCGAGAGTAATGCTTCTGCAGCAAGGTCCATGATCGCTTTCTTGCATCCTTCTCATATAGTAGAAATTTATGAGTGTGACTGTGAATAAGATTCAGCTTAGTCATCAATTCCACCTTTTCCTTTCTGTCCATCTCGATGTGTCTTTCCAAAGTCTGCTGTGTGCGAATACAAATCTCATAGATTGAGGGATTTTCTTCATGTGGGATTTTAATCCTGGCTTCTTTAATCTTCAGTGCATTTTCAGAAGCAAACGCATTAGCAGCAGCATCGACCGGTTCCTTCCCTTTTCTGTTATCTTTCACCACACGCAGAGTGTCACGAATAGATGGCATGAATACTTTCGGCTCGTAAGCCCAAAATTTATCATGTGTAAGCTGCTCAATGGTGAACATAATCCATGGATCATATGGTTTCAACGACTGAGGGCTATCTGCAACACATGCTAGGTTTTGAATGAAAAGGTCAGGAATGTCAAACTTGATTCCCCGAGATACTGCAACAAGAGCATTTGCTACGATGCCTTTGATGTAGTTGGGCCGGTTAGTTGGCGTGATGGTATTGCACAAAATGTGGAATAGCACTTTGTTATCATAGGCCAACATCTTTGTATCAACTTCAATGCATTCATCGCCCACCATGGTGGGATCCATCAAGACATGGAGTTGAGCTTCAGATACTTCCCAGAAATGCAACCAGTGTTCTATGTCGTTCTCAAATTCACAGCAAGGCAAATTTATCAGGGACAGAAAATGATCCGTTGAGCATTTGATTCTCTCTCTGCGGTCATCCACTCAAGCGTCCAAGATGAAGGATTTGCCATTTCTCCTGTGATGTATAGTGTGGCATAGAACTGAAGAATAACTTCCTTGTTCCATCCATGGTTGAAATGCATGAATCCCTTCAGGAGAGCATGTTTAATATGATCAAGTGCATTGTGGAAACAGGGAATTTCTTCGAGCTTGGCGAAGTTCAATATCTTATGATTGAAAATCAGGTGCTTGCCAAACAGGATTCGAGCATAATAGATTGCTTGCTCTTCTATCCAAAACCTGGGGGATAATTAAGTCCTTTCTCCTTCATACGGGCTGACCCCAAAGAATGCAAGCTTTGCAGAGTGAACTTGTTCATTGAAAGCGGGGCCATTAGGGCCATACTCAGCTGTAAATAGTGGAAATGACTCCTGATGATTTTTCCATAGTTCTTCCTCGTTAATTTCCATCGGCTGGATATCATCGGAGGCTAGCGCATTCTCATCGATGGGTTTTAATAGTGCAAGATGCTTTCAAGCATTTTCTGAGGCAGATGGCTTGGGATCACTGGACTGACAGCCATTTTCCTTCGTTGGAATGCTCATTCTTGAGCTTGCGTTGGTTTTCCCCTTGAAGAGGAGTGGGTGATGCAGCAAAGTAGAGATAAGTATTTCCCTCAGTTAAGAACCAAGGTATCAATCTAGTAGGAGATACAAGCAAGTCCCCAATATATGCACCTACACAAACAATCAAACACTTGCACCCAACACGATAAAGGGGTTGTCAATCCCTTCATGGTCACTTGCAAAGGTGAGATCTGGTAGAGATAGATATAAAATATTACTATAACATAAAACAAAATAAAAGTAAATAAATTGCAGCGAGGTATTTTTGGTTTATAGATCTGAAAATATGTGATGGAAAATAGACCCGAGGGCCATAGGTTTCACTAGAGGCTTCTCTCTTGAAGGCAAATAATACGTTGGGTGAACAAATTACTGTAGAGCAATTGATAGAAAAGCGCGAAATTATGACGATATCCAAGGCAATGTTTATGAATATAGGCATCACGTCCGTGTCAAGTAGACCGAAACGATTATGCGTCTACTACTATTACTCCACACATTGACCGCTATCCAGCATGCATCTAGAGTATTAAGTTCATAAGAATGGAGTAACGCCTTAAGCAGGATGACATGATGTAGAGGGATAAACTCAAGCAATATGATGAAAACCCCATCTGTTTACCCTTGATGGCAACAATACAAATACGTGCCTTGCTACCCCTACTTTTTCACTGGGTGAGGACACCGCAAGATTGAACCCAAAAATAAGCACCTCTCCCATTGCAAGAAAAACCAATCTAGTTGGCCAAACCAAACTGATAATTCAAAGAGAAATACAAAGATATCAAATCATGCATATAAGAATTCAGATAAGATTCAAACAATGTTCATAGATAAACTGATCATAAATCCAATATTCATCAGATCTCAACAAACACACCGCAAAAGAATATTACATCGGATAGATCTCCAAGAACATCGAGGAGAACATGGTATTGAGGATCAAAGAGAGAGAGAAGAAGCCATCTAGCTACTTGCTATGGACCCGTAGGTCTGTGGTAAACTACTCATGCTTCATCGGAAGGGCAATAGGGTTGATGTACAAGCCCTCCATGATCGAATCCCCCTCCGACAGGGTGCCAGAAAAGGCCCCAAGATGGGATCTCACAGGTACAGAAGGTTGCGGCGGCGGAAAAGTATTTTTGTGAACGCTTCTGGTTGTTTGGGAATATTGGGAATTTATAGAGGAAGAATTAGGGTTAGGAGAGATCTGAGGGGGCCACAAGCCCTCAGGGCACGCCCCTGGCTGTGGAGTCCTCGGGACTCCCCTGCCTTCAACTCCAAGTTTGCTGGGTGTCTTCTGGTCCAAGAAAAATCATCGCGAAAGTTTTATTCCGTTTGGACTCCGTTTGATATTCCTTTTCTGTAAAACTCATAAACAAGGAAAAAACAGAAACTTGCATTGGGCTCTAGGTTAACAAGTTAGTCCCAAAATAACATAAAATAGCATAATAATGCATATAAAACATCCAAAATAGATAATATAATAGCATGGAACAATCAAAAAATATAGATATGTTGGAGACGTACCATGGAACTCCTTCAGCGGCTTTCTCAGAATCAGACACTATGGCCTTTTCTTTCGGTGAGACTTCAATGGTGGGTGATACAAAAACTTCTTGAGACTCAAGTGTCTCAGCTTGTTCTCCTTCAGCCTGCTGCGGCAGCACTGGTGGTACAACCTGGTGGGACAGAACTGGTGGTGCGACTTCTCCATTTTTCTCCTTGGGAGCCATGGGCTCTTCAAGCTTATTTTCTTCCTGCTCTAGCTTTGAAGCCAAAGAGCCAGTAGCAAGTTCAACCTCCATCGGAGCAGGAGCACCAGATGAGGAGACCGTGGGGATGTTACCTTGGGAAGCGATTAGGTCCCCATCAACCTTATCTCCCTCCCTGGTGGATCCAGAGGGTTCAGCATGTGTTTCCTTCAAAGGCGATGGAGTTGCCTTTTCCATCTCAATCTCTTCGTTAATCTTTTCTTCTATAGCATTTTGCTCGGGCATAACGTTCACTTCATCAGGATTGACAAGATACATGTACACAACATCAGTTTCATGTTCGACTGGAGCAGGTGTGACAGCTACCATGGGTTTCGCTTGTTGCTCAATAACTTCCTCGGCATGAGGGGATGGTGGAATCTGTTGAAGTGGGACACTTGAATCGACAGGTGCATTAGAAGACATAGATTGTATACAACAATCCTTAATCTCTTTCGACTTACTTGCTCTAGCCTGACCTTTCTGACGTTTTCTTCTTTCTCACTGCGTCGAGTAATATCTGCTTGACGCTTAATCTCTTCGTTCCTTCAATCACAAAGCTGAGAAACGTCCATCTTTATCCTGGAGTGCCAATCAATCTTGTTATTCCTCATGGTGGTGAGAGCTTTGGTGATCTCAAGAATGGCCTTGTTCACATATATTCTTTCAAACTCAGATTTAGCTTCCCTTCTCATTTTCTCCAGAAGCTTTTTTATCATTTACAGCTTGATTGAGTTCTTTGGTGATCTCTTTAAGATCAGAGAAGTGCTTTGCTACCATCTTGGTAACATCTTCAGGCAGACCCAAACCACTCAAATCAGCTGGATCAGCATCATAGGAGGCACCCTCAATGATGCCAGTCCTCGTAGAGGTCGTCGACTGGGCGGTAGTGCAGGAGCTCGTGCGCCTGAGGAGGGCGGCCCGTGCGTCTATGGGAACTGGACGAGCATGAGACGATGAACCAGCGGGAGTCAGCGATGGAGTGGCGGTGCGGTCGTCTTGTCGCACCGAGCGGTGTAGCGAGGATGCTTGATGTTCGTCCCCGTCAGGCCGGTGGCGGCGTTGGCAGCAGGCGACGGAGAGCAACGGGGCGGCCCGCCGACAAGGGCCGTTGAAGCAACGCGGGTGGCGAGGGCAGCCCGGCGCTCGGCACGGGCGCGACGTGCGTCCGCCATGGAGACGATGAAGCGACGCAACACAAAGCAATGGGAAGGAAGCTTCGGCGCACCCCTACCTGGCGTGCCAAATGTTGGATCATGGGTTCCGGCAAAACCCTTAAGGTTCGAACAATGGGGTGCGCGCGAAGATCTCCCCCTATCGATCCACGTCCTAACTTAGCTAAGATCTCACAAACTAAATCGACGAACTCGCAACACAAAGGACACAAGATTTAATATGGTTCGGGCCACCGTTGTGGTGTAATACCATACTCTAGTGTGGTGGTTGTGGATTGCCTCTTGGGCTCACGACGAACAGTACAAGGGGAAGAACAGCCTCCTGAGGTTGAGGTGTTCTTATGCTTCGTGAACTTGTGCGGCTGAGGATGATTTCAATCCTCTCTCCCCTATGGTGGTGGCTAGTCCTATTTATAGAGGCCCTGGTCCTCTCCCCAAATATTGAGCGGGAAGGGAGCCAACAACGGCCAATTAGAAAGGGGAAAGCTAGTACAAGCTATCCTGACAAAAGCAGTCTTCGCCTGCCAAAGGCTCTGATGGTGACGCCGTCTTGGGCTCCACGGTGACCTCCGTCTTGTCGTCCTTCTGGTCTTCGTCTCGTTGCACCAATATGGAAACCTTTGCTGGATGCCTCGGTACTCCGCGCTTGCGCTTGCCCCCTTAGCACCAAAGAGGAAACAAGGACGCTGCGCGTGCTAACGCCCACCTGGCGCCCGCCTGGTCTCGATTGTCATGGCTTACGTCATGAGAACCTCGCGAGGTTTGCTCGGCCTTGAACTCTCTGCCCCTCACGAGCCAGCCTGGTGAGGCCGCTCCTGAGGAAGTCTTGTGTCGTCTGCCTCGCGAGGCCTGGCCCTCACGAGGGCCTTGATTCCTTGTTGATGAAGATGGGCTGTACAGGCCTGCCAGCAAAGCCACGTCGTGGGCCGTAGGCAGGCAAGTCTGGGGACCCCCGTTCCCAGAACACCGACAGTAGCCCCTGGGCCCAAGGCGCGCTTGGGCTTGGCTTCAAGGCGAAGCCAAGGGTCAAGTGCAGAGCGCCATGGCCCTAATAGCCTGCGGCCTCGGTCGACGCGTGGCGGTTGATTGGACGTAGGCATCTCCGCTTCCCCATGCTGCCTCGGCAACTGCCCAACTGTCAAAAGGTTGGCGTAAACAACATTCACCTTCACTATTTCCTTTCGCCATGCTCAGTTCCCCTTTCTTGCTCCCCACTTCCGAAATCTTCAGATCCGCTCCCATCCTTTCCTACTTCAGCAACCAATGGCGCCCCGGAAGGTCAAGCCCGCCTCATCACCAGTGCCGTCTGCGGCGAAGGCTTCGTATGAACCTTCCCTCGACTCGCCCAACATCTCGGAGAAAAACCTCACTGCCACGCACCTGCTGACGGCGGGGGAGAGTAATGAAAGGGGGAAGACAGAGCTCCAGGTTGCCTTCGACATGCTAGAGCCCGAGGGGAGCGCGTTCTTCCCCTTCTTCATGAGCAGTATCACCGCCGGGTTGGTTCCTCCCTTCTCTGATTTCTTCTATGAGGTCCTCGACCACTACGGGCTGCAGGCGCTACATCTCCATCCCAACTCCATCCTTCTCTTGTCCATCTTCGCCTACTATTGTGAGGCCTATCTGGGCATGATGCCGTCCGTGGCCCTGCTGCGCCACTTCTTCTTCCTCTGTGCTAGCGAGGGCCATATCTCCAGGTGTGCCAATTTCATCGCCACCGGCAAGGCCAACTCGATCTCAAACACCGGGAAGAAGGCCGACAACCTCAGGGCCAAATGGGTCATGATGAGTGCCAAGCGTGTCCACCCGCGCTTGGCGCTGCCGATGGAGAAGCCCCAGGCCGACAAGGCGTGCTCCTGCGCGAAGCTCAACGATGAGCAGGTGACATTGGTGCTGGATCAGATGAAGTCCGACCTGAAGCCTGGCAATGCGAAGGCGGTGAGGATTACAGGGGCCATGCTCCTGAGGGAGTTCCTGGCGCTGCGCGTGGCCCCACTTCAGGCCCGCTCGCACCCCTTGTGGGAGCTTGGGGATGAAGAGGACAAGGTTCGCTTGAGCTCGGAGGCCTTGTCCGGTGAGGAGCTGACCGCAGCTCTCTGCCTCCTGGTTGGGGATGATCAGGAGTATCCTCTGAATGTCTTCACTCCCTTGTTCCACCACAAGGACAGTGCGCTGATCGTGGCCTCCAAGTCGACCTTTGACGGGCGTGGACTGGTGCCGCCGGTGCTCACCGGGGCCCTAGTGGCGCCGGCGCCGGTGGAGTTGTCTTCGGGTGAGTCCCATGAGGAAGAAGAGGAGGAGGAAGACTTGGCGGTGACCCCCGAAGGGACGGGGGAGACCCCCCCCCCCCTGAGTAAGGCTGACACCCTCCGCGCCTTCCCCGACGATGACGAGGCCAACGCTTCCCAAGAGAAGGAGGAACTGGCCGTGATGCCGACGAGGAGCAGGTCGGCGCTGATCCTCTGAGATTCTGCTGCTGCTCCAGTGCCGGCTGGAGCCGCTTCTGGTTCAACTGCTGCTCCTGCTTCAGCTTCTGGAGCAGGTGCGCCCGCGCCTCGGGTCGCGACACTCTCCAGCTTCAAGATCACCAAGCGGAAGGTGGACTACATTGCTATAGACCAGTAAGTGCCCCGCTCACCTTGTTCCTGCCGTCGATGCTCGTTTCCGACTCTCTTTCCTTGCTGCGTAACCAGGCTGTCGTCTGCGGTGAAGAAGAGAAGGGAGAGCGAGGTGGTGCCGCTTGAGTCCGTGTCACCTCCTGCGACTGCGCCTGTAGCGACCAGACCTCAAACAGTCTGATCTCTGTGCTCCGGTGTCATCCCTGGATTAGTAATGCTGACACCACACAGTACTCGGAGGATTTATAGCAGAGTAGCAATCACACACTTATTACATCGGATGTCTTAAAAAGAGAACTTATTACAATAAATATGGCTTAAGGCCATCTAATAACAGCGGAAGGCTTGGAAGATAAGTGAGTCCATCAACTCCAGCGGCATCACTGAGTATAGAACCACGACCTAAACTCCTTAATCGTCGTCTGAAAAGTCTGCAACATTAATGTTGCAGCCCGAAAACGGGTCAGCACATGGAATATGCTGGCAAGGTAACACATAGAGAGTAATGGAATGCAACAGCTATACTATATGCATATTTGGCTGGTGTAAAGCTCTATGGTTATAGTTTTTGCGTAAAGCCGATTTTTCCCTACTTCAAAGGAATAAATTTATTTACTATTATGGTGGTTATTAAACATTGAGAATGGTTGACAGCATCCTCAATCCCAATTATAAATCATCATTAAACAAACCCATGAAAATTAATTTTTAAGTAACATGTTGAGATTCACATGATAATCCAAGTACCAGATACTCAAGTTGTCCATAACCGGGGACACGGCTAATCATGATTAGTTTATTACACTTTGCAGAGATTTGCGCACTTTTCCCCACAAGACTCGATCGCCTCCGTTGGATTTCTCGCACTACATGGTGTTTGAGAAACGGATGACCGAGACATAGCCTTTCAGAAGCGCTAGCACCTTACGATCGGGTAGACCGTACCACCTACATCCCCTACATCTGCTAGTCTACCACTGTAAGAGTTCGCACAACTTAGTCAACTATGCCAGAGCCCATAATGGCTTGTGGCTGCACACGGAAGTTTCTAGTATGAATAATCTTATGATCCCTTTGAGCCTGGGTGGCGGTCCAAAAGAAAACAGGCAAGTCCTGATAGAAACCAGGTGCCTCAATCCACCCAGATGTGTATTTAAGTTACCACCTTAAATAAACCATTAAAATTATCAAACTCATGTCTGTCATGGATATCACTCACCCAATCCACGTCTACTAGCATAGCATGGCATAATAAGCAAACGTAGAAGTAACTCCCAAAAGTTTCATAATAAACAGGTAATAGGTACTACCTCATCTACTTCCCATCCCACAATTTAATTAGATCCTAATCATGCAATGTGTGAAGATTGATCTAATGCAATAAAACTGGGTTGTAGAAAAGGTATGATCAAAGTGTTACTTGCCTTGCTGATGATCCGCGAAACCTAGAGATTTGAAGTAACAGGCGGCGCACTCCGGGTATTCTATCGCAGACAACAAACAAGCATAAAATAAGTACTCATCTAATGCACAGGTAAAACTCAAATAGAAGATCTAACCAGAAAGTTCAACTTAAGAACCCTGGTTTGCAAAAAGAATCAAATCGAACGAAGCAAAAGAAATCAAACGGCGAAGGAAAACAACTTCGTTCTAGTAATCTGGATCTAGGTCAAATTTTACTGTAGCAAAAACTTGTTTAAGTTGGTTATTCGGAAAGAGGGTTTCGAGACGAAACTCCAGGCGCTTGAATCGCCTGATTCCGACAAACAAGCGAAAAGTTATACTAAAACGAAAATCGGATCAGAAATCGCGATCAGGAAACAACTGCGGAAAACCCGACAAAAAAGACAAGCGACGAACAGAAAAGAAAAAAAATCCCTCTCTTTTTTTCGCACGGAAAACAAGGCGCGTCAGTGAACCTTGGAAAGCGCGCTCCGGCGGCGGCGGCGTCCGGCGGTTGTGGGCTCCTCTGGCCCGGGGGCGCGGGTATTTGAAGGGTGCCCCGGGCGGTGTCCCGCTCGGGTACGGCCCGGAGTCGGTTTCCTTTTTTTTAAATAATTCTGCTCAGAAGAAAAATAAAAAGAAATACTAAACGGACTCCCAAAATCGCAAAATAAATTTTGCCGGGTTCCTAAAATCAAGCCCGATAAAGTGAACATTTATTTGGGCCCAAACTACAACTTTGAAAAATGCATATTTTTCCTAAATTCAAATAAAAATACCGAAAAACTCCGAAATAAATCTTATTTGATTTTTTTATTAAATCCTCAATATTCCTGTATTTTGGGAAGTCATTTTATTCCCTCTCTCATATTTTTGTAATAGAAATAATTGATGATAAAATAAATAAAATCAACTGATCATGTTTACATAATTTGAGAAAACTCAAATACGTAAATAACGAAATCCCCAACTCTCTCCGTGGGTCCTTGAGTTGCTTAGGATTTTCTAGGATCAAAATCAAAAGCAAATAAAATATGATATGCATGACGATCTAATGTATAACATTCCAAATTGAAAATTTGGGATGTTACAAACCTACCCCCCTTAAGATGAATCTCGCCCTCGAGATTCGGGTTGGCTAGAAAATAGGTGAGGGTGGTCTTTGGGCAAATAACAATCCCTCAACGTGCAACAAAGAGTCACTCCAAAGTCACTAATAGTGGAGAACAAACGAAGAGATTATTGTAGAGTACGAAACCACCTCAAAGTTATCCTTTCTGATCGATCTATTCAAGAGTCCGTAGTAAAATAACACGAAGCTATTCTTTCCGTTCGATATATCCTAGAGTTCGTACTAGAATAACACCTTAAGACACAAATCAACCAAAACCCTAATGTCACCTAGATACTCCAATGTCACCTCAAGTATCCATGGGTATGATTATACGATATGCATCACACAATCTCAGATTCATCTATTCAACCAACACAAAGAACTTCAAAGAGTGCCCCAAAGTTTCTACCGGAGAGTCAAGACGAAAACGTGTGCCAACCCCTATGCATAGATTCCCAAAGTCACGTAACCCGCAAGTTGATCACCAAAACATACATCAAGTGAATCAATACAATACCCTATTGTCACCATGGGTATCCCACGCAAGACGTACATCAAGTGTTCTCAAATCCTTAAAGACTCAATCCGATAAGATAACTTCAAAGGGAAAACTCAATCCATTACAAGAGAGTAGAGGGGGAGAAAACATCATAAGATCCAACTATAATACCAAAGCTCGCGATACATCAAGATTGTGCCGAATCAAGAACACGAGAGAGAGAGAGAGAGATCAAACACATAGCTACTGGTACATACTCTCAGCCCCGAGGGTGAACTACTCCCTCATCATGGAGAGCACCGGGATGATGAAGATGGCCACCGGAGAGGGAATCCCCCTCCGGCAGGGTGCCAGAACGGGTCTAGATTGGTTTTCGGTGGCTACGAAGGCTTGCGGCGGCGGAACTCCCGATCTAGGTTATTTTCTGGAAGTTTGGGGATATATAAGAGGCGTTCGCGTCGGGAACAAGTTAGGGGGGTCCATGAGGCGGCCCGAGATAGGGGGCGCGCCCAGGGGGTAGGGTGCGCCCCCACCCTCGTGGTGGCCTCGTGACTCTTCTGGCCCATCTCTGATGCTCCATGGGCTTCTTCTGGTCAAAAAATGATCTTCGTAAATTTTCAGGTCAATTGGACTCCATTTGATATTCCTTTTCTGCGATACTCAAAAACAAGGAAAAAACAAAAACTGGCACTAGGCTCTAGGTTAATAGTTAGTCCCAAAAATCATATAAAATAGCATATAAATGCATATAAAACATCCTAGATGGATAATATAATAGCATGGAACAATCAAAAATTATAGATACGTTGGAGACATATCAAGCATCCCCAAGCTTAATTCCTGCTCGTCCTCGAGTAGGTAAATGATAAAAACATAATTTTTGATGTGGAATGCTACCTAACATAATTTCAATGGAATTTTCTTTATTGTGGCATGAATGTTCAGATCCACAAGATTCAAGACAAAAGTTTAATATTGACATAAAAATAATAATACTTAAAGCATACTAACAAAGTAATTATGTCTTCTCAAAATAACATGGCCAAAGAAAGTTCATCCCAACAAAATAATATGGTTTGGTTATGCTCCATCTTCGTCACACAAAATATTCAAATCATTCACAACCCCGATGACAAGACAAGCAATTGTATCATACTTTAGTATTCTCAAACTTTTTCAACTTTCACGCAATACATGAGCGCGAGCCATGAACATAGCACTATAGGTGGAACAGAATATGATGATGGAGGTTGTGTGGAGAAGACCAAAAAGGAGAAAGTCTCACATCAACGCAGCTAATCAACGGGCTATGGAGATGCCCATCAATTGATGTCAATGCAAGGAGTAGGGATTGCCATGCAATGGATGCACTAGAGCTATAAATGTATGAAAGCTCAACAAAAGAAACTAAGTGGGTGTGCATCCAACTTGCTTGCTCATGAAGACCTAGGGCATTTTGAGGAAGCCCGTTGTTGGAATATACAAGCCAAGTTCTATAATGAAAATTCCCACTAGTATATGAAAGTGACAAAATAAGAGACTCTCTATCATGAGGATCATGGTGCTACTTTGAAGCACAAGTGTGGAAAAGGATAGTAACATTGCCCCTTCTCTCTTTCTCTCTCATTTTTTTGGGGCCTTCTCATTTTTTATTTGGCCTTTCTCTTTTTTTTCCTCACGAGACAATGCTCTAATAATGATGATCATCACACTTCTATTTATTTATAACTCAAAAATTACAACTCGATAGTAGAACAAAATATGACTCTATATGAATGCCTCCAGCGGTGTACCGGGATGTGCAATGATTGAAGAGTGACATGTATAAAAAAATTATGAGTGGTGGCTTTGCACAAATACGATGTCAACTACATGATCATGCAAGGCAATATGACAACGATGAAGCGTGTCATAATAAACGGAACGGTGGAAAGTTGCATGGCAATATATCTCGGAATGGCTATGGAGATGCCATGATAGGTAGGTATGGTGGCTGTTTTGAGGAAGATATAATGAGGCTTATGTGTGATAGAGCATATCATATCACCGGGTTTGGATACACCGGCGAAGTTTGCACTAACTCTCGAGGTGAGAAAGGGCAATGCATGGTGCCAAAGAGGCTAGCAATGATGGAAGGGTGAGAGTGCATATAATCCATGGACTCAACATTAGTCATAAAGAACTCACATACTTATTGCAAAAATCTATTATTCATCAAAACAAAGTACTATGTGCATGCTCCTAGGGGGCTAGATTGGTAGGAAAAGACCATCGCTCGTCCTCGACCGCCACTCATAAGGAAGACAATCAATAAATACCTCATGCTCCAACTTCGTTACATAACGGTTCACCATACGTGCATGCTACGGGAATCACAAACTTCAACACAAGTATTTCCACAATCCACAACTACCCACTAGCATGACTCTAATATCACCATCTTTATATCGCAAAACTATTGCAGGGAATCAAACATATCATATTCAGTGATCTACAAGTTTTATGTAGGATTTTATGACTAACCATGTGAATGGCCAATTCCTGTCATCTCTCTAAATAGATATAAGTGAAGCAAGATAGTTTAATTCTTTCTACAAAATATATGCCCACGCTCTAACAAATATAAGTGAAGCAAAAGAGCATTCTACAAATGTCGGCTTTCTATGTATAGGGAAACAGGCAATCCAAACTTCAAATGATATATGTGATGCACATGAAGCATTCTATAAAGACATACTCAAAAGATATAAGTGAAGTGCAATGAGCATTCTATAAATAAACCATGGACTATCTCATACCAGCATGGTGCATCAAAGAAAAGTGAAAACTAAATGCAAAAGATGCTCCAAGATTTGCACATATCACATGCATGGACGAAACGAATCCGAAAACATACCAATACTTGTTGAAGAAAGATGGGATGCCTTCCGGGGCATCCCCAAGCTTAGACGCCTAAGGCTCCTTGTGCCTTGGGCATCCCCAAGCTTGATCTATTGTCTCTCCTCCTTTTCCTCACATCGAGACATCCTCGATCTTCGAACACTTCATCCACACAAAACTCAATAGAAAGCTCGGTATGATCCATTAGTATAATAAACCAAATCACTACTCTAAGTACTATTGCAAACCAATTCATATTTTGTTTTTGCATTGTAGCTACTGTAATATAAATTTTCCATGGCTTAATCCACTGATAGAAATCGATAGTTTCATCAAAACAAGCAAACTATGCATCAAAAACAGTAGTTGTCTTAAACAGGACAGTCTGTAGTAATCTGAACATTCACCATACCTCTGGTACTACAAAAATTCTGAAACAATTAGGAAAAATAAACAATTTGTATAGAAAGACAGTGCAAATAGTTTCAGAACCGTTTGTTGTTCCAGTAAAAAAATGTAAAATCGTGCACTCCAGCGAAAGTTTCTGTTTTGCACCGCACAAACCAACAAGCAATGTAAACATCCTAAAGGCAAATCTTGGCACATTATTTTTATTTTTAAACTTTATAAAAGCACACAACAGAAATAAATGACTCTCTAAAACTTCTGGGTTGTCTCCCTGGCAGCGCTATCTTTAAAGCCATTAAGCTAGGCATATAGTGCTCAAGTAATGGATCCACCCGGATCCCAAGGTATATCAAAGCCAATTTTTAACTAACAATGATTTGTGATTTAGTAGTGAGCGCAAAGTAACATATATCAAGCAATGACGAAGTCTAACTCTCTTCCTATGCATCGGCATGTCATACAAGAACAATTCATGAACATCAAGTAAAGGCCAATACATAGCATAAGCAGTTTCTTGCAATTTTATCATGTGGGAAACATGGAGAGGCGGAGATGTAGTTCATCTCTCATAATAATTGCAAGTAGGAGCAGCAAGCACATGCATATTATATCTATCAAAATCATCATGTGTAGTAGTGAAACGCAACCCATCAATATAATCCTTAATAAGGGCAAACTTCTCCGATATAGAGTAGTCAGGAGAATTCAAAAAGATAATAGGACTATCATGCGTGGGTGCAATAGCAACAATTTCATGTTTAACATAAGGAACTATAGCAAGTTCATATCCATAAGCATAATTCATATTGGCATCTTGGCCACAAGCATAGCAAGCATCATCAGAAAGGGATATTTCAAAAGAATCAAAGGGATCATAACAATCATCATAGCATTCATCCTTCGATAAGCACGAAGGGAAATTAAACAATATATGAGTTGAAGAGTTACTCTCATTAGAAGGTGGGAACGGGTAGCTAATCCTCTCTTCCTCCTTTTGTTCTTCGCTCTCCTCATCATCTTTTTCATCTGATGAGCCCACAGTTTCATCAATTCCTTCTTCCATAGACTCCTGCAAAATATTAGTCTCTTCTTGGACAGCGGAGGAGTCCTCAATATATGGTTTAACATAGGCATTAGAAGCATAATTATCATAAAAATATTTAAATATGGCAAAATTTTCAGATTTGTAAAGAGTAGCATCATACTTTCCAATCAAACAAGCAATTTCATAAGCACCCTTAAAAGCAACAAATTCTTCAATTTGTTGAACATCATAGTAATTATAAACACCCTTAGCATACGAAGATACGATTCCATTATCACTAAACTCACATTGATAGGGAAGGTGTTTCTTAGGGTCTTCAGAACAACAAGTAAAATCATATATTTCACATAAATTCCAAGCATAGCATTGCAAACGATGAATTTGATCCAGTAAAAGTTTCCCTTTTTGAGATAAGCGGTGTCGCACATAACAAGCATGCTCATCTAAAGATTTTCCCTCAACTAAGCTAGTTGGGTTTTCAGCATGAGCACATAGGGATCGAAGATGATCCAAGTAAAAAGCTTCAGGAGTGTGATAGATTTTGAGTGGTTCTTCAACCATTGGTGTAGTAGGTACAACTAATTTTTTTGGTATTTTGCGTTTCCTACCCATAACTAAAGATAGAAAACAAGAGCACACATAAAAACTACTTAGTGATAAAGCAAACAAGCACACACGAGAATATTCACCCCACGCTATAACTCCCCGGCAACGGCGCAAGAAAAAGGTCTTGATAACCCACAAGTATAGGGGATCAATTGTAGCCTCTTTCGATAAGTAAGAGTGTCGAACCCAACGAGGAGCTAAAGGTAGAACAAATATTCCCTCAAGTTCTATCGACCATCGATACAACTCTACGCATGCTTAATGTTCGCTTTACCTAGAACAAGTATGAAACTAGAAGTACTTTGTAGGTGTAACGGGATAGGTTTGCAAGAATATAAAGAGCACGTAAATAAAAAGTAGGGGCTATTTTAGGTAAAGAAGCAATAAAGTTAGTATAGCGAGTGTGGAAAAGTGGTGGTAGGAGTTGCGAAATTGTCCCTAAGCAATTGACTACGTTACTAGACCGATAGCAAGTTTTATGTGGGAGAGGACACTGTTAGCATGTCATCCCTGACTTGGAATTCTATGCACTTATGATTAGAACTATTAGCAAACATCCACAACTACTAATGTTCATTAAGGTAAAACCCAACCATAGCATTAAGATATATTCGTCCCCCTTCAATCCCGTATGCATCAATTTCTATGCTAGGTTGAAGCTTCTGTCACTCTTGCCCTCCAATACATACTCCTATCAACATACAACTAACCCTATGGTGTGATCCACGCGTGCGCTCATATGATGGGCACCAAAGGACAGCAACCTAACCACAAGCAAATTAAACCAATCATAGCAATTCACCAATTACACTACAAAAAAAGACACATCCGTGACATTTTGGGCCGGGCAAAAAAAAAATTCTGTCATACATATGACACTTCTATGACGATAATTGTGACAAAACCCAGTATCATCATAGATGTGGTGGGCTCCTACTTCTATGACAAAAAATCATGATAGAAAATGGGCTTTTCGTCCTGGGCGGGCCAGAGACGCAGCTGCATGACATTCTTTGGGCCGTCCATGATGGAAAAAATCGTGGTAGAAGCGAGGGGGAGGAAAATTCCCGGTTACGGTGGGAGGTCAGGGGCCGAGCGATGCGCGTTTCTCTCGTACACGTATGCGCGTGTGTGTGAGGCGTTCGCTCTAACTGAACCCGAGCGAGGCGTTGGGCTCTAACTGAACCCGAGCGATTGCACTGTAGGCTACGCGTTACTGGACCCGAGCGATCGATTGATGGCTGTTAACTGAACCCGATCGAGTGATTCCTTCGCTACTGCTGCTGACTTAAGCCGATCGATGCTGCCTTTGGGATGAACAGTGAGCGTTGCGGGGGGTGGATGAACAGTGAGTGGTGGCGTTGCCTCTGGATGAACAGGACTCCTTGGTGTGGTGGAGGGCTGGATGAACAGTAGACGGTGGAGGGGTGCCCGTGGAGGGGTGGTTGAATAGGCCCACGAGCTGTGGAGGGCTGGATTAACAGTAGACGGTGGAGGGGTGCCCGTGGAGGGGTGGTTGAACAGTAGCCAGTGGAGTAGCGCGCGATGGAGGCTGGATGAACAGGGGCTCGTGGAGGCTGGAGGAGGTCGACGATAGCCCGTGGAGGCTGGAGGAGGTCGACGGTGGAGATGAACAGTATCCCGTAGAGTCCCGTTTTGCGGTACGCCACACCCCTCCCGATGAACAGGACCCCCGTTTCGACCGTAGGAGGTCCGTTTCGTCCGTTTTGCGGTACGCCACACCCCTCCCGATCAACAGGACCCCTGTTTCGACCGTAGGATGTCCGTTTCATCCGTTTTGCGGTACGCCACACCCCGCCCAGTCAATAGGACCCCCGTTTCAACCGTAGGAGGTCTGTTTCCTCCGTTTTGCGGTATGCCAGACCCCTCCTGATCAACAGGACCCTGTTCCGAACGTAGGAGGTCGGTTTCCTCCGTTGTGTGGTATGTCAGGCCTTGTTTCCATCGCCTGTTCCGTCCAAGCCCTCCCGATGAACACGACCATGCATTCTGTTCCGACCCAGCCGATTGGCTCCCATGCGTTCTGTTGCCTCCCGATGAACACGACGCATTCTATTGCCTCCCCATGAACACGATGCATTCCGTTGCCTCCCCATGAACACGACGATGACGCTGTTTCTCCGTTCCGACCCAGCCATGTACACGAGCCCTAGCCATACGTATGCATGAGTAGGCGTTCGAGACCCCGCCCGTATGTACACATATGTGGCCGTATTTTCTTTCTTGCACCCTGGCCGCTATACGTACATGTACATGCTATGTGCGCGCCTCTACTACGACACGTATGCGGCTCTACTACGACACATGTGCGCCTCTAGATCCACCAGTATATATGTACGTACACGTTCGCGACCAGAATGACAACGCTACATACGCTTCGACCAGGTGGGTCCCGACTGTTAGGCACTTCCTTGCCTACGAAGATGTAGCTGGTGGGTCCCAGCAGTCAGGGGGGCAAATCGTTTTTTTGCCTGGACGCACTTCCTTGCATGCGAAGATGTAGCTGGTGGTCCCAGCAGTCAGGGGCAAACGTTTTTTTGTGAAATATGGTGGCCCGTCCGGTGGGTCCCCGCTGTCAGGTGGAGGAATAATTATTTTGCACGTAATAAGGAGGCACTTCCTTGCTGCGGCCATGGACCCAGCTGTCAGCCTCTCCACATACAGTCCATGTCTAATGGAAGTTGTTCCTTGACCATGTTGACCACGCCGCGCCGAGAGCACCAGGGCGGTGGACGATGGCGAGGCTTAGGAAGGGGACGGCGCGGAGCCGGGAAGACGCGGCAGTGGATGCCCACGCGTAGAGGAGTACGAGGGTTCATCGGTTGGCTGCGGTGTGAGGCTATCGTCGCCGCAGAATAACAAGGGGTGTGGGTGAGTAGAGGGATGGCCTGGCCAGCAGTGGGAGTAGTAGGGGGCGGTGAGGCCTCCACCGCATCGCAGTCGGCCACGGGAGGCAGGAGCACGAGGCATGACCGGCGCTGGTTTGGGCGGCTGGAGCAAGAAGACCAAAGGTTGAAGAAGCACTACCGCCGTTGGATGGACATCATACGGTCACTGGAGCTAGAATCGTGCATATTAACTAAGTTGACAAAGCCCTCCGTCCGTGTCAACTTAGTATGCCCACAAGTCAGCCTGCCACTATACTAGGTCCCAGCTAACAGGGGGAGTATTCATTTTTTTGTGCGTAATAAGGAGGCACTTCCTTGCATGCGAAGATCTAGCTGGTGGGTCTGAGCTGTCAGCGGCGGTAACATTTTTTCGCGAAATACAGAGGCCCTTTCGGTGGGTCCCTGATGTCAGGTGGAGGAATCATTATTTTGCGCATAATAAGGAGGCATTTCCTTGCGTGCGGCCGTGGACCCAGCTGTCGGCCTCTCCATGTACAGTCCACTTCAGATGCATGTCGGTCGCTGACCACGTTGACCAGGCCACGCCGAGAGCACCAGGGCGGTGGACGACGGCGAGGCCTAGGAAGGGAATGGCACGGAGGCAGGGAAGACTCGACAGTTGTTTCCCACGCGGAGGGGAGTACAACTGTACGGGGGTTTACTAGTTCGTCTGCCGTCACCGGAGAATAACAGCAGGTGCGGGTGAGTAGAGGGATGGCTAGGCCAGCGATGGGAGTACGGTGGGGCGGTGAGGCCTGCGCGGCAGCACAGCCAGCCGCGAGGAGGAGGGAGCAGGCAGTCCCGCCGGCACTTGTTTGAGCGGCTGGAGCAGGAAGAGCAGAGATTGAAGAAGCACGGCGGTCGTTCGATGGACATCCAACAGTCACTGCTCGTGCGTCAACCTTTTTTTAGGAAAGCTTCAAATCTGTGGAAAACAGCATACAACCCATCTGCCATTATTTCTAATAATTTACAGCCCATTTGCTAATTCTTAAGGATTTTTTTGGAGCCCATATTCTTTTTGTTAGCATTACAGCCCATATTGTGGCCACGGTTAAAAAATTATACGAAATTTTGCATATTTCGGTGCGGTCCGAACTATTTTTAATCCTGAAATTTCGACTCACATTCAAACTAATTTTAAAAATAAATGTATATCAATATAAAATCCAGCAAATTCTCCACGCATAAAAATTAATATAATTTAAAATCTCGAAATGAAAAAATATATTTGAAACTAATTGCCGGTTTGATGTGTTTTAAAAATGTACACCCCATTTCTCATTACTGATAGGCCATTTTCTCGGCCAGCCAAATGAAGCTCTCCTCGTCTTGAAAGATTTGCAGCCCAACAGGCCTGACAAAGCGACTTACTTGGCAAATCAAAAAAACTAGGTTGTGGCCGTGGACCCAGCTGTCAGCCTCTCCACGTACAGTACTCTTCCGATGGAAGTCGGTGGTTGACCACATTGACCACGCCGCGCCGAGAGCACCAAGGCGGTGGACGACGGTGAGGCCTAGGAAGGGGACGACACGGAGCTGGGGAAGACGCGGCAGTGGATGCCCATGCGGACAGGAGTACGAGGGTTCATTGGTTCGGCTACGGCGTGAGGCTGCCGTCACCGCAGAATAACAGGGGGTGTGGGTGAGTAGAGGGATACCCTGGGCCAGCGGTGGGTGTAGTAGGGGTGGTGAGGCCTCCGCGGCATCACAGCCGACCACGAGAGGCAGGAGCACGCGGCATGACCGTCGCTGCTTTGGGTGGCTGGAGCAAGAAGACCAGAGGTTGAAGAAGCACTATGGCCATTGGATGGACATCGTACGGTCACTGGAGCTAGAATCATTCTAATTGACTAAGTTGACAAAGCCCTCCGTCCTCGTCAACTTAGTAGGCCCACAAGTCAGCCACCCACTATGGTGGGTCCCAGCTAGCAGGGGGTATTCATTCTTTGGTGCGTAATAAGGAGGCACTTCCTTGCGCGCGAAGATATAGCTAGTGGGTCCGACCTGTCAGCAGGGGGAACATTTTTTCGCGAAATACAGAAGCCCTTCCCATGTACAGTGCACGTACAGTGCGTAATAAGTAGGAACTTTCCTTGCGTGCGACCATGGACCTCGTGGATCCCAGCCGTCAGGCTCTCCACGCACAGTCCTCTTCCGATGACTCTCGTATGTTGACCACGCCGCGCCGAGCGCACTGAGGCGCTGGACAACGGCGAGGCCCCAGACTGGAACGACCTGGAGATGGGGAAGACGCGGCAGTGGAGTCGCAGATGGAGAGGAGTGGGAAACTTGACTGGTTCGGGTGCGGGGTGGGCCTACACTTGGCAGAGAATAATAGGAGGTGCGGAATGGAGGGATGGCCTGGCCGTCGGCGGGGTAGCGTTTCGCTGAGGAGCGCAAAACAACACTGTTGGACGCAGAAGGCTGGAGCAGGCAGTTCCGGCAGCGTTGGGGGAAGAAGACGAGAGATTGAAGAAGAATGCCGGTCATTGGATGTAAATCTAACGCCTTCTTAGGCTTCGACCTACTGGCCCACATGTCAGCCAGTCCATTTGTTTTTTTAGTCCATTTGGTGGGCTGGGTGAAACAATGATGTAGCATCTATGCAGCCCGTTTAAATCCCATTTGCATTTTTCTCGAAATCCGCAGACTTGCTGGGCTGGGTGAAAATATCATGTTGGGCTAGACGGAGAAATGTTATAAAAACATAAACACATGATTGCACGTCAGTAAAATCTTTGCAAGCTTATGTATGCAATCACTAGGAGTTAACCTGCCAAGTTATATATAAACAATTATTATTATTATTTTGTAAGAATTTTCAACTTATGAAATAAAATATCATTTTAATTTGATGAGTTAATAGTACGTGGGGTATTATTATTTTTTAGGCTAGACGTGGGACAGTTGCGTTGGTTCTAGGGGAAAGTACTGGGAGAAAACTCAGTTTACATCGAAAAAGAAAGTGGGAGAAAATTTAGAGACCTGCTGGGTCCACCTGAGGAGGGGGATATGTTGGGAGGAAGGAGATTCAAAGCACGGCAGCTGAGTGAACTAGTTTTTTTACGGACAAGTGAACTAGTTTACATACATAAGAAAATAGCCACTAAAAAAAGCAATCAGGTTAATGGGTTCTTAGAAGAAATACTTCAGACAAAACAGATAATTATGACACATAGGCTAATGCATGAAACACTCAGATGATAAAGGTGCTTATAAACAGATAAAGTACAACATCTAGACCTTCCTGGCACGCTTGATCATGACGCTGCGGCTGTCCGTGTACTCGTCGGTTACAGGAAGCAGACACGCCCGCATGTCCAAGATCTGCCTGTACATGTCGTAGCATGCGTATGCGACCTTGGCCGCGTAGGTTATGTAGGCTAGATTCAGAGGTACCTCCCACATGTTCAGGTCGTCTTCTTTCATGTTGGCGTATCAGGGGTCGATGATGGTCTCAGCGAGGTCAACCACGGAGTCCTTCTCCTGCCCGTTGCTGATGATCTTGTATTGCTTCTGGATGTCGACAAGCTTGTTGCACCAGATGGCCGAATCGTCGCATTCTTCCTTCTCTCCATCGTAGCGAAGGTGCAGTCGGCGCTACCGATGAAACGGGCAAATGCTCCAGAACCTAGTGCAGCCATAGGACTGAGGCGAGGTAGAGCTTCACCGAGTCTGTATCGTTAGTGTACATCACATTCAACTTGGTGCATCCATAGGACTGAACGGCGAACTCAAAGGGGGAACTCCTTGCTGAAGTCCATATCCAGCAGGCTCACCCCTCGGATCGCCATTGGAGTATCTTCGAGTGAACGAGTGTGTAGGCGGCGGCAGCAGTTCGTTTTTCAGCTCTTGGGGAACTGGATTCAACAGTAAGCTGAGTGTGTACAGGCGACAACAGTTACTACCCCTCCCTCATCCGATGCACGCATGTAAGTGCATCTAGTGCCACCCCTAGTTGGTTTTGGAGTATTGACCCCACTTCATCTAGTGCCACACCTAGTTGAGGGACTAATGTGTTTGTGAGAATTGCAGGATAACACAGGTAGAAGTCCCTCATTGATTCGGTTTTCCTACCAGAGATGACCCCTAAAAATGTACAAAGACATTGAAGTCAATGGTGGTATATGAAGATATTCACATTGAAGACTATGACAAGAGAAGACACCACGTGAAGCCTATGGAGCTCGAATACTTAGATCTTTTGTAGTTCTCTTTCATTTGTGTTGAGTCATAGGAACCACCGTACTGTTAAGTGGGGTCCAAGAGAACCGGTCAGAACGACTGAAGTGATGCCTAAACAAAATAAACCTATGTCTTTGAGTGAAGACTATGAGAGCAAATCTTGTCCAGAGTCGGACAAGTCAGCTTTGCTTGTAGCCCAAGTAAAGTTGCCGTGTGGGTTTGAAATCTTACCGTTGAAACACGTGTCAGTTCCTTAGTGACCCAGGGTCATTTCGGACAAATCAGGTCGGGTTGCCAAGTGGCTATAAATAGCCCACCCCCTACAACCATAAACGGTTGGCTGCTCAGATTCAGTGCACGGCTTTTGTCGTTTGAGAGCAACCCACCTTGAAGCCTTTGAGAAAGAGAATACCTAGCAAGGATAAAGCCCTAACCACCCAGAGCCAGAGAGAATTGGGCATCACTTAAGTCTTCTTCTCTGAGTGATCTGAAGACTTATTACACTTGAGGACTGTGCATCCTCCAGCCGGTTAGGCGTCATGTTTTGAGCATCCAAGAGACATTGTGGATTGCCGGTGAACGAAGTCTGTGAAGGTTTGGGAGTCTACCTTGAAGACTTACCAGAGTGATTGGGCGAGGTCTGTGTGACCTTAGCTCAAGGAGAATACGGTGAGGACTGGGTGTCCTGAGCTGCGTGTTCAGGACTGGGTGTCCGGGACTGTGTGTCCTAAGGTTTAAATACCTAGCCGCTCCAACCAGACGTACAGTTGTCACAGCAACTGGAACTGGTCCAACAAATCATTGTCTTCAACGAGTCACTGGTTTCATCTTCATTTCCTTTTACTTACTGTTACTCATTGTGAAGTCATTGCATGTTCGCTCTATCTTTTGTCTTCACAACGTGAATGTATGATCTGTTTGGCTTCATAATATCTTCCTACCTGATCCTTATTACACTGCAGCTATTTGTCACTGTGCTTTCACTCTATTGAATACTTGACCTTGGCTTGCCTAGTGTAGTCTACCTTCCGCTGCATAGTAATAGGCATATCTCTACTGTTTGTCTTCATAACTTCCACGTTTTGAAGACTTTCATAAAAATCGCCTATTCACCCCCCTCTAGTCGATATAACGCACTTTCAATTGGTATCAGAGCAAGGTGCTCCCTTGTTATGTGTGATTCGGTTTAACCACCTGGAGTTTTAGCTATGTCGACTGCAGGGATAATTAAAGTCTCCGTTGCGTGCCCCGTCTTCGATGGAACTGAATATCCCTACTGGAAGAATAAGATGCGCATGCATCTTGAAGCCATTGACGTCGACCTATGGTATGTCATCGAGAACGGCGTTCCCAAGGCTGGAGAAGGTATCACTGCTGCTAATGTCAAGAAATTCGTTCAACTGGACTCTACTGCCAAGAATATCATCTGTGGTCATCTAACCAAAGGACAGTATGGCCGTGTGAGTGCTTTGAAGACATTCAAGCTGGTCTGGGACTGGCTCTCCAAGGTCAATGAAGGCATCTCAACCTAGAGAGATTAGAGAATCAGTGTCCTTCACAACCTCTTCAACCGCTTCAAGCGAAATGACAATGAGAATGTCCAGCACACATTTGACCAACTCACTGACATCACAAATGAGCTTCAAGCCCTCGGCGCTACTGAGATCACCAAACATGAAGTCGTCAAGACACTGCTGAGATCACTTGATAGTTCGTTTGACATCCTAGCCCTGATGATTCAAGAACGTCCTGATTTCAAGACACTTGATCCGTCTGACATACTCGAGAGGCTCAAAACACATGAGTTTCAGCTTTCTGAAAAAAGAGATATCTGCGGTCCAAACTATGGGCGAACTCGTGCCTTGAAGGCAAAAGCTGTTTCCTCATCTGAAGAAGAATCTGACAGCAGTTCTGATGATCCTGAAGACATTGGAAGGGAACTTGCAATGCTTGTGAAGAAGTTCCAAAAATTCACCAAGAAGAAAGGATTCAGAAAGTCTTCATGATCAAGCTCAAGGAATGATGAAGCTTCTGTTCATGACTACAAGAAGAAAACATGCCACGAGTGCAAGAAAACTGGACACTTCATCTCTGAGTGTCCACAGTGGGACAATGAGAACAGAAAGAAGAAGAAGAGCAAGGAATATGACTCTGACGACAAGAAGAAGAAGAAATACTCAAAGTCTTCTTCCAAGTCTTCCTCAAAGTCTTCATCACACAAGAAGAGCTCATCTGGCAAGGCACGTGCATTTGTTGGCAAGGAAATGGATTCAGAGGAGGAGTCCGCTTCTGAGGAGGCAGAGGTGGAGTCTGAGGAGGAGTCTGATTCTGGCATTGCAAGTCTGGCTACAGCATACGTCGCCAAGTCCATCTTCAACACTGAAGACAATGACTTCATCACCGACACCGATGCAAATGACAAGGACTACTCCACTCCTACCTACTGCTTCATGGCACGTGGTGCCAAGGTAAACACACACACTACTCACTATCAAACATCTAGCGACGATGACTCTGATTGTGGTTCGAAACCCAGCTACAAAACACTTGCTAAAATTGCAACTGAACAATAGAAAGCTATGGAACATATTCAAAAACTGTTAGACAGAAGCGATGATCTGTTGGGTGCTGAAATGACTCGATTTGAATCATTAATTGAAGACATAAAAAATCTTCATGTTAAGTATCAGGAACTTGAAAGTCGTCATGATACTCTCTCAACCACTCATGAAAAGCTTTCCTATGATTATCTTCAAAGGAAGCAAGATCTTGAGAAATTGAGAGCAGCTCATGAAGATCTTCAAAAGGAAAACGAGTCACTTCGCGCCAAACAGATCAGTTCCGCTCAGGAAGGATTTGAACCACCATGTCTTAAATGCATTGAGCGTGATAATGCTACTTCTGTTGCTGAATGTTCCACTGCTACTGCTGTTGCAATATCTTCAACTGTTAATGTGGTAACTAACCCCTCTGTTGAGGATACCACCACTATTGCTGATGAGAATGCTAGGTTGAAGACATTGCTTGAAACAAGGATGTACAAAAGTCTTAAAGGGCATCAGACATTATGTGATGTCCTCAAGAAGCAGATTCTGAACCGAAACCCTAGGAAAGAGGGTGTTGGGTTCGTAAGGAAAATGAATGCAGATGGCTCTTACTGGAAACCTGAGCAGTACCCCAAAACCATGTGGGTTGCTGCAAAGGAACCTTCAGCAGATCCATCCAATCTATCTGGCTTCACTTGTGCTAACCCCATTATCATTGATGAATCCTTTGACGCAAACTATGTACTGTTTAAGAATCAGTATCGTGAAGTGTTTGCCAGGTACATTGGTACTAACTGCAGGAATGGACCGCCCATGAAGAAGATCTGGGTTCCGAAAAGGTGTCTAGAAAATCTTCCTGTGAATGTCTTCATGACACCTCACATGAAGAAGACAAACCTCAGACCAAAGGCTTCAGACGGTCCAAAGGCTTCATACAGACAGAGGACTCACCTGAGTCGCACTAACGCAAATGTTTTGCAGGGAAACCATACTCAGGCATATGAATATGAGAGCGGTTCATCAAATCGCCATGTTCATATGACCAAGAACTCTCTTTGCTAGGGCTCCAAAGCCAAAATTCTCAGATGCTGCACTTAGACTTATTGCTTCTAAGCCACCCTTGAAGATGTGGGTGGCTAAGAAAGCTTAACTCTCTTTTGCAGGGAAAGGTCTCCGGCAGAAAACCAAAATCTTCTGACGCTATTGATGGGGACCTTAAACATCTTGTAGGGCGCAAGATCAAATGCCCGAATGGCATTACTATGTACTTCGTTCCTGAATCGCATGCTACTCTCCCTATTAGTCCTAATCTGGATCTAAGTTTTCATAACCCACTGGTTCGTCAAATGTTTTTTCTTCACAATTCTCTTCGTGAAGCCTATCCCCCTAACTGCACTATAGGGTACGACACCAGCGTCTTCAGAATGGGTTATTGACAGTGGGTGTACAAATCACATGACCGGCAAAAGAAGTCTTCTTATGGACTCAACCTTACGTCCATCCAACAAGAGCCACATCACATTCGCTGACACTGGTAAAAGTAAAGTATTGGGTCTAGGTAGAGTTGCAATCTCAAGGGATCGACACATGGATAAAGTCATGCTTGTTGAATCCCTTGGCTTCAACTTAATGTCTGTCTCAATCCTTTGCGATTTGAACATGATCGTAATATTTGGAAAATATCGTTGCCTGGTACTAATGGAATCTGACAAGTCTCTAGTGTTTGAAGGGTATCGGAAAGATTATTTGTACGTAGTAGATTTCTCAGCAGGGCCACAACTTGTAGTATGTCTTCTAGCAAAAGCTTCAGAATGCTGGCTTTGGCATCGGAGGCTTGGGCATGCTGGCATGAGGAACCTCCATACTCTTGCGAAGAAGAAGCATGTCATAGGCATCGAGGGCGTCAAGTTCAAGAAAGATCACTTATGCGGTGCCTGTGAAGCAGGGAAGATGACGAGGGCCAAACATCCCTCGAAGACAATCATGAGCACTACTCGACCCTTCGAACTGCTTCACATGGATCTTTTTGGTCCCACTCACTACTCAACTTTTACCACTACTGCTTGCCTATATGGCTTTGTCATTGTTGATGATTACTCTAGATATACTTGGGTGCACATAATCCTTTACAAGACTGAAGTGCAGGATGTCTTCAGACGCTTCGCCAATCGAGCAATGAACAACTATGGCGCCAAGATAAAGCACATCAGAAGCGACAATGGCACTGAATTCAAGAACACTGGCATTGATACATATCTTGATACCTTGGGCATCACACATGAATTCTTAGCCCCGTACACGCCACAACAGAATGGCGTCGTCGAACGCAAGAACAGAACACTCATTGAGATGGCCAGAACGATGCTAGATGAATACAAGACTCCAAGAAAATTCTGGCCTGAAGCCATTGACACTGCATGCCATACAATCAACCGTGTTTATCTTCACAAGCTTCTTAACAAGACATCTTATGAACTCCTAACTGGCAAGAAGCCAAATGTCAGTTACTTCAGAGTATTTGGCGCAAGGTGCTGGATTAAGGACCCACATCACACCTCAAAGTTTGCACCAAAAGCACATGAGGGTTTTATGCTTGGATATGGAAAGGATTCGCACTCCTACAGAGTCTTCAATCTCTTTCATTACAAAGTAGTTGAAACAGTGGATGTGCGGTTCGATGAGACCAATGGTTCACAAAGAGAGCACCTGCCAAATGAGCTAGATGAAGTTCCATCCAGTGAATCAATCAAGCTAATGGGAACTGGAGAAATCATACCTTCTGAAGCTCATCCTGAAGAGGAACTCATCATCTCCGCACCAGATCAACCTGAAGACAATGCTCAACCTGAAGACAATCCCTCCAACAACGACAATGATCAGCAAGAGCAAAGTCTTCGCCCTGTACATCCTCGCGTTGCCAATGAAGTGCAGATTGAGAGAATAATTGACAGCATCAATGCACCCGGTCCACTCACTCGTTCAAGGGAAACTCAGCTGGCAAATTTCTGTGGGCATTTCGCATTCGTCTCAATTACAGAACCCAAGAAAGTTGAAGAAGCCTTCATGGAACCTGAATGGATTCAAGCTATGCAAGAAGAGCTTCAACAGTTTGAGCTGAACAATGTATGGGAACTGGTTAAGCGTCCTGATCCACGGAAGCACAATATAATAGGCACCAAATGGATATACCACAACAAGCAAGATGAGCATGGTCAAGTAGTCAGAAACAAAGCTCGTCTCGTTGCTCAAGGATATACTCAAGTGGAAGGCATTGATTTCGATGAAACATTTGCTCCTGTGGCTAGACTTGAAGCCATACGTATACTGGTGGCCTATGCAAATCATCATAACATACTTCTATATCAAATGGATGTGAAGAGTGCCTTTCTAAATGGCAAGATTGAAGAAGAAGTGTATGTTGCACAACCGCTTGGGTTTGAAGATCCAAAACATCCTGACATGGTATACAAGCTCAACAAGGCACTGTATGGCCTCAAACAAGCCCCTCGGGCCTGGTATGACACACTCAAATATTTCCTGAAGAGCAAAGGCTTCATACCTGGTTCCCTAGACCCCACTCTCTTCACAAAGACATATGATGGTGAACTGTTTGTGTGCCAAATATATGTGGATGACATTATCTTCGGCTGCACCAATCAGAAGTACAGTGAAGAGTTTGGCTATATGATGCAAGAGCAATATCAGATGTCTATGATGGGGGAGCTGAAGTTCTTCCTCAGTCTTCAAATACGACAACAACGCAACGGCATCTTCATATCTCAAGAGAAGTATCTCAAAGAGTGCCTGAAGAAGTTTGGTATGCAAGACTGCAAAGGCTTCACAACACCAATGCCAGCCAAACATCATCTGGGTCCCGACGACAATGGTAAAGGGTTCGATCAAAAGGTATACCGCTCCATGATTGGTTCTTTGCTTTATTTATGTGCATCTAGGCCAGATATTATGCTTAGTGTTTGCATGTGTGCTCAATTTCAAGCGGCACCAAAGGAGTCGCATCACTTAGCTATGAAGCGAGTTCTTCGATATTTGGCTCACACCCCAACTCTCGGATTATGGTATCCAAAGGGCTCAGAGTTTGATCTGGTTGGATTCTCGGATGCTAATTATGCTGGTGACAAGGTTGATCGGAAGTCTACATCAGGCACATGTCACTTTCTGGGACGATCACTTGTATGTTGGTCTTCAAAGAAGCAGAACTGTGTATCCCTCTCCCCTGCTGAATCTGAATACATTGCTGCTGGATCTTGCTGTGCTTAGCTTCTGTGGATGAAGCAAACTCTCAAGGACTATGGCATTCATCTGAAGCAAGTACCACTTTATTGCGACAACGAAAGTGCCATCAAGATTGCCAACAACCCTGTTCAGCACTCAAAGACAAAGCACATAGAAATTCGTCATCACTTTCTCAGAGATCATGTTGTGAAGGAAGATATTGATATCATACACGTCAACACTGAAGAGCAATTGGCAGATATCTTCACCAAGCCCTTGGATGAGAAGAGATTTTGCAAGTTACGGTGTGAGCTAAATATCCTGGAATCCTCAAATGTCCTGTGATCAGGCACACATCCTAACACGTATGCATATTGATGACTTAGATGTGCAACACATGAAGTAACGTATATCTTCAATCAATGAAGACATACATTCTAAGTGTGAATACATTAATGTGGAATTTGACTTCGGAGCGCCACGATAATTGTGCGTCGTGTCTGGGTCTAATACTTCCTATACGGTGGGTAACGCCACCACCAAACGTTCTATTTTGAAGTGTTTCACTCATGGCATTACCTTGCAATGTCTTCACATTTGGTTTGGCTTCAATCTCAACATGTCTTCATGATTATCTTCACTATGTTGATTGTATAGAAATATATATATATACTAGTGTTCTGTCCTCTATAGCATTCACTTATAGCTATGTCTTCTTGTTTGAATCTTTTGAACTAAGTGAATGTGATCGGACCCTAACCTCTCTATGCTTTCTATCTCAAATTGTATCTCTCCAAGTCATATGCATTCTATTGAAACTGTCGAATGTCTTCTCTGCGCCCTTGTTAGCAGAAGACATAGAGACAACCTTTAAGTCCGTTTTAAATGCTCATTCATCCACATGAAATCCGGAGAAGTAGGAACGACCACCCAACAATCCAGGCGTGCGTGGGACATGGAACAAACCCCAAAATTCCGCATGATGGCCACATGTTACTCAGATGCGAATCGCCAGGGGCACCTGTGTAATAGCGCAGTGCCGCCCCTGTACCTATAAATACACACTCACAGCGGTCATTATCTCTTCTTCCACCCTCGCACGAACCCTAGCGCCACCGCTAGCCCTCGACGACGCCGGCGACAAAGCGCTTCACTGCCGCAACCTCTCCGACGCCGTCTTCACGCCGATCGCGGACATCGTCCTCTCCGCCGTCGCCATAGGTGTCCTCCGTCGCCAAGTTAGGGCACGGAAGATTGAACTGCTCGGCCTCATCTCCCACTCCGTCTAGCAGTTCCCAGTGTTGTAAATAAAACTTCTTTTTACGGCCCTTTTGATCCTATGGCTTTGTCACTTTCTACCATAAGAAGTTTCTATTCACACAAGTTAGATCTCTCTCATACTGCATCTCATAACATGCCTAGTATATTCACTTGTGCTTCACAAAGTAGTTAGATTTCTCACTTGTACTGATCTGTGGGTTCGTACAAATCTAGAACCAACTTCTTATCTATGAGTGAATGTCTTCGCACGATGAGGTCAATGTCTTCTAAACTGATTTATCTTCAAAATCTTCTGAGAATGCATATGACCTCTTCCCCTTCCCTCGCACCTTAATGCTGTCACAGGTACATGTCCGTGGGAGAATCCTTTGGTTCTCATAGTCTGCATTCATTTGCAGAATTCTTACAGCATCACATAAATTCTCCTGAAGCCAGTTCCTGTTGGTCCAGCAAGAGAAAGCCTTTGAAGCCTTTGAATGTCTTGAAGCCTTTCAAGTTAAAGTTTATGGCTTCAGAGAAAGCAGCAAGGAAGGGGGGTAGACAGCGTCGTGGCGGAACATCCAGAGATCTGCCAGATGAACTCGTAGAAATGTACAAGACAGATCCTGAAGAGGATTACAGTCAGCGCAAGACCTGAATCCAATGGATTCGACGATATTGGGCAGAACAATGGTTCAAATACCGCTTCACAACCCAAGCGTATGCTGAGAAAAGTGCCATCCAAAGACCGTGGGGAGACATCCTATACAAGAATCTTCTACCCAGGTCCAGAGATGAAGCCATTGCCCAAAGCTTCTATCCATGCATGGTCCATGGGCCACAGCCTGATGATGCACATTCGTCGTCACTACTCTGGTGTCGTGAAGATAATCTATTCAAGCGCAACTTCCAGTTTGCCCAAAACTCAGCGAAGCAGAACAAGAAGTTTGGGTTAGACTTCAACCTTGGTCCCTCAGCACCAAGGGCAGATGGCACACGAGAAGCAGAACCCAATGTCATCGGTCTGTATGCCAACATTGAAGGCCTCATCACCCGCATCTTAGTTCAAGGGACTGCAGTGAATGAGCCTCCAGCTGACTCTGAATCAGAAGAAGCTCCTGCAGTGCTGAAGCCAAATAAGATGAAGAAGCCTAAAGCTTCACAGCCTGCCCCTTCACCCAAAATTTCAAGGGCGAAGCCACTGGCAACTGCACCTCCTGAAGACAATGTGCAGTCTGAAGACTTATCACGCATCTCAAAGCCCCAGACGGCCAAGGTGCCTCTGCCACACAGCGGCCAAGAGCTCACAGCTGCTGCCATTCTGCGCAATGATGACATTGACCTGTCAAGTGATGAAGACCTAGCAGATGACGCTCTTGAGCAACTCATCAAGAGCAAAGAAGAAGCAGAAATCTTCAATGATCTGCCACTCTTTGATGTAACCATTATCCACAACTTCATTGACGAGTGGTTTGACACGCCCAACATCAGCTTTGATGATCTGCAGCTACCCATTGGCCTCAGTGTCGCCTTCCATGGCGTCATTGCTTCAGAACTAGCCATCGCCCAGCGCGTTGTTGAGCTGAAGCAGAAGATTGACTATGAAAAGGCTCAGTTAAAGAAGCATATGGCCAAGCTCAGCGTGCAAGATGTGAAGAACTTCAAGATCATGATGCACGAGCTCAAGGAAGCCTTTCTGAAGAAACGTGCAGAAGCTCAGGGTTCGCGTGAGCGCATGAAGACTCTGGCTGACAGATGTGTGCAAGCCTACAATGAGGCTGAGAAGCGCAAGGCACTTGGGCGTCCTGGCATCAACCCCAGGATGGCCGCAAAGAAGAAGAAGAAGCATGTTACAGCTGAACCCGATGCACCAAGGCAGGAAGCAGTTCCGGTTGTCTTCCCCACAAGAATGACTGGCTCGAAGCCAAAAAGCCGGTCAACAGCTTCAGAGCTCAAGAAGACGAGGACTGCTGAGGCTGAAGCGAGGAAAAGGAAATATCCTGAAGCCTCTCCTACTGCCCCCTCCAAGAAAAAGAGAAAGACCAAGAAAGATAGGGCTGCTCCCACAGAGCCCTTGGTTGTTGAACCCATTTCCATGGTTCACCCCGACGCCAATCCATAAGAACGCCAACTGACCATCCATGTGCCTGCTTTCACAGAGGCTCGTGGAGCTGAAGACATTCCAGCAGCTGATCCCATCGCTGCTGAAGACATTGGTCAACATGACAATGTAGAAGATGATGCAGTCCTTCCTCAGCAAGACAACAACGAACTCATCAGCATTGGTCATCCATTGACGCCAATTGCCCAGGATGCCTCATGGGCGGATCGCCCACAAGAGGAAGAAGATAATGAGGCCCAGCCCACTCAAACTCCACAGGCGTCGCCCGCATTGCGCAAGCTTCGCAAAGGTCCAAGGCCTCATGTCTCTGCTGAAGACATTCCGGCTGCATCAGCCGAAGAAGAAGAAGTACCACAAGTCCCCTCGTCTCACCAAGAAGCAGTTATTACAGAGAACGTTCTTGTGTCCGGCCCTCCAGCTCGTCAAGTGGAGGATGAACATCGTGTGGCTACCACAACTAACAATGAAGCTAATGTGGAGCCCTCCCCACCAAAAGCATTAGAAGACAGCGAAGCCACCGATCCTGACACTTCTGTTCCTGAGTCTGCTGCCGGTCCCCAGTTCGACTATCATGTTGAGCACAGGCCTCAGGTACAGAAGCCAATCCCAAGACTGCCAAGGTTCCCAGGTCCTGCATCAGCACCTGGCTCCTTCAACATCAATGGCTTCAGGGCAGACAATACATTCTTCAATAACTCCAAGAACCCCTACTCAAGGGAAAGGATTTCATCAGATCGGTTCTGGAGCTATCCTCAGCGAAGCTATTACTCATGCATACTGTACAACCAAGGTCGCATCTTCCCACACAAGTGCCTTGACATTGAAGCTATAGCTGGTCTGCCCTGCCTAGAAGAAGCTTTGGATTGCTTCAAGCAAGTTGGACTGCTGCCATTCATAACTGACCAAGAGCATTGGAATGAAGAGCTGCTGCTCCAATTCTATGCCACTCTCCACATCCGTGGGTACAACAGAGATCCGAAGACTTGGGTCCTAGAGTGGATGACCGGCAATGTTCATCACGAAGCCAATGCATTTGACATCATTGAGCTCATTGGCTTGCCCACTCCTGGCAATCTCTTCGAGCACGGCTGTCAGCTGCATACTGAAGCTATTGAGAGCATCTTTCAGAGGCCTGAACCTGATATGAGTCAGATGCTCGGCATGATGAAACCATTGCCCCAAGATGCTGCTTATCCCACACTGTTCTTCGTTGAAGACCTTGAGTATCTGCCAAGAACCATCTATCACATCATCAGGCGGACTCTCTGGCCCATTAAAGGACACTCTCCAAATGCCAAGATTGAGGGTGCAATGAAGACTTTGATATTCTATATCCTTCATGGCAAATGCTTCAATGCACAGGACTTCTTCATATGCCAACTTGCTGCATCAGGCTCTGATCTGTTTGGTTTGAAGTTCTACGCCCCCTGGGTAATGCGGCTGATCAAACTTCACTCTGCTATCTCGTATCAGCCCTCAGCCCGCAACCATCGGATCTTCTTTCCTGATGTGGATACCTCTGCTGAAGCCATCTATCCTGAGCCTGCCAAGCAACCTCTAAGTCTTCAGAATGCAGAACACCAGAGCTTCACTCAAAACATTGACGGAGTTGAAGCAGTCTCTCGGGTGTATCCTTTGGCTGGCACTACACGTGCACCACGCCCTGCTTCCACTGAAGCCACTGACAACACAACTGCTCCAAGACCCAAGAAGCGCACTCGTGTTCTCAATGACCGAGAGCTTCTTGTGGCCCTTCATCAAAAACAGGATAGGCATCATGACTGGCTGAAGCGTCAGATGAAAAGCCTCTTGGTGGATGTTAATCGCATTCGAAATCTTGCCACCAAGAATGCTTTCGTTACCCATGAATCCTGTCGCCGTACATGGAAAGGACTCACAATGATGTGTTCTGAAGCTGATCTTCAAGAGGATGGCTTCACTGAGCGATTCAAGTTTGACTCCACACCTCCTAGAAGGGTTGTGCTGCGAGGAACTCCATCACTTGAAGACTCTGAGTTCTCTTCCTCTGCTGCAACAGTGACTGCCCGAGTTATCAAGGATGAAGACGATGCTACTTCACCACCACCCTCTTCAGCACCGCCAAACACCACCAACGACCCTGCTGCTCATGGGAACGAGCAGACACTCTATGTCTTCAAACCTTTTTGGTCCTTACTGACAAAAGGGGAGAAGCATATGAGGTTGATAGTCTTCAAGCGGGTCCATATGGGCGGGTACTTTATATTTTGCTTCATGCTTACAACTCTCATTTTGCTACATTTGGTTCTTTGATTTGTAACACTTAAACTCGATGGTCGTCTGCTACTTATTTGCCAACTTGTTTTGCAATGATAAATTCTGCATGTGCGACGATAAATTCCGCACTTAGATCATTCTGCAGACGCCCATTTTTCAGTATGCATGTCATTATCTTCATATACTTTCACATGCATAGTGGAATGTCATCATAAGGTGAAGTGGATCTCCACAAGTACAACCTGCCATGTGCATTTGCATTCCAAAAGCAAATTACTTATATGCACATCTTCAGGGGGAGCCCTTGCAACTTATGAAGACAATTCCTTATCCTTTAAAATTTCACAGATTATATTCCCCGTTGAAAACTTCAACTAGTTTGTCATCAATCACCAAAAAGGGGGAGATTGTAAGTGCATCTAGTGCCACCCCTAGTTGGTTTTGGAGTATTGACGACAAACCTAGTTGAGGGACTAATGTGTTTGTGAGAATTGCAGGATAACACAGGTAGAAGTCCCTCATTGATTCGGTTTTCCTACCGGAGATGACCTCTAAAAATGTACAAAGACATTGAAGTCAATGGTGGTATATGAAGATATTCACATTGAAGACTATGACAAGAGAAGACACCACGTGAAGCCTATGGAGCTCGAAGACTTAGATCTTTCGTAGTTCTCTTTCATTTGTATTGAGTCGTAGGAACCACCGTACTGTTAAGTGGGATCCAAGAGAACCGGTCAGAACGACTGAAGTGATGCCTAAACAAAATAAACCTATGTCTTCGAGTGAAGACTATGAGAGCAAATCTTGTCCAGAGTCGGACAAGTCAGCTTTGCTTGTAGCCCAAGTAAAGTTGCCGTGTGGGTTTGAAATCTGACCGTTGAAACACGTGTCAGTTCCTTAGTGACCCAGGGTCATTTCGGACAAATCAGGTCGAGTTGCCAAGTGGCTATAAATAGCCCACCCCCTACAACCATAAACGGTTGGCTGCTCAGATTCAGTGCACGGCTTTTGTCGTTTGAGAGCAACCCACCTCAAAGCCTTTGAGAAAGAGAATACCTAGCGAGGATAAAGCCCTAACCACCCAGAGCCAGAGAAAATTGGGCATCACTTAAGTCTTCTTGTCTAAGTGATCTGAAGACTTATTACACTTGAGGACTGTGCATCCTCCAGCCGGTTAGGCGTCGCGTTCTGAGCATCCAAGAGACATTGTGGATTGCCGGTGAACGAAGTCTGTGAAGGTTTGGGAGTCTACCTTGAAGACTTACCAGAGTGATTGGGCGAGGTCTGTGTGACCTTAGCTCAAGGAGAATACGGTGAGGACTGGGTGTCCTGAGCTGCGTGTTCAGGACTGGGTGTCCGGTACTGTGTGTCCTAAGGTTTAAATACCTAGCCGCTCCAACCAGACGTACAGTTGTCATAGCAACTGGAACCGGTCCAACAAATCATTGTCTTCAACGATTCACTGGTTTCATCTTCACTTCCTTTTACTTACTGTTACTCATTGTGAAGTCATTGCATGTTCGCTCTATCTTTTGTCTTCACAACGTGAATGTATGATATGTTTGGCTTCATAATATCTTCCTACCTGATCCTTATTACACTGCAGCTATTTGTCACTGTGCTTTCACTCTATTGAATACTTGACCATGGCTTGCCTAGTGTAGTCTACCTTCCGCTGCATATCTCTACTGTTTGTCTTCATAACTTCCACGTTTTGAAGACTTTCATAAAAATCGCCTATTCACCCCCCCTCTAGTCGATATAATGCACTTTCAACGCCCGGCAGAAGATGCACCCTCGGCCACATGTCGGTTCACGAGCGGGTCTGTATTGGTACTGTAATAACAGGAGTTAGTGGTCACTTTACTTAAATTTAATTAGCTTTAATAGAAATTTATACTTAAAACAAGCAATGCATTCTCTCGTTCTATCAGTGCCATAGGATCAACATGCACAACAATTAGAATTATTATTCTCAGGACGCACATGATTAGCACATTTGTCGCACTTTCACAAAGATAATACTACCTAGTTTGAACTGTTTGTTATGGTTGTTGTCCTCTACATCATCATGTCGTGTTTCCCAGCTTGCAAGATTCAGAACCAACAAATAAGATCCAAATAATAAGTACAACAAAGATGCCTACACATCTCATTGATTCCCAGCTTGCAAGATTCAGAACCAACAAATAAGATCCAAATAATAAGTACAACAAAGATGCCTACACATCTCATAGATTCCCAGCTTGCAAGATTCAGAACCAACAAATAAGATTCAAATAATAAGTACAACAAAGATGCCTACACATCTCACTAATTCCCAGCTTGCAAGATTCAGAACCAACCCATTAGAGCCTTTTGATAAAGTGAATATCGGGATTAAATCCATCTTGGCTAGCCATGTCATTCAATCGAAGAACTTGGCGAATGCTCTTGACCGTCACAACATCTATAGTTGAGTATTCTTGTGCAGTTCAATTTTGGTGGAACTGCACGTGACATTTTAGTTGAACTGCACAAGACACTCATTCCAAAAAAAGTGTTTTGTGCAGTTCACCAAAAGGTCACAATAGCACCAAGGTGAAATGGATATCCCTATTTGCACAAAAAGATAGAAAGTAAACAGTTGCTGGTCAATAAGAATATACGAAACATATACAAAATGAAAAGAAGCATCTTAATTATGTTCATGGCAATCACGCAAGGACAGTAGAAATTTTAAAATGTTAGCAATGCTTCATGTTACCAGAAGCATTACGATCAACAATGAGATTCCTCAAATATGGGATTACTTTGATGGTGGCATTGCTTGTTTACCAGACACAGTAAATCAACAGGAGCTAAAGAGTTGGTTTAAGGGCATGGGACCATGGGGACACCAGGACACTCAGCAGCATAAAGGAGCAACTTACTTATCATACTGGGGAAAATAGCAGGAGTGCCATTTGTAAGACAGTTTAATTGCATCTTATCACTGGAGGCATTAGATTAACAATAACACGGGTTAGACATGTCCCTAAGGTAACAGTGTGATCGCTTCATTTTACATGCGCCCTTACATTAACAACAGCAAAAGGTTGGTATAAGGACATGCGACAGTGGACGCATCAGCACAATGTACCTACAAGGAGGCATAAAGTGGTGATGCCGGGTTTGTTCATGCTATGTGAGGGCAGCAAACCTAATCCTGGAGACCTTGTACTATGTGAGGGCAGCAAATCTAATCCTAGAGACCTTTTACTATGTGAGGGCAGCAAATCTAATCCTGGAGACCTTTTACTATGTGAGGGTAGCAAATCTAATCCTGGAGACCTTTTACTATGTGAGGGCAGCAAATCTAATCCTGAGACCTTTTACTATGTGAGGGCAGCAAATCTAATCCTGAGACCTTTTACTATGTGAGGGCAGCAAATCTAATCCTGGAGACCTTTTACTATGTGATGGCAGCAAATCTAATCCTAGACATACTCTGTTGACTTGTCCACCAACCGCCACTTTCTATCCTTTTTCAATCAATAATAGATCTATTCCATATCCAGTTTGTACTGCGTTTTCCCATTATTTCCCTTTTCAACCAAGAGACCGGTTGGGTATCCGGTCTCTACTACTTTCACCATATTATTTCCTCTTTGAATCAAGTCCTAGATTCATGCTACAACTTTCCCCCCTTTCTTCGTTGTTTGAACAAAGCCCTAGATTCGAATGCATGAAGTAGCTTTACCTCTAATAATACTAAAAATTTAGGTGGCTTTGGAAGAGCTGATGGGAGTAGAAAAAGATGCACATGCAGACACGTGGGGAGCTGGGGCAGTAGAGCAAGGCCGCTTTCAAAGAACTTATACCTGAGGGTCGCCGGGATGTCGACGGCGGTAGGTCGGATCTGCAGACAATACGGCAGGGAGGAAGAAGGGTCGGAGGACCTCCCGAGCCGGTGCTGTGTCAGAGAGAACGGCGCGGGCAGAGGATCGGGCCCCTCCGGCAGCTGTGGTTTTCCTCCCTCGGCGACGATGACCGCGTGAACGATGCACCTTTTAGTCCTCTACACACACTGGCCGAAGGGATCCGGTCAGATCTGTGACCAGCGGTGAGCAGAGAGAAAATGTCGCTACCGTTGTCTTGTTTATATCTGGAGAGGGTGAGAGAATGAAGAGAGCAACCCTAGTAAAGCAAGCGCTCAGGCCCCTGCGTCCATATATAGTGGAGTGATTATCTTTTTTCTCTCCACAACGAGCGTTTCAATTTATGTACGTGGCATTAAAGAAAAGAAACTCTCTATTTAAGGTGACTACTGTATGACTCCTACTTACTACTAGTAGTACTACAGTATTGTTCACTTGTGCTCCCCGCCCCTCCATTCATTGAACAACCCCACGGGTGAATAAACATAAAGTAAGTACTGTATTTATATAGAACGAACAAGCTCAAACTATTTTCGCGTAGTTAAAAGTTGAGGGCGGTGCTTTTCCCGGGCAGTACGCGCGGCAGTTTTCGGGTAGGGCCAGAACACTATTTGAAAAAATAAACTTCGAGACGGCCACATAGCATGGAGTCGACCCCAACAATTTTAAGCTTACAGGCACGATTCATGCTATCCTAGACTACTCTACACATGAAACTGCCACACGAGCGTCCAGGCTGCGCTTGGCTCTTTGCCTCTTCGGGAAGTCGAACAATGATGGAATACTACTGCACTAGAGGAGTACTACAGTACACTTCTGGCCATCTGACACCGATTGAACTGTTGCATGTCCATCGCGTGCAGGAGGGAGAGCATGCAGCGAAGGCTTCTCCTAGTCTTGCCAGCCACCACGCTCATGGGCGAGGGAGGGACGCTCCTGCCTTTGCGTGTATGACAGGTGGGCCCGACAGGTGTGTGGCCAACCTGTTATACAGCCAAAGGCAGGTGCAGTTAAGTCCGCGAGGGAGAGGATAATCAAACTTCTCGTTGATGTATGAGTTGACGCAACACGTCAAAGCACCGCACTCGATATATTTCAATAATTTGCGTATGTGACTCCCAGATGCAGAGGTCGGGGCTCATCATCCTCCTTTTCGAGAAAAAACAGACGCGTGTCTGAGAGGATGAGTGCGTGCGTGCACCTCTTCTCTTCCTGTATAACATACTACTAAACTCAGAGTACAAGTTTTTGTGGGTGGCACAATGGTGCGTGTGAGAAGTCCCGAGAGATAGGTTTAATGCGTCTGAAAAAAAAGACTAGCCTAGAGCTTGCCACGCGGCCATTCCTGTCGAACGCCCCATTAACCGTAAGATATGTATATGATGGTGCCAGTTATTGCACGTACACAGCAGTACTCCCTCCTTTCTGGTTTATAGGGCTTAATTCAAAAATCTCACCAACCAAGATGGTGAGTGGTGGAATATTTTTTTGTAGTTTGCAAAAGCACCTAATTAATGCTCTTGTTTTTCTCAAAAAATTATGTTTATCAATGCATTAATTGCAATGCATGCATGCATAAAGTACATGCATTGGTCAATTTTCTCTTAATACTTGCGTGCAATGATTTAATGCACCTTGGAATCTGAACATGTGTTGGGGAACAACCAAATTGAGCCTTATAAAATGGAAAAACTAAAATTTTGAGATAAGCCCTATAAAACCGGAAAGGAGGGAGTAGAAAAAGAAGTACGCCATCCGGGAATAGTGCCGCACTTCGAAACTAGAACCGTCAATAAATTTTGAGCTTGCGTCTCGTCACATTCCAAATTACTCCACGCTATATTGAATTGCAAACCTGTTCACACCGATCACAACCTAAATGGTTTCCCACTTAGGAGCATATTAGTACTCGGTTATAAATACTAGTATGCCAAGATGACTGCACATTCCTCCTCAACTCCTCATCCACAAAAACAAACAAGTCATTCAGCATCCTTCCCTTGCGTCTGCCATGGCCAGCGTGAGTTCGGGGTCGAGAGATTGCCACCAGGGAGAGGCGAGCATGGAAGCGGAAGCACGAGAGATGTCCCGCCTCGCTGCGAGAGAAGCCGACATGTCCCGCCGCGCGGAAGTAGCAGCACAGAGGTCCCGCCGCGCCGCTGAAGCAGCACGGAGGTCCCGCCGCGCCGTCGATGCAGCAGATTGGTCCGGCCGTGCCGCGGAAGCAGCAGAGATGTCCCGTCGCGCCACGAATGCAGCAGAGATGTCCCGCCGCGCTGCGGCGGCCTAGGAAAATTTCTCGTGGGCAGGCAACGACTGTTACAGGCGCATGCATGCGATCATCCATAGCCAGATGGATCAGATCTCCGGCTGGGCGAGGTTGCAGGACAACATGAAAGCCTTGTTTGAACAGGCTACTGGCGTCATCCGGCAACTAAGGGAGGGAAATGAGAGGCTCCGGGCCGAGCGCGACTTGCTGAGGGAGAAGATCGTCCGAAGTACAGACCAGCAGGAGGAGACCAGTGCCTTATTGAAGAGGACCGGCATCATCATCAAGAAACTTATGGACGAGAATGACATGCTCCGCAACGAGCGCCAAAGGCTGATGGAGGAATCCGCGGATGTTCTCAAGCAGCGTCTTGAGGACACGAAAGAGCTCATCGCCGCTCGCCGTGGAGACTAGTTCCCGCGGCTTGCAGCAAGGCATCAAGAAAGTAGAGATCAGCGAGCCAGATCCTTGTCTTCCTTCTTCTTTTGCCCGTGTGTATTTCAGGCATAGGCGCATGTGGCTTTTTTAATTATCTTTCTAATTATGTAAGACAATTAATCGTCCTTATCTTTCAGTGGAAGATCAATGTTGCGAGGCCGGAATGAAGAAAACTCTTGCTGTGGCGACCCTGGCGTTGCTGTTCTTCTAGTTGCTGCTGGGCTTCCTTCAGTTTCCTAGTTTCTCTTGATGTAATAATCGGTTTAGGATGTGGATTGTGTCGTCGGTTGTGAAATGTTGGGTTCTAGCACAGATGTTTGGCCTTTGTTGGCCTCTTGGGATGTTGCATTTTCAATCTGGTAGCTTTTAGTCCTTCGTGTTAGGCTAGAGTTGTGCTGAACTTCTTGTGAATTGTGGTGGTTTTCAGTAATGAAAATCGAAAGGGGCAAGCCCTTCTTTGATCAAAAAAAATTAATCGTCCTTATATATTCATCAGTCTTGCTATAAGTCGCAGTAGATGCTATATAGGTCCGTTGGATCTTAGATCAAGATCTGTGCTTTCAGATTTTCTTTTTTCTCTCTTAAATCTCAGTCGAGTGAGACATAGCCACGCCATTAAACAAAGGCTCGGGCGCCATTAATGGAGACCTTGGGAGAGAGGTGGATGGCAGATGGAGGTCAAAGGGCTCTCCTCCCGATAAGCACGCGCAGGGGTCTGATCGCACGCCTCTCGTACTCAAATAGCTACCCTGCACGGCGCCTCCTAGCTAATAAAAAATGGGGACGCGTGGCGGTACGTAAATGGTACTAGTAAGTAGAACACCCACGGTTTCAACAATACTTGTGTTTCCGATTGTAACGTGACAGCACTTGTTCCAAAATGACTTTGTTGATTGTTAATGTGTGCGCCTTCGCAAATCGGACTGCAAATTTACCACAGCATGTTGGTGCCATGTCATGGCACCAAGCCAAGTTTCATTATTTTCATGCGTGTTTTGGATTTACAGGAATTAAAAAACTAAGTTTCTCAATGTTTCCAACCCAGCCACGATGCCCAGAATTTTGAATTTCATTCCCATTTCTTGCATGGAACCTAGAAATGTACCCGAGGACACACATGTGATTTTTCAGCCAACTTTGGTGCACTGGAACATGTGCTTGTATTTCAAATTTGAATTATGCACACTAAGGTGACACTTTCCCTCCCAAAACCACGAGCCTTCTTGAGAGAAGCTCCGATTTGCAAGAAGCTTATACCAAAATTTGTTCCTATTCGGCCAATTTTTTTTACCATGGCATGGTACTACCATGACATGACACCATGCCAAGTTTCATGATTTTAAAACCAAGTTTCTCAATGTTCTCGACCGAGCCATGATGCCCAGATGTTTGAATTTTATTCTCATTTTTTGCATGGGACCTACTCCCTCCTTCCATCTATATAGGGCCTAATGTGTTTTTCAAGATAGCCTTTGACTATTGACAAGATTAATAGCACATGAGATGTATACTATGAAAATTATATTATTGGAAGCTCCTTTGACATACAAATTTGAAGGTATGTTTTGTGTAAGTTGCATGTCATATATTATTGCTCTAACATTTGGTCAAAGTTAGCCTCGAAAAATGCATTAGGACCTATATAGATGGAAGGAAGGAGTAGAAATTCACCCGAGGACACAAATGTGATTTTTCAACCAACTTTGGTGCACGGGAGCATGTGCTTGTAGTTCAAATTTGAATTATGCACATTAAATGACCAAAACCTCAATTAATGTGTAAATAAGGCCAAACGAAGCCGAAATAATTCCAAAATTTAATAGGGCACTCATGTAGTTCTATGTTGCCTTTGTAAATAAACTCAAGGGGGACAACATATATCATTTCGCACTCAAAGGTGGCACGTTCCCTCTCAGAACCACGAGCCTTCTTGAGAGAAGCTTTGGTTTGCAAAAGCTTACCAAAATCTGTTCCTATTCGGCCAATTTTTTTACCATAACATGGTAGTACCATGACATGACATCCATGCCAAGTTTCATGATTTTCAGACGTGTTTTGGATTTACAAGAATTTTAAAACCAAGTTTCTCAATGTTCTCGGCCGAGCCACGATGCCCAGATGTTTTAATTTTATTCTCATTTCTTGCATGGGACCTAGAAATTCACCCGAGGACACAAATGTGATTTTTCAACCAACTTTGGTGCACAAGAGCATGTGCTTGTAGTTCAAATTTGACTTATGCACATTAAATGACCAGAAACTCAATTAATGTATAAAAACGACAAACTAACCCGGAATAATTCCTAAATTTAACAGGGCACTAATGTAGTTCTATATTGCCTTTGTTAAGAAACTCAAGGAGGGGCAGCGTATATCGTTTCACACTCAAAGGTGGCACGTTCCCTCTTAGAACCACGAGCTTCCAAATCGGCCCAATTTTTTACCACAACATGTTAGTGCCATGACATGACACCATGCCAAGTTTCATGATTTCCAGGCGAGTTTTGGATTTACATGAATTTAAAATCAAAGTTTCTCGATGTTCTCGACCGAGTCATGACGCCCAGATGTTTGAATTTCATTCTCATTTCTTCCATGGGACCTAGAAATTCAACCAAGGACACACACATGTGATTTTTCAACCCACTTTGGTGCACCGGAGCATGTGCATGCAATTCATATTTAGATTATGCACATTAAAAGTCCATAAACTCAATTAATGTATAAAAAGGCCAAATGAACCCGAAATAATTCCAAAATTTAACAGGGCACTCATATAGTTCTATGTTGCCTCTGTAAAAAAAATCAGGGGGGAGGCAGCGTATATCGTTTCGCACACAAAGGTGACACGTTCCCTCTCGGAACCACGAGGCTTGTTGAGAGAATCTCCGGTTTTTCAAGAGGCTTATACCAAAACTTGTCCCAATTCAGCCAAAAATTATACATATGAAAATGGGGTTTAGATTATCCCAAACATCTCGCTACCTAGACCGATAATGTACTGTGATTTGAATTCAACATAAAATGGATACAAATATTTGAATTGGAGAGCGTATGGTACATGTAGTTCATAGTGAAATATGATTATTGCTATATGTATGTTTTTTGTTATCAAGATAATATTTAAATTATTGTATAACTTGACAACAATCGTATTCAAATAAGGAAAATTGATTCAAATTTAGTCCATATGGTACACGACAATATATATGTTCACATGGTGGAGTAAAATGTTCATATATGATGGAAGATCAAAATGTATGACTACATCAATTATAAACCGCAAGGTCACCTAACGATATATTCGAATTCAACATAACATGGATTCAAAAATTGAAATTCGAGATCATGGCATCTGTAATCATATAAAAAGGGACATTACTCTTTCTTTGGTGGGAATTGATTTGTTTTTTGTTGTCGTTGAGGGAAGTGCTAATCGATTTGGTACTGCTCAGGGTAATCTTATTCTCCCGATTTTTTTACATTTTTCTTGTACTTTTTTCAATGACTCTCTTGTGTCTTGTATGAATTTTTTTTTTACATGTTAAGTTCGTTCTGCCGAACAAGGAATCCGCACCTTGTTATCCCAAAATTTTCAAGCTCGAGTATCTTTTGTCTCACCTACTTTGAAACTCCCGCTTCTTCAATCCGTGCCGCGCCTTGTTATCCCGAAATTTGGACGCGCGCGAGAACTCCCTCCTCATCCGAAATCGCTCCCGCAGCCCAGACACGTGAAATCCCCCTTCTACCCCTCAGCCGGAAATGAAGCTCCACGTCGCGGTGTCAAAACCGATGGGGGTACGCTGGTAACTTACCCTACATTTCGGACAAGCGCGTCCCTAAGCTTGGCTCCCCCTCCCCCTTCGCCCCCCCCCCCACATTCGTACACCGAGGCCGCCAAAAACTGCGAAACCCCACGCTCCTCCGTCGGCCTCCCGACCACTGCCCAGCCAGAGACTCTTCCCCGACTACGTCGTCCACCGCAACAGCTCGCCGTCCCTCATCCACCGCACCGGATGAGGATCTGTTGTCGATCTCATCATCCTGCAAGATCAGCCGCCTCGTCCTCCACCTCCAAGGAGCTGCCCCAATGTTCGCCTCGTCTATTTCGCCACCTCAATCCCCACAGCGCCGTCTTGAACTGCCCCACCGGAACCACAACACCCTCACCAATTCCTCCGATGAAGCCGAGGCCAACTCGGCGCCACCAAGGAGGTTTTGCACTCACCGCTGCATTTTATCTTTTATTCGATCTCATGAGGCTGGCGGTGCTCGATACCGAGCAGACATGGCGTGTCTCCATCAACGGCGCCGTCGCCGGCCACATCATCCACGGCGTCTCTCCCCCATGTTGTTGCTTCCTTGGCGGCGACTTCCACAATGGCACTAGCTGCAGCTGCTTCGGCTCTCGCACGCGCTGCGGCTCTGTTCTTGTTGTCGGTCGCGCTGTTGCACTGCTCCTGCTTTCGTTTGTGCTGCTACTCTTCTCTTGCTCTCGCTTGCGCTGCTGCTACTGCTGCACGACCTTCGGCAGCTACAGGAGTTGCTGCTTTAGCACTCGCTCGCGGTGCTACTGCACGACTTGCTCTCTAGTAGTGCGTTCCCTGCTCGAGCGTCTGCTGATTTAGATCACTGCTTCTCTGCTACTAGTGCTCGAACACCCTAAACATCTATTGCAATGCTCTGTTACTAGTTCAATCAGTTTCGATAGTAAAATTCAGTTTTGACTGTGAAGTTCATTTTCTTCAGTTAAGTTCAGAGTGAAAAGTACTTACAACATCTGTCGGAGCGGCCCTGGCACGGCTGATGCGTTTTACATCTAGCACTTTTTGGTGATGTATTTTACATCATCTATTGCAGATGATATTAGGGTCCCACTTCAGATTAACGTTGTCTGTCTTGTCATGCTTCAGCCTCGTCGATGTACACCTTAGAGGAGCTGCTCCAATGACGGAACCGTCCATCATAGCGGAGCAGTACCCTTGACGCCGTTTCCAGAGGCCTCGGATCTTCTTCCCCGCCTCCGACAATCACACCAGCATCATCACCATCCTCCACGTCCAACCCAATGATGCTGAGGTCCACAAGGCTATGCCAAAGAGGTTGTACACTCGTCGCATCACTTTGTTTCTCCATTCCTCTGTTCTTCAAATTCATGTGAGCCAAACACCCAGGTTGACTGAAATCCTATGTTTCCAAATGCTTTGTTTTGCACGTGCATTCCTATCCTATTCCTGTGTTTTTCCTGTCCCTGCATTTATAGAATCCTCCAATTCTAAGGAGCCCTTACAGATTTACTTCATTTTCAGATAGGCATCAAAGAAAACTCTGTGTGTTATGTCCTGCTCCTGCCGTGCCATCATCCACCCCACCTGAGGTGCACCATCGACAAAAGTGTTCACTGCAGCAGAGATCCCCCCTGCAGACTTCCTTTCGCCGCCTTAGATCACCTTCCCCGTTGCCGGCAGCCACGCCAACTGCATTACCATCATCGACTGAGCAGATGAACCTGAGGACTACACAGTTCCGGAAGAGAGGTCGCAGTCTTTCGTGTTTGCTTACGTTATACATCGGTTATTATTACCTGCTACTTTATCATTCAATCTTGAGTTTTGAATTGCCCATGGGTCTCATATCGAGCCACCAATGAATAGTATCTGTCTACTATCTGGTTCATCTGGGGTCTTCTATGTGGTTCATGTTGGGTGGGCAACAAACAATAGATGATCATTTGTCAATCTTTTTAAACTGAAGCTATAATCTACCTGCTATCATTAGTTTTGGATACATCCACTCGTTTGCTACCATCAGTCTTGATTTTTGCATGCACCACTTAGGCCTTACAAAATCTAACTATTTTTTTATTATGCATGTCAGATATTGTACACAATCGTACTGAACATGTAGAGAAAAAGAGAAGACCATTGCGTGCGAATATAATGTCATGCAGACGCCGCTCCATGGTGGGCGAAGTGCCCCCCCCCCCCCCTCCTGCATTTCTAGATTGTATTCCAGAGGAAGATAACTGTTCAGATGGAGATTCAGAAGGAGCCGACCATGCCTGTTTACCACCTGAGGTGTTTGCTCTAACCTGGCATGCTGATGTTGGTCATATCATGCATATGGCGCCTTGCATTGCTTACATTATACATCTTATATGTCATCAGCTTAGTTTAGATTTGCTTTGTGTGAATGCCACCTGTTTGGTTTCTATATCATACTCCCACCATTCCTAAATATTTGTGTTTTTAGAGATGTCAACAAGTGACTACATACGGAACAAAATGAGGGAATCTACACTCTAAAATATGTCTATATACATCTGTATGTGCTAGTCCATTTGAAATCTCTAAAAAGACAAATATTTAGGAACGGAGGGAGTATATGGGAATTATGAAATGCCATCTTCTTTAGCCAGGCATCATATACGTGATTCATGCAATGCCATCCTGTTTAGCCAGTCATCGTATATGTGAATTGTATCGTGCCATATTTTTTCCATAATGTATTCCATTTGTCAACAATGTTTATACATTCATCTACTCTTCCTGTGCATCTGCCATTTGAGTCGGTCATGGGAAAATCTGGAGTGAAAACAAGGTCTTCTGAGCAGTCAGTGCTACCTATCGATGCAGATTTCTTGCTGGTTATAGATAGCTCCTCGGAGGAGGATTCCGAGAGAGATGACGAGTCGTATCCCCCCCCCCCCCGAGGTGCATGCTCTAACTTGGCTGGGTTATATTGCTCATATCATGCATATGGTGTCTTGCATTGCCATGCCATCTACTTAGATTAGACATGCTTTGTGTGAATGCCTCTTATTTGCTTTCTATATCAGATATTTGAATTATGCAATGCCATGTTTTTTAGCTAGTTATCATATATGTGAATTATGCACCGCCATGGACCCAGGCATCATATATGTGAATTATCTCATGCCAACTTTTTTTCATTACGTATTTCATTTGTCGACAATCTGTGTATATTGAACTACTCTTCATGTGTATCAGCCATTTGAGCCGGTTATGGAAAAATCTGGAGTGAAAACAAGGTCTTCAGAGCAGGCAATGGTACCTGTTGAAGCATATATCTCGATGGTTACAGGGAGCTCCTCAAAGGAGGATTCAGAGACAGATGACCAGTCCTATATCCCACCTGAGGTGTATGCTCTAAGTTGCAATGTTTATATTTCTCATATGATGCATATGGTGTCTTGCATTGCTTAGTTTAGACAACATATGCACAATATTGAATTCTATCTGCTTAGTTTAGAGATCATATATGCGAGTGCCAGCTGCTTAGTATATGAATCAATTATGTCAATTATATCATGCCATCCTATATACTTAGACAACATGTATGTGAATTATTTCATCCCAACCTATTTTAGAAAGACATCATATAGTTTTGTCATGTCATCATGTTTAGGTACTCATCATACGTTGAATTATGCCATTATATCCTATTAAGTTATCCATCATATATCTAAAACTGTGTCATGCTATCCTATTTAGTTAGGCATCATATATGTGAATTGTGTCATGATATCCTGTTTGGTTAGACAATATATATGTGAATTACCACATCTGTCTATCATACAATGTCTGTATGTTTAATTTCTTTTCTTTTTTATCAGCCATTTGAATTGGAGGGGGTGATGGCAGTATCTAAGGGAGAAAAAACCCGTTCTTCACAAAAGACAGTGCTACCCGTCGATGTAGATAGAACCATGGTTGTACTGGCCCACAAACTAGCCCCACCACACATAATCGAGACTCTTCCAGATTGCACACTTACACCGTTGGGCAGAGAACCAGCTACAACCCATCTAACTGCAACCCCAGTGGATAGTAACCCACTTATAGTTGACAAAGCACCATGTCCACCACAGAGTGCCCCCACACGAGCAATTTGTAAAGCTACTGCAGTGCCCAAAGCACGAAGACCACCATAGCTAACCCAAATTCCACGTTTAAAGCAGAAGAGCAACTGTTTTCAGGTCAGATTCCGTAGCTATGGTCCATACTCCTTTGCTGTTGGATCACTGTATTTACTCATACCAACTACTTTCGAATTTGAAGGATCCAATTGAAACTCCAATGGCGCAACAGGTATGTTTTAAACCTATTTCTTTAACTGGATTGTTGTTCTAACTTCTTGCTCTATGTTGATTTCAGTTTAAGTTGTATAAACAGTTATGTTCTCATGTGATGCACATTACAAGTGCTGCCAATGCTGTGTAGTTTCTCACACTTATATTCTATTTATGCTGCTGTCTCTTAAAAATATATGAGTTGAACTGTGTCTCTATCTTGATTAGGGAACATAAACTAGAACGATATGGATAATACAGTGACCATAGTACATAGATATATGTTTGTTTCATGATGTTATCCTGTCCACCTTACTACTGAACCGATTTACCAAAATGAGTTTCGTATACTACAAGCTAAACATGTGATGTGTCTGCTTGTTTCTCTTGTAGTATGCAAACAGAATATTGGAGAAGAGCACCCCACTATGCAATGGTAGAGAAAGTAATGCAGATAAGGTTTAAGATAGTGAGACAACCCAGTTGGTCTCCAAGAAAGGTGATAAAAACGATCTTGTAGACAGTGAGAAAACCCCACAATCCTGCGTTGATGTAGTGTTCGAGTTACTGGCCAGTACCGCTAGCACAAGCTCTTCGAACTCGCTGCCTGAATCACTTCGGCTTCTTTAGTCTCAGCTACAAGCTGAAAGGCATCAGTCAGTTGTGCTGCGGCAAGAAGCCGAAGGACTGAGGAAGTCCCTGCAGAATTTAGATGCATACTTTCTTGTGCAACAGCAAGCGCTGGAGGATTTAAGCGCCAAATAAGAGAAAGTTAATAAGCTTGCTAAGCATCTTGCCAGCATTATGGGTACCCAGGATATTGTTTCTTGAACTCTTCTGAAGTGGTTTCAGTTCTGGACTTGTTTGGCTGCGGCGTTTATATGCGGCTTTGTTCCCTATATTTGCACTGGTGGCAAACTTTGATGCCTAGTGGATGTAATATGTGTAATAGCCATGATAGCCTGGCATAAGTTGCTTTCTTATTTATTTCCTTATTGTATTGTTTATTTGTTTGCTTGTAGTCAGTGCAGTTCTTTTTCTGCGGTTTGCTAGTGGATGCAATAACCTATTTTTTTAAACTAGGCCACAATAACCATGGGCTAATATTTACTGTAGTGACACTGGGCCTCCTACGGGTCGTAGAAACAGTGGGCCTTCTATGGGTCGTAGAAACAGTAGGCCTTCTACGGGCCGTAGAAACAATGGGCCTTCTACGGGTCGTATCATCAATGGGCCTTATACGAGCCGTATGATCGATTGGCCAAACATGGGCCAATAACAGGCCGCATTATGGCTGTAAACGGGCTAGAGTTGGAATCGTCCGTTCATGGGCCGACCATAACGGGCCATCATTAATACGCCGTATTTGATGACGCTATGAAAACGGCCCAACGTATTAATGGACCACAAATGGGCCGACTGTAACCACGGGCTGAATTTGGCCCACAAGCAGAAAATGACAGTAACGGGCCATAAGTAAACGAATGCAGGAAATGAGGCCAAGAATAAATGGGCTCTGAGAAGGCCAGAATATACCATGGGCTGGAAACGTCCCAACGGAATAATGGGCCGTTAATGGGTATAAAGTGATACACTGTTCATTACGGGCTACTTTCACCACGGGTCGTTAATGGGTGTAAAGTGATACACTATTCATTACGGGCCAGTTTCACCACGGGCCATTAATAGGCCAAGAGTTACATAGGGCCTCATATGGGCCGAAAGATGTCATGGGCCATACATAGGCCAGAAGTGAAAACGGGATGGAGTCATATTGGATGGCCCAGATGACGCTACTGGGCCTAATTCGGATAGGGCATAACAGGCCTTGGGTTAGCGGGCTGTAAATGGGCTATATGCGAACTGGTCGTTAACAGGCTTTTCATGGGCCGGCCCGCCACCTTTTGACCAAGTCAAACGGGGCAGCCTTTTCACAGGAATGGGCCTCTGTTGGGCCGTGCCACGCTTCGACGTATCATAGGCGCCTTCTGTCTAATGAGTGGATGACATCTGTCCCAATGATGAGCCGACACGTGTTTCCTCCAGCCACTGATGATTTTACACGTGGAAAATCCCCATTCGTCGGAGCTGTTAACGGGTTATCAGATCCAAAACCCGACCCGATAGCTTAACGGTGTTCCGTTACGGTGGATGCCACGTGTCGGTCACCCTTGATGAAAGCACTTCTGTGACGCGCGATTTATCGCCATGGAAGTGCACACTTCCGTGATGATAATTTTGGTAATGTCATGGAACACTTCTACGACAGCACGGGTATGACTATCTTGATCTGTCATAAAATCGTCATGGATGTACATGCATGACAAAAACGCGACCTACTGTGACAAACATGTATCATCACGGAAGTGTATTTTTTTTGTAGTGTTATCGATAGGACAACGAAAATCTACTCAGACGTCATAGGATGGCAACACATCATTGGATAATAATGTGAAGCATAAAGCACCATGTTCAAGTAGAGGGTACAGCGGGTTGCGGGAGAGTGGACCAATGTAGATAGATGGGGGAAGGTGATGAAGATGTTGGTGAAGATGACGGAGGTGTTGGCGTAGATCGCCGTCACACGGTGATGGCCCCAGCGGCGTTCCGGCGCCACCGGGAGATAGGGGAGAGAGCCCCCCTTCTTCTTCTTCTTCCTTGACCTTCTCCCTAGATGGGATAAGGCTTTACCCCCTGGTCCATGGCTTCCATGGTGGCGGAGGGGCGAGAGCCCCTCCGAGATTGGATATGTCTCTCTGTCTCTCTCTGTTTCTGCGTTCCAGATTCTGGCCTTTCACTGTTTCTTATATTACCGGAGATCCATAACTCCGATTGGGCTGAAATTTTAACACGATTTGTATCGAGATATTGGCTTTCTTGCGGCGAAAGAAGGGCACCAACCGCCTTACAGGGTGGCCACGAGGGTCAGGGGCGTGCCCCCTACCTCATGGCCCCCTTGGGCATCGTCTCGCGTTGATTCTTCTTCCCAAAAATCACATATATTCCAAAAAAAATCTCCGTAAGTTTTTATCCCGTTTGGACTCCGTTTTATATGGATTTTCTGTGAAACAAAAACATGCAGCAAACAGGTACTGGCACTGGGAACTGGATCAATATGTTAGTCCCAAAAATAGTATAAAAAGTTGCCAAAAGTATATGGAAGTTGTATAATATTGGCATGGAACAATCAAAAATTATAGATATGACGGAGACGTATCAAAACCTATGGCCCCGGGGTCTATTTTCCATCATATAATCTTCTATTTTCCATCATATAAGTTTCCAATCTATAATTTTACTTTCCGATTTACTTTCTTTACCAAAAATATTACTGTACCGTTTATCCATCTCTATCAGATCTCACTTTGCAAATAACCGTGAAGGGATTGACAACCCCTTTGTCGCGTTGAGTGCAAGTTGGTGCTTGTTGTGCAGGTATTTGGTGGCTTGTCGCGTTGTCTCCTACTGGATTGATACCCTCATTATCAAAACTGAGGGAAATACTTACTCTACTTTGCTGCATCGCCCTTTCCTCTTCAAGGGAAAAACCAACGCAAGCTCAAGAGGTAGCAGGAAGGATTTCTGACGCCATTGTCGAGGAGATCTACGCCAAGCCGAGACATACCAAGTACCTATCATAAACTCTCATCCCTCGCATTACATTATTCGCCATTGGCCTCTCCTTTTCCTCTCCCCCACTTCTAAAACTATTTTCGAAAAGATTCGCCTTTTCTTCGCCCTTCTTCCGTTCATCTTCTCCTTCCGCCTTTCTCGCTCCTATGGCTAGTCCTCCCATTCTTGTTAACACTCTCGATAATGAGGTTCTCAACTTTAAACAAAGGGAAGGAGAGAATTTAAAAGATGCTTGGTATAGAATTTGCAATGCTCAAAATAGATCTACTCGAAAGCAATCTACTTCCGTTCTTCTTCACAATTTTTATGTAGGCTTTACTCCTTGGAATAGATATGTTCTAGATACCATTACTGGGGGGATTTCTTGGGGAGCCATACTTTCGACTCTTACAATGCCATGATAGCTTTGCTAGGCCCACCACCTCTTTTGGTTAATGGAATTGTTTAAACATTAGAACATGTAATGCAAAGATTGGATATTATTGAAAATAAAATAGCTACCGTAGAGTTGATTGAAATTTTGGATAAAAAGATTCATAATCAGATTACTCAATATGGAGCTAAGGTAGGAGTTACTCTAAAGAACCTTTAGGAAAAGGAACCCATAGTTAATGAAAAGATAGATCAAGACTCTATTAGAATTGGCAAACTAGAAGATATTATTACCAACTGTGGTTTCGCTTTTTCCTCTGTTAAAACTACTCCAAATCTTCCTCCTAAGATTGCTAAGCTTGCTTATGTTCCTAAAAATAAGGGTGAATCTTCTAGTAAAAACAATGAAGATCTCAAATCAATTAGCGTTCACCCCAGTTTTCTCGATATTATTAAGGAACCTATTCTCACGAATGAATTTCTTGATCTCTTGCCTAGGAGTTTGATCATTTATAAAACTAGAATCCCCTGATATTATAATTGAAGAATTGCATGCCAAAGATGACAATACTTAGATCTATTCGTGTTTTATGCCTAGCTAGGGGCGTTAAACAATAGCGCTTGTTGGGAGGCAACCCAATTTTATTTTTATTTTTTGCTTTTTAGGTTCTGTTTTGCAATAAATAATTCATCTAGCCTCTGTTTAGATGTGGTTTTATATTTTAATTAGTGTTTGTGCCAAGTAAGACCTTTGGGATAGCTTACGGTGATAGTTGATTTAATCCTGCTGAAAAACAGAAACTTTTGCGCCCAGGAGATTAGTTTTCATTTTTTTTTTACAGAAGTGCGATAAAATACTAATTCTTTTTGCAGAGGATTAATAAAAAAAATTTCTAGGACTTCCTAATTTCTCTGGATTTTTGGAGTTACAAAAGTATTCTAAATATCCAAATTTCTACACGCTGTTCTGTTTATGACATATTCTGTTTTTCGCGTGTTGTCTACTTATTTTGATGAATCCATGGCTAGTATCGGGAGGTATGAACCATGGAAAAGTTGGGATACAGTAGATATTACACAAATATAAATAAAGAATGAGTTCACACTAGTACCAAAAGTGGTGATTTATTTTCTTATACTAACAGGGCTAACGAGATTTTCTGTTGAAGTTTTGTGTTGTGAAGTTTTCAAGTTTTGGGTAAGGATTTGATGGAATATGGAATAAGGAGTGGCAAGAGCCTAAGATTGGGTATGCCCAAGGCACTCCAAGGTAATATTCAAGGAGGACAAAGGCCTAAGCTTGGGGATGCCCCGGCAAGGCATCCCCTCTTTCATCTTCGTCTATCGGTAACTTTACTTGAGGCTATATTTTATTCACCATGTGATATGTGTTTTGCTTGGAGCGTCTTGTATGATTTGAGTCTTTAATTTTTAGTTTGCCACAATCATCCTTGTTGTACATACCTTTTGGGAGAGACACGCATGAATCGTGATTTATTAGAAGGCTCTGTGTGCTTCACTTATATTTTTTGAGCTAGGCAAAATTGCTCTAGTGCTTCACTTATATCTTTTTAGAGCACGGCGGTGGTTTTATTTTATAGAAATTGATGAATGATGTCTACTACACAACCTTCTTCTTGTAGACGTTGTTGGGCCTCCAAGTGCAGAGGTTTGTAGGACAGTAGCAAATTTCCCTCAAGTAGATGACCTAAGGTTTATCAATCCATGGGAGGCGTAGGATGAAGATGGTCTCTCTCAAACAACCCTGCAACCAAATAGCAAGGAGTCTATTGTGTCCCCAACACACCCAATACAATGGTAAATTGTATAGGTGCACTAGTTCGGTGAAGAGATGGTGATACAAGTGCAATATGGATAGTAGATATAGGTTTTTGTAATCTGAAAATATAAAAACAGCAAGGTAACTAATGATAAAAGTGAGCACAAACGGTATTGCAATGCTAGGAAACAAGGCCTAGGGTTCATACTTTCACTAGTGCAAGTTCTCTCAACAATAATAACATAATTGGATCATATAACTATCCCTCAACATGCAACAAAGAGTCACTCCAAAGTCACTAATAGCGGAGAACAAACGAAGAGATTATTGTAGGGTACGAAACCACCTCAAAGTTATTCTTTCCGATCAATCCGTTGGGCTATTCCTATAAGTGTCACAAACAGCCCTAGAGTTCGTAGTAAAATAACACCTTAAGACGCAAATCAACCAAAACCCTAATATCACCTAGATACTCCAATGTCACCTCAAGTATCCGTGGGTATGATTATACGATATGCATCACACAATCTCAGATTCATCTATTCAACCAACACAAAGAACTTCAAAGAGTGCCCCAAAGATTCTACCTAAGAGTCAAGATGAAAACATGTGCCAACCCCTATGCATAAGTTCACGAGGTCACGGAATTCGCAAGTTGATCACCAAAACATACATCAAGTGGATCACGTGATATCCCATTGTCACCACAGATAAGCAAATGCAAGACATACATCAAGTGTTCTCAAATCCTTAAAGACTCAATCCGATAAGATTACTTCAAAGGGAAAACTCAATTCATCACAAGAGAGTAGAGGGGGAGAAACATCATAAGATCCAACTATAATAGCAAAGCTCGCGATACATCAAGATCGTACCACCTCAAGAACACGAGAGAGAGAGAGAGAGAGAGAGATCAAACACATAGCTACTGGTACATACCCTCAGCCCCGAGGGTGAAATAATCCCTCCTCGTCATGGAGAGCACCGAGATGATGAAGATGGCCACCGGAGAGGGATTCCCCCCCTCCGGCAGGGTGCCGGAACGGGTCTAGATTGGTTTTCAATGGCTACGGAGGCTTCTGGCGGCGGAACTCCCGATCTATTCTGCTCCCAGATGTTTTTATGGTATATGGACATATATAGGCGAAAGAAGTTGGTCAGGGGAGCCATGAGGGGCCCACGAGGGTGGGGGCGCACCTCCCTGCCTCGTGGCTTCCTCGAAGCTTCCCTGACGTCTACTCCAAGTCTCCGGGTTGCTTCCGTTCCAAAAATAACTCTCCCGAAGGTTTCATTCCATTTGGACTCCATATGATATTCCTTTTCTTCGAAACACTGAAATAGGCAATAAAATAGCATTTTGGGCTGGGCCTCTGGTTAATAGGTTAGTCCCAAAAATAATATAAAAGTGTTTAGTAAAGCCCATAAACATCCAAAACAGATAATATAATAGCATGAATACTTCATAAATTATAGATACGTTGGAGACGTATTAATGAAATCTCGTACTTCACTTATATTATTTTGGGAGCCTTTAGAACAGCATGGTAATTTGCTTTGGTTATAAAATTTGTCCTAATATGATAGGCATTCAAAAGGGATATAATAAAAACTTCCATATAGAGTGCATTGAATACTATGAGAAGTTTGATTCCTTATGATTGTTTTGAGATATGAAGATGGTGATATTAGAGTCATGCTAGTGAGTAGTAGTGAATTTGAGAAATACTTGTGTTAAAGTTTGTGAATCTCGTAGCACTGGTACAGCGACATGCTATACAAATGGTTTTTAACCCCTTTCCATGACGACATTTGGAACCGTCACCAAGTGAGTGTGGGTGGTAGGGGGGTCCTTCCCACATGACCTAGAAACCGTCGGGGATAGGACACAGGCTAGGGCCAAATGAGCTCGTGTGCGATCAGGCGAGGCATCGAAAGCCAATCATTTCCATTCGTATCTACATCCCACACGGTAAATCCCAGATTATCATTTTCATTCGTATGTATATCACACACAGTTCTTTGTGTGGAAACGTTTGTGCAAGGTGGCCTAACGCAAACAGTTCGCTGCCAGAAGCCATGTGTGATTGTTAGTTGATCGAACACGCCTACTTTTCAGAAACCATGCGGGTTGTTTGAGTTCATCGCCCATGGTGTTGTCTGATTAACTGTCTGCAATAGAAAACCCCATTAAGCAGGGTAATTAGCCTATTATTGATAATCCATGTACTAATCAAATTGATATTTCTTATAAAACACACCATATATTTCATATCCGTATAACAGCAACCGGGATTTCATAATCGAATTACATCAGATAGCTTCGGCACTCAGTTACGCCATTACACAACAGCACCAAGTTTCACATGCAGCATCAAAAACCTTTGGAAAGTAGCATCATACATGGTAAATAGACAGATGAATCTCATCTAGGAAACTGCAAAAGCAGAAGGCAAATGTTGAGCCTTCAGTGATGTTGAATGTCCTTGCAACTTTAGGCCAGTGGCTATGGATAATTGCACGCCCAACCTTCCTCTTCAGCAAGACTTCAATATTGTACCGTGGGTGTTGAATGAATACCTTCCTCGCCTCATGACCATGCAGGTGGTTTGAGAGGTAATCATCGGTGAACTGCTTTGAGAAGTACTAAAAACAAAGATATGCATAAATCGCTGTTATAAATTTTGAAATGGCGCAAGGGGTAAAAACAAAGTAAAAGAGTCAGTACCATCCTATAGTTGACTGATGTCTTCTTCATTATGCAAACAAAGATCTTGCTGTTACTCGTCGCAAGTTTCTTCATCCTAACAATTTTTCTGAGTTTCTTGACTTGACTGATATTCATGGACATCTCATTTCCCTATATGCAAAATGGGTCGAATAGTGGGTCTAAGACTCTGACAGCAGGACCTACATGTGCAAGACCAAATTGTAAGAAACGTAAATGTTAGAATGATTCCTGCAACTGCACAATAATGTGTTATTAGCCAAAGTACCATGCTTGAACAAATCTTGATGGTAAACCGCAGTGTCTCCCATTGTTTCCCTACAACACGCATCAGGAAGATCTTGATCAGGTTAACTAAGAGTTGCCATACTATCAGTAGAATATGTATTGAGTACAACTAAATTTGATTGGTGTCACATGCATAACAATAAAAATTTGCACCCATAGCAAATGAAAATCAAATTGCAGAACTGAACCAAATAGTTAAATGGACAGTAGACCAAATGAACCAAAATAGTTAACTGAGCATGACATTGCAGAATAGAAACATGTACTAGAAGATAAGACAGTTAACAAAACAAAGAATGCTTGAGAACAGTACTATAAAATGTAGCAATTGTTGGACCAAAGTGTTAACTGAACATTACATTTCAGAGGACCAAACTGTTAATTGAACATCAGATTGCATATTAACATTACAGAGGACAAATCACTAGAAGGCACTGGCGGTGGCCTCGAGAAAACATCACGAACTGTATTTTAAAGTAGACAACCACGTGGTGATGTCAACGGTGGCCTCGAAGACGAGGTTCTCCTCCAAGATCTGGCGGTCGACACGCATGGTAGCCATAGCGACCTCGTGCGTGCATGCGGCCGCATGCTACTGAGCTCCATGTTATACTGCATGCAAAATGGTTGTGGGCGGAGCTTAATTGGAGGAGGGGGCAGCAATTTCGGTGGAAGGTGTCACGCTGTCGGTCGGGGCATGTGGGACGGGAAAGGAGGAGGATGGTGTGGGTGGGGTGTGGATTACCTGACCATATCGATGAGTCCGCACAGCAAGAAGAAGGGTCAGCAACGAGGAGGTCGCACACCAAGAAGAAGGGTCAGCAACGAGGAGGTCGCACAACAAGAAGAAGGGTCGCCGGCGAGGAGGCGGCACTGCAAGAAGAAGGGTTGCCGGCGAGGAGGCGGCGCTGCAAGAAGAAGGGTGGCCGGCAAGGAGGCGGCGCTGCAAGAAGAAGGGTCGCCGGCAAGGAGGCTGAGCTGCCAGTAAGCAACAGTGAAGGTTTGAACTTGGAAAGCAAGGAGGAACAATGGAAATGTGGCTTTTGGTGGGAGGGAGGGGCGGGGAGATAGATATTTCCGCGATGGAAAAAATTTTGCATGGTGCCGCGAGAAACTGGAGCGCAAGTGTGGTTCAAGCGGGGGCGGTGGACTGCAAACGACGAAGCTTCCTGCGTAAGCCAGACAAGACGCTGCGCCAAGATATTTTATATCGCATCCCACACGATTCTTTCTAGTAAACTATTTGTGGTGTACCTGATTTTTTCATTATGTTTTGAAAGACAAAATGGTGTTACGAAGGGAAAGGATGGTGTTTGAATTTCTAGAACATTTACGTACAATGAACATGCAACTAGTACATGAGTGTCATGTTTAAATTAGGAATTATTCCAGGTTCGTTTGGCATTTTTATGCATTAATTGAGTTTATGAGCATTTAATGTGCATAATTCAAATTTGAACTACAAGCACATGCTCCAGTGCACCAAAGTTTGTTGAAAAATCACATGTGTGTCTTTGGGTGAATTTATAGGTCTCATGCAAGAAAAGAGAATGAAATTTAAACATCTGGCCGTCGTGGCTCGGCCGGAAAGATTGAGAAACTTGGTTTTTTAATTCCTGTAAATCCAAAACACGCCGCAAAATCATGAAACTTGTCATGGTGTTATGACATGGCACCAACATGCTACGGTAAATTTTTTGGCCGAATTGGGACAAGCTTTGGTCTAAGCTTCTTGCAAACCAGAGCTCCCCTCAAGAAGGCTTGTGGTTCCGTGAGGGAACGTGTCACCTCCGTGTGTGAAATAACATATGTACACCGCCTTCTCCCGCCTTAATTTTTTTACACAGGCAGATTAGACCAAATAGAAGTATCGTGCTAAATTTTGGAATTATTCCGGATTTGTTTGGCCTTTTTATACATTAATTGAGTTTCTGGGAATTTAATGTGCATAATTCAAATTGGAACTACAAACACATGCTCTAGTGCACCAAAGTTGGTTGAAAAATCGCATGTGTGCCTTTGGGTGAATTTATAGGTCCCATGCAAGAAATGGGAATGAAATTCAAACATCTGGGCGTCGTGGCTCGGCCGAAAAGATTCAGAAACTTGGTTTCTTAATTCCCGTAAATCCAAAACACGCCTGAAAATCATGAAACTTGGCATGGTGTCATGACATGACACCAACATGTTGCGGTATTTTTTTGGCCGAATTAGGACAAGCTTTGGTGTAAGCTTCTTCCAAACCGGAGCTTCCCTGAAGAAGGCTCGTGGTTCCGAGAGGGAACGTGTCACCTCCGTGTGCGAAATGACATACGTACACTGCCTTCTCCCACCTTAATTTTTTACACATGCATATTCGACCAAATAGAAGTATCTTGCTAAATTTTGGAATTATTCTGGGTTCGTTTGGCCTTTTTTATACATTAATTGAGTTTCTGGGCATTTAATGTGCATAATTCAATTTTGAACTACAAGCACATGCTCCAGTGCACCAAAGTTGGTTGAAAAATCACATGTGTGTTTTTTGGTGAATTTATAGGTCCCATGCAAGAAATGAGCCTTCTTGAGAGAAGCTCCGGTTAATTTATAGGTCCCATCAAAATGACATACGTACACTGCCTTCTCCCACCTTAATTTTTTTACACAGGCAGATTAGACCAAATAGAAGTATCATGCTAAATTTTTGAAATTATTCTGGGTTCGTTTGACCTTTTTAATACATTAATTGAGTTTCTAGGCATTTAATGTGCATAATTAAAATTTGAACTACAAGCACATGCTCGAGTGCACCAAAGTTGGTTGAAAAATCGCATGTGTGTCCTTGGGTGAATTTCCAGGTCCCATGCAAGAAATGGGAATTAAATTCAAACATATGGGCGTCGTGGCTCGGCCGGAAAGGATGAGAAACTTGGTTTTTTAATTCCTGTAAATCCAAAACACGCCTAAAAATGATGAAACTTGGCATGGTGTCATGACATGGCACCAACATGTTGTGGTAATTTTTCTGTCCGATTTGCGAAGACGCACACATTAACAATCAACAAAATCGTTTTGGAACAAGTGTTGTCACGTTACAAATTGGAAACACAAGTATTATTGAAATCGTGGGCGTTCTACTTACCAATTATGTGCCGCCACGCGTCCCCTTTTTATTGGCTAGGAGGTTTCGTGCGTGGTAGCTATTTGAGTATAGGAGGCGTGTGATCAGACCCCTGCGCGTGCTCATTAGGAGGAGAGCCCTTTGACCACTACCAGCCGTGCACCTCCCTCCCAACGTCTCCATTAATCGTGCCCGAGCCCCTGTTCTACGGCGTGGCTATATGTCTCACTGGACTAAGATTTAAGAGAGAAAAATGAAAATCTGAAAAGAAAGTTTTGCACGGATCTTGATGTAAGATCCAACGGACCTATATAGCATCGACTGCGACTTATAGCAAGCATGATGGATATAAGGACGATTATAGTGGATAATAATTGTCTTACATATTTAGGAACATAATTAAAATCCCCACAAAAAGGAACATAATTAAAAAAGCCACATGCAGCAGCACCCGAAATACACAAGGGCAAAAGAAGAAGGAAGACAACGATCTGGCTCGCTGATCTCTACTTTCTTGATGTGTTGCTGCAGGCTGCGGGAACTAGTCTCCGCGGCGAGCGGCGATGAGCTCTTTCTTGTCCTCAAGATGCTCCTTGAGAGCATCCACGGATTCCTCCACTAGCCTTCTGCGCTCGATGCGCAGCATTGCATTCTCGTCCACAAGTTTCTCGATGATGATGCCGGTCCTCTTCAACAAGGCAGTGGTCTCCTCCTGCTGCTCCGCACTTCCGATGATCTTCACCCTCAGCAGGTCGCGCTCGGCCCAGAGCTTCGCATTGCTCTCATTTAGTTACCGGATGACGCAGGTAGCCTGTTCAAAAGAGGCTTTCATGTCGCCCTGCAACCTTCCCTAGCCGGAGATCTAATCCATCTGGCTATGGGCGATCGCATGCATGCGCCAGTAAGAGTCCTCGCCTTCCCGCAAGACATTTTCCCAGGCTGCCGCGGTGCGGGAGGACATCTTTGCTGCATTCACGGCGCGGCGAGACATCTCTTCTGCTTCCGCGGCGCGGACGGACCAGTCTACCACATCGACAGCGCGGTAGGACCTGCATGCTGCTTTGGCGGCGCTGTGGGGCCTCTATGCTGCTACGGCCGTACGGCGGGACATGCCGGCTGCGTTTGCGGCGAGGCGGGACATCTCTCGTGCTTCCACTTCCATGCTTGCATCTCCGTGGTGGCAATCTCTCGACCCAGAACTCACGCTGACCATGGCTGACGCAAGGGAACGATGATGAATGACTTGTTTGTTTTTGTGGATGAGGAGTTGAGGAGGAATGCGTAGTCATCTTGGAGTAGTAGTATTTATAACCGAGTACTAATACGCTCCTAAGTGGGAAACCGTTTAGGTTTTGATCGATGTGAACAGGTTTGCAATTTGGAATGTGACGGGACACATGCTCAAAATTTACGGACGGTTATAAGTGCAGCACTATTCCCGGAAGGCGTAACGTGGGCACGTACGCCTTCTCGGCCGCGTATGTGGCGTTTGCACCATAGGCTGCACCGCAATAGGCAATGTCAACACACGTCTTGTTCCAACAACCGTGCGCACTCGTTATTACCATCGCACACTCTTCTTTTAATTAGAACGTGTGTGCCCGTCTAGCGCACACACGTTGATCTATCTAACCGTTTCAGTTTGTTGTGGCTAATCGCAAACAGTTCATCCGTGTGAAGTGTATGCCATCAATCGCAGACACTTTGATCTGGCTAACCTGTTTCTGTTTTGTTGCCTAATCGCAAACAGTTAATCCTTTTGAAGTGTATGCCCTCAATCACACACACCTTTATCTAGCTGCCCATTTCTATTATTCCTCCTCATCAGAAACAGTTCATCTGAGTGAACCGTATGTTGCATATCGCACACGCCTTCATCTGGCTACCTGTTTCTTTTGTTCCATCTCATCGCAAACAATTCATTGAACTGAACCGTATGCCCTGCATCGCACACGCAACTAAAATCTGAACCGTGTTTGATGGCTTGCCATCGCAAATGTTTTACTCCTTTTTTGATGGTTCTTTTACACCACCGTTTGCGATTATTACATCACACACAGTTTCGTCGAAGGGTCTCTGATCGTAGTGTCACGTTAGCAGCATCCTGCAATAGTGGTTGTTCAAAGAAAATCTTATATATTTCATTTCTTTCATGCATATGCATATCATTTTCATGGTCCAGTAGATATTGCTCTAGTGGATCAGTAGGAGGTATAGCAATAGAAGCAAGACCAATAATTTCATCCTTACTGGGCAATTCTTTTTTATGAGGTTTTCTACTAAACTTGGAAAAACTAAATTCATGAGACTCATAACCAAAGCTAACACCGACAGTTTGTTTATCACAATCTATTTTAGCACTAACGGTGTTCAAGAAAGGTCTACCAAAGATAATCGGACAAAAGTCATCTTGTGGGGAACCAAGAACAAGAAAATTAGTAGGGTATTTTATTTTCCCACACAAGACTTCAACATCTCTAACAATCCCAAGTGGTGTGATGGTGTCTCTATTAGCAAGTTTAATAGTAACATCAATGTCTTCTATTTTAGTGGGTGCTATATCATTCATAATTTCTTGATATAAGGTAAAAGGAATAGCACTCACGCTAGCACCTATGTCACATAAACCATGATAACAGTGATATCCTATCTTAACTGAGACAACATGCATGCCAACAACAGGTCTATGTTTATCTTTTTATCGGGTTTGGCAATTCAAGCAGCTTCATCATAGAAGTAAATAACATGCCCATCTAAATTTTCAACCAGGAGTTCCTTAACCATAGAAACACTAGGTTCTACCTTGATTTGTTCAGCTGGTTTAGGTGTTCTAATATAACTTTTATTGACCATAGTTGAAACTTTAACATGCTCCTTTATCCTAACAGGGAAAGGTGGGTTTTCAATATAAGCAGTAGGAACAACTGGATCAACATTATAGATAATAGTTTCATTTTTAGCTACTACTGGTTCTTTAATTTCTTCTTTAATAAGTGGGTGATATTTGTAACACTTCTCCTTAGGGAGATCAACATGAGTAGAAAAAGATTCACAAAAGGAGGCTACTATCTCAGAGTCAAGTCCATAGTTAATGCTAAACTTTTGAAAAGCATCGATATTCATAAAAGGTTTAACACAATCAAACTTAAGCTTAATACCTGACTCTTTACCTTCGTCGAGTTCCCAATCTTCAGAGTTGCATTTAATTCTTTCTAGAAGATCCCACCAGACTTCAATAGTCTTCTTCATAAAGGAACCAGTGCAAGAAGTATCAAGCATGGATCGATCATCATGAGAAAGCCGAGCATAAAAATTCTGAATGATAATTTCTCTTGAGAGGTCGTGATTGGGGCATGAATTTAACATTGACTTAAGCCTCCCCCAAGCTAGAGCAATACTTTCTCCTTCACGAGGCCAAAAATTATATATATAATTCCGATCATGATGAACTAGATGCATAGGATATTTTTTTGGTGAGACTCCAATTTCAATCGATTCTAATTCCAAGATCCAATATCATCGCATAGCCTATACCATGCCAATGCTTTTCCCTTCAAAGATAAAGGGAAAACCTTCTTCTTAGCTTCATCTTTGGGTAAACCTGCAAGCTTAAACAATTCACAAATTTCTTCCACATATATCAAGTTCATATCAGGATGTTCGGTTCCATCTCCTGCATAAGGATTAGCTAGCGGTTGTTCTATCATACCCGAAGAAATTTCATATTCAATATTTTTAGTAGGTGCAGTAGGTTGAGGGGTGACTAATTTTGGTTCCGTTCGAGGTGAAGATACCCCGAACAAACCCCTCAAAGGGTTGTTTTCCATAGTAACAAGTGATCGTAAATTTTAGCACGTAGTAATAATTATTCCTTACCAAGAGCGCTTCACTCCCCGGCAAGGGCGCCAGAAAAGAGCCTTGATGACCCACAAGTATAGGGGATCAATCATAGTCCTTTCGATAAGTTAGAGTGTCGAACCCAATGAGCAGCAGAAGGAAATGATAAGTGGTTTTCAGCAAGGTATTCTCTGCAAGCACTAAAATTATAAGCAACGAGTAGTTTGATAGCAAGATAATTTGTAACGAGCAAGTAACAATAGTAGTAACAAAAGTGCAGAAAGGTAGCCCAATCCTTTTGAGGCAAAGGACATGCCAAAATGGTCTCTTATGATAAGCAAAGTGTTCTTGAGGGTACACGGGAATTTCATCTAGTCACTTTCATCATGTTGGTTTGATTTGTGTTCGCTACTTTGATAATTTGATATGTGGGTGGATCGGTGCTTAGGTACTGTTCTTACTTGAAAAAACCTCCTACTTATTATTAACCCCCTCGCAAGCATCCGCAACTACGAGAAAAGTATTAAGAATAAATTCTAACCATAGCATTAAACTTTTGGATCCAATCGACCCCTTACGAAATAGCGCAGAAACTAGGGTTTAAACTTCTATCACTCTTGCAACCCATCATCTAATAACTACTCCATAATGCATTCTCTTAGGCCCAAATATGGTGAAGTGTCATGTAATCGATGTTCACATGACACCACTAAAGGAATCACAACATACATACCATCAAAATATCGAACACATATAAAATTCACATGATTACTTGCAACAAGATTTCTCCCGTGACATCAAGAACAAAAGTAACTACTCACAAATGATAATCATGCTCAAGATCAGAGGGGTATTAAATAGCATAATGGATCTGAACATATAATCTTCCACCAAATAAACCATATAGTAATCAACCACAAGATGTAATCAACACTACTAGTCACTCACAAGTACCAATCTATAGTTTCGGTACAAAGATTGAACACAAGAGATGAAATAGGGTTTGAGAGGACATGGTGTTGCTGAAGATGTTGATGGAGATTCCCCCCCCCCCCCAAGATGGGAGAGTTGTTGGTGATGATGATGACAATGATCCCCCTCGGCGGAATCGCTCCGTCGGAGGGCAAAAGTGCTGCTGCCCAAGTTCCGCCTCGAGACGGCGGCGCTTCATTCCGAAAGTCCTCCCCTTATTTTTTCTAGGTCAAAATGACTTATATACTAGAAGATGGGCACCAGAGGTGGGCTGGGCTAAGCACAACCCATCAGAGCGCCCCCTGGGGGCCTAGCGCGCCCTGGTATCTTGTGCTCACCAGGTGCCCCCCTCCAGTAGTTATTTGCTCCAGTATTTTTCATATATTCCATAAAAATTCCTCGTGAAGTTTCATCTCATTTGGAGTTGTGCAGAATAGGTAGACTGGCGTAGCTTTTTCAGGTCCAGATTTCCAGCTGCCGGAATTCTCCCTCTTTGTGCGAACCTTGCATATTATGAGAGAAAAGGCATTAGAATTACTCTGGAAAGCATCATTATGCATAAAAGCATTATAAATAACAATAGGTAAACATGATGCAAAATGTATGTATCATCCAGCGAACCCTGGCGGAGATATTATGCATGTGTTGAAGCTTAGGTAAGCTTGATTCGACATTTTCCATCTTCCTCTGCTTGGTGTTCTATTCTTTGCTTTATGTCTGAAAGAAATTATGTTAATTGGACAACATGGTTTCATCCAGTGGCATGACCTTAATACATCTCCATTTATTCGTGGATTGCTGGGAGATCTTCATGATAGGGTATGGAATCTAGAGGATTTTTTAGCTGCATTAGGTGATGGAGATGATGGTGCTTTGAGTGTGGAACTGATGACCCACAAGTATAGCGGATCAATCAAAGTCCTTTTGATAAGTAAGAGTGTCGAACCCAATAAGGAGCAGAAGGAAATGACAAGTAGTTTCAGTAAGGTATTCTCTGCAAGCACTGAAATTATCGGTAACAGATAGTTTTGTGATAAGGTAATTCATAACGGGTAACAAATAATAAAAGTAAACAAGGTGCAGCAAGGTGGCCCAATCCTTTTTATAGCAAAGGAAAAGCCTGGACAAATTCTTATATAAAGGAAAGAGCTCCCAAGGACACATGGGAATTATTGTCAAGCTAGTTTTCATCATGCTCATATGATTCGTGTTCGTTACTTTGATAATTTGATATGTGGGTGGATCGGTGCTTGGGTACTGTCGTTCCTTGGACAACCATCCCACTTATGATTAACCCCCCTCGCAAGCATCCGCAACTATGAAAGAAGAATTAAGGTAAACCTAACCATAACATGAAACATATGGATCCAAATCACCCCCTTACGAAGCAACGCATAAACTAGGGTTTAAGCTTCTATCACTCTAGCAACCCATCATCTACTTATTACTTCCCAATGCCTTCCCCTAGTGTAACATCCCAAATTTTCAATTTGGAATGTCATACATTAGATCATCAATGCATATCATATTTTATTTTGCATTTTGGTTGATCCTAGAAATTCTACGCAACTCGATGACCGACGGAGAGAGTTGGGGATTTCGTTATTTTCATATTTGAGTTTTCTCAAATTTTGAGAATAGGATCATTTGATTTTATTTATTTTATCATCAATTATTTCTATTACAAAATATGAGAGAGGGAATAAAATGACTTTCCCAAAATAAAGAAATATTGAGGATTTAATAATCAACTCAAATAAGATTTTATTTCGGAGTTTTTCGGTGTTTTATTTGAATTTAGGAAAAATGTGCGTTTTTCAAAATTGCATTTAGGTCCCAAATAAATGTTCACTTTGTGCGGCTTGATTTTAGAAGCCCGTGAAATTTTATTTCGAAATTTTTGGAGTCCGTTTAGTATTTCTTTTTATTTTTCTTCCGAGTGAAATAATTAAAAAAACGAACCGACCTACGGGCCGTGTCCGGATAGGACTCCGGCCCGAGGTGGCCTTTAAAAGCCGGCCCAGCCCCCCCCCCCCCCCCCGGGAGATACCCTAGCCGCCCAGCCCCAAAGCCGCCGCCGCCACCCGCTCCCGCCCCGCCGCCGCCGCCGCCGCCGAGGTTCGCCGCGCCTCGACTTCCGTGCCATCGTTTTTTTTTAAAAAAATTAGATCGGTTTTCGTCGGATTTTTCCGTCGGTTTTTTTAGATTCATTTTTTAATAGATCGGTTTTTCCGATTTATTTAAATAGCGAGCGTTCGTCTGTTCGTTCGTTCTAGCGAGCGTTCGTCGTTTTTCTTTTTCTCGGATTAAATCCGCGATTTTTCTGATCGCGATTCCTGATCCGATTTTCGTTTTAGTATAACTTTTCGCTCGTTTATCAGAATCAGGCGATTCAAGCGCCTAGAGTTTCGTCTCGAAACCCTCTATCCGTTTAACCAACTTAAACAAGTTTTTGCTACTGTAAAATTTTCCCTAGATCCAGATTACTAGAACGAAGTTGTTTTGTTTCGCTGTTTGATTTTCGTTGCTTCATTTGATTTGATACTTTTTGCCAACCGGAGTTCTTAAGTTGAACCTTCTGGTTAGATCTCTTATTTGAGTTTTACCTGTGCATTAGATGAGTACTTATTGTATGCTTGTTTGTTTGTCTGCGATAGAATACCCGGAGTGCGCCGCCGGTTACTTCGAATCGTTAGGTTTCGCAGATCATCAGCAAGGCAAGTAACACTTTAATCATACCTTTTCTACTACCCAGTTTTATTGCATTAGATCAATCCTCACACATTGCATGATTAGGATCTAATTAAATTGTGGGATGGGAAGTAGTTGAGGTAGTACCTATCACCCGTTATATATCAAACCTTGGGAGTTACTTATACGTTTGCTTATTGTGCCATGCTATGCTAGTAGACGTGGATTGGGTGAGTGATATCCATGACAGATGTGAATATTGTTAATTAATGGTTTATCTAAGATGGCAACTTAAACACACATCTGGGTGGATTGAGGCACCTGGGTATTCCAGGACTTACCTGTTTTTCTTTTGGACCGCCACCCAGGCTCAAAGGGATCATGAGATTATTCATACTAGAAACTTCCGTGTGTAGCCACAAGCTATTATGGGCTCTAGCATAGTTGACTAAGTCGTGCGAACTCTTATAGTGGTAGACTAGCAGATGTAGGGGATTATAGGTGGTATGGTCTACCCGATCGTAAGGTGCTAGCACTTCTGAAAGACTATCTCTCGGTCATCCGTCTTCTCAAACACCATGTAGTGTGAGAAACCAAACGGAGGTGATCGAGTCTTGTGGGGAAAAGTGCGCAAACCTCTGCAGAGTGTAATAAACTAATCATGGTTAGCCGTGTCCCCGGTTATGGACATCTTGAGTATCTAGTACTTGGATTATCATGTGAATCTCAACATGTTACTCTAAATTAATTTTGTTGGGTTATGTTTAATGATGATGCTTAATTGGGATTGAGAATGCTGTCAACCATTCTCAATGTTTAACAACTACCATGATAGTTAAATAAAATTATTCCTTTAAAGTAGGGAAAAATTGGCTTTACGCAAAACTGTAACCATAGAGCTTTCCACCAGCCAAATATGCATATAGTATAGATGTTTCATTCCATTCCTCTCTATGTATTACATTGCCAGCATATTCCATGTGCTAACCCGTTTCGGGCTACAACGTTAATGTTGCAGACTTTTCAGACGATGATTAAGGAGTTTTTAGGTCATGGTTCTATACTCAGTGATGCCGTTGGAGTTGATGGACTCACTTATCTTCCAAGCCTTCCGTTGTTATCGTTATTAGATGGCCTTAAGCCATATTTATTGTAATAAGTTCTCTATGGAGACACTCGATGTAATAAGTGTGTGATTGCTACTATGTTATAAATCATCCGAGTACTGTGTGGTGTCAGCATTACTGATCCAGGGATGACACCGGAGCACAGAGATCAGACTGTTTGAGGTCTGGTCGCTACACCTAGGCCCAAACAATGGTGAAGTGGCATGTAGTCAACATTCACATAACACCACTAGAGGAAAGACAACATACATCTCATCAAAATATCGAATGAATACCAAATTCACATGACTACTTATAACAAGACTTCTCCCATGTCCTCAGGAACAAATGTAACTACTCACAAATCATATTCATGTTCATAATCAGAGGGGTATTAATGTGCATAAAGGATCTAAACATATAATCTTCCATCGAATAAACCAACTAGCATCAACTACAAGGAGTAATCAACACTACTAGCAACCCACAAGTACCAATCTGAGGTTTTGAGACAAAGATCGGATACAAGAGATGAACTAGGGTTTGAGAGGAGATGGTGCTAGTGAAGATGTTGATGGAGATTGACCCCCTCCCGATGAGAGGATCGATGGTGATGACGATGGTGACGAATTACCCCTCCCAGAGGGATGTTTCCCCAGCAGAACAGCTCCGCCGGAGCCCTAGATTGGTTCCGCCAACGTTCCGCCTCGAGACGGCGGTGCTTCGTCCCGAAAGCTTCCTTATGATTTTTTTCCAGGGCAAAAGACACCTTATACCAGAAGATGGGCATCGGGGGGCTTCCAGGTGGCCCACAAGGCAGGGGGCACGCCCAGGGGGTAGGGCGCGCCCTCCACCCTCATGGATAGTGGGTGGCCCCCCTCTGATGCTTTCTTCGCCCAATATTTTTAATATATTCCAAAACTGACTTTCGTGGAGTTTCAGGACTTTTGGAGTTGTGCAGAATAGGTCTCTAATATTTGCTCCTTTTGCAGCCCAAAATTCCAATTGCTGGCATTCTCCCGCTTCATGTAAACCTTGTAAAATAAGAGAGAAAAGGCATAAGTATTGTGACATAATGTGTAATAATAGCCCATAATGCAATAAGTATCGATATAAAAGCATGATGCAAAATGGATGTATCAACTCCCCCAAGCTTAGACCTCGCTTGTCCTCAAGCGGAAGCCGATATGAAAAAATATGTCCACATGTTTAGAGATAGAGGTGTCGATAAAATAAAATACGGACATGAGGGCATCATGATCATTCTTAGAATAGCAACATATATATGTATTGTCATATGATTTCTTATGCTGAAGTAACAATCTATTCACAATGTGAAGTATGAATCAGAAACTTCATTGAAAAACTAGCAAACTATAATCTCAGTCATTGAAGCAATTGCAATTTATCATAACATCGGAAAGAGTCGGTATAAGAGCTTTTCAGCAAGTCCACATACTCAACTATCATTTAGTCTTTCACAATTGCTAACACTCACGCAATACTTATGGGTATGAATCGAACACAGAGAAAGATAGGGGCTTATAGTTTTGCCTCCCAACCTTTTACCTCAAGGGTAACGTCAACAATAATGCTTTATGAAAACCCACATCCAATTGGATATATATATATATCAGGATCTTTCCAACACATAGTGCTTGACAAAGGATAAAGTGTAAAAAGGAAAGGTGAAGATCACCATGACTCTTGTATAAGGTATAAGACAAAAATAAAAGATAGGCCCTTCGCAAAGGGAAGCAGAGGTTGTCACGTGCTTTTATGGTTTGATGCACAAAATCTTAATGCAAAAGAACGTCACTTTATATTGCCACTTGTGATAGGGACCTTTATTATGCAGTCCGTCGCTTTTATTTCTTCCATATCACAAGCTCGTATAAAGCTTATTTTCTCCACACTAATAGAGCATACATATTTAAAGATCAATTTTTATTGCTTGCAACAATGACAACTTACTTGAAGGATCTTGCTCAATCTATAGGTAGATATGGTGGACTCTCATGGCAAAACTGGGTTTAAGGATATTTGGAAGCACAAGTAGTATCTCTACTTGGTGCAAAGAATTTGGCTAGCATGAGGGGGAAAGGCAAGCTCAACATGTTGGATGATCCATGACAATATAATTTATTTCGGATATAAGAAAACATAACCCATTACGTTGTCTTCCTTGTCCAACATCAACTTTTTAGCATGTCATTTTTTAATGAGTGATCACAATCATAAAAGATGTCCAAGATAGTATATTTATATGTGAAAACCTCTCTTTCTTTATTAATTCCTATTAATTGCAACGATGACCAAAACTATGTTTGTCAACTCTCAACAACTTTTATTCATCATACTCTTTGTATGTGAAGTCATTACTCTCCATAAGATCAATATGATCTCTTTATTCCTTTTTATTCTTTCTTTTTTCTTTTATTCCCTCAAGATCATAGCAAGATAACCAAGCCCTCGACTCAAGACTAATCTTTATTATATATAGCTCACGGACTCGATTACATAGATAAGGATCAACACAAAAACTCAAAGCTAGATCATACTAAACTTTATTCTACTAGATAAAGATATAACCAAAAGGATCGAATTAAGGAAAACGGTAAAGATAGAAGTGTGATGGTGATACGATACCGGGGCACCTCCCCCAAGCTTGGCAGTTGCCAAGGGGATTACCCATACCCATGTATTTATGTATCTTTCTTCGGAGGTGGTGATGATGGAGTTGTTGATGACATAGGCTTCTTCCTTAATTTGCGCTTGAGGATAGAATTTTGCTCCCTTAGGTCATTGATCTCCTACTCAAGGCTTAATATCTTTTTTTCATAGTTCCTGTTTATTCTGCTGCAAGAGGCAAAAATGGATAAAATTGATCTTAGGTTTATTTGCTCTATAGGGAGGCTTTACTTTTTGAACTCCACATGCATGTCCCCAGGTTGAGGTAATGGGACTTCATCTTCATCTAAGCTCGTTTCCTCCTTTCCCCTAGGATCATAGTCTTCTTCTTCCTCCGTGGTCCAACCACAATGCTCCACGTCCCCGTAGACTTTAGGGTCTGCAAGGTAATCAGCCATATAGCTTTCTCCCTCTGAGTCCTGGACATATTCCTCTAATCTACGGCAGAAATGACTCAAAACAAAAACAGAGGATTTTGTCGTGGTACGGGGGTCAAAACCTTCTGGAGATTATATAATGATTTTTTACCAACCAGAAGAAGTATCCTGCAAGAAAATGGAGTACGGAGGCTGCCCTCCACCCTCATGGATGCTTCGTGTCCTTTCCGGACTACTTATTTTCCTATTTTCTTAAGTATTGCAAAATGGAGAAAAATTGTTGTTAGAACTGTTTTGGAGTCGGTTTACTTCCGTACCACATACCTATTCCTTTTCGGAGTCTGAAACGTTCTGGGAAGTGTCCCTTATGTACTCCTCCGAGGATACGGTGTCAATAACATTGGTTTTAACATTTATGGGATTACCTGAGACATAATGTTTGATTCTTTGACCGTTCACCACCTTCGGATTTGTGCCTTCGAAGTTGTTGATTTTTATGGCACCAGAACGATAGACCTCCTCGATAACGTAAGGACCTTCCCATTTAGAGAGGAATTTTCCTGCAAAAAATCTTAAACGAGAGTTGTATAACATAACATAATCACCTACATTAAACTCACGCTTTTGTATGCTTTTGTCATGCCATCTTTTAACCTTTTCTTTAAACAGTTTGGCATTCTCATAGGCCTAGGTTCTCCACTCATCAAGTGAGCTAATGTCAAATAGTCTCTTCTCACCGGCAAGTTTGAAATCATAATTGAGCTCTTTAATGGCCCAATATGCCTTATGTTCTAGTTCGAGAGGTAAGTGACATGCTTTTCCATAAACCATTTTATACAGAGACATGCCCATAGGATTTTTATATGCAGTTCTATAGGCCCATAGTGCATCATCAAGTTTCTTGGACCAATTCTTTCTATATCTATTAACAGTCTTTTGCAAAATTAATTTAATCTCTCTATTACTCAGTTCTACTTGACCACTAGACTGTGGGTGGTATGGAGATGCAATTCTATGATTAACATCATACTTAGCAAGCATTTTACAAAAAGCACCATGAATAAAATGTGAACCGCCATCAGTCATTAAGTATATAGGGAATCCAAACCTCGGAAAATAACTTCTTTAAGCATCTTAATAGAGGTGTTATGATCAGCACTACTAGTTGGAATAACTTCTACCCACTTAGTAACGTAATCAACAGCAACTAAAATATGTGTATACCCATTAGAGGAAGGAAACAGTCCCATATAATCAAAGCCCCAAACATCAAATGGTTCAATAACAAGTGAATAGTTCATAGGCATTTCTTGATGTCTATTAATATTACCAATTCTTTGACATTCATCACAAGACAAGACAAACTTACAAGCATCTTTGAAAAGAGTAGGCCAATAAAAACCGGATTGCAATACCTTATGTGCAATTCTATCTCCAACGTGGTGTCCTCCATAAGCCTCAGAGTGACACTTTGCGTAGGATCTGTTCCTGTTCATGCTCAGGTACACAACATCTAATAACACTATCTACTCCTTCTTTATAAAGGTGTGGGTCATCCCAGAAGTAATGTCTTAAATCATAGAAAAACTTTTTCTTTTGTTGGTATGTGAAAATAGGTGGTATAAATTTAGCAACAATGTAATTAGCATAATCAGCATACCATGGAGCAGTACGAGAAGCATTTATGACAGCTAATTGTTCATCAGGAAAACTATCATCAGTAGGGAGTGGGTCATCAAGAACATTTTCTAACCTAGACAAGTTGTCAGCAATGGGGTTCTCAGCTCCCTTCCTATCAATAATATGCAAATCAAATTCTTGTAGCAAGAGAACCCATCTAATAAGTCTAGGTTTAGCATCTTTCTTTTCTATAAGGTATTTAATAGCAGCATGATCAGTGTGAACAATTACTTTAGAATCAACAATATAAGGTCTGAACTTATCACAAGCAAATACAACTTCTAAAAATTCTTTTTCAGTAGTAGCATAATTTCTCTGGGCACTGCCTAGAGTTTTACTAGCATATTGGATAACATTTAATTTCTTATCAACTCTTTGTCCTAGAACAACACCTACATCATAATCACTAGCATCACACATAATTTCAAAGGGTAAATTCCAATCAGGTGGCTGGACAATAGGTGCAGAAATCAAGGCTTTCTTAGGTATTTCAAATGCTTCTACACAATCATCATCAAAGACAAAAGGAACATCTTTTTGTAAGAGATTAGTCAGAGGCCTAGAAATTTTTGAGAAGTCTTTAATGAACCTCCTATAAAAACCGGCATGACCAAGGAAACTTCTTATACCTTTAATGTCCTTAGGACACGACATCTTTTCAATAACATCAACTTTAGCTTTATCAACTTCAATACCTCTTTCAGAAATTTTATGCCCCAGGACAATACCTTCATTAACCATAAAGTGGTACTTCTCCCAATTCAAGACAAGATTAGTTTCTTCACATCTCTGTAAAACTCGATCAAGGTTGCTTAAGCAATCATCAAAAGAAGTTCCATACACGAAGAAATCATCCACAAAAACCTCAACAATCTTTTCACAAAAGTCAAAGAATATAGCAGTCATACATCTTTCAAAGGTAGCAAGTGCATTACATAAACCAAAAGGCATACATCTATAAGCAAAGGTACCAAAAGGGCAAGTAAAAGTGACCTTTTCTTGATCCTATTTCGACACGGGTATTTGATAGAAACCAGAATAACCATCTAGAAAGCAAAAAGAGTATGTTTGGATAATCTTTCTAGCATTTGATCAATAAAAGGTAAAGGGTAATGATCCTTTCTAGTAGATTTATTTAATTTGCGGAAACCAATTACCATTCTATAACCTGTAACAATTCTTTGTGGGATCAATTCATCTTTATCATTAGGAACAACAGTAATACCTCCCTTCTTAGGGACACAATGGATAGGACTTACCCACTGACTATCAGCAACAGGATAAATTATACCTGCCTCCAGAAGCTTTAGTATTTCATTTCTTACCACTTCTTTCATCTTATGATTTAACAGTCATTGGTGATCAACAACCGGTTTAGTGTCTTTCTCCAATTTTATTTTGTGCTGGCATAGAGTGGGACTAATGCCTTAAGATCATCAAGAGTACATCCAATAGCAGCATGGTACTTCTTCAGAGTTTTCAATAATTTCTCTTCTTCCTGCTCTAAAAGGTTAGCACTAATAATAACGATATATCTTCTTTTCATCAAGATAAGCATATTTAAGAGTATCAGGTAATGGTTTAAGCTCAAACACGGGATCACCCTTGGGTGGAGGAGGATCCCCTAGAATTTCAACATGCAAGTTGTGTTTCAAAATAGGCCCCTGTTTAAAGAATACTTCATCTATTTCCCTTCTTTCATTCATAAACATATCATTTTCATGGTCTAGCAAATATTGTTCTAAAGGATCATTAGGAGGCACGACAATAGAAGCAAGACCAATAATTTCATCTTTACTAGGAAATTCTCTATCATGGGGTTGTCTATGAAATTTAGCAAAATTAAAATCATGAGACATATCCCCTACACCAACAGTAGCACTATCCTTTTCGCAGTCTATCTTAGCATTAATAGTATTCAAGAAGGGTCTACCAAATATAATGGGACAAAAGTCATCTTGTGGGGAAGAAAGAACGAGAAAATCAGTAGGATATTTAATTTTCCCACACAAGACTTCAACATCTCTAAGAATCCGAAATGGTGAAATAGTATATCTATCTCAGCAGGTGCAATATCATGCATAATTTCTTTATATAAAATATAAGACATTGCACTGACACTAGCACCCATGTCACATAAGCCATGATAAAAGTGATCTCCTATTTTAATAGAAACAACAGGCATGCCAACAACAGGTCTATGTTTATTTTTAGTATCGGGTCTAGCAATTCTAGCAGCTTCATCACAAAAGTAAATAACATGCCCTTCAATATTATAGACCAAGAGATCCTTAACCATAGCAATACTAGGTTCAACTTTAATTTGCTCAGAGAGTGTAGGTGTTCTAGCATTACTCTTACGAACCACAGTTGAAGCTTTAGCATGATCCTTTATTCTAACAGGGAAAGGTGGTTTCTCAATATAAGCGGTAGGAACAATAGGATCAACATTATAAGTGATAGTCTTTTCTTCAACTTTAATAGGTTCAACTACTTTTACTTCAATGGGAGGATGATATTTAAACCACTTCTCCTTAGGGAGATCAACATGAGTAGCAAATGATTCACAGAAAGAAGCTACTATCTTAGAGTCAAGTCCATATTTAGTGCTAAATTCACGAAAATCATCGGTATCCATAAAAGATTTAACACAATCAAACTTAGGTGTTATGCCTGACTCCTTACCTTCGTCGAGTTCCCAATCTTCAGAGTTGCGTTTAATTCTTTCCAATAAATCCCATCTGAATTCAATAGTCTTCATCATAAAAGAACCAGTACAAGAAGTATCGAGCATGGAGCGATTATTGAGAGAAAGTCAAGCATAATTTTTTTGAATAATAATTTCTATTGAGAGCTCATGATTGGGGCATGAATATAACATTGAATTAATCCTCCCCCAAGCTTGAGCCATACTTTCTCCTTTGCGAGGCCAAAAATTATATATATAATTACGATCATGATGAACCAGATGCATAGGATTAAACTTCTGATGAAATTCCAATTTCAATCGGTTGTAGTTCCATCATCCAATATCATCACATAGCCTAAGCCATGTCAATGCCTTTCCCTTCAAAGATAAAGGGAAGAGCTTCTTCTTGATAACATCCTCGGGCATACCTGCAAGCTTAAATAATCCACAAACTTCATCCACATAGATTAGGTGCATATCGAGATGTAATGTTCCATCTCCTGTAAAAGGATTATCTAGCAGTTTCTCTATCATACACGAAGGAATTTCAAAGTAAACATTTTCACTAGGTTCAGTAGGTTGAGGAGCAACTCTTTGCTCTACTGGTCGGGGTGAAGATACCCCGAAGAAGCCCCTCAAAGGATTATTTTCCATAGCAACAAGTGACAGTAAATTTCAGCACACTACATAATTTTTTCCTTACCAAATCCCACCTACCAAAGGCGCTTCACTCCCCGGCAATGGCGCCAGAAAAGAGTCTTGATGACCCACAAGTATAGGGGATCTATCATAGTCCTTTCGATAAGTAAGAGTGTCGAACCCAACGAGGAGCAGAAGGAAATGACAAGTAGTTTTTAGTAAGGTATTCTCTGCAAGAACTAAAATTGTTGGTAACAGATAGTTTTGTGATAAGGTGATTCGTAACAGGTAACAAGTAACAAAAGTAAACAAGGTGCGGCAAGGTGGACCAATCCTTTTTGTAGCAAAGGACGAGCCTGGACAAACTCTTATATAAAGGAAAGAGCTCCTGAGGACACATGGGAATTGTCGTCAAGCTAGTTTTCATCATGCTCATATGATTCATGTTTGTTACTTTGATAATTTGATTTGTGGGTGGACCGGTGCTTGGGTACTTCCCTTCCTTGGACAAGCATCCCACTTATGCTTAACCCCCCTCACAAGCCACCGTCGGAGCCCTAGATTGGTTCCACCAAGGTTCCACCTCGAGATGGCAGCGCTTCATCCCAAAAGCTTCCTTATGATTTTTTCCAGGGCAACAGACACCTTATACAAGAAGATGGGCATCGGGGGGCTTCCAGGTGGCCCACGAGGCAGGGACACGCCTAGGGGGTAGGGCGTGCCCTCCACCCTTGTGGACAGTGGGTGGCCCCCCTCTGGTGCTTTCTTGGCCCAATATTTTTAATATATTCCAAAATTGACTTTCGTGTAGTTTCAGGACTTTTGGAGTTGTGCAGAATATGTCTCTAATATTTGCTCCTTTTCTAGCCCAGAATTCCAGCTGTCGGCATTCTCCCTCTTCATGTAAACCTTGTAAAATAAGAGAGAAAACGCATAAGTATTGTGACATAATGTGTAATAACAGCCCATAATGCAATAAGTATCGATATAAAAGCATGATGCAAAATGGACGTATCAGGAACTGCAGAAGAAAAATAAAGGAAATAACGTGGCAAGTGCTAGAGCATTAGTTTGTAAGAAATGTGCTAGTAAAAAGATGATGTTATTCTGTGGCATCATAGTATTTCTCTCAGGTTTATCTATAAGGATGATCTTATCTTAGTTTAAGTGGTTGTGAAGCACTAATGTACTGAATTTAAATCCTAGATCTTGACAAAATGTGTAATGGATGTCATGAATTGTACTGATATTCAGTTTGCAAAGACTGCCATTTGTCTGAAATGAAATCCAGTTTGCAATTTTGCAATATACAATGTATCAAGTTTGAAGTGTCAATTTTTCAGCAATAAGATGTATTGTTGATAGTATAGCAAGAAGAATAACATGAAATATTTGTACTTCATTTTGGACAGCACACACGTATGTGATATTTTTGCCAGAAACCCTAGCACATAATAACAAGTACTTAGCATAGCACATTGATACGTCTCCAACGTATCTATAATTTTTGATTGCTCCATGCTATTTTATCTACTATTTTGGACATTATTGGGCTTTATTATCCACTTTTATATTATTTTTGGGACTAACCTATTAACCAGAGGCCCAACCCAGAATTGTTGTTTTTGTGCCTATTTTAGGGTTTCGAAGAAAAAGAAAATCAAACGGAGTCCAAACGGAATGAAACCTTCGGGAACGTGATTTTCTCGCCGAACATGATCCACGAGACTTGGACCCTACGTCAAGCAACCAACATGGAGGCCATGAGGTAGGGGGCGCGCCTACCCCCCCCCCACCAGGCGCGCCGTCCACCCTCGTGGGCCCCCTGTTGCTCCACTGACGTACTTCTTCCTCCAATATATACCTACGTACCCTCAAACGACCAGATACGGAGCCAAAAACCTAATTCCACCGTCGCAACTTTCTGTATCCACGAGATCCCATCTTGGAGCCTGTTCCAGAGCTCCGCCGGAGGGGGCATCCATCATGGAGGGCTTCTACATCAACACCATAGCCTCTCCGATGAAGTGTGAGTAGTTTACCTCAGACCTTCGGGTCCATAGTTATTAGCTAGATGGATTCTTCTCTCTTTTTGGATCTCAATACAATGTTCTCCCCCTCTCTTGTGGAGATCTATTCGATGTAATCTTCTTTTTGCGGTGTGTTTGTTGAGACCGGTAAATTGTGGGTTTATGATCAAGATTATCTATGAACAATATTTGAATCTTCTCTGAATTCTTTTATGTATGATTGGTTATCTTTGCAAGTCTCTTTGAATTATCAGCTTGGTTTGGCCTACTAGATTGATCTTTCTTGCAATGGGAAAAGTGCTTAGCTTTGGGTTCAATCTTGCGGTGTCCTTTCCCAGTGACAGTAGGGGCAGCAAGGCACGTATTGTATTGTTGCCATCGAGGATAACAAGATGGGGTTTTTATCATATTGCATGAATTTATCACTCTACATCATGTCATTTTGCTTAAGGCGTTACTCTGTTTTCATGAACTTAATACTCTAGATGCATGCTGGATAGCGGTCGATGAGTGGAGTAATAGTAGTAGATGCAGGCAGGAGTCGGTCTACTTGTCTCGGACGTGATGCCTATATACATGATCATACCTAGATATTCTCATAACTATGCTCAATTCTGTCAATTGCTCAACATTAATTCGTTCACCCACCGTAAAATACTTATGCTCTTGAGAGAAGCCACTAGTGAAACCTATGGCCCCCAGGTCTATCTTTATCATATTAATCTTCCAATACTTAGTTATTTCCTTTGCTTTTTTACTTTGCTTTTATTTTACTTTGCATCTTTATCACAAAATACCAAAAATATTATTCTATCATATCTATCAGATCTCACTCTCGTAAGTGACCGTGAAGGGATTGACAACCCCTTATCGCGTTGGTTGCGAGGATTTATTTGTTTTGTGCAGATACAAGGGACTCGCGCGTAGCCTCCTACTGGATTGATACCTTGGTTCTCAAAAACTGAGGGAAATACTTACGCTACTTTGCTGCATCATCCTTTCCTCTTCAAGGAAACCCAACGCTGTGCTCAAGAGGTAGCAAAGAATATTTTTGGCGCCGTTGCCAGGGAGTCTACGCAAAAGTCAACATACCAAGTACCCATCACATACCCTTATCTCCCACATTACATTATTTGCCATTTGCCTCTCATTTTCCTCTCCCCCACTTCACCCTTGCCGTTTTATTCGCCCTCTCTCTCTCTATCCTCCCTCTCTTCCTCTATTTGCCTCTTTTTGCCCGTTTCTTGTTTGCTTGTGTGTTAGATTGCTTGCTTGTCACGATGGCTCAGGATAACACTAAATTGTGTGACTTTACCAATACCAACAACAATTATTTTATTAGCACTCCAATTGCTCCTCTTACCGATGCTGAATCTTGTGAAATTAATGCCGCTTTGCTGAATCTTGTCATGAAAGATCCGTTTTCCGGCCTTCCTAGTGAAGATGCCGCTACCCATCTAAATAACTTCGTTGATTTGTGTTATATGCAAAAGAAGAAATATGTGGATAATGATATTGTTAAATTGAAGCTATTTCCTTTTTAACTTAGAGATCGTGCTAAAGCTTGGTTTTCGTCTTTGCCTAAAAATTGTATTGATTCTTGGAACAAGTGCAAAGATGCTTTTATCTCCAAGTATTTTCCTCCCACTAAGATCATCTCCCTTAGAAACGATATTATGAATTTTAAGCAACTTGATCATGAACATGTTGCACAAGCTTGGGAGAGGATGAAATTAATGATACGTGATTGCCCTACTCATGGTTTGAATTTGTGGATGATTATACAAAAATTTTATGCCGGATTGAATTTTGCTTCTAGAAATCTTTCAGATTCGGCCGCGGGAGGCACTTTTATGGAAATCACTTTAGGAGAAGCTACTAAACTCCTAGATAAATATTATGGTTAATTATTCTCAATGGCATACTAAAAGATCTACTAATAAAAAGGTGCATGCGATAGAAGAAATTAATGTTTTGAGTGGAAAGATGGATGAACTTATGAAATTATTTGCTAGTAAGTGTGTTTCTTCTGATCCTAATGATATGCCCTTGTCTACTTTGATTGAGAATAATAATGAATCTATGGATGTGAATTTTGTTGGTAGGAACAATTTTGGTAACAATGCGTATAGAGGGAACTTTAATCCTAGGACGTATCCTAGTAATCCCTCTAATAATTATGGTAATTCCTACAACAATTCTTATGGAAATTATAATAAGACGCCCTCTGATTTTGAATCTAATATTAAAGAATTTATTACTTCGCAAAAGAATTTCAATGCTTTGATTGAAGAAAAATTGCTTAAGATTGATGAGTTGGCTAGGAACGTTGATAGAATTTCTCTTGATGTTGATTCTTTGAAACGTAGATCTATTCCTCCTAAGCATGATATCAATGAGTCTCTCAAAGCCATGAGAATTTCCATTGATGAGTGCAAAGAAAGAACCGCTAGGATGCATGCTAATAAAGATGCCTTTATAAGAGCATGTTCTTCTAGTTCCTATGAAAATAAAGATGAAGACCTAAAAGTTATTGATGTGTCCCCTATTAAATATTTGTTTTTCAATATGAATCTTGATAATGATGGGACTGAATATGATCCACCTTTACCTAGAAGGCGTTCCAAAAATTCGGAGTTTTTAGATCTTGATGCTAAATTTTATGAAAGTGGGATTGAAGAAATTAAAACCCTAGATGTTGCTAAACCCACTATTTTGAATTTCAAGGAATTTAATTATGAAAACTTATCTTTGATTGATTGTATTTCCTTGTTGCAATCCATGCTAAATTATCCTTATGCTTATAGTCAAAATAAAGCGTTTACTAAACATATTGTTGCTGCCTTGATGAGATCTTATGAAGAAAAACTTGAGTTGGAAGTTTCTATCCCTAGAAAACTTTATGATGAGTGGGAACCAACTATTAAAATTAAAATTAAATATCATGAATGCTATGCTTTGTGTGATTTGGGTGCTAGTGTTTCCACGATTCCAAAGACTTTGTGTGATTTGTTAGGTTTTCGTGATTTTAATGATTGCTCTCTAAACTTGCACCTTGCAGATTCCACTATTAAGAAACCTATGGGAAGAATTAATGATGTTCTTATTGTTGCAAATAGGAATTATGTGCCCATAGATTTTATTGTTCTTGACATAGATTGCAATCCTTCATGTCCTATTATTCTTGGTAGACCTTTCCTTAGAACGATTGGTGCAATTATTGATATGAAGGAAGGAAATATTAGATTCTAATTTCCGTTAAGGAAAGGCATGGAACACTTTCCTAGAAATAAAACTAAATTACCTTATGAATCTATTACGAGAGCCACTTATGAATTGCCAACCAAAGATGGCAATACCTAGATCTATCTTTGCCTTTTATGTCTAGCTAGGGCCGTTAAACGATAGCGCTTGTTGGGAGTCAACCCAGTTTTATTTTTATTCCTTGCTTTTTGATCCTGTTTAGTAATAAATAATTTATCTAGCCTCTGTTTTGGTTGTATTTTTTGTGTTTAATTAGTGTTTGTGCCAAGTAGAACCGTTGGGAAGACTTGGGGAAAGTATTGTTAATCTTGCTGTAAAAAACAGAAACTTTAGCGCTCACGAGAACTGCTGCCATTTTTATTTGGAAAGTGATATTTAGTTAATTATTTTTGAATATTATTAATAGATAAATTCCTCACGTCCATAAATTTATTTTAGAATTTTTGGGGTTCCAGATCTTGCGCTAGATACAGATTACTACAGACTGTTCTGTTTTTGATAGATTCTGTTTTTCGTGTGTTGTTTGCTTATTTTGATGAATCTATGGCTAGTAAAATAATTTATAAACCATAGAGAAGTTGGAATACAGTATGTTTAACACCAATATAAATAAATAATGAATTCATTACAGTACCTTGAAGTGGTCTTTTGTTTTCTTTCGCTAACAGAGCTCACGAGATTTTCTACTTTAAGTTTTGTGTTGTGAAGTTTTCAAGTTTTGGGTAAAGATTTGATGGATTATGGAACAAGGAGTGGAAAGAGCCTAAGCTTGGGGATTCCCATGGAACCCCCAAGATAATCTAAGGACACCTAAAAGCCAAAGCTTGGGGATGCCCTCGAAGGCATCCCCTCTTTCGTCTACTTCTATCGGTAACTTTACTTGGAGCTATATTTTTATTCACCACATGATATGTGTTTGCTTGGAGCGTCTTGTATGATTTGAGTCTTTGCTTTTTAGTTTACAACAATCATCCTTGCTGTACACACCTTTTGAGAGAGCCATACATGATTTGGAATTTGTTAGAATACTCTATGTGCTTCGCTTATATCATTTGAGTTATATAGTTTTGCTCTAGTACTTCACTTATATATTTTAGAGCATGGTGGTGGATTTGTTTTATAGAAACTATTGATCTATCATGCTTCACTTATATTATTTTGAGAGTCTCAAATAGCATGGTAATTTGTTTAAATAATCCTAATATGCTTGGTATTCAAGAATAGTAAAAACTTTCTTATGAGTGTGTTGAATGCTATGAGAAGTTTGATGCTTGATAATTGTTTTGAGATATGAAGATGGTGATATTAAAGTTGTGTTATTTGAGTAGTTGTGAATTTGAGAAATACTTGTGTTAAAGTTTGTGATTCCCATAGCATGCAAGTATGGTGAACCGTTATGTGATGAAGTCGGAGCATGATTTATTTTTTGATTGTCTTCCTTATGAGTGGCGGTCGGGGACGAGCGATGGTCTTTTCCTACCAATCTATCCCCCTAGGAGCATGCACGTAATACTTTGCGTTGATACCTTGTAGATTTTTGCAATAAGTATATGAGTTCTTTATGACTAATGTTGAGTCCATGGATTATACGCACTTTTCTTCCTCCCACCATTGCTAGACTCTCTAATACCGCGCACCTTTCGCCGGTATCATACACCCACCATATACCTTCCTCAAAACAGCCACCATACCTACCTATTATGGCATTTCCATAGCCATTCCAAGATATATTGCCATGCAACTTTCCACCATTCCGTTTATTATGACACACTCCATCATTGTCATATTGCTTAGCATGATCATGTAGTTGACATCGTATTTGTGGCAAAGCCACCATTCAAAATTCTTTCATACATGTCACTCTTGATTCATTGCATATCCCGGTATACTGCCGGAGGCATTCATATAGAGTCATATTTTGTTCTAAGTATCGAGTTGTAATTGTTGAGTTGTAAGAAAATAAAAGTGTGATGATCATCATTATTAGAGCATTGTCCCAGTGAGGAAAGGATGATGGAGACTATGATTCCCCCACAAGACGGGATGAGACTCCGGACGAAAAAAAGAGAAAAAATGCCATAAAAAGAGAAAAGGCCCAAATAAAAAATGAGAGAAAAAGAGATAAGGGACAATGTTACTATCCTTTTACCACACTTGTGCTTCAAAGTAGCACCATGATATTCATGATAGAGAGTCTCTCATTTTGTCACTTTCATATACTAGTGGGAATTTTCATTATAGAACTTGGCTTGTATATTCCAATGATGGGCTTCCTCAAAATGCCCTAGGTCTTCATGAGCAAGCAAGTTGGATGCACGCCCACTTAGTTTCTTTTGTTGAGCTTTCATATACTTATAGCTCTAGTGCATCCACTGCATGGCAATCCCTACTCACTCACATTGATATCTATTGATGGGCATCTCCATAGCCCATTGATACGCCTAGTTGATGTGAGACTATCTTCTCCCTTTTTTGTCTTCTCCACAACCACCATTCTATTTCACATATAGTGCTATATCCATGGTTCACGCTCATGTATTGCGTGAAGATTGAAAAAGTTTAAGAATGTCAAAAGTATGAAACAATTGCTTGGCTTGTCGTCGGGGTTGTGCATGATTTAAACATTTTGTGTGGTGAAGATAGAGCATAGCCAGACTATATGATTTTGTCGGGATAACTTTCTTTGGCCATGTTATTTTGAGAAGACATGATTGCTTTGTTAGTATGCTTGAAGTATTATTATTTTTATGTCAATATTAAACTTTTATCTTGAATCTTTCGGATCTGAATATTCATACCACAATTAAGAAGAATTACATTAAAATTATGCCAAGTAGCACTTCACATCAAAAATTATCTTTTTTATCATTTACCTACTCGAGGACGAGCAAGAATTAAGCTTGGGGATGCTTGATACGTCTCCAACGTATCTATAATTTTTGATTGCTCCATGCTATTTTAACTACTGTTTTGGACATTATCGGGATTTAGTATCCACTTTTATATTATTTTTGGGACTAACCTATTAACCGGAGGCCCAACCCAGAATTGCTGTTTTTTTTTTGCCTATTTTAGGGTTTCGAAGAAAAAGAATATCAAATGGAGTCCAAACGGAATGAAACCTTCAGGAACGTGATTTTCTCGTCGAACATGATCCAGGAGACTTGGACCCTACGTCAAGCAACCAACAGGGAGGCCACGAGGTAGGGGGCGCGCCTACCCCCAGGAGCGCCCTCCACCCTCGTGGGCCCCCTGCTGCTCCACCGACGTACTTCTTCCTCCTATATATACCTACGTACGCTCAAATGATCAGATACGGAGCCAAAAACCTAATTCCACCACCGCAACTTTCTGTATCCACGAGATCCCATCTTGGGGCCTGTTCCAGAGCTCCGCCGGAGGGGGCATCCATCACGGAGGGCTTCTACATCAACACCATAGCCTCTCCGATGAAGTGTGAGTAGTTTACCTCAGACCTTCGGGTCCGTAGTTATTAGCTAGATGGCTTCTTCTCTCTTTTTGGATCTCAATACAATGTTCTCCCCCTCTCTTGTGGAGATCTATTCGATGTAATCTTCTTTTTGCGGTGTGTTTGTTGAGACCGATGAATTGTGGGTTTATGATCAAGATTATCTATGAACAATATTTGAATCTTCTCTGAATTCTTTTATGTATGATTGGTTATCTTTGCAAGTCTCTTCGAATTATCAGTTTGGTTTGGCCTACTAGATTGATCTTTCTTGCAATGGGAGAAGTTCTTAGCTTTGGGTTCGATCTTGCGGTGTCCTTACCCAGTGACAGTAGGGGCAGCAAGACACGTATTGTATTGTTGCCATCGAGGATAACAAGATGGTTTTTTTATCATATTGCATGAATTTATCCCTCTACATCATGTTATTTTGCTTAATGCGTTACTCTGTTTTCATGAACTTAATACTCTAGATGCATGCTGGATAGCGGTTGATGAATGGAGTAATAGTAGTAGATGCAGGCAGGAGTCGGTCTACTTGTCTCGGACGTGATGCCTATATACATGGTCATACCTAGATATTCTCATAACTATGCTCAAGTCTGTCAATTGCTCAACATTAATTCGTTCACCCACCGTAAAATACTTATGCTCTTGAGAGAAGCCACTAGTGAAACCTATGGCCCCCGGGTCTATCTTTATCATATTAATCTTCCAATACTTAGTTATTTCCTTTGCTTTTTACTTTGCTTTTATTTTACTTTGCATCTTTATCACAAAATACCAAAAATATTATTCTATCATATCTATCAGATCTCACTCTCGTAAGTGACCATGAAGGGATTGACAACCCATTATCGCGTTGGTCGCGAGGAGTTATTTGTTTTGTGCAAGTACAAGGGACTCGCGCGTAGCCTCCTACTTGATTGATACCTTGGTTCTCAAAAACTGAGGGAAATACTTACACTACTTTGCTGCATCATCCTTTCCTCTTCAAGGAAACCCAACGTAGTGCTCAAGAGGTAGCACACATGGTAACAAGTTCACATGGACATAGAGATCCAAAATAACATCAGTTCACTAGTTCACTACTACCAAAGCAAATTATTACTAGTTCAAAGGACCAAACATATGCAAAATAACATCACTTCAGTACTTTTTAGTAGTTTCCCAGAAGCATTGAAATAAGTTGAGAAGCCCCCTGGTGGCTCTCCCTCTCTTGGCTCCTCTGCCTCTGCCAGCAGATGTGCTCCCTCCAGGTGCATCATTTGTAGTTGTTCCTCTCCCTCTCTTGGCTCCTCTGCCTCTGCCAACATTTGCACTCCCTCCATGTGCATCATTTCCAGTTGTGTGTCTTGCAACTCTAGGAAGTTTGAAGCTTGATGTTCTTGGCTGGGAGCTAGAAGGAGCAGCAGAACCTGAATTTGCAGCTGGTGCAGAAGATCTAGCAACAACCTCCCTGGCTTGGAGGCATCAGTCTCTGCTTGCTGCAAACAGAAAGAACAACAAGATTAAGTGCATATTGCTGCAAGTAGTGCAACTAATGAAATGCATTTACATTATTGTGCAATTGCATTATGTACCTTTGTGGCCCTCTGTTTTTCCCTCTCTTCCCAAGATATGCTTTGTTTTTTGTGTTCCTATTTGGATTATGTTTACAAGATCCTTTGTTGTGTCCCTTAACTCCACAACATCCATAGGTGATTTGAATTCCATGCTTGCTGAACTTCTTTCCCTTGGGTGCTTCCCCCTCTTCTCTTTTCCTGTCATTATTTTTTTCCTAACTCCGGCCATTCCAACATATCCAGGTGCCACTGGCCTAGGGTTCTGAGAAAATGGCCAGTTTTCTTCACCTTCCATGGGTTGGAGGCAGTGCTCATATATTTTCTTGAAAGTATCAATGTAGTAGCATGGGTCAATGAAATCTTCTATTTTCTGACCACTCTTGTATATGGCACATATGGCATGGCAGCAAGGAAGGCCTGCCAGCTAAAGATACCGACATGAGCATGTCTTGTTGGCAAGGTTTACTGTGTATCTCTTTCCTCCGCCTCTTACGTGCTTTACCTCAAATCCATCCTTCCCATTCCATAGCACATCACATAACTGAGTCATCTTAATGTTGGCATGCATTTTCTTCATAATGTTAGGGCAAACTATGCCACGTCACTTCACACTTTTACTTCTCTGGTCCTGAATTCTAGCAAAGACTTTCTTGTTGATCATTTTTTGCTATGATATTATGGGGTAAAACTTGGACTCAATGATAGCATTGTTGAAAGACCCACAAAGATTGTTATCCATTGATTCACACTTTGATCCACATAGGAAATACGATATGGCCTAATGCTTTGGCTCTGTCCCCATAATATCCTTTGCACCTTCATGAGTCTTTTCACTACTAGAAAAAGGCCTGTTAGTGGCGCACCTATTTTGCCCATTAATGGTGCACTATAGGTGTGCCACTATTACCACGCCACTAGTAACAAATACGAATGGTGCACCTCTGGTGCGCCATTAGTATACCAGATAATAGTGGCGCACCAGGCAGTGCGCCATTACTATGTCCAACAGTGCGCCATTACTATGCCTCCTAGGGGGCCATATTTACCTTCACGTATGCCCCCAAGTGTGCCATTACTATGCCCCATAATGCGCCACTGGTATTTAGCCCTGGTGTGCGGATCCGGCTTGCCTGCTCCCTCCCCATGCTCCCATCCGTGCTCCCACTTCATCCTACGGCTGTCTTTTTCCTTTTTTCCTTTCTAATCTAATCATCCCCCCCTGATTTTAAGGGGGTGGGGCCGGGCGTTATTTTGTTCCAATCAAATCAAGCCACGTATGCGGGAGCACGGATGGGCACACGGAGAGGGAGCAGGCAAGTCTCGTCCCTGGTGCGCCACTAATGCTCAACAAGGTGCGCCACTACTATGAATATTAGGATTTTTTTTGCTTTTTTGATATTTGCACAGGTTACAAAATACATTACATCACAGAATATAAACAACACAACATATAAATAGCAGATTTATCGAATACAATAGAAGATTAGTCTCCGAATACAATTCATCATATTAGTCTCTGAATTCAAAATACTGAACAAAGTTAGAACATTACAAGTCTCGAGACCGCGAGTAGCGAGTTTGTCTTCACATTACAAGTTGATATCTAAACTGCCATCACATAGAAGAGAGTTGCGGTCACGATGAGCATCATCGCGATGAAACGGGTCTTCATCCGGTTCCTCCTCCGCTCCCTCCTCTCTCCCGCTAGGTAGCACGCATATCTAGCTTCCGCCTCCACCCTAGTGGTGTACCCTTTGTAACTGTTACCGCTGAAACGGTGAACCTGTCTCCGACACTCCTCCCAGTCATCGTAGACTCCGGGAACCTTACCCTTGTACACGACATACGACGGCATCTCTATGCACTAGACAAACAAAACGTTAGTAGCAATTCACAGACAATACATAAGCAATATATAAGTATGCAACAAAAGGATCGGAAGAGAAAAGCAACACATTAATAGCACGATTCATGGTCCTACTAATAAATAGCATCGATTACATATAAGTTGAACGACTCTCCAAACCAAAGAGACATACACGTTCATTAAAGTTTAATTACAACATGAGCTAATAGATATTTCAGAACTACATAGCATCATTACTTTCGACTCGACTCAAGGATCGGAGCGTGGATGAAGCCGCCATCCTTCGTGATGGTCATGAAATTGCGATCGTTGTCAGCCTGCATTTGTAGCGTTGTTTCTATTTCACTGTTGGACTATTTGAGGTAGAACTGCCCCGAGGTATGAAGGACATCTTGATGGATGATTTCCGCAAACTCCGACTAGATGCGAAAGAATTCTTGTCTGATGTCCGCGTCCTGGATTGCCGACAAGCTTGCGGCCCAATATTTGAGATTATTTGGTAGCAGAAGGTGATTATGGCCCCGTACGATCGCCCGCATGCGATGGAGGGCGTAGTAGGCATCCTTCTGACCGCCAGGCAGCTGCTTGACGTAGGGGAATGTCGTTACATGGGTGAACACGTGCTTGTCGTACCTACAAATTGGCTCCTGAAGGTGCCTCCAGATTTGGCGTAGTCGGGGAGAGCATCATCAAGAACTTTCTTGATATTTGTGTAGTCTTTCTTTGACTGACGGTCCGAGTCAAAATACGTGGCCATGGAATATTTCAGGCTTAAGAGGATGAGTGTGCAATGTGTGTCACTGCACAAAACACAGAATGTTAGAAAAAAAGAACGATCGAAATCTAAGAAATCATATGTTACGGGGCGGTGAGGGGATGACTTACTCGGGAAAGTAAGGCACGAGGAAGTTATCCTTATCTGGGTTCGCCAGAATGACGCCTTCGAGGTATGAACTTGTGACTTGCCGGTCCCCAGCGCTGCCTAAGATCTTGGCACGCATGTAGAAGGGGTCGACTATCACGATGTCCGGGGTCTTGTCTCTAATGATCCGCATCTCCATACTGAGTGAAAATAGCCGAATGAAGGTGTAGTGCAGTAGATGAAGGTTAAACATAGCGAAGATGTCATCAAACCACAGGACGATCACACCCCCAATGGTGCTATCGACAAATCCCTTGCCCTCTGGCACCTTGGCCACGAAAACCGGGTATGCCACATCATTCTCGAAGAGACGCCGCTTCTCCAAAGAAAGAACACTCTCATGCAGACTCTGCATAGCACCGGTTGCAGCATTGAGCAGATTAGTCGGTAGCATCAGCCTACCCGCCACATGCACCCTCCTCGAGATATCCTTACGTGAAGGTGGCCCGTCCTGAGCATGGATCGTACTCGGTGCCGGCTGGCTCGCACCCTTGTTATTCTTTCTTTTTCCATCCCTTCTGCTTCTTCTGCTGTAATGGGATCGAGTTCTGCTCAGAGACCACCTTCTTGAGTGTGTTGGGTCTGATAATATTTCGCACCTCGGCTATCTGAGGCTCGATGAAGGCGGCAGCTGGAGGCGTCTCTTGAGAACTGAATGCCAGACGACACCTGTTGCAATTGGGTTTCTCCGCGGTACCAGCTAGATCGCGATCGTCTTTTGCAGGGTTGGGTTCTTGAGAAGGAGGCCCCAAGAATTCATCATCGTACCCATGTTCATTGAAGTACTTATCGACGTTGGTAAATGTACCATCATCATCGTCCGGATCCTGTGCCATATGCATGTCCGGATCAGCTGACGGCGGCAGCGTTGCGGCGGTCTTGCCATGGCTTGGCGCCGGCACGACTGGCGGTGTTGTCTTTGGGGTGGTGTCCCCCGCCCCCAAACGAATCTGGCTCTTTGGCCAAAGCATGGACCAGCTTATGCAGGTGATGAGGGTCATCACATCATCTTCGTCGGCTCCAGGGGGTCGATACGGAGGTAACAAGTCGTTGCAGCCCCGCAGCACCCGAACCAGTTAAACCATATACACGGTGGGTGGCATCGGGTTACCATGGAACAAGCGGTTGCCCGATTGAACGATTCTGGCCTTAGCAACATCGATCAACTCACCGTCCATGAAGTGCAGGAGAGTTCATGGAACGTCAGTGGCGCCATGCGAAAACATGTAGGGCGTCAGGGATGCCTAGTCAAACGCAAGGAGATGAAGTCATCGGCCGAGAGGCTTAGTTACCGTAATGGCGTCGAGCTCGGCTAATGTCGAGGCACCGCCAACGGCGGGCGTGCAAGTGACGGAGGGGCCGCTTGCTGCCGAGGTGCCAGCCAGCATATTCTTCCCACACCCGGGTGCATTAAGCTCCAATGCCAGCGCCGACGCCGGAGACACCAATGCCGCCTCTGCCGGAGACACCAATGGCACCACCGGTGCGTTGTGCGACTTGCTGCCCGTGAAGCTGGGAATCGGGGGCGGCCCCTGTTGGCCGCCCGCAATCCACCCCCACAGCCCCTCAAGCAAGGTAGGCATGATGGCGGTGATCATCGCTCCCACTTGCTCTCGCACTTGCTCTTCGACTATCTCCGGAATCCGCGCCACTTGTGCCTTGAGTTCTTGAACCTCGCGCTCCTGGCTTTTCGAGCTGGTCTTTCTCTCCTTTCACCTAGTAGTATAGTATTCCGACCATTTCGTGGACAAGCCTTTGTCATCCACACGACCAACTGACGACGGCTTACTGAACTTATCCTTGTGTTTCATTACATTCAACTCCCTATTTAAAGTGGTGTCCCAAGGGGAGCTCTAAGACGACCCCGCGCTACTACTTTCAGTGTCCTGCAGAAGGAACATGAACCATTTAGAAATTTGGCTTCATTAATTAGAATGCAACCATATGGAGCTAATTACGCGGGGGTGTATTCCTTACCAGAACAAGCTCAAGCGCCTTGGTCTTCGGATCCGTGGTAAGCTCCTTTGTTACTGGGTCCACCTTGTACTGGGCCTTGACATAGTTCCTGGTCTGCTTGTCACGGTATTTATCGAAGAGGGGCGGTAGGCCTTGCTCAGCACGCTCCGCATCCTCCTTGTCCCATATAGGTTCCGCCACTCTGTAACCGCCGGGACCGAGTTTGTGGACCCCTAAGTTCAAGTCCCGCATATCTTTCCCCCACCGACTTGATTCTGCAGTTGCGTTGCTCTCGCACTTGATCTTGAACTCCAGGTAGTCAGCTTCGCTGATCGAAGGATTCGTCTCCTTGATCTTCTCATAACTATCACCTCTTAGAATCCTTCTCTTCACCGCTACTCTCCAAGTAGCCAGGGCCGTGCTCATCTTCGTGAGGGCGGCACTGTTCACTTTATTCCCTGAGAGGCGTGTGTTTGCGAAGTCACCGGGGAACTTGTATCCTTCGTGCAGCTTCGTGAAGAGGAGGTTGTGCAAATTCCCTCAGTCACGATGCCTTAGATTCTCGGTGTTGATCGAGACGGTGCTCCGAAGAATGCACCCAAGTTGTCCCGCGTACCCACTGACTAATTCTTTGGGCGTCATTGGATGCCCACTGGAGGACACTTCAGTAAATTCCTCCTAGACGGTGCCAAGCACGTTCGAGCGCCGGTCCTTCCGTTGCCTCTTCGGTTGGCTGCCATCTGTGCGTGCGTTGCCATCATCAGTGGTGGCGTCCTCGGCGGCACCATCAGTGGTGTCATCCCCGACGCCACTAGGGGTTGTGTAGTCGGGATTGGTGTCTTCCGCGGCGTCCTCATAGCGGTGAGGTTCTTCCTCCATCTCCTAGGACAGCTCCCATAATTGCTTGCCCGAACCGCCGGCCTCGTCGTTGTTGGCCATGTTCGCTCTAAATAGGAAAAAAGTTTGGTCAAAAAGTTGGTTATTGTCAAGGAACAAGATCTCTAAGTTGACCAAATAACCTAATTCTTGAGGAATGTTGCCAAAAAGTTGGTTATTGTCAAGGAACAATTGAGAGATGTTTGTGATATTGCCTAGGTGTTTTGGGATGGAACCTGTTAGTGTGTTGTTGCTAAGGTCCAAGTCCACGTTCTCAAGGTAACCTAGTTCTTGAGGGATGTGTCCAGAAAGTTGGTTGCTGCAAAGATACAAGGCTGTGAGTTTGGTCAAATTGCCTATGCTGTTTGGGACGGAACCTATTAGTGTGTTGTAGCAAACAAGCAACTTCTCTAAGTTCTCAAGATAACCTAGTTCTCGAGGGATGTGTCCAGAAAGTTGGTCGCGCTCAAGATCCAAGGTCGTGAGTTTGGTCAAATTTCCTAGGCAGTTTGGGATGGAACCTATTAGTGTGTTGTAGCAAAGCCACAACTCCTCTAAGTTTTCAAGATAACCTAGTTGTTGAGGGATGTGTCCAGAAAGTTGGTTGATTTCAAGATACATGCTGATTAATTTTTGTTTCGGTTGAGAATCGGGTACCTTCTAGGTCAAGAAAATTGGGCATGACCTTTGCTAATTTTCTTGACCTAGGAGTGCCCCATTCTCAACCAAAACGGAAATTAATCAACATTTTAGGAGAAAGGGGTATGAACAAGCATGTCTCAACTTCATCTCATGTAAGAAATGACTTCTGGCAAGAGAATGGAGAGATGGATAACAAGTACAATTGGCATACAGTCATACACTAGACATTTTCAGAGTAACACCATTTGTAGCACTAAACTGATCCAGCCTAATAATAGTTGCTAGTATTGAAATAATCAATAGTGCAGATCATAGCAGAAATCAGTAGGAAAATAATCAACAGTGAAGATCATAGCAGATCACAGCAGAAACGACATTGGAAGCACTAAACTGTGATTATTTTTAGTTGACTGCATTTGTCAACAATGAAGATCTAAACATACTATCATGTTGATCCTCATCTTCAGGTCGAGTAAGAAAATTCAGGAGTAGAAGATCTTCAGCTGATTTCAACAGGTTTAACATAAGTAAAGTACAGTCATCCGTAGGAAAATTCAGGAGTAGGAGATCACAAAAGTACAGTCCACGGGTTACTCCAAGTTTCTGAATTTTTAGTAAATTTTCTTTAAGAAAAGAACTAAAAGAAAAGAAATCCTAGGGTTAAAAAATCTGGAGCAAGTCCTAGAAGAACCACAAAATGTTCATCTACTCCTACTCGTGACCACAAACTTTGCAGCACAAAGCAACACATTAACTCCTACCCCTATCACTGTAAGTTTGCAAATTTATTGTGTATTTGTTGGAAATTTACTCAGAAATGGTTTAGTCATGTCCTAGGTCCTAGGATGTCCTGTTCATAATTCTAATTCATGTCCTAGGATGTGCTATTCTTAATTCTTAATCCAAACAGCAGATACACAAGCACTGGATTTTACAAATGTCCAAACAGTTTCATATTTGAAATGTGTAAACATCATCATATCTGAAATTAACCTGTCATGTTCGCTGCTCAAACATGAAGTACAAGCAACCTTCAACAACAAGTACTCAGACTGTCAAACATGAAGTACAGGCAACCTTCTATGTTAGGAGTACAAGAAGGATCTTGCTGCTGCTCCAAACAGCACTAGGAAACAGACATACTCCAATGGCGCACCTACTAGGGGTGCGCCATAAGCACCGTGATAGCAATGGCGCACCTGGTGTGCCATTACTAACTTTTTTTTGGATTTTTAGTTGCATGTAATAATTTTTTAGAAAATGACCATAAATTTTAAAATGTTACGATATAAGTAGTTATTACTAATTTTCAAATACTTGCGTTGCAAAACATTTATGAATATGAAAAAATATCATCAAATTTGAAAAAAATATTCATGAATTCAAAGAGTGCCCATGAAATTTAAAAATATTCATGAGTTCAAAAAATATTAACAAATTCAATACTTTTGTGAGTTAGAAAAATGTTTGCATTTTCAAAAAATGTTTGCAAATTTAAGCAGGAAAAGGAACACCGAAAAATAAAATACCAGAATAAACATAAATAAAAATTGGTATATCAATGGCGCACCTCCTAGGGGTGCGCCATAAATAACTTGATAGCAATGGCGCACCTTCTCCTGGTGCGCCATTACTAACTTTTTTTATTTTACCAGAATAAACATAAATAAAAACACTTAAAATACCAGAAGAAAACATTAATCCCCACTGTTTTGAACAAAAGAGGTTACTTGATAGAGGACTATAACAGAAGAAATGCCATTTCCATATGTCAAAATACAATCGAGAAATGTAATAATTTAGTTGCATGTAATAATTGAGCTTGCCACTGACACACACACACACACACACACACACGGCCGACACGTCATGATTCAATCTTAGCTATCTTTTCACAATCTTCTTGCCCTTCTTTTTCACAAATGGAGTTCTTCTCTTGAACAGACGTCCTTTAGGTAGGGTGGTCATGCTTCTTCTTGTGGTGTATGGTACTTCATCATCGTCATCATGTTCCATCTTCGGGTCGTCGTACTTGTCGAAGTCTTGCTCATTGGCGACTCCATCCATTCCGATGATCTTCTTTTTGCCTCTCCTCACGACAGCACGACTGGGCTTTGACGGGTCGGTAATGAAGAAGCATTGGTCCACTTAGGAAGCCAGTACCCATTGCTCATTTTTCACGGTGATGTTTGCGCCCGCGGTCTTGGATTTGTCTTCGGGTATAACCATGGTGGTGAAATACCGGTCTTCTTTTAGGACGCTCTTGGCCCATCTGACACGGAACATCGGGACCTTCTCTCCAGCGTAGCTCAGCTCCCAAATCTCCTCAATCCTTCCGTAGTATCTGTCCTTGTCGTTACCGGCGTAGGATTCCATCGTTACCCCGGAGTTCTGATAACCATTGCTCTTCATGTCCTTGTCCTTGGTGTAGAATGTGTAGTCGTTGATATCGTACGCCTCATAGGTCATCAGGTTGTGCTCGGCGCCCTGTGATAAGGCGAATATGAGTTTTTCTTCCGCGGAAGAATCCTCATGTAAAGGGTACGATAGAAGCTTCTCCTTGAACCAACGTGTGAAACATGAGTCGTGCTCTTTGATTATATCTCCGTCTGTCCTCTGTTGGCCTCGGTCATTGTATGTCTTCTCAATAAAGGTTTTGTGCTATACCACCCAAGGATCGACCACGTCTATGTGTTGTACTGCGACTAGGTTTACTCTTTCAAAGTTGGCGAGTCGACCCTTGAAGTCGACATGCATTTCGTGGCGACGCTCACGGTGACCCCATCCAGCGAGCCTGCCGAGGTGCCTGTTGACGCGCAGACCAACGGGGTTCTCGATGCCTAGATAATACGTGTAGTAGGAGATGCACTCTTCAGTCAGAAAGCCCCTGGCTATGCTTCCCTCTCGACGTGACATGTTGCGAACGTATCCTTTGATGACACCATTCATCCTTTCGAACGGCGTCATGCTGTGCAGGAACGTCGGCCCGAGTTGGATGATATCCTCCACGATATGGACCAGCAGATGCACCATAACGTCGAAGAATGCGGGCAGGAAGTATATCTCAAGCTTGCATAGTATCACCACGATCTCTTCCTGTAGCCTTCTGAGTTGCCTCACGCCAACTTCCGAGAGATGACGTCGAAAAAGTTGCATAGGACAAATAGCGTTTCATGGACGTGCGCGTCCATGATCCCACGGATTGCAACTAGAAGTATCTGTGTCATCAGCACATGACAGTCGTGAGACTTCATGCCATTGAACATCTGCTTCGCTGAGTCTGGGTATCTGCTTATCTTCCCCACGTAACTGTAAGGAAGTTTTACTCCTATGAGGCAGGTGAAAAACTGCTCGATCTCCTCCAGACTTAGAGTGAAGCACGCGGGAGGGCGGTCATTTCCGATCTTCTTGGCCTTTTTGCCTTTGCGACGACTTTCCGTGTCCTTCGCCTCATCAGCATCGTAATCATCATCATTAGCGTGAAGCTCCTCCCTGATGCCCATTGATTTCAAGTCCGCCCTTGCTTTCGGCCCATCTTTGGTCCTCTCTAGCATGTTGAGCAGGGTACCAAGCAGACCCTCGCACACGTTCTTCGTGATATGCATGACATCAAGACTGTGAGGCACACAGAGGATCTTCCAGTACGGCAAGTCCCAGAAAACAGACCTCGTTTTCCATACCTTCAGTAGCAGCTCTTGCGCCTTTTGCTTGTTTCCCGGCTCTGGCGCCTTTCGCTTCTTTCCCGGCGGTGGGCAATCTTTCCATTTTTTCAACAGCTCGTCTATTTCCTCGCCGCTCCTCGTACGCGGGCGTCTTCGGGGTTTGGTTTCACCATCGAACAGATCCTTGCGTTTTCTCCATGAGTCATCGTCGCAAAGCCACCTTCGATGTCCCATGAACACGGTTTTCGAAGACCCGGGATCTCTATCTAGCTGGCGATACGTTGTGTCATCCATGCACCTGACGCATGCACAAAATCCGTGGACCACCTGCCCCGCGACATATCCGTAACCGAGATAGTCATGCACTGTCATGAGCAGTGCGGCTCTCATAGGGAAATATTCTTTCTCTGCGGCGTCCCACGTATTGGCTGGCATTTTCCATAGTGTGTCTAGCTCCTCTTTCAGCAGCCCCAAATACAGATAGATGTCATTCCCTAGTTGTTTCGGCCCTTCAATTGGCATACTCATGTGAATGTACTTCCTCTTCATGCACAACCAGGGGGGAAGGTTGTACATCCACACAAACATAGGCCAGGTGCTATGTGTGCTTCTCTCGCTGCCAAACGGATTGACTCCATCGGTGCTCGCGCCCAGCACGATGTTCCTTGGATTGTCCCCAAATTCCGGGTGTTCGAAGTTCAACGCTTACCACTGGCTTGCATCCTTAGGGTGACTCAGCATCTTGTCTTTTTTATTTATCTCCGGATCATTTCCTTCATCTTCTCGCTTCTTCACCTCCCTATCCGCGTGGCAACGCATGAGCTTTGCTAGCTTAGGGTCCGTGAAATACCGCTGCAGACGAGGAGTGATCGGAAAGTACCACACCACTTTTCGAGGAGTTTTCTTCCTCTTCTTGTATCGAGTGATGCCGCACACCGGACATATGGTAGACTCCGCGTGCTCGTCCCGATAAATGATGCAATTGTTCATGCACACATGGTATTTCACGTGCGGTAAATCCAGAGGACACATGATTTTCTTCGCCTCCTCGAAATTGGTCGGGCACTTATTCCCCTTGGGAAGACGTTCGTGCCAGAATGACATGTTCTTGTCGAAGCATGCGTCGGTCATTTTGTGTTTTAACTTCATCTCCAGAGCCATGAGCGTTACTTTCAGGCGGGTATCCTCGGGCATGCATCCTTCATACAATGGAGTAACCGTGACTATCTCTAGTTGATTCAGCTTGGCTTTCTCTCGGGCGGCAGCTCTTGCGTTACCCGTCTGCTTGAGAAGCAGCTCTTGAATATGAGGGTCCTACACCCAGCCCATCGATGGTCCATCGTCGTCTGCTCCGGCATCTTCATCTTCATGATCATGCCCTTCGTCTTGATCTTCCTCATCATCATGCCCAACATCTTCTACATGATGACTGTGTACTGCATCTACTTAGTGATCATGTCCTGGAGATTCTTCGTCTTCTCGCCCGCCCTCGTCGCGGTTGTCTTGCTGCCCTTCCTCATTTCTTGCCCAAACCCCATGGACGAATTCATAATCATCTTCATCACCTTGCCACCAATAGCCATCCATGAAACCACGCAAGAGCAGGTGGTCCCGCACCTGTACGGAATCCGGGTCCATAAGGCTCTTCAGCTTGCATCTTCGACACGGACATCTTATCTCCGTCTCGTTCTTTTGAAGCATCTCGGCCTTCGCAGAGCTCAAAAACCTATTCACGATGCCTTCGGTCATCGTGTGGACCATGGTCGCCTGCAGGGTAGAGCAAAACGATATTTTAGAACCAAAAATTTTTTGTCATGACTTTGCCTAAAAATAGGACCAAAAAGAATGCATAGTGCCAAATTCTCGCCGAAACGGAAATGAATCAACATTCCGGCAAAATATTGGCAACTATCGCATTTCAAATACCGGTACCTGCAAACACAAACATATGCAACACCACAAACATATGCAACACCACAAACATACGTAGATCTAGGCCATAAAAAGTGTGTACATTGTTGGAGGGAGAAAAAAGTTGATCTAGAACATAAAGAAAGCTTCCCCCTTACTTACCTATCAAAAAAGGAAATTTAACCACTTAATTTGGGTGAATCTATGGTGCAAATGAGGTGAGGAGGAGGAGGCAGCCGAGACCAAGCTTGGTAGAGTTGAGAGAATGAAGTGGGGAAAGTGAGTGTGGTAGGTGGTTGTCCAAAATATCTAGCTGCTCCCAGGTTACCAATGGCGCACCACCTAAGAATGCGCCATTAGTAACCAGGGTTACTAATGGCGCACCTGGTGTGTGGTGCGCCATTACTAGTTTTAACTAGTAATGGCGCACTATCCATTGGTGCGCCACTACTAACATGTTTTTTTATTTTATTTTTCAAAACTAGTAATTGCGCACCACACACCAGGTGCACCATTAGTAATGTGGACATTAATGGCGTACATGTATCTGGTGCGCCACTGCTATGTAGCAGTGACACACCACATACATGGTGCGTCATTAATGCCTATACTAGCTATAGCCATTTTCCTAGTTGTGTTTCAGCAAGCTTGGCCTTGTTATAGTTGAAATCCTCTCTGTTAGAAGACTTGGCAATTGCCCAGAACCTTTTCTGTAGTTCATGATCTCTATGCTTCTTTCTACAATTGGCATAACTGATCTCCCTCATGCTATTAATTGATCCCTACAAAAGGCAGTTTTGCATTAATACAAGCAAGTTTGAATTAACAGAAGCAAGTTTGAATTAATAAAAGGCATGGTTGAATTAATAGAAGCAAGTTTGAATTAATAAAAGGCATGGTTGAATTAATAGGAGCAAGTTTGAATTAATACAAAGCATGTTTGAATTAATAAAAGGCAGTTTGAATTAATAAAAGGCATGTTTGAATTAACAGTAGCAAGTTTGAATCAATAAAAGGCATATATGAATTAACAGAAGCAATTTTGAATTAATAGTTAGCATGTTTCAATTAATAAAAGGCAACCCCTACACTAACCGTGTCAACAACCCCTACACTAACCTTGTCGACAACCCCTACCCTAACCGTGTCGACAACCCCTACACTAACCTTGTCGACAACCCCTACCCTAACCATGTCGACAACCCCTACCCTAACCTTGTCACAACCGCTACCCTAACCGTGTCGACAAACCCTACCCTAACCCTGTCACAACCCCTACCCTAACCGTGTCGACAACCCCTACCCTAACCTTGTCGACAACCCCTACCCTAACATTGCCAACAACCCCTACCCTAACCTTGTCACAACCCCTACCCTAACCATGTCAACAACCCCTATCCTAACAAATAACATAGCATACAACAACAAATATAACAATTTTGCAGCACATAACAAATATAATAGTTGCAACAACAACAAATATAACAATTGCAGGAGCAACAAATAACAGAGCATACAACAACAATGTTTACCTTTTGCTGGTCAGATATGAAAACCCACCTAGCTCCTTGATCATTTATGTCTAAATCCTTGATTAGCAACCCAATGAACCATTTCCATGTTTCTGTAGTCTCCTTTTCAACAACTGGCCAAGCTGCGGGGTACATTTGGTTGTTTGCATCCCTAGCAATTGCAGCAAGTAATTCACCCTGGCATGCTCCTTTGAAAAAACACCCATCTAGCCCTATCACCTTCCTGCACCCAGCTTTAAACCCTTTCTTCAAAGCATTGTAGCAAACATAGAGCTGCTGGAAAACATTCACTTCCATTTCTATTGGGTCCAAGCAAACAACTACTATACTTCCAGGTTTACTCCTAAGCAACTCTAGCTGGCAGTCAAATATTTTGTGTACTCACTCTTCATACCAGACAAAAGCTTATCCATAACAATCTTTTTTGTTGCCTTACACTTGGAAGTGGATACATCACCAAACATATCTTGCAGTATAGTGGCTTTAATACTATCAATCTTCAACATAGGATTGGCCAGAATGCAATGCTCATATTTTTCTGCTATGACCTTTGCAGAAACAAGCATGTTTTCTCTGTTTTGTGCACAGTGATGCTCTTCCTCATATGTTATTATTTGAAACCTTGATCACCTGCTTGTTTTTGCTCCATATACAAGCTATGGACAGCCAGGCCATGCACATTTGGATCTAACCCTATTCTCCTCAGACTTCACAAATCTGATGCTTCTTTTTGTAGCAAGACCATATCTCTTAACAACTTTCAAAAATTGATTTTTGCTCCTGAAAACCATCCCTAAACTAAAATATGGGATATCAGTTTCAGAGTTAAATTTTGGGTATCTGCTCTTCCTCCTAACCATGTTCCCCTGTTCATCTCCATCATAGGAGTAATCTTCATCAAAAGAGTCAAATTCCATTTCTTCTACTACCTCCTCAACATTTACAATTAAATCAATAGGCATAGCCCCTGATGCATCTGAAGTAGCCCATTTCCTAGAATCTTTCATCTTTTTCCTGAACTGTCTTGCATGCTTTCTCAGCTCTACTACCTCTGATTCCTTTCCACTGTCATTAGTGTGTGGGACATATTCATTGTCCTCGGAATCATCTGAGTCAGACTCTTCCTTTGCTAGCTCTGCCCCTTGCTCTGCTACTGCATGCTTTGCTCCTTGCTCTGCTGCTGCATTTCCTGCTCCTTGAGCTGCTGCATGCTCTGTTGCTGCACTTTCTGCTCCTTGAGCTGCTGCAACATGCTCTGCTCCTATAGCTGTTGTTGTATGCCTTGCTTGCACTGCTAGTGCAATATGTGTTGAAGGCTGGGAATGATTGATCACATGTGAACTCTGAGAAGGATTGCACCCTTGAGAAATCCTCTTCATTGGGTTGCTTATGACTGCAGTAATAACACCAGTGTCATTGGGGACAAACACTTGCTCAAATATTTCTTCTTCTGCATCCACATGTTCCAATTGCACTTCTTCAACACTCATGATGATAGGCATATCTTCTTCACTTCCACTATCCATGTGATCCTTAATTTCATCCTCAAAATCAGACCCACTTGCACTGCCCTCCTTTCCTTCTCCATCCTCTTCCCCATTGTACTTATCTACGAATCCACCATCAATTGTATGATCTGACATTCTCATGCACCTAGCATCATCATATAGAAACATGAGCCCATTAACCAACTCTCTACTAGGCATAAGAAAGAAAAAAATTCATGCTTTCCTTAACTGCCATATGATCTGCAAGAAATCCTTTCACCTCTGGCAAGGAAAGCTTGTCCCTTCCAATATGAGAGTAGGCCACATCTCCCCAACATAGTCTAGAGAAGGACTAATATGAACAAATTGCCCCCCTATATGAAATCTGACATTCAAAATCTCAGCCGGGTCCATGGATTCAATAGAAAGAACCTACATTGCAAGCTGGGCAAAATGATTACTACACTTGACAACAGAAATCACCAGCAAATCGACCGATTAGGGCCCCAAATTTTCATGGCTTCACCCTTCAAAAATCCTAAAACTAATCAATCCAGAAAGGAAGAAAAAACCTGAAAATACAGAGGGGAAATAGATCGGGCGTACCTTGCTTCTTTCTGTCAGTGTGGTTGTCGCCCGCTGCCGCGATCATCCGCTCGTCGCCGTCGCCGCCATGGAAGAGGAGGAACCGAGGCGTCGCGGGAGAGGAAGAGGCAAGTGGAAGACGGGGGGGAGCGAGCGACTTGGTCCGGCTCGACCATGTTTTAGCCTAAGACCCCACCTACAGAAGCTGACTCAGCCAGTTCCCACTCTTTCCTGCGCCACGTATGAATTCCAGCGTTTGGACATGCACAGAAGCCTCAAAACAACCGAGATCGGAGAGGTTGGGGTACAAACTTCCGGGATTTGGACGTGGGGGTTCATTTGCGACAGCGTCTACAACCATAACGTTTATTTTAGACTTCACTCGTCATCCATGGGTCTCCGTGTAATGCGTCACAGGCTGACCAATGTGGCATAGGATGGAACCGACATAGGGGCCTCACCTCGGCCCACCATACCCCACACTATCACACACCCTCCCCTAGGTCTCGCTATCTCCTCACACCCGCACATACCAACACACACACACACACACACACCGCACACATTATTTCTGCTCATGTCTCTCTTCCCTTCTCCCTTGCATAGACACACTCAAGGCCATCTCTCGCCGAGACATCCTATTCGTCTCTCTCTTTAGACCTCTCTCATTTCTCGTGCTATCTCTCTCTCATAGCACCCCTGCCCCTCTATCCATACCTCTCTCGAATACGTACACATACCCTCTCTAAGCTTTGCCAAAATGTCAACTACACATTCACACATGCTACATCTTATCATGTGCCCCATTGATCTAAAAATTCCTCTCTTCACTAAAAGTACGTCCCCATCACATTCGATCATGTTTCATATTTCTCTCGCAAGATAAGAAGAAAGCAAAAGAAGAGTCGTGCCGTGCCATGCCGTTTTCCTGATCCAACTGGACGCTGATCCAGTCGCGCCTCGCTCCTTATGTAGAGCTCACCCACTCTGGGCCCACGAACCTGTGGTTCAGTTGCTTGATCCGAGGTGGCCTGGAGGTGGCACGCCCTTGTCCCTGATTGGTCGAAGGATACCTTTTTGTTGCCATGCTGCCTTCTCGTGCTGACTTGGCAGCGTTCCTGCAACCTGAGGTAGTTTATGTTGGGCCACTGACACGCGCCATGCTCGCCGTGCCGCCCCCACCGTGGGGTTTGAGCTCGACCGCTAACCTCGCCTTGTGCCCGCGCCCGGGCGGTGCTGCTATAGCCACCGGCCTCGCCTCCCCGCGCCCAGCCGCTGCGAGCTCCACTGCCTGCTATGTGTTTGACAAAATATCGGGGCGGACATGTCATAAAATGCGTCTGCTACCGTTGGACACACCGGTTGACCCAAACGAAAAAGGGAACAAACCCATCTGCTCGACCAACCCAAATGAACAAGACACAGACAAAAATGGATAGGACTTGGGTCGCTTCATTGGAGTTCTCTTAGAGCATCTCCAGCCGGCCCCCCAACAGCCCCCAGGCCATTTCTTCGCGCCGGCGCCAAAATACGGCCCAGTCGCACCCCCAGGAGCCCTTTTTCGCTGGTTTGGGCTGAAACTGGCGCCGCGGACCTAGGCCGAACCCGGCGCGCTGGGGGACGCGTGGGGGCGCCGGGGAAAACTAACTTTGGCGCGAACGGGAATGGGCCCGCCAAGTTAGCGACACATCGCTTCGTCGTCCTCATCGCCCCGGTTTCCGCATGAATCAATGCCAAGGCTGCCACGCCAGCCAGCTTCCCATTGATGCCTCACGAGCGGCGCAGTGAAGGCGCCGCGACGCACGTCCCGCCCGCTCCCGCGACACGGCACCCGGCGAGCCGGTTCTCACTTCCCCACTTTGGTTATAAAAGCCAACCTCCCCGCTGGTGAATGCCACAGTTGCCACACCTCACCTCCTCTCTTGTCTCGTCTCGCCACAGAAGCCATTCTCCCCCTCTTCCCCCGCCGACGAGCAATGGCCGAGCGTTACCCAAGCGACGCCGCGGTGGCGAACAGCTTCGACTGACGCCATCTTCGCGAGGACGAGGCGTGCCTCCTCTACGAGGCTGTAACGCCCTCGATGCGGCTATAGCTCCCACGTGTCGAGGCACGACTTAGAGACATAACCGCATTGAAAGCAATGTCGCAAGTTAGGCAATCATCACAACATCCCATGTAATATATAGAATAAAAGGGGAGATACATAGTTGGCTTACACTCGCCACGTCACATCAAAGTACATAAATAACATACATCATCCAAACACTCATGGCCCGACTACGGCGCCAAAGAAAAGACAACCCAACCAGCGACATAGGTCCCGATCACCCCAACTGGGCACCACTACTGATCATCAGGAAAAGACACATAGTAACGCTGAGAATCCTCGTCGTACTCCCACTTGAGCTCAAGTGCGCCATCTAGAGCTGTATCACCTGTCCCTGCATCTGGTGTAATAGTAATCTGTGAGCCACAGGGACTCAGCAATCTCGCACCCTCGCGATCAAGACTATTTAAGCTTAATAGGTAGGATGGGGTAAATATATGTGGAGCTGCAACAAGCGACTAGCATATATGGTGGCTAACTTATTCGCAAAAGAGAGCGAGAAGAGGAGGCAAAGCACGAGCGAGAAAACTAGAGAGCAACCTGCGCAAACATAACTCCAACACCGTGTCCACTTCCCGGACTCCGCCGAGAAGAGGCCATCACGGCAACATACTCAGTTGATTCATTTTAATTAATTAAGGTTCAAGTTATCTACAACCGGACATTAACAAATTCCCATCTGCCCATAACCGCGGGCATGGCTTTCGAAAATTCAATCCTTGCAGGGGGTCCCAACTTAGCCCATAACAAGCTCTCACGGTCAACGAAGGAATAGACCTCCACCCGAGACATTCCGATCAGACTCGGTGTCTCGGTACAACAAGACATTTCGACAGGTTAAAACAAGACCAGCAACACCGCCCGAATGTGCCGACAAATACCGATAGGAGCTGCACATATCTCGTTCTCAGGGCACACTCAGATAGGTCAAGCTACGAGTAAAACCAACCCTCGAGTTTCCCCGAGGTGGCCCCGCAGGCTGCCCGGTTCGGACCAACACTCAGAGGAGCACTGACCCGGGGGGGTTTAAAATAAGATGACCCTCGGGCTCCGGAAACCCAAGGGAAAAAGAGGCTAGGTGGCAAATGGTAAAACCAATGTTGGGCATTGCTGGAAAAGCTTTAATCAAGGCGAACTATCAAGGGGTTCCCATTATAGCCCAACCGCGTAAGGGGCGCAAAATCCGGGAACATAACACCGATATGACGGAAACTAGGGCGGCAAGAGTGGAACAAAACACTAGGCGAGAGGCTGAGCCTTCCACCCTTTACCAAGTATATAGATTCATTAAGATAACATGGCAATATAATGATATCCCAACAAGTAAATAAATGTTCCAACAAGGAACGGCTCCAATCTTCACCTGCAACTAACAACGCTATAAGAGGGGCTGAGCAAAGCGGTAACATAGCCAATCAACGGTTTGCTAGGACAATGGTGGGTTAGAGGCTGAACATGGCAATTGGGAGGCTGACAAGCAAGTGGTAGGCATCATAGCATTGGCATAGCAAAAGAGCGAGCAAACTAGCATAGCAAAGATAGTAGTGATTTCGAGGGTATGATCATCTTGCCTGCAAAGTTGTCAGAGTTGATTGGATCCTCGAAAGCAAACTCAATGGGCTCCTTGTTAGCGAACTCGTCTCCCGGCTCTACCCAAACAAGACAAACAAGCAACAAGGATACAATCAACCACGTGCAAGCTCAAACAATAAGATGCAAAGATGGTATGCTATGCGGGATGCAATGCGGGATGCATATGCAAGATATGACAGGAAATGCATGAACCTGGCCTCAACTTGGAAAACCAAGTGTGCCACTGGAAAGATGGGATGAAATCGCTTGAAAACGATATAAAGAACGCCGGAATCGGAGTTACGGTTTGGAAATGGCAAGCGATTTAAGAATGACACCGGTCTGCGATTTACAGCAAGTAGGCATCTAAATGCAATGAGATGAACATGCTACAACACTCAAACATGGCATCAAAATACATGGCAGGGAAGCATTCAGGATGCTTAACAAAAGACTAGCACTTGAGCTACGGCCAATTCATCCATTATGAGGTTCAAACAAGCATGGCAAAACGCAAATGCAAAACAGATTTCAGACTTAGTGAAATTAACACTTGTCTGAAATTTCAGATCATGAAGCCCTCTTCGGAGCAGCAAAACAACATGGTACATGACTTGATTATGATAAATAAGAACATGGCATGGATCTACTCAACAAGCTTATCAAAAGTCCCCAAGTGACCTGGGGCCAAAAGGGATCACAAAATATACTAACAAGCACACGAACATAGCTAAAACACAATCAGTTTTCAGACTTAGTGAAAACTGAGACATGCTGAAACATAACTCACGAAGGCATGTAAGCGAGCTCGATGCACTCACTACGGTGCAAGTCATGGCAAGACAAGCATACATCCATTAAGAAGGCACAAAATGCTAGCTAGACATGGCAAGAACAATGGCATAGCATGCACGGATCAACTACAATAACATCGGCAAAATCGCAAACAAGTTGACGATCTGCCCAGATTTACCACGAAGCAAAAGTAGAGCTCGATTGACTCAAGCTAGAGTACTCCACATGTGCAAACAAAGACATGGATGGATAAAGCATAACAAGATTAACAAAACTCCTTTACTGATCATCCTCAAGAGAGGCACGGATCACTAGGAAACAGCATGAACATATGGCATCGTGAACTAAACAATCCCAGACTTAGTGAAATCCACTAAGTCACTGAAAACAGATTTACCGGGTGCCTCACTTTGCAAGCTTGCACAAGTCACCACACACATCCTAAAAATGCATGGGTTGCACCTCTGGAAAGAAGACAAAATGCTTAACAAAACATATGAAGGACTCACAGGCATATCATGCACACAATAATCATGGCAAAAATGACAAAAGTCTAAGATGAACTAGCAGATCTGACAATTAACTCACGAAGCCTCCTTCTAGCAGCATTTAGGGCATCAAGATGAACTCAAATGAAAAAGATGCAATGGAATGAAATGATGTACTCGTCGAGACGAACATTTTGATATACTATATGTCCAAAACAGAGCTACGGATGCGGAGATATGGCAGGTCAAAGTATGCTCAAAAAATTAGGGTTAGGAGGGAAGGTCAACGAAAACTCAGATCCAGATCAGGATCCCGCGGGTACTGTTCATGGCGCGGACTTCGAGGCTCGCCGGATCTTCACCGGAAAACTTGCCGGAGTAGAGGAGGAAGCCGGAGAAGGTGAGGGGGCGGCCGGATCTGGCGAGGGGCGGCCGGAACCGGGCTCCGGTCGCCGGAGATGAGTGGGCGGTGGCCCGCGGTGGCGGTGGCAGCGGCAGCCCGCGGTGGCGGCAGCAGCGGCGGCCCGCGGGCGAGGCGGCGGCGGAGGAGGACGGCGGCGGGTCGGCGTGGAGCGGGGCGCGGCCACTGGCCTTGGGGGAAGGAGGCGACGGGAGGCGATGGTGCGGCGGCGATGCGGATCGGGCCGCGGGGGCCCGGGACGGGCTGCGGCGGGCCTCGCGCAGGGGGGGCGCCGGCGGTTGCCACATGGCAGCCTCCGGTTGGCGGTGACGGCAATGTCCGGCGGCAGCGGACATGTCCGCCCACGTGGATAGGATTTTTAGGGTTTCGTGGGGGAGGAGATCCGAAAACGGAGGGGGTGTATTTATAGGCATAAGTGGAGCTAGGAGAGTCCAAATGAGGTCTGGTTTTCGGCCACGCGATTGTGATCGAACGCTCTAGATGATGGAGCAGAGTTTGGTGGGTTTTGGGCCAAATTGGAGGGGTGTTGGGCTGCAACACACACGAGGCCTTTTCGGTCCCTCGGTTAACCGTTGGAGTATCAAACGAAGTCCAAATGGTACGAAACTTGACAGGCGGTCTACCAGTAGTAAACCAAGGCCGCTTGGCAAGTCTCGGTCCAATCCGGAAATGTTTAATCCCCACACACGAAAGAAAGCTAGAAATGACCACCGGAGGAGAATGAAGCGCCGGAATGCAAAACGGACAACGGGGAAAATGCTCGAATGTATGAGATGAACATGTATGCAAATGCAATGCACATGATGACATGATATGAGATGCATGACAACGAAAACAACACACGGAGACAAAAACCCAAACCCGAGAAATAAATATAACTTAACGCCGGAAACGGCAAGAGTTGGAGTACAAATTGGGAAAGTTATATCTGGGACGTTACAACACTCCACCACTACGAAAAGATCTCGTCCCGAGATCTAGGACTGAAAGAATGCCGGGTACTCAGAACGGAGGTGATCCTCGCGTTCCCAGGTAGCTTCACGGTCGGAATGGTGTGACCACTTTACTTTGAGAAATTTGATTGACTTGTTGCGAGTCCTGCGTTCAGTCTCTTCAAGGATTGCAACTGGGTGCTCGCGATAGGAGAGGTCTTCTTGGAGCTCAATGTCCTCGAAGTTGACGGTGCGGTCAGGTGTCTTGAAGCACTTTCGGAGCTGAGAGACATGGAACACATCATGAACGTTTGCAAAGTTTGACGAAAGCTCGAGTTGATAGACGAGGTCGCCTCTCTTGCTGACAATCTTGAAAGGTCCCACGTATCTAGGGGCAAGCTTCCCTTTGATACCGAAGCGACGAGTCCCTTTCATAGGAGAGACGCGGAGGTAAACATGATCTCCGATCTCGAAAGCCAAATCACGGTGCTTACTATCATAGTAGCTCTTCTGGCGGGATTGGGCTGCTTTGAGGTTATCACGAATGACCTTGCACATTTCTTCTGCCTCTGTGATTAAGTCATTACCCAGCAGCTGACGTTCACCGGTTTCAGACCAGTTGAGAGGGGTACGACACTTCCTACCATACAGAATTTCAAATGGGGCCTTGCCCGAACTTGCTTGAAAACTATTGTTGTATGAGAATTCAGCATAAGGAAGACAATCCTCCAACTTCATGCCGAAGGAGATCACACAAGCCCTGAGCATATCTTCAAGAATCTGGTTGACAAGCTCGACTTGACCGCTTGTTTGAGGATGGAAAGCTGTGCTGAAGCGGATGTTGGTGCCCATGGCCTTCTGAAAAGAATCCCAAAACTTGGAGGTAAAGATGTTGCCACGGTCTGAAGAGATAACTTGAGGAATACCGTGCAGAGAGACAATTCGAGAGGTATAGAGTTCCGCCAATTGAGCTGCAGTGATCGACTCTTTGATAGGCAGAAAGTGAGCCACTTTGGTGAGCTTATCAATGACAACAAATATGTTGGGGAACGTAGCAGAAATTCAAAATTTTCCTACGTATCACCAAGATCTATCTATGGAGAAACCAACAACGAGGGGAAGGAGAGTGCATCTACATACCCTTGTAGATCGCTAAGCAGAAGCGTTCAAGTAAACGGGGTTGATGGAGTCGTACTTGTCGTGATCCAAATCACCGGAGATCCTAGTGCCGAACGGACGGCACCTCCGCGTTCAACACACGTACAGCCCGACGACGTCTCCCACGCCTTGATCCAGCAAGGAGAGAGGGAGAGGTTGAGGAAGACTCCATCCAACAGCAGCACAACGGCATGGTGGTGATGGAGGAGCGTGGCAATCCTGCAGGGCTTCGCCAAGCACCGCGAGATATGAGGAGAAAGAGAGGGAGGGCTGCACCAACAGGGAGAGGAACTCGTGTGTTATGAGCAGCCCAAACCTCAACTATATATAGGGGAAGGGGAGGGGCTGTGCCCCCTTTAGGGTTTCCACCCCTAGGGGTGGCGGCCAGCCTAGATCCCATCTAAGGGGGGCGGCCAAGGGGGAGAGGGAGAGGGAGGCGCACCAGGATGGGCCTTAGGGCCCATCTGCCCTAGGGTTTGCCCCCTTCTCCTCTCCCTTGCGCCTTGGGCCCTTGTGGGGGGGGGCGCACCAGCCCACCTGGGGCTGGTCCCCTTCCACACTTGGCCCATGAAGCCCTTCGGGGCTGGTGGCCCCACTTGGTGGACCCCCGGGACCCTCCCGGTGGTCCCGGTACGTTACCGATAAACCCCGAAACTTTTCCGATGACCAAAACAGGACTTCCCATATATAAATCTTTACCTCCGGACCATTCCGGAACTCCTCGTGATGTCCGGGATCTCATCCGGGACCCCGAACAACATTCGGTAACCACATACAAACTTCCTTTATAACCCTAGCGTCACCGAACCTTAAGTGTGTAGACCCTACGGGTTCGGGAGACACGTAGACATGACCGAGATGACTCTCCGGCCAATAACCAACAGCGGGATCTGGATACCCATGTTGGCTCCCACATGCTCCTCGATGATCTCATCGGATGAACCACGATGTAGAGGATTCAATCAATCCCGCATACAATTCCCTTTGTCTAGCGGTACGACACTTGCCCGAGATTCGATCGTCAGTATCCCGATACCTTGTTCAATCTCGTTACCGGCAAGTCTCTTTACTCGTTCCGTAACACATCATCCCGTGATCAACTCCTTGATCACATTGTGCACATTATGATGATGTCCTACCGAGTGGGCCCAGAGATACCTCTCCGTCACACGGAGTGACAAATCCCAGTCTTGATTCCTGCCAACCCAACAGACACTTTTGGAGATACCCATAGTGCACCTTTATAGTCACCCAGTTACGTTGTGATGTTTGGCACACCCAAAGTATTCCTACGGTATCCGGGAGTTGCACAATCTCATGGTCTAAGGAAATGATACTTGACATTAGAAAAGCTTTAGCGAACAAACTACACGATCTTTGTGCTAGTCTTAGGATTGGGTCTTGTCCATCACATCATTCTCCTAATGATGTGATCCCGTTATCAACGACATCCAATGTCCATGGTCAGGAAACCGTAACCATCTATTGATCAACGAGCTATTCAACTAGAGGCTTACTAGGGACATGGTGTTGTCTATGTATCCACACATGTATCTGAGTTTCCTATCAATACAATTCTAGCATGGATCATAAACGATTATCATGAACAAGGAAATATAATAATAACCAATTTATTATTGCCTCTAGGGCATATTTCCAACAGTCTCCCACTTGCACTAGAGTCAATAATCTAGTTCACATCACCATGTGATTAACACTCACAGGTCACATCGCCATGTGACCAACATCCAAAGAGTTTACTAGTGTCACTAAACTAGTTCACATCATCATGTGATTAAGACTCAATGAGTTCTGGGTTTGATCATGTTTTGCTTGTGAGAGAGGTTTTAGTCAACGGGTCTGCAACATTCAGATCTGTATGTACTTCGCAAATCTCTAGGTCATATTATAAATGCTGCTTCCACGCTCCACTTGGAGCTATTCCAAATGGTTGCTCCACTATACGTATCCGGTTTGCTACTTAGAGTCATTCGGATAGGTGTTAAAGCTTGCATCGATGTAACCCTTTACACCGAACTCTTTATCACCTCCATAATCGAGAAATATGTCCTTATTACTCCAAGGACAATTTTGACCGCTATCTGGTGATCCACTCCTGGATCACCTTTGTACCCTCTTGCCAGACATGTGGTAAGGCACACATCAAGTGCGGTACTCAGCATGGCATACCGTATAGAGCCTATGACAAAAGCATAGGGGACGACATTCGTCCTTTCTCTTTCTTCTGCCGTGGTCGAGCTTTAAGTCTTAACTTCATACCTTACAACTCAGGCAAGAACTCCTTCTTTGACTGATCCATCTTGAACACCTTCAAGATCATGTCAAGGTATGTGCTCATTTGAAAGTATCATTAAGCGTTTTGATCTATCCTTATAGATCTTGATGCTCAACGTTCAAGTAGCTTAATCCAGGCTTTCCATTGAAAAACACTTTCCAAATAACCCTATATGCTTTCCAGAAATTCTACGTCATTTCTGATCAACAATATGTCAACAACATATATTCATCAAAAATTCTATAGTGCTCCCACTCACTTCTTTGGAAATACAAGTTTCTTATAAACTTTGTATACACCCAAAATCTTTGATCATCTCATCAAAGCATACATTCCAACTCTGAGATGCTTACTCCAGTCCTCAGAAGGATTGCTGGAGCTTTGCATACTTATCAGCATCTTTCAGGATTGACAAAACCTTCTGGTTGTATCACATACAACCTTTCCTCAAGAAAATCGTCGAGGAAACAATGTTTTGACATCCTATCTGCAAGACTTCATAAATAATGCAGTAACCACTAATATAATTCCAACAGACTCTTAGCATCGCTACGAGTGAGAAAGTCTCATCGTAGTCAACTCCTTGAACTTGTCGGAAAACATCTTAACGACAAGTCGAGCTTTCTTAATGGTGATACTTACCATCATTGTCTGTCTTCCTTTTAAAATCCATATGTACCTAACAGCCTCACGACCCTCAAGTAGTTCTTCCAAAGTCTACACTTTGTTTTCATATATGGATCCTCTCTTGGATTATATGGCCTCGAGCCATTTATCGGAATCCAGGCCCACCATCGCTTCTCCATAGCTCGTAGGTTCATTGTTGTCTAGCAACATGACTTTCAAGACAGGATTACGTACCACTCTGAAGTAGTATGCATCCTTGTCATCCCACGAGGTTTGGTAGTGACTTGATCTGAAGTTTCATGATCACTATTATAAGCTTCCACTTCAATTGGTGTAGGTGCCACAGGAACAACTTCCTGTGCCCTGCCACACACTAGTTGAAGAGACGGTTCAATAACCTCATCAAGTCTCCACCATCCTCCCACTCAATTCTTTCGAGAGAAACTTTTCCTCGAGAAAGGACCCGATTCTAGAAACAATCCCTTATTGCTTTCGAATCTGAGATAGGAGGTATACCCAACTGTTTTGGGTGTCCTATGAAGATGCATTTATCCGCTTTGGGTTCGAGCTTATCAGCCTGAAACTTTTTCACATAAGCATCACAGCCCCAAACTTTTAAGAAATGGCAGCTTAGGTTTCTCTAAACCATAGTTCATACGGTGTCATCTCATCGGAATTACGTGGTGCCCTATTTAAAGTGAATGTGGTTGTCTCTAATGCCTAACCCATAAACTATCGTGGTAATTCGATAAGAGACATCATGGTATGCATCATATCCAATAGGGTGCAGTTATGATGTTCGGACACACCATCACACTATGGTGTTCCAGGCTGTATTAGTTGTGAAACAATTTCCACAATGTCTTAATTCTGTGCCAAACTTGTAATTCAGATATTCATCTCTATGATCATATCATAAATATTTTATCCTCTTGTCACGACGATCTTTCAACTTCACCCTGAAATTACTTGAACCTTTCAATAATTCAGACTCGTGATTCATCAAGTAAATATACTCAACATCTACTCAAATCATCTGTGAACTAAGAACATAACGATATCCACTACACGCCTCAGCACTCATTGGACTGCACACATCAAAATGTATTACTTCCAACAAGTTGCTTTCTAGTTCCATTTTACTGAAAATGAGGCTTTCAGTCATCTTGCCCATGTGGTATGATTTGCATGTCTCAAGTGATTCAAAATCAAGTGAGTCAAAACGGTCTATTTGCATGGAGTTTCTTCATGCATATACACCAATAGACATGGTTCGCATGTCTCAAACTTTTCAAAAACGAGTGAGCCCAAAGATCCATCAACATGGAGCTTCTTCATGCATTTTATACCGATATGACTTACGTGGCAGTGCCACAAGTAGGTGGTACTATCATTACTATCTTATATCTTTTGGCATGAACATGTGTATCACTACGATCGAGATTCAATGAACCATTCATTTTAGGTGCAAGACCATTGCAGGTATTATTCAAATAAACAGAGTAACCATTATTCTCCTTAAATGAATAACCGTATTGCGATAGACATAATTCAATCATGTCTATGCTCAACGCAAACACCAATCTCGATGGTAGAGGGAGCGTGCGATGCTTGATCACATCAAGCTTGGAAAAACTTCCAACACATATCGCCAGCTCACCTTTAGCCAGTCTCCATTTACTCCGCAGCCTTTTATTTCGAGTTATTAACACTTAGCAACCGAACCGGTATCTAATACCATGGTGCTACTAGGAGTACTAGTAAAGTACACATTAACACAATGTATATCCAATATACTTCTATCGACCTTGCCAGCCTTCTCATCTACCAAGTATCTAGGGTAATTCTGCTCCAGTGGTTGTTCCCCTTATTACAGAAGCACTTAGTCTCGGGTTTGGGTTCAACCTTGGGTTTCTTCACTAGAGCAGCAGCTGATTTGCCGTTTCATGAAGTATCCCTTTTTGCCCTTGCCCTTCTTGAAACTAGTGGTTTCACCAACCATCAACAATTGATGCTCCTTCTTGATTTCTACTTTTGTGGTGTCAAACATCGCGAATATCTCAAGGATCATCATATATGTCCCTGATATATTATAGTTCATCACGAAGCTCTAGCAACTTGGTGGTAATGACTTCGGCGAAACATCACTATCTCATCTGGAAGATCAACTCCCACTTGATTCAAGTGATTGTTGTACTCAGACAATCTGAGCACAAGCTCAACAATTAAGCTTTTCTCCCTTAGTTTGCGGGCTAAGAAAATCGTTGGAGGTCTTATACCTCTTGACGTGGGCACGAGCCTGAAATCCCAATTTCAGCCCTCGAAACATCTCATATGCTTCGCGACGTTTCAAAAACGTCTTCGGTGCCTCAACTCTAAACCGTTTAACTGAACTACCATGTAGTTATCAAAAATGTGTATGTCAGATGTTCGCAACATCCACAGACGACGTTCGAGGTTCAGCACACTGAGCGGTGCATTAAGGACATAAGCCTTCTATGTAGAAATGAGGACAATCCTCAGTTTACGGACCTAGTCCGCATAATTGCTACTATCAACTTTCAACTAAATTTTCTCTAGGAACATATCTAAACAGTAGAACTGAAGCGCGAGCTACGACATAATTTGCGAAGACCTTTTGACTATGTTCGGATAATTAAGTTCATCTTATGAACTCCCAATCAGATAGACATCCCTCTAGTCATCTAAGTGATGACATGATCCGAGTCAACTAGGCCGTGTCCGATCATCACGTGAGACGGACTAGTCAACATCGGTGAACATCTTCATGTTGATCGTATCTACCATACGACTCATGCTCGACCTTTCGGTCTCTTGTGTTCTGAGGCCATGTCTGTACATGCTAGGCTCGTCAAGTTAACCTAAGTGTTTTGCATGTGTTCCGAGGCCATGTCTATACATGCTAGGCTCGTCAACACCCGTTGTATTCGAACGTAAGAATCTAACACCCGATCATCACGTGGTGCTTTGAAACAACGAACTGTCGCAACGGTGCACAGTTAGGGGGAACACTTTCTTGAAATTTTAATGAGGGATCATCTTATTTACTACCGTCGTTCTAAGCAAATAAGATGTATAAACATGATAAACATCACATGCAATCAAATAGTGACATGATATGGCCATCATCACTTTGCTCCTTTTGATCTCCATCTTCGGGGCTCCATGATCATCATCGTCACCGGCATGACACCATGATCTCCATCATCATGATCTCCATCATCGTGTCTTCATGAAGTTGTCTCGCCAACTATTACTTCTACTACTATAGCTAACGGTTAGCAATAAAGTAAAGTAATTACATGACGTTTACGTTGACACGCAGGTCATAAATAAATTAAGACAACTCATATGGCTCCTGCCGGCTGTCATACTCATCGACATGCAAGTCGTGATTCCTATTACAAGAACATGATCATCTCATACATCACATATATCATACATCACATCCTTTGGCCATATCACATCACATAGCATACCCTGCAAAAACAAGTTAGACGTCCTCTAATTGTTGTTTGCATGTTTTATGTGGCTGCTATGGGTTTCTAGCAAGAACATTTCTTACCTACGCAAAACCACAATGTGATATGCCAATTGCTATTTACCCTTCATAAGGACCCTTTTCATCGAATCCGATCCGACTAAAGTGGGAGAGACAGACACCCGCCAACCACCTTATGCAACTAGTGCATGTTTGTCGGTGGAACCGGTCTCACGTAAGCGTATGTGTAAGGTTGGTCCGGGCCGCTTCATCCCACAATGCCGCCGAATCAAGATTGGACTAGTAACGGTAAGCATATTGAACAAAATCAACGCCCACAACTACTTTGTGTTCTACACGTGCATAGTAACTACGCATAGACCTAGCTCATGATGCCACTGTTGGGGAACGTAGCAGAAATTCAAAATTTTCCTACGTGTCACCAAGATCTATCTATGGAGAAACCAGCAACGAGGGGAAGGAGAGTGCATCTACATACCCTTGTAGATCGCTAAGAGGAAGCGTTCAAGTGAACGGGGTTGATGGAGTCGTACTCGTCGTGATCCAAATCACCGGAGATCCTAGTGCCGAACGGACAGCACCTCCGCGTTCAACACACGTACAGCCCGACGACGTCTCCCACGCCTTGATCCAGCAAGGAGAGAGGGAGAGGTTGAGGAAGACTCCATCCAACAGCAGCACAACGGCGTGGTGGTGATGGAGGAGCGCGGCAATCCTGCAGGGCTTCGCCAAGCACCGCGAGATATGAGTAGAAAGAGAGGGAGGGCTGCACCAACAGGGAGAGGAACTCGTGTGTTATGAGCAGCCCAAACCTCAACTATATATTGGAAATATGCCCTAGAGGCAATAATAAATTGATTATTATTATATTTCCTTGTTCATGATAATCGTTTATTATCCATGCTAGAATTGTATTGATAGGAAACTCAGATACATGTGTGGATACATAGACAACACCATGTCCCTAGTAAGCCTCTAGTTGACTAGCTCGTTGATCAATAGATGGTTACGGTTTCCTGACCATGGACATTGGATGTCGTTGATAACGGGATCACATCATTAGGAGAATGATGTGATGGACAAGACCCAATCCTAAGCATAGCACTAGATCGTGTAGTTCGTATGCTGAAGCTTTGCTAATGTCAAGTATCATTTCCTTAGACCATGAGATTGTGCAACTCCCGGATACCGTAGGAGTGCTTTGGGTGTGCCAAACGTCACAACGTAACTGGGTGGCTATAAAGGTACATTACAGGTATCTCCGAAAGTGTCTGTTGGGTTGGCACGAATCGAGACTGGGATTTGTCACTCCGTGTAAACGGAGAGGTATCTCTGGGCCCACTCGGTAGGACATCATCATAATGTGCACAGTGTGATCAAGGAGTTGATCACGGGATGATGTGTTACGGAACGAGTAAAGAGACTTGCCGGTAACGAGATTGAACAAGGTATCGGGATACCGACGATCGAATCTCGGGCAAGTATCGTACCGATAGACAAAGGGAATTGTATACGGGATTGATTAAGTCCTTGACATCGTGGTTCATCCGATGAGATCATCGTGGAACATGTGGGAGCCAACATGGGTATCCAGATCCCGCTGTTGGTTATTGACCGGAGAACGTCTCGGTCATGTCTGCATGTCTCCCGAACCCGTAGGGTCTACACACTTAAGGTTCGATGACGCTAGGGTTATAAAGGAAGTTAGTATGTGGTTACCGAATGTTGTTCGGAGTCCCGGATGAGATCCCGGACGTCACGAGGAGTTCCGGAATGGTCCGGAGGTAAAGATTTATATATGGGAAGTCCTGTTTTGGTCACCGGAAAAGTTTCGGGGTTTATCGGTAACGTACCGGGACCACCGGGAGGGTCCCGGGGGTCCACCAAGTGGGGCCACCAACCCCAGAAGGCTGCGTGGGCCAAGTGTGGGAGGGTACCAGCCCCTAGGAGGGCTGGTGCGCCCCCCACAAGGGGCCCAAGGCGCAACAAAGAGTGGGAGGGGGCAAACCCTAGTCCAGTTGGGCCTTAAGGCCCACCTAGTGGGCTCCTTCCCCTCTCCCCCCTCTTGGCCGCCACCCTTGGCCCCATCTAGGGCTGCCGCCCCCCCTAGGGGTGGGAACCCTAGAGGGGGCGCAGCCCTTCCCTTCCCCTATATATATGAGGCCATAGGGCTGCCCACAACACGCGATTAGATCTCTCGTTGGTGCAGCCCTGCATCTCTCTCTCCCTCCTCTTCTGTGGTGCTTGGCGAAGCCCTGCAGGATAGCCACGCTCCTCCATCACCACCACGCCGTTGTGCTGCTGCTGGAAGGAGTCTTCCTCATCCTCTCCCTCTCTCCTTGCTGGATCAAGGCGTGGGAGACGTCACCGGGCTGTACGTGTGTTGAACGCGGAGGTGCCGTCCGTTCGGCACTTGGTCATCGGTGATTTGAATCACGACGAGTACGACTCCATCAACCCCGTTCACTTGAACGCTTCCGCTTATCGATCTACAAGGGTATGTAGATGCAACTCTCCTTCCTCTCGTTGCTAGTCTCTCCATAGATAGATCTTGGTGATACGTAGGAAATTTTTTGAATTTCTGCTACATTCCCCAACAGTGGCATCATGAGCTAGGTCTATTGCGTAGATTCTATGCACGAGTAGAACACAAAGTAGTTGTGGGCATTGATTTTGTTCAATATGCTTGCCGTTACTAGTCTTATCTTGATTCGGCGGCATCGTGGGATGAAGCGGCCCGGACCGACCTTACACGTACTCTTACGTGAGACTGGTTCCACCGACTGACATGCACTAGTTGCATAAGGTGGCTAGCGGGTGTCTGTCTCTCCCACTTTAGTCGGATCGGATTCGATGAAAAGGGTCCTTATGAAGGGTAAATAGCAATTGGCATATCACGTTGTGGTCTTTGCGTGGGTAAGAAACGTTCTTGCTAGAAACCCATAGCAGCCACGTAAAAACATGCAAACAACAATTAGAGGACGTCTAACTTGTTTTTGCAGGGTATGCTATGTGATGTGATATGGCCAAAGGATGTGATGAATGATATATGTGATGTATGAGATTGATCATGTTCTTGTAATAGGAATCACGACTTGCATGTCGATGAGTATGACAACCGGCAGGAGCCATAGGAGTTGTCTTTATTTATTTATGACCTGCGTGTCAACTTAAACGTCATGTAATTACTTTACTTTATTGCTAACCGTTAGCCATAGTAGTAGAAGTAATAGATGGCGAGGCAACTTCATGAAGACACGATGATGGAGATCATGGTGTCATGCCGGTGACGATGATGATCATGGAGCCCCGAAGATGGAGATCAAAAGGAGCAAAGTGATGATGGCCATATCATGTCACTATTTGATTGCATGTGATGTTTATCATGTTTATACATCTTATTTGCTTAGAACGACGGTAGTAAATAAGATGATCCCTTATTAAAATTTCAAGAAGTGTTCTCCCCTAACTGTGCACCGTTGCGACAGTTCATGTTTCGAAGCACCACGTGATGATCGGGTGTTAGATTCTAACGTTCACATACAACGGGTGTAAGACAGATTTACACACGCGAAACACTTAGGGTTAACTTGACGAGCCTAGCATGTACAGACATGGCCTCGGAACACAGAAGACCGAAAGGTTGAGCATGAGTCGTATAGAAGATACGATCAACATGAAGATGTTCACCGATGTTGACTAGTCCGTCTCACGTGATGATCGGACACGGGCTAGTTGACTCGGATCATGTAATCACTTAGATGACTAGAGGGATGTCTATCTAAGTGGGAGTTCATAAGATGAACTTAATTATACTGAACATAGTCAAAAGGATTTTGCAAATTATGTCGTAGCTCACGCTATATGAAGGAAATATGCCCTAGAGGCAATAATAAAGTTATTATTTATTTCCTTATATCATGATAAATGTTTATTATTCATGCTAGAATTGTATTAACCGGAAACATAATACATGTGTGAATACATAAACCAACAGAGTGTCACTAGTATGCCTCTACTAGACTAGCTTGTTAATCAAAGATGGTTATGTTTCCTAACCATGAACAAAGAGTTGTTATTTGATTAACGAGGTCACATCATTAGTTGAATGATCTGATTGACATGACCCATTCCATTAGCTTAGCACCCGATCGTTTAGTATGTTGCTATTGCTTTCTTCATGACTTATACATGTTCCTATAACTATGAGATTATGCAACTCCCGTTTACCGGAGGAACACTTTGGGTACTACCAAACGTCACAACGTAACTGGGTGATTATAAAGGAGTACTACAGGTGTCTCCAATGGTAGATGTTGGGTTGGCGTATTTCGAGATTAGGGTTTGTCACTCCGATTGTCGGAGAGGTATCTCTGGGCCCTCTCGGTAATACACATCACATAAGCCTTGCAAGCATAATAACTAAGATGTTAGTTATGAGATGATGTATTACGGAACGAGTAAAGAGACTTGCCAATAACGAGATTGAACTAGGTATTGGATACCGACAATCGAATCCCGGGCAAGTAACATACCGATGACAAAGGGAACAACATATGTTGTTATGCGGTCTGACCGATAAAGATCTTCGTAGAATATGTAGGAGCCAATATGGGCATCCAGGTCCCGCTATTGGTTATTGACCGGAGACATGTCTCGGTCATATCTACATTGTTCTCGAACCGTAGGGTCCACACGCTTAACGTTACGATGACAGTTATTATGAGTTTATGCATTTTGATGTACCGAAAGTTGTTCGGAGTCCCGGATGAGATCACGGACATGACGAGGAGTCTCGAAATGGTCGAGACGTAAAGATTGATATATTGGAAGCCTATGTTTGGGCACCGGAAGTGTTCCGGGTGAAATCGGGATTTTACCGGATTACCGGGAGGGTTACCGGAACCCCCCGGGAGGCAAATGGGCCTATTGGGCCTTAGTGGAAAAGAGAGAAGAGGCAGCCCACAAGCCTAGCCGGCGCCCCCCCCCCCCCCTTCCCCAAGTCCTAGTAGGACTAGGAGAGGTGGGCCGGCCCCCTCTTTCTCCTTTCCCCCAAGAGTCCTAGTTGGAATAGGATTGGAGGGGAGGAGTCCTACTCCCGGTGGGAGTAGGACTCCTCCCTGCGCCTCCCTCCTAGCCGGCCGAACCCCCTGCCCCTGGCCTTTATATACGGGGGTAGGGGGCACCCCAAGACACACTTGATCCTTGAGATCGTTCCTTAGCCGTGTGTGGTGCCCCCTGCCACCAAAATCCACCTCGATCATACCGTTACAGTGCTTAGGCGAAGCCCTGCGTCGGTAGTACATCAAGATCGTCACCACGCCGTCGTGCTGACGGAACTCTTCCTCGACGCTTTGCTGGATCGGAGCCCGAGGAACATCATCGAGCTGAACGTGTGCTAAGAACTCGGAGGTGCTGGAGTAACGGTGCTTGGATCGGTCAGATCAGGAAGAAGACGTACGACTACTTCCTCTATGTTTTGTGATCGCTTCCGCAGTCGGTCTGCGTTGGTACGTAGACAACACTCTCCCCTCTCGTTGCTGTGCATCACCATGATCTTGCGTGCGCGTAGGAAAATTTTCGAAATTACTGCGTTCCCCAACAGTGGCATCCGAGCCTAGGTTTTATGGTTTGATGTTATATGCATGAGTAGAACACAAGTGAGTTGTGGGCGATACAAGTCATACTGCCTACCAGCATGTCATACTTTGGTTCGGCGGTATTGTTGGTTGAGACGATCCGGACCAACCTTACGCGTACTCTTACGCGAGACCGGTTCCCTCGACGTGCTTTGCACATAGATGGCTTGCGGGCGACTGTCTCTCCAACTTTAGTTGAACCGAGTGTGGCTACACCCGGTCCTTGAGAAGGTTAAAACGGAGTCTATTTGACAAACTATCGTTGTGGTTTTGATGCGTAGGTGAGATGAGTTCTTGCTTAAGCCCGTAGCAGCCACGTAAAACTTGCAACAACAAAGTAGAGGACGTCTAACTTGTTTTTGCAGGGCATGTTGTGATGTGATATGGTCAAGGCATGATGCTGATTTTATTGTATGAGATGATCATGTTTTGTAACCGAGTTATCGGCAACTGGCAGGAGCCATATGGTTGTCGCTTTATTGTATGCAATGCAATCGCGATGTAATGCTTTACTTTATTGCTAAGCGGTAGTGATAGTCGTGGAAGCATAAGATTGGCGAGACGACAACGACGCTACGATGGAGATCAAGGTGTCGCGCCGGTGACGATGGTGATCATGACGGTGCTTCGGAGATGGAGATCACAAAGCACAAGATGATGATGGCCATATCATATCACTTATATTGATTGCATGTGATGTTTATCCTTTTATGCATCTTATCTTGCTTTGATTGACGGTAGCATTATAAGATGATCTCTCACTAAATTATCAAGAAGTGTTCTCCCTGAGTATGCACCGTTGCAAAAGTTCTTCGTGCTGAGACACCACGTGATGATCGGGTGTGATAGGCTCTACGTTCAAATACAACGGGTGCAAAACAGTTGCACACGCGGAATACTCAGGTTATACTTGACGAGCCAAGCATATACAGATATGGCCTCGGAACACGGAGACCGAAAGGTCGAGCGTGAATCATATAGTAGATATGATCAACATATTGATGTTCACCATTGAAAACTACTCCATCTCACGTGATGATCGGTTATGGTTTAGTTGATTTGGATCACGTGATCACTCAGAAGATTAGAGGGATGTCTATCTAAGTGGGAGTTCTTAAGTAAATTAACTGAACTTAAAATTATCATGAACTTAGTACCTGATAGTATCTTGCTTGTTTATGTTGATTGTAGATAGATGGCTCGTGCTGTTGTTCCGTTGAATTTTAATGCGTTCCTTGAGAAAGCAAAGTTGAAAGATGATGGTAGCAATTACACGGACTGGGTCCGTAACCTGAGGATTATCCTCATTGCTGCACAGAAAAATTACGTCCTGGAAGCACCGCTGAGTGCCAGGCCTGCTGCAAGAGCAACACCAGAAGTTATGAACGCCTGGCAGAGCAAAGCTGATGACTACTCAATAGTTCAGTGTGCCATGCTTTACGGCTTAGAACCGGGACTTCAACGACGTTTTGAACGTCATGGAGCATATGAGATGTTCCAGGAGTTCAAGTTAATATTTCAAGCAAATTCCCGGATTGAGAGATATGAAGTCTCCAATAAGTTCTATAGCTGCAAGATGGAGGAGAACAGTTCTGTCAGTGAGCATATACTCAAAATGTCTGGGTATAATAATCACTTGATTCAATTGGGAGTTACACTTCCGGATGATTGCGTCATTGACAGAATTCTCCAATCACTGCCACCAAGCTACAAGAGCTTTGTGATGAACTATAATATGCAAGGGATGAACAAGACTATTCCCGAGCTCTTCGCAATGCTGAAAGCTGCGGAGGTAGAAATCAAGAAGGAGCATCAAGTGTTGATGGTTAACAAAACCACGAGTTTCAAGAAAAGGGCAAAGGGAAGAAGAAGGGGAACTTCAAGAAGAACGGCAAGCAAGTTGCTGCTCAAGAGAAGAAACCCAAGTCTGGACCTAAGCCTGAAACTGAGTGCTTCTACTGCAAGCAGACTGGTCACTGGAAGCGGAACTGCCCCAAGTATTTGGCGGATAAGAAGGATGGCAAGGTGAACAAAGGTATATGTGATATACATGTTATTGATGTGTACCTTACTAATGCTCGCAGTAGCACCTGGGTATTTGATACTGGTTCTATTGCTAATATTTGCAACTCAAAACAGGGACTACAGAATAAGCGGACACTAGCAAAGGACGAGGTGACGATGCGCGTGGGAAACGGTTCCAAAGTCGATGTGATCGCGGTCGGCACGCTACCTCTACATCTACCTTCGGGATTAATATTAGACCTAAATAATTGTTATTTGGTGCCAGCGTTGAGCATGAACATTATATCTGGATCTTGTTTGATGCGAGACGGTTATTCATTTAAATCAGAGAATAATGGTTGTTCTATTTATATGAGTAATATCTTTTATGGTCATGCACCCTTGAAAAGTGGTCTATTCTTATTGAATCTCGATAGTAGTAATACACATATTCATAATGTTGAAGCCAAAAGATGCAGAGTTGATAATGATAGTGCAACTTATTTGTGGCACTGCCGTTTAGGTCATATCGGTGTAAAGCGCATGAAGAAACACCATACTGATGGGCTTTTGGAGCCACTTGATTATGAATCACTTGGTACTTGCGAACCGTGCCTCATGGGCAAGATGACTAAAACACCGTTCTCCGGTACTATGGAGAGAGCAACAGATTTATTGGAAATCATACATACCGATGTATGTGGTCCGATGAATATTGAGGCTCGTGGCGGATATCGTTATTTTCTCACCTTCACAGATGATTTAAGCAGATATGGGTATATCTACTTAATGAAACATAAGTCTGAAACATTTGAAAAGTTCAAGGAATTTCAGAGTGAAGTTGAAAATCATCGTAACAAGAAAATAAAGTTTCTACGATCTGATCGTGGAGGAGAATATTTGAGTTACGAGTTTGGTGTACATTTGAAAAATTGTGGAATAGTTTCGCAACTCACGCCACCCGGAACACCACAATGTAAAGGTGTGTCCGAACGTCGTAATCGTACTTTACTAGATATGGTACGATCTATGATGTCTCTTACTGATTTACCGCTATCATTTTGGGGTTATGCTTTAGAGACGGCTGCATTCACGTTAAATAGGACACCATCTAAATCCGTTGAGACGACGCCTTATGAACTGTGGTTTGGCAAGAAACCAAAGTTGTCGTTTCTTAAAGTTTGGGGCTGCGATGCTTATGTGAAAAAGCTTCAACCTGATAAGCTCGAACCCAAATCGGAGAAGTGTGTCTTCATAGGATATCCAAAGGAAACTATTGGATACACCTTCTATCACAGATCCGAAGGCAAGACTTTTGTTGCTAAATTCGGAAACTTTCTTGAGAAGGAGTTTCTCTCGAAAGAAGTGAGTGGGAGGAAAGTAGAACTTGACAAGGTAACTGTACCTACTCCGTTATTGGGAAATAGTACATCACAGAAAACTGTTTCTGTGAGACCTACACCAATAAGAGAGGAAGTTAATGATGATGATCATGAAACTTTAGATCAAGATACTACTGTACCTCGTAGATCAACCAGAGTAAGATCCGCACCAGAGTGGTACGGTAATCCTGTTCTGGAAGTCATGCTACTAGATCATGATGAACCTACGAACTATGAAGAAGCGATGGTGAGCCCAGATTCCGCAAAGTGGCTTGAAGCCATGAAATCTGAGATGGGATCCATGTATGAGAACAAAGTATGGACTTTGGTTGACTTGCCCGATGATCGGCAAGCAATTGAGAATAAATGGATCTTTAAGAAAAAGACTGACGCTGATGGTAATATTACTGTCTATAAAGCTCGACTTGTCGCAAAAGGTTTTCGACAAGTTCAAGGAGTTGACTACGATGAGACTTTCTCACCCGTAGCGATGCTTAAGTCTGTCAGAATCATGTTAGCAATTGCCGCATTTTATGATTATGAAATTTGGCAAATGGATGTAAAAACCGCATTCCTGAATGGATTTCTGGAAGAAGAGTTGTATATGATGCAACCTGAAGGTTTTGTCGATCCAAAGGGAGCTAACAAAGTGTGCAAACTCCAGCGATCCATTTATGGACTGGTGCAAGCATCTCGGAGTTGGAATAAACGCTTTGATAGTGTGATCAAGGCATTTGGATTTATACAGACTTTTGGAGAAGCCTGTATTTACAAGAAAGTGAGTGGGAGCTCTGTAGCATTTCTGATATTATATGTGGATGACATATTACTGATTGGAAATGATCTAGAATTTCTGGATAGCATAGAGGGATACTTGAATAAAAGTTTTTCGATGAAAGACCTCGGGGAAGCTGCTTACATATTAGGCATAAAGATCTATAGAGATAGATCAAAACGCTTAATTGGACTTTCACAAAGCACATACCTTGACAAGATTTTGAAGAAGTTCAAAATGGATCAAGCAAAGAAAGGGTTCTTGCCTGTGTTACAAGGTGTGAAGTTGAGTCAGACTCAATGCCCGACCAATGCAGAAGATAGAGAGAAAATGAAAGATGTTCCCTATGCTTCAGCCATAGGCTCTATCATGTATGCAATGCTGTGTACCAGACCTGATGTGTGCCTTGCTATAAGTTTAGCAGGGAGGTACCAAAGTAATCCAGGAGTGGATCACTGGACAACGGTCAAGAACATCCTGAAATACCTGAAAAGGACTAAGGATATGTTTCTCGTATATGGAGGTGACAAAGAACTCACCGTAAGAGGTTACGTTGATGCAAGCTTTAACACTGATCCGGACGATTCTAAATCGCAAACCGGATACGTGTTTACTTTAAACGGTGGAGCTGTCAGTTGGTGCAGTTCTAAACAAAGCGTCGTAGCAGGATCTACATGTGAAGCGGAGTACATAGCTGCTTCGGAAGCAGCGAACGAAGGAGTCTGGATGAAGGAGTTCATATCCGATCTAGGTGTCATACCTAGTGCATCGGGTCCAATGAAAATCTTCTGTGACAATACTGGTGCAATTGCCTTGGCAAAGGAATCCAGATTTCACAAAAGAACCAAACACATCAAGAGACGCTTCAACTCCATCCGGGATTTAGTCCAGGTGGGAGACATAGAGATTTGCAAGATACATACGGATCTGAATGTTGCAGACCCGTTGACTAAGCCTCTTCCACGAGCAAAACATGATCAGCACCAAGGCTCCATGGGTGTTAGAATCATTACTGTGTAATCTAGATTATTGACTCTAGTGCAAGTGGGAGACTGAAGGAAATATGCCCTAGAGGCAATAATAAAGTTATTATTTATTTCCTTATATCATGATAAATGTTTATTATTCATGCTAGAATTGTATTAACCGGAAACATAATACATGTGTGAATACATAAACCAACAGAGTGTCACTAGTATGCCTCTACTAGACTAGCTTGTTAATCAAAGATGGTTATGTTTCCTAACCATGAACAAAGAGTTGTTATTTGATTAACGAGGTCACATCATTAGTTGAATGATCTGATTGACATGACCCATTCCATTAGCTTAGCACCCGATCGTTTAGTATGTTGCTATTGCTTTCTTCATGACTTATACATGTTCCTATAACTATGAGATTATGCAACTCCCGTTTACCGGAGGAACACTTTGGGTACTACCAAACGTCACAACGTAACTGGGTGATTATAAAGGAGTACTACAGGTGTCTCCAATGGTAGATGTTGGGTTGGCGTATTTCGAGATTAGGGTTTGTCACTCCGATTGTCGGAGAGGTATCTCTGGGCCCTCTCGGTAATACACATCACATAAGCCTTGCAAGCATAATAACTAAGATGTTAGTTATGAGATGATGTATTACGGAACGAGTAAAGAGACTTGCCAATAACGAGATTGAACTAGGTATTGGATACCGACGATCGAATCCCGGGCAAGTAACATACCGATGACAAAGGGAACAACGTATGTTGTTATGCGGTCTGACCGATAAAGATCTTCGTAGAATATGTAGGAGCCAATATGGGCATCCAGGTCCCGCTATTGGTTATTGACCGGAGACATGTCTCGGTCATGTCTACATTGTTCTCGAACCGTAGGGTCCGCACGCTTAACGTTACGATGACAGTTATTATGAGTTTATGCATTTTGATGTACCGAAAGTTGTTCGGAGTCCCGGATGAGATCACGGACATGACGAGGAGTCTCGAAATGGTCGAGACGTAAAGATTGATATATTGGAAGCCTATGTTTGGGCACCGGAAGCGTTCCGGGTGAAATCGGGATTTTACCGGATTACCGGGAGGGTTACCGGAACCCCCCGGGAGGCAAATGGGCCTATTGGGCCTTAGTGGAAAAGAGAGAAGAGGCAGCCCACAAGCCTAGCCGGCGCCCCCCCTTCCCCAAGTCCTAGTAGGACTAGGAGAGGTGGGCCGGCCCCCTCTTTCTCCTTTCCCCCAAGAGTCCTAGTTGGAATAGGATTGGAGGGGAGGAGTCCTACTCCCGGTGGGAGTAGGACTCCTCCCTGCGCCTCCCTCCTAGCCGGCCGAACCCCCTGCCCCTGGCCTTTATATACGGGGGCAGGGGGCACCCCAAGACACACTTGATCCTTGAGATCGTTCCTTAGCCGTGTGCGGTGCCCCCTGCCACCAAAATCCACCTCGATCATACCGTTACAGTGCTTAGGCGAAGCCCTGCGTCGGTAGTACATCAAGATCGTCATCACGCCGTCGTGCTGACGGAACTCTTCCTCGACGCTTTGCTGGATCGGAGCCCGAGGAATGTCATCGAGCTGAACGTGTGCTAAGAACTCGGAGGTGCCGTAGTAACGGTGCTTGGATCGGTCGGATCGGGAAGAAGACGTATGACTACTTCCTCTACGTTTTGTGATCGCTTCCGCAGTCGGTCTGCGTTGGTACGTAGACAACACTCTCCCCTCTCGTTGCTGTGCATCACCATGATCTTGCGTGCGCGTAGGAAAATTTTCGAAATTACTGCGTTCCCCAACACTATAGTTCTACTGTTTAGATATGTTCCTAGAGGAAAATTAGTTGAAAGTTGATAGTAGCAATTATGCGGACTAGGTCCGTAAACTGAGGATTGTCCTCATTGCTTCTTAGAAGGCTTATGTCCTTAATGCACCGCTCAGTGTGCTGAACCTCGAACGTCGTCTGTAGATGTTGCGAACATCTGACATACACGTTTTGATAACTACATGATAGTTCAGTTAAACGGTTTAGAGTTGAGGCACCGAAGACGTTTTGAAACGTCGCGAAACATATGAGATGTTTTGAGGGCTGAAATTGGGATTTCAGGCTCGTGCCCATGTCAAGAGGTATAAGACCTCCGACGATTTTCTTAGCCTACAAACTAAGGAGAAAAGCTCAATTGTTGAGCTTGTGCTTAGATTGTCTGAGTACAACAATCATTTGAATCGAGTGGGAGTTAATCTTCCAGATGAGATAGTGATATTTCTCCGAAGTCATTACCGCCAAGCTACTAGAGCTTCGTGATGAACTATAATATATCAGGGACATATATGATGATCCTTGAGTTATTCACGATGTTTGACACCACAAAGTAGAAATCAAGAAGGAGCATCAATTGTTGATGGTTGGTGAAACCACTAGTTTCAAGAAGGGCAAGGGCAAGAAGGGATACTTCATGAAACGGCAATTCAGCTGCTGCTCTAGTGAAGAAACCCAAGGTTGAACCCAAACCCGAGACTAAGTGCTTCTGTAATAAAGGGAACAACCACTGGAGCAGAATTACCCTAGATACTTGGTAGATGAGAAGGCTTGTAAGGTCGATAGAAGTATATTGGATATACATTGTGTTGATGTGTACTTTACTAGTACTCCTAGTAGCACCAGGGTATTAGATACCGGTTCGGTTGCTAAGTGTTAGTAACTCGAAATAAAAGCTACGGAATAAATGGAGACTAGCTAAAGGTGAGCTGACGATATGTGTTGGAAGTGTTTCCAATGTTGATATGATCAAGCATCGCACGCTCCCTCTACCATCGAGATTGGTGTTTGCGTTGGGCATAGACATGATTGGATTATGTCTATCGCAATACGGTTATTCATTTAAGGAGAATAATGGTTACTCTGTTTATTTGAATAATACCTTCAATGGTCTTACACCTAAAATGAATGGTTTATTGAATCTCGATCGTAGTGATACACATGTTCATGCCAAAAGATAGTAATGATAGTACCACCTACTTGTGGCACTGCCACGTAAGTCATATCGGTATAAAACGCATGAAGAAGCTCCATGTTGATGGATCTTTGGGCTCACTCGTTTTTGAAAGGTTTGAGACATGCGAACCATGTCTATTGGTGTATATGCATGAAGAAACTCCATGCAAATGGATCGTTTGGACTCACTTGATTTTTGAATCACTTGAGACATGCAAATCATACGACATGGGCAAGATGACTGAAAGCCTCGGTTTCAGTAAAATGGAGCTTGAAAGCAACTTGTTGGATGTAATACATTTTTGATGTGTGCAGTCCAATGAGTACTGAGGCGTGCAGTGGATATCGTTATGGTCTTACTTCACAGATGATTTGAGTGGATGTTGAGTATGTTTACTTGATGAATCACGAGTCTGAGTTATTGAAAGGTTCAAGTAATTTCAGGGTGAAGTTGAAAGATCGTCGTGACAAGAGGATAAAGTATCTATGATATGATCATAGAGATGAATATCTCAATTACGAGTTTGGCACAGAATTAAGACATTGTGGAAATTGTTTCACAACTAATACAGCCTAGAACACCATAGTGTGATGGTGTGTCCGAACATCATAACTGCACCCTATTGGATATGATGCATACCATGATGTTTCTTATCGAATTACCACGATAGTTTATGGGTTAGGCATTAGAGATAACCGCATTCACTTTAAATAGGGCACCACGTAATTCCGATGAGATGACACCGTATGAACTATGGTTTAGAGAAACCTAAGCTGTCATTTCTTAAAAGTTTGGGGCTGCGACGCTTATATGAAAAAGCTTCAGGCTGATAAGCTCGAACCCAAAGCGGATAAATGCATCTTCATAGGACACCCAAAACTGTTGGGTATACCTCCTGTTTCAGATTCGAAAGCAATAAGGGATTGTTTCTAGAATCGGGTCCTTTCTCGAGGAAAAGTTTCTCTCGAAGGATTGAGTGGGAGGATGGTGGAAACTTGATGAGGTTATTGAACCGTCTCTTCAACTAGTGTGTGGCAGAGCACGGAAATTGTTCCTGTGGCACCCACACCAATTGAAGTGGAAGCTTATGATATTGATCACGAGACTTCAAGTCAAGTCACTCCCAAACCTCGTAGGATGACAAGGATGCATACTACTTCTGAGTGGTACGTAATCCTGTCTTGAAGTCATGTTGCTAGACAACAATGAACCTACAAGCTGTTGAGAAGCGTTGGTGGGCTCGGATTCCGATAAATGGCTCGAGGTCATAAAATCCGAGGTAGGATCCATGTATGAAAACAAAGTGTAGACTTTGGAAGAACTACTTGATGGCCGTAAGGCTGTTGAGTATAGATGGATTTTAAAAGGAAGACGGACAATGATGGTAAATGTCACCATTAAGAAAGCTCGACTTGTCGTTAGAAGTTTCCCGACAAGTTCAAGGAGTTGACTACGATGAGACTTTCTCACTCGTAGCGATGCTAAGAGTCTGTTGGAATTATATTAGCGATTACTGCATTATTTATGAAATCTTGCAGATAGGATGTCAAAACATTGTTTCCTCGACGATTTTCTTGAGGAAAGGTTGTATGTGATACAACCGGAAGGTTTTGTCAATACTGAAAGATGCTAATAGGTATGCAAAGCTCCAGCAATCCTTCTAAGGACTGGAGTAAGCATCTCGGAGTTGGAATGTATGCTTTGATGAGATGATCAAAGATTTTGGTGTATACAAAGTTTATGAGAAACTTGTATTTCCAAAGAAGTGAGTGGGAGCACTATGACATTTCTGATAAGTATATGTGGATGACACATTGTTGATCCGAAATGACGTAGAATTTCTAAGAAAGCATATAGGGTTATTTGAAAAGTGTTTTTCAATTGAAAGCCTGGGTTAAGCTACTTGAACATTGAGCATCAAGATCTATAAGGATAGATCAAAACGCTTAATGGAACTTTCAAATGAGCACATACCTTGACATGATCTTGAAGGTGTTCAAGATGGATCAGTCAAAGAAGGAGTTCTTGCCTGAGTTGTAAGGTATGAAGTTAAGACTTAAAGCTCGACCATGGCAGAATAGAGAGAAAGGACGAAGGTCGTCCCCTATGCTTAAGACGTAGGCTCTACAGTATGCTATGCTGTGTACCGCACCTGAAGTGTGCCTTGCCATGAGTTAGTCAAGGGGTACAAGAGTGATCCAAGAATGGATCACAGGACAGCGGTCAAAGTTATCCTTAGTAACTAGTGGACTAAGGAATTTTTCTCGATTATGAAGGTGGTAAAAAAGTTCGTCGTAAAGAGTTACGTCGATGCAAGCTTAACACCTATCCGGATAGCTCTGAGTAGAGATACCGGATACGTATAATGGAGCAACAATTTAGAATAGCTCCAAGTAGAACAGTTATTTGGAATAGCTCCAAATAGAACGTGGTAGCTACATCTAGGAGATGACATAGAGATTCGTAAAGCACACACGGATCTGAAAGGTTCAGATCCGCTGACTAAAACCTCTCTCACAAGCAACATGATCAAACCCAGAACTCATTGAGTGCTAATCACATAGTGATGTGAACTAGATTACAGACTCTAGTAAACTCTTGGGTGTTAGTCACATGGCGATGTGACCTGTGAGTGTTAATCACATGGCGATGTGAACTAGATTATTGACTCTAGTGCAAGTGGGAGACTGTTGGAAATATGCCCTAGAGGCAATAATAAATTGATTATTATTATATTTCCTTGTTCATGATAATCGTTTATTATCCATGCTAGAATTGTATTGATAGGAAACTCAGATACATGTGTGGATACATAGACAACACCATGTCCCTAGTAAGCCTCTAGTTGACTAGCTCGTTGATCAATAGATGGTTACGGTTTCCTGACCATGGACATTGGATGTCGTTGATAACGGGATCACATCATTAGGAGAATGATGTGATGGACAAGACCCAATCCTAAGCATAGCACTAGATCGTGTAGTTCGTATGCTGAAGCTTTGCTAATGTCAAGTATCATTTCCTTAGACCATGAGATTGTGCAACTCCCGGATACCGTAGGAGTGCTTTGGGTGTGCCAAACGTCACAACGTAACTGGGTGGCTATAAAGGTACATTACAGGTATCTCCGAAAGTGTCTGTTGGGTTGGCACGAATCGAGACTGGGATTTGTCACTCCGTGTAAACGGAGAGGTATCTCTGGGCCCACTCGGTAGGACATCATCATAATGTGCACAGTGTGATCAAGGAGTTGATCACGGGATGATGTGTTACGGAACGAGTAAAGAGACTTGCCGGTAACGAGATTGAACAAGGTATCGGGATACCGACGATCGAATCTCGGGCAAGTATCGTACCGATAGACAAAGGGAATTGTATACGGGATTGATTAAGTCCTTGACATCGTGGTTCATCCGATGAGATCATCGTGGAACATGTGGGAGCCAACATGGGTATCCAGATCCCGCTGTTGGTTATTGACCGGAGAACGTCTCGGTCATGTCTGCATGTCTCCCGAACCCGTAGGGTCTACACACTTAAGGTTCGATGACGCTAGGGTTATAAAGGAAGTTAGTATGTGGTTACCGAATGTTGTTTGGAGTCCCGGATGAGATCCCGGACGTCACGAGGAGTTCCGGAATGGTCCGGAGGTAAAGATTTATATATGGGAAGTCCTGTTTTGGTCACCGGAAAAGTTTCGGGGTTTATCGGTAACGTACCGGGACCACCGGGAGGGTCCCGGGGGTCCACCAAGTGGGGCCACCAACCCCAGAAGGCTGCGTGGGCCAAGTGTGGGAGGGGACCAGCCCCTAGGAGGGCTGGTGCGCCCCCCACAAGGGGCCCAAGGCGCAACAAAGAGTGGGAGGGGGCAAACCCTAGTCCAGTTGGGCCTTAAGGCCCACCTAGTGGGCTCCTTCCCCTCTCCCCCCTCTTGGCCCCCACCCTTGGCCCCATCTAGGGCTGCCGCCCCCCTAGGGGTGGGAACCCTAGAGGGGGCGCAGCCCTTCCCTTCCCCTATATATATGAGGCCATAGGGCTGCCCACAACACGCGATTAGATCTCTCGTTGGTGCAGCCCTGCATCTCTCTCTCCCTCCTCTTCTGTGGTGCTTGGCGAAGCCCTGCAGGATAGCCACGCTCCTCCATCACCACCACGCCATTGTGCTGCTGCTGGAAGGAGTCTTCCTCATCCTCTCCCTCTCTCCTTGCTGGATCAAGGCGTGGGAGACGTCACCGGGCTGTACGTGTGTTGAACGCGGAGGTGCCGTCCGTTCGGCACTTGGTCATCGGTGATTTGAATCACGACGAGTACGACTCCATCAACCCCGTTCACTTGAACGCTTCCGCTTAGCGATCTACAAGGGTATGTAGATGCAACTCTCCTTCCTCTCGTTGCTAGTCTCTCCATAGATAGATCTTGGTGATACGTAGGAAAATTTTTGAATTTCTGCTACGTTCCCCAACAAGGGGCTGCGCCCCCTTTAGGGTTTCCACCCCTAGGGGTGGCGGCCAGCCTAGATCCCATCTAAGGGGGGCGGCCAGGGGGGAGGGGGAGAGGGAGGCGCACCAGGATGGGCCTTAGGGCCCATCTGCCCTAGGGTTTGCCCCCTTCTCCTCTCCCTTGCGCCTTGGGCCCTTGTGGGGGGGCGCACCAGCCCACCTGGGGCTGGTCCCCTTCCACACTTGGCCCATGAAGCCCTCTGGGGCTGGTGGCCCCACTTGGTGGACCCCCGGGACCCTCCCGGTGGTCCCGGTACGTTACCGATAAACCCCGAAACTTTTCCGGTGACCAAAACAGGACTTCCCATATATAAATCTTTACCTCCGGACCATTCCGGAACTCCTTGTGACGTCCGGGATCTCATCCGGGACTCCGAACAACATTCGGTAACCACATACAAACTTCCTTTATAACCCTAGCGTCACCGAACCTTAAGTGTGTAGACCCTACGGGTTCGGAAGACACGTAGACATGACCGAGACGACTCTCCGGCCAATAACCAACAGCGGGATCTGGATACCCATGTTGGCTCCCACATGCTCCTCGATGATCTCATCGGATGAACCACGATGTCGAGGATTCAATCAATCCCGCATACAATTCCCTTTGTCTAGCGGTACGACACTTACCCGAGATTCGATCGTCGGTATCCCGATACCTTGTTCAATCTCGTTACCGGCAAGTCTCTTTACTCGTTCCATAACACATCATCCCGTGATCAACTCCTTGATCACATTGTGCACATTATGATGACGTCCTACCGAGTGGGCCCAGAGATACCTCTCCGTCACACGGAGTGACAAATCCCAGTCTCGATTCGTGCCAACCCAACAGACACTTTTGGAGATACCCGTAGTGCACCTTTATAGTCACCCAGTTACGTTGTGACGTTTGGCACACCCAAAGTATTCCTACGGTATCCGGGAGTTGCACAATCTCATGGTCTAAGGAAATGATACTTGACATTAGAAAAGCTTTAGCGAAAGAACTACACGATCTTTGTGCTAGGCTTAGGATTGGGTCTTGTCCATCACATCATTCTCCTAATGATGTGATCCCGTTATCAACGACATCCAATGTCCATGGTCAGGAAACCGTAACCATCTATTGATCAACGAGCTAGTCAACTAGAGGCTTACTAGGGACATGGTGTTGTCTATGTATCCACACATGTATCTGAGTTTCCTATCAATACAATTCTAGCATGGATAATAAATGATTATCATGAACAAGGAAATATAATAATAACCAATTTATTATTGCCTCTAGGGCATATTTCCAACAAAATATAGCATCATTGCCACGCTTGGACTTTGGAAACCCAGTCACGAAGTCCATTTCAATGTGGTCAAACTTCCATTCTGGAATGGCAAGAGGTTGGAGGAGACCTGCTGGCCTTTGGTGTTCTGCCTTCACTCTTCTGCAGACATCACATTCATTCACGAATTGAGCGATCTCGCGCTTCATTCGAGTCCATCAATAAGCTTGCTTCAGATCCTGATACATCTTTGTGCTCCCAGGGTGGATGGAGAGGAGGGAATTGTGAGCCTCGTTCATGATCACTTTATGAAGTTCCCCTTTGGGTACAACAATTCGATCCTCGAAGAAGAGAGTGTCCTTGTCATCAAGGCGGTAGCACTTGTACTTGGACTGACTCTTGGCAATCCCAATCTTCACCTTTTTCACCATAGCATCAAGAAGCTGGGCTTGGTGAATCTGGTCTTCCAAGGTAGGAGAGACTTGAAGGTTGGCGAGGAAACCTTGAGGAACAATTTGCAGATTAAGTTTGCGGAAAGCTTCACAAAGCTTGGGTTGATAAGGCTTGAGAATCAGACTGTTGCAATACGCTTTCCTGCTCAAAGCATCAGCAATCACATTAGCCTTGCCTGGAGTATACTCGATACTCGGATTGTACTCTTGAATCATTTCGACCCATCGAGTTTGCCTGAGGTTGAGATTAGGCTGAGTAAAGATGTACTTGAGACTCTTGTGATCAGTGAAAATGTCCACTTTTCTTCCCAAAAGAAGATGTCTCCAAGTCAACAGAGCATGCACAACTGCCGCCAACTCGAGATCATGAGTGGGGTAGTTCTTCTCATTAGGCTTCAATTGGCGAGAGGTGTAAGCAACAACTTTCTTCTCTTGCATCAAAACTGCGCCAAGACCTTGGAGAGAGGCATCACAAAAGACCTCGTACGGCTTGGATTCATCAGGCGGAGTCAGAACTGGAGCAATGATCAATTTCTCTTTCAAGGTGTTGAAAGCAATATCACACTCCGGAGAACAAACGTACTTGACGTGCTTCTGAAGAAGATTTGAGAGAGGCTTCGCGATCTTAGAAAAGTTTTCAACGAATCTTCGGCAATAGCTTGCGAGACCGAGGAAGCTACGGAGTTGCTTCACGTTCTGAGGAGGTTCCCAATTAACAATTGCAGACACCTTCTCAAGATTCACGGCAATGCCCTTGGCAGAGATGATATGACCAAGATAAAGAACCTCATCGAGCCAAAATTCACACTTGGAGAACTTGGCGTAGAACTGATGTTCCCTGAGCTTATCAAGAACCAAACGCAAGTGCTTGGCATGATCTTCCTTGTTCTTCGAGAAAACCAGAATGTCGTCGAGATAGACCAAAACGAAGTCATTGGTGTAGGGGTTGAAGATGAAGTTCATCATGCGAGAGAACGTCGGAGGAGCGTTGACGAGGCCAAAAGACATGACAGTGTATTCATATGACCCATAGCTTGTCCTGAAAGCCGTCTTGGGAATATCTTGCTCATGGATTCGAATCTGATGATAACCCATACAGAGATCAAGCTTGGAGAATACTTGGGCACCCTTGAGTTGTTCGAACAGCTCATTGATGTTGGGAAGTGGGTATTTGTTCTTGATGGTCTTCTTGTTAAATGGACGGTAATCAACACAAAGTCGGTCCGTACCATCCTTCTTCTTCACAAAAAGAACACCACAACCCCACGGAGAAGAACTAGGCCGGATGAGACCCATTCTTTCTTGAATATCGAGTTGTTTCTTCAACTCCTTCAACTCTTCAGGTCCGTGCTTGTAAGGACGCTTGCACACAGGTTCCGTACCGGGCTCGAGATCAATGACAAATTCAAATGGCCGGTGCGGAGGCATTCCTGGGAGCTCTTCTGGAAAGACGTCTTGATACTCACAAACGACTGGGATCTGCGAAAAAGCATCCAATTCACCCTTCTCATTGAGAGAAAACAACCGGATTATATCATCCCGAGCGGCAAAGACAATTACATCCTCAGACGAATGAGTCAATTGAATCTGCCTGGCAGCACAATCGAGCTGAGCCTTGTGCTTAGAGAGCCAGTCCATCCCGAGAATAAGATCGATGTCTGAATTACTAAGAACCATTGGGGAAGAAAGGAACTTGTAGTCGCCCAACGTGATAGTAACATCTGGCACCTCCAGACTTGCACTCAAACGTTTGCCAGGAGAAACGATATCCATTTGTTTACCCAAATGAGAAGAAACGAACCCATGCTTGGTAAAAAATGGCTTTGACATGAAACAATGCGATGCACCAGTGTCAAAAAGTACTTTTGCGGGAACATCGTTAACAGGAAGGTTACCCATGATCACATCTGACGAATCCTCTGCCTGAGCTGCGTTCATCAAGTTGACCTTGGCGTGCTTGGGGTTATGCTTGACCACAGCTATACTTGCCGATCTGACAGGAGGAGGAGGAGGAAGACGCCTCTGGTTGAAACACTTGTTGGCATAGTGACCCTTCTGTTGGCACTTGTTGCACGTGACCTCTGAAAGCGGACGGTGGTACGGAGCACTCGATCTTGGTGCTTGAGACGAAGTCTTGTTCTGAAAGCCAGGGTTGGGTGGGTGGGAAGAACCACTGCCACCTTTGCTCTTCTGCTGATACGGCTGACGGAACGGAGGAGGAGGAAGCCAACACTTCTGCTGCTTGGCCACTTGAGTAGAGGAAGAAGGAGTAACATCTCTGACTCGCTTCTTGGAAGCATCACACCTCAACTGAGCAGCCTCTTGCTTCAGTGCCATGTTGTAGAACTCATCGTATCTCAACGGCTCAAAGAGGACAAGAGCGAGCTGAATTTCTTCTCTGAGACCACCCCTGAACTGGTATATCATGCTCTTCTCATCAGGTACGTCCTGCTTGGCAAAGCGGGCGAGCTTCTGGAACAACTTGTTGTAGTCATAGACAGACAAAGAGCCTTGCTTCAGATTGCGGAATTCCTCACGTTTACTTTCAGTCACACTCTAAGGGATGTGATGAGCTCGGAAATCTCGACGAAAATCATCCCAAGTGATCAGACGTCCACCTCTGGAATCCTTGTACTTCTGGAACCACTCTGCAGCCTGATCTTTGAGTTGGAAGGAAGCGAACTTGACGAAATCTTCAGGCCTGACGTTGATGCATTCAAAATGCTTACACAGATCCACCAGCCAATCATCAGCATCGGTTGCCTCAACACAATTGCTGAACATCTTCGGCCCATTAGCAAGGAACTGGTTCAGTGTAGCAAAATGGTTCTGATTGTTGCCTTGATTCCCTTGACTGCCTTGATTTCGCTCTTGGAGGATTTGCATGATCAACTGTGTGTTTGCATTGGTTGCGGCCATCACAGCTTGCCAAGCCTCCAGAGGAGGTGGAGGTGGTGGCGGATCAGGATTCGGAGTCGTGCGCATTGGAGGAGCCATCCTGAAGAGGTCGACCACCATTAGCACATAGATAGACAAATATTGAAGCTGAATCCAACGGAATGAAAATTGCAACATAAAGTCTTCACATCCGAACAAAATGAACGAATGTATTTCTCTTGAAGTGGTCACATATCCCTAAATTGCGAAGCCACGTAGAATGAAGGTAGAAGAATTAATGTTGGGGAACGCAGTAATTTCAAAATATTTCCTACGCACACGCAAGATCATGGTGATGCATAGCAACGAGAGGGGAGAGTGTGATCTACGTACCCTTGTAGATCGACAACGGAAGCGTTATGACAACGCGGTTGATGTAGTCGTATGTCTTCACGGCCCGACCGATCAAGCACCGAAACTACGGCACCTCCGAGTTTTAGCACACGTTCAGCTCGATGACGATCCCCAGACTCTGATCCAGCAAAGTGTCGGGGAAGAGTTCCGTCAGCACGATGGCGTGGTGACGATCTTGATGTACTACTGTCGCAGGGCTTCGCCTAAGCACTGCTACAATATTATCGAGGACTATGGTGGCAGGGGGCGCCGCACACGGCTAAGAATAAGATCACGTGGATCAACTTGTGTGTCTATGGGGTGCCCCCTGCCCCTGTATATAAAGGATGGAGGAGGAGGAGGCCGGCCAAGGCTAGGTGCGGCCAGGATGTGGAGTCCTACTAGGACTCCAAGTCCTAGTAGGAGTCCACCAAGAGGGAAGGAAGGGAGAAGGAAGTGGAGGAGAAGGAAAGGTGGCCGTCCCCCTTTTCCCTAGTCCAATTCGGACTAGAGGGGAGGGGGGCGCAGCAGGCCCTTCCTCCTCTTCCCACTAAAGCCCATCAAGGCCCAATACTTCTCCCGGCGAATTCCCGTAACTCTCCGGTACTCCGAAAAATACCCGAATCACTCGGAACCTTTCCGATGTCCGAATATAGTCGTCCAATATATCGATCTTTACGTATCGACCATTTCGAGACTCCTCGTCATGTCCCCGATCTCATCCGGGACTCCGAACTCCTTCGGTACATCAAAACTCATAAACTCATAATATAACTATCATCGAAACCTTAAGTGTGCGGACCCTACGGGTTCGAGAACAATGTAGACATGACCGAGACACGTCTCCGGTCAATAACCAATAGCGGGACCTGGATGCCCATATTGGCTCCTACATATTCTACGAAGATCTTTATCGGTCAGACTGCATAACAACGTACATTGTTCCCTTTGTCATCGGTATGTTACTTGCCCGAGATTCGATCATCGGTATCCAATACCTAGTTCAATCTCGTTACCGGCAAGTCTCTTTACTCGTTCTGTAATACATCATCTCGCAACTAACTCATTAGTTGCATTGCTTGCAAGGCTTAAGTGATGTGCATTACCGAGAGGGCCCAGAGATACCTCTCCGACAATCGGAGTGACAAATCCTAATCTCGAAATACGTCAACCCAACATGTACCTTTGGAGACACCTGTAGAGTACCTTTATAATCACCCAGTTACGTTGTGATGTTTGGTACCACACAAAGTGTTCCTCCGACACACGGGAGTTACATAATCTCATAGTCATAGGAACATGTATAAGTCATGAAGAAAGCAATAGCAACATACTAAATGATCGGGTGCTAAGCTAATGGAATGGGTCATCTCAATCAGATCATTCATCTAATGATGTGATCCCGTTAATCAAATAACAACTCTTTGTCCATGGTTAGGAAACATAACCATCTTTGATTAACGAGCTAGTCAAGTAGAGGCATACTAGTGACACTCTGTTTGTCTATGTATTCACACATGTATTATGTTTCCGGTTAATACAATTCTAGCATGAATAATAAACATTTATCATGATATAAGGAAATAAATAATAACTTTATTATTGCCTCTAGGGCATATTTCCTTCAGTCTCCCACTTGCACTAGAGTCAATAATCTAGATCACATCACCATGTGATTAACATCGATAGTTCACATCATCATGTGATTAACACCCATAGTTCACATCGCCATGTGACCAATACCCAAAGGGTTTACTAGATTCAGTAATCTAGTTCACATCGCTATGTGATTAACACCCAAAGAGTACTAAGGTGTGATCATGTTTTGCTTGTGAGAGAATCTTAGTCAACGGGTCTGCCACATTCAGATCCACATGTATTTTGCAAATTTCTATGTCAACAATGCTCTGCATGGAGCTACTCTAGCTAATTGCTCCCACTTTCAATATGTATCTAGACCGAGACTTAGAGTCATCTAGATTAGTGTCAAAACTTGCATCGGTGTAACCCTTTACGACGAACCTTTTGTCACGTCCATAATCGAGAAACATATCCTTATTTCCCTAAGGATAATTCTGACCGCTGTCCAGTGATCTACTCCTAGATCACTATTGTACTCCCTTGCCAAATCAGTGCAGGGTATACAATAGATCTGGTATACAGCGTGACATACTTTATAGAACCTATGGCCAAGGCATAGGGAATGACTTTCATTCTCTTTCTATCTTCTACCGTGGTCGGGCTTTGAGTCTTACTCAACTTCACACCTTGTAATACAGGCAAGAACTCTTTCTTTGACTGCTCCATTTTGAACTACTTCAAAATCTTGTCAAGGTATGTACTCATTGAAAAAACTTATCAAGCGTCTTGATCTATCTCTATAGATCTTGGAGCTCAATATGTAAGCAACTTCACCGAAGTGTTTCTTTGAAAAACTCCTTTCAAACACTCCTTTATGCTTTACAAAATAATTCTACATATTTCCGATCAACATTATGCATTCACATATACTTATCAGAAATGTTGTAGTGCTCCCACTCACTTTCTTGTAAATACCGGCTTCACCGCAAGTCTGTATAAAACTATATGCTTTGATCAACTCATCAAAGCGCATATTCCAACTCCGAGATGCTTGCACCAGTCCACAGATGGATCGCTGGAGCTTGCACATTTTGTTAGCACCTTTCGGATTGTCAAAACCTTCTGGTTTCATCATATACAACTCTTTTTTTAATAAATCCATTAATGAATGCAGTTTTGTTTATCCATTTGCTAGATTTCATAAAATGCGGCAATTACTAACATGATTCGGACAGACTCAAGCATAGATACGAGTGAGAAGCTCTCATCGTAGTCAACACCTTGAACTTGTCGAAAACCTTTTGCGACAATTCTAGCTTTGTAGATAGTAACACTACTATCAGCGTCCGTCTTCCTCTTGAAGATCCATTTATTCTCAATTGCTTGCCGATCATCGGGCAAGTCAACCAAAGTCCAAACTTTGTTCTCATACATGGATCATATCTCAGATTTCATGGCTTCAAACCATTTCGCGGAATCTGGGCTCATCATCGCTTCCTCATAGTTCGTAGGTTCGTCATGATCAAGTAACATGACCTCCAGAACAGGATTACCATACCACACTGGTGCGGATCTCACTCTGGTTTACCTATGAGATTCGGTAGTAACTTGATCTGAAGTTACATGATCATCATCATTAGCTTTCTTACTAATTGGTGTAGTAGTCACAAGAATAGATTTTTTTGTGATGAACTACTTTCCAATAAGGGAGAAGGTACAATTACCTTATCAACTTCTACTTTCCTCCCACTCACTTCTTTCGAGTGAAACTCCTTCTCTAGAAAGTTTCCGAATTTAGCAACAAAATTCTTGCCTTCGGATCTGTGATAGAAGGTGTACCCAACAGTAACTTTTGGTATCCTATGAAGACACACTTTTCCGATTTGGGTTTGAGCTTATCAGGATGAAACTTTTTCACATAAGCATTGCAACCCCAAACTTTGAGAAACGAAAACTTTGGTTTCTTGCCAAACCACAGTTCATACGGTGTCGTCTCAACAGATTTAGATGGTGCCCTTTTAACGTGAATGCAGCTGTCTCTAATGCATAACCCCAAAACGATAGTGGTAGATCGGTAAGAGACATCATAGATTGCACTATATCCAATAAAGTACGGTTATGACATTCGGACACACCATTATGCTGTGGTGTTCCATGTGGCATGAGTTTGTGAAACTATTCCACATTGTTTTAATTGAAGACCAAACTCGTAACTCAAATATTTGTCTCTGCGATCAGATCGTAGAAACTTTATTTTCTTGTCACGATGATTTCCCACTTCACTCTGAAATTCTTTGAACTTTTCAAATGTTTCAGACTTATGTTTCATCAAGTAGATATACCCATATCTGCTCAAATCATCTGTGAAGTTCAGAAAATAACGATACTTGCCGTGAGCCTTAACACTCATCGGACCGCATACATCAGTATGTATTATTTCCAATAAGTCAGTTGCTCGCTCCGGAGAACGGAGTTTTAGTCATCTTCCCCATGAGGCACGGTTCGCAAGTACCAAGTGATTCATAATCAAGTGGTTCCAAAAGTCCATCAGTATGGAGTTTCTTCATGCGCTTTACACCGATATGACCTAAACGGCAGTGCCACAAATAAGTTGCACTACCATTATCAACTCTGCATCTTTTGGCTTCAATATCATGATTATGTGTATCACTACGATCGAGATCCAACGAACTATTTTCATTGGGTGTGTAACCATATAAGGTTTTATTCATGTAAACAGAACAACAATTTATTCTCTTACTTAAATGAATAACCATATTACAATAAACATGATCAAATCATATTCATGCTCAACGCAAACACCAAATAACACTTATTTAGGTTCAACACTAATCCCGAAAGTATAGGGAGTGTGCGATGATGATCATATAAATTTTGGAACCACTTCCAACACACATCGTTACTTCACCCTTAACTAGTCTCTGTTTATTCTGCAACTCATGTTTCGAGTTACTACTCTTAGCAAATGAACTAGTATCAAATACTGAGGGGTTGCTATAAACACTAGTAAAGTACACATCGATAACATGTATATCAAATATACTTATGTTCACTTTGCCATCCTTTTTATCCGCCAATCAATTGGGGTAGTTCTGCTTCCAGTGACCAGTCCTTTTGCAGTAGAAGCATTTAGTCTCAGGCTCAGAATCAGACTTGGGCTTCTTCACTTGAGCAGCAACTTGCTTGCCGTTCTTCTTGAAGTTAGCCTTCTTCCCTTTGCCCTTTTCTTGAAACTAGTGGTCTTGTCAACCATCAACACTTGATGTTTTTCTTGATTTCTACCTTCATCGATTTCATCATCATGAAAAGCTCGGGAGTCGTTTTCGTTATCCCTTGCATACTATAGTTCATCACGAAGTTCTACTAACTTGGTCATGGTGACTAGAGAATTCTGTCAATCACTATCTTATCTGGAAGATTAACTCCCACTTGATTCAAGCGATTGTAGTACCCAGACAATCTGAGCACATGCTCACTAGTTGAGCGATTCTCCTCCATCTTTTAGCTATAGAACTTGTTGGAGACTTCATATCTCTCAACTCGGGTATTTGCTTAAATATTAACTTCAAATCCTGGAACATCTCATATGGTCCATGACGTTCAAAACGTCTTTGAAGTCCCGATTCTAAGCCATTAAGTATGGTGCACTAAACTATCAAGTAGTCATCATATTGAGCTAGCCAAACGTTCATAACGTCTGCATCTGCTCCTGCAATAGGTCTGTCACCTAGCGGTGCATCAAGGACATACTTTTTTCTATGCAGCAATGAGGATAAACCTCAGATCACGGATCCAATCCGCATCATTGCTACTAACATCTTTCAACATAATTTTCTCTAGGAACATATCAAAATAAACACAGGGAAGCAATAACGCGAGCTATTGATCTACAACATAATTTGCAAAATACTACCAGGACTAAGTTCATGATAAATTTAAGTTCAATTTAATCATATTACTTAAGAACTCCCACTTAGATAGACATCCCTCTAATCCTCTAAGTGATCACGTGATCCAAATCAACTAAACCATAACCGATCATCACGTCAGATGGAGTAGTTTTCAATGGTGAACATCGTTATGTTGATCATATCTACTATATGATTCACGCTCGACCTTTTGGTCTCCGTGTTCTGAGGCCATATCTGCATATGCTAGGCTCGTCAAGTTTAACCTGAGTATTCTGCGTGTGCAAAACTGGCTTGCACCCGTTGTAGATGGACGTAGAGCTTATCACACCCGATCATCACGTGGTGTCTGGGCACGACGAACTTTGGGAACGGTGCATACTCAGGGAGAACACTTCTTGATAATTTAGTGAGAGATCATCTTATAATGCTACCGTCAATCAAAGCAAGATAAGATGCATAAAAAGATAAACATCACATGCAATCAATATAAGTGATATGATATGGCCATCATCATCTTGTGCTTGTGATCTCCATCTCCGAAGCACCGTCATGATCACCATCGTCACCGGCGCGACACCTTGATCTCCATCGTAGCATCATTGTCGTCTCGCCAATCTTATGCTTCCAGGACTATCGCTACCGCTTAGTGATAAAGTAAAGCATTACATCGCGAATGCATTGCATACAATAAAGCGACAACCATATGGCTCCTGCCAGTTGCCGATAACTCGGTTACAAAACATGATCATCTCATACAATAAAATTTAGCATCATGTCTTGACCATACCACATCACAACATGCCCTGCAAAAACAAGTTAGACGTCCTCTACTTTGTTGTTGCAAGTTTTACGTGGCTGCTACGGGCTTAAGCAAGAACCAATCTCACCTACGCATCAAAACCACAACGATAGTTTGTCAAATAGACTCTGTTTTAACCTTCGCAAGGACCGGGCGTAGCCACACTTGGTTCAACTAAAGTTGGAGAAACAGCCACCCGCAAGCCACCTTTGTGCAAAGCACGTCGGGAGAACCGGTCTCGCGTAAGCGTATGCGTAATGTCGGTCCGGGCCGCTTCATCCAACAATACCGCCGAACCAAAGTATGAAATGCTGGTAGGCAGTATGACTTATATCGCCCACAACTCACTTGTGTTCTACTCGTGCATATAACATCAAACCATAAAACCTAGGCTCGGATGCCATTGTTGGGGAACGCAGTAATTTCAAAAAATTTCCTACGCACACGCAAGATCATGGTGATGCATAGCAACGAGAGGGGAGAGTGTGATCTACGTACCCTTGTAGATCGACAGCGGAAGCGTTATGACAACGCGGTTGATGTAGTCGTACGTCTTCACGGCCCGACCGATCAAGCACCGAAACTACGGCATCTCCGAGTTTTAGCACACGTTCAGCTCGATGACGATCCCCGGACTCCGATCCAGCAAAGTGTCGGGGAAGAGTTCCGTCAGCACGACGGCGTGGTGACGATCTTGATGTACTACTGTCGCAGGGCTTCGCCTAAGCACCGCTACAATATTATCGAGGACTATCGTGGCAGGAGGCGCCGCACACGGCTAAGAATAAGATCACGTGGATCAACTTGTGTGTCTATGGGGTGCCCCCTGCCCCTGTATATAAAGGATGGAGGAGGAGGAGGCCGGCCAAGGCTAGGTGCGGCCAGGATGTGGAGTCCTACTAGGACTCCAAGTCCTAGTAGGAGTCCACCAAGAGGGAAGGAAGGGAGAAGGAAGTGGAGGAGAAGGAAAGGTGGCCGGCCCCCTTTTCCCTAGTCCAATTCGGACTAGAGGGGAGGGGGGGCGCAGCAGGCCCTTTCTCCTCTTCCCACTAAAGCCCATCAAGGCCCAATACTTCTCCCGGCGAATTCTCGTAACTCTCCGGTACTCCGAAAAATACCCGAATCACTCGAAACCTTTCCGATGTCCGAATATAGTCGTCCAATATATCGATCTTTACGTATCGACCATTTCGAGACTCCTCGTCATGTCCCCGATCTCATCCGGGACTCCGAACTCCTTCGGTACATCAAAACTCATAAACTCATAATATAACTATCATCGAAACCTTAAGCGTGCGGACCCTACGGGTTCGAGAACAATGTAGACATGACCGAGACACGTCTCCGGTCAATAACCAATAGCGGGACCTGGATGCCCATATTGGCTCCTACATATTCTACGAAGATCTTTATCGGTCAGACCACATAACAACATACGTTGTTCCCTTTGTCATCGGTATGTTACTTGCCCGAGATTCGATCGTCGGTATCCAATACCTAGTTCAATCTCGTTACCGGCAAGTCTCTTTACTCGTTCTGTAATACATCATCTCACAACTAACTCATTAGTTGCATTGCTTGCAAGGCTTAAGTGATGTGCATTACCGAGAGGGCCCAGAGATACCTCTCCGACAATCGGAGTGACAAATCCTAATCTCGAAATACGTCAACCCAACATGTACCTTTGGAGACACCTGTAGAGTACCTTTATAATCACCCAGTTACGTTGTGACGTTTGGTAGCACACAAAGTGTTCCTCCGGCACACGGGAGTTACATAATCTCATAGTCATAGGAACATGTATAAGTCATGAAGAAAGCAATAGCAACATACTAAACGATCGGATGCTAAGCTAATGGAATGGGTCATCTTAATCAGATCATTCATCTAATGATGTGATCCCGTTAATCAAATAACAACTCTTTGTCCATGGTTAGGAAACATAACCATCTTTGATTAACGAGCTAGTCAAGTAGAGGCATACTAGTGACACTCTGTTTGTCTATGTATTCACACATGTATTATGTTTCCGGTTAATACAATTCTAGCATGAATAATAAATATTTATCATGATATAAGGAAATAAATAATAACTTTATTATTGCCTCTAGGGCATATTTCCTTCAATTAAATCAACAAGGGATGGAATCAACATTTGACTTCGAAGCCACTCGAATACCACAACTCAAAACAAAACAAAGGATTGGCTTGCGGAATAAGCCGGAACAAACATATGATAGAGATTTCGTCCGAAGTTTTCGTGGTGGGACCTACACGGGCTCGATCGTACAGCACCATCATGTACAAGGCAGTGCACATGACATACGAAGCGTCCCCGAGTCAGCATAGCCAAGGACTCTTTAAGACACAACGAGACCACTGTAAAATCGACCATGAATAGGCGAACCACTAGACGTCGAACCCCAATTTCATATCATACATCTGTCGGAAAGATATCCTAAGAGCTACTTGAATTCCCACATATGAAACTCCCGAAACTTTCCGGTTATGCAATCAGGTGTTGGGGATACAGGGGAAGCATAATATCTCACCCAAACTAGCAATTCCTACATCCAGCTGTATCCATCCTTCAACACATAACCAAGAAACCTTCGGAAACCATCTACCTCAACCTTCGAAAAGCATCCGTTATACAAGTTATGGCGATACTCCCGAACTCCCGCCCCAGTACTGGGTGGCGTCGAGGTTATCTCACCAACGAACTGCATAAAAGAGATTTTCGATGTCGGCAAACATATCTCAAGTATTCCAAAATTGCAACGATAAAATTATGATGACAACACCTCAGAGCTCAACTTCCCGGGACACTTCCACTAAACCCCTAACAGGAGGCACCAAGACAATGTTCTCATCATAAGCCATCGGAACGATTCCAAGATACTCGCGTGATCCTAATTTTTTTTAGTGAAATTTGAGAAGAGAAGAGTCAAAACTCTACGTCAGGATGCCTTACCAGAGCGATGAGGAGACTGGGAAGTAAAAAGAATTCCTAAACTCTCCGATATATAATTCCTAAAGACTCAAAACATTTTTCTAGACACAACTCGGCTGCTAAAAGCGATCAATCAGTGGGGGCTCCTAAGGTCGGGGAAGGCTCTGATTACCAACTTGTAACGCCCTTGATGCGGCTATAGCTCCCACGTGTCGAGGCACGACTTAGAGACATAACCGCATTGAAAGCAATGTCGCAAGTTAGGCAATCATCACAACATCCCATAGTTGGCTTACACTCGCCACGTCACATCAAAGTACATAAATAACATACATCATCCAAACACTCATGGCCCGACTACGGCGCCAAAATAAAAGACAACCCAACCAGCGACACAGGTCCTGATCACCCCAACTGGGCACCACTACTGATCATCAGGAAAAGACACATAGTAATGCTGAGAATCCTCGTCGTACTCCCACTTGAGCTCAAGCGCGCCATCTGGAGCTGTATCATCTGTCCCTGCATCTGGTGTAATAGTAATCTGTGAGCCACAGGGACTCAGCAATCTCGCACCCTCGCGGTCAAGACTATTTAAGCTTAATAGGTAGGATGGGGTAAATATATGTGGAGCTGCAGCAAGCGACTAGCATATATGGTGGCTAACTTATTCGCAAAAGAGAGCGAGAAGAGGAGGCAAAGCGCGAGCGAGAAAACTAGAGAGCAACCTGCGCAAACATAACTCCAACACCGTGTCCACTTCCCGGACTCCGCCGAGAAGAGGCCATCATGGCAACATACTCAGTTGATTCATTTTAATTAATTAAGGTTCAAGTTATCTACAACCGGACATTAACAAATTCCCATCTGCCCATAACCGCGGGCACGGCTTTCGAAAATTCAATCCCTGTAGGGGGTCCCAACTTAGCCCATAACAAGCTCTCACGGTCAATGAAGGAATAGACCTCCACCCGAGACATTCCGATCAGACTCGGTGTCCCGGTACAACAAGACATTTCGACAGGTTAAAACAAGACCAGCAACACCGCCCGAATGTGCCGACAAATCCCGATAGGAGCTGCACATATCTCGTTCTAAGGGCACACTCAGATAAGTCAAGCTACGAGTAAAACCAACCCTCGAGTTTCCCCAGGCTGCCCGGTTCGGACCAACACTCAGAGGAGCACTGACCCCGGGGGGGGGGGGTTAAAATAAGATGACCCTCGGGCTCCGGAAACCCAAGGGAAAAAGAGGCTAGGTGGCAAATGGTAAAACCAATGTTGGGCATTGCTGGAAAAGCTTTAATCAATGCGAACTATCAAGGGGTTCCCATTATAGCCCAACCGCGTAAGGGACGCAAAATCCGGGAACATAACACCGATATGACGGAAACTAGGGCGGCAAGAGTGGAACAAAACACTAGGCGAGAGGCTGAGCCTTCCACCCTTTACCAAGTATATAGATGCATTAAGATAACATGGCAATATAATGATATCCCAACAAGTAAATAAATGTTCCAACAAGGAACGGCTCCAATCTTCACCTGCAACTAACAACGTTATAAGAGGGGTTGAGCAAAGCGGTAACATAGCCAATCAACGGTTTGCTAGGACAATGGTGGGTTAGAGGCTGAACATGGCAATTGGGAGGCTGACAAGCAAGTGGTAGGCATCATAGCATTGGCATAGCAAAAGAGCGAGCAAACTAGCATAGCAAAGATAGTAGTGATTTCGAGGGTATGATCATCTTGCCTGCAAAGTTGTCAGAGTTGACTGGATCCTCGAAAGTAAACTCAACAGGCTCCTTGTTAGCGAACTCGTCTCCCGGCTCTACCCAAACAAGACAAACAAGCAACAAGGATACAATCAACCATGTGCAAGCTCAAACAATAAGATGCAAAGATGGTATGCTATGCGGGATGCATATGCAAGATATGACAGGAAATGCATGAACCTGGCCTCAACTTGGAAAACCAAGTGTGCCACTGGAAAGATGGGATGAAATCGCTTGAAAACGATATAAAGAACGCCGGAATCGGAGTTACGGTTTGGAAATGGCAAGCGATTTAAGAATGACACCGGTCTGCGATTTACAGCAAGTAGGCATCTAAATGCAATGAGATGAACATGCTACAACACTCAAACATGGCATCAAAATACATGGCAGGGAAGCATTCGGGATGCTTAACAAAAGACTAGCACTGAGCTACGGCCAATTCATCCATTATGAGGTTCAAACAAGCATGGCAAAAACGCAAATGCAAAACAGATTTTAGACTTAGTGAAATTAACACTTGTCTGAAATTTCAGATCATGAAGCCCTCTTCGGAGCAGCAAAAAAACATGATACATGACTTGATTATGATAAATAAGAACATGGCATGGATCTACTCAACAAGCTTATCAAAAGTCCCCAAGTGACCTGGGGCCAAAAGGGATCACAAAATATACTAACAAGCACATGAACATAGCTAAAACACAATCAGTTTTCAGACTTAGTGAAAACTGAGACATGCTGAAACATAACTCACGAAGGCATGTAAACGAGCTCGATGCACTCACTATGGTGCAAGTCATGGCAAGACAAGCATACATCCATTAAGAAGGCACAAAATGCTAGCTAGACATGGCAAGAACAATGGCATAGCATGCACGGATCAACTACAATAACATCGGCAAAATCGCAAACAAGTTGACGATCTGCCCAGATTTACCACGAAGCAAAAGTAGAGCTCGATTGACTCAAGCTAGAGTACTCCACATGTGCAAAGACATGGATGGATAGATCATAAAAAGATTAACAAAACTCCTTTACTGATCATCCTCAAGAGAGGCACGGATCACTAGGAAACAGCATGAACATATGGCATCGTGAACTAAACAATCCCAGACTTAGTGAAATCCACTAAGTCACTAAAAACAGATTTACCGGGTGCCTCACTTTGCAAGCTTGCACAAGTCACCACACACATCCTAAAAATGCATGGGTTGCACCTCTGGAAAGAAGACAAAATGCTTAACAAACCATATGAAGGACTCACAGGCATATCATGCACACAATAATCATGGCAAAAATGACAAAAGTCTAAGATGAACTAGCAGATCTGACAATTAACTCACGAAGCCTCCTTCTAGCAGCATTTAGGGCATCAAGATGAACTCAAATGAAAAAGATGCAATGGAATGAAATGATGTACTCGTTGAGACGAACATTTTGATATACTATATGTCCAAAACGGAGCTACGGATGCGGAGATATGGCAGGTCAAAGTATGCTCGAAAAATTAGGGTTAGGAGGGAAGGTCAACCGAAAACTCAGATCCAGATCGGGATCCCGCGGGTACCGTTCATGGCGCAGACTTCGAGGCTCACCGAATCTTCGCCGAAAAACTTGCCGGAGTAGAGGAGGAAGCCGGAGAAGGTGCGGGGGCGGCCGGATCTGGCGAGGGGCGGCCGGAACGGGGCTCCGGTCGCCGGAGATGAGCGGGCGGCGGCGGCAGCGGCGGCCCATGGGCGAGGCGGCGGCGGCGGAGGACGGCGGCGGGTCGGCGTGGAGCGGGGCGCGGCCACCGGCCTTGGGGGAAGGAGGCGGCGGGAGGCGATGGTGCGGCGGCGATGCGGATCGGGCCGCGGGGGCCCGGGACGGGCTGCGGCGGGCCTCATGCGGGGGGGGGGGGGCGCCGGCGGTTGCCACGTGGCAGCCTCCGGTTGGCGGTGATGGCGATGTCCGGCAGCAGCGGACGTGTCCGCCCGCGCGGAGAGGATTTTTAGGGTTTCGTGGGGTAGGAGATCCGAAAACGGAGGGGGGTGTATTTATAGGCATAAGTGGAGCTAGAAGAGTCCAAATGAGGTCCGGTTTTCGGCCACGCGATTGTGATCGAACGCTCTAGATGATGGAGCAGAGTTTGGTGGGTTTTGGGCCAAATTGGAGGGGTGTTGGGCTGCAATACACACGAGGCCTTTTCGGTCCCTCGGTTAACCGTTGGAGTATCAAACGAAGTCCAAATGGTACGAAACTTGACAGACGGTCTACCGGTAGTAAACCAAGGCCGCTTGGCAAGTCTCGGTCCAATCCGGAAATGTTTAATCCTCACACACGAAAGAAAGCTAGAAATGACCACCGGAGGAGAACGAAGCGCCGGAATGCAAAACGGACAACGGGGAAAATGCTCGAATGTATGAGATGAACACGTATGCAAATGCAATGCACATGATGACATGATATGAGATGCATGACAACGAAAACAACACACGGAGACAAAAACCCGAACCCGAGAAATAAATATAACTTAACGCCGGAAACGGCAAGAGTTGGAGTACAAATTGGGAAAGTTATATCTGGGGCATTACAGAGGCCGACTACCCGACGCCCCCAGACATGCGGGTGCCGGGCTGGTGGAGGCTGAGCGCCAGCGGCGTGGCTGAATGGCGCGCTGAGATCGCCCGCATCCGTTCGTCGCTGCCGGAGGCGGAGCGGAACGAGCCGAGGTATGCCGCCGACAGCCACACACTGTGGACGATGTACTTCGACCGCCGCCACGAAGACCAGGTCGCCTCAGCCAATGGCACCATCCCTCGCGGCTGCCTCAATGCTGACAGGTGACGCGAATGGTGGGGCGTGCCCGACCGCACCCTCGAGGCCGTCCTCGACCACATCGAGACCGGCAACACGCCGCGCCTCGAGTACCCGGCGCCCCCGTCCTTCTCTCGTTGCCACGGTAGTTCCTGGATGCCGCGATGAATGGAGGCGGTGACCTCCTCATCGTCGAGTTCTGGTTCGCTCTCCTCCGGGTCGCCGGCGCTCCGCCCCGTCAAGTCAGAGCCGCAGGAGCCGCCGCTTGGGCGCCGCACCCTCAGTGGCGCCCTCGTCATCAACGAGGGCGGCCGCCTCTCCCCTCATTCCCTCCGCCTCGTCCGGCCGAAGACCGAGCCGAGGTTGCTCCCCGTCAAGGAGCACGCGGAGATGGCCGCCGCCGCTGAGACCGCCCTCAAGTGGGCGAAGGCGGACTACGTCCGCGAGCAGGTGGAGCGCCAGCGCCGCCGGGCCTACGAGGAGATCAAGGTCCGGCACTACGGACACGACGAGGGCGGCGTCGTCGTCCTCGACAGCGACGACGAGGACGCGCCCGGGCCGTTCACCCCCCCCCCCCCCCCGCGCGCGTCGACGACCTTGGTCAGGGGTGCAGCAGGGATGACGGCGGCTCCAGCGAGACACAGGGCGACGGCGGCGACGGTGGCGGCGGCGACTACACCTGGTTCTACAGGCTCCTCGGCATGTAGAAGGCGGGCGATGGCAGCAGCGTAGTAGGGCTAGGCGTAGTAGGCGTAGTTTGTTTTCTGTTTTTTTGTACAAACCTGAATGAAATTGCCGAGTTTGTGCCGTGTTTGTACAAATTTGAATCAAATCGCCGAGTTTGCGTCGAGTTTGCGCCGATTTGGGGGCGACCTGGGGGCGACGACTGGGAACGTAATCGCCTCCACGCCGAAAGTAAACACCGATTCGGCCACAGACGGCATTTTTGGCGCTTTGAGGGGCTGAACGGCCGGACATGCTCTTACTGTTAGAAGAGAAAGAGAGGAGATTGGTGGAATATGATGGATGTATTATTGAGCCTCGAGGGCGAGTATATATTGAGTACAAGACTTGGAGGGCAAGACGCCTCTCCTAGAGATAAGGTAGGAGACGGATTACAAATCCTAGACTACCAAATACATGTATCCCAAATATATCTCTAAGATCCCCCCGCAGTCATAGCGGTAGCGTTGCGAACAACAGGAGCGTCGCAGACGGTCAGACTGGAAAGAGTATCAGCCGATGGGCTGACATCCCCCCGCAGTCGTAGCGGGAGCGTCGTGGAGGGTGTCGCGTCGCGGACGCATTGACTGTAGAGGAAGCTGACGAGTTGCTCAAGCGGATGGTAGCCCTTTGTGCCGTTGTCGAGGTAGCCGAGAGCATGGGTGGTGTAGCCGTGTCGAGGTAGCTGTGCGAAGAATGTCGTGGTCGATGTCGAGTCGGGGTGGCCAGTCGAGGAAGTCGCTGTGGAGCCGCGGGCGCAAGGGGGCGCCGAGTTAGCATGGGCGCAGTGGTGTCGAAGTAGTGGTGCGCCGGTAAGGAGATGTTGTTGACGACGCGTCACGGCAGGTTTGCCAAACCCGGGGACACATCGTAGACGAAGGCATACACCGGTGTTGCCAGCACCGGGCATGCGTAGACGGACGAAACGAAGTTGACAAAGCGCGGACCAGGCTTGCCAGGCCCGGGGACACGTCGTGGATGAAGGCACGCATCGGTGTGGCCAGCACCGGGCATGCGGAGACTGGGACCTGCACGAGCTATACGCCATGTCGAAGAAGTCGGAGAGGCCAGCAGAGAAGGACTCGATGACGGTAGCGGCGCCAATCAGCGTGAGGCCAATGTCGCCCGCGGTTGTCAGAGTAGATGAAGCGGTCAGGGTAGATGACGGCGACGCTGGTGACGGGCTAGTGCTGGACGAAGACGAAGGGGTGGACGGGCGGCTGCGGCGGCTATGGGGGTAGTGGTGGTGGCGGCCGAAGAAGAGCAGTGGCTGCGGCCTGACGGCGGCGGCCATGTTAGAAGCGCGGCGGCGATGCTCGAAGTAGGCGAAGAACCCTGACAGCGTGACGAAGACCAGCACAGACGGTGGCGTTCCCGCGCAAAGGAAGACGGTGCGGCGGATACCATGGGAGGTCGACACGCGGTGACGACGGAGCGGACCGCGGCGCTACGGCCCGATGGGGCGACGCAGCGGCGGCAGGCGGGTCGTGGCGACGGTGGGAAGACCTCTAGGCGGCAGTGAGGACAGCGGGCCGCGATGCTGCGGCCCGAAGGGGCCACACAACGACGGTTCGTGAGTCGGTGCAACCACGGGGACGGCCTCGGGGCGGCGGCGGGACCGCGTATCGCGACACTACGGCCCGAAGGGGCGACGCACGAGTCGATGCAGCCGCGAGGAGAACCACGGGGCGGCGGCGTTGCGGCCCGACGGGGCGACGCAGCGGCAGCCCGATGCTCGATCGGTGGAGAGGCGCGTTAAACTCAGGGACAATCTTCACGGGACCTGCGGAGGCGCGCGTAATCGACGGGTCAGGTCGGTCGCGCGGCGTAGATGAGGCGGATCGCGACGACGAGCGGGAGATCAAGCCGATTGCGCGCGAGGTCGGGGACGCCGCTCGGTGGAGGCGTGGTGACGGCGGAGTCCGAGATGAAGCCGGCGATGACGGATGGCGTGAGACGTCGTGCGGACAAGCTTGTCAGCACCAGCACCCGGGCCGCCAAAGCAACGCCGGCACCCGGGCAGCGAGGCCCGAGCGACCAACGGAGCAGCGGCGCCCGAGTTGAGGCAGCCGATGCAGCCGTCCCGACGCAGCCGAGGACGAGGCCGGCGAGGTAGACCGACGGGCCGCCGGGCAGACGTGGCGGAGACGGGTGATGTGGATTGATGGGCGGGCCGGCGCGAGAGCTACGACTATGATTGGCCGTTGCATGGCGCGAGGCCGCCGGGTCGGGACGATGCAGGTGTCCCGGTCGGAGCAGGGCGGAGACGGCCGACGCAGGGCGACGAGCGGACCGACGCGCGGACGACTGGTCCTGACGGGCCGCCTCGGCGTGCGTGACCGCCGGGTCGGAGGAGAGGCCGGCTGGTCGCGCCGGGGTCGGAGTAGAGGCGCTCGGGGTCGATGGCGGCGGTGGGCAACGCAAACTGATCAAGAATAGATCAGAAAACCAAAAAAAAACCGCGCGATCAAGATGACCGACGGGAGAGAGAAAACCCTGAAGCAAGGCTCGGTGAAAAGACTCTCTTGGGCAGCCGGTCAACACGACGGCGGACGAATTCTAGGTACGGGCGGCACGGCCCCCGGCGATGGTCATGGAAGCCGACCGCCCCGGGGCGGCGCGCGGGTGCGGAGGCGGCGGCGGCTAGGTTTAGAATCAACTTGTGATAGATACCATGTTAGAAAGGAAAAAGAGGAGATTGGTGGAATATGATGAATGTATTATCGAGCCTCGAGGGCGAGTATATATTGAATACAAGATTTGGAAGGCAAGATGCCTCTTCTATAGATAAGGTAGGAGACGTACTCCCTTCATTTCACAATATAGTGCTTCCTCTATCCCTATGCTTTAACTTTGACCGTAAATTTAACTATCAAGACCGATTACGACGGGAGCAAAAATTATATCAGTAAATTCGTATTCGAAAGAAGTTTTTAATTATGTAACTTTTTCTTCCGCCGCAGTCGATCTTGTTCGTTAAATTTATGGTCAAAGTTCAACCTCAGAAAACGCAGGTGCATTATATTTTGGAATGGAGGGAGTATTACAAGATTACAAATCCTACACTATCAAATACATGTATCCCAAATATATCTCTAAGACTTAGATTTACATTCTACTCCGTGACCCAAGCAAACACGTTTTAGAGTTGCGGTCACGCAAGCTCAGCCTGCCTGTACGGCTGTACCGCTTACCGTATCCTTCTCAGCTTCTGGCCGGTACGTCACGGCCACCGGAGCCGGTTCCCTTCGGGTCCGCATCCAATCCAAGCACGGGACGAGAGAGACGAGCCATTCCGCACTTCCGCCTTTGAACCGCCGTTCGGTCCAGCAAACTCCGTCCCGTCTTTCCGTGCGAGCAGTGCAGATCTCCCACCACCACCAGGCGGTCGAAATTTCTCCCTCTCACTCCCCCTCCCTCCCTCCTCCTCCTCCTCCCCTCCAGATCCAGGCCCCGACCCGACGCCTCCGGCCATGAGCGACAGCGATGTCGACGAGGACGAGCTCCTCCAGATGGCGCTGCAGGAGCAGGCCGCCCGGGACCTCAGCCACCAGCGCCCGGCCGGCGCGAACAAGCCCGTCGTCAACCTCGTCCGCCCGCCCGCCAACGCCCGCGGCGGCGCCAAGGCGCGCCAGCCCAGCCGCGGCGGCGACGAGGACGACGACTCCGAGGTCGAGATGCTATCCATTTCCTCCGGCGACGAGGACGGCGCCCCCGCCCGTGAGCGCGGGCCCCCGCCGCCCCGCGGGGGCGGCCGCGCCGGGGCTCGGAGGGCCGCGTCGCGGGACGATGCTGATCTCGACGACGCTGAGCCCAGGAGCTGGAAGCGTGTCGACGAGGCTGAGGTACGGATTGCAGAGATCTCGATCCCGGGGTTGGCGTCTGTGGTGATCGTACGCTTTGATCACCCGCTCAATTGTGCTTCTCTCGAGGGTTTCCAGGGAAATGAGCCAGAGAGTAGATTTTCTTGGTTTCAATTTCAACGGGGTCGGATCGTTGTTTGATTGCTAAATTTTAGCCACTGGCGTCAAGCTTGTACAGCTACTTCGCTTCAACATGCACATTGTTTTAGCTCCATCTGGATTATATAGAGTGTGCCCAATTCAATTGTGTCGTGCGCCGTGTTAGTTTTGTGGCACTGCAGAGTAGGCCTGCTTGTTTGAACAGGGGGCATTTTTGGCGAGGGTGTAGTTTAATCATGTGAGACGCATTCCACATTTCCACTTAGTCTGCTTGTATCTTCATGAGATTTGGATGCTGAACATGGAGTTTGACATAATCATAGCCAGTGCTTATACAACTTTGCTAATGTGTCATAAGCAATGCTAGGTTCATCACAACAACTGTACCGGTGTGGTTACGATTGCCACGCATTGCTGCTAAGTGTTTCCTCTGTAGGTTGCTGAATAAGACAACTTTCATTTGGGTTTCTTCTAGCTGCAAATTCACAGAATTCTTGTACATCACATATTCTTCCTCCGCCCGGAATTACTTGACGCTCAAATGGATGTATCTAGCACTGAAATACGTCTAGATACATCTGTTTGAGCGTCAACTAATTCCGGACGGAGGGACTATTATTCATAAGTGTCTGCAGTCCGACTCAGTAGAATGTTCATGTAAAAATGATCTACTGGACTCAGCTTAGGGTGTGTTTGGTTGGGGAACTAAGTGGAATGGAATGTCATGGTTCCATTCCACTGGAATGGGTTGGTTCCGTTCCGTTGCTTGGTTCTGAGCAATTAGGTGAAATGGAACGGTTCCATTTTAGTGTTTGGTTGGAGAGAGGAAGGGAATGGATTTGGTTCAGCTCACCCCTTGCATAGGAATGGTGAGATTACCTCTCACATATGTATATGTATATTTTTCACCACTATAGCTCTTTGCATCTTTAACAAACAATAGGACAGGAGAATATATTGTCAAAATCTGTAAGGAAAAGTCATCCACTCATATAGATGTGAAAAGATCTGCAAAATCCTAGTCATCGAAACAAAATATCTTGATAGTTATGGAGGGTATACAATTGTCCCTCTTCTTTCTCAAATTTGCGCATACACTCATGTACTCCAAAATTTAGTACTCCCTCCGTAAAGAAATATAAGAGCATTTAGATCAATTTTTCAAGAAATATAAATGCTCTTATATTTCTTGAAAAATTGATCTAAATGCTCTTATATTTCTTTACAGAGGGAGTAGTTCTTATCTGATAAAAGTACATCTTTCCAAGAATTAACATGGGCATTAATCTTATCAAGTAATCCAGCACTGTGTCATGAAGCACTGAATACTTCAGCATAACTGCATAAGATCACATAAAAATGCAGCACCGATGTACACAAGAAATACCAAATTGTACAACTGTTGCAACTAGCATTTTATAAACTGTGGTTCCAGACCAATCTACGTAAGTACATATCGGTGTACGCTTAGCCATGTCAATTCATGAGTTGTTTTGAGTAGCCAAGACTTGTGTGATACGTAAAAATCTCAGTCTGCAAGATAGATTGGCATCACCGTTGACGAAGCGGCAAGAGAATTTAACTTGCTGCTGTGCTGGTGGGGCCGCGTGTCTCTGTTTGCTCCATGGGCCCTCCGATGCAGCTGTGCGACCTGAGTCATCGCTGCTGTTGCTGCTGTTTTGATCCCTCTTCCCTTCTAGTACACAGCAGCAGGAACAGCACATGTGGCAGCAACGCATCCTTGGGCGTTCAGCCGCCATTGCCCTCGTCTGCAAACAGGGTGAAGCAGCAACAGCCTCTCCCGCAGGCCCCTCACCGCCGCAGCAGCTGGCGACTGTACGTAATGAGCTGTAAGCCTTGGACATGTCCAAGGACTGGCTTGTCGGTGGCATCCCTGATGAGTTCTCAGGGAGGAACTTGAGGCGGCTATGGCGCGGCGCCCTTAGCGCCGAGCTCGAGGCGGAGGAGGGGTGACTACGGGACAAAGTCCGGCAGGCGCGCGTCGGCGGAGCCTGAGAGAAGCGGCGGGAGCGCAAGGTGGCAGAGCATCGGAGAGCCAGCAGCTACAGTCTCTCCATCAGCGTGACGGCTACATTGGCTAGCTCGAGGGTAGGGGAATCGTGGGGACTGAGGCTAGGTCCTGGGTGAGCCGTGATGTTTTTTTTTTGTCGCTAATTCCAGCGAGAACGTGTAGATTCCACCGATTCAGAGGTATCACCCGGTTCCGCATCTGGGAGTATAGTCCCTTGGTGGAACGGGCACATTCCGTTCCTCCACAACCAAACACAGTAATGTGCTCCAAGTATAGAACCGTTTCATTATATTCCACTTGAAGTGCCCAACCAAACACACCCTTAATCTCAGCCATTCAACCTTGATGTCTCCTTATACATCATCTTCATATATCTGCATTCTTTGATAATAGTTACCAAATGCCTTGAACATGAAGTTTCATTTCACATGCTATATTGCACTTCTTTGTTTCCATACTCATGCAGAAAAGGCCTAACGCTCATCCGCCTTTGCTTTGGCCAGCTTGCTCGCAGGGTTCGGGAAATGCGTGAAGCAAGAGCAGCGCCTAGCGTTCAAGCACTTGATCAGAAAGCGGCGGCAGCAGCAGCAGCTCGAAAGGCGCTCACAAGTGTACAGACTTTACCTAAAGGCGTGGAGGTTTTGGATCCATTAGGCCTTGGGTAACTATCTGGGTCATCAAACATTTATGATCAATTAAAGCCGTGTTCTGTTTCTAGTGCTCCAATCATATTACACCTGGAAAATATTTTGTAAAAGATAAGTCCAGTTCATGCTCAGTTCTCACCTACTAGTGCATCCCTTGCACCAAAAGATGCACCTTGGGCTTAACGTATATTCTATGAATGCCTTATCAGCGTGTTTGGTTCAGGGGAATCAGAGACGGGGAATGGGAGTTGAGGGGTAAGGAGATTAAAAATCCACTGTTTGATTAGAGGGAATGGGAGTTTAAGTGGGAAAGGGACTGGGAGTTGAGAAAGCCAATTCCCACCGATTTCTTCCCAGGGGGTACCCTGTTAATTCGTGAGCAGAGTTCTATCCCACGTCAATTCCCATCATATGCCAAACAAGGGAATGGGAGTAAAAATCTACTTCCCATACCTAATCCCTTCATAAACACCCTTGGGCAAACTCCCATTCCTTGCCCAAATGTTTACCAAACAGGCTGTATGTGAATTTTTGATGAGTATCCTGCTGCTATGCGGGTACTAATATTTCTTTTCAGTCTTCTGTGATTGTGGATGAGTACGCACAAACTGTCAAATCCTATATGCCTTGGCCTTAAAGACACTTTTATGGATACTAGCTTCTGACCCAGAGCCTGTTTTGTAAACACTCGGGCAGGGGAATGGGAGTTTGCACAAGGGTGTTTATGGAGGGATTAGGCATGGGAAGTAGATTTTTACTCCCATTCCCTTGTTTGGTATACGATGGGAATTAGCGTGGGATAAAACTCTGCTCATGAATTAACAGGGAAGAAATTGGTGCGAATTGACTAACTCAACTCCCATTCCTCTTCCCACTTAAACTCCCATTCCCTTTAATCAAACGGTGGACTTTTATTCTTCTCACCTCTCAACTCCCATTCCCCATCTCTAATTCCCCTGAACCAAACACGCGGTAAGCCAATACATTTTGTTTTGTTTTGTTGGAGAAGTCCAGAAGCCAGCTTAAGATGGGGTGGGTGGGACAATCAGGTAAAAAGCTAGAGAAGCTAGGAGGGATTAGCTTTCTGTGTCCTTTGCGTTAGCTTCCGTTTATCCAAAAGACAAGTGGAGAAACGGTAGGAGGGATCATATTCTTTGTCATTCTTTGAGATAGCTGTTTATCCAAAAGGCAAGTGGAGAAGAAGCCTGGTATTTAGACTGGTTTCTTCATCTGCCTTTAGAAGCTTTAGTAGAAGCCTGGCCAAATAGGCATCATCATTCATGGAAAGATTTGCGAATCACATTTTAAAAATTTATTGAAGTAATGAACATGGCCTTTATTGTGATCTATTTGGAATTTGGACATAACAGATATTATTATATTAACTCAAAAGCGTCGATAGTGCTGTGCAGTGCAGTGTCTGCGTCACAGGCTATGTAGCACAGGGAATCAAAACAACCATGTGTTGTTTATTTTCTATTCTTCTATGTCTACTGCTTTTTCATGATTAGATAATGCTTATTTCCTTACCAGTGTTATGGATAATAAGTCCCTGCGGCTAATCACTGAAGCTTCAATGAGTTCTCCAGTTTCAAGGGAGAAGTCCCAGGGTTTGGACCCCAGTATGCGAGGTATGCCTGTTCATCATACGCAATATCCCTTTCTTTATTATTGATCTTTTTTAACAAATGGTATATTTTTTGTACATTTGCAGAGAAAGTTATATATTCTTCTCCTCATTTTGATCCCAAGGTTTTTCTCTCGTGGGTCCACAAAGATACAAGTGCTGCTGATTTGGAGTCTGGTGCTCTTACCTTGAAAACTGATCTCAAAGGGAGAACACAGCAGAAAAAACAACTAGTCAAGGAGAATTTTGATTGTTTTGTCTCCTGCAAAACCACAATAGATGGTATTAATTTTGTTGTTAGTTTTTCCTTATTGCTGCTACATGTGTTGTCATTTACGTTCTGTACAGTGTCTGCATCTCCTTGTAAATATGCTATTTTTTCTGCAGACATTGAGTCGAAACTGCGACAGATAGAAGACGATCCTGAAGGTGCAGGTACATCTCACTTATATTCAGTCACTCAAAAAATTAGCGGTGTGGCAAATCGTGCATTTGAGCCTCTATTTGAGAGGCAGGTAAACTAACTAAACTTTCTCTCGAGCTACTTCTCATTTATCTCGATTGGTATTTCTGCAAGATTCCTTCTTGAGTGTACTAAAGTAAACCCCCTTATACAGGCCCAAGCTGATAAGATCAGATCTGTTCAAGGAATGCTTCAGAGATTCCGGACATTATTTAACCTGCCAAGCGCAATTCGTGGCAACATTAGGAAAGGAGAGTATGATCTAGCTGTCAGAGAGTACCAAAAAGCAAAATCAATTGTTCTTCCTTCTCATGTATGCCGACTTCTTAATTTATTTTAGCCTTGCCTATCATCATACGATTAGGAGTTACGGGAATGGGCAGGGTGTACATGCTTACTGGTCATTGTCTTTACTCAAACAACCTTGGGGATTTAGTGGGGACCATGGACCAGTGATATCCATCATATTTGCATTACCGTCCTAGATTGCTATCTCCCCTCTATTTGCTGCTTAGTAAATTGGTGTAGTAATTTGTTTAGTGTAAAAAGTATTAAATATATCTACTTTAAATTCAGCATTAAGAAATTTTCGATGCATACAGGAGAAACTTGTATGATCATTACCTAACGAAACAGCTAAAGCAGACACAGTCATCTACTTGGCAGTGACTTATTAGGGCTTTAGTGGGGTTGCATTGTCATTGCCTTACCGTTGAATTATTTCCAGTAGTTTGTGGCACCATGCTAAAATTCCATTACAGGAGATTGCTCCCCTAGTCTCCGAGATACTTACTAAAATGATGTGTAATTATACCATCATTTGCTACCAATTTGTGCTTGATCAGAGCACGCAACAAGTTTATGGTAGAGTTTTGAAGGATCTCACCTCTTAATATCTTCTTTTCATGCCGCCTGCTTGTCTTTCTGTTTACGAGGCAGTGTATGATAGAAATGCCATGACGATGTCTTGCATGTTGCAGCTGACTGGCGGTTGTGCATGCATCATTTGTCTCATGTGTTCCATATACTTTAGGGTTTTAAGTCCCACTGTTGTTTGCTTTATTATATTTGTACTTCTATATGGACAACAATATACAATTTTCTAATAACAGAGGTTGCTTGATTCACACTCAGCTCTTAGAAACCCGAAAGTACTGACTTGCATGTGTGTCGCTAACTTGATTTTATTGGCTGTTACATATTGTTCAAATTTTCATTGTCTTTGTAGCGCTTCCCCTCATTGTTATTTGTTAGGCACACCACAATCAACTGTAGTTTTAGTGCATTTTATATGTTTATTATATGATACTACAATGGACAACCTGTAGGTTGGAATACTGAAACGTGTACTGGAAGAAGTGGAGAAGGTAATGCATGAATTCAGGGGCATGCTTTATAAGTCAATGGAGGATCCTCATCTCGACCTTGCTGAGGTTAGTACACTGTAATATTTTGTGTTTTTGACACCTTGAAATTCATTACTTCTGTTGACATTGAAAGATGGCTTAACTTGTGAAGTTAGATTTGAGGGATCTTGACCTTGATCAGATAGTGTGACACTTCTACGAGGCATAGGAAGTGGATGGATAACCTTAGGATACTGCTGGGACTAAAATTGACTATCTGATTACTAGCAATATTTACACTATTTGTAGATCAAATTTATCTGATGATTTGGTTCTATTTGCTTACTGATTCTATTCCAACTTTCAGCTTGAGAACATTGTCCGGCTATTGTTGGAGTTGGAGCCTGAGACTGATCCAGTGTGGCATTATCTTAATATTCAGGTTATCACCCTTGACCAGAAGCTTCATGCTATAGCTGACATTTTCCTATTAAATCATCTCCACTCTCTGTCATACCATATTCTAAATGTGCTTATACACTACTATTTTCTATCAGAATGGCAGAATTCATGGATTATTTGAGAAGTGTACCGTAGATCATGAAGTGCGAATGGAGATTTTGCAAAATAAAAGACATGAGAAAGTGCTATCTGATTCAAAATGGAGGCAGCTGCAACAAGAGTCGAATAAATCAGTGAGTGTCTTACTTTCTCTTGTTCAGCATGATACATGATTCGTTATTCTTATGATATTACCATGGTATTCATGGCTTTTCTTTTTGTTGATGTGGCCCTCTTTTGTTTTGTTTGTGTAGTTGGAAGTTGATTCTGCTATTGGTGATTCTTTTCAAGATGATCAATTGTCATCAAGCTTCATGGCTGAAGAGGCTGATAGTTTAAGGGCAACTTACATACGCAGGTTAAGTGCTGTACTTATCCAGCATGTTCCAGCATTCTGGAGATTAGCTTTATCTGTCTTCAGTGGAAAATTTGCAAAGGTATGGACACGCAAAATCGTATTAGTTGCATGGTAGCTAAGCATGATTCACCTTGAGTATATTGTTCTAAGCAAATGGCTTTTCATGTTTAGTAGCCGTATAGGTTAGGTCTTGCTACAAGCATATTGTTTTGCGGAAACTTGTGCAACCTTCCATCGCCCTGTTCACGCAATATTGAACTCAAACTGAAAAGTTTACATATGCTTCATGTAAATTGTTCTGATAATGTCAATATGAAAATCTGATGCCTGCTTCACATTGTTACATGAAAGTCTGATGTCTGCTTCGCATTGTCATATGGAAGTTAGAAGAGCCACCATCTTATATTTGTTTGAGCATAATAAAGAACCACACAGATGTGTTAGCTTATTCCTTACAGGCAGCTGCTGGCAATGCACTTGCTGATTCTGAGATGAATGCAAAATCTGGTGCAAATAAGACCGATGATAAAGGTGCGGAGGCGAAGTACACAAACCATAGTCTTGATGAGGTTGCTAGTATGGTTTGTGCTACTGTATCTGTTTTCGACACGAAGGTACTTTACTTACTGCATGCTGGGAAAATTTGTTTGTTAACCATGATACTTAATACTTTGCACTTGGTCTTATGATTGTATTTGCAATTCTAGTAATCGTGCTTTCACACAAACAGGTTCAGAATACTTTTCGTGATTTTGAGGAATGCAACATTCTTCGTCCATTTATGGGTGACACTATAAAAGAAATAGCTAAGGCTTGTCAGACCCTCGAGGGGAAGGATTCATCTCCAACTGCTGGTATAGTTAGTGCCATTTTCTAGAAGTTGCTTTTACACAGAAATTTGCTGTGTATCCTGAATGTGTTTAACAACTGTGCCAGTTAAAATGTTGCATGCCCTTCATTCTGAAATGACAAAGCTCTACATTCTTCGACTTTGTTCTTGGATGCGGGTAACAACTAAGGAAGTATCAAAACATGAGACTTGGGTTACTTTGTCAACCCTTGAGAGAAACAAGTCTCCGTATGCAATTTCATGCCTGCCCTTGGAGTTCCGTGAAATCACAATTTCCGCAATGGACCGGATTGAATTGTAAGCGTGTTTCTGTATTTCTGCTCAACACTGTACTTTATCAATTTGTCTAGTTTGTTACGGAGTTAAGCACTTATGGTTGCGATTTCTGAGCCATGTGAAGTTTTCTGGCTGTATTTTTTCCCCTGTAGTTGACCTTTTTCTTTGTAATGTTTGCATTTCAAAGCTTATTTCCTTGTTGGGAACTCCAGGTTTTCTGCACAACTAGGGGAGGCTAAATATCTTTCTTTTTGCAAGCACAATATGTTAGTCTATGACAATGCAAGGCAAGGCAATTGCATTCTTGTTACTCACACCCCAAAATTCAACTTTGACCATAAATTAGACATATCAAATGTGAGTTATATGCGATAAAAATTATACCATTGAATTCATATTCGGAAGAACTATTCAGTGGTATAATTTTTAGTTCACAAAATTGTATAGCATCGGTCTAATTTATGGTCAAAGTTGGATTTGGGGATGCGTGCGCGCCTTATTCATTGGAATGGAGGGACCATATCATGATCCAATCACACATCACAATGCACCACCCCCCCCCCCCCCCCCCCCCCCCCCCCCCCCCCGCGGTCACAAAAATGTATAATACAGAGACAGACAGACTACGTACCTTCAGCCTTCACTTTTGAAAGTATCAAACTGCATCCTGATCTACGTTGTCTATTTCAGAATGATCTTTAATCTCAGGAATGAGACTGCCAAGTCTTACGACATTACTCGACAGCTTCAGGAAATCCATGAGTCTGTTAGACTTGCATTTCTAAATTCTTTTCGGGATTTTGCAGGTATGGAGTTGATTTATGTTATAGTTATTCCGAAATTCTGAATTGTTGTATTTAATTATGGCATCATTGTTTATTCTTCACAACCTGTGTAAACTTATCAGGTTATCTGGGGACATTTGGAGCGGAACTAGCTCAGAGTAGATCAAATAAAGAAAACAATCATGTGCAAAATGGGTATATGAATGGTACTGATAGAGAATCATCTGCTAGCATGGATGGAAACTTGCACAAGAAGCTATTGATTGTTTTGAGTAACATTGGATATTGTAAAGCAGAACTTTCAGATCAACTGTATAACAAATATAGGCACATTTGGTCTCCGATCAGGTACCTGGCCTACTTCACTTATTTTTCTGGTAGCATTCTTCAAGTATTGCTGCATTGCATAATGCTCTAAAACCTATTATGGTTCAAATTCCCTAACATTCCACCCTCAAATAATAATAATTTTCTTGAGGTCATCTGTTGTTAGTTCTTTACTATTTTCATGTCATTATCTTCCTTTGAAGCCAATTCCGATGCATCTTAGTCATTAGAATGTAATTTGCTAACTGATCACTCTAATTGAATTTTCGTACCAGAAATATTGTGGAAGGATTCCTATCTAACTGAATGTTTACATACTATTCAATTAGAGCCACTGATTCTTATCCAGTTGATATTTAAATATTACTTCCAACAACAACAACAAAGCCTTCAGTCCCAAACAGGTTGGGTAGGCTAGAGCTGAAACCCATAAGATCTCGCAACCAACTCATGGTTTTGGCACATGGATAGCTAGCTTCCACGCACCCCTGTCCATGGCTAGTTCTTTGGTGATATTCCAGTCCTTCAGATCTCTCTTTACGGACTCCTCCCATGTCAAGTTTGGTCTACCCGACCTCTCTTGACATTATCAGCACGCTTTAGCCATCCGCTGTGCACTGGAGCTTCTGGTGGCCTGCGCTGAATATGCCCAAACCATCTTAGATGATGTTGGACAAGCTTCTCTTCAATCGGTGCTACCCCAACTCTTATCCCGTATATCATCATTTCGGACCCGATCCTTCCTTGTGTGGCCACACATCCATCTCAAAATGCGCATCTCCGCTACACCTAACTGTTGAACATGTCGCCTTTTAGTCGGCCAACACTCAGCGCCATACAACATTGCAGGTCGAATTGCCGTCCTATAGAACCTGCCTTTTAGCTTTTGTGGCACTCTCTTGTCACAGAGAACACCAGAAGCTTGGCACCACTTCATCCATCCGGCTTTGATTCGATGACTCACATCTTCATCGATATCACCATCCTTCTGCAGCATTGACCCCAAATATCGAAAGGTGTCCTTCTGAGGTATCACCTGCCCATCAAGGCTAACCTCCTCCTCCTCGTGCCTAGTAGTACTGAAACCACACCTCATGTACTCAGTTTTAGTTCTACTAAGCCTAAAACCTTTTGATTCCAAGGTTTGTCTCCATAGCTCTAACTTTCTATTAACCCCCATCCGATGATCATCGACTAGCACCACATCATCCGCAAAGAGCATACACCATGGGTTATCTCCTTGTATATCCCTTGTGACCTCATCCATAACCAAAACAAAAAGATAAGGGCTCAGAGCCGACCCTTGGTGCAGTCCTATTTTAGTCTTAATCGGGAAGTCATCAGTGTTGCCATCACTTGTTCGAACACTTGTCACAACATTATCGTACATGTTCTTGATGAGGGTAATGTACTTTGTTGGGACTTTGTGTTTCTCCATGGCCCACCGCATTATCGGTTGTAATAGCATCTTATATTATGGGACGGAGGGAGTACATCTCAATTAGAACCACTCATATTTCAGCATTTTGAACTGAAAGAGAGAAAAATGCGCCTTTTGACTTTAAGATACATGTGGGCTAGAAGAGAGCAGTTTCATAGTAACAGCATGCTTAAGTGGCCTTCCTGGGTTGATTCTCGACTTAAGGTGTAGTTTGCTTGGCCGAAGGTTCCACCCACCAGTTAGGGCTGTCGCTATGAATGGCACTAGTGTCTGGGAAGGAAGATGCAAAAAGATTTCTAGGGTTAAGTACAAATTTATCTTCAGATGAGCCTAACTCTGAAATCATTTCCATTAGTGTGGTATCCTATGAATATGCTACATTTTGTACCTTGTTGCATCCAGTTTCGAGCCTCTCCTTTTTGTAGGATATCAGTCATTAGAAGAAAACCTTGTATGTCTCATTCTTTATCCATATATATTTCTTGTAAGCATGAATAGATGAATGAAAAAATTATTTACTCATTTTAGAAACATTTCTCAAGATACATCTACTTCACCAATGACAGTTTCACTATCACAGGGATAATGATGAACGTAGTGCTGATATGCGAGATCTTGTGACATCCTTCTCTGGACTTGAGGATAAAGTCCTCGACCAATATACTTTTGCAAAGGTATGGTTGGCAATGGTGGACTTTGTGTTGATCAACCAGTATATGTATGATCTTTGAACATCCCGCTGCCAGGGCGCCTTGTCGCTTTATTCCTATCTTGTTGTGCGAACGTTAATCTGGGATATTTTACTTGCTGAAGATTTGTTACGCAAACATCAGATATATTGTCATCCGTCAACAGTAGTATAATCTTTGAAAGAATCGCTTAAATGATGCCAACTATAATATTTCATTTTGGTATGAAGTAGCAGTAATTTGATTAAAAGCCGTTGTTATTGTACTGGCTTTCTATTACTCTGGAATAAGCCATATGTTTGTAAACAAGTAGATCATACTTGACGCCATAAACATGTTTTCCGGATTATCAGTTTTTGGGTATGTTCGCATTTTATAGTCTGCTTTGGCTTTTACTCATCATGATTTTTTGTTTTCTTTTGATTAGTCAAACGTGATCAGAAATGCTGCACAGAACTATCTGTTGGATTCTGGGATTCATTGGGGAGCAGCACCTGTAGTGAAGGTATGCAATACAAAGGATGACAAGCCCCTATTGATGCTATCTCAATTATCTATTAGTAGTTCTTTATTTATTGATGAAACAGCCAATTGCATTCTACCGCTAGAGTTTCCGTCCTGATGCAGTTCAAAATCATGGCTGGATCCAACCCACTCAAACTGCTGCACAACCCTTCTTGGCAGGTTTTGCACAGTTCGTGGGCTACATTACCAATTTGCCACTAAACAATAGCTCCCGTTCACACTCCTGTTTTATTTCCAGCTCTCTGCCAATGCCCTGCTCCTAATCGTTGACAGTGGTGGCACTGAGCACGACCTCTTGCTCAGCAGGATGGCGACCTCTTCTGCGCATCCGACCTCTCAGCACTGAGGTGCCCGGTATTGCACTCTGTCCAGAAGGATGTTCTCCTGCTCCTTGGTGGTGACATTGTGTCCTGTACTCCTGTGATTGTTGCTGTGCAGTCGGGCTAGTGCTATGATCTAATTGTGATGAGAGCGTAGGTGCCCAGCAGTTTGCTAGTGAAGGGCAGATGCATCAAGCAACAGCATCGCCTGATGAGGTGGTGGGGTGTTTTCTGCTGGCAGTTGTTGAAGTGTATATGTGGATTGCCTAGCCCTTTCCATCAGTTCGGACTTTTGGGGCTAGTTCATGAAGCTTAACATGGTATCAGGGCCTAAGGTCTTGAGTTCAAGTCCTGACTCTCGCAATTTATCTAAAAATTGTTGCCCCCCCCCCCCCCCCCCCCCCCTTGTGTCCATGTCTAGGCCTCTTGAGCCATACCTCTGAGTCTATGTGATAGCCTGGCTTATTAGGGATGATAGACTACTCATATCAATAAGGAATTCTTTCTTTTTCGGAAGCCCATTCGGATAGAACTCCAAAGTTAAGCGCGCTCAGCTTGGAGTAATTTCAGGATGGGTGACCGACCGGGAAGTTGCTCCCGGGTGCGCACGAGTGAGGACAAAAAGTGCGCAGAAAAGAGTAGTATTGATCTGTGGGGCCAGTCTAGATCCCGCCAGGAGTAACGACCACCGGCGGGTGTGTCCGGGGCGTTACAGTCTATCCATGTGTTGACTTCCCGCGTCACACGTGAGAGGGGGGGGGGGGGGGGGGGGGGGTTGAAGTGTATATGCGGATTGCCTAGCCCGACCACCGGCGGGTGTGTCCGGGGCGTTACAGTCTATCCATGTGTTGACTTCCCGCGTCACACGTGAGAGGGGGTGTTGAAGTGTATATGTGGATTGCCTAGCCCTTTCCATCAGTTCGGACTTTTGGTTGCGTTGGCTAGTGCATGAAGCTTAACAGCAGTCACCTCCGTGTGCGTCTGAGCGAAAGCGCTGCTGGTTGCCTCGCACCATTGCCGGATGAGGCGCTGGGCTGCTTCTTGCCGGTGGCCTTCATGCAGAGCACCCCTCACTCCCAGATGAACATTATTGTTTCTTGCCTCATGTTGCTGAGATCACATTCACTAACTTCAGTGAGGCTAGTTCAACTCCAGCGTCAGCATCACCTCTCCTCTTTCAGTTCTTTCGAGTTGCCAATCACATCTTTGGAATCTTATGCTTGCCATTTGCTTCTCTCAATTTATTGTTGCCACAAACTTCTTTCAAATATATCCTCCCCTGTTGTTTCTTACTGCATTCTCAGCTTAATCATCTTCTTCATCACCAGTGTGTTACTTTGGAATGGCTTGGGATGGGCTGGGTTGGGATTTCATGCCAAGGAACTGTCTATGAACAGGGCTTATTCAGAACATGTAGCACCTTCCCCATTTACTGCAAGGACAGTTACAACTTACACTAATAGTATCTTGTGGCTCCACTTTTTTTTGCTGACCTAACTGGTGTTTGCGTAGTGGCATGCATTTATTGAGTTGCAAATGTTTTTGCTGCCTTACGAATTTAGCATTTTGTCAATGCGAGTGTAGTCTTGTTGCACTCTAATTCAATTTATTGTCCTCGCAGGGCATACGGGATGCAACTCTTGATTTACTGCACATCCTTGTAGCTGTACATGCCGAGGTTTTCATCATTTTCCTTTTCTTCCTTTCATTATTTTAGCATGTGACACAACTATCTTTCCAGGAATAACATGCGTAAAAATGGGCAGATTTCAAACTTTTTTTTAGTCCGATGGGTTCGTTATGTCCACTTCTGCAGTTCTGCTAAGCTTTCTACTCCCTCCGTTCCTAAATATAAGTCTTTCTAGAGATTACACTAGAAACCACATCCGGATGTATATAGACATACTTTAGAGTATAGATTCATTCATTTTGCTCCGTATGTAGTCCATAGTGGAATCTCTAGAAAGACTTATATTTAGGAACGGAGGGAGTATTGTGCAAGTAAAATGGACAGATTTCAAACTTTATTTTATTTCTGTTTATCTGATAAATATAGGAAAAATACCTTTATATTATAAACTGGATCAATTTTTTTCTGCTTAATGAATACTCAGAGATCCTGATGTTTCCGTAAAAAAGTTAGTTTGTAAGGTGGCTGGTATTAAGTACTAGACAGGGCATTTTCAGTGGTAGCTGGACCTGGTCTCTGTCCTGGAATTTGACAATTTTAGAAGAACTTGGTAACACTGCATTATGTATTTTAATTCTGTTTCCAGTGATGCTATGATGTATTTGTTCTATAACCCAAATTAAAACCATTGTATTTCATTCTGGATAATTTTTGTCTGGATCCTGTTTCCTACTTATACACTAAATAAACACTAATTTAAAACTCTAGGGCCGCTTGTTTTCAGAAACCGCATGACAGGTTGATGTTGGCAGTTATAATCTATACAGTAAAGTAAGGTACATGGATAAATCTGCTTTAATTCCATCAAAATTCTTTTATGCTCTACCTTTGTCTTGTTTCAGGTATACTCGGGTGCTAGGCCTTTGTTGGAGAAAACGATGAAAATTTTGGTCGAGGGTTTGGTCGACATCTTTCTTAGTCTTTTTTATGAGAACAAGGCCAAGGATCTCAGAATGTTGGATGCAAATGGTTTTTGTCAACTCATGCTTGAGGTAAGTTATGTACTCCCTCCGATCCATATTAATTGTCGCAGACTTAGTACAAAGTTAGTAGAACTTTGTGCTAAATCTGTGTCAATTAACTTGGGCCAGAGGGAGTAGTTACTTTTGTTTACCGTAGGATTATTAATGAGCCTTTACTATGCAGTTGTTCAATTAGTGAAGTTAAGCACTCTCCTTTTTGTTATATGCTTGCAGCTTGAGTATTTTGAAACCGTGTTAAACACATACTTCTCTACTGAGGCACAACAAGCTCTGAAATCTTTGCAAGAGAGTTTGTTGGAGAAGGCCTGTGAAAGTGGCAGTGAAGATGCTGCATCAGATGATAAACAAGTGCCATCAGTATCACCCGATGATTTGCTTGTAAGTACTCCAAACATTCATGCCTGTCCATGAATTGTGATACATGAAAAATTCATCTAGTAGAGTACCATCACAGTAATCTATTGAAATATAGGCGTGCTGTGTATGCCTTGATATTTATGATCCTTTGGACTAAGCTCGATTACATTGAACTAAGTGTTCTTTAGGGTAAGTTTACTTTTGCAACGGACATTGTATAATCGGAAGTCTCTGTTTTCCCCAGGCTCTTGCTCAGCAACACGGCAGTGATCTGCTGCAAGGGGAGCTGGAGAGAACCCGATTAAATATAGCATGTTTTATGGAGCCAACTCTTCAATCAGGCTCGAAAACTTCAGCTTATTCGTCTTACCAGGCACCAGCACCACATCATCCCCAGGCTCAAGTCTCCTCCCCTAGTTTTAGAAGGCAGCAGCAGACAAGTTCAAATTCTCCCATAGTCTCTAGAAGACGCCGATGAACTAAATGCTGAGAGCAAGATTTTCTTTATCGACGTGGCCTCTTCCTTAAACTCCCTTTTTTAAAAAGGAAGTCCCTCTTTTCTTGGGTTGCCTGTAATTTTTTTCCATTCATTGTAATTAGCATCATGTTGTGTATTATGAATTTTGATCCATTCTTTTGGTGTTGTATGATAAAAGGGCAGGGTACAGGTGCTGCTGTACGGGACTTTGTACTTGTATAATCTCCAGGAACTGGAATTGTTATTTCCATGTTTTCAGAAGACACCGCTGCAAATTATACTTGTTTTGAACCAAGTGATACTCCCTCCATTCCTTAATATAAGCCTTTTTTATACATTCCAATATTACATATGGAGCAAAATGAGTAAATCTACACTCTAGAATGCGTATATATACATCTGTATGTAGTCTGTATTGAAATCTCTAAAACGTCTTGTATTTAGAAATGGAGGGAGTAGATCTTATCTTGGGTCGTCTCCCGTTAAATGTAATGATGACTCCTGTTGTCTGAGCCTACGTTTGAACCTCACACTGTTTCAGCTGAGCGCGTATATTCTAGGTTGAGTTGACTGAGTTGTTGCATACTCGAGCAGACAAGGTGTTGCGTATATTAGTTTGTGCACTAGTATATACATTGTACAGTTGAACCTGGGCTGTAGTAATTGTATTATTTGGTACTCACTCTATAAACTAATATAAGAGCGTTTAGATCACTACTTATATTAGTTTATGGAGGGAGTACTTGTCTACAGCATACACCTCCGGCTTCCTCAAGAATTTGCTAGGCTTGAGGGGATCTTCTGATTGTAATTGGATGGAAGATAAGATCAGCACTTTGATTTGTCTCGCATTGTTGTCAGCAAGCACGTGTTGCAGGCTCGAGATCCGGCTTCTGCCTCCAGTAGTCAGCACAGCGCAGCAGCAACGGTTTATATATTTTCCTTGAAACGGGACCTACACTACACGGCTATGCGCAGGACAGTTGCATCTGCACCCACTTGCACTGCTACGCAACATGCCGTGGTCGACTCCTCGGGAACGAACAAGGCACCACAACACGAGAACGTTATCCTCCCAGACCCCCGTGTCCACGACTCCACGTGTTTGCACTCTCCCGGACCCACCCAGAGGCCAGAGCTGCCTGCCTATCTCCGCCCCGCCAATCAACGTCTCCCGTAGTACCCTCACCCATGGAGGAGAGAGAGCATGGTGCAGCCCAAGAGTAGGCCCCGCGAGTGACCCCGCCTGCCCTCCGCCCTGCCTGCCATGGCAGCCTCCCTCCTCCTCCTCTCCCCCTCGCCTCACTGCCACTGCATTACCACGCCCACCAGGGGAACCGGAACGCCGCTGCCTTCCCCTCGGTGCCACCCACCAGCTCCGCGGCGCCGGCCGCGGCCGCGGGGCGCGGTGCTGGTGGCGAGAGGCGCCGCGGTGCCTCCCGAGCAAAGCTTAGCGCCTCACTACGAGACTCTGGGCGACGCCAAGTCTGCGCTGTACCAAGCTCTGGAAGGTTTGCTGCTGCTGCTGCTGCTATTTGGTGCTTGGTTTCGTTGGTGCTTCTGAACTGGACTCTTGATTCCTGTCTCTACTGTTCTGGCAAAAGGTATCGACAGAGGAATATTTGGCATAACCTCCGCGAAAAGGTCCGAGATTCATGCTCTGGTGGAGCTCTTGGAGTCCCGGAATCCTACACCGAATCCCACCGACAAATTGCACGACAAGGTACACAATCTGAATATTCTTCTTCCAATCAGTTTTTGTAGTATAATTCAGCTATGGTCGCGGTAAATTGAAGTGTTGACTCGTCGTCCTTCCATGCTTTTAAGCTTAAGTGTGACTGCTAGAAAGAGTTACGCTGGCTTGGGCAGTTAATAGTACGTAGATGCCAAATTTTTTAAAAACCAGAGGAACACCTGCAATTACTGACTCTGGGAAACTTGAGACGATGCAAGGTGGACGGCTGCTGGAGGCTCATCTATAGCACCATCTCGATTCTGGGGAAAAGGAGAACCAAGTTAGGCCTGCGAGATTTCATCAGCCTCGGAGATTTCTTCCAGATAATCGATGTCAAGGAGGTTAGTCAAACGTTGCCCATCAAATTTCAGCAAACCAATGCTACATTTTTTCCTTTTCCTTTTTAATTTGTTCTATAATTCTTGTGTGTATGTACTCTGTAGCTCCAACTGTACAATTTATGCTTTTACAGCTGTGTAGCGTTGATTTTGAATAGTGTAATGTTAAATGCTTATCTTGTGCCCTGAACTGAGCATTGAAATGCAATGAAATTAGGATTCATACACAATGCCAGAAACATAGGATTTGTGTTTTAACTGTACAAGTAGTTCATGAAACTGAGTGCTATTGTAAAGATTCTAGTACTTCCCAACCAAGTAAGTTTTGATTGTTGGTATATCTTGAAATAAATGGAGATTTAGCGTCACTTCTGTACACCCAAAGGAAAAGGCGGTGAGTGTCATAAAGTTCAGCGCAAGAGCATTGAAGATATTCTCAGGCCAACTTGCTATTGAAGCATCCTACACTATCACGACAAAAACAGTAAGAAATTCTATGCTGGCATCTCTCATGTCTAAAATTTCATGTGTCTGACTGCTAATTGACGTAAGCCTGTAATTTCCTCACAGCTTGTGGTGTCTTGTTTCAGAGAGTGGGTATCAAGCTTGAGAGTTCAACAATCACCCCAGATCAGGTACAAGTTGTGATCTTTATTGTATCAACACCCAGTACATAGTTATCCCCTGCGAGATGGGAAAAAGTTTTAAATGTTAATGTCGCTACCAAAATGAACAAAACTAAATTCAGGGCCAATCACTCGTATCTTTTGTTTGGTGACAAGAACTATGTTTATTTGTGGAACAAGAATGATACCATGGTCTTTCACTTACCTAATGTTTATTTTGATCGTTTGTCACATTGGGCTATGCAGTTGATGAATATCTTCCAGAAGAACTACGACATGCTCCTTGCCATATTCAACCCAGAAGGTTGGCTCGAGATAACGTATCCTTTTGGTGTTGCTGAGTGCTACTCTACACTTGATTGATTTTTCGAATTGGTGTTTCTGCCTGTTTCTTTTCCTCCCAAATTGGTGTTTTTGCCACTCTTCTATTTATACATATAGCAAACCTACTTCATGTATATAGTCTTCCTCATCAAATTTTACTAGATATGTTGACGAATCTCTACGGATCGGCAGAGATGACAAGGCAAACATCTTTGTTCTGGAGAAAACAGACCCATCTCAAGTGTAAGAAGATCTACGAAGCAAAATGTGTGCAAATATTCGTAATTTCTGACAATGAGTGCATCGACACTCAGAGAAGAGGCCACCTTAACGTATTCCGCGGCACAAATGATTGTTAACAGCTCAGTGCAGATCATCGATTCAACCACTCATCAATTTCTCCTGAAAAGGATAAGCAGCATTCTTTTTTACGACGGTAGAAACATTTGGTTTTTTGGATTTTTAGCTGTGCACTGTCAATGTATCAATGTAAGTATGTAACTATGAAAGTTCAGTTACATAGAGAATCAAACTGCCCCATCATAGGGAGCAATTAAACAAATATCCAATTTTGAAATACATTTTTTTTTCAAATACCTGTCAAAGTTTCAAATACTACGAGTACTATTCGCTTATCGCTCGTCTTATTTGTACCGGGATTTCTTTAAATGTTTGACGAAATTTTGCAGCCTCACAAAGATTGTAAAACGACCTACATATGCACAATTTTGTTTTAAGAGTCATGCAACATGGGATGAGCTTGGCATATAGCATCATGTAATTAAACCTGAATAAATGTGTACATGTAGCATATTTTCTCTTTGCCTTCTCATCTAAGGTACCCTGCCATATTTTCTTAGAACGGGTACCCTGCAATGTGGGCATCCTTAAATTTTGGAGTCTACTCCAAATCAAGACCACGAGCCTCAGTATTTGGCGGCTGGGCGAGGAGTTACAGCATGCGACATCCACTCAAATCTTGGCACCACAAACATTTCAGGACGTGTCTACTACACGCTTCTATTCTTTTAGAGTCTTTTGATCCTCCAAGCGCAGAGGACTGTAGGACAACAACATTTTCTTAAGTGAGTGACCTAAGGTTTATCAATCAACAGGAGGCATATGTCGAAAGTGTTCTGTCTTAAACAACCTTGCAACCAAATACAAGTAGTCTCTTCTGTCCTCACCACATCCATTTTTTTTGAAAGGCACACAATACAATGTTAATTATATATGTGCACTATTTTGGCGAAGAAATTGATCATTTGGGTGATAGATTGATAGTTTGGATGGTAATAATATTTTTGTACTTTCGGAATAAATATGGAGTAAAATAGTATCTCAATGCTAGGAAATAAGGCCTAGGGTTCATAATTTCACTAGTGCGAACTCTCAACATCATTAACATAGTTTGAACACATGATATATCCTCAAAATATGTGGTAAAGAATCACTCCAAAGTTTCTCTTTTAATTAGACCAAAAGTGGGATGAGTGTAGGTATGGCCGAGCATACCGATTAGCTTTCTAATCCATAAAGCACACCCCAATGTAACCTCAGACAACTCCAAAAATTATGCTAAACAATCACCTTATGATCTTTATCGTTCTAACCATGACCCATAGTCATCCCAATGTCACTATGGGTATCTGTGAAAGATATACTAGATATGCATGACATAATCTCATTGATTCCCAAAAGATTCAATCCAACATAAAGAAACTCATAGCATGCGCATGATTCATTTAGCACAAAAATAATATGATGGATACATCACATTGTTCAACTTTATTAACAAAACCCACGATCACAATCAAGATTGGAAACCTACATGATCAAGGGAGAGATATATAGAACACATAGCCACTACCACATACCCTCGGACCTAAGGGAGGAATGTTCACACATCACCATTAGAAGGAAGAGAGAGTTGTTGGTGATGTTGACGGAGATGGCGGAGACGTCCCCGACAGCATTTCGATGCCACCAGAGGAGAGGAGGAACCCCCCTCCTTCTTCTTCCTTGGCCTTCTCCCCCAGTTAGAGGGATTTTCCCCCTCTGGTTTTCATGGCTATGGTGGTTTCGAGATGAGAGTCTTCCCTGAGGTTGGATCTAACTTTCGGGGGAGCTATTTCTAGATGCTGAAATCTAAGTCTCGTCACCCTTTTTACTTTCCACAAGAGATCCATAAGCGGTAAGATCACAAACAATTCAGGTCGGTTCAGAAACTTCTAGACCAAATTAGTTTCCAAAGGACGCCTCAATCCGAGTAACAGAACTATTTTTTTGTAATTTTCCGTCCTTGATTTTTTTTCTGCAATCGAGAAAAAACATAAAAGAATGAATTGGCCTTTACACTAGATTAATATGTTATTCCAATCAAAATAATATAATTTTTTTCCAAAACCCTATATAAATGATGTGAATAAAGCATGAATACTTCAAAAATTATAGATATCTTTGGGACATATTAACATCCCCAAGCTCAATCTATGCTCGTCCTCGAGCATGTAGATGATAAAAGAATATTTTTAAAAGTTTGGGAATGCTATAATAGAGCACAACTTTGAGCACATAGAGAATGATAGTTCTAATAACAAGAAGCATTATTGTATCAAGTTCAACATAACATCAAGTGATAACGAAGTATCTCGCAAATCTTACAAGAGTATATTACAAACATAAAGTAGTGAATAAACATCAATGAAGTAAGGATAATGATCAGGTACCCCAAACATGAAGATGAATGATAGAAAGCCTTACAATGTTGCTGATCGCAATGCAGTCTTGATTAAAGTAATTGAACAATGGAGATGGTGGCTATGGCTATGGAGATGAAGATGTGAAGCCAGGTTGATGACAGTTGCATGGCGGTTGGCAAGGTGAATTGACCATCTATCCTCATGGGGTTCTTCCTCCTCCTTTATATAGTGAAGATAACATAATAAGTTTTTGGGGCCCGTCTGTTGCGAATTAGGTTCAGGCCCTTTGGTAAAGTTTTCTCGGGATGCCGTCACAAAGGCTACCAAGTGTCTTCCTCTCTTCTGCCGCCTCTGGTGTGTGCCAAATTATATGAAAATGATCCTCTCGTACAGTACATCCCATATATGACTTGATTTCCACAAAAAATTGTCCATGTATGTAAGGAATACAATAAACAAGGAGATTTACACATCTTTGCATTTATTAGTGATCAGGGTGCAAGTTATCTGGATAAAACACATAATATATCTGAGAATATCCGGTTTAACGAGGATAGAAATTAGTGTAAAAACCACTCATGAGCCGCCAAGATTCTCGTGCCGCCACCATTAGGTGCCACATCCGTCGCCGAGCCACCGTGATTTTTGGCCCCGTTTGCCTCCACTAAGTCATTCCCGCACCTCCCATGCTTCGTCGCAGCCCTGCGCCTGCTTCCCGCCATTTGGTCTGATACATCTCCAACGTATCTACTTTTCCTAACGCTTTTCCTCTTGTTTTGGACTCTAATTTGCATGATTTGAATGAAACTAACCCCGGACTGATGCTATTTTCAGCAGAACTACCATGGTGTTGTTTTTGTGTAGAAATAAAAGTTCTCGGAATGGAACGAAACTTTGCAAGGATTTTTTATATAAATAAAGTGAATTTCCAGAGCCAAGATCCACCAGAAGGGGGCACCTGGGTGGGCACAACCCAGCAGGGCGCCCCCCTCCTGGCGCGCCCAGGTGGGTCGTCCCCACCTGGTGGCCCCGCAGACCTCAACCCTGATACTATAAAATCACATATTTGGAGAAAAAAATCAGGGAGAAAGAATTATCGTGATCCACGAGACGGAGCCGCCGTCACCTCCTGTTCTTCATCGGGAGGCCAGATCTGGAATCCGTTTGGGGCTCCGGAGAGGGGGATCTTCGTTCATTGTCATCACCAACCCTTCTCTATCGCCAATTCCATGATGCTCCCCACCGGGAGTGAGTAATTCCTTCGTAGGCTCGCTGGTCGGTGAGGAGTTAGATGAGATTCATCATGTAATCGAGTTAGTTTTATTAGGGCTTGATCCCTAGTATCCACTATGTTGTAAGATTGATGTTGCTATGACTTTACTATGCTAATGCTTGTCACTTTGGCCCCGGGTGCCATGATTTCAGATCTGAACCGTTTATGTTATCACCATTATATCCATGTTCTAGATGCGATCTTGCAAGTTATAGTCACCTACAACGTGTTATGATCCGGCAACCCCGGAGTGACAATAGTCAGTACCACTCCCGGTGATGACCGTAGTTTGAGGAGTTCATGTATTCACCATGCGTTAATGCTTTGTTTCAGTTCTCTATTAAAAGGAGGCCTTAATATCCCTTAGTTTCCAATTGGACCCCACTGCCACGGGAGGGTAGGACAAAAGATGTCATGCAAGTTCTTTCCATAAGCACGCATGACTATTTACGGAATACATGCCTACATTATATTGATGAACTGGAGCTAGTGCAGTATCGCCCTAGGTTATAACTGTCTCATGATGAATATCATCCAACAAGTCACTGATCCAGTGCCTATGAATTTATCTTATATTGTTCTTGCTAAGTTACTACTTCTATCGTTACTATTGCACTTGCTACAAAATTATTGCTATCAGTGTTACCATTACAATTGCTGCTGTTACTATTATCAAAACTATCATATTACTTTGCTACTGATCATGTTGCTGTAGATAATTAATCTCCAGGTGTGGTTGAATTGATAACTCAGCTGCTAATACCTTCAAATATTCTTTGGCTCCCCTTGTGTTGAATCTATAAATTTGGGTTGAATACTCTACCCTCGAAAACTGTTGCGATCCCCTATACTTGTGGGTTATCAAGACCTTATTCTAGCGCCGTTACCGGGGAGCATAGCTATATTTGTTGAGTCACTTGATATTATTATCAATTTATCACTATGAAGAATATGAAGGATGCTAAGACTAAGATTTATCCCTCTAAGACGAGGGGAGGTAAGGAACTATCATTCTGTTCTGCTTTAGATTCACCTTCTGTTATAAGTAAACTTGCAACACCAACACATGCTATTAATCCTGATATGTCGCAAGTTATTGATGATGCTACTTCTGCTATGAATGAGACTTATGATGATGCTAGTACCTTGCTTAATGATAATGATGTGCCACTTGGTGATTTTCTTGATGAACAAATTGCTAGAGTAATACAACATGATGTTGTTGAATCTGATGATGAGCTTGAAACTGAAACTCCTGAAACACCTGCTAGAACTAGCCCTCCTAGATATGAATTGCCTAAGGTACCGTAAGGTTATGTTATGAATGAGGAGACAACTAGAGATATTCTTGCTTATAAGGACAGAGATGATCTAGAGAAATTACTATGCAAGTATAAGGAAAAATCTCTGAATGCTAGAATGAAATATGTGTTGGGGAACATAGTAATTTCAAAAAATTTCCTACGCACGCGCAAGATCATGGTGATGCATAGCAATGAGAGGGAAGAGTATCGTCCATGTACCCTCGTAGACCGTAAGCGGAAGCGTTATGAGAACACGGTTGATGTAGTCGAACATCTTCAAGATCCGACCGATCCAAGTACCGAACGCACAGCACCACCGAGTTCAGCACACGTTCAGCTCGATGAAGTCCCACGAACTCCGATCCAGCAGAGCTTCACAGGAGAGTTCCATCAGCACGACAACGTGTTGAAGGTGATGATGTTGCTACTGACGCAGGGCTTCGCCTAAGCACCGCTACGATATGATCGAGGTGGATTATGGTGGAGGGGGGCACCGCACACGGCTAAGGGATCAATGATCAACTTGTGTCTAGAGGTGCCCCTGCCCCCGTATATAAAGGAGCAAGGGGGGAGGCCGGCCGACCCTCTATGGCGCGCCAGGAGGAGTCCTCCTCCTAGTAGGAGTAGGACTCCCCTCTTTTCCCTCTTTCGTACTCCTACTAGGAGGGGGAAAGGAAGGGGGAGGGAGAAGGAAAGGGGGGCGCCGCCCCCCTCTCCTAGTCCAATTCGGACCAGAGGGGGAGGGGCGCGCGGCCTGCCCTAGGCCAGCCCTCTCTCTCTCTCCACTAAGGCCCATAAGACCCATTATTTCTCCCGGGGGGTTCCGGTAACCCTCCGGCACTCCGGTTTTCTCTGAAATCACCCGGAACACTTCCGGTGTCCGAATATAGTCGTCCAATATATCGATCTTTACATCTCGACCATTTCAAGACTCCTCGTCATGTCCGTGATCATATCCGGGACTCCAAACTACCTTCGGTACATCAGACCACAAAAACTCATAATACCGATCGTCACCGAACTTTAAGCGTGCGAACCCTACGGGTTCGAGAACTATGTAGACATGACCGAGACACGTCTCCGGTCAATAACCAATAGCGGAACCTGGATGTTCATATTGGCTCCCACATATTCTATGAAGATCTTTATTGGTCAAACCGCATAACAACATACGTTGTTCCCTTTGTCATCGGTATGCTACTTGCCCGAGATTCGATCGTCGGTATCTCAATACCTAGTTCAATCTCGTTACCGGCAAGTCTCTGTACTTGTTCTGTAATGCATCATACCGCAACTAACTCATTAGTTACAATGCTTGCAAGGCTTATAGTGATGTGCATTATCGAGTGGGCCCAGAGATACCCCTCCGACAATCGGAGTGACAAATCCTAATCTTGATCTATGTCAACTCAACAAGTACCATCGGAGACACCTGTAGAGCACCTTTATAATCACCCAATTACGTTGTGATGTTTGGTAGCACACAAAGTGTTCCTCCGGTAATCGGGAGTTACATAATCTCATAGTCATAGGAACATGTATAGGTTATGAAGAAAGCAATAGCAGTAAACTAAAACGATCAAGTGCTAAGCTGACGAAATGGGTCAAGTCAATCACATCATTCTCCTAATGATGTGATCACGTTTATCAAATGACAACTCATGTCTATGGTTAGGAAACATAACCATCTTTGATCAACGAGCTAGTCAAGTAGAGGCATACTAGTGACAATCTGTTTGTCTATGTATTCACACATGTATCATGTTTTCAGTTGATACAATTCTAGCATGAATAATAAACATTTATCATGATGTGAGGAAATAAATAATAACTTTATTATTGCCTCTAGGGCATATTTCCTTCAATATGATCCTAAGTTTGCTACTTCACCAATCTTTATTGATGATAAGGATTATGAATTCTCTGTCGACCCAGAGTTAATTACTTTGGTTGAATCTGATCCTTTCCATGGTTATGAAACTGAAACTGTTGTGGCACATCTTACTATGAATGACATAGCCACCCTTTTTACTCATGATGAGAAGACTCGTTATTACTTTATTCTTAAATTATTTTCGTTCTCATTAAAGGGTGATGTTAAAACTTGGTACAATACTCTTGCTCCTAGTTGTGTGCGTAGTCCCCATGATATTATTTATTATTTTTCTGAAAAATATTCCCCTGCTCATAAGAAACAAGCTGCTTTACAGAAAATATTTAACTTCATGCAAATTAAAGAAGAGAGTCTCCCACAAGCTTGGGGGAGGCTTTTCTAGTTACTTAATGCTTTGCCTGATCACCCTCTTAAGAAAAATGAAATACTTGATATCTTCTATAATGGACTAACCGATGCTTCTAGGGATTTCCTAGATAATTGTGCTGGTTGTGTTTCCAGGGAACGAACTATTGGGCAAGCTGAAGAATTACTGAATAATATATTGAAAAATTATGATGATTGGACTCTTCCTAAACCACCACTTAAACCCACTCCGAAGAAGAGGGGTATATTATATCTCAGTCCTGAAGATATGCAAGAGGCAAAGAAATCCATGAAGGAAAAAGGTATTAAAGCCGAGGATGTTAAAAATTTACCTCCTATCGAAGAAATACATGGGCTTAATACACCACCACCACCCAAGGTGGTAGAGGTAAATTCTCTAATGAAGTTCAGTGATAATGACAATCCTCACAATATGCACCCTAGCCAATGCCTTTATGAGTTTGAAAACTATATTAGAAAACAAGATCACTTCAATGCAAATGTTATGAAACAATTGAAATATAATTCCGACATGATTGCTTGCTTGAGTGACTTGTTATTTAGAATCTCAAATGATGTTAGAGGTGTTGGAAAGCATGCTTCTATGGTACAAACCCAGTTAGAACCTGTTGCTAAATCTCAAAGAGAGTTGCTAGATGAAATGAATAATAATATACATGACTTTGCTGTTAGAGTAGCAACTAGAGGAGGTAAAATGACTCAGGAACCACTTTATCCTGAGGGACATCCAAAAAGAATTGAACATGATTCACAAAGGAACAAAACCACTGCACCTAGTCCTTCTAAAAAGAAAAGGAAGAAGAAAAATGATAGGACTTTGCATGCCTCTAGTGAACCTGAAGTAGAAAAACCTCCTGATAATGATAATGAAATTTCTATTTCTGATGTTGAAACTCAGTCTGGTAATGAACACTCACCTTCTGATAATGAAAAAGATAATGATGAGGTTCATGCAAATACTCAAACGAATAGTAATGAACCAGATAATGTTGTTGAGATAGAACCACCAGTTGATCTTGATAACCCACAACCTAAGAATACAAGATATGATAAAAGAGACTTCATTGCTAGAAAACATGGTAAGAAAGAGAACCGTGGGTTCAAAAACCTATGTCCTTTCCACCTAAGTCAACTAAAAAGAAAGATGATTAAGAATTTGAACACTTTGCTGAAATGCTGAGGCCAGTCTTTTTGCGTACTCGCTTGACTGATATCCTTAAAATGCCTCCTTATGCAAAGTATATGAAAGACATCATCACTAATAAGAGAAAAATACCGGAAGCTGAAATCTCCATCATGCTTGATAATTATACTTTTAAGGATGGAGTACCTAAAAACCTTGGAGATCCGGAAATACCAACTATACCTTGCTCTATCAAAAAGAATTATGTGAAAACTGCTTTATGTGATTTAGGAGCTGGTGTTAGTGTTATGCCTTTCTCTTTATATAAAAGACTTGATTTGAATAAACTCACCCCTACTGAAATATCTTTGCAAATGGCTAACAAATCTACTACCAAGGACATGAATGTTTGCTTGGTATCAAACCCCATCCTAGGATGGATATGGAAAAGTTGCTGTACTCTGTCGATCAAGATGTTTGCTTGGCTTGTCATCATGGACAGGGTTAACACCAAGGACATGATTCAGAGGAGACATTGGAGGATTAATGAAGGACCAGAATGTGTTCTTTGTCTGACTGGAACTCTGGAGGACAGAAATCATCTATTCTTCCAGTGCAATTTTAGTGCTCAAGTCTGGAACTACCTACAAATTGAATGGAAAAATGGTGATGATATGGTGGAAATTGCTCATCATGCAAGGAAGGATTTCAACAAACCTTTCTTTGGGGAGGTGGTTTTCACGGCCTGGTGGAATATTTGGAAGATCAGGAATGATAGAGCTTTCAGGAACATTCAACCCTCTTTCAGGGCATGGAGGAATAGTTTCATTCATGATCTCACTCTGCTCTCCCACCGAATCAAACGGCAATTTAGAGACGCCCTTCTTAAGTGGATTGATTTTCTTCCTCCTTGAGGAGAGTTCCTTTTTGTCTTCCTTGTTTCTTTGTATTTTATAGGTATAGTGCTCCCCTACCCTATATAGCCTTTTTTTTCCTCTTTCTTTCTTTGTTCTTTTATTTCTTTCCTCACCTTGAGGATACCCTGTATGTGTTCGCTTGTTTTTTTAATAAAATGTTGTGGGGCGCAAGCCCTGCAGTCTTCATGGTCAAAAAAACAAATCTACTACCATACCTATCGCTATCTGTGAGGATGTGCCCGTTGTTGTTGCTAATGTTATTATTTTGACTGACTTTGTTATACTTGAGATGCCCGAGGATGACAACATGCCAATTATCCTTGGTAGACCCTTCTTGAATACTATAGGGGCTGTTATTGATTGCAATAAAAGCAAGATCACGTTTCATATCAATGGTAATGAGCATACGGTGCACTTTTCGAAGAAACAATTCCAAGTGAATGGTATTAATGTTATTGAAAAATCTCTAACAATCACTATTGGAAGTTTTCAAATACCTCTACCTACTGCCAAAAAGAAATATGAAATGCTTATTGTTGGGGACATTCATATCCCCGTTGAGATAACTTAGTGATTTACGAAAGTTCTTCGGTTTCATGTTAATCGAAAGTGGTTATTAATAAGACCTGATCAACCTTATTAAGGGATCATTTTTGAGAGGTATGAAGTTGATGAATTTAGTAAGCACTACCTTATGTCCCTACCTTTTTGTTTCTATGTTTTTATTAGTTAGATAAAATAAAATGTCATGTTTTTTCTGTTTTCTGAATTTTCCGTGCAATAAAAAATGACCAAAAAATAAAAGTTCTCAGAATGCCCTAAAAATTTAATACGATTTTTTTTCTGAATATTTAAGAATTTCTGGTGCAAATAACATCAGAGGGAGGTGCATCAGGTGGGCACAACCCACCTAGGCGCGCCAGGACCCCCAGGCGCGCCCTGGTGGGTTGTGGTCCCCACATGGCCCCCCTCACTTATCTCTTTACACCACATCATCACCAACCTCCAAAAAAAATTCTCCATTGCTCTCTCTCCCATGTTCTTGCTCTCAAACCCGTGGATTTCGATCTCTTTTCTCGAAGCTCCGTTTTGAAACTGCTTCTCGGGATTGTTGCTTGATATGTGACTCCACCGTTTGTCCAATTAGTTTTTGCTTTGGTTTATTATATTTTGAATAATTATCTACTCTTGGTGCTGCTGTAGATGAGCTTGCATGTTGAATTCTTAGAGTTCTAAGTAGTTTGAATGCTTCCTATGGCCTCTATGTATCCCTATGAGTAGTTGGTATCAATTTTATAAACTTTTGTTGATAAATTTTTGTCACCTAATTTTTTTCTTCGGAAAATTGTACGCGAACATGATGTACCTATTTGGAAGGAGTTCTTCGAGGAGGAGATCCTCGGGGGCATCTTCTTGTGACAGCTCCGCTCATCGGTCTTATGTTGAACCAGTGAAAGTTCCATTCGAGATGCCGCCACCAAAACATGCCTATGGCCATGCGATGATTATATGGTGTGTGGGGGCATTAAGGAGGAATTTGAGAAATATGTTCACAATGCCGGTCTCGGTCCCTACATTTCAGATAAGTGCGATCAACACCACACTATCACTGAATCATTTGTCAAAGAATTTAAATTCCATCCCCGTGAGTCTAGGGTGTCATTTAAGCTTTCTGAAAATCCATTTACCATATCACTAGAGAGTTTTGCTCACCACTGCAAACTCCCATTCTGGGGTTCGCTTGACGAACCGCCAAGGGCTGAGGACCAATCATTCTTGACTAGTCTTTGCTATGCTGAGACGAGGGGAGTGACACAAGGTAGAATAAAAAGCATCCATTTTCCCGCAATTCATTACTTTGCATTATTTAACGGGAAATGTATCATAGGCAAGCAAGATTGTATTACACTTTGTTCTATAGACTTAAGCCTCATACGCATCGCTCTCACTGGTGATAGGAGTTATAATCTTGCAGCGATTGTTGCACGCAGACTGCAGCATAACGCTAATAGTGGCTATTTCTATGGTGGAATTTATGCCACGCGTTTAGCACGAGGGTTAGGTGTTTCACCTTTGCCCTTTGATCCTACTGTAACGCCCCGAGACCGATGTGCCAGGTGTCGTGCAATTATTCGATGTTGCTGCGTTGTCATGTGCTTGTGTGTTGCATCATGTCACGTCATCATGTGCATTGCATCATGTCATCATGTCATAATCTTTTGCATCTCAACTAAATAATTCGTATGGATCTTCGATCCATTTAAATCGAGGGAAGGATGACTTCTCTTTATAATATATCCTCCCGATATTAGTGGAGCTACTATAATAAATATTCCATTCTCTTGGAATTAACCAGAACACACTTGCAAAATCCCAACGCCTTTTATTATTTCTTCTCTTGGCCTCTAACTTTGTCACGTGTCCTTTCATCATTTTCCGGAGCTCCACCTAATTTCTCAACATTTTTTGGACTCTCCTAAATCCTAGTCCTTGTTCAAACATTTTTAATTAAATTCAAATGACTTTGAATTTAATTCTTGCAATCTTGCCCACTTCATTTTTCTCGGAACGAGTGCATTTTTGTGAGTCCGGGAAAATTATTTGCGTGTCCACCTTCTTCCCCTAACCTTCTCTTTCTTTTCTTTCTCTTTCTCTGTTTTTTTTCTAAATGGCAAACAGATTTAAAGATAGAGAGAGAGGAAGAGAAGTCCAGCAGGCCGCGCCCCTGCCCACCTGGGCCTCCCTCTCAACTCGGCCGGCCTCTTTGGCCCATCCTTCCCCGCAGGCCACCTACCTAACCCTAGCTCCCTGGCCCGATCCCCTGACCTCTCCCTCTCGATCCCTCCTTCCGCCGCCAGGGAGGCGCCCCAGCGCTCGATCCCATCTCTCTCCCTAGCCCGGTCCCTCGTTCTCCTCGATCTCCCTCTCCCATCGACCTCTCCTCCGCGCGCCATGGCCGCCTCCCCCTCTCGCTCTCACCAGGGGACCCGACCCCATCTCCTCAGCCCCGCGCCACGACCCTCTAGCCGATCCCCATCGCAGCCTCTCCCCCCGCGAGCTCCCTCTCTCCCTTTCCTCCCGTCGCCGTCTTCGAGGGGAAGGAGCTCCCTGCCGTCGCTCCGGCCGGCGGAGTCCAAGCCACCGAGGAGCCGAGCCGCCTCCTGCCTCGACCTCGCGTCTCCAGGCCGCCGTCCCGCACTCTACCTCCTCTGCCCCGAGCTCCAAGCGCCGCCCTGCCCCCTCGCGCCCCAAGCTCTGCACGCCGCCCGGGTCCTCTCCCGTCGCCACCCGCCGCCGTCGGCGGCCACCAGGAGCGCCCACGCCCGCGCCGTGCTCCCGAGCCGCCTCCTGCCTCGTCCCCGCGCCTCGGCATCCTCCTCGTCGTCAAGGCCGCCGGCCACCAGCAGGGCATCGCCTCTGGCCGACCAGCGCCGGCCTCGACCATCTCCTCGTGCTTCGCCTCCTGTCCGTGCTTCGCCTTCCGTTCGTTGCCCCGCTATTTTTTTTTGTCGTTGCCAAGGTCACCGAGTCCAGGGACGCAAGGCCGCCTTCGGAGATCCCTTTCGCCAAGTACCACGCCCGGTGAAGTCCAAGACGGAGACCTTCTCGAGCAGGAACGTTTTCGGGATCGTCAAGGCCACCTCAAGTTCGACTACGTTTTGCCGCTTCGACCGAGACCAACAAGTACCACGACGACGCATCATGTACCTCTACCCCGTCTTCGGAATCGCTAAGAACGTCAAGTACCCCTTCGAGATGACGAGATCGGCAAGTCCGGAGAACGCCAAGTACCCCTTCATGTCGGCAAGATCCGCAAATCGGACCCCGAACGATCGACGTCTTGTGGACCATGTACGACAACCGTCGCCGAAGACCCGTGAAACATGAACGTGAACGACTACCGTCGCGAGTACCTCTACGTCGTCATGTACCCCCACTTCCACTACCATCGCGAGAACGACTACTTCCCCTACTTCCCACGACGACCCCGTGAACAACTACTTCCTCGTCGACACGTGTACCCCTACCGCCGAACTCGATCCGTTTCGATGATGCTCGCTTCAAAGGTATAACCGCCGGAACGATGCCCGTGAACGAATGCATGTGTGATGTATGAAATGCTCGTGTTTGCTCCGTGTCGGAGTTGTTCGGTGCACGTCGCCCCTCTTTTGCCTTGCCACCATCTTGTGGGAACCCGGTATCCGGGATCACCCCACCTCCTATCGCGTGTCACGCTCCCGCCGCACTTCCGTTTGCACCGGGATCTCAATCGAGTTACCGGAACCGATATGTTGCCGTGGCATCACTTTCGGATTCGTTGCCGTGGCACCCCTTTCTTCCACCACGGTGACAATGCTTCATAATGCTCTTATCAACATTTTGCATAAATTGCTTAAAACTTGTTCATGTCATCCGCATCCTGATAACAACAATTAAAATTGTTTAAATTGATGTTTGGTTAAATTTGTTCAAATGCCATGTTAAAATGCTTTAATCCATAGCTAATTAACCGTAACTCCGATTTTAATAAACTTTATATGTAAATGGGGTAGAATTTTGCCTAGTTTATCATGGTGGCATCACTTTGCATGTTAAACAACTCTAAAATTGTGTTAGGACAGATCAGGTCCAAACCTAATATTTGCACATGAGGATTTTCCGGAATTGTTGTTCGTTGCTTCCGGCCTCATTTAAACTTGCCTAGATTAGATAGTTTCATCATGTTTCCCCTCTTGCCATGTTTAACAACATTTAATATTGTTGGGTACATAAACGAGATCGAACTAAATAATTGACGTGGTGTTCCGTCAATATGCACCTCGTGACATATTGAGCTCCACTTAACTTGTAGTGTTGTTTGTGCACTTTGCCATGCCATGCCTTTAAACCGGACATGCATCATACTTGTTTGTGCATCATGCCATGTTGATGTGTTGGTTGTTTACTATGTTGTGTGCTTCTTTTCCGGTGATTGCTTCTTCGGGTGGATTCCGGTAACGTCGTGTTGTGAGGATCCGTTCATCTACGTCCGTTTGTCTTCTTCATGGACTCGTTCTTCTTCCTTGCGGGATTTCAGGCAAGATGATCATACCCTCGAAATCACTACTATCTTTGCTATGCTATTTTGCTCGCTCTTTTTCTATGCCATTGCTACGATGCCTACCACTTGCTTGTCAGCCTCCCAAATTGCCATGTTCAGCCTCTAACCCACCATTGTCCTAGCAAACCGTTGATTGGCTATGTTACCGCTTTGCTCAGCCCCTCTTATAGCGTTGTTAGTTGCAGGTGAGGATTGAAGTTTGTTCCTTGTTGGAACATGGAGATGTTGTTCCTTGTTGGAACCTGTTTACTTGTTGGGATATCACTATATATCTTATTTAATTAATGCATCTATATACTTGGTAAAGGGTGGAAGGCTCGGCCTTATGCCTGGTGTTTTGTTCCACTCTTGCCGCCCTAGTTTCCGTCATATCGGTGTTATGTTCCCGGATTTTGCGTCCCTTACGCGGTTGGGCTATAATGGGAACCCCTTGACAGTTCGCCTTAAGTAAAGCTTCTCCAGCAATGCCCAACATTGGTTTTACCATTTGCCACCTAGCCTTTTTCTTCCCTTGAGTCGGCCGGCTCAAGGGTCATCATTATTTTACCCCCCCCGGGCCAGTGCTCCTCTGAGTGTTGGTCCACCTGTCAGCTTCCGGTGGCCACCAGGGGCAACTCTGGGCTGGCTTACCCGTACCTAAGACAATCTGAGTGTGCCCTGAGAAAGAGATATGTGCAGCTCCTATCGGGATTTGTCGGCACATTCGGGCGGTGTTGCTGGTTTAGTTTTATCCTGTCGAAATGTCTTGTTGTACTGGGACACCGAGCCTGATCGGAATGTCTCGGGTGGAGGTCTATTCCTTCGTTGACCGTGAGAGCTTGTCATGGGCTAAGTTGGGACACCCTGCAGGGATTTGATCTTTCGAAAGCCGTGCCCGCGGTTATGGGCAGATGGGAATTTGTTAACGTCTGGTTGTAGAAAACCTGAAGTCGACCTTAATTAAAATGAATCAACAGCGTGTGTAACCGTGATGGTCTCTTTCCGGCGGAGTCCGGGAAGTGAACACGGTTGTTGGAGTTATGCTTGACGTAGGTAGTCGAGGATCACTTCTTGATCATACTTTTATCGACCGTGCTTTGCCTTCTCTTCTCGCTCTCTTTTGCGAATAGGTTAGCCACCATATATGCTAGTCGCTTGCCGCAGCTCCACCTCATACCTTTACCTTACCCATAAGCTTAAATAGTCTTGATCGCGAGGGTACGAGATTGCTGAGTCCCTGTGGCTCATAGATTACTTCCAAAACCAGCTTGTAGGTGCCGATGAGACCGTGCAGATGACGCAACCCAGCTCAGGAGGAGCTCGTTGAAGACCTTGTTCATTCGTGTTGTTTCGTTCTAGTTGATCAGTAGTGGAGCCCAGTTGGGGTCGATCGGGGACCTTTGTCGCATTTGGGGTTCTTCTTTTATTTTGGTTCCGTAGTCGGACCATGAGTGTAATTGGTTGATGTAATGCTTTATTCATGTAATTGTGTGAAGTGGCGAGTGTAAGCCAACTATGTATCTCTTATTCCTTATTATATTACATGGGTTGTGTGAAGATTACCTCACTTGCGACATATGCCTTCAATGCGATTATGCCTCTAAGTCGTGCCTCGACACGTGGGAGATATAGTCGCATCGAGGGTGTTTCAAGTTGGTAATCAGAGCCTTCCCCGACCTTAGGAGCCCCATTGCTTGATCGTTTTTAGCAGCCGAGTTGTATCTAGAAAAATGTTTTGAGTCCTTAGGAATTATATATCGGAGAGTTTAGGAATTCTTTTTACTTCCCAGTCCCTTCGTCGCTCTGGTGAGGCATCCTGACGTAGAGTTTTGACTCTTCTCTTCTCAAATTTCACTAAATTTTTTTTAGGATCACGCGAGTATCTTGGTTTTGTTCCGATGGCTTATGATGAGAATACTGTCTTGGTGCCTCCTGTCAGGGGTTTAGTGGAAGTGTCCCGGGGAGTTGAGCTCTGAGGTGTTGTCATCATAATTTTATCGTTGCAATTCTGGTATACTTGAGATATGTTCGCGACATCGAAAATCTCTTTTATGCAGTTCGTTGGTGAGATAACCTCGACGCCACCCAGTACTGGGGCGGGAGTTCGGGAGTATTGCCATAACTTGTATAACGGATGCTTTTCGAAGATTGAGGTAGATGGTTTCCGAAGGTTTCTTGGTTATGTGTTGAAGGATGGATACAGCTAGATGTAGGTATTGCTAGTTTTGGTGAGATATTATGCTTCCCCTGTATCCCCAACACCTGATTGCATAACCGGAAAGTTTCGGGAGTTTCATAGGTGGGAATTCAAGTAGCTCTTAGGATATCTTTTCGACAGATGTATGATATGAAATGGGGGTTCGACGTCTAGTGGTTCGCCTATTCACGGTCGATTTTACAGTGATCTCGTTGTGTCTTAAAGAGTCCTTGGCTATGCTGACTCGGGGACGCTTCGTATGTCATGTGCACTGCCTTGTACATGATGGTGCTGTACGATCGAGCCCGTGTAGGTCCCACCACGAAAACTCCGGACGAAATTTCGATCATATGTTTGTTCTGGCTTATTTTGCAAGCCAACCCTTTGTTTTTGTTTTGAGTTGTGGTATTCGAGTTGCTTCAAAGTCAAGAGTTGATTCCATATCTTTCCTAAGCGGTGTTCTCATATTTTGTTGTGAATACCAATCCTTCATGATAATCGAGATTGTCATGTTAATTCGTTTCAACCGGTGTGTCTCTCCTCAAGTGGATCCGTTCACTTCAACATTTGCAAGATCAATTATCACTTCTTCTCAATGGTGTTTGTTTCATCCGTTCCCAAATTGTCTTTGTTTTTCCCACCCTCCCTCCCTTGTTTTTCTTTGAGGACCCAGATGTCTTATTCAAGTATCCATTTTATTGATGGAAGTCTCTCCATTCTTTTTCCTCAGCGTTCTTATCCGGTGATTCTCATAAAGATTCTCATGGACTTTCTAGTTCATCATTGTTCATTCTTTTTTCTTCTCCGGTGTTGCCAAATCAAGCTTTTGGTGTTTGATCATATCCTTTCCTCGTTTCAATGCTTTCTCATGCCGGTACAATTCTTAATAATTCATTTCTCGCTATTCAATTATTCCAGAGTGCTAAAGATATTTCGAAGATTCGTGTTTCCACTCTTAATCCGTTCAAGCTATTCCGAGGTCCTATCTCATTCAAGCCTTTTAATTCAAACGGTGCAACCTCTCTTTTAAATCATTCAACGGTGTTTCTTCTGAGTGGGCCCTAACCCACAGGTCTTTTCCCAGGATCTTACCTGACTCTTCTTATTTTTCCGGAGCTTTTCAAATTCTTTTCCAAGTTTGATGTAAGAATGATTTATCATCAGTCAAATGTCTTCTCAAAATCTTTCAAGTTCTTGTCATCATTGGATCAACCTCTTCGTTTTGATTCTTCCGGAGTGTCTAAATAATTCTTGCTGGTGTTTCTCGTCGTCTTTCTCATCATTTGAAGACCGAAGAAGAGTTTCTCTTTAATCTTAATCCATTCTCTTCAAGATTCGGGATTCTAGCTTGTTGCCATCCTCTCATAATTATTTTTCGATTGTGAGAATTCCTTTCACCCATCCGGAGCAATTCAAGAATCTTCTCAGTTTGTTACCCGGAGTCCATCAATTTAGATGTATTCATTCTCAGCTTTCAGTTGTCATTCTACAATTTTACCGGTGCTTTGTTCAAGTGTTCTCTAATCAGCTCGTCATCTCTTCGTTCTCATGGGTCTAAATTCTCTCAAGCATCTTCGTTCTTTTGCTAATTCTTTCCAGTGTTTCTTTATCTTCTCTATATTCATTTTTTTTTCAATTCTTACGGTGGTTCGTCCAAGAGTTCTCGTCATTTTGTTATCGTTTATATTCATTCGTTGTTTCAATACTACCGGTGGTCCATTAAGTTTGCGCATTATCTACCGTAATCCTTTCAACAAGAATAAGTGGTATGCCAATTCCATTGGTTGTCATCAATTTGAATTCGTGAAGGATAAGCATAATGTAATTCTTATTCTTGTTTCATCAAATGATTAATTCTTTATTCCGGAGGCCCTTCAAACTCTCGGTTTCATTTGTTTCATCTTATCTTTTCCCGGAGTCCAACCTCTTTCAATTATATTATCACGGAGATCTCTATCTAAATCATTGCAAGGCTTCAATCTTATTCTTTTCATCATTCAATTATTTTGGATCATTCTTTTATTACCGGAGTTCTTCATGGAGGCTCTACATGATGGTTCACCAAGGATTTAATTCCTTCTCGAAGTGTTCATCAAGTTTCTTTTCAGAGGTGCTCAAGCATTCTTCATATCGTAATCCGGAGTGTAATTATTCTTTCTTCCGTATCATTGGAGGTGGTATTGTGTCATTCTTGATAATTTGAGTTCATTTATCATGATTCACATGTTGTCAAGAATGAGATATTTTTAAATCCATCAATCTCGTCTTGGAGTTATCTTGGGTTATATTTCACCTAAAGCCTTCCCTAAGGGTTGTTGCTATCTATGGTGCTCATAAATGATCCAAGTTCTTCATATATCCTCCCGATGATATAGTTTCTCGTCTACTTGTTCATATCAATACAATTCTTTTCCCGTGAGTGGCAGGTTATCACCTCTAGTTTCGAGATGTTTTTCTATAAGCCCACTACAAGCTTATTCTTTCGTTGTTGGTTTTTCCAACAACTCCGTTCTAGCATTTGTTGTAACCGTGCTCTCTCAAGATCTTGTTTCCCTTCGTTCCGGAGGCTGGTGATGTTGCTCTCTTCAACCCATCTTCTTGGTTTGTCATGATAGCATTCTTTTCTTTGCTTATCCATTCAACCGGAGTGTCGTGTTTTCTTTCGAGCTTTCTCATCTTATCAATTTTTGCATCCCTTCTCAACCGGAGTGCTGTCCAAATTATATAAGTCTTATTCCTTCTCTATCTTGTCTTAACCGGAGTGGTTTCAATATATATCTTGCACTTCAACCTCACGGTTTTCGCAATGTTCTTTCTTCCTCTTTTCTATCGGTGTGTTTTCAATTTTGTTCATCTCCGTTGTATTCTTTTCTCATATTTGCTTAACCTCTTCAAGGTTCGTGGTTTCACTCATTTGTCATGAAGCAATTTGTTTTACCTCTTCTCTTTCTCTTCCGTTTTCCCCCCGGTGCCATTCTAGATCTCGGGACGAGATCCTCTCGTAGTGGTGGAGTGTTGTAACACCCCGAGACCGATGTGCCAGGTGTCGTGCAATTATTCGATGTTGCTGCGTTGTCATGTGCTTGCGTGTTGCATCATGTCACGTCATCATGTGCATTGCATCATGTCATCATGTCATCATGTCATAATCTTTTGCATCTCAACTAAATAATTCGTATGGATCTTCGATCCATTTAAATCGAGGGAAGGATGACTTCTCTTTATAATATATCCTCCCGATATTAGTGGAGCTACTATAATAAATATTCCATTCTTTTGGAATTAACCGGAACACACTTGCAAAATCCCAACGCCTTTTATTATTTCTTCTCTTGGCCTCTAACTTTGTCACGTGTCCTTTCATCATTTTCCGGAGCTCCACCTAATTTCTCAACATTTTTTGGACTCTCCTAAATCCTAGTCCTTGTTCAAACCTTTTTAATTAAATTCAAATGACTTTGAATTTAATTTTGCAATCTTGCCCACTTCATTTTTCTCGGAACGAGTGCATTTTTGTGAGTCCGGGAAAATTATTTGCGTGTCCACCTTCTTCCCCTAACCTTCTCTTTCTTTTCTTTCTCGTTTTCTGTTTTTTTTCTAAATGGCAAACAGATTTAAAGATAGAGAGAGAGGAAGAGAAGTCCAGCAGGCCGCGCCCCTGCCCACCTGGGCCTCCCTCTCCACTCGGCCAGCCTCTTTGGCCCATCCTTCCCCGCAGGCCACCTACCTAACCCTAGCTCCCTGGCCCGATCCCCTGACCTCTCCCTCTCGATCCCTCCTTCCGCCGCCAGGGAGGCGCCCCAGCGCTCGATCCCATCTCTCTCCCTAGCCCGGTCCCTCGCTCTCCTCGATCTCCCTCTCCCATCGACCTCTCCTCCGCGCGCCATGGCCGCCTCCCCCTCTCGCTCTCACCAGGGGACCCGACCCCATCTCCTCAGCCCCGCGCCACGACCCTCTAGCCGATCCCCATCGCAGCCTCTCCCCCCGTGAGCTCCCTCTCTCCCTTTCCTCCCGTCGCCGTCTTCGAGGGGAAGGAGCTCCCTGCCGTCGCTCCGGCCGGCGGAGTCCAAGCCGCCGAGGAGCCGAGCCGCCTCCTGCCTCGACCTCGCGTCTCCAGGCCGCCGTCCCGCACTCTACCTCCTCTGCCCCGAGCTCCAAGCGCCGCCCTGCCCCCTCGCGCCCCAAGCTCTGCACGCCGCCCGGGTCCTCTCCCTTCGCCACCCGCCGCCGTCGGCGGCCACCAGGAGCGCCCACGCCCGCGCCGTGCTCCCGAGCCACCTCCTGCCTCGTCCCCGCGCCTCGGCATCCTCCTCGTCGTCCAGGCCGCCGGCCACCAACAGGGCGTCGCCTCTGGCCGACCAGCGCCGGCCTCGACCGTCTCCTCGTGCTTCGCCTCCTGCCCGTGCTTCTCCTTCCGTTCGTTGCCCCGCTGTTTTTTTTGTCGTTGCCAAGGTCACCGAGTCCAGGGACGCAAGGCCGCCTTCGGAGATCCCTTTCGCCAAGTACCACGCCCGGTGAAGTCCAAGACGGAGACCTTCTCGAGCAGGAACATTTTCGGGATCGTCAAGGCCACCTCAAGTTCGACTACGTTTTGCCGCTTCGACCGAGACCAACAAGTACCACGACGACGCATCATGTACCTCTACCCCGTCTTCGGAATCGCTAAGAACGTCAAGTACCCCTTCGAGATGACGAGATCGGCAAGTCTGGAGAACGCCAAGTACCCCTTCATGTCGGCAAGATCCGCAAATCGGACCCCGAACGATCGACGTCTTGTGGACCATGTACGACAACCGTCGCCGAAGACCCATGAAACGTGAACGTGAACGACTACCGTCGCGAGTACCTCTACGTCGTCATGTACCCCCACTTCCACTACCATCGCGAGAACGACTACTTCCCCTACTTCCCACGACGACCCCGTGAACAACTACTTCCTCGTCGACACGTGTACCCCTACCGCCGAAGTCGATCCGTTTCGATGATGCTCGCTTCAAAGGTATAACCGCCGGAATGATGCCCGTGAACGAATGCATGTGTGATGTATGAAATGCTCGTGTTTGCTCCGTGTCGGAGTTGTTCGGTGCACGTCGCCCCTCTTTTGCCTTGCCACCATCTTGTGGGAACCCGGTATCCGGGATCACCCCACCTCCTATCGCGTGTCACGCTCCCGCCGCACTTCCGTTTGCACCGGGATCTCAATCGAGTTACCGGAACCGATATGTTGCCGTGGCATCACTTTCGGATTCGTTGCCGTGGCACCCCTTTCTTCCACCACGGTGACAATGCTTCATAATGCTCTTATCAACATTTTGCATAAATTGCTTAAAACTTGTTCATGTCATCCGCATCCTGATAACAACAATTAAAATTGTTTAAATTGATGTTTGGTTAAATTTGCTCAAATGCCATGTTAAAATGCTTTAATCCATAGCTAATTAACCGTAACTCCGATTTTAATAAACTTTATATGTAAATGGGGTAGAATTTTGCCTAGTTTATCATGGTGGCATCACTTTGCATGTTAAACAACTCTAAAATTGTGTTAGGACAGATCAGGTCCAAACCTAATATTTGCACATGAGGATTTTCCGGAATTGTTGTTCGTTGCTTCCGGCCTCATTTAAACTTGCCTAGATTAGATAGTTTCATCATGTTTCCCCTCTTGCCATGTTTAACAACATTTAATATTGTTGGGTACATAAACGAGATCGAACTAAATAATTGACGTGGTGTTCCGTCAATATGCACCTCGTGACATATTGAGCTCCACTTAACTTGTAGTGTTGTTTGTGCACTTTGCCATGCCATGCCTTTAAACCGGACATGCATCATACTTGTTTGTGCATCATGCCATGTTGATGTGTTGGTTGTTTACTATGTTGTGTGCTTCTTTTCCGGTGATTGCTTCTTCGGGTGGATTCCGGTAACGTCGTGTTGTGAGGATCCGTTCATCTACGTCCGTTTGTCTTCTTCATGGACTCGTTCTTCTTCCTTGCGGGATTTCAGGCAAGATGATCATACCCTCGAAATCACTACTATCTTTGCTATGCTAGTTTGCTCGCTCTTTTGCTATGCCATTGCTACGATGCCTACCACTTGCTTGTCAGCCTCCCAAATTGCCATGTTCAGCCTCTAACCCACCATTGTCCTAGCAAACCGTTGATTGGCTATGTTACCGCTTTGCTCAGCCCCTCTTATAGCGTTGTTAGTTGCAGGTGAGGATTGAAGTTTGTTCCTTGTTGGAACATGGAGATGTTGTTCCTTGTTGGAACCTGTTTACTTGTTGGGATATCACTATATATCTTATTTAATTAATGCATCTATATACTTGGTAAAGGGTGGAAGGCTTGGCCTTATGCCTGGTGTTTTGTTCCACTCTTGCCGCCCTAGTTTCCGTCATATCGGTGTTATGTTCCCGGATTTTGCGCCCCTTACGCGGTTGGGCTATAATGGGAACCCCTTGACAGTTCGCCTTAAGTAAAGCTTCTCCAGCAATGCCCAACATTGGTTTTACCATTTGCCACCTAGCCTTTTTCTTCCCTTGAGTCGGCCGGCTCAAGGGTCGTCATTATTTTACCCCCCCCCCCCCCGGGCCAGTGCTCCTCTGAGTGTTGGTCCACCTGTCAGCTGCCGGTGGCCACCAGGGGCAACTCTGGGCTGGCTTACCCGTACCTAAGACAATCTGAGTGTGCCCTGAGAAAGAGATATGTGCAGCTCCTATCGGGATTTGTCGGCACATTCGGGCGGTGTTGCTGGTTTAGTTTTACCCTGTCGAAATGTCTTGTTGTACTGGGACACCGAGCCTGATCGGAATGTCTCGGGTGGAGGTCTATTCCTTCGTTGACCATGAGAGCTTGTCATGGGCTAAGTTGGGACACCCTGCAGGGATTTGATCTTTCGAAAGCCGTGCCCGCGGTTATGGGCAGATGGGAATTTGTTAACGTCCGGTTGTAGAAAACCTGAAGTCGACCTTAATTAAAATGAATCAACAGCGTGTGTAACCGTGATGGTCTCTTTCCGGCGGAGTCCGGGAAGTGAACACGGTTGTTGGAGTTATGCTTGACGTAGGTAGTCCAGGATCACTTCTTGATCATACTTTTATCGACCGTGCTTTGCCTTCTCTTCTCTCTCTCTTTTGCGAATAGGTTAGCCACCATATATGCTAGTCGCTTGCCGCAGCTCCACCTCATACCTTTACCTTACCCATAAGCTTAAATAGTCTTGATCGCGAGGGTACGAGATTGCTGAGTCCCTGTGGCTCACAGATTACTTCCAAAACCAGCTTGCAGGTGCCGATGAGACCGTGCAGATGACGCAACCCAGCTCAGGAGGAGCTCGTTGAAGACCTTGTTCATTCGTGTTGTTTCGTTCTAGTTGATCAGTAGTGGAGCCCAGTTGGGGTCGATCGGGGACCTTTGTCGCATTTGGGGTTCTTCTTTTATTTTGGTTCCGTAGTCGGACCATGAGTGTAATTGGTTGATGTAATGCTTTATTCATGTAATTGTGTGAAGTGGCGAGTGTAAGCCAACTATGTATCTCTTATTCCTTATTATATTACATGGGTTGTGTGAAGATTACCTCACTTGCGACATATGCCTTCAATGCGATTATGCTTCTAAGTCGTGCCTCGACACGTGGGAGATATAGTCGCATCGAGGGTGTTTCACCTACCTACCTGCACAGTATTTGGACTTTGATGTTATGAAAAATCATAAGATCCTTAAAGGAAATATTCATAATTTCACCTATAACTTGTTGTTTAACCAAGCGTCTGTTGTGCACACATATTTGCCTGCGCCTGCTCTTTTTGATTATCACAGCAAGGGAAGATATTTCGTTCTTGAGAGTGAGGCCCGAGCCCACAATGTTGCGGTCGAGGCGGCATGGCAGGCCGAGGCATCCGCACCGAGAGCCTCTGTGCGCTACCAGTCCGACTATTATCCAGGCTACTGATTGATTACCAAGTTAGGCCAAAAGCCTAAGCTTGGGGGAGTACGTGTTTTCCACCGACATTACATTCATGTTCACACATTTCATTCCAATTGTCGGTGTTCACACTTTTTCATTGTATTATTCATGCTTAATTTTATTTTCTTGCTTTCTTCTTGTTTGAATTTTTTAGAAAAAGCAAAAAATATAGTTGTAGTTAATTTACTTTCTATGCCTGCTTAGCTGTGGCACTAAAAAGAAAACCCCAAAAGATTTCCTTGTTCATCTTTTGCTTGTTGGGAGCTTTCCCGTGTAAATAGTTTTCTCATTTTCGCTTTCCCTTTTATTTGCTTGTTCAAGAAAACCAAAAATTCCAAAAATATTTCAGTGTGTTTCTCTGAATTTCTTTTCTTTTATTTCAAACCTTACCAAGGAGAAGACCATGATGAAAATGTGGAGTGACTCTCATTTGAATAATTGTTAATCTAATAAAGAGCCCATTTTACCTTGTCTTCTCCTGTTGAATAAAATGTTTGCAGATTCTAGCTTAGTCCATGTCACTCTTGCACTATTATTATGTTCACATCGTTCGGTCATGCAAGTGAAAGGCAATAATGACGATATTTGATGAACTGGCTGTGGCAGAAAGAAATGGGTATGAACTCGACTTGTTCTGTTTGTGTAAATATGTTTAACCTAGTATCCATGATTCAGCCCATTATGATTAAACATGTTCGCAATGACAATTAGAGATTATAGTTTATCATGCCATGCATAAGTAGCTGGGAGTGGATAATGATTTATCTTGGATATCAACATTGCGTTAAAATGACTGTGATGTAGTATGATGGTATGGTATCCTCCTCTGAATGTTCGAGTGGCTTGACTTGGCACATGTTCATGCATGTAGTTGAATCAAAACCAACATAGCATCTATGATATTTATGTTCATGGTGTTCATATCCTACTCATGCTAGTGTCCAATGTTACTTATGCATAATGCATGTTCATGACCGTTGTTGCTCTCTAGCTGGCCACTTCTCAATCTAATTGCTACCCTTTGCCTGTACTAAGTGGGAATTCTGCTTGTGCATCAAAAACCTTGAACCCAAAGTTATTTCAGATGAGTGCACCATACTTACATGTGACGCCCCCGATTTGACTGTACACTAATCATACACGCAAACGTGTATGAGCAAGATCAGGGACTCACAGGAAGATATCACTACACAACTCCACAAATAAAATAAGTCATACAAGCATCATATTACAAGCCAGGGGCCTCAAGGGCTCGAATACAAGAGCTCGATCATAGACGAGTCCGCGGAAGTAACAATATCCGAGTACAGACATAAGTTAAACAAGTTTGCCTTAAGAAGGCTAGCACAAACTGGGATACAAATCAAAAGAGGCGCATGCCTCCTGCCTGGGATCCTCCTAAACTACTCCTGGTCGTCGTCAGCGGGATGCACGCAGTAGTAGGCACCTCCTGAGTAGTAGTAGTCGTCATCGACAGTGGCGTCTGGCTCCTGGGCTCCATCGTCTGGTCGCAGCAATCAAGTATAGAAAAGGGGAAAAGGGGGAGCAAGGCAACCATGAGTACTCATCCAAAGTACTCGCAAGCAAGGAGCTACACTACATATGTATGCATTGGTATCAAATGGAAAAAGGGGGTATCATATGTGGACTGAACTGCAGAATACCGGAATAAGAGGGGGATAGCTAGTCTTTTCAAAGACTACGCTTCTGGTAACCTCCATCTTGCAGCAGAAGAAGAGAGTAGATGGTAAGTTCACCAAGTAACATCGCATAGCATAATCCTAACCGATGATCCTTCCCTCGTCGCCCTGTGGGAGACCGATCACCGGTTGTATCTGACACTTGGAAGGGTGTGTTTTATTAAGCATCCAGTTCTAGTTGTCATAAGGTCAAGGTACAACTCCAAGTCGTCATGTTACCGAAGATCACGACTATTCGAATAGATTAACTTCCCTATAGGGGTGCACCACATTTCCCAACACGCTCGATCCCCTTTGTCCGGACACACTTTCCTGGGTCATGCCCGGCCTCGGGAGATCAACACGTCGCAACCCTAGCTAGACACAATAGAGAGGTCAACACGCCGGTCTAAATCCTATGGCGCAGGGGTCTGGGCCCATCGCCCATTGCACACCTACACGTTGCGAATTCGGTCAGCGAGTAGACCTAGCCTCCCTTATACAAGAGCAGGCGTTCCAGTCCAACCCGGCACACGCCGCTCAGTCGCTGACATCACGAAGGCTTCGGCTGATACCACGACATCGAGTGGCCATAACTGTTCCTGCGTGGTTGGTTAGTGCGTATAGGCCAGTAGCCAGACTCAGATCAAATACCCAGATCTCGTTAAGCGTGTTATTTTGAAGTAATCGCGAACGCCGACCAGGGCCAGGCCCACCTCTCTCCTAGGTGGTCTCAGCCTGCCCTGTCGCTTCGCCACAAAGTAACAGCCGGGGGCCGTCGGGAACCTAGGCCCACCACTACCTGGGTGGAACCACCTGCCCTTTCAACCCCCAACATCGGAATCACTTGCGGGTAGTCAACGAGCCAACCCGACTTTAGTCACAACACGTATAGTATGTATATATATAGTATAAACCCGTGATCAACACCCGAGTGATCACGTCCTGATAGTATAGCAATGCAGACTGACAAGAATGTAGGGCCACTGATGATAATCTAGCATCCTATACTAAGCATTTAGGATTGCAGGTAAGGTATCAACAGTTGTAGCAACAATGACATGCTATGCATCAGAATAGGATTAACGAAAAGCAGTAACATGCTACACTACTCTAATGCAAGCAATATAGAGGGGAGTAGGCGATATCTGGTGATCAAAGGGGCGGGGGCTTGCCTGGTTGCTCTGGCAAGGAGGGGTCATCATCGATGTAGTCGATCACAGGGGTATCGTCAGCGATCTCGAGGTGTACCAGAAAGAAGTAACCGAGGGGGAACACAATAAATAACAGAGCAATCAAAGTATCACAAAGCATAACAAGGCAATACCGGTGGCAGGTACGCCCTAACGCGGTATTAGGTGATACCGGCGAAGGGGGGAAACATCCGAGAAAGTATTCCCAGTGTTTCGCGTTTTTGGACAGATAGACCGGAGGGGAAAATTTACGTGTTCATTATGCTAGGGATGTGTGGTGGACGAACGGGCTGCGTATTCGGATTCGTCTCGTCGTTCTGAGCAACTTTCATGTAGAAAACTTTTTCATCTGAGTTACAGATTAATTTCTATGGATTTCTAAAGTTTTAGTACACTTTTTGGATTTATTTATAATTTGGAAATAAGGCTTAAATGCTAGACGCACCCAACACAGGGTACACAAAATGCACCCAGTGGCTGACAAGTGGGCCAGGGGGTCCTAGTTGACCAGTCAATATTTGACTGGTCAACAGGGGTGGGCCCCCTGTCATTGACTGTTTTAACTAATTACATATTAAGTAGCTAATTAGCAGGTTAACTACTTTAAGTTAATAAAACAAATTTTAATTAAGTTAATTAATCAATTACTTAATTAATTAGAATAACTATTGTTTTCACATATTTTTTTAAACACATTTTTTAAAGGGGGCGGGCCCCATCTGTCAATGGCCCGTAGGCCATAGTGAGCACTAGGCTATCGGGCAGTGGCGTGGGCGCCCAGTGTGGCCAAACCCGCCCGGGTGTAGGGGCTGGGGAAGGCCGTGGCCACGGCGGGGCTCGCCGGCCGGCCGGAGCTGTGCCCGGCACCGGCAAGGTCGGGACAGGGGAAGCTGGTCCGAGCGGCGGCAGACGCAGCACAGGCGACGCGCGAGGGGCGCCGGCCATCACGGGCGTGGACGCGGGCAAGGGCGCGACGACGGCGCGCGGCCGCACACGCATGCGACGACGTGCGTAGCAGGACAGCGGGGCATGGCGAGGGGAGCGAGCGCGCGTAGGGTGGCTGGCGGGGGCGAGTGCCAGCACGCTCCGGCGGAGCACGGGCGCGACCGGGTGGAGCCGGCGCGGTCCGGCGGAGGCGAGTGCGGCGGCGGGAGGAGGAGAAGAAGCATCAGGAGGCCATCGGGGGGAGGGGGAGCAGACAGAGGTGAGGGATGTGGGTAGCGCGTTGGCATCGGCGAAAGCTGGCGCGGGCAGCGCCGGCGCGGTGAAGCGGCCAGCGGTGAGCAGGAGGGGAGGGCGGCGCGGTCTCGGGCGGGGGCGGCCAACAACAACGAGTAGCAGGAGGCGAGGCAGGCGCGCGGTGGCTGCAGCTGGACAGTTGCAGAGCGCGGCTGGATGGCGTGGGTCGCGCGCACAGGGGCGCCCAGGAGCTAGTGGGCGCGCGCTGGGGTGAGCATGGAAACGGGCGTGGTCAGGGACGCGGGCGAGCACGCGCGGAGCGAGCTTCGGCCATGGCGGCGCAGCGCGGGGACGGCCTCAACGGCGACAAATCGAAGCAGGAAGAGAGGGGATGCGGGAGAGCAGCTCACAACGAGCTCGGGGGCGCGGTAGAGGAGGCCGGGGACGGTGTGCTGATGCAGATCAACAGCGGGCAGTGGAGAACACCGTCGGAGAAGATCGAAGCGGGCGTCGGCGTTGCGGCTCTATGGCTCCGATCCACCGCGTGTAGGTGACGAGTACGAGGCTGCGGTGCTCCCGAACATGCTTGTGTAGCTCGGGGAGATCTCCAGTACGCGAACACGACAACAACGAGGCGACAATCGATCTCGGGTGTGAGCAAATTGGGAGGAAGTGAGACGGGAGAGGGGAACCAATGTGCTAGGGTTCGCAGGGGAGGGGGTGCCGACGCTAAGTAGGATGAGGGGGGGGGGGGGGGGGCGTGGATGCACGCCACGGCGCCATGGCGTCCGTGGATGTGCTCCACGACGCCTCCCTGCTATAGGTTGAAGGCAACCGGTGTGGGTTGGGCCTCTATGCACTGTTGTTAGATGGGCCAAAGGCCATAGGAGTCTTTCTTCTATTCGATTGCTAAAATAATAAGTAGCTACTGTTTCTAAATAGTTTAGTGATCAAATGAATTTTGTTAATTATGAAGCTATGCCCAATAATACTAGGTACTATTCCTGGGCTGCACAAAAGTTTGGGGTTAGTTTGAATTAGTTTGAATTTTTCATAACTGGAAAACTATTAAATGTTGTTTTGGCACTGTTTTAATTAGGTTAAGGGCATTTAATTACTTCATATAATGTTGGTCTATTCATGGAAATTATTTAGTGATTTTTTGCAACTCATCGAACATTTTTGTTTACTATCCGAAGGAATAATAATTTAACTCATCTTTTAAAAATTTGAATTTGAGGTCGGATTGAAACAAAGTGATTAACAAAAAAAATGCGATGACTTGGCACCATTAGGCATGAGATTACTGTAGCATGATTCTTGGGGTGTTACAAATCTCCTCTACTACTAGAAATCTCGTCCCGAGATTTGAGATGGGGAGTAAAGGGGGAAGGTTCTGGTTACGAAATTCTAGCGAGGGTTCTCGGTCTTGGTTACTCTTCTTGAAGAGGTTGATCCATTACATTGGTGTCTTCATTTCTCTGCTTCAAGTCATACTGATGAAGTCGGTATCCTTTCTTTTGGAACTCCACGGTACTTACGAAAGAATAAGGGGGGAGGGGTATTCTGGGAGAACGGACCTTACAAGGTTGGCTATCTGGCAGATAACATCGGGGAAGGTGGGAGAAAGTAACTCTCGAATTGAAACCTTAGAAAATATCGAGAGCAACGTAAGAAGGTATCATGAGAAGTTTCGAATGGGCAGGCAATCATTCGATGGCCTAATCAGAAGGTGAAAGGAGTTCAGAGCAACGAGAATAAGTATTGCGTCTGATACCAGAATAGATCACTAGGCAGGTGGACCGTGAATTACATATGAAGTCAAGCGTGAGGAATAACTTTGACAACAGGGTGTACAGGAGAGTCAGGTTTCGATCCTGTGGAACTGTGGGTTTTGGGCCCACCATGTGGGTTAAAAGTAGGAAGGGGGGTGACGTCTTGCATGATCATGTCAGCAAGGCATGTCAGAGGATAGACTATCGATTATGTCGGCAACAACCATTAGTACCAAGGGTTAGGGACGAAGAGAACCATTTTCCTGCTCGTTGAACGAGGCGGACCAATATGCAAAGTTCTCGTCCACCGGTGGTTACCAGAATGCTATCAACAAAAGCAACATGGTCTTACTGACACGGTTGTACACCAAGGTGTTTACATAAGCAGAAGAATATTACTGCTTAGATCATATAGATCACCAGAAAGGTTAAACAAAACAATGGAAAGGAAAAGGTGATCTTCGTATTAAACAGAACAATGGAAAGGAAAATGTGTTTAAACACAAATTTCAGGGGTATATCCTTCCCAAGGACAAGCAGAGCATGATATCCATGACAGGATATAACGTAGAAAACCCTTTTAGGATAGGGAAGAGAAATATCATGACATTACCCCATACAACGGTGTTTGGGGGTAATTAATAAAGAAATTTTAGCATTGTGCTTCAAATGTTCTTATTGAAAATCGGACTACCATAGACATGCTTCAAGATAGCATGGACATGGTCAACAGGTGAAGATCAGACTTTGGAAACACAAAGGATCCATCAGGAATAACTTGTAGAATAAGTCTTATAATTTCCTCATGGAAGAACGGATAACCTTGCTGAAAAGGAAACTATAACAATAGGTCCTCCGACCAGGTGTGCTAGGCATGCCATCATCTTACCAGGTCATATAAAGACCAATGCTATAACTCTTGGAAATATGTTTCAACCATCATATCTGACCGAGATTCGGATCTGATTGGTGTTAGGATAACTCAGATTCAGGATGACTGAGAAGAAAGGTGCAACACAAAATGTCGAGATGACATCGTAAGGTTCTCGGGAATTGAACTATGGAAGCGAGTTCCGAATCATGAGTTCACCATTAACCCAAGCATAGGATGAGGAGGTGGATGACGAACTCAACGACAATTCATTGAGATTTTCAAAAGATGGAGGTCCACAATTATGTGAAGAAGGAGATAACATTTGTCGGATCAAATGATATAATGATGCATGCTCGAGGAAAACATACACAATTAAACATTGGTTGAGAAGTGCACCCTAAATATGGGCTTAGGTAGTACGATCAATGTTAGAATGGTGATTCAATAACCAATAGCCTAAGGATGAACTGTCGGCCATTAACTTCAAAGCAATAGGGTTGCTAGAGATATTAAATTCTCACAACATAGTTCACTCAACACGGGGGCCAAGAAAAGAATGGTGATGGCGAGAAGCATCACCTATATCAAGAATTCTCAAGAGGTGGTGAAATTCTCACGACATTCTTGACATAAAAGATGGTAATACTCAAAGGTAAAGAAGAACAAATGTTGGATAGCAAGGAACTCAAGGTATAACACAAAACACGAACAAGTTTGTGTTGAACGGAAGGCAATAAAAAGGTTGATGATAAAACAAATCATCGAGGGCAAGGATGGTATTTCTCATCATGAATTCAATTAGTATCTAAGAATGAATCAAGATGTTGATGATGTTCACGACAAATTTTGTCGAGAGGCTCCACGAAGAAGCAATCGAACAACGACTGCATTAAGCAAAAGGACTGATGCAGCGAAGGATTATTGGAACCACGGATGCGACACCAACTCGGAATCAAGCTTGCTGCTCGAGGTGAAATGATAAGACAAGGAAGATCGATGTAAGCTTAGCTCATCATCGAAAGTTGTGCTCCAGGAATAAGGACCAGGTGGCACAGTCAAAATTGGCACGGTAATGATATAGTCGAGCAGGCCAGGAATGACATGGTCGAGTACAAACTCGTGAGTAAAGGAGATTACTAAGAGTTGTTTAATCATGGTGAGGATCCGATTTAGGTATTGGTGTCCTCGAGTGACTAACAACTCGGAACCAGGAAACATTGGAATCGGCGAGGAATAATACTTGATGAAGGCTCCTAATAAGCAACATGGTTCAGTGATATTATCGAGATACCAGAGGGTATACTCAAAGGTAGAGCAGGAAAGAGGCTGGATAGGTGTATAGATCTGTAGAAGACAAGTACTTGAACTTCTCCGAGAAATGGGATCAAAGAAGAACAATATGGTCAAAACCAAGATTGCAAAAGAACAAACCCCAGATATAAGATGAACTTATACCAAGGAATAATTAATTTAAGAGAAGCTTCCATGATAAGTTCCACACCGTGTCCGTGGGCATGAACAAAAAGGTTCAGGGTCGACTCCCACTTCTGCAATGCATAACCTTTCATTCACTTCTCGTTTTTGAAAAAGTTGTAGTGTCGAAATCTTATTTGGCGAAGCAACAAAAAGGGTATGACTCGCGAAAACTTTCGGGTTCATACAGTTTGGGGAAGGCATAGGTTCAACCCATCGGGGCATCTTAGGAGCATATACCATAATTTTCAAGAATAATTAACACAAGCTCGATACTAGAGCATGCTTGAGAAAGCAGAGGATACAATTTACCAAAGGCATTATGTATCCAAGGAAAGGCTCACAAGCTTATTGACTATGAAGGGCGTTGTCGGATAAAATCCGACAAAGGGTCTGGTGGTCCACAAGGGATCTGATGCAAGCATCAGTATTCAACCAGAGGAAGAAAGAATGCAAGGAGATCAGATTATAGAAACAACCGACTAACTCAAAGCTCAATTGCAAAGGAATTATGGATTCCAAGACAAGGGATCAGAAGCAAACGATCTGATTAACAATGGATAAGTTGAATAGACTTAGGGGTACATTCAACGACAACTTGATTGGTCAAGGACCAGCTCATGTTCAAAATGACGTCTGAGCTGGAAGCATGAATTCTAGGTTCTGATTAAGGATTGCGAGCATTCGCAACATATCGAATCAAGGGACTCAAAATGATAATGACAAATGAAGCTAATGAATATTGCTAGCCATATGGAACACAACCACAATGCACGCAGACAAGTAATTGCAGAGTAATAGCAGATAGAGATTTATCAAAAGATCAGATAGTATTTCAATGTGTCTTGTGAATCATATGAACAACGGGGGAAGAGATGATACTCGGTAAGTGCGAGTAATTATCCGTAGAGGGTATTCATGTGGCAAGAACTGCAAGGCAGTAGGCATAAAGTATTCTCAGATCAATAGAGATAATTTCAGGGTATCTTGTAATAACAAGATCAACTAGGAACAAAAGTAAAAACAACAGCGGTATGTATTTATACATAGGGATATTTCGGTGGTAGGGAATTGCAAAGGCGGTGGGCACAAGTGTCTCGAGAGAACATCAGAGATTATCTTCGGAATCTTCTGGTGCACCAAGCAATCATCTAGAGTGAGGGGCTCTCCAGGTGGTTGTGATCACGAGATCCTAATGTTAGAGTTAGTAAAACCATTTTAACCCGAGTAGAAGAGAGTACAGAGTCCCAGAGTAAGGATCGAGGAGTAAAAAATCCTAATACCACCCAAATGGCGACGTGGGCCCGTAGGGCACACATCCATGTTAGTAAAAAGTTTTGCAATGTCTAGACTCAACTTCGGCCAAGGAGTGTGGAAGAGGGATTCCTACAGGCAGTCGGCTTTCATACCAACTTGTGACGCCCCCGATTTGACCGTACACTAATCATACACGCAAACGTGTACGAGCAAGATTAGGGACTCATGGGAAGATATCACAACACAACTCTACAAATAAAATAACTCATACAAGCATCATATAACAAGCCAGGGGCCTCGAGGGCTCGAATACAAGAGCTCGATCATAGACGAGTCAACGGAAGCAACAATATCTGAGTACAAACATAAGTTAAACAAGTTTGCCTTAAGAAGGCTAGCACAAACTGGGATACAAATCGAAAGAGGCGCATGCCTCCTGCCTGGGATCCTCCTAAACTACTCCTGGTCGTCGTCAACGGGCTGCACGTAGTAGTAGGCACCTCCTGAGTAGTAGTAGTCATCATCGACAGTGGCGTCTGGCTCCTGGGCTCCATTGTCTGGTCGCAGCAATCGAGTATAGAAAAGGGGAAAGGGGGGAGCAAGGCAACCGTGAGTACTCATCCAAAGTACTCGCAAGCAAGGAGCTACACTACATATGTATGCATTGGTATCAAATGGAAAAAGGGGGTATCATACGTGGACTGAACTGCAGAATGCCGGAATAAGAGGGGGATAGCTAGTCTTTTCGAAGACTACGCTTCTGGTAACCTACATCTTGCAGCAACAGAAGAGAGTAGATGGTAAGTTCACCAAGTAACATCGCATAGCATAATCCTAACCGATGATCCTCCCCTCGTCGCCCCGTGAGAGAGCGATCACCGGTTGTATCTAGCACTTGGACGGGTGTGTTTTATTAAGTATCCGGTTCTACTTGTCATAAGGTCAAGGTACAACTCCAAGTCGTCTTGTTACCGAAGATCATGACTATTCGAATAGATTAACTTCCCTGCAGGGGTGCACCACATTTCCCAACACGCTCGATCCCCTTTGTCCGGACACACTTTCCAGGGTCATGCTCGGCCTCGGAAGATCAACACGTCGCAGCCCTACCTAGACACAACAGAGAGGTCAGCACGCCAGTCTAAATCCTATGGCGCAGGGGTTTGGGCCCATCGCCCATTGCACACCTGCACATTGCGAACGCGGCCGGCGAGCAGACCTAGCCTCCCTTATACAAGAGCAGGCGTTCCAGTCCAACCCGGCGCGCGCTGCTCAGTCACTGACGTCACGAAGGCTTCGGCTGATACCACGACACCGAGTGCCCATAACTGTTCCTGCGTGGTTGGTTAGTGCATATAGGCCAGTAGCCAGACTAAGATCAAATACCCAGATCTCGTTAAGCGTGTTATTTTGAAGTAACCGCGAACGCCGACCAGGTCCAGGCCCACCTCTCTCCTAGGTGGTCTCAACCTGCCCTGTCGCTTCGCCACAAAGTAACAGTCGGGGGCCGTCGGGAACCTAGGCCCACCACTACCTGGGTGGAACCACCTGCCCTTTCAACCCCCAACATCGGAATCACTTGCGGGTACTCAACGAGCCAACCCGACTTTAGTCACAACATGTATAGTATGTATATATAGTATAAACCCGTGATCAACACCCAAGTGATCAAGGCCCGATAGTATAGCATGGCAGACTGACAAGAATGTAGGGCCACTGATGATAATCTAGCATCCTATACTAAGCATTTAGGATTGCAAGTAAGGTATCAACAGTTGTAGCAACAATAACAGGCTATGCATCAGAATAGGATTAAGGGAAAGCAGTAACATGCTACACTACTCTAATGCAAGCAGTATAGAGGAGAGTAGGCGATATCTGGTGATCAAGGGGGGGGGGGGGCTTGCCTGGTTGCTCTGGCAAGGAGGGGTAGTCGTCGATGTAGTCGATCACAGGGGTATCGTCAGCGATCTTGGGGTCTACCGGAAAGAAGTAACCGAGGGGGAACACAATAAATAACAGAGCAATCAAAGTATCACAAAGCATAACAAGGCAATACGCGGTGCTAGGTATGCCCTAACACGGTATTAGGTGATACCGGCGAAGGGGGGAAACATCCGGGAAAGTATTCCCGGTGTTTCGCATTTTCGGACAAATAGACCGGAGGGGAAAAGTTACGTGTTCACTATGCTAGGGATGTGTGGTGGATGAACGGGCTACGTATTCGGATTCGTCTCGTCGTTCTGAGCAACTTTCATGTAGAAAACTTTTTCATCCGAGTTACAAATTAATTTCTACGGATTTCTAAAGTTTTAATACATTTTTTGGATTTATTTATAATTTGGAAATAAGGCTTAAATGCTGGACGCACCTAGCACAGGGTACACAAAATGCACCCAATGGCTGACAAGTAGGCCAGGGGTCCCAGTTGATCAGTCAACATTTGACTGGTCAACAGGGGTGGGCCCCCTGGCATTGACTATTTTAACTAATTACATATTAAGTAGCTAATTAGCAGGTTAACTACTTTAAGTTAATAAAACAAATTTTAATTAAGTTAATTAATCAATTACTTATTTAATTATAATAATTATTGTTTTTATATGTTTTTTAAACACATTTTTTTAAAGTGGGCGGGCCCCATCTGTCAATCGCCCGTAGGCCACAGAGAGCACTGGGCTATCGGGCAGTGGCGTGGGCGCCCAGTGTGGCCAAACCCGTCCGGGTGCGGGGGCTGGGGAAGGCCGTGGCCACGGCGGGGCTCGCGTTGGCGTCGGCGAAAGCTGGCGCGGGCAGTGCCGGCGTGGTGAAGTGGCCAGCGGTGAGCAGGAGGGGAGGGCGGCGCGGTCTCGGGCGGGGGCGGCCAACAGCAGCGAGCAGCAGGAGGCGAGGCGGGCGCGCGGCGGCTGCAGCTGGGCAGTTGTAGAGCACGGCTGGATGGCGTGGGTCGCGCGCACGGGGGCGCCCAGGAGCTAGTGGGCGCACGCTGGGGTGAGCACGGAAACGGGCGTGGTCAGGGACGCGGGCGAGCACGCGCGGAGCGAGCTTCGGCCATGGCGGCGCAGCGCGGGGCCGGCCTCAACGGCGACAAATCGAAGCAGGAAGAGAGGGGATCCGAGAGAGCAGCTCACAGCGAGCTCAGGGCGCGGTCGAGGAGGCCAGGGGCGGTGTGGTGATGCAGATCAACGGCGGGCAGTGGCGAACACCGTCCGAGAAGATCGAAGCGGGCGTCGGCGTTGCGGCTCTATGGCTCTGATCCACCGCGTGTAGGTGACGAGTACGAGGCTGCGGTGCTCCCGAACATGCTTGTGCAGCTCGGGGAGATCTCCAGTACGGGAACACGACGACAACGAGGCGGCAACCGATCTCGGGTGTGAGCAAATTGGGAGGAAGTGAGACAGGAGAGGGGTACCAATGTGCTAGGGTTCGCAGGAGAGGGGAACCAATTGGCGTCCGTGGATGTGCTCCACGATGGGAGCTCCTAAAGGGCGCGTTAAGCGCCAGTTGGCCAGCCGGTGCTCACGTGGCTGGTGTATTGGGCCGGCCCACCAAGAACCAGCGACCGCTCGATCTATCGCTGTACACGCAACTCGCTCGAGCGCCCTCGGTCGGTGGTTGCTAAAAAAACGTGCCAATGCACCGTTGACTTTTCAAACATTGAAACCAGTTCATGAATTTGAAAAAAGTCGTGAATAAAAATAAGTCAGGAATTTGGAAAAAAATTGTGCATTAGAAACAGTTCATGAATTTGAAAATATTCGTGAATCTAAAAAAGAGTTCACATTTTTAAAAAAAGTTCATTAAATTGAAGAAAAGTTCATCAATTTCGAAAAAAGTTCATCAAATTATAAAAAAGTTCACAAATTCTAAAGCAGTTCATCAGTTTTAAAAAATGTTCCCTGACTTTGGAAATAGTTCATCGAATTTGAAAAAAAGTTCACCAATTTTGGAAAAAAAATTCATCGATTTCGGAAAAAAGTTCATTGATTTTGAAAGAAGTTCACTGAATTTGAAATAAGTTCATCAAATTGGAAAAAAATCATCGTTTTGAAAATAAATTCAAAACAAAAATGCTTGTGGATTTTTTAAAAAGTTCACCGATTTTGAACAAAGTTCATTAAACTTTGGAAAAAAATCATGAATTTTAAAAAAGTTCATCGACTTTGAAAAAGGTTCACGAATTCTGGAATAAGTTCATTGACTTTGAAAAAAGTTCACGAATTCTGGAATAAGTTGGTCGATTTTGAAAAAGTTCAAAAATTTTGAAATCTTTTTTTTGCAAAAATTTCATGGATTTTGTAAAAAATATGTATCTATTTGAAGAAAAAGTTCATGAATCTGAAAAAAGAAAGAGAAAGGGACAAAGAAAAATAGAAAAAAAAAGAGTATAGAAGAAAAGAGTTCAAAACATGAAAATAATCACATGGAGCTATGTGGCGCAGTGACTATCGAGTCGACATGTGAATTCGCGGGGCGCAGGTTCGAGTCCATGTCTCGCCATTTTTTAGCAGTTTAGAAACACAAAAAACAAGTAAAAGTGGGCCGGCCCAAATTAACGAGAGGGTGTGCGCCGTATTGTAAATAAGGAAGAAACGGGCGCTACAGGCGCCGTTTAGGAAATACCCTCCACGATGCCTCCCTGCTACAGGTTGAAGGCAACCGGTGTGGGTTGGGCCTCTATGCACTGTTTTTAGATGGGCCAAAGGCCATAGGAGTCTTTCTTCTATTCGATTGCTAAAATAATAAGTAGCTACTGTTTCTAAATAGTTTAGTAATCAAATGAATTTTGTTAATTATGAAGCTATGCCCAATAATACTAGGTACTATTCCTGGGCTGCACAAAAGTTTGGGGTTAGTTTGAATTAGTTTGAATTTTTCATAACTGGAAAACTATTAAATGTTGTTTTGGCACTGTTTTAAATAGGTTAAGGGCATTTAATTACTTCAGATAATGTTGGTCTATTCATGAAAATTATTTAGTGAATTTTTGCAACTCATCGAACATTTTTGTTTACTATTCGAAGGAATAATAATTTAACTCGTCTTTTAAAAATTTGAATTTGAGGTCGGATTGAAACAAAGTGATTAACAAAAAATATGCGATGACTTGGCACCATTAGGCATGAGATTACTGTAGCATGATTCTTGGGGTGTTACATTACCTATATGCGGTATTACCCTGCCGTCCTAAGTAAATTTGCATGTGCCACCTCTAAAAACTTCTAATAAATATCCTTTTTGTGTGCGTGGTCATTCATGAAACGACAGGAGGTGGTCGGTATCTTCCATGCTAAGAGGGTCATTCTCTGGTCGAGTGTTTATTCATTCACCATCGCACGAGAAAAGGGCGGTAATAGGGATGCCCAGTCCCAAACTGCAAAAAGAAAAAACTTACAAATAATCAAACAAAAACTCCCAATGGAGTCAAAACATTTACTTTTATCACTTAGGAACCGCCACTAGCGTGCTTAGCATGGAAGATATTGATAACTGATGGCCGTGAATTAAATGAGAAGGGTGCATGTCTCAAAATATCATTTACTTCTATTTTAAAACTTGAGCTCTAGCACCTCTGCGAATCACTGCTTCCCTCTGCGAAGAGACTATCTATTTACTTTTATGTTGTGTCATCCCCTTCTAAAATAAGCGCCAGAACCTGAGAGCACCGCTGTCATGCTTATGCATTGTGTGTAGCTAAATGTTGGGTGCATCATGACTTGATCTTTTCTACCATGAATTACAATGTTTAGTCGCTGCTTGAACTTTGGAGGTGATCTGCATTTATGTTTTGCGATCTCAGAAAGGGCTAGCGAGATACCACTATTGTCATATTATATCATGGTTGTTTTGACAATGTGTTGCCGTTTGAGATATCTTATTATTGCTCGCTAGCTGATTATGTCATTGATATGAGTTAATATAATTTTTAAGAGTTATTGTCGGCATGGTTAGTTATAATGTTGGCTGAAAACCTGTGTGTTGTTTAAGCTTATTTATGCAAACAAGAGCGAAAGAGTTCGTAAAAGTTGTTCTTTTTCACTTTTAGTTTATCAACTGAATTGCTTGAGGACAAGCAAAGGTTTAAACTTGGGGGAGTTGATACGTCTCCAATGTATCTACTTTTTCTAACGCTTTTCCTCCTGGTTTGGACTCTAATTTGCATGATTTGAATAAAACTAACCCCGGACTGATATTGTTTTTAGCAGAACTACCATGGTGTTGTTTTTGTGCAGAAATAAAAGTCCTCCGAATGGAACGGAACTTTGCGAGGAATTTTTATATAAATAAAGAGAATTTCTGGAGCCAAGTGTGACGCCCCGAGACCGATGCGCCAGGTGTCTTTCGGCTATTCGTTGTTGTTGCCTTGTCTTTTGTTTGCGTGTTGCATCTTGTCATGTCATCATCCGCATTGCATCATCATGTTTTCAAAACTTGCATCCGTCCGGGTTCGCCAGTTTCGTCCGTTGTCCATTCTGAGCCCAACCACACTCGCACGCGCCCGCGGCATGTCCGAAATATTATTTTATAAGTGGCCGGAAAATGTTCTTGGAATGGGTTGAAAGTTGGCGTGCGGTCTTATTTTAGTGTAGGTAGACCGCCTGTCAAATTTCATCGCGTTCGGAGTCCGTTTGATGCCCCAGCGTATAACTATAGCGGCATTGCTGTCGGTCTAACGTCGGACGTTTTCGGTCTCCAAAAACTGCTGCCGGGCCCTTTCTCTCTCTCTTATCTCTTCTCAGCCTCGCCACAGCCCACCTAGTCCATCCACCTACCCCTCTTCGCGTCCGAAGCCGTCCGATGCGATCGCATGGTCCGAAAACCCCTCTTTGCACAGTGCACCGACCCCTCACGTGCGCGTCCGAAACTTCCCCGGACCCGACCCGGGCAGTCATCATCGTTGTGTCCGGACCATCCCCAAACATCTACAAAACATCACCGCTTTCTTATTTGGACTCCCTAGCTATTTTATTCGCGACCGTCCGATTGCAATCGGAGGGTCCGATTAGGCCCTAACCCAAAAATCCATTTGCTATATATAGTTCCCCTTTGTCCATCTCTAGACAAACCATAAAATCTAGGACATTTGTCCCTGCCGCCGCCGCCGCACTCATCTCCCACCTCGGGATCCATCCCCATCCATGAGCTCCATAGCCACCTCCACACGCCCCTTCGGCTTCCTCTGCTTCGATCCCTGAGCTCCATAGCCACCTCCACACGCCCCTCGTCCGCGAGCACCCGAGGCCCTGCCTCCTCGTCGCCTCGCACCTCACCCCGATGTTCCCGACCGCCTTGTCATCGCCGACGTTGGAGACGGACACCTCCATCCCCGCGCTCGCCCGACGCCCGAGCGAGGAGCTCCCCTTGGCCCTCCTCGACCTACAGCAGCCACCGTAGCCCTCAAGCGGGAGGGCTTCGCCTGACCAGAGCCCCGCGTCCCCGCCTCCCTTCGGCTGTCGACCACGCTGCCGCTGGAGCTCGCCGGAACAGCCTCCCGTTAGGTCATCCCGCTCCCTGCCATGCCCATCCTTTCTCTTTTCTCTGCTTCCTGTGGATGCCCCTCACCTCCCCATCTCTTCCCCCTGCAGGAACCCATGGCGCCATCCCCATTGACCTGCGACCGTCGCCGCCGGACGTCTTGACGCCGTCGTAGTCCTCGCCGCTGGATCTGGCCTTCCACACATATCCTGGATCCTCCCGTTCCCCCACATCCCCTGCTTCTGCTCCGCAAGGAGAGCGACCCAAGCCGCACGCCCTGCTTCCCCTGCATCGGTCGCGTTGACCCCGATCCGAGCCAGCACGTGAACGCTGCGGCCCAGCACACCAAGCCACAGCCAGCCCATGCAGCCGCTAAATCTACCGGGCCGAGCCCATGGGTGACCTTTCCCAGGTCCTCCAGATTCGGCCCATGCGTGTTTTTTTTTCCTGTTGCATTTTTTTATCCAGAGGCTACCCATTTTACAGAAACACCGTTGCACTTCATGCATATCCTAACTAATTAACCGTGCATCGGATTAAAACAAACTTTATATGTAAAATGTCTAGAATTTTGTCTAGTTTATTAATATACAACTTTCATCTATGTTTAAATGCTTAAATTGCTGTTTGCATTAATTTGTTCAAATGCCATGTTAAAATGATTTAATTCATAACTAAATAACCGTAGCTCGGTTTTAAATAATCTTTATATGTAAATGGGGTAGAAAAATGCCTAGTTAAACATGGTGGCATCACTTTGCAATGTTAATAACTCTAAAATATGGTTTAGGGCAGAACAATACCAAATCTAATATATGCACATGAGGATTTTTTTGGACTTGTTGTTTGTTATTTTCGGCCTCATTTAAACTTGCCTAGATAGGTAGTTTTCATAACTACTTCACCTCCTGCCATGTTAATCAACATTTAATATGGTTGGGTACATAAACGAGATCGAACTAAATAACTTGTTGTGGTGTTTCGTCAATATGCAACTCATTGCATATTGAGCTCCACTTAATTTGTAGGATTGCTTGTGCACTTTGCCATGCCAAGCCTTTTAAAACCGGACATGCATCATACCTGGTTGTGCCCAACAATATTACTTTGCATTATCAAAACTATCATATTACTTTGCTACTGATCACGTTGCTGTAGATAATTAATCTCTAGGTGTGGTTGAATTGACAACTCAACTGCTAATACCTTCAAATATTCTTTGGCTCCCCTTGTGTTGAATCTATAAATATGGGTTGAATACTCTACCCTCGAAAACTGTTGCGATCCCCTATACTTGTGGGTTATCAAGACCATTTTCTGGCGCCATTGCCAGGGAGCATAGCTCTATTCTTTGAGTCACTTGGGATTTATATCTGCTTATCATTATGAAGAACTTGAAAGATCCAAGAACCAAGATTTATCCCTCAACTACGAGGGGAGGTAAGGAACTGCCATCTAGCTCTGTAGTTGATTCACCTTCTGTTTTGAGTAAGCTTGTGACACCTATACCTGCTTCTGCTATTCGTTCTGATATGTCACATGTTATTGATGATGCCACTTCTGCTATGCATGATACTTGTGATGAAACTACTTCTATGCTTGATACTACTGTGCCACTTGGTAAATTTCTTGATGAACAACTTGCTAGGGCTAGAGAAATTGAAAATATTGAATATGATAATACTGATGAAAGTGATGACGAAAAATCACTTGTTATTCCCGAGGGTTATGTTTTTGATCAAGAAGCTTCTTTAGCTATTTTAGCTTGCAAAGATAGAAACGAACTAAAGAGGTTATTAGCTAAATGGAATAAGCAATCTCTAAATGCTAGAATGAAACCTGACCCTGCTTTTGCTACTTCACCTATCTGTGTTAATGATAAGGATTATGAATTCTTTGTTGATCCTGATATAATTACTTTGGTTGAATCTAATCCTTTTCATGGTTATGAATCTGAAACTGTTGTAGCACATCTTACTAAACTTAATGATATAGCCACCCTGTTCACTAAAGATGAGAGAACTCGCTACTTTTATATCCTTAAAATATTTCCGTTCTCATTAAAGGGTGATGCTAAGACATGGTTTAATTCTCTTGATCCTGGTTGCGTGTGTAGTCCCCAGGATATGATTTATTACTTCTCTGCTAAATATTTCCCTGCTCATAAGAAACAAGCCGCTTTAAGGGATATATATATAATTTTGTGCAAATTGAAGAAGAGAGTCTCCCACAAGCTTGGGGGAGGCTTCTCCAATTACTTAATGCTTTGCCTGATCATCCTCTTAAGAAAAATGAAATACTTGATATCTTTTATAATGGACTAACCGATGCCTCCAGAGCTTACCTGGATAGTTGTGCTGGTTCTTTTTTCAGGGAAAGAACACCAGATGAAGCTGAAATTCTATTGAATAATATGTTGAAAAATGAAAATAATTGGACACCTCCGGAGCCAATTCCTGAGCCTATTCCTAAACCAACTCTAAAGAAGAGGGGTATTCTATTTCTCAGTCCTAAAGATATGCAAGAGGCAAAGAAATCCATGAAATAAAAAGGTATTAAAGCTGAAGATGTTAAGAATTTACCTCCTATTGAAGAAATACACGGTCTTAATTTACCGCCTGTTGAAGAAACATATGATCTTAATCCTTTACCTATTGAAGAAACTCATGGTCTTGATAACCCGACACATGTAGTAAAGGTAAATTCTCTCTATAGATATGATAAAGTTGTAATCCCATTTACTAAGTTTGCTAGCCCATGCTTATATGAGTTCGATAAATTTATGGCTAAGCAAGAAGATTTTAATGCTTATTTTGGTAGACAATTGAAATACAATTCAAATATGCTTGGACACTTGGGTGATTATATGACTAATATCAAATGTGAACTTAAACTTATTAGTAAACATGCTTCTATGGTTACCACTCAAGTAGAACAAGTACTTAAAGCTTAAAATGATTTGCTCAATGAATTGAATAGTAAAGATAATGATAACGCTGTTAGAGTTATGACTAGAGGTGGTAAAATGACTCAGGAACCTTTGTATCCTGAAGGCCACCCTAAGAGAATTGAGCAAGATTCTCAAAGAAATAATATAGATGCACCTAGTCCTTCTAAAAGGAAGAAAAAGAAAAATGATAGGACTTTGCATGCTTCTAGTGAACCTGTTACTGAACCACCCGAGAATCCAAATGATATTTCTATTTCTGATGCTGAAACACAATCTGGTAATGAACCTGAAACTAATGATAATGTTCATGATGATGCTCAACCTAGTAATGATAATGATATAGAAATTGAACCTGCTGTTGATCTTGATAACCCACAATCAAAGAATCAATGTTATGATAAGAAAGACTTTGTTGCTAGGAAACATGGTAAAGAAAGAGAACCATGGGTTTAGAAACCCATGCCTTTTCCTCCCAAACCATCCAAGAAAAAGGATGATGAGGATTTTGAGCGCTTTGCTGAAATGATTAGACCTATCTTTTTGCATATGCGATTAACTGATATGCTCAAAACTAATCCTTATGCTAAGTACATGAAAGATATAATTAAAAATAAAAGAAAGATACCGGAAGCTGAAATTTCCACCATGCTTGCTAATTATACTTTTAAGGGTGGAATACCAAAGAAACTTGGAGATCCAGGAGTACCCACTATACCATGCTCTATTAAAAGAAACTATGTTAAAACTGCTTTATGTGATCTTGGAGCCGGTGTTAGTGTTATGCCTCTCTCTTTATATCGTAGACTTGATTTGAATAAGTTGACACCTACTGAAATATCTTTGCAAATGGCTGATAAATCAACTGCTATACATGTCGGTATTTGTGAGGATGTGCCTGTTGTAGTTGCAAACGTTACTATTTTAACGGACTTTGTTATTCTTGATATTCCCGAGGACGATAGTATGTCTATTATTCTTGGAAAACCCTTTTTGAATACTGCAGGGGCTGTTATTGATTGCACTAAAGACAATGTCACTTTTCATATTAATGGTAATGAGCACACGGTACACTTTCCGAGGAAACAACCTCAAGTTCATAATATCAACTCTATTGGAAAAATTCCATCGATTATATTTGGAGGTTTTGAATTTCCTCTTCCTACTGTGAAGAAGAAATATGATATTCTTATTATTGGGTATGTGCATATCCCCGTTGAGGTAACATAGTGTTATTCGAAATTTCTCCGGTTCCATGTTATTCGGAATGAGTTCGTTAATAAGACTTGATCAACCTTGTTAGTGGATTCCTTTTGATGACCATGATATGGATGAAACTAGAAGGCACAACCTTCTGTACCCTCCTTTTACTTTCTGATATTTACATTAAATAAAATAAAAACAAATAGTTTTCTGTCTGTTATCTGATTATCCGTGCAATATAACAATACCCCGAAAATAAAAGTTGTCCAAATGCCCAGAAATTTAAATATGATTTTTCCAGAATATTTGAGAATATTTAGCACTGAGAACACAATAGGAGGGTCAACCACCTGCCCATGAGGGTGGAGGGCGTGCCCCCCTGTCTCATGGGCCCATGGTGGCCCTCCTCCACTTATCCTTTCACCCACACACTCCTTCTTCCTCCACCAAACACGAATAACCAGCTCAAACTCGAATCCAAGCTTGTTTTGCTGCCATTTTCGATCTCCTTGCTCAAAGCACCTCTCACAAAACTGCTTGGGGAGATTGTTCCTTGGTATGTGACTCCTCCATTGGTCCAATTAGTTTTTATTCTACTGCTTTATTCATTGCAAATTTTTGCTGCTTAGGTGACCCTGTTCTTGAGCTTGCATGTCAAATTTATATGGTCAAAAGTAGTTTTGATGCATGATATAGGCCCTAGGCACTTGTAGGAGTAGTTGCTATCAATATTATTGAGTTTGGTTCACTTTTATTTTGAAGTTACTAAAAAAATTCAGAATTTTTCAAAGGAAGAAATATGCTTAGGAAAATGTTCCAGGGTGGTTCTTCAAGGAAGCAAGGACCCAGGCTTGCAATGTGTGATGCTGAGCCACCTAGAGATGCTCCAGTGCATCTTGTGAGTGGCCTTCGGAAAATTTTATGGTTCGGGCGGTAATTAAAGAAGAATTTAACGCATATTTGCGTAACGCTGATCTTGTGATCTTCGAGGAAGAGAAGTGCAGCCAGTATCACAACCTCACCAGTACCTTTGTGAGGAGGTTTGAATTTTCAACTTCACGTAATTCTCCAACTGTCCTGTTTGATCTTTATGAAAATTCTTACACTATGGACTTAGAGGATTTTACCACTGCTTGCAAACTTCCACAATGGGGTAGTATAAGGGATCCTCGCAAATCTGAATTTAGAGATTTTCTTGCTAGCATAACTGTGGGAGAATCTAGAGATATTACACAAGCTACCATAGGGAGCATTCACTTTCCTGCTATACATTGTTTCTCTCTCTTCATAGGTAGATGCATTAATGGTGAAGATGAGGCATGTCATATGTGTGTCCCTGACCTCAGTATTCTTAGGACTACTGTGTTAGGAGATAAATCTTATAATTTGGGAGCCATTGTTGCACGTAGGTTGCATCTTAATAGATTTAATGGGGATTTCTTTGGAGGAATTTATGCAACCCGCATAGCTAATTTTCTTGGTGTAGCCATACGCGAAGATGATATTGAATTACCACCTGCTTACCTAGACTTTAATGCTATGGTTCACCACCAGTTTGTCGAGAGGAATGAATCACCTCTCCAGTATCGCTTAATCTTTGACAAACGCCGTGCTGTCCATATTACTCTCACTGCTCTTGCCTTCTTTGATTATCAGGCTAGAGGAAGATATGTTTTTACCAGAGAGGAGGCAGATGAGTATGAGAGGAGAGTGGAGGCCGCTCGTCACCATGCTGCAGCTTAGGAGGCGATAGCCGCTGCATCTCAGTACAACCCCAACTACTATTATGGATATCCACCAGGCCAGCCATGGCCATAGACCAACTTAGGCCAAAAGCCTAAGCTTGGGGGAGTACGTATTTCTCACCGACATTACATTTATGTTCACACACTCATTGCTAGATGTCGGTGCTCATACTTTTTCATTGTATCATCCATACTAGTTTATTTTCCTTTTTATGCTTTCTTCTTGTGTGTTTAATAAATCTTAAGAAAAACAAAAAAAATCAGTTGTAGCTTTTAATTAGTTTACTTTCCATGCCTGTAGTAGTAATTGAAAAGAAAACCCAAAAAGATTTCCTGTTCTTCTTTTGCTTGTTGGGAGCTTTCCCATGTAAATAGTTTTATTTCTTTTCTTTGGGGGTCGATAGGAGAAGACCATAATTAAGTTGTTGAAGTGGCTCTTGTATGCATACTTGTTGATCTGACAAAAGAGCCCATATTGCCTTGCCTTCTCATGTTTATTGAATGCTTGCAGATTCCAGCTTAGTCCAATGCACGTGCACTATTATTATTATTCACATCGTTCGGTTGTGCAAGTGAAAGGCAATTATGACGATATATGATGGACTGACTGAGATGAGAAAAGCTGGTATGAACTCGACCTCTTTTGTTTTTGTAAATATGATTAGTTCATCATTCCTGATTCAGCCTATTATGAGTAAACATGTTTGCAATGACAACTAGAGACCATAGTTCCTTGTGCCATGCTTGATTAGCTATGAGTCATAATGGTTTACCTTGCGTGCCAACATGCTATTGAGATGGTTATGATGTGGTATGATAGGGTGGTATCCTCCTCTGAATGATTTAAGTGACTTGACTTGGCGCATGTTCACGCATGTAGTTGAAACAAAATCAACATAGCCTTCACGATATTTATGTTCATGGTGAATTATATCCTACTCATGCTTGCATTCGGTGTTGATTAATTTTAATGCATGTTCATGACTGTTGTCACTCTCTAGCTGGTCGCTTCCCAGTCTTTTGCTAGCCTTCACCTGTACTAAGCGGGAATACTGCTTGTGCATCCAATCCCTTAAACCCCAAAGTTATTCCATATGAGTCCACTATACCTACCTATATACGGTATCTACCTGCCATTCCAAGTAAATTTGTATGTGCCAAACTCTAAACCTTCAAATAAATATCCTGTTTTGTATGCTCGAATAGCTCATGTATCAACTAGGGCTGTCTGTATCTTCCATGTTAGGCGGGTTATTCTCAAGAGGAGTGGACTCCGCTCCTCACTCACGAGATAAATGGCTGGTCACCGGGATGCCCAGTCCCATGCTTTATGCAAACTAAATCAAAATAAGTGCAAACAAAACTCCCCCTGGGACTCTTGTTAGTTGGAGGCACTCGTTGTTTCGAGCAAGCCATGGATTGATGCTTGTTGGTGGAAGGGGGAGTATAAACTTTACCATTCTGTTTGGGAATCTCCTATAATGTGTGTAGCATGTAAGATATCGCCATCTCTTGGTTGTTATGTTGATAATGAAAGTATACCGCTCAAAATATTATTCATCTCTATTTCAAAACCGAGCTCTAGCACCTCTACAAATCTCTGCTTCCCTCTGCGAAGGGCCTATCTATTTACTTTCATGTTGAGTCATCATCCTCTTATTAAAAAGCACCAGTTGGAGAGCACCACTATCATTTGCATCCATTACTGTTAGTTTACATTGAGTATGACTTGACTGGATCTCTTTTACCATGAATTACAATGTCTAGTCGGTCCTTGGTCTTTAAAGGTGCTCTGCATTTATGTTTTGCGGTCTCAGAAAGGGCTAGCGAGATACCATCTTGTTATATCATATTATGATTGTTTTGAGAAAGTGTTGTCATCCAAGATTATTATTATTGCTCGCTAGTTGATTATGCCATTGATATGAGTAAACTTGAGACCTAAGCGTTATTGCGAATGTGGTTAGTTATAATCTTTGCTGAAAACTTGAATGCTGGCTTTACATATTTACAACAACAAGAGCAAACCGAGTTTGTAAAAGTTTTTCTTTATCACTTTCAGTTTGTCAACTGAATTGCTTGAGGACAAGCAAAGGTTTAAGCTTGGGGGAGTTGATATGTCTCTGTCGTATCTACTTTTCCAAACACTTTTGCCCTTGTTTTGGACTCTAACTTGCATGATTTGAATGGAACTAACCTGGACTGACGCTGTTTTCAGTAGAATTACCATGGTGTTATTTATGTGCAGAAACAAAAGTTCTCGGAATGACCTGAAACTTCACGGAGCAACTTTTTGGAAAATATAAAAAATATCTGCAAAAGATGAAGGCCAGGAGGCCCACCACCTGTCCATGAGGGTGGGGGGCGCGCCTGCCCCCCTAGGGTGCACCCCCCTACCTAGTGGCCCCCCTGGAGCTCCTCCGGTTCCAACTCTATATATTGTGTTTCGGGGAGAAAAAAATCAGAGAGAAGAATTCATCGCGTTTTACGATACGCAGCCGCCGCCAAGCCCTAAAACCTCTCGGGAGGGCTGATCTGGAGTCCGTTCGGGGCTCCGGAGAGGGGAATCCGTCGCCATCGTCATCATCAACCATCCTCCATCACCAATTTCATGATGCTCACCGCCGTGCATGAGTAATTCCATCATAGGCTTGCTGGACGGTGATGGGTTGGATGGGATCTATCATGTAATCGAGTTAGTTTTGTTAGGGTTGATCCCTAGTATCCACTATGTTCTAAGATTGATGTTGCTATGACTTTGATATGCTTAATGCTTGTCACTAGGGCCTGAGTGCCATGATTTCAGATCTGAACCTATTATGTTTTCATCAATATATGAGTGTTCTTGATCCTATCTTGCAAGTCTATAGTCACCTATTATGTGTTATGATCCGTTAACCCCGAAGTGACAATAATCGGGATACTTACCAGTGATGACCGTAGTTTGAGGAGTTCATGTATTCACTATGTGCTAATGCTTTGTTCCAGTACTCTATTAAAAGGAGGCCTTAATATCCCTTAGTTTCTGTAAGGACCCCGCTGCCACGGGAGGGTAGGACAAAAGATGTCATGCAAGTTCTTTTCCATAAGCACGTATGACTATGTTCGGAATACATGCCTACATTATATCAATGGACTGGAGCTAGTTCTGTGTCACCCTAGGTTATGACTGTTACATGATGAACCGCATCCGGCATAATTCTCCATCACCGATCCATTGCCTACGAGCTTTCCATATATTGTTCTTCGCTTATTTACTTTCCCGTTGCTATTGCTATCATCACTACAAAATACCGAAACATTACTTTTACTACTGTTACCTTTTGTTACCATTACCACTACTATCATATTATTTTGCTACTAAACACTTTGCTGCAGATATTAAGTTTCCAGGTGTGGTTGAATTGACAACTCAGCTGCTAATACTTGAGAATATTCTTTGGCTCCCCTTGTGTCGAATCAATAAATTTGGGTTGAATACTCTACCCTCGAAAACTGTTGTGATCCCCTATACTTGTGGGTTATCACATGCCTTTTAAAACCAGACATGCATTATACTTGGTTGTGCATCATCCCATGTTTATGTGGTGGCTGTTTACTATGTTGTTTGCTTCTTTCCGGTGTTGCTTCTTCGGATTAGTTCTGATAATGTCGCGTTTGTGAGGATTCGTTCGACTACGTCCATTTGTCTTCTTCATGGACTCGTTCTTCTTCCTTGCGGGATCTCAGGCAAGATGACCATACCCTCGAAATCACTTCTATCTTTGCTTGCTAGTTTCTCGCTCCATTGCTATGCCGCGATACCTACCACTTGCTATATCATGCCTCCCATATTGCCATGTCAAGCCTCTAACCCACCTTCCTAGCAAACCGTTGTTTGGCTATGTTACCTCTTTGCTCAGCCCCTCTTATAGCGTTGCTAGTTGCTGGTGAAGATGAAGTTTGTTCCATGTTGGAACATGGATATGTTGGGATCTCACAATATCTCTTATTTTAATTAATGCATCTATATACTTGGTAAAGGGTGGAAGGCTCGGCCTTATGCCTGGTGTTTTGTTCCACTCTTGCCGCCCTAGTTTCCGTCATACCGGTGTTATGTTCATTGATTTTGCGTTCCTTACGCGGTTGGGTTATAATGGGAACCCCTTGACAATTTGCCTTGAATAAAACTCCTCCAGTAAGGCCCAACATTGGTTTTACCGTTTGTCACCTCAGCCTTTTCCCTTGGGTTCCGCGGACTCAAGGGTCATCTTTATTTTAAACCCCCGGGTCAGTCCTCCTCTGAGTGTTGGTCCAAAACAGAGCCACTTGCAGCGCCACCTCGGGGAAACTTGAGGGTTGGTTTTAGTTGTACGTAGTGTTCATCCGGTGTGCCTTGAGAACGAGATATGTGCAGCTCCTATCGAGATTTGTGGGCACATCGGGCAGCTTTGCTGGTCTTGTTTTACCATTATCGAAATGTCTTGTAACCGGGATTTCAAGTCTGATCGGGTCGTCCTACGAGAAGGAATATCCTTCGTTGACCGTGAGAGCTTGTGATGGGCTAAGTTGGGACACCTCTGCAGGTTATGGGCAGATGGGAAGTTGTTAATATCCGGTTGTAGAAAACCTGACACTTAACTTAATTAAAATGAATCAACAGCGTGTGGAGCCGTGATGGTCTCTTTTCGACGGAGTCCGGGAAGTGAACACGGTTCTTGTGTTATGTTTGAACATAAGTAGTTTTAGGATCACTTCTAGTTCATGACCGTTGCTTTGCTTCTCTTCTCGCTCTTATTTGCCTATGTTAGCCACCATATATGCTTAGTGCTTGCTGCAGCTCCACCTCACTACCCTTTCCTAACCATAAGCTTAAATAGTCTTGATCTCGCGGGTGTGAGATTGCTGAGTCCTCGTGGCTCATAGATACTTTCAAACAGTTGCAGGTGCTGATGATACCAGTGCAGGTGACACAACCCAGCTCAAGTGGGAGCTCGATGAAGATCGTGTTCGTTGTGTTGTTTCGTTTCCAGTTGATCAATAGTGGAGCCCAGTTGGGGTGATCGGGGATCTAGCATTTGGGGTTGTCTTTTTTTATTTTGGTTCTGTAGTCGGACCTTGATTGTATTCTGGATGATGTATGTTTAACTTGTATTTGTGTGAAGTGGCGATTGTAAGCCAACTCTTTATCCCTTTCTTATTCAGTACATGGGATGTGTAAAGATTACCCCTCTTGCGACATGCCTACTATGCGGTTATGCCTCTAAGTCGTGCTCCGACACGTGGTAGATATAGCCGCATCGTGGGTGTTACAAGTTGGTAATCAGAGCCTTCCCCAACTTAGGAGCCCCCTGCTTGATCGAATCGCTGATGTTGTTGAGTCTAGAAAAATGTTTTGAGTCTTATAGGATTATATATATCAGAGAGTACGATTCTTTTTACTCCTCAGTCCCTTCGTCACTCTGGTGAGGCCTCCTGACTAGAGTTTTGACTCTTCTCTCCTCAAATTTCACGATTTTTTTAGGATCACGCGGGTATCTTGGAATCGTTCCGATGGTTTTGTGACGAGAACATTGTTCTTGGTGCCTCCTGACATTTAGGGGTTGTGGCAATGTCCCGGGGAGTTGAGCTCCGAGGTGTTGTCGTCACAATTTTATCATTGCAGTTCTGGAATACCTGAGTTTGCCGACATCAAAAATCTCTTTTATGCAGTTGTTGGTGAGTTAACCTCGACGCCACCCAGTACTGGGGCGGGAGTTCGGGAGTATTTCCATAACTTGTATAACAGATGCTTTTCGAAGGTTGTGGTAAATGATTTCCGAAAGTTTCTCGGTTATGTGTTGAAGGATGGATACAGCTGGATGTAGGGATTGTTAGTTTGGGTGAGATATTATGCTTCCCCTATATCCCCAACACTTGATTGCATAACTAGAAAGTTTCGGGAGTTTATAAGTGGGAATTCAAGTAGCTCTTAGGATATCTTTGTGTAAGTGCATCTAGTGCCACCCCTAGTTGGTTTTGGAGTATTGACGACAAACCTAGTTGAGGGACTAATGTGTTTGTGAGAATTGCAGGATAACACAGGTAGAAGTCCCTCATTGATTCGGTTTAGCTACCAGAGATGACCCCCAAAAGTGTACGAAGACATTGAAGACAATGGTGGTTCATGAAGACATTCATGTCGAAGACAATGACATATGAAGACTCCCCATGAAGCCTATGGAACTCGAAGACTTAGATCCTTCGTAGTTTTACTTCATTCATGTTGTGTCATAGGAACCACCGTACTGTTAAGTGGGGTCCAAGAGAACCAGTCTGGATGACTGAAGTGATGCCTAGTTCAAATCCTATGTCTTCGAGTGAAGACAATGAGAGAAAATCTTGTCCAGAGTCAGACAAGTCAGCTTTACTTGCAGCCCAAGTAAAGTTGCCGTGAGAGTTCGAAATCCGACCGTTAGTACACGTGTTAGTTCCTTAGTGACCGGTCATTTCGGACAAATCAGGTCAGGGTTGCCAAGTGGCTATAAATAGTCCACCCCTACAACCATAAACGATTGGCTGCTCAGATTTCAGTGCACGGCTTTTGTCGTTTGAGAGCAACCCACCTCGAAGCCTTTGAGAGAAAATCCCTAGCGAGGAGAAAAGCCCTAACCACCCAGAGCCAGAGTAATTGGGCATCACTTAAGTCTTCCTGTCTGAGTGATCTGAAGACTTATTACACTTGAGGACTGTGCATCCTTCAGACGGTTAGGCGTTGCGTTCTGAGCATCCAAGAGAAATTGTGGATTGCCGATGAACGAAGTCTATGAAGGCTTGGGAGTCTACCTTGAAGACTTACCAGAGTGATTGGGCGAGGTCTGTGTGACCTTAGCTCAAGGAGAAAACGGTGAGGACTGGGTGTCCTGAGCTGCGTGTTCAGGACTGGGTGTCCGGGACTGTGTGTCCTTTGGTTTAAATACCTAGCCGCTCCAACCAGACGTACAGTTGTCACAACAACTGGAACTGGTCCAACATATCATTGTCTTCAACGTGTCACTAGTTTCATCTTCACCTCCCTTTACTTACCAGTACACATTGTGAAGCTATTGCATGCTTGCTTTATCTTCTGTCTTCACAACTTGACTATATGATCTGTTTGGCTTCATAACTTCTTCCAACCTGATCCTCATTACACTAAAGCTGTTTGTCACTGTGCTTTCACTATATTGTATACTTGACTATGGCTTGCGCTGTGTAATCTAACTTCCGCTGCATAGTGATAGGCTTGTCCACTCTGCTTGTCTTCATAACTTCCACGTTTTGAAGACTTTCATAAAAATCGCCTATTCACCCCCCCTCTAGTCGATATAACGCACTTTCAATTGGTATCAGAGCAAGGTGCTCCCTTGTTCTGTGTGATTCGGTTTAACCACCTGGAGTTTTAGCTATGTCGACTGCAGGGATAATTAAAGTCTCCGCTGCGTGCCCTGTCTTCGATGGAACTGAATATCCCTACTGGAAGAATAAGATACGCATGCATCTTGAAGCCATTGACGTCGACCTATGGTATGCCGTCGAAAACGGCGTTCCCAAGGCTGGAGAAGGTGTCACTGCTGCTGATGTCAAGAAGTTCACTCAACTGGACTCCACTGCCAAGAATATTATCTGTGGTCATCTGACCAAGGGATAGTATGGCCGTGTGAGTGCCTTGAAGACATCCAAGCTGGTTTGGGACTGGCTCTCCAAGGTCAATGAAGGCATCTCAACCCAGAGAGATCAGAGAATCAGTGTTCTCCGCAACCTCTTCAACCGCTTCAAACGAAATGACAATGAGAATGTCCAGCACACATTTGACAGGCTCACTGACATCACAAATGAGCTTCAAGCCCTCGGCGCCACTGAGATCACCAAGCATGAAATCGTCAAGACGCTGCTGAGATCACTTGACAGTTCATTTGACATCCTAGCCCTGATGATTCAAGAACGTCCAGACTTCAAGACACTCGATCCGTCTGACATACTTGAGAGGCTCAACACACATGAGTTTCAGCTTTCTGAGAAAAGAGATATCTACGGTCCAAACTATGGGCGAACTCGTGCCTTGAAGGCAAAAGCTGTGTCCTCATCTGAAGAAGAATCTGACAGCAGTTCTGATGATCCTGAAGACATTGGAAGGGAACTTGCAATGCTAGTGAAGAAGTTCCAGAAATTCACCAAGAAGAAAGGCTTCAGAAAGTCTTCACGATCAAGCTCAAGGAGTGATGAAGCTTCTGCTCATGACTACAAGAAGAAAACATGTCACAAGTGCAAGAAAACTGGACACTTCATCTCTGAGTGTCCAAAGTGGGACAATGAGAACAGAAAGAAGAAGAAGAGCAAGGAATATGACTCTGACGATAAGAAGACGAAGAAATACTCAAAGTCTTCGTCGAAGTCTTCCTCAAAGTCTTCATCACACAAGAAGAGTTCATCTGGCAAGGCTCGTGCGTTTGTTGGTAAGGAAATGGATTCAGAGGAGGAGTCCGCTTCTGAGGAGGCAGAGGTGGAGTCTGAGGAGGAGTCTGATTCAGGCATTGCGAGTCTGGCTACAGCCTACGTCGCCAAGTCCATCTTCAACACTGAAGACAATGACTCCATCACCAACACCGATGCAAATGACAAGGACGACTCTACTCCTACCTACTGCTTCATGGCACGTGGTGCCAAGGTAAACCCACGCACTACTCACTATCAAACATCTAGTGACGATGACTCTGATTGTGATTCAAAACCCAGCTACAAAACACTTGCTAAAATTGCAACTGAACAACAAAAGGCCATGGAACATATTCAAAAACTATTAGACAGAAGCGATGATCTGTTGGGTGCTGAAATGACTCGTTCTGAATCCTTAATTGAAGACATAAAAAATCTTCATGTTAAGTATCAGGAACTCGAAGATCGTCTTGAGACTCTCTCAACTACTCATGAAAAGCTTTCCTATGATTATCTTCAAAAGAAGCAAGATCTTGAGAAGTTGAGAGCGGATCATGAAGATCTTCAAAAGGAAAACGAGTCACTTCGAGCCGAACAGATCAGTTCTGCTCAGGAAGGATTTGAACCACCATGCCTTAAATGCATTGAGCGTGATAATGCTACTTCTGTTGCTGAATGTTCCACTGCTACTGCTATTGCAATATCTTCAACTATTGAAGTGGTAACTAACCCCTTTGCTGAGGATACCACTGCTATTGCTGATGAGAATGCTAGGTTGAAGACATTGCTTGAAACAGGGATGTACAAAAGTCTCAAAGGACATCAGACATTATGTGATGTCCTCAAGAAGCAGATTCTTAACCGAAACCCTAGGAAAGAGGGTATTGGGTTCGTGAGGAAAATTAATGCAGATGGCTCTTACTGGAAACCTGAGCAGTACCCCAAAACCACATGGGTTGCTGGAAAGGAATCCTCAGCAGATCCATCCAATCTATCTGGCTTCACTTGTGCTAATCCTATTATCATTGATGAATCCTTTGATGCAAACTATAAACTGTTTAAGAATCAGAATGGTGAAGTATTTGCCAGGTACATTGGTACTAACTGCAGGAATGGACCGCCTATGAAGAAGATCTGGGTTCCAAAAACGTGTCTTGAGAATCTTCCTGTGAATGTCTTCATGACACCTCACATGGAGAAGACAAACCTCAGACCAAAGGCTTCATATGGTCCAAAGGCTTCATACAGGTAGAGGACTCACTTGAGTCGCACTAACACAAATTTTTTGCAGGGAAACCATGCTCAGGCATATGAGAGCGGTTCTTCAAACCGTCATTCTCATATGACCAAGAACTATTCTGCCTATTCTTATGAGTACTATTGCCCACCTGCTAGACTGTTTGCTAGGGCTCCAAAGCCAAAATTCTCAGATGCTGCACTTAGACTTATTGCTTCTAAGCCACCCTTGAAGATGTGGGTGGTTAAGAAAGCTTAACTCTCTTTTGCAGGGAAAGGTCTCCAGCAGAAAACCAAAATCTTCTGACGCTATTGCTGGGGACCTTAAAAATCTTGTGGGGCGCAAGAACAAATGCCCGAATGGCATCACTATGTATTTCATACCTGAATCGCATGCTACTCTCTCTACTTACCCTAACCTGGATTTAAGTTTTCATAACCCACTGGTTCGTCAAATGTTTTTTCTTCACAATACTCTTGGTGAAGCCTATCCCCCTAACTGCACTGTAGGGTACGACACCAGCGACTTCAGAGTCTTCAGAATGGATTATTGACAGTGGGTGTACAAATCACATGACTGGCAAAAGAAGTCTCTTTATGGACTCAACCTTACGTCCATCTGACAAGAGCCACATCACATTCGCTGACACTGGTAAAAGTAAGGTACTGGGTTTAGGTAGAGTTGCAATCTCAAAGGATCAACACATGGACAAAGTCATGTTTGTTGAATCCCTTGGCTTCAACTTAATGTCTGTCTCAATGCTTTGCAATTTGAACATGATTGTAATCTTTGGAAAATATCGTTGCCTGGTACTAATGGAATCTGACAAGTCTCTAGTGTTTGAAGGGTATCGGAAAGATGATTTGTACGTGGTAGATTTCTCAGCAGGGCCACAGCTTGCAGCATGTCTTCTCGCAAAGGCTTCAGAATGCTGGCTTTGGCATCGAAGACTTGGGCATGCTGGCATGAGGAACCTCCACACCCTTGCAAAGAAGAAGCATGTCATAGGCATCGAGGGCGTCAAGTTCAAGAAAGATCACTTATGCGGTGCCTGTGAAGCTGGGAAGATGACAAGGGCAAAACATCCTTCGAAGACAATCATGACCACTACTCAACCCTTCGAACTGCTTCACATGGATCTCTTCGGTCCCACTCACTACTCGACTTTTTCAACTACTGCTTGCCTCTATGGCTTCGTCATTGTTGATGATTACTCTAGATATACTTGGGTGCACATAATCCTTTACAAGACTGAAGGGCAGGATGTCTTCAGACGCTTCGCAAATCGGGCTATGAACAATTATGGCGCCAAGATAAAGCACATCAGAAGTGACAATGGCACAGAATTCAAGAACACTGGCCTTGACACATATCTTGATACATTGGGCATCACTCATGAATTCTCAGCTCCATACACGCCACAACAGAATGGCATCGTCGAACGCAAGAACAGAACACTCATTGAGATGGCCAGAACAATGTTAGATGAGTACAAGACACCAAGAAAATTCTGGACTGAAGCCATTGACACTGCATGCCATACTATCAACCGTGTATATCTTCACAAGCTGCTGAACAAGACATCTTATGAACTTCTGACAGGCAAGAAGCCAAATGTCAGTTACTTCAGAGTATTTGGATCAAGATGCTGGATCAAGGACCCTCACCACACCTCAAAATTTGCTCCAAAAGCACATGAGGGCTTCATGCTTGGATATGGAAAGGATTCGCACTCCTACAGAGTCTTCAATCTCTTTCACTACAAAGTGGTTGAAACAGTGGATGTGCGGTTCGATGAGACCAATGGGTCACAAAGAGAGCAACTACCAGATGTGCTAGATGAAGTTCCAGCCAGTGAATCAATCAAGCTAATGGGAACTGGAGAAATTATACCTTCTGAAGCTCATCCTGAAGAAGAACTTATCATCTCAGCACCTGATCCACATGAAGACAATGCTCAGCCTGAAGACATTCCTCCCCATGACAACGTAGATCAGCAAGAGCAAAGTCTTCGACCCCTACATCCTCGTGTTGCCAATGAAGTGCAGATTGACAGAATAATTGATAGCATCAATGCACCTGGTCCACTGACTCGTTCAAGGGCAACTCAACTGGCAAATTTCTGCGGACACTTCGCATTCGTTTCAATCACTGAACCCAAGAAAATTGATGAAGCCTTTATGGAACCTGAATGGATTCAAGCTATGCAGGAAGAGCTTCAACAGTTTGAGCTGAACAATGTATGGGAGTTGGTTAAGCGTCCTGATCCACGGAAGCATAACATAATAGGCACCAAATGGATATACTGCAACAAGCAAGATGAACATGGCCAAGTCGTCCGAAACAAGGCTCGTCTTGTTGCTCAAGGATATACTCAAGTGGAAGGCATTGACTTCGATGAAACATTTGCTCCTGTTGCCAGACTTGAAGCCATCCGTATACTGCTGGCCTATGCAAATCATCACAACATCATTCTGTATCAAATGGATGTAAAGAGTGCCTTCCTCAATGGCAAAATTGAAGAAGAAGTGTATGTTGCACAACCACCTGGGTTTGAAGATCCAAAACATCCTGACATGGTTTACAAGCTCAATAAGGCACTATATGGCCTCAAACAAGCCCCTCGGGCTTGGTATGAGACACTCAAATACTTCCTGAAGAGCAAAGGCTTCATACCTGGTTCCCTAGATCCCACTCTCTTCACGAAGACATATGATGGTGAACTGTTTGTGTGCCAAATATATGTGGATGACATCATCTTCGGCTGCACCAATCAGAAGTACGGTGAGGAGTTTGGATATATGATGCAAGAGCAATATCAGATGTCTATGATGGGGGAGCTGAAATTCTTCCTCGGTCTTCAGATACGGCAACAACGCAATGGCATCTTCATATCTCAAGAGAAATATCTCAAAGATTGCCTGAAGAAGTTCGGTATGCAAGACTGCAAAGGCTTCACAACACCAATGCCAGCCAAACATCATCTGGGTCCTGACGACAATGGTAAAGAGTTCGATCAAAAGGTATACCGCTCCATGATTGGTTCTTTGCTTTATTTATGTGCATCTAGGCCAGATATTATGCTTAGTGTTTGCATGTGTGCTCGGTTCCAAGCGGCACCAAAGGAGTCGCATCACTTAGCTGTGAAGCGAATTCTTCGATATTTGGCTCACACCCCAACTCTAGGATTATGGTATCCAAAGGGCTCAGAGTTTGATCTGGTTGGATTTTCGGATGCTGATTACGCTGGTGACAAGGTTGATCGGAAGTCCACATCAGGCACATGTCACTTTCTGGGCCGATCACTTGTCTGTTGGTCTTCAAAGAAGCAGAACTGTGTATCTCTCTCCACTGCTGAATCTGAATACATTGCTGCTGGATCCTGCTGCGCTCAGCTTCTATGGATGAAGCAAACCCTCAAGGATTATGGCATTCATCTAAAGCAAGTGCCACTCTACTGCGACAACGAAAGCGCCATCAAGATCGCCAACAACCCAGTTCAGCACTCGAAGACAAAGCACATTGAAATTCGTCATCATTTTCTCAGAGATCATGTTGCAAAGGAAGACATTGATATCATACACGTCAACACTGAAGAGCAATTGGCAGATATCTTCACCAAGCCCTTGGATGAGAAGAGATTTTGCAAGTTACGGTGTGAGCTAAATATCTTGGAATCCTCAAATGTCCTGTGATCAGGCACACATCCTAACACTTATGCATGATGATGACTTAGATGTGCAACACATGAAGTAACGTATATCTTCAATCAATGAAGACATACATTCTAAGTGTGAATACATTAACGTGGAATTTGACTTCGGAGCGCCACGATAATTGTGTGCCGTGTCTGGGTCTAATACTTCCTATACGGTGGGTAGCGCCACCACCAAATTTTTCTGCTTGAAGTGTTTCACTCATGGCATTACATTTGCTATGTCTTCACATTTGGTTTGGCTTCAATCTCAACATGTCTTCATGATTATCTTCACTATGTTGATTATATATGTACTGGTGTTTTGTCCTCTACAGCATTCACTTATAGCTATGTCTTCTTGTTTGAATCTTTTGAACTAAGTGAATGTGATCGGACCCTAACCTCTCCATGCTTCCTACCTCAAACTCTATCTCTCCAAGTCATATGCACTCTATTGAAACTGTCGAATGTCTTCACTGCATCCTTGTCAGAAGAAGACACAGAGACAAACTTTAAAACAGCTTTCAATGTTTTTCCATCAACAAGAAATCCGGAGAAGTAGGAACGGCTCCCGACAAACAAGGCGTGCGTGGGGTGAAACTGCCCCCACAATTCCGCATGCTGGCCACGTACTGATCAGATGCGAATCGCCAGGGGCACCTGAGTAATAGCGCAGTGCCGCCCATATCCCTATAAATACACGTTTCACTGCGGTCATTATATCTTCTTCCACCCTCGCACGAACCCTAGCGCCACCGCTAACTCTCAACGACGCCGGCGACGAAGTGCTTCACTGCCGCAACCTCTCCGACGCCGTTCTCACGCCGACAGCGGACAACAGTCTCTCCGGCGTCGCCGTAGGTGTCTTCCGTCGCCAAGTTAGGGCACGGAGGATCGAACTGCTCGGCCTCAACTCTCACCTCGTCTAGCAGTTCCAAGTCTGGTAAATGACAAGTCTTTTTACAGCCTCTTTTGATCCTATAGCTCCATCACTTTCTGCCAAAAGAGGTTTCCATTCACACAAGTTTCATCCCTCTCATCTGCATCTCATCACTTGCCTAGTATATTCACTTGTTCTTCATGAAGTAGTTAGATTCCTCACTTGTACTGATCTATGGGTTCGTACAAATCTGGAACCAACTTCTTTTCTATAAAGTGAATGTCTTCGCATGATGAGGTCAATATCTTCTAAACTGTTTTATCTTCAAAATCTTCTGAGAATGCATATGACCTCTTCCCCTTCCCTCGCACCTTAATGCTGTCACAGGTACATGTCCGTGGGAGAATCTTTTGGTTCTCATAGTCTGCATTCATTTGCAGAGTTCCTACAGCGTCACATCAATTCACCCGAAGCAAGTTCCTGTTGGTCAAGCAAAAGGAAGCCTTTGAAGACTTTGAATCTCTTGAAGCCTTCCAAGTTAAGCTTCATGGCAACAGAAAAACCAGCAAGGAAGGGAGGCAGACAGAGACGTGGTGAAACGTCTAAAGATCTGCCTGAAGATTTGGCAGAAATGTACCAAACTGATCCTGAAGAGAGCTATGGTCAGCGCAAGACACGAATCCAATGGATTCGAAGATATTGGGCAGAGCAGTGGTTCCAATACCGCTTCGTCACCAAGGAATATGGAGAGAAGTGCGCCATCAAGAGGCCATGGGGAGATGTCTTGTACAAAAATCTCGTACCCCGGTCCAGAGATGAAGCCATTGCTCAAGGCTTCTATCCATGCATGGTCAGAGGACCACAGCCAGCTGAAGCACATCCGTCATCACTTCTCTGGTGTCGCGATGACAATCTCTTCAAGCGCAACTTCCAATTTGCTCAGAACTCTGTGAAGCAAAACAAGAAGGAGTTTGGACTGGACTTCAACCCTGGTCCCTCTAAGCCAAGGGCGGATGGCACACGCAACGCAAATCCCAATGTCATCGGGTCGTATGCCAATCTCGAAGGCCTCATCACTCGCATTCTAGTCCAAGGGACTGCCGTGAACGACCCTCCAGCAGACACTGAGTCTGATGACGCTCCTGCTGCCCCGGAGCCGAAGCAGATGAAGAAGAAGCCAAAAGCTTCCAAGCTAGCCGCTTCTCCCAAGATCTCCAGAGCGAAGCCATTGGCCACTGCACCTCCTGAAGCAAGTGTGCAGTCTGAAGACTTATCACGAGTCTCCAAGCCCCAAGAAGCCAAGAAGCCTCAGCCACATACTGGCAAAGAGCTCACTGCCGCTGCCGTTCTGCGCTGCGAGGCCATTGATCTGTCAAGTGACGACGATCTTGCCGATGACGCTCTTGAGCAGCTAATCAAGAGCAAGGAGGAGGCTGAAATCTTCAACAATCTGCCTTTGTTCGATGCAGCAATCATCCACAACTTCATTGATGAGTGGTTTGACACACCCAACATCAGCTTCGATGATCTGCAGCTGCCCATTGGCCTCAGCGTAGCCTTCCAAGGAGCTATTGCTTCAGAACTCGCAATTGCCCAGCGCATAGTGGAACTGAAGCAGAAGATAGATTTTGAAAAGGCTCAGTTCAAGCAGAACATGGCCACGCTCAGCGTCCAAGAAGTCAAAGACTTCAAAGTCATGCTGCACGAGTTGAAGGAAAACTTTATGCAGAAACGTGCAGAGGCTCAGGGTTCACGTGAGCGCATGAAGAATTTGGCTGATCTCTGTGTGCAGGCCTACAATGAGGCCGAGAAGCGAAAGGCACTTGGGCGTCCCGGCATCGACCCCAGGATGGCCGCGAAGAAAAAGAAGAAGCCCACTATGGCTGAACAAGAGGTCCCACGGCAAGAAGCTGTTCCGATTGTCTTCCCCACTGCCAAGCCTGGCTCGAAGCCAAAGCACCGCTCAACCGCTTCAGAGCTTAAGAAGACAAGGACAGCCGAAGCTGAAGCAAGGAAGAGGAAACACCCTGAAGCCTCTCCTTCAGACCCCACCATCAAGAAGCGCAAGACCAAGAAGTCTCGGGCTGCTCCCACAGAGCCCTTGATAGTCGAACCCCTCTCCGTTCGCTTTCCTCACGAAGATCGTCAGCTGACCGTGCATGAGCCTGCTTTCACAGAGGCTCCGCACGCTGAAGACATTCCAGCAGCCGACCCCAACGCTGCTGAAGACATTGGTCTCCAAGACAATGTGCAAGGTGATGCAGTCCTTCCTCAGCTCAAAACGAGCGAAATGATCAGCATTGGTCGTCCCTTGACGCCAATCACCCAAGATGCATCGTGGGTAGATCGCCCGCAGGAGGAAGAGGATGAGCCCCAGCCCACTGCAACTCCACCGGTGTCGCCTGCATTCTGGAGGCTTCGCAAAGGGCCAAGGGCTCAGACTGCTGACGACATTCCGGCTGCATCAGCCAAAGACCATGAAGAAGAGCATGAAGAACCTCAAGCTCCATCTCCCCCGCACCAACATGAAGAAGTTCTCAAGGAGAACGTACCTGAATCCATCCCTCTCACTACACGTGATGAGGCTGACACCACTACGGCTGCCACACCCAATACTGAAGCTAATGCCTCTGACCCTTCTGTGCCTGAGTCTGCTGCCGGTCCACAGTTCAACTATCATGTTGCGCACAGGCCCCAGGTCCAGAAGCCAATCCCACGACTGCCAAGGTTCCCAGATCCTGCAACAGCTCCTGGCACCTTCAATGTCAATAGCTTCAAGGCAGACAACACTTTCTTCAACCGCTCCAAGAACCCTTATTCAAGGGAACGGATCGTATCAGATAGGTTCTGGAGCTACCCACAGCGCAGCTACTACTCCTGCGTCCTCTACAACCAAGGCCGTATCTTTCCACACCAGCGCCTTGAGGTTGAAGCTATTGCTGGTCTGCCTGGTCTGGAAGAAGCACTGGACTGCTTCAAGCAAGTTGGCCTGCTGCCGTTTGTCACGGATGAAGAGCACTGGAATGAAGAGCTTCTGCTCCAGTTCTATGCCACACTGCACATCAAAGGCTACAACAGAGATCCGAAGACTTGGGTCCTGGAGTGGATGACCGGCAACGTCCATCATGAAGCCAATGCATTAGATATCATTGAGCTCACCGGCCTACCCACTCCAGGCGAACTCTTCGAAGAAGGCTGCCAACTCCATGCTGAAGCAGTTGAGAGCATATTTCAGCGACCTGAGCCAAATATGAGTCAGATGCTCTCAATGATGAAGCCATTGCTTCCTGACGCACCTTACCCAACCGAGTTCTTCGTTGAAGACTTAGAGTACCTGCCCAGAACTATCTATCACATCATCAGGCGGACTCTATGGCCCATTAAGGGGCACTCTCGATATGCCAAGGTTGAAGGTGCCATGAAGACTCTCATCTTCTGCATCCTGCATGGAAAATGCTTCAATGCCCAGGATCTCTTTATACGCCAACTTGCAGCGTCTGGCTCAGATCTCTTTGGTCTGAAGATTTATGCTCCATGGGTTATGAGGCTCATCAAGCTCCACTCTGCAATATCCTATCAACCCTCTGCCCGCAACCACAGAATCTTCTTACCTAATGTGGACACCTCTGCTGAAGCGATTTATCCTGAGCCTGCCAAGCAGCCATTAAGTCTTCAGAATGCAGAACACCAGAGCTTCACTCAGCATGATGAAGGTGTTGAAGCCATTTCCAGAGTCTATCCAATGGCTGGCACCACACGTGCCCCTGCATCAACTGAAGCCACTGACAGCACAGCTGCACAGAGACCCAAGAAACGCGCTCGTACACTCACTGACCGTGAACTTCTTGTGGCTCTGCACCAAAAGCAAGATAGGCATCACGACTGGCTCAAAAGGCAGATGCGCAGTATCATGCAAGACGTCAATCGCATCAGGAATTTGGCCACCAAGAATGCCTTTGTCGCACATGAAACCTGTCGCCGCACTTGGAAAGGCCTCACAATGATGTGCACTGAAGCTGAACTGCAAGAGGATGGCTTCAAAGAGAGATTCAAGTTTGACTCAACACCCCCCAGACGAGCTGTGTTGCGTGGAACTCCGTCGCTTGAAGAATCAGAGTTCTCTTCCTCTGCTGCCACAGTGACTGGAAAAATCATTGAGGAAGAAGACGACGCTACATCACCACCACCTTCTTCAGCGCGTGTCGTCACTGCACCAAGCTCGCCAGCTCCACCAACCGCCTCCACCGACCCTGCTGCGCCTGGGAACGCGTAGAAAACTCTATGTCTTCAAACCTTTTTGGTCATCACTGACAAAAGGGGGAGAAGCATATGATGTTCATAGTCTTCAAGCGGGTCAATAATAAGGGCGGGTGCTTTATTATATTTTGCTTCGTGCTTACAACTCTCGTTTTGCTACATTTGGTTCTTTGAGTTGTAACACTTAAACTTGATGGTCGTCTGCTACTATGTTTGCCACTGTGCTTTTGCGAAGATAAATTCCGCATGTACGACGATAATTTCCGCACTTATATCATTTCGCAGACGTCCATTTTTCATTATGCATATCATTATCTTCATATATCTTTACATGCATGATGGATTGTCATCATAAGTTGAAGTGGATTCCCACAAATACAACCTGCTATGTGCATTCGCGTTCCAGAAGCAAATCACTTATATGCACATCTTCATGGGGAGCCCTTGCAGCTTATGAAGACAATTCCTTTACAATTTCACAAATTATATTCCCCGTTGAAAACTTCAACTAGTTTGTCATCAATCACCAAAAAGGGGGAGATTGTAAGTGCATCTAGTGCCACCCCTAGTTGGTTTTGGAGTATTGACGACAAACCTAGTTGAGGGACTAATGTGTTTGTGAGAATTGCAGGATAACACAGGTAGAAGTCCCTCATTGATTCGGTTTAGCTACCAGAGATGACCCTCAAAAATGTACGAAGACATTGAAGACAATGGTGGTTCATGAAGACATTCATGTCGAAGACAATGACATATGAAGACTCCCCATGAAGCCTATGGAACTCGAAGACTTAGATCCTTCGTAGTTTTACTTCATTCATGTTGTGTCATAGGAACCACCGTATTGTTAAGTGGGGTCCAAGAGAACCAGTCTGGATGACTGAAGTGATGCCTAATTCAAATCCTATGTCTTCGAGTGAAGACAATGAGAGAAAATCTTGTCCAGAGTCAGACAAGTCAGCTTTACTTGCAGCCCAAGTAAAGTTGCCGTGAGAGTTCGAAATCCGACCGTTAGTACACGTGTCAGTTCCTTAGTGACCCAGGGCCATTTCGGACAAATCAGGTCAGGGTTGCCAAGTGGCTATAAATAGTCCACCCCTACAACCATAAACGGTTGGCTGCTCAGATTTCAGTGCACGGCTTTTGTCGTTTGAGAGCAACCCACCTCGAAGCCTTTGAGAGAAAATCCCTAGCGAGGAGAAAAGCCCTAACCACCCAGAGCCAGAGTAATTGGGCATCACTTAAGTCTTCCTGTCTGAAGACTTATTACACTTGAGGACTGTGCATCCTCCAGACGGTTAGGTGTCGCGTTATGAGCATCCAAGAGAAATTGTGGATTGCCGGTGAACGAAGTCTGTGAAGGTTTGGGAGTCTACCTTGAAGACTTACCAGAGTGATTGGGCGAGGTCTGTGTGACCTTAGCTCAAGGAGAAAACGGTGAGGACTGGGTGTCCTGAGCTGTGTGTTCAGGACTGGGTGTCCGGGACTGTGTGTCCTTTGGTTTAAATACCTAGCCGCTCCAACCAGACGTATAGTTGTCACAGCAACTGGAACTGGTCCAACATATCATTGTCTTCAACGTGTCACTAGTTTCATCTTCACCTCCCTTTACTTACCAGTACACATTGTGAAGCTATTGCATGATTGCTTTATCTTCTGTCTTCACAACTTGACTATATGATCTGTTTGGCTTCATAACTTCTTCCAACCTGATCCTCATTACACTGAAGCTGTTTGTCACTGTGCTTTCACTATATTGTATACTTGACTATGGCTTGCACTGTGTAATCTAACTTCCGCTGCATAGTGATAGGCTTGTCCACTCTGTTTGTCTTCATAACTTCCACGTTTTGAAGACTTTCATAAAAATCGCCTATTCACCCCCCTCTAGTCGATATAACGCACTTTCACTTTCTGACAGATGCATGATATGAGATTGGGGTTTGACGTCTAGTGGTCTGCCTATCCACGGTTGGTTTTACAGTTGTCTCGTTGTGTCTTAAAGAGTCCTTGGCTATGCTGACTCGGGGACGCTTTGTATGTCATGTGCACTGCCTTGTACATGATGGTGCTGTACGATCGAGCCTGTGTGGGCCCCACCACGAAAACTTCGGACGAAATCTCTATCATATGTTTGTTTCCGGCTTATGCTGCAAGCCAATCCTTTGTTTTGTTTTGGTTTATGGTATTCGAGTTGCTTCAAAGTCAAGTGTTGATTCCATATCTTTCCTAAGCGGTGTTCTCATATATCTATGTGGATACTAATCCTTCATGATAACCGAGATTGTCATGTCAATCCTTTTCAATCGGCGTGTTTCCCTTCAAGTGGATCCGATCATTTCAACATTCGCAAGATCACCTCTAGGTTTTTTCCCAATGTTGTTCATTTCATATGTCCCCAAGTTGCCTTTGTTTTCCCGCCCACCCACCCTTTTCCTTCAAGGAATCAGATTTTTAATCAAGTATCATTTTATTGATGGGACATCTCTCCATTCTTTTCTTTCAATGTTCTTATCTGGTGATTCTCATGAAGATACTAACGAAGCTTCAAGTTCATCATTCTTCGTTCTCTTTCTTCTCCGGTGGATTCAATTCAAGCCTTTTCGATCATATCTTTTCCTCGTTTCAAATGTTTTTCCCATACCGGTGCACTTCGTAATCATTCACTTCTCGCTATTCATGTTATGTGGAGTGCTGAACATATTTCAGAAGACTCGTCTTTTCATTCAAGATCCGTTCAACCTATTCCGAGGTTGTTATCTCATTCAAGCCATTTAATTCAAGTGGCGCAATCTCTCTTTTAAATCGTTCAACGGTGTTTCTTTTGAGTGGGCCCTAACCCACAGGTCTTTTCCCATGATCTTATCCGACTCTTCTTTTCTTTTCCCGGTGCTATCTCTCAAATTCTTCAAGATCTTTCAAAGTATTTTCATCGTTGATTCAACCTTTCTAATTTTCATTCCGGAGTGCCTCAACAATTCATGGTGGTGTTTCTTGTCATCATTCTCGAATTGTGAAGACCGAAGAAGAGTTTCTCCTCCAAATCTTGCACGTTCTTCCAAAGATGCGAAGTTCAACCTTGTTGCCATCTTCTCATAATTGTTTTCGATTGTGAGAATTCTTTTCACCCTTCCGGAGCAATTCAAGAGTCTTTTTAGTTTGATTCTTTGGAGCCATCATCTCAGAATTATTCATTTCAACTTTCAGCTCTCATTCTCCAAATCATACCGGTGCATCATTCAAGTATGATCTAATCAGCTCGTGATCTATTCGTTCTCATGTATCTAAATTCCTTCAAGTATCTTCATTCATTTTCCAATTCTTCCTGGTGAATTGTGCCTTTTCTACGTTCATTTTCAATTCTTACGATGGTTTGTTCAAGATTCCTCTTCCTATGTTCTCTTATCAATTCATTCGTTGTTTCCAAATCCTACCGGTGGTTCGTTGAAGGCCTCTTCAAGTTGGCGCTATATCTATCTTAATCCTTTTTACGAGAATAAGTAGTATGCAAAATCCGTTGCTTGTCATCAATTTAAATTGGTGAAGGATAAGCATAATGTAATTCGTATTCTTGTTTCATTGAGTAAGTTCAATTCCTTATTCCGAAGGTTCATCAAAATTCTTGATTTCATTTGTTTATCTTTTCCTTCCGGAGTGCCAAGTTTTCTCGGTCATATCGTCGTGAAGATCCATCTAAATCATTACAAGGCTTCACCTTGTGTTTTCAACTTCTCTTTCTTTTTATCATCATTTTGTTACCAGAGTTCTTCATGAAGGCTCTACACGGTGGTTCATCAAGGATTTAATTCGTTCTCGAAGTGTTCACCAAGAGGAGCTCAAATATTCTTCATCTTGCATTTCTAAGTGCAATTATTTCATATCTCATCTTTTGAGGTGGTGTTATGTCATTCTTGAGAATTTCCCTTCGTGTGTCATGATTCAACAGTTGTCAAGAATGAGATTGCTAAACCCATCAATTTCTTCGAGCATTAGCTCTTCTCAACCAATCAATCTCTTCATTGGAGTTATCTTGGGTTATATTTCACCTAAAGCTTTCCCTAAGGATTGTTGCTAATATGGTGCTGATAAATGACCCAAGTTCTTCATTTATTTATCCTCCTGGTGAAATAGGTTTCTCGTCTCCTTGTTGATTCAATCCAATCCATTATTTTCGTTAGTGGCAGAATTTCACCTCATAATTTTGGGATGTTTTTCATAAGCCCACAACAAGCTTACTCTTTTTGTTGTTGGTTTTCCAACAACTCCGTTCGACCCTTCTCCTAAAGATGCTTTTTCAAGCTCATTTGATGTAGAAGATGTTGTTTTCTCCTCCGTTCTTTTGATTCCATTCTTACATTTGTTCCAGAGGCATTGTGATGATGCTCTCTTCACTCATCATCTCGTTTGTGAAGGTCATGTTCTTTTCATGCTTATCCATTTAACCGGAGTGTCGTGCCCTCCTTACAAGTTCTTTTCATCTTATCAAGTTTTACCTCCCTTCTCAACCGGAGTGCTGTCTGAAATCTTTCTTACCCATTGTGCCATTCTTTCAGTAGTTCTGGAGGCAGTGTGTTGTTGATTTCATCAAGTATCCTCTCATCTTGTCAAGTTCATGTTCAATTCCTTCCATTTACAGGCGGAGTGCTGCCCAAATTATATCATTCTTATTCCTTCTCTATCTTGTTTTAACCAGAGTGTTTTTGTAATTGACCTTTATCGTTCCTTGTACTTCTCATTTCAATCGGAGTGCTTGCATGTACCCATTGTCCATTGTAACACTTTTCTTATGTCTTTCAACCTACAAGGGTCTAGTAAGGTTCCTTGTTCCTCTTCTCCAACGGAGTGTTTTCAATTTCGATCATCTCCGTTGTTTTCTTTTATCAAATGGTTCAACCTCTCAAGGTTCATGGTTTCACTCGTTTGTCAAAGAAGTAGCTTAGTTTTATCTCTTCTCTTTCCTCTTCCGTTTCTCTCCGGTGCCATCCTAGATCTCGGGACGAGATCCTCTCGTAGTGGTGGAGTGTTGTGACGCCCCGAGACCGATGCGCAAGGTGTCTTTCGGTTATTCGCTGTTGTTGCCTTGTCTTTCATTTGCGTGTTGCATATTGTCATGTCATCATCCGCATTGCATCATCATGTTTTTCAAAACTCGCATCCGTCTGGGTTCCCCAGTTTTGTCCGTTGTCCGTTCTGAGCCCAACCACACTCGCACGCGCCCGCGGCATGTCCGAAATATTATTTTATAAGTGGCCGTAAAATGTTCTCGGAATGGGTTGAAAGTTGGTGTGCGGTCTTATTTTAGTGTAGGTAGACCGCCTATCAAATTTCATCGCGTTCGGAGTCCGTTTGATGCCCCAACGTATAACTATAGCGACACCGCTGCCGGTCTAACGTCGGACGTTTTCGGTCTCCGAAAACTGCTGCCGGGCCCTCTCTCTCTTCTCTGCTCTCAGCCTCGCCACATCCCACCTAGTCCATCCACCTACCCTTCTTCGCGTCTGGAGCCGTCCAATGCGATCGCACGGTCCGAAAACCCCTCTTTGCACAGTGCACCGACCCCTCACGTGCGCGTCCGAAACTTCCCCGGACCTGACCCGGTCACCGTTGTGTCTGGACCATCCCCAAACATCTACAAAACATCACCATTTTCTTATTTGGACTCCCTAGCTATTTCATTCGTGATCGTCCGATTGCAATCGGAGGGTCCGATTAGCCCCTAACCCAAAAATCCATTTGCTATATATAGTTCCCCTTTGTATATCTCTAGACAAACCCTAAAATCTAGGACATTTGTCCTTGCCGCCGCCGCCGCCGCACTCATCTCCCACTTCGGGATCCATCCCCATCCAATCAGCGCATGCGTCCCAGATCCAAATCCCTTTGGCCTCCTCTACTTCGATCCCTGAGCTCCATAGCCACCTCCACACGCCCCTCGTCCGCGAGCACCCGAGGCCCTGCCTCCTCCTTGTCGCCTCGCACCTCACCCCGATGTTCCTGACCGCCTCATCATTGCCGACGTTGGAGACGGTCACCTCCATCCCTGTGCCCACCCAACGGCCGAGCGAGGAGCTCCCCTTGGCCCTCCTCGACCTGCAGCAGCCACCGCAGCCCTCGAGCGGGAGGGCTTCGCCTGATCGGAGCCCCGCGTCCCTGCCTCCCTCCGGCTGTCGACCGTGCTGCCGCTGGAGCTCGCCGGAACAGCCTCCCGTCAGGTCGTCCCGCTCCCTGCCATGCCCCTCCTTTCTCTTTTCTCGCTTCCTGTGGATGCCCCTCACCTCCCCATCTCTTCCCCCTGCAGGAACCCATGGCGCCATCCCCATGGAGCTGCGATCGCCGCCGCCGGACGTCTTGACGCCGTCGCAGTCCGCGCCGCTGGATCCGGCCTTCCACACATATCCTGGATCCTCCCGTTCCCCCACATCCCCTACTTCTGCTCCGCAAGGAGAGCGACCCAAGCCGCACACCTTGCTTCCCCTGCATCGGTCGCGTTGACCCCGATCCGAGCCAGCACATGAACGCTGCGGCCCAGCGCACCAAGCCGCAGCCAGCCCATGCAGCCGCTACATCTACTGGGCCGAGCCCATGGGTGACCTTCCACAGCTCCTCCAAATTCGGCCCATGCGTGTTTTTTTCCTGATGCATTTTTTCTTTTATCCAGAGACTGCCCATTTTACAGAAACACCCTTGCACTTCATGCATATCCTAACTAATTAACCGTGCATCGGATTAAAACAAACTTTATATGTAAAATGTCTAGAATTTTGTCTAGTTTATTAATATCCAACTTTCATCTATGTTTAGAATGTTTAAACTACTGCTTGCATTAATATGTTCAAATGCCATGTTAAAATGATTTAATTCATAACTAAATAATCGTAGCTTGGTTTTAAATAATCTTTATATGTAAATGGGGTAGAAAAATGCCTAGTTTAACATGGTGGCATCACTTTGCATGTTTAATAACTCTAAAATATGGTTTAGGGCAGAACAGTACCAAATCTAATATATGCACATGAGGATTTTTCCGGACTTGTTGTTTGTTATTTTCGGCCTCATTTAAACTTGCCTAGATAGGTAGTTTTCATATGCTTCACCTCCTGCCATGTTAATCAACATTTAATATTGTTGGGTACATAAACGAGATCGAACTAAATAACTTGTTGTGGTGTTTCATCAATATGCAACTTGTTGCATATTGAGCTCCACTTAATTTGTAGGAATGCTTGTGCACTTTGCCATGCCAAGCCTTTTAAAACCGGACATGCATTATACTTGGTTGTGCATCATCCCATGTTTATGTGGTGGTTGTTTACTATGTTGTTTGCTTCTTTCCGGTGTTGCTTCTTCGGGTTAGTTCCGATAACGTCGCATTTGTGAGGATTCGTTCAACTACGTCCATTTGTCTTCTTCATGGACTCGTTCTTCTTCCTTGCGGGATCTCAGGCAAGATGACCATACCCTCGAAATCACTTCTATCTTTGCTTGCTAGTTTCTCGCTCCATTGCTATGCCGCGATACCTACCACTTGATATATCATGCCTCCCATATTGCCATGTCAAGCCTCTAACCCACCTTCCTAGCAAACCGTTGTTTGGCTATGTTACCGCTTTGCTCAGCCCCTCTTATAGCGTTGCTAGTTGCAGGTGAAGATGAAGTTTGTTCCATGTTGGAACATGGATATGTTGGGATATCACAATATCTCTTATTTTAATTAATGCATCTATATACTTGGTAAAGGGTGGAAGGCTCGGCTTTATGTCTGGTGTTTTGTTCCACTCTTGCCGCCCTAGTTTCCGTCATACCGGTACTTATGTTCCTTGATTTTGCGTTCCTTACGCGGTTGGATTATAATGGGAACCCCTTGACAGGTCACCTTGAATAAAACTCCTTCAGCAAGGCCCAACCTTGGTTTTACCATTTGCCACCTAAGCCTTTTTCCCTTGGGTTCCAGCAGACTCAAGGGTCATCTTTATTTTAAACCCCCGGGCCAGTGCTCCTCTGAGTGTTGGTCCAAAATAGAGCCACTTGCAGCGCCACCTCGGGGAAACTAGAGGGTTGGTTTTAGTTGTACGTAGTGTTCATCCGGTGTGCCCTGAGAACGAGATATGTGCAGTTCCTATCGGGATTTGTCAGCACATCGGGCGGCTTTGCTGGTCTTGTTTTACCATTGTCGAAATGTCTTGTAACCGGGATTCCGAGTCTAATCGGGTCGTCCTGGGAGAACGAATATTCTTAATTGACCGCGAGAGCTTGTGATGGGCTAAGTTGGGACACCCCTGTAGGGTTTTGAACTTTTGAAAGCCGTGCCCACGGTTATGGGCAAATGAGAATTTGTTAATATCCGGTTGTAGAAAACCTGACACTTAACTTAATTAAAATGAATCAACAGCGTGTGTAGCCGTGATGGTCTCTTTTCGGCGGAGTCCGGGAAGTGAACACGGCTCTTGTGTTATGTTTGAACATAATTAGTTTCAGGATCACTTCTTGATCACTTCTAGTTCACGACCATTGCTTTGCTTCTCTTCTCGCTCTTATTTGCCTATGTTAGCCACCATATATGCTTAGTGCTTGCTGCAGCTCCACCTCACTACCCTTTCCTAACCATAAGCTTAAATAGTCTTGATCTCGCGGGTGTGAGATTGCTGAGCCCTCGTGGCTCATATATACTTTCAAACAGTTGCAGGTGCCGATGATACCAGTGCAGGTGACACAACCCAGCTCAAGTGGGAGCTCGATGAAGATCGTGTTCATTGTGTTGTTTCGTTTCCAGTTGATAAGTAGTGGAGCCCAGTTGGGGCGATCGGGGATCTAGCATTTGGGGTTGTCTTCTTTTATTTTGGTTCCGTAGTCGGACCTTGATTGTATTCTAGATGATGTATGTTTAACTTGTATTTGTGTGAAGTGGCGATTGTAAGCCAACTCTTTATCCCTTTCTTATTCAGTACATGGGATGTGTAAAGATTACCCCTCTTGCGACATGCCTACTATGCGGTTATGCCTCTAAGTCATGCTCCGACACGTGGAATATATAGCCGCATCATGGGTGTTACACCAAGATCCACCGAAGAGGGGCACCTAGGCGGGCACAACCCACCAGGGCGCGCCCCCCCTCCTGGCGCGCCCAGGTGGGTTGTCCCCACCTGGTGGCCCTGCAGACCTCAACTCTGGTACTATAAAATCACATATTTAGAGAAAAAATTAGGGAGAAAGAATTATCGTGATCCATGAGAAGGAGTCACCGTCACCTTCTATTCTTCATCGGGAGGCCAGATCTGGAGTCCGTTTGGGGCTCCGGAGAGGGGGGTCTTCGTTCTTCGTCATCACCAACCCTTCCCCATTGCCAATTCCATGATGCTCCCCACCGGGAGTGAGTAATTCCTTCGTAGGCTCGCTGGTCGGTGAGGATTTGGATGGAATTCATCATGTAATCGAGTTAGTTTTGTTAAGGCTTGATCCCTAGTATCCACTATGTTCTAAGATTGATGTTGTTATGACTTCGCTATGCTTAATGCTCGTCACTTTGGGCCTGGGTGCCATGATTTCAGATCTGAACCATTTATGTTGTCACCATTATATCCATGTTCTAGATCCGATCTTGCAAGTTATAGTCACCTACTACGTGTTATGATCCGGCAACCCTGGAGTGACAATAGTCGGGACCACTCCCGATGATGACCGTAGTTTGAGGAGTTCATGTATTCACCGTGTGTTAATGCTTTATTCCAGTTCTCTATCAAAAGAAGGCCTTAATATCCTTTAGTTTCCAATTGGACCCCACTGCCACGGGAGGGTAGGACAAAAGATGTCATGCAAGTTCTTTCCGTAAGCACGTATGACTATTTACGGAATACATGCCTACATTATATTGATGAACTGGAGCTAGTGCCGTATTGCCCTAGGTTATAACTGTCTCATGATAAATATCATCCAACAAGTCACTGATCCAATGCCTATGAATTTATCTTATATTGTTCTGTCTAAGTTACTACTGCTATCGTTACTATTGCACTTGCTATAAAATTATTGCTATCGTTGTTACTGTTACAATTGCTGCTGCTACTATTATCAAAACTATCATATTACTTTGCTACTGATCATGTTTCTGCAGATAATTAATCTCCAGGTGTGGTTGAATTGACAACTCAGCTCCTAATACCTTCAAATATTCTTTGGCTCCCCTTGTATTGAATCTATAAATTTGGGTTGAGTACTCTACCCTCGAAAACTATTGGGATCCCCTATACTTATGGGTTATCACGGTCATGTCACCCCTTTCGCGGTGTGACCTCAAGGTGTTCATGACTTGCTCGGAGGCAATTTTCCCCAAATTTTTTTGTGAAGCGGCTCATAGATTCCTGTAGATGACATAGGATTCACATTTTGTGTAGATGGATCTGATGGTAGAGCTGTTTATTTATGATTCATCGTCGGATACTAGCTCTGAGTCTGAGAGTGAGTTCATGGATGCAAAAGAAGACGCGGTTGTGTTGATGGGTGCTAAATGGATATCGGCAACCAAAATGAAGAGGAAACGTGTGGGACACAGGTTGGTCGTCTGACAATCCACCAGAACATAATCGAAGGCCATGATAAGCTCATGGGCGACTAATTTCTGCCCGTTTGTACCTTCCCTGCCTACTTGTTATGGTGACACTTCTACATGACCAAATGACTACTTCATCGAATTGCCGACGACATGGAAGGCAATGTACCATTCTTCTAGCAATGGAGAAATGCTGCCGGTTAGCTGTTTTTTTTCCTGTTTTCAGAAGGTGACATCGACACTTCGGATGATTGCATATGATACTCCTATAGATGCGTTGGATGAGTACCTTTGAATGGCTGAAGATACAATCATAGAATGCATGAACGTGTTTGATGATACTCAGATACTATGATGAAGGTTTATGGAGAGCAGTATCTACGAGCACCCAATGTCGAGGACACGCCGAGGCTGGCCTAGAATGCTAGAGAGTGTTGAGTGTATACATTTGAGGTAGAGGAATTGCCCTGCAGCTTGGCATGACCAATTCACCAGGCATTGCCATGATCTGACATTCATTTTGGAAGATGTTGCCTCTGAGGATTTGTGGGTTTGACATTGCTACTTTGGGTTGCATGGATCTAATGATAACATCAATGTCTTGCAGAGATCTTATCAGTTTGCAAGGCTAGCAGGTGGCATGGGTCATCCATGCAACCTCATGGCAAATGGTCATCATCATTTTTTGCAGGGGGAAATGGTCATCAACATGACCAAAACTACTTCTAACCGATGACATCTACTCCCTCCGTTCCAAAATAGATGACTCAACTTTGTACTAACTTTATACAAATTTGAGTCATCTATTTTGGAACGGAGGGAGTATCTATCTTGGTCAACATTTGTGAAGACAATTTCCAATCTAGAGACCACTACAAGAAATATGTCAACTTGTGACCCTCACTATTGGCCGCTGAAAGGTCATAGTTTTTCATCTGCGACCTTTTTGTGACCAAAAACAGAAGGTCAAAAGCTGGTGGCTGTAAACTGAAATTAGCGACCTTTAACAGAAGGTCGTTGAACCCATGACCTTTTGTTTTGGTCACTGGCTGTCTACCCAGGCCACGTCGGATCCGATTTAGCTGGAAGCGGGTCAAATTTAAACTGCAGCTGCCTTGTAGTTTGCTCTTTATTTTTTTCCAAAAATCATTTATAGGTACATAAGTATCTATTTCATCAGAGAAACATCAAAAGGTTTCCAAGATTCAACTACTAGCTAGGAACGGTCAAGCCCGCCGTTTTGCCCGCATTTTGAAACGGGCATAAAAAATTCAAAAAAATAAAAAATAAAAAATGGAAAACCTTCGCATTGTGTCATTACATGTGACCAAGTTACTAGAAAGCGATGATTATTTTAAAAAAATGTTCTCAGAAATGAGCTATCATGTGTGAAGATTCATGGCTTTCAAGCCAAATGGTCAATCTTGTAGCCGCATTCATGGCATAGTTTGTTCAAATGATCTCATATTGTGTACAAAGGTGCATCTTGGAATGACAAACAATGTTGGCTAAGGAAGTTTTCATTTTCTTTGGACGAAAAATTAATTTTCCATTTTTTGAATGCCCAAAATGAGTTTTTTTTGTGAAGGAGCTACCATATATTTGTTGCAAAATGGTTGGGTGTAAAAAAATTTTATCCACCTCTTGTGAAAAAGACAAATTTCCACCGATTTAGCTGGAAGCGGGTCAAATTTGAACTCTAGCTGCCTTGTAATTTGCTCTTTATTTTTTCTAAAAATAATTTATAGGTGCATAAGTATCTATTTAATCAGAGAAACATCAAAAGTTTTCCAATATTCAACCACTAGCTAGGAACGGTCAAACCCGCCGTTTTAACCGCATTTTGAAACGGGCATAAAAATTAAAAAAAATCAAAAAAATGAGAAAGCTTTGCATTGTGTCATTATATGTGATCAAGTTCCCATAAAAATAATAAACTTGTATTACGGTAATTATTTTAAAAAAGTATTCTCAGAAATGAGCTATCATCTCTAAAGATTCATGGCTTTCAAGCCAAATGATCAATTTTATGTCCACATTCATGGAATAGTTTGTTCAAATGATCTCATATTGTGCACAAGGGTGCATCTTGGAATTCTAAACAATGTTGCCTAAGGGAGTTTTCATTTTCTTTGCACAGAAAATTCATTTTCCATTTTCCAAGTGCCCGAAATGAGTTTTTTTGTGAAGGACCTACCATATATTTGTTGCAAAATTGGACCAAATCAATTTTCTAAAATACTAGGCCATATTTAATGCAAAATTGACAAAATTGTTGGGTGTCAAAAGTTTTGATCCACCTCTGGTGAAAAAGACAAATTCCCTCCGATTTAGTAGGAAGCGGGTCAAATTTGAACTGCAGCTGCCTTATTGTTTGCTCTTTATTTTTTCCAAAAATCATTTCTAGTTACATAAATATCTATTTAAGCATAAATACATGGTTTGGTGGCGATACGTCGAGGTTTGGATGGTGGCCCAGGGCCCCAACTCCAAAGCGCGTGAACTCACATGCCTGGTGCGTGGTCACCGCGTGACCTTGGCGTTGACATGTGTTCTAGGAGGCCTAGGCATGTCTGGCGGGTTGGGCACTCCCCGAGTAGGTGCTAGGAAGATAATTACAATAGAAGAATCTCACGAGGAGACCGACCTATGCTCAAATATGAATTAGTAGCCAAGTGTTTGATTGGCAGTACGAGAAATGCACATGGCCAATGGGCGTGAGTTTTGGCTGAGGATGATCATCTAGTAAGAAGAATGTCTTCGCAAATTTTCAGATCAAAAGGAGGATCCTAGGTGGTACTTGCTTTACAAAGTACCACACTGGACAAAAATATGAATGTTGAAGCTGGGCTCAAAATAACGAATGTATTGAGCTGAAATTTGGTGGAGGATGGTTATTTGGGCATTGGAAAGCACCGTAGAAAATTGATACCATTTTGACATGCCAAAGTGGTACTTCCTTCACAATGCTCTTCTATGGACAGAAACTTGGGAAAACTAGTTAGAGAAATTGGATGAATGAAATGAGCTCAAATTTGGTGTAGGCAAGTTACATAGGTACGGTTATGCCTTGGTAAATTTTTAGATCATTTGGGTAAGCCTAGATAGTACTTACTTCACAAAGCTTCTCTTGAGGTAGAAACTTTGGAAATTTCCTGAGAAAGATTTACTAGGAAAATGGAGCTGAATATTATCATGTAGCAATGATTTGGGTATGGAAGAGTGCCCAAAGAGTTTGAGGGTAATAGAAGTGGTCTAGATAACACTTGCTTTGCAATGTGCCAATCTAGCCATAAAATATAAATTGAACCCGGGCTCACATAGATAATTTGACTGAGCTGCAATTTGGAGGAGGGTGATAATTTGGGCATATGAAGGAACTGTATAAATTTCATGTCATTTGGATATATAAAAAAGGTACTTCCTTCACAATGCTTCTAGGTGGACAAAAACTTTGGAAATTTGCCGAGGAAGATTTGATAGGCAAATGGAGCTGAATTTTGTCATGCGGCAATGATTTGGATAGGAAAGAGTGCCCAAAAATTCCGAGGGCAATCAAGAATATATAAATAGCACTTCCTTCATAAAGTGATGTTGTGAACAGAATAGAAAAATGAATATTGTTGATTATTTTTGAACTAGGCAAGGAAGTAATGTATAAATTTCATGTCATTTGGATATATAAAAAATGTACTTCCTTCACAATGCTTCTAGATGGACAAAAACTTTGGAAATATGCCGAGGAAGATTTGATAGGCAAATGGAGCTGAATTTTGTCACGCAGCAATGATTTGGATAGGAAAGAGTGCCCAAGAATTCCGAGGGCAATCAACAATATATAAATAGCACTTCCTTCATAAAGTGATGTTGTGAACAGAATAGGAAAATGAATATTGTTGAATTATTTTTGAACTAGGCAAGGAAGTATTTTTACATATTTGACGAAGATATGACCCAAAGAATTTATGAGATTTTTTTGGGAATTTTTGGAATGACAGAAATATAGGTTGCTTCACAACCTAGGGCAAAAATTGACACATAGGCAAAACTAATGAGGTGGCGCCAAGTCATACCAATCCACCACAATTTACAAGGTTATGGCCATCTATATTGGTCATGATCAGCTACAAAATAAGGCAGCGGACTAGTGCTGTCTGCTTTATGACCATTTCGTGTAAGGAAATTACGACCTTTCTAACCAAAATGGTCGCAATGGTTTAGGGTTTGGAGCCCCCCCGAACAGCTTTTGACCAATTGGTCTAAAATGGTCATAGATTTATGACCAATTCTTTCAGGGTCACTGACAGAAGGTCATAAGTTGACATATTTCTTGTAGTGGACCAAGAAACTTAAGCATTGTGCCAAGATGCAAGAAGCAACAAGGAAGGACATTGGGAGAGCATTTGGAGTGCTGCAAGCTAGGTTTGCAATTATTCGGGGTCCTGCTTGGTTTTTGAACAAGGCTGTCTCGACAAAGATATGACATAATGCGTGGTCGTACACAACATGATCATGGTGGTTGATAGGGATATGCCAAGCCCCATGACCTATGAAAATATTGGCACAATCACCATTCCTCGCAGGCACACAAACCACATTCAAGCATTTTTGAGGCGTACCTAAAGATTGAAGACGAGAGCTCCAATGATCAACTGAAGGAGGATCTTATTGAGTATCATTGACAGCTACTTGAGAGATAGTGTGTTTAAATTTTTTTAAAATTCATTTATTTTTACTTGAACACTTTTCCGGTTGGATTATTTGTTGTGTTGATATTAATGGGTTGTAATAATATTTGTTGAACTGTTGAATTGTTTGATCTAAATTGGACAAGCATAGTAGATAGAAGAAAACAGAAGATTTTTGTATACCACATTATAGTGACTGTTATTGCACGTAGCCATCCTTTAACCGTCAAAACATTATGAAGCACGGTTCATATACGTTATGGAGGTTGCGTATATGGCATAGTTGCTCTTGTATGTTTGTCTTGCGCTCTCTGAATTGCGTATATGGCAGAGTTCCTCGTGTCAAAATTTTGCAGTCACCACTTTGACTTGCGCTGACTTTCAGCCCCCATTGAAGCGAAAGCGATCGTTTCTTTGTGAGCCCTTGAAGCTTATTTTACATTTCTGTGTTCTTGCTTGCTACGAATATCCTTGTCGCCAAAGAAGCCCAGCTTTCCAAGACGACGTTGGCACGCACGCACGCCGTGACGCACCGCCGGTTCGTACAGTGATGTGCGCTATGATCTGAGGTCAGCTTGTCACCGCTCCTCTGTCCGTACACGTACGGATTCCATCGGTGTTGTGTTGTTGTTGCAGCTTGCGGGACACCCATCTCACCCGAAAACAAGAAAGTGCGCTTGGCTAACATCGCTAGGAGTAGGAGGACAGATATATGCACCTACTACTACTTGTGTACATTCTCGTGCAGCTGGTCGGACGCATGCTAGTTCGTCCACGTAAGGTGTAAGGAGCATGGGGATCGGTGTAGGAGGCGGCGCGCTGGAGGCCGCGAGGCCGGTGGCGGCCATGGTGGTGGTGGAGTTCATCTTCTCGGCCCTGCAGATCTTCATCAAGCTGGCGCTGGACGACGGCATGGACGTCCGCGTCCTCGTCGCCTACAGGCTCATGTTCGGCGCCGCCTTCCTCTGTCCCCTCGCCTTCCTCATCGAGAGGTGCGTGCCTTAATTCTTGCCTCCTCCGCAGCCGCAAATATACAGCTGCGCATTGCTGCAGCTGCCGGGATGCCTCACAAGATAGCCAGTGACGAGTGGGGCATATACTCTGCCAGAACGTGGTCAACCTTTGTTGAATTTTCTGGCTAACGCGGCTGTCGTGTGATCGATCTCTAGGAAGAAACGGCCACCGCTAACCGTCAAAGTTGTCACAGGGTTATTCTTGTGTGGACTTTTCGGGTAACTTCTTCGTCTCCTCTTTGGCGACCATGTCTGCAAATGCTCTGGATTTTGTGTTTTGTTATTTGATCGATCGAAGAAATGCAGAATCACCATTAACCAGAACCTGTTGGTGCTTGCCATCAAGCTCACGAATTCGACGACCATCGTTACGGCTCTCAGCAACCTCACCCCCCAATCTACCTTCATCGTCGCAATCCTGACCAGGTCGGTCGTCACACTAGTCACCGATTTCTGGAAATCTACTTTTCTTTCTGGTCACAGACTCGAAGGACCCACTTGGAAAATGGAACAACATGCAGGATGGAGACACTGAAGCTCAGAAAGCCCAGCGGCCAAGCGAAGCTGGGGGGCACCCTGGTCGGGCTGGGCGGCGCGATGCTGCTCACGTTCTACAAGGGCCCGGAGATGAGGTTCCTCCGCCGCATGGCGCACACCGGGCTCAGCCACGCTACCGGCGACCGCCAGCTCCGGCCGCAGCCGGCCGCCGGCCCTCGGATCCTCGGCTCCTTCCTCGCCATCACCAGCTGCTTCAGCTACGCGATCTGGCTCACCATCCAGGCCAAGGTCGGCCAGGTCTACCCGTGCCACTACTCGATCGCCGCTCTGGTGTGCCTCTTCGGCGCGGTGCAGTCCACGCTGCTCGCGCTCTGCATCCACAGGGACGCGGACCACTGGAGGCTCGGGCTCAACATCAGGCTCTACTCGTCGGCGTACGCGGTAATCGGGCGGCTGATTGATCGGCCATTGCTTCCTCCACGCCCGTGCCACGTTTCTCATGGCTGATTCCTATCGTACGTCCAGGGTATCGTGGCGTCCGGGTCCGCCTTCCCGCTCATGTCGTGGTGCCTGCGGAAGAAAGGGCCCCTCTACGTCGCCATGTTCGGACCTCTCATCATCATCTTCGTCGCGGTCATGAGCTGCATCGTCCTTGACGAGGCCCTGCACATCGGAATGTGATGCCCTGTTTAACTCGCATGCCTTGAGGACATGCATGTGGTGTCTGTTTGAGTTTCTAACGGGTGGTTGTGCGTGCAGCGTGCTTGGTGCCGTGCTGATCGTGGCGGGGCTGTACATGGTGCTGTGGGGCAAGGCCAGAGAGGAAGATGAACAAGAAGCCGCTGCGCCGAAACTTGTTGGTCAAGACGACGAGCTGGGCAAGGGGCCCCTTCCACAGACTAACGGTGAAGCATAATCTGAGGAAAATAAGATCATGCGTACACTTTGGCAGTCAAGATTTTCTTTATTTCAAAATGGAGGCAAAAGTTTTGCCTCGTCCACTAATTGTCTACTAATAAAAAAGCGAGTGGCTCGGTTAATTAATTAAAAAAACAGGTGAAACATAGTTTTAAATAGCCGGCTATAGCCCCGTTATAGCTCTGCTATAACTGTTTGAGTATATTGCCGCTAAATGATTTCATGTACACTTTGCCTTTATAGCCCGCCATAGCCCAGCTATAGCTGTTTTTAAAGGTTGCCGCTAAATACCATAGCCCGCTATTTAAAAACCTTCACAAATTTATCTACTCATGCGAACTACTCTCGGACTACAAATTACAGGATCGTCCAACAAACACATCCAATATAGAATCGTCCATTCTTGCAAAAGAAAAATAGAATCATCCATACACTTGGATCACAACATCACAAATGACACCCCAACGCCCCACTACAACTTTAGAAGAATCTAACGACAAAGAGAACAGCCACATCTCAGCTCACGATTGCAGTCTAGACAAGTGTATCATGGAAGCATCTGTGTTTTCCCATTATCGTCACCCTTCTTGCCATTGCACTTGCTAAATATCTTCTTAGGATTTTAGATTTAGGGTGAGCACCGTCCTTGCATTTGCCCGTGGATGCCTTCTGCTTCAAGAGATATCCATCATTTTTTTTTAGATTTAGCATCCAAGTTAGTTAGGTATATGACAAGTCAGATGGTGAACATGTCGCTGAGATTACGCACCGGCACTCCGGCCACAACAACATATCACCCACATGAACATCATCACCCACGTGAACCATCTGCATGATGGACTCGGGCGAGTGTGTGGCAGCAATCAAGAGCAGCGCCCTCCTCATCAACAACCGCTTGGCTATGTTCTAGAAAAGGTGAAGTGGACGCCCAAGTCATGACTGAGGGCACAAACTAGTCCACCTTTTTGGTGTAGTTTTCATCAACCAAACGGCTCCCAGGAGTAGGTGCCAACATACTGGTCGCCGCAGCTTCATCAACCTTAGATCCTACCGACACAATGGCCTCAGACTCCTCCAGTTGCTCACATGATAGATGCTAATCACGTTCCTCACACTAGGTCATCAGTGAGTCAACCTTCATGTGCTCCACTGGCAGAGGCGAAGTAGGGCGCATGCATAGCTCCCGAAGTTAGACATGATCTGTAGCACCGGAGCCACGAGCACGGCGATGAACTCGCCCTCAAAGGTAGACAACACATGGGACAAGCCAGACAACGACATTGAATTATCCCCAACACATGGAGAGAAAACAACCATATAATTTCACCTCCTGTCTTCTATGGAGCCAACACCAGACACACCAGGAGGATGCGACGTCGCAGTAGTCTGCAACATAGTCAACACAAGGGAGAGCCTGCTTAGAGCAACCTCCAACCGCTTCAGAAAGCTTCTACCCGTGCTAGCCAACCTCGCAATAGCTTTGTCTGATATGCTAGAGCGGAGTGCAACACCATATCAGACAGGGTTGCCGAGCCAGTGGTACCAAAGACGATAGATGCCCTAGAACTATGGCGAAGCGCCTCAGAGGGGAGCACAGACATCATCGAACCCTCATATGAAGCTGGAGCCGGACAATGCTCAATGCCAAGACGCGACACAGATGGCACCACAAGACATGCCAACAAGTTGAGTGGACACCATGGATTGCGACACTCGTGCGCACGACTGTTTTCCAAACATCAAGAGCACTGAAGGGGATCTCTGCAGATAGCCGCATGATGCGTAGGAACGAGGCATTTGTAACATATGCCATGAAGCAAAGCGGGGATGGGCCGAGGAGCCATTGTCAGGGTTGTTGGTGCTGGACTCCTTGGACCGTTGTTTTTCTATGTTTTCACCAAAAGCACTATTTCTATGGTAGTCATCCGTGTTACCTATTGGTGCAGTCTATATTTTCTGACTCAAACCCATGGTAGAGTGATGCTACTCAATGTGTGCCTCAAAATTTCTCCTTTTGTTTATATGTATATTCCTAGGACACCTGAAAGATTCTCCAGTTTCTTTCAACTTTTAAAATGCCCGGTGCAGACATGCACTTTCCCGCTGCCACCTGCCTTTAAGTCTTGAACACGACAGTCTAATCGGCATTGGTCCACCTAGTGGGAACACGTTGTAGCGATGGAGAAAAAAATCCATGATACTTAGGGTATGCAAATGAGGGTACATAAAGGCCATCGGGCACTAGAGCCACCGAGGGCTGCCTCCAGACCATAGGCGCCCCATGTAGACACCCTAGGCCCAGGGGCATCAACACAAGACATCAAAGCAACTGGAGACCCCCTGAAGTTGGGCTTTGGCTCTGGGTCTCTTATTCTCACGTGAAACATCCCAAACTATTTCTTTCCCATTTTTTCTTGGATTGTTTATAGAGATTTCCTAAAATTATAAAAACAGCAAAAAATAGGAACTAGCACTAGGCACTTGCTTAACACGGTAGTCCAATAAAATTTTATAAAAAAGCATGTCCAAAGTGTATGTGATTGATAGCAATATATCGAGAATCATACGAAAATTATAGATATGTTTGAGACGCATCATCCGCCAACATCCACATCCTAGCACACCAACCATAGTAGGAAGAACAAAAGGCACTTCCCTCCACTCCTAGCCAGGCATCAAACAACAAGTTGGCATCCACGCCTCCACGACAGGAAGCGTCCATGCCCACATCTCCACCCTATCTCGATGGACCGAGACTCTGATGGGACAGACGAGAAGACCACTCATTCCACATCCCTGGACTACCCCTTGCCACAAGTACAAGCATGAGCACATGCAAATCTGGGCACCAGTGAACCCCCCACCCGATGGCCGCCCGCCACCACCTGCGGCAGCAACCATCAAGATCCAGTTCTAGCGCCTTCCCACTACAATGGATAGATCTGGATGGGGCACCCACCAACACCAGCACTCCCACCTTGCCCAACCTGGGCAGAGGGAGGGGACCCCGACAGCGCACATGCACCGAACGGGAGGAGAGGATGCATGAGCGGCCCTCCTGACTACAAAACCACATTCCCAAGCGGTGAACAAACCAAAGGGAGATGGCCAACCCTCCGGCGGCGACTCATGCTGACCCCGCAAAGGATTGGAGCATGGGAATACAGAACATGCCACCGTAGAACAAAAAAGAGTGCATATCAGAATTCAAGACATCGGGGATCAAGAATACCCAGTATTGATGTTTGGCCAAGGGCTAAAATATTCAGTTTTCCTCTAGCTACCAATGACCATGAGACACAAAAGTTTATATAGGTTTAAGCGCACTATGGCGTAATACTCTACTCCTGTTTGTGTTTGCTTGATGTATGTGGGTGATTCAGGGTGTTTACATATGCTCGAGTGGGCTCCGGGAATGCTCGCATGAGCATTGCCAATGTTTAGGGCTCAATATGTGTCGTGGGTTTGTCACGGCAGATGTCCTCGTGAAAGGACTTTGTCGTGGAGCCATCGGTACGGGTTAGCTTAAAGGTGTTAAACCGGACAAGGGACACGGGGGATTTTATACTAGTTCGGCCCCTTCGATGAAGGTAAAAGCCTACGTCTAGTTGTGATTGGTATTGCTAGGGTTTCGATGACCAGGGAGCGAATCCGCTTTGCCTGGCTCTCGAGTTGTTGTCTGTTGTCCTCAAACCGCGGCCGGGTCGTCCCTTTATATACATAGGTTGACGCCCGCCGGTTTACAGAGTTCCGAGGCCGGATCATAGATGTGTCCGGCTCGGTCTCTATTCCTCTAACTTACAATACAAGTTACATGACAGAGTTGGTTTACATCTACAGGCTTTAACCCGCCTTTGGCCTTGGGCCTTCGTAAAGCGCCACCATCTTCACGTCTTCATGGGCTTCTATCTTCATGGAGCTAACCCGACCACTCTGAGCCGGTTTACCTCCAATAATCATATCCCCAACATTAGGCCCTAGATTGATTTGAACTTGTTCATGTCAATCTTCAATACTTAGAAACATTCTTGCCCTGTCACCTTCATATAGATCTGGTAAACCGCCGTGATGTCATCCTTTAGATCCGTAGTAAACCGCCCTAACGTCATCTATTCGTTGAAGCCGAAGATTCCCTTCATTAATGAATATCCAACCATCGAGGCGACATCTTTATTAACTATCCATTTTTGAGCTCCTCGATTCCCGCACTTGTCGCTTATCGCTTCACATTATAAATAGGACCACGGGCCCTTCTCCTTTTCCCCTTCGTCTCCTTCACTTCTTCTTCCTCCTTGCGACATATCTGCCCCTGAGCGCCGCTGCCGTCACCGAGCTTCGCCTCCGTCTCTTCGCCGGCCACTGCATCAACCTAGTTGCACCAGAGAACCGCGGCGTACCTCCACTGCTTCAACAGCCACTGTAAGTCCCTTCTCTTTCTCCCTTGTAGATCTATCTAGGGTTTCCTCGTTCGTCGAAGTTCATCGAGACTCCGGTGTTGTTCTTCCCTTGTGTCTTCTTAGTCCATGGATAAAAACTTCAAACCTGATGTATTCCACGTAATGGCTTATCTTCTGTTACCAAAACAAACCTTTATGCGCATAAAACACTGATCTGGTCCCTTGTGAACTGCTTCGAGATCAACCTTTTAGGTCTAAATCCTTTTATTTTCCTGTCTTACGGTAGATCCAAAATTTCACTGCAACCTTATGAAATCTTTTTTTACCTTACTTAGTCATTCTTGCCTTAGATCTGTATCCTCTTTACCACATAGGCGGTTTACCTTTGTAAAAGCAATCTATCATATACCATTAGCCCTCTGGTGAACCGGACAAGCCTTTTACCTCCGTTGTTATACTCCGGTTTAACAATATGTGCATTCCTTTGTTATGATATTGCCTTGTCATTCATTATAGTACCAGCCTCCGGTTTACACAATTTACATACTTGTATGTCTTTATTCCGTTGCATCTTATGTATCACCATGTATCATTTGTAAACCGGTATTTCCTTTCAGCTTTTCGTTTGCAATGGCCAAACAGTTTTATGCTTGCAACTGGGATCCTTCCCGAGTTATCGAAGAATAGCTTAACGGAATGGTCAGGATTGGTACTTTGCCCAAAAAGAATGAGATCTGGTGGCGAGTTCCTGGATCGGAGAATCCTCCTACCCCTAAGCAGGGCAAGGTAGTGGTATTTGTTGACCATATAGACCGTGGTTTCAAACCGCCCGGGTCAAAGTTTTTCTGGGATGTGCTTGCCAGTTTCCAGCTCCACCCTCAAGATATTGGACCCAACTCGGTGTCCAATATATGCAACTTCCAAGTCTTCTGTGAAGTGTACTTACAAGAAGAACCAACTGCTGAGCTGTTCCGGGATTTTTTTCATCTGAACCGACGCACGGGATTTGTAGACGGACCCAACACTGAACTTGGTGGCGTTTCTATTCAAAAATGGAAAGAAGTTGAATTCCCTCATGCCAAGCTGCACAGTCACCCCAAAGAGTGGAACCAAACATGGTTCTACTGTAAAGACACTTCCCCTGAAGACGAGAATCCCCTGCCGGGTTACCATGCCCACCGGCTTTCCAACACTCATCCACTGCCGCAACGTCTAAGTGCCCAGGAACGGGCCTCATATGCCCCTCAACTCGCCAAGCTTCGAGCCTTTATGGCCAACAGTTTATCAGGCGTCGACTTTGTGCGCTGCTGGATATCCTGGAGCATCTTACCATTAAGTCGCCGCTCCGGTTTAATGTGTGAGTACACTGGTGAAGTAGAAGACCCCCAACGTCACATCAACATTTAGTTAACCGATGAAGAAGTCACTGAAGGTGTCAAGAAGATTTTGAATGAATCGGAATCTGTCTGCCGCCAAACCGGCTTGAACCCCTTCTACACAAAAAACAAACCACCTGCTGTAAGTGTTGTCTTTCTGCTTCACACTTGATATCTTGTAGACTGTACAACCTGTGAACATCCTTCTGTATGTTTATAAACAGGGTGAGGATCCGTTCTGGAAGAAGAAACCTGCAGAGAAAGCTGCAAAGCCCTCTCGCCCCAAAACAAAAACCGTCAAGAAAACCTCAAAGCGGAAGGCAGCTGAACGCATCAGCATGGAACTGGATGACGACACAGATGAACCGGAAGTTGAGGTAGAACTTGATTCACTTGGTTCCTTATTTATGCATCTCATTAACAATGATGTTTATCAGGAGGGCGCGGAAGGCAGCCAAGCCGACGATGTAGAGGTAATTGTCCTTTCCTCCGGTTCAGACTCTTTGCCAACGCAAAAAATCCGTTAAGCGATCCGGAAAGTAAGCTTTTCACATCCTCTTGCTCACTTGGATCCAACATTTATTTTGAAGAAGCAGCAGCACGAAGCTCGCTGTACAACCCGGCACAGCGGCCAAAAGGTCACCTCGACTGGTTTACCTGACACCCCGGTTTGAAAGCACCGATCTGAGGTCTCACCTCCTTCTGACAATTCTTACCCCAAGGCAGGTTATTTCCGACAACCTCTTAATCCGTCTGATTCAAATTATCAGGTGACACCTCCCTTATCATCTGGTGAGTCAACAACAACCCAACTCCCTCCTCTCAAAACTGTAGCTGGGTAAGTACTCAAACCCTTTCTTTGAATGTTTTCATACCTTGAATACTATGCTTAATTTCCACCTCTTTTATTTTTGTCTGTAGAGCCAAAGCCAGACCCAGCAAAAAAGCTCGGGTGAACAATCCGTCTGAAGACCAGGTGGTTCTTGAGCAGGAGCAAACAGGTGAACCGGACCGAACTGGTGAACCGGAGGGTCCCCATCCTGAAGCCACCTTTGATGAGCCACCCCCTCAAGATCACAATATCGACGAACAACCAGAAGCTGATACTGCTGTGCCTGATACTAAACCGGCAGATCCAATCTGGGCTAGTCCGGTGAGAGCTACTGAAACTCCATCAACCCCGGACAAAGCTGCGGGAGATAAAGAAGGCGAGGTTACCATTACTGGTATTGGCACACCTCTCCTGGCCATCCTGTAATCTTGGCCCAACATAGCGCCAAGGAAGAGCGTGCTGCCATGGAAAAAGGCAAATGGAGCACTGACTTGTCACTACACTCATCTCAATGCTCAAGAGCTCCACTCCGGTTTTCTAAACCGTCTACACGCAAACCATGATTATGAAGCCAGTTTGGTGAACCTGATGAAAGAGCGCTATGAGGTATTTTCATCACCTTTCCTTTCTTGATTTCAAAGTATTAACATCAGCCCAAGTAGCCCCCAAGGGCCGGTTTATGATGTTAATAGTAAGCCGGGACTTTGTAATATCGTAATCCTTGCATGCTGACCCTCCTTATGTCAAGTCATCATTTATAAACAAACCGGTACTTTATCATTGTACTCATGTAGTGTTCATCGGTATAGCCCCCAAGGGCCGGTGTAGCTTGGCAAGGTAAACTGGGTCTTGAATCAATGCGTCAGTTTTGAAAAGATGTACATTAGCCCCCAAGTGTTAAGGATAATGCTTGCATTGTTCTTGAGACTTTGTGAAAAATATGTTGATGAGAAAGCAAATAAGCATTAGCCCCCAAGTACCAAGTGCATAACTTGTTATACGCTTGGTACTTCGAAAATACATATCTTGTTGTTGATATATCTTTGCCTTTGCAGGCCGAGCTGAGTAAAAGGGATTCTCAAACCGCTAATCTTCAAGAGAACGTAAAGTCTCAACAAGCAGAAGCTTCGAAAGCCAAGGAGGAGCTGACCAATGCCCTGGCAGCTATGGAGAAATTGAAAGAGACCTTCAACAAGGAGCGTGCTGACTGGGAAACAGAAAAGGCCGGTTTGATAAAAAAGGCCGAGGACGCAGATGCAGCCCTGCAACCAGTAGTGGAAGAACTGTCCGGCTTAAAACGGCAGATTGACGCCATGACATCCGCTATATTTGGTAAGTGCTCTCTCGTGCAGTTTGTCTAATCATAAGATTTTATCGATTACCGGTTTATTGATGCTGAACCATGACAGGGACCCACATTGCTCATCTGGGCTGTGACATGCGGATGAAGCTTAAAGCGGCATACACCTTGATGGAACAACTATATTCTGGATCCCAGCGTGCTATCTGCACTGCAGCATATAACAAACCAGCGTCGTCATTGATAAAGGAAACACTTGAGAAGCTGGCCATGCTACCTGCCCGGATCACCGAACTGAAGAGATCGGCCGCAAGATCAGGAGCGCTGACCGCACTAATCCGGGCCAAGGCATGGATTCTGGATCTTGAACCGGCAGATATCATCAAAGATATCCTGACGTGAAAGAGGACGGTTCAGACTTCAATAATGATGATCTGGTAAGGCTGACAAAGGAGATGCGGCCAATAGCAAGCAAACTGGCGAAGGACACAGATTTATCTCACTTCCAACCGGTTTATGATGCTGAAGGAAAGAGACAGCCTGCCGTGCTCCATGATGTTGAAGAACGTGTGCCTCCAATCCGTAAGCATACTTACGCTCCTGACATTGACCCCTCCAGCCTTATCCATGAAAAGGCCGTGTTTCAAGCTGTAACCGGAATCGATTGGTCAACGATTGATTTCCAGCGTCTGGGGAGGGATGAAGAGGATGTGACTACACAAGATGACCCTCAATCGTCAAGTCGTCCCGATGAAGCATCTTAGACCGGCGACCGGTTTACCAGCTACAGTCTGCCACTGCTTGAAAACAATTATTCAATTTGGGCCGTTTTGAAGCTCCTTGTAATAAGATAGCAGAAACACCTTTATCTGCCATGCCATCGAGCATGCTTGTGTTGCTTGATATTTTGAAAACTTGTTCCACTTTTGGGATCTATTTATGCATAGTCCATTATACTTTGTGTTCCTGCATATAAGAACTTGAAAGCGTCCTAGTGGTTTACCACTGTACGGGTCATGATACACAAAAATATACATAACTTGGATGAATGACCAAGATTATTAACCAGATAAAATAACTAATACCTGTGACATACCTCGTTGGCTGACCAACTGCTTGTATGGTAAAGGTGAAAAACACCAATCCGGAGTGTTGATAACTCCTCTCCATCTTGCCGGTTCATATAGAAACCACACTGGGCTGGAATAGCCGTTGATTTGTTCATATAATGCTGGTGACATCTAGTCAAAACCAGACCGGAGCAGTACGCTACCGGTTTAAAAACTGATCATGTACTGGTAGCTAAGCGCTGAAAGTCATGCCGGGTTGTAATGAACACCGGTTTATCAGAAAAAATATTTATAAATCTCTTATCATAAAAAACAGCAAAAACAAAAGAATTATGCAAGGCTTTTCATGGGCTGCCAGGCCCTAAATCGAGGCTTTTCATGGGCTGCCAGGCCCCTGAGTTAAACCATTTTGCAAAGCCTTTTAAGATGGACCTCAATCTTTAACCAATCACCGTTTTAACTTTGACAAGTTCAGGGTCCATGGGATTGACTTGTCAAACGTTCGATGGGTCATACCAGGTTTTCCTGGACGGAGTGGCTTACTTAAAGAGGCAGGATAACCCGGGGTTTTAGGTGAATACACCTGGCTTCCAAGCCTGACTTGATAGCCTATTACAAGGGTGCAAGCTCATTGTTATTTGAGAAGCAAGGAGCCCCCAAGTAATATGTGAGCTGTGCTCAGTGGTTACCTATGTTTGTGTTGTGCTTAATGCAACAAACTCTCTTTGGCTCCACATAATTTCCTTTTGGCTTAAAGCCTATCAAGAAGTGTAGCTATGGTGTGAAGACAACCAAGCCCCCTAGTGATATCCCTTTTTGGTTTTAAACAGATCAAGAGGTGTAGCTCTGGTTCGGATACGACCAAGCCCCCTAGTGATTTTCTTTATATCCGTGTGGCCGTATAGGCCGGTTTAACAAAACGCCGCTTTGTCAGTAGAAGCTCTTGTAGGCTCACACATGACGTAAAAAGAATAGAGACCCTGCTTTATTCGAGGCTCTGGTTTATTATATAATATATACATTGTCATAAATATGTACATAAGAAGAGCCTGTGGCTCAAGTATAGTAAGGCCGAAGAAGAGCTATATTCCATGGCCGCTTGGTCTCCTCCTCCGATTTACGTGAGTCTTTGTGCTCTCGAACATCAATGAGGTAGTATGACCCATTGTGCAGATTCTTGCTGACCACAAAAGGTCCTTCCCAAGGTGGGGATAACTTGTGCATATTAGTCTGATCCTGGATGAGCCGGAGCACCAGATCGCCCTCTTGAAAAGTTCTGATCTTAACCCGGCGGCTGTGATAACGTCGGAGATCTTGTTGATAAATCGCCAAACATGCTGCTGCGAGATCACGCTTCTCATCTAACAGGTCCAGTGAGTCCTGACGTGCCTTCTCATTATCAGCTTCAACATAAGCTGCCACACGGGGCCAGTCGTGACGGATGTCACTAGGAAGAACCGCCTCTGCTCCATAAACCATGAAGAAAGGCCTGTAACCCGTAGATCTGTTAGGTGTGGTGTTGATGCTCCATAACACAGAAGGTAACTCCTCCACCCAACAACCCGATGTCCTCTTTAAAGGAACCATAAGCCGAGGTTTAATACCTCTCAAAATTTCTTGATTTGCCCTCTCAGCTTGACCATTAGACTGGGGGTGAGCCACTGATGCTACATCAAGCCGGATGTGCTCACGTTGGCAAAATTCCTCCATCTCACCCTTTGACAGATTAGTACCATTGTCAGTTATAATACTGTGTGGGAAACCAAACTGGAATATCACCTTTTTGATGAATTGAACCATCGTGGCTGCATAACACTTACTGACGGGCTCTGCTTCCACCCACTTGGTGAACTTGTCAACTGCCACTAACATGTGGGTCTTTTTGTCCTTGGATCTCTTAAAGGGTCCAACCATATTGAGCCCCCAAGTCGCAAATGGCCAAGTTATTGGAATCATCCTCAACTCTTGAGCCGGAACATGAGCGCGACGTGCAAATTTTTGACAACCATCGCACCTCTTGACTAAATCCTCAGCATCAGCATGAGTTGTTAACCAATAGAAACGGTGACGAAAAGCTTTAGCCACCAAAGATTTTGAACCGGCGTGGTGACCACAATACCCTTCATGGATTTCTCGCAAAATCTCACAACCCTCTTGAGGAGAGATACAACGTTGAATTGCCCCTGTGACACTGTAACGATGTAACTCCCCGTTGATTATGGTCATTGACTTGGAACGCCGGATTATCTGCCGGGCCGAGGTTTCATCCTCCGGTAACTCGCCCCGGTTCATGTAAGCCAGGTACGGGATTGTCCAATCCGGTATAACATGCAAAGCTGCCACCAATTGAGCCTCCGGGTCAGGAATATCCAACTCCTCCTCTGTTGGTATCTTGACCGACGGATTATGCAATACGTCAAGGAAGACATTTGGTGGGACTGGTTTACGCTAAGAGCCAAGGCGGCTTAAAGCGTCCGCCGCTTCATTCTTTCGCTGGTCTATATGGTCAACTTGATAACCCTTGAAATGACCAGCCACTATGTCCACCTCTCGTTGATATGCAGCCATGAGTGGGTCCTTAGAATCCCAAGTGCCAGATACCTGTTGAGCCACCAGATCCGAGTCACCGAAGCACTTAACCCTGCGTAAGTTCATCTCCTTAGCCATCCGAAGACCATGGAGTAAGGCCTCGTACTCAGCTGCATTGTTAGTACAAAGGAACATTAAGAGGAGAACATAACAAAACTTGTCACCTCGTGGGGAAGTTAATATGACTCCAGCCCTCGAACCCTCCAACTGTCTGGACCCATCAAAGTGAATAGTCCAATACGTGTTATCTGGCTTTTCCTCTGGTGCCTCCAACTCTGTCCAATCATTGATGAAGTCCACGAGTGCTTGAGATTTGATCGTTGTGCGAGGTGTGTATTTGAGCCCGTGAGGTCGCCCACTTGGCAATCTGGCCAGTTGCTTCTCTGTTTTGAATGATATCTCCCAGAGGGGCTGAACTGACCATTGTGATAGGATGACCCTGAAAATAATGTTTGAGCTCCCGGCTTGCCATAAACACCCCATACACCAGCTTATGCCAATGTGCATATCTCTGCTTTGATTCGATAAGCACATCACTGATATAATAAACCGGCCGTTGAACCGGATACTCCTTTCCAGCCTCCTTGCGCTCCACCACAATAGACACACTAACAACCCGGGCATTAGCAGCCACATATAGCAGTAAAGGCTCTTTATCGATCGGAGCCGCAAGGACAGGTGGTTCAGCTAACTGCCTCTTCAAATCCTCAAACGCTTTATCAGCCGCATCACTCCAGACAAAGTCATCCGTTTTCTTTAACATCTGATATAAAGGGATAGCCTTCTCCCCTAGACGACTGATAAACCTGCTCAAGGCCGCAATCCGGCCTGCCAAACGCTGAACATCATTGATACATGCCGGCTTAGCCAAAGAGGTGATAGCTGTGATCTTCTCCGGATTAGCCTCAATGCCCCTGTTAGACACCAGAAAACCCAAGAGCTTGCCTGCCGGAACACCAAAGACACATTTGTTCGGATTAAGCATCATCTTATAAACCCGGAGATTATCAAAGGTTTCTCTTAAGTCAGCTATCAATGTTTCCTCCTTCCTGGACTTTACCACAATATCATCCACATATGCGCGAACATTGCGCCCAATCTGCTTATGAAGACAATTCTGAACACAGCGTTGATAAGTCGCGTAGGCACTCTTGAGCCCAAATGGCATGGAGACATAGCAGAAGGCTCCAAAGGGAGTTATAAAAGCTGTTTTCTCCTGGTCCTTAACTGCCATTTTGATTTGATGATAACCGGAATAAGCATCCAGAAAACACAAACGGTCACAACCCGCCGTAGCATCAATAATCTGATCAATACGAGGGACGGCAAAGGGATCTGCTGGGCAGGCCTTGTTCAAATCTTTATAGTCCACACACATACGCCAAGTGCCATTTTTCTTAAGGACCAGCACCGGGTTAGCCAACCACTCCGGGTGAAAGACCTCCACGATAAACCCTACGGCCAACACCCGAGCTACCTCCTCACCGATAGCCTTGCGCCTTTCTTCATTGAAGCGGAGGAGAAACCGTCTGACCGGTTTAAACTTAGGATCTATGTTAAGTGTGTGCTCAACGAATTCCCTCGGTACACCTGGCATGTTAGAAGGCTTCCATGCAAAGATGTCCCGGTTCTCACGAATGAACTCAATGAGCGCGCTTTCCTATTTTGGATCCAAGTTGGCACTGATGCTGAACTGCTTGGATGAATCGCCAGGAACAAAATCAACCATCTTAGTGTCTGTGGCCGATTTAAACTTCAACGCCGGATCGTGCTCTTTAGTTGGCTTTTTCAAGGAAGTCATGTCTGCTGGATCAACTTTGTCCTTATAAAACTTCAGCTCTTCCGTGGCACAAACCAACTCAGCGTAAGCCGCATCACCTTCCTCACATTCCAAAGCAATCTTCCTACTCCCATGTACTGTGATGGTCCCCTTATGATCTGGCATCTTAAGATGCAGGTAAACATAACACGGCCGTGCCATGAACTTGGCATAAGCCGGTCGCCCAAACAGGGCGTGATACGGACTCTTGATTTTCACCACCTCAAAGGTCAATGTTTCTGACCTTGAATCATGATCATCTCCAAAGGCCACCTCTAGAGCTATCTTGCCCACTGGATATGCAAACTTACCGGGCACCACACCATAAAAACGGTGTTCGACGGTTTAAGATTTTTATCTGTCAACCCCATACGGCGGAAGGTATCATAGTAGAGAATATTGATACTGCTTCCCCCATCCATGAGCACCTTGGTGAACTTATACCCCCGAACCTGGGGTGCCACCACTAAGGCCAGATGACCTGGATTATCAACCCGGGGTGGGTGATCCTCTCTACTCCATAAAATGGGTTGCTTAGACCAGCGCAGATACTGGGGCACTGCCGGTTCAACAGAGTTCACATCCCTCTTGTGAAGCTTTTGTTCACACTTGCACAAGCTAGTGGTGAAAACATGATACTGCCCACTATTCAACTGCTTCGGATTGCTCTGATAACCCGACTTCTGCTGCTGCTGATTCCCCTGATGGTTATAACCTCCCTGGTTGCCCTGGTTCCCCTGATTGTTATGGCCGGTTTGATTGCCTTGAAATCCTAAACCGGAGCTACCACCTCCATAACCCGGCCCATGAAAACCACCTCCTGAACCGCCAGGCGGGCCATTGTCGTATTGAAACATGTTGGAGTTCTTGAACTCTCGCATGATATAACAGTCCTTCCAAAGATGTGACGCTGGCTTCTCCTTTGATCCATGCTTTGGACAAGGTTGATTTAACAGGCGCTCCAGATTGGGGCACGAACCTCTGCCCCTCTGGGGTTGTTTGCTCTTACGATGCTGACCGTTATCCTGAGCATTGGTGTTAGCCACAAAGTCCAAACTATTGTCGGCCTTGCACTTACCATTATTCACATGACCTCCCGGGTTATGCTGCTGTCCCTTGGTGTTTCCGTTCTTTTTCCCTCTCCCCGGTTTGTCCTCGTCTGAGTCGGGGTCTTTGGTATTATCTGAATCAGCATATTTAACCAAAGCGGCCATAAGCGTTGACATATCATTGCTGTGGCGTTTAAGCCTTCCTAACTTCTGTTTTAGCTGCAGAAATCGGCAATTGCCCTCCAATGTTAACACTGCGGTATCCGCATTGATGCGATCCGACGAATGTAGAATAGTTGAGACCCGCTTCACCCAGTGGGTTGTAGATTCCCCGTCCTCTTGAACACAAGCGGCCAGGTCCACAATCGACATAGGCTGCTTACAAGTATCCTTAAAATTCTGGATAAATAGGTGCTTTAATTCGGCCCATGATCCGACAGAGTTACCTGGCAAGCTCTTTAACCAAGTACGAGTTGTCCCATCCAACATCATGGTGAAGTATTTAGCACACACCGCTTCACCCACATCTAACATCTCCATTGCCATCTCATAACTTTCAACCCATGCCTCTGGTTGTAGATCGGCGGTGTAATTGGGCACTTTACGAGGTCCTTTGAAATCCTTGGGCAGTCGTACATTACGCAAAGCGGGGGTAAGACACGGCACCCCTAAAGAACTGAAGAGCACACCTGGCTCTACTGAAGCGGTAGGGCAAACCGGAGTAGGTTGACGAGCTGCATGCAAAGCTAATAACTCGGCCTCTCGACGTGCACGACCGTGGTCCACCACATCCTGCGCATTAGCACCTCCACCTGCCAGGTTGTGCCCTCGCGGCGAGTTACGGTGACGTGCACTGCTTGATACAAACGGTTCATCCTCCACGTGCCTGCTGTAGATCCGGCTTGGACAGGGGTGGAGTGAATCCTCTCGCGACTATGCGAATAAGCCTGTTGCTGATTCAAAGCTATTTGAAGGAGCTCTCTGGCCCGTCGTGTCTCAATCGCAACTGGTGACTCGCCATCAGCTGGGAGCGCTGCTAAATGTGAAGCGGCGGCCGCAATGTTGTCTAACGGGTTGGAGTAATGCCCCAGAGGCGTCGGAACATACTGTGGTACAATGTTGTTCTGACAAGGCGGGTCCATCATGCGCAGCTGAACCGGCGCTCATGTTCCCGGCGCCTCCGTTCGGTTCACCACTGGCTGGTTACTAGTCCCTGCTCCTGGCATGTTGAAGAGATTTCTTGGCTCATAACCCGGCGGGAGGTGCGACCGATACCTTCTTCTCATGACCTCTTCTAAGGCATTCTGGTCCAGCCTAAGCCGGTAGGCCTGAGCTTCTAACTCGGCCCGTTCTGTAGCCATTCTGGCATTCTCTGCTGCCAGGTCCGCTTTAGCCTGAGTTATCTGATCTTTCACCTTTGCAATCTCCGCATTGTGCTGATCTCGAGCCACTGCGTCCACCTCCGCGGCCATCAATGTTGCTAGAGCGTCGAACAAATCAGACAAAACTTGAGCGGGAGGCAACGCTGAGCCCCCTGCTCCCGCTGGCGTTGCTGTTGCTGAACCGGAAAGCATTGCCGTGGAGGTGGATGAATGATGTGTTGGTTGTGTGCCGGCCATGAAGATAGCGACCCGGTTTGGCAGATCGAGGGGGTCCGGAATACTGTTGCCATCGTAACCTCCGCTAATCCGGCCATCCTGCAACTGACACAACGATTAAGTCTCTCCGGTTGAAGACTCGTCATCAGAACAGACAACGGTTTCTCCATCAGACGCCGGTCCATCCTCATATTCTGCCCCATGGATGATGCCTATGAAGACATGCCTTGCTGCGGGCTGAACCGGGGAAGGGCTTGCATGCTGAGCCGTCTCGATGATGTCGGTGCAAGTGTCCGGCTCAGGGCCCGGTTCACCGATCTTGCCGATGAAGACGTGGATGCCACCAAAGGGGACCCGGTACCCATATTCGATTGAACCGGACTCGGGAACCCATCCCGCGTCGTCGATGTAGAGCTTGCCGCGATGACTCTTCGTCAGCCGGCCCACAGCGTATCCCTTGAGTCCATCAAAGCCGCCCTTCAAGAATTCGAAACTGTCGTGCGATAGCCCCACGGTGGGCGCCAACTGCGTGGGTTTGTCACGGCAGATGTCCTCATGAAAGGACTTAGTCGTGGAGCCATCGCTACGGGTTAGCTTAAAGGGGTTAAACTGGACAAGGGACACGGGGGATTTTATACTAGTTCGGCCCCTTCGATGAAGGTAAAAGCCTATGTCTAGTTGTGATTGGTATTGCTAGGGTTTCAATGACCAGGGAGCGAATCCGCTTTGCCTGGCTCTCGAGTTGTTGTCTGTTGTCCTCAAACCGCGGTCGGGTCGTCCCTTTATATACATAGGTTGACGCCTGCCGGTGTACAGAGTCCCAAGGCCGGATCATAGATGTGTCCGGCTCGGTCTCTATTCCTCTAACTTACAATACAAGTTACATGACAGAGTCAGTTTACATCTACAGGCTTTAACCCGCCTTTGGGCCTTGGGCCTTCATAAAGCGCCACCATCTTCACGTCTTCATGGGCTTCTATCTTCATGGAGCTAACCCGGCCACTCTAAGCCGGTTTACCTCCAGTAATCATATCCCCAACAATATGTGTTGGGATATGCTCCTCCTCTTGGTTGTGAGGAGATGACCATTTTAGACCTATTAGGAAGTCCAAAGAGGTGCAGAAGCCCACTACCAATTAGGGTTATGACCTAGGGTCATTTTGGACTTTGCATGTGAGTGGATGGGGATGCTTTACCCTCCATCCAGCAGCCACCACCAAGAGTGACGAAAATCAGTTCATCCTCTAAGGGAGAAGAAAGAAACCTAGAGAGAAAGGGATGATACGTCTCCAATGTATCTACTTTTCCAAACACTTTTGCCCTTGTTTTGGACTCTAACTTGCATGATTTGAATGGAACTAACCCAGACTGACGCTATTTTCAGCAGAACTGCCATGGTGTTATTTTTGTGCAGAAATAAAAGTTCTTGGAATGACCTGAAAAATCCACGGAGACACGTTTTGGAATTAACGAAAAATGTTGGCGAAAGAATCAGCATAAGGGGGCCCACACCCTATCCACGAGGGTGCAGGGCGCCCTCCTGGGGCGCACCCCCTGCCTCATAGGCCCCTTGGGACTTCACCGACCTCAACCCCAACTCCATATATTTACTTTTGGGGAGAAAAAAATCAGAGAGAAGGATTCATCACGTTTTATGATACGGAGCCACCGCCAAGCCAAAATCTTCCTCGAGAGGGCTGATCTGGAGTCCGTTCGTGGCTCCGGAGAGGGCAATCAGTCGGCATCGTCATCATCAACCATCCTCCATCACCAATTTCATGATTGGATGAGATTTACCATGTAATCAAGTTAGTTTTGTTAGGGTTTGATCCCTAGTATCCATTATGTTCTAAGATTGATGTTGCTATGACTTTGCTATGCTTAATGCTTGTCAATAGGGCCCGAGAGCCATGATTTCAGATCTGAACCTATTATGTTTTCATGAATATATGTGAGTTCTTGATCCTATCTTGCAAGTCAATAGTCACCTACTATGTGTTATGATCCGGCAACCCCGAAGTGACAAAAATCGGGACCACTCCCGGTGATGACCGTAGTTTGAGGAGTTCATGTATTCACTAAGTGTTAATGCTTTGGTCTGGTACTCTATTAAAAGGAGGTCTTAATATCCCTTAGTTTCCAATAGGACCCCGTTGCCACGGGAGGGTAGGACAAAAGATGTCATGCAAATTCTTTTCCATAAGCACGTATGACTATAATCAGAATACATGCCTACATTACATTGATGAACTGGAGCTAGTTCTGGGTCACCCTATGTTATAACTGTTGCATGAGGAATTGCATCCGACATAATTATCCATCATTGATCCATTGCCTACGAGCTTTTCACATATTGATCTTTGCTTAGTTACTTTTCCGTTACAACTGTTATGATTGCTACAAAAACTACTACTGTTACTTTTGCCACCGTTATCGTTACTTCCATACTACTTTGCTACTAAATACTTTGCTGCAGATTTTAAGTCTTTCAGCTGTGCTTGAATTGACAACTCAACTGCTAATGCTTGAGAATATTCTTTGGCTCCCCTTGTGTCGAATCAATAAATTTGGGTTGAATACTCTACCCTCGAAAACTGTTGTGATCCCCTATACTTGTGGGTTATGAAGACTATTTTCTGACGCCGTTGCCGGGGAGCATAGCTCTATTCTTTGAGTCACTTGGGATTTATATCTGTTGATCACTATGAGGAACTTGAAAGATGAAAGAACCAAGATTTTCCCTCAACTATGAGGGGAGGTAAGGAACTGTCATCTAGCTATGCACTTGATTCACCTTCTGTTATGAGTAAATTTGCGACACCTACACATGTTATTGATTCTGATATGTCGCATGTTAGTGATGATGCCACTTCTGCTATGCATAATGCTTATGATGAAACTACTTCTATGCTTGATAATACCGTGCCATTAGGTGAATTTCATGATGAACAACTTGCTAGGGTTAGAGAAAATGAAATTATTGAAACAGATAATATTGATGAAAGTGATGATGAAGATTCTCCCCCTAGATATGAATTGCCTGATGTGCCAGAGGGTTATGTTATGGATGAAGAAACTGCTAGAGACCTTTTTGCTTGCAAAGATAGATATGATCTTAAGAAACTGTTAGCTAAGCTGAAAGAAAAGTCTTTGAATGCTAGAATGAAATATGACCCTGCTTTTGCTACTTCACCTTCTGTATTTCTGATAAGGATTGTGATTTCTTTGTTGATCCTGAGTTAATTACTTTGGTTGAATCTGATCCTTTTTATGGCTACGAATATGAAACTGTTGTGGCACATCTTACTAAATTGAATGATATGGCCACCCTATTCACTCATGAGGAAAAAATTCATTACTACCATATCCTTAAGTTATTTCCGTTCTCATTAAAGGGTGATGCTAAAACATGGTTTAATTCTCTTGCTCCTGGTTGTGTGCGTAGTCCTCAGGATATGATTTATTACTTCTCTGCTAAATATTTCCCCACTCATAAGAAACAAGCTGCCTTAAGGGAAATATATAATTTTGTGCAAATTGAATAAGAGAGTCTCCCACAAGCTTGGGGGAGGCTTCTCCGATTACTTAATGCTTTGCCTGATCATCCTCTCAAGAAAAATGAAATACTTGATATCTTTTATAATGGACTAACCGATGCTTCCAGAGACCACCCGGATAGTTGTGCTGGTTGTGTTTTCAGGGAAAGAACTGTTGAGCAAGCTGAATTGCTATTGAATAATATATTGAGTAATGATAATGATTGGACACTTCCTGAACCAACTCCTAAGCCAACTCCGAAGAAAAGGGGTATTCTATTTCTCAGTCCTAAAGATATGCAAGAGGCAAAGAAATCTATGAAAGAAAAGGGTATTAAAGCTGAAGATGTTAAGAATTTACCACCTATTAAAGAAATACATGGTCTTAATAACCCGACATAGGTAGTAAAGGTAAATTCTCTCTATAGATTTGATGAAGGTGATATTCCTCGTAATAAGTCTACAAGCCAATGCTTGGATGGGTTTGATAATTTTATTGTTAAATAAGAAAACTTCAATGCTTATGTTGGTAGACAATTGAAACGTAATGCTTATATGGTTGAACACTTGAGTGATTATATGTCTAGAGTTAAAGGTGACCTTAAACTCATTACTAAACATGCTTCTATCGTTACCACTTAGGTAGAACATGTGCTTAAAGCACAAGATGATTTGCTTAATGAATTAAATAATAAGAAAAATGATAATGATGTTAGAGTTATCACTAGAGGGGGTAAAATGACTCAGGAACCTTTATATCCTGAGGGCCACCCTAAGAGAGTTGAACAAGATTCTCAGAGAACTAATGTTGATGCACCTAGTCCTTCTAAGAAGAAGAAAAAGAAAAATGATAGGACTTTGCATGCTTCTAGTGAACCTGTTGTTGACACACCTGAGAATCCCAATGATATTTCTATTTCTGATGATGAAACACAATCTGGTAATGAACATGAACCTAGTGATAATGATGATGTTCATGTTGATGCTCAACCTAGCAATAACAATGATGTAGAGATTGAACCCGCTGTTGATCTTGATAACCCACAATCAAAGAACCAACATTATGATAAGAGAGACTTCGTTGCTAGGAAGCACGGTAAAGAAAGAGAACCATGGGTTCAGAAACCCATGCCTTTTCCTCCTAAACCATCCAAGAAAAAGGATGATGAGGATTTTGAGCGCTTTGCTGAAATGATTAGACCTATCTTTTTGCGTATGTGTTTGACTGATATGCTTAAAATGAATGCTTATGCTAAGTATATGAAAGATATTGTTAAAAATAAAATAAAGATACCGGAAGCTGAAATTTTCACCATGCTTGCTAATTATACTTTTAAAGGTGGAATACCAAAGAAACTAGGAGATCCCAGAGTACCAACTATACCATGCTCCATTAAAAGAAACTATGTTAAAAATGCTTTATGTGATCTTGGAGCCGGTGTTAGTGTTATGCCTCTCTCTTTATATCGTAGACTTGATTTGAATAAGTTGACACCTACTGAAATATCTTTGCAAATGGCCGATAAATCAACTGCTATACCTGTCGGTATCTGTGAGGATGTGCCTGTAGTGGTTGCAAACGTTACTATTTTAACCGACTTTGTTATTCTTGATATTCCCGAGGACGATAGTATGTCAGTTATCCTTGGTAGGTAATGAGCATACGGTACACTTTCCGAGGAAACAACCTCAAGTCCACAGTATCAATTCTATTGGAAAAATTTCAACTATTACTATTGGAGGTTTTGAATTCCCTCTTCCTACTGTCAAGAAGAAATATGATATTCTTATTGTTGGGGACATGCATATCCCCGTTGAGGTAACCTAGTGTTATTCGAAAATTCTCCGGTTTCATGTTATTCGGAAAGAGTTTGTTAACAAGACTTGATCAACCTTGTTAGTGGATTCGTTTTGATGAGCACGAGATGGATGAAGTTAGAAAGCACAACTCTGTGTACCCTCCTTTTACTTTCTGTTATTTAGATTAAATAAAGCAAAAATAGTATTTTCTGTCTTTTTCTGAATTATCCTTGCAATAAAAATACCCCAAAAATAAAAGTTCTTCAAATGTCTTCAAAATGAAATGAGATTTTTTGTAGAATATTTAAGAATTTCTGGCACTAAGAACACACTAGGGGGCCCCATCATTTGGCCACGAGGGCACAGGGCGCGCCCACCCCTGGGGTGCGCCCCCTGCCTCGTGGGCCCCACGTGGACCCCCTCCACTTACTTAAACACCCACTCACTTCGTCTTCCTCCAAAAAATCCTCCCATATCTCAAACCCGTGTTCTAGCTCATCTTGCTGCCATTTTTGATCTCTTTGCTCAAAGCTCCATTCACAAAACTATTTTGGGGTATTGTTCTTCGGTATGTGACTCCTCCAATGGTCCAATTAGTTTTTGTTCTAGTGATTTATTTATTGCAAATTTTTGCTGCTTAGGTGACCCTGTTCTTGAGCTTGTAAGTCAAATTTATATGGTCCAAAGCAGTGGCGGAGCCAGCGCCCGGCGACCCTGGGCACTTGCCCGGGCTCGCTCGGTACACTCCAGCTACGATGGCCCCGCTACGTTGGCAAAACTCGTCAACGCATCGTGCTTTTACCCGGGCAGTTGGGCTGGTTGTCTGATCAGCTAATGGGCTTCCTTTTCCTTCCGTAATTATGTGAGACTTGCCTGGACATATCGGACGTGGGAGGCGTACTGGGCCATGGCCTAGTAAGCAGTCCGTTAGGCTGTTGTTTACTCCAGACGAAAAGGGCCACGATCTTTTTCCCAGAAAAAAAGAGGATGGTTGGTCTATCGCTCCACCTCCCCACGACCCCGCTTGTTCCTCTGTTCGAGACGGCGACACTCTGGTTCGACTGGAGACAGAATGGCGGCGTATGGAGGCTGGCCTGGGCTGGGCGTGTGGCCGGCGATGGGCTGAGCCGGAGCTGATCCATCACAGGAACGGCTTGTTACATCATCGGCCAGTGGCTGCTTGTCCGTTCCTTCATGATTACTCATTAGGTAAGATTGCTAACTTTTGGAGTTGGTATTAGGATTTAAATTTTGAGGTTAGAGCGTGCGGTGTTCGTCATTGAGGTTATATATTACTTCAATTGAAAATTACATTTGTATGATAACTATCTTCATAATTTCACTTCGTCATTTAATGTAGAATTGGTCTGGGATTTTGGTGCTATTCTATATGTTCTGTAACCAAATCAAGGTTTATTTTGACTGGTCAAAATTTTTGGAAACCAATGGATTACCTGATATTTCTTTGGAACCTGATTTTTTACTACATCTCTTAACACAAAATAACCCCTAGGCTGGTGGAAGTGCTTTCGAGGTCGCATGATCAACATACGCCAAACCCGCGCATTAGGGAAAGGATTACGGAGGCGTCAAACCCGCGCATTAGGGAAAGGATTGACGTGTGTTGACCACTCGAATGCAAAGAGATTTGTGTATACAAAGGGTTAAATAATATATATTCCGCTTATAAATAAATTTGAAACTAAAAGTTTGTTTAAATTCTTTTAGGCAAAAAAGCTAAAAAAATGAGAATTTTCAAAACCCGGTTCTTTCGCCTCCTACAGAAAACCCGGCATCAAGAAAAAAATACTTGAGCCAAACACCCAAAATTTCCAGATTATACACTTAGCCTTAAACTTGCCCGGGCTTCACAAAATTTCTGGCTCCGCCCCTGGTCCAAAGTAGTTTTAACGCAAGATATAGCCTCTAGCCACCTGTGGGAGTAGTTGCTATCAATCTCGTTGAGTTTGGTTCACTTTTATTTTGAATCACTAAAATTTTAGAAATTTTCCAAAGAAATAAAAATGCATAGGACAATGTACCAAGGTGGTTCCTCATGGAAGCAAGAACCAAGGCTCGTGATACGTGAGCCAAATGATGAACCACCGAGGGAAGCTCAAGTGCGGCCTTATGAATGGCCGTCAGAGTAGTTTATGGTCCAAGCAAGCATCAAGGATGAATTTGATGTGTATGTGCGTAATGCTGATCTTGAGGACTTCGTGTCAGATAAGTGCCTACAGTACCACTACCTAACTAATTCCTTTGTGTGGAGGTTTAAATTTACATCCTCATACAATTCTCACACTATTTTATTTCATCTTTATGATAAATCATATACAATGGACCTAGAAGATTTTAATACTGCTTGTAAACTCCTGCGGTGGGGCAATGTTAGTGAACCTCGCAAATCTGAATATAAAGACTTTCTTGCTAGTATCACTGTGGGGGAATCTAGGGAAATCACACACGCTACCATAGGGAGCATTCATTTCCCTCCCATACATTATTTGGCTCTCTTTATAGGTAGATGCATTAACGGTAAAGATGAGGCTTGTCACATGTGCGTTCCAGATCTTAGTGTCCTCAAGAGTGCGGTATTAGGTGATAAACAATATAACTTAGGGGCCATTGTTGCACGAAGGTTGCATCTTAACGGTACAAGTGGAGATTTGTTTGGTGGAATTTATGCAACCCGTGTAGCTAATTATCTTGGTGTACCCATACATGGAAATGATATGGAGTTGCCTCCTGCTTATCTAGATTATAGTGCTATGGTTTGCCATCAGTTTCTTGAGAGGAATGAACAGTTCCTCGAGTACTGACTAATCTTTGACAGACATCGCACTGTCCATGTTGCCCTCCCTGGTCCTACTTTCTTGAACTTTCAGGAAAAAGGAGATATGTTATAACCAGGGAGGAGGCGAACGAGTATGAGAGGAGAATGGAGGCAGCTCGCCTCCAAGCTGCAGCTCTTCAGGTAGTAGCTGCTGCATCTCAGTACAACCCCAGCTACGACTTTGAATATCCGCCAGGCCAGCAGTGGCCATAGACCAACTTAGGCCAAAAGCCTAAGCTTGGGGAGTACGTATTTCTCACCGGCATTACATTCATGTTCACACACTCATTCTAGTTGTCGGTGCTCATACTTTTTCATTATACTATCCATGCTAGTTTATTTTATTTTCTAAGCCTTCTTCTTGTGTGTTTGAAAAACCTTAAGGAAAACAAAAAAAATTAGTTGTAGCTTTCAGCTAGTTTACTTTCCATGCATCTAGTAGTAATTAAAAGAAAACTCAAAAAAATTCTCGTTCTTCTTTTGCTTGTTGGGAACTTTCTCGTGTAAATAGTTTTATTTCTTTTCTTATTCTTTGGGGGTCGAGAGGAGAAGACCATGATGAAAATGTTGATTGGCTCTTGTATGCACTATTGTTGATTTAACCAAGAGCCCATATTACCTTGTCTTCTCCCTTGTATAAAATGCTTGCAGATTCCAGCTTAGTCCAATGCATGTGCACTATTATTATTATCCACATCATTCGGTCGTGCGAGTGAAAGGCAATAATGACGATATATGATGGCCTGAATGAGATGAGAGAAGCTAGTATGAACTCGACCTATCTTGTTTTTGTAAATATGATTAGTTCATCGTTCCTGATTCAGCCTATTATGAATGAAACATGTTTGTAATGACAATTAGAGATTATGATTGCCCATGCCATGCTTAATTAGCTAAGATAATGGTTTACCTTGCATGCCAACATGCTATTAAAATGGTTGTGATGTGGTATGATAGGGTGGTTGTAACAGCCTGTTTTTTGGCCCTTTTCTTTTTCTTTTTGATTTATTTAGTTTTTGCTCTGTTTTTCTTTTTGGAGTGGTTCTGTGGCCTTGCCATCTGGGAAATCATCCTCACTCCCCTCCCAAGTGGCTCATCATTCTCAAAAACTTGCCAAGATCATGTCACTGCACCGCTTGACCAAACCCTAATTTCTTTTTCTCAGGAATATTCCTTTTCCTATTAAAGGAATAACCCTGTCTGCCCTAGGTTGTGAAGCAATCCATATTTCTGTCCATCCAAAAATTCCCAAATACTTCTCATAATTTCTTTGGGTCATATATTGCTCAAATATGCCCAAACTTTCCTGTCCTAGCCCAAGAATAATTCCGCACTAATTATTCTTCATTTCTGTCCAGAGGGGCACTTTGTGAAGGAAGTGCCACCTATCCTTTCCTGATTGCTCCCAAATTTTTTTTGGAATTCTCTTATGTCCAATTCATTGCCTCATGCCGAAATTCAACTTTATTTGCCTAGTCAATCTTCCTCAGCAATTTTTCAAACTTTCTGTCAGACATAAGGCATTGTGAAGGAAGTACTAGCTAGACGTTTCCAAATGAGTTGAAATTTTGTACACTCCTTCATGTTATCATATTAGCACACTCCTACAAATTTCAGCTCCATCCCTTGATATATGTGAGCACAGCGTCAAATCTTTTATTCTGTCAATATTTTCAGGTTGTGAAGCAAGTATATTTTATATTGCTTCATTTTCCCTGAAAATTTACCAGAGCATTCTCCTACCCAAATAAATTCTCTCCACATATTTACGGATCAATTATTAAAGCCAATATTTGTCTAGAATTTTGGCAAGTTCTTGGACAGAGGGGATAGCTGTGAAGGAAGTGCCATTTTAGTGAATCCATTTGGTGCAAACTTTTTACAGCATCTTCTTATGACCAAATCACTAATCCTTGCCAAATTTCATCTCAAGTGGTTACTCTATGTGAGTGAACCATCATGATCTTGATTCTGGACCAATAATGGTAGTTACAAAGCAACCATATTAATTAATGGTCCATTTCCCCTCAAACTCTCCAGAATCATAGTCCTTCTTAAGCTAATCATATCAGACAAATCCATTTGGCCTAAGCACTTCCCTGTTGATCACCAGTGCATGGTCAAATTTACTGCAGTAAACTTCAGGCGGTGATTACCATTTAACCATAGCACCACAAATCAATCCAAGGCCTCATCAGTGCTCCAGTTTGGAAGGACTATCAGCTAGACAACGTTTTGGGTGCTGTAGAGCATTGAATGCCCCGGTTCACATGGTGACTACGACGATGGCATCACAGTGCGCGCGCTCTGTGCGCAGTGGCCGCGTCCAGCGCATCGTTTCTGCTTCGTCTTCTTCCCTCTCGTTGTCTTAGCGCGCATGAGCATGTCCCTTGGCTTCACCTCGTCGTCGCCGTTCCCCTGGACCCCTCTCCCCCTCCGCCCGCTTCCTCACCGATGCAAGCTGCCGCGCGTCCATGGGCGAACAGTGGCGGTTTGGCTCGGAGCTCACCGTATTCTTCCTCCCTCCGCTCCTTTGGCCTCCTCCTCCCCGTGAGAACCTCCCCTGATCCACCTCCATCGTCTACCATCGATCTCGGGTGTGTGCACACGCGTCGCGGCAACGACAGCGCGACACACCCCTCCCCTGGCTATATAAGCCCTCCCCGACCTCGTCTCTCCTCACCATTCGCCTCACCAACCATCCAGAGCCCCGCCTACCCCACGGCCACCACGGACGCCGCTCCCTTCGCCCTAAATTCTTCTGAACGAAGCCCTCCCTCTCCTCATAGCCACTACCAGAGCACCACCTAGTCCCCCGCGGCCCTCCCCATATACTTAGTTTGTTGCCGGAGCCCTCATCGCCGCGTGCCACATCTTGGCCAAAGACCACGCCCGCGGGTGCTCCCTGTTGTCGCCCCTACAGCGCTCCCCGGCGTGTGTGCAGCCCCTGGATGGGTGCGGGCCTTTGTCCCGAGGCCATCGGTGTCCTCTCCATGGTCGGAGATGGTCGGAGCCGCCGTGCCCGGCGATGGCAGCACCCCTGCCCTGCGTTCTGTCGAGGAGAGGAGGAGCAGCCGTGGGGGAAGAAGAAGGAGGCGTGGGAGGAGAGAGAAGATGCGGTGGGCCCCACGTGTCATCGACCCAACGCCCGGCCCTGCCACTGCCATGGTGGATAAGTGGAAGCGCATCCACGGGGATGCGTTTTCCCATTCGGAAGGCGTATTCCGCTGCGGCTTAAGCCAGGAATGCGCTTTCCTTTCTGGAAAGCGTATTCGGCCAAATACGTTTTCTGTTTTTCCAGCCGAGGGCCTGTTTGTGATGATTTCTTTATAGATAGGTCCTTGGCAGAAAAACATTCATATCTTTTTACCCATAGCTCCAAATCAGGTGATTCCAAAGCCCACGTCTTTGTTTCGTCGAGCCCGTTCTGATGGAACCATTTTCACCATGTTTTGACAGTCTGAAAATGACCATTTTCCCCTGCCCTCATTCAGCCCCCTCCGAGGGAGAAAGATTTCCGGCGATTCGTTCCGCGAGGTTCTCGCACTTTCTCCCGGTGCTTTCTTCCACCCCAGGCAAGCCACACCCTCCATTTGCATGATTGCAATGAAGTGACATGGTTTATTTATTTTAACTTGTTTAAAATATTGCTTTAGCTATGTATGATTTGTCCATGGCATTTCTCGGAGTATTGTTTTGATCTTGATGTTGCCATGATATTGCCTGGAGTTCTAGGACTTATGTTTTGATGATTATGTGGATGCCATGTGCCTTTGGATTCTTAGTGGCTATTATGATTATTTCATGATGGTATCTGGTATTATTTTGGAGTATTACTTTGGATATCATGTTGCCTTTGGATTATTCGTGGCTGGTGTTATTTTCATTATGATGCTAGATGATATTATGTTTTGGAGTATAATGTTGGAGATGATGCTTGCATGTGGATCTTAGTTGGATAGCTTGTTCTTGACATTTGAGAAGTAGTAGTATCGTTCTTGGATTCATCATGATGGTACTGTTATGCTATCCTCGGAGTTTTTGGGTATGATGTTATGATGCTTGGATTATTTGTTGGATATTGCTATGACTTGGATTATAGGTTGATAGATGGTATCCGAATATCAGTTAGCACAATTATATTTTTGGGGATAAATTTCATCATTAAGTTGGTCAGGTGCCACCGAACCGGGCTTTTCCAGTGCAACCACATTTGCCTTTATGGGAACGCCCTAATGCGATGCTATTGTCATGCCTCTCGCCGGTGCCTCCAATGAGGGAACGTTATGTGCGGGTGCTACCCTGCTCAGGTAGGACGGCATAAGCCTTGTGTGACCGTTGTTGTGATTGGTATACCTTTGCCCCGTTTGGGACCATTTTTGTTTTGCCACGACGGTGGCCGTTGGTGCCTTTGGTAGGCATGGGGCCACCCACGACTGAACCCAAAAGGGGTGTTGGTCGGAGTGGCTGGGAGAGTGTCATGGCAGTAGATCGGTTTTGTCGGAATGTCGTTGGTCCACCAGAATGGGAGTGCGAGGCCATGGATTCCGTGGTGTGGGTAAAGTGCGCTACCTCTGCTGAGTGTGTGTGTTTAATCTATCGATAGCCACGTCCTCGGTCCATGGGCACAAGTTCATACTAGGTCACACCGTTCGATGAACACTCGCATGACGGAATGACTTATAGGTGATTTATATGTTGATGTACTTTGAGCAGTAACAGTTTGGCAGGACCTTGATGATGATGTTGGGATGATCTTGAGGATGATCTTTCAGTTTGTGATGTGGTCACGAGGTGATCATGTGGATGTTCCGTTTGTGATCCGTGAGTGATCACCGTTTGGTTACGAGGTAACCCGTGGGACCCAGTGTGGTTCCGTTTGTGATCCGTGAACGATCACCGTTTGGTTTTGATCACGAGGTGATCGAGATGGTATATTACTTGGCCGGTTAGCCAAGAGTGATATGGTTATGGAGATTTGAGATGTTGGCTTATCAGTATGATAGTAGTTTCATACCATGCTTAGTAGTAGTTTCATCATAATAGTTGTTAATTTAATTAACCTGTTAAATGGTATGTGATTGTCTTGCCTTGATGTTTATGGTTGTTGTGAGCTTGCAGATACATTCAATGTACTGACCTGGCGTGTCATGCCTGATTGCAGGTGATGCTGTGATTGCTTGATTATTTGTCGAGGTGCCCGTGCGTGCGAGCTAGATCGTGCCTGACGGTGTCCTAGACTAGGGGGTACTCACCACGTCGTCTCCCGATCTGTTAGATTGAGCCAAGGACCCCCATGGCCGAATACTCATGGGCCAGTTCGGACAAATACTGCATACATGGAAGATTCCACAAGACTTGGTGATCAAGACAAGGACTCCTTCCCACCGGCGTATTCGACTAGGACTCTTGTTATCCTAGGCCTCTGGTGCATTATATAAACCGAGGCGAGGCTACTCGATAGATATATACAAACAATCATACCATAGGGTAGCTTCTAGGGTTTAGCCTCTCTGATCTCGTGGTAGATCTACTCTTGTACTACACATATCATCAATATTAATCAAGCAGGACGTAGGGTTTTACCTCCATCAAGAGGGCCCGAACCTGGGTAAAATATCATGTTCCCTGCCTCCTGTTACCATCCGGCCTAGATGCACAGTTCGGGACCCCCTACCCGAGATCCGCCGGTTTTGACACCGACATTGGTGCTTTCATTGAGAGTTCCGCTGTGTGATCGACAAAAGGATCGATGGCTCATCTGCAGGTCAACTGCGATGCCAGCATCTTCATCGCCGACTCGACTGGTCACCTTGGCTCGACCGAGGACCGTGCTCCATCTCCGATCGTCATGTTCAGATGAGGGCCTTTATCAACATCAACTCCGATCTCTATTAAGGTCATGGAGGAATTATCCATGGAGCTCGGGGGCTCAATGTCAACATTGCCCTTGGGCGACCATGCTGTTTTTCCAAACAGCAAACTTGTATCCGCTGCCACCACCTCTTAGAGCACCGCTTTAACGATCCCTTTGGTGGAATTGTGCGAAATTGAGTCTACAACAACCATGCAAAATTTCGTCGAGTTCCGATGAAGGAATCTCTGACAATCTACGATATACCGGAGCCCTGTCAAATCTGGACGGGAATCTAGATGAGTTTAGGGCGTGGTCTCGAGAGCCTAGCTCGGAGGTCCTTTGGAAGATCCAACCGTTCATCTACTGCGGAAATCTCATATCTACTACCCCTCCAAATTTCAGCTCGATCCAACGGTTCAAACTCCGGGAAACTTCTAATGAGTGGACCAATTTTCGGATCTGTTTTCGGCGTGAATACGGATCCGACCCGAATTCATGTTTCTTTATGAACATGATATTGGACAACCTTTTTAAAGAAATTTTCTTCTATGGTATTGTGCGTTGTTTTTAAATACGTACCCATAAAATTTTAAGCCTCCTTCGAGGTAATCTTCACCATCACGCTGGTGTCAAACCAGTCCGGCGGTATTGCTCCACAGCTGCCGACCTGCGCTACACACTTCGCCGCTTTATTGAGCCGAGCTCAACTTCTTCGGATCATCATCTCTGTAAGCTGAACAAGAGTCTGGCATCGCGAAGGTTAAATCATCACCAACATCGCCGCCCCACGGATTACACGGAGCAGGCATACCGGCATCGCCGCACGGTCACTTCATCAAGCCGGCATCGACCACGTCACGACCTGCATCGGCAGGGCCGCACTATTGCGTCTTCAAGCTGGTGTCCATCACACCGACCTACTTCCACTCATCGGCTGACATCGAGGCTTCGACATCTCGGCTGGACCGGGGGCTTCGCCATCTCTTCATCAACCTACTCTGGAGACTTCGGCGTCACTAGCCGACCAGCTCCATCACGTTAGCTGGACCAAGGGCTATTGCCTCGGCGAGCCAACCTTTGCCAGCATCATCATACCGTCGCTTTATCGCCCATCAGGCAATGGGTGTGTGGATCGAGTCCCAATTTTGGGAATCACCTTTCTTCGGATTGCTACAACAAATAAACCAGGTGCTATTAATCTTAGTATTTTTTGCTTGTTTGGGTTTATTTTTCCCAAGTAATTATTACTCTGTTTTGTCCATCATCTGTATACAGGTCTATTAAATGATGGCTGCATTAACGAGGTCGCGTGGTGGTTCGGTCAGTTTCCGTACATAGTCCGGCGAACGCCGCATCCAGAACTCGGACCGACCTGTGAATTCAGGATTTGCCACGCCTTTACTATATCACCCCGACGCCCTGCATCGACATTGACTTCGGCGCCAGGCCATATTTCTTTTATTACTCACTTTGCATAAATTATTTATTATGCAATGATTTTTTTAATTATTATTATTACTATTATCTTCGGTTTGCACTATTTTTTGTGCACAGGAAAATGATCCGGGGACTTCGTCGTCACTCTGCCGGTCTGCATTGACCGTGCTATGTCACCACTTCGGCGTGTCGAGCTCTCCGCTCCGCCACCTCGGGACCGGCTTGGGGGATGGAACTTTGTCCCGCATCAAGCTCGGACCGCGTCATCAATGCTGAACACATTAACCAGCTAAGTCACTTTCATGCTCAAAGTTTTAATTTTTAACTTGTGTTTGGTTCGACCAAGCATTATACTTTTTTGGAAAAAAGTTGCTTGTAAAAAATTTCCTTGTCCAAACTTTGTTTGTGACGCACATATTCAAATACCCTGTTTATTTGGGGGCTTCCTTTACGAAGCTTTTCCTCGTGCATATGATTATACTTGTACGGCTTCGTTCCTTGTTCGTGTATTATGCCACAATATGCACCATATTGACTTAAGCGATTTGCAAGCTGGGTTGCTTGGCTCCTGTGCTTACCCCTACGTTCCCGATTGTTCGGCTAGGGAGTAAAGGGAGCACCTCTGCGATTGTCACGACCGGGTCCTCCGAGCTCTGACCTCAGACTGGGTGAAGCCGAAAGCTAGCACTCTTATTGTTTTCAATCATGGTCGGCACACAACAGAACTCATGAGTACAAAAAATCTATTGGACAAGTCTCATAGCAATAATGAGCACCGAAGAAAGGTATCGGTTGGGGTACTATTTTCTTCGAAGATGCTTCTTACACTTCGTCTGTAATATAGCATAAGTTCCCTGAGCGCGCTTTGTCTGTTAAAGCCTTATGGCTCGCTTGCCTGGTTATTGGAAACACTATCGATATTCTCGACAGGTGGAGTACATAACACTTTTCGGTCCTTGACCGAAGAGGGAGAAGCCGATGGTCGGTTAAGACGCGTTTAAAGTTCGGTTGAACAAAGATATGATATAAGTACTTCGGTACATACAATCATTATACATCAAATATTTTACCCAAGTCACTTGGGGGGTCTTAAAATTTACATGAGCTATTTTATAGTAAATGTGTTTTCTTGGTCGTTGCAAAGTCTTTTTCTATCGCTCCTTTTTTCGACACGAGCGTGTGGTCGCTAGCCGGGGAGCCTAATTTCTCTCTCAAAGCCGCTAGAGTTTAGTTTGCTAAACTGGCCTAATGAGAAGTACTCCGCCCTCGGGATAGGAGGTTGAAGCCGTAGGCTGACCCGCTTGAAGTCTTGAGATAGGATGTATCATGTTAAAGCACGACAGAAGCACTTCTTTTGCTAAGGCCAATTTTCGGATTGGCACCGAACACTTGATCTTGTTCGGACGTCAAGTTTTTACTGATGTTTTTTGGTTTTCCAAGCTTATGGCACTTTTAAACTATTTGTGTGTTTTCAGCACAAGTCTCGCAGTGCAATGCCGGACACCTTTATAGATTCAGCAAAAATATTCTCAGATATTGCTGTATATGCATTGGTTTCGAATTGTGTCTTCGGTCAATAGTTGGACTGCCCGGCTCCCGCACTTGCATCCTACGTTCCGCTTTGTTCGGCTAGGTGTGCAAAGGGAGAACCACTGCGATTGTGCTTCCAGCTCACATGGTTAAGCACCTTAGTGGAGAAAGCCGAAAACTGACTATAACAATAAGCGTAAACTGGTCAGCAATCTGATGACGGTGTTAAATGACTGGCCATTCATGACATTGGCCGAAGTGTTTACGGCTTGACCTCGACTATCGCCGAACACTACCGGGGGCTAGTAACTGGCCTCCCAAACTAAATCCTCAATATTTGGCTCTTACATTAGAGCTGAGGTTTCATGATCATGCTCAGCATGACAACCCAAAGAATGGAACCGATAGCGGGATTATTTTCTTTAGAAGACATTTATTATGTTAAACAGTGATATAACATATCTCTCTGCGTACCTTTGTTTATAAAACCGTATGGCCAGATTGCCTTGTTTGTCGTAAATCTTTGCCCTCATAAATGCTTTATAAAGTAGGACAAACACTCCTCGGCTACTGGCCGAGGAGGTGGAAGCCGATGGTCGGTCAACAAAGTTTTGTACAATGCGGATTCGAGCATTAATTATGTAAAGTACTTGGATACATAGAATCATTACACATAATTTGTGATTTTACTCTGGATATCGATCCTTAATTCGGCCACCCGTGCCCGCATTAAGGCTCGGGGGCTACTGGGCTTCAGGCTTATCATTTACTAATTTTAAAGGGGTGTATCGATCCCCTGATCTGGTGTTGCCACCCGACCAGAGTCTCGGGGGCTACTGCATTGGCAATCCAGTGCAGAAAATTTAAGTGCAATATAGTTTTCGAGGAGATTATGATCCTCAGGTTGGTCGACCGCACCCAACCTGAGTCTCGAGGACTCTGCACACCGCTTTTTGTGTCCCGAAGTATTCTGCCGAGCTAGGACTTGATCCTCAGGACGATTTTGCAAATCAACATGAGTCTCAGCGGCTACTGGGATCAGCGGTCTTACGTCATCCTTCAGGTGCATCTTGGGGTTTAGATTGATACACACCTTGAGGGCTACTGGCTATATATCTCGGCAGAGAATAAATTGCAATAAAAAAATATTGACAAAAAATCGGCCCATAGTCGGGGTGGTGCACCACCTCGGAAGCAGTCCGGCATAAAGCTCGGGCGCTAGTGGCTGGCTCCATAGAGGGCATTTCCGGCATTAAGCTTGGCTAAACTCCTTCAACTTTTTGAACCAAGGTGATATGACACCTCGGATATAGTCCGGCGTTGGAGCTGGGATACTATCCGGCGTTGGAGCTCGGATATAGTCCGGCGTTGGAGCTCGGATACAGTCCGGCGTTGGAGCTTGGACATAGTCCGGCGTTGGGGCTCAGATACATTCCGGCGTTGGAGCTCGGAAGCGGTGCGGCATTGGTGCTCGGCCGTAAAAGATACCTTGAATGCAGTCCGGCGTTAGAGCTCGGACGCAAGAGGACACTGCCTCCCGGGAACAACTTCAAACCCGAGGTGTGACATAAAAATAACAAGGCATTGATAAAGGCCGGAAACTTAAAGGGGCTCCTCGGATACCCGACGTGTAAACTCGCCGAATGCATTTCGGCGATCCTCAAGATCGAAGATGAGAAGATTTGTTGAACCGGTTTTCAAGACCGTCAACCGAAGATGAAGAACAATTCGGAAGAATCAAGGAGCGTCCCTAACTTGAAGACCGGTTCAGGGGGCTATGACGGTGTCCTGGACTTGGGGGTACTCACCACGTCGTCTCCCTATCTGTTAGATTGAGACGAGGACCCCCATGGCCGTATACTCATGGGCCAGTTCGGACAACTGCCGCATATATGGAAGATTCCACAAGACTTGGTGATCAAGACAAGGACTCCTCCCCACCGGCATATTCGGCTAGGACTCTTGTTATCCTAGGCCTCTGGTGCATTATATAAACCGAGGCCAGGCTAGTCGATAGATATATACAAACAATCATACCATAGGGTAGCTTCTAGGGTTTAGCCTCTCTGATCTCGTGGTAGATCTACTCTTGTACTACACATATCATCAATATTAATCAAGCAGGACATAGGGTTTTACCTCCATCAAGAGGGCCCGAACCTGGGTAAAACATCATGTTCCATGCCTCCTGTTACCATCCGGCCTAGACGCACAGTTCGGGACCCCCTACCTGAGATTCGCCGGTTTTGACACCGACAGTGCCCCAGCCAGAGTCCCTGCGGAGTGGATTTCACCACCTTCTTCGTTGTTCCGCTGCTAGAAGTATTCCGCTGCTACGAGTTGTTCTGCTACTAGCATAGAGCAAGTGTAGTATCGCAGGTGTAGTGTCCCCATGCTGATGTGCTTCTTTGTAATATCAGGCCCTTGTATTATTATTCTTGTAATAAGAGCTGATTTGTTCTATGTCAAGCAGTGTCGTATTCCAAAGACTTCTCCTCGATCTCTGGGTTGGAATACGGGGCGCTCCGGTTTCTCTGAGCCGGGATGCCACAATGCTTGGTATCAGAGCAGGTCTGGCTGTAGGACGCCCTAGTCAGCGTGAGCGGTAGAAACCGGTAGTAATCGATAGTATAGAGTCTGGCTTGCTTATTGCATTTGGTTGTTGCATTTGTTTGTTGCATAACATGCATATAGCCTTATTATTTTGCTACTAACGAGTTATGTTGTGAGTGTAGCTAGCATCGGTTCGGATCCACTACTGCTCGGCCTTTTCTCTGGTTTTATTTTCTTGCTCGTTCTTCGGTGTTTGGCGTCATTTCTGTCCCAGCAGACTGATGCCAAGTGATACCGACACTGTTTGCAAAAATGGTGCTCATGTATCACACCGATATCCTTCTTTCAGCCCTGCCTATCATTTTGGTGATAGACATGCTTCTATCCCGGATCGTCTTTTTTTTCTTGTCGTGTTGGCAACCCTTAAGGTCTTAGTAATCAAGAAAGGGCAATGCCAGCAGACTCAGTCTCCCCGCAATCCTTATTTCTTGGATGAGTACGGATATTTTCCGTCCGCTTGATAATAATGTGGCAACGACATTTGTGTCCTTCTACATGGTTACCAAGTACGTCCTCGCCTCCGAGCTAGTCCAGGTTGCTACCTGGCTAAGCTAGCACTTGGTGTAGCGCTGTTTACACCAATTCTTCCACACATTTATTCGTCCTCGTGCACATCATCACAGCATGCTAGATCGTAGAACCGGAGATCCCGTGAGATTTGTGTGCTTAAGTAGGCATGCATATTGTGTGACTAGTAGTAATATGTGACACTGATTGTGTGTGAATTGATTGTTGTCGTGTGCTTTTGTTTAGTTGAGTTTTCTTTTGCTTCTTTCTTTTGGGCCCCGGTGTTACATCATTTTTCCCCTATAAAGAGTTGCTCATCAACCGACACCGGATCCAAAGTATCAGCAATGAGTTCAAATATTTGGAAACTTAGCTAAACCGAATGGAATTCTCAGCCGACTGCAGTGAAATGGGGAATATCTGATTTTGAGGCTGATAATCAATTTTTGTATTAGTGTGCACTCCTCACAACAGTACTGATAACTCAAGTCTACATCAGTACAAAATCCTCACAGCAGTAATGATCAAGTCAGCAGCAAGACAAGTCATGTACAAACTCAACGGTATATTTTCAGTCAAAGGTATGGATCATATACAAAATTTTGGATCAGCAATGCATGATGCTTGAAATATGTTACCATACAAAATAAAGTCAGAATGTGATATGCTCAAGGAAGACAGTCAAACAAATTTACTCATGCAAATAATCAGCCATAGAATATTATGGGCGTGTGTGTAGATTTCAGTCTGCATATTAGTATGAAGATCTGGATGTAAGAAACTCAGTCTTCTTCCACACGTTATCGGAAGAAATTTATGATGCAAGGCTCCTCAATTTTCCTCAGCATGATATGCGAAAAATTTCCGGCCCAAGATACCCGGTCTTACACAGCAAGATACCTCAGTAAAAGCTTCTGACAGACGGAAAATGAATCCCTCTCGACAAGCAACTCGAGGAGAAGCTTCTCAAGTACAGAAACCCAGCTTCTCCTGCACAATACTCATGTGAAGCTTCGTGTGTAAGCTATCGAGGCTTCTTCTGCACGCTACCCAGACAAAAGCTTCGAGAAGAAGCTAATGAGCCTTCCTCGACAAGCTACACGAATGGCTTTTCTCTGTACTTCAATGATCAGATTTGCAATAATTTTGTCAGAGGTACAATGCGGTCAAAACATATGCCTACCGCAAGGATCGAGTGTTCGGTGGCATATTCTTCTTATATATATTGTGGACATGCATCCCCAACCATATCAGTCACTCATACGAGGTACGACAAGGATCCAATAGATATACCTAAAGGAAAGTACGGATCCCATAGCCTCATGAATCACGCAAATGAAGATAAACAGAGATACATTTCATATAATACAAGGATCGACAAGATCTGGAGATGACATCATAGAATCAACAGCCTTGACAATGGTCATCAAGGTCATTATTCCCGCAACTGACAAGGAGATGTCCTAAAACCTTGTCACCTTCTTGTATGATTGGTCTCAGCAATGAGCTCCGTACAACTACGAACCCTGGGAATATGTCATATGTGTGCGAACCCAGGTCAGAAAACAGGCACAAGGAATAATGTCAAAAATATTGCACTAATCATGTCCATGGTCATACGAAGAATCAAGGACAGGTGTGGTCAACTTATTTCGGTAAGGTATCCTAACAAAGAAAATCATGACCGTTAAAGGGTGAGACTGACAACAAAGGAATGATGATTTTTGCGCGACCATCAGGGTCCGGATACCCAAATCAGTTGGAGGTCATAATTTACATATGGATCCACAAAGACATACTCTCAGCGGCCTACTCTGTTTTACAAGGATTTCATATCCCGCTGACCTACTTGGAATGGTTAGTGTGGAAAATCCAATTGAGTATACCGACAAAATGGGTAAATCAAAAGCCGAACAATCATCTCAGACCCGGTATACTCACCGAGGAAATCAAGTACATGGTCAGTCTGTTAGAAAAAGCATTTGTCCATCAGCCCCCTGGCAGGCCGATCTCAAGATATAAATACTTGGGGTATGACACAGCTATAACTCCATACACCGTCATATTGCTCCTGACAAAAGGCAGTTAGATCTTTGGTACATATCTCATGCTCGAGCCAAAGAAATAAATCAAAATCAGTACCACCTATGAGCTGTCAGATCCCGTCAGAAGATGGCCATGATTAATTCTCAGCATTTATTGAAACCAGAAGGCCTGCATTTATTTGAAGCAACCCCATGACAGAAGTATTAAGGTTTTCATGACAAAAGGAAATCTATTCTCAGATCCATTGAATATTACCGCAGATATGAAAGAATCAACGTCAGCAAAAGGATTTTGTGTGAGAGCCAAAAACCCGTCAGAATTTGAGGAAAGGTGAAGCAAACCATCCCCGAGAAAAGATAATCAAATCATATGAAATTCTTGAGGGAACAATAACTAAACGAAAAAGGATACCCGAGCTGGAAATGGTGTCCTCAAGTTATACTTGTTCCTTGAGCAACTAAATCTCGAGGACGAGATTTATTTAAGGGGGTAAGAGTGGTATCCTCCTTTGAACGATTCGAGTGGCTTGACTTGGCACATGTTCACGCATGTAGTTGAAACAAAATCAACATAGCCTCCACGATATTTATGTTCATGGTGATTTATATCCTACTCATGCTTGCATTCATTGTTGATTAATCTTAATGCATGTTCATGACTGTTGTCGCTCTCTAGTTGGTCGCTTCCCAGTCTCTTTCTAGCCTTCACTTGTACTAAGCGGGAATACTGCTTGTGCATCCACTTCCATAAACCCCAAAGTTATGCCATATGAGTCCACCATACCTTCCTATGTGCGGTATTTACCTGCTGTTCCAAGTAAATTTGTATGTGCTAAACTTTGAACCTTCAAATGAAATTCTGTTTTGTATGCTCGAATAGCTCATGTATCAACTAGGGATGTCTATATCTTCCATGCTAGGTGGGTTATTCTCATGATGAGTGGACTCCGCTCATCATTCACGAGAAAATGACTGGTAACCGAGATGCCCAGTCCCATGCTCAAATCAAATCAAAATAATTGCAAACAAAACTCCCCCAGGATTGTTGTTAGTTGGACGGCACCCGTTGTTTCGTACAAGCCATGGATTGATGTTTGTTGCTGGTGGGGGAGTATAAACTTTACCATTCTATTTGGGAACCGCCTATAATGTGTGTAGCATGGAAGATATTGAGATCTCTTGGTTGTGATGTTGACAATGAAAGTATGCCACTCAAAATATTATTTATCTATGTTTCAAAACTCGAGCTCTGGCACCTCTGCAAATCCCTGCTTCCCTCTGCGAAGGCCCTATCTATTTACTTTTATGTTGAGTCATCATCCTCTTATTAAAAAGCACCAGTTAAAGAGCACCGCCGTCATTCGCGTGCATTGCTATTAATTTACATTGAGTATGACTGTGACTGGATCTCTTTACCATGAATTACAATGTCTAGTTAGTCCTTGATCTTTAGGGGTGCTCTGCATTTATGTTTTGCAGTCTCAGAAAGGGCTAGCGAGATACCATCTTGTTATATCATGTTATGATTGTTTTGAGAAAGTGTTGTCATCCGAGGTTTATTATTATGCTCGCTAGTTGATTATGCCATTGATATGAGTAAACATGAGACCTAAATGTTATTGTGAATATGGTTAGTTCATAATCTTTGCTGAAAACTTGAATGCTGGCTTTACATATTTTCAACAACAAGATCAAACAGAGTTTGTAAAGTTTTTCTTTATCACTTTCAGTTTGTCAACTTAATTGCTTGAGGACAAGCAAAGGTTTAAGCTTGGGGGAGTTGATACGTCTCCAACGTATCTACTTTTCCAAACACTTTTGCCCTTGTTTTGGACTCTAACTTGCATGATTTGAATGGAACTAACTCGGACTGACGTTGTTTTCAGCAGAACTGCCATGGTGTTATTTTCGTGCAGAAATAAAAGTTCTCAGAATGACCTAAAAATCCATGGAGACACGTTTTGGAATTAACGAAAAATACTGGTGAAAGAATCAGCATCAAGGGGCCCACACCCTCTCCAAGAGGGTGCAGGGCGCGCCCCTAGGGCGCGCCCACCTGCCTCGTGGGCCCCCTGGGACTCCACCAACCTCAACTCCATATATTCACTTTCGGGGAGAAAAAATCAGAGAGAAGGATTCATCATGTTTTACGATACGGAGCCGCCGCCAAGCCCTAACTTCCTCAGGAGGGCTGATCTGGAGTCCGTTCGGGGCTCCGGAGAGGGGAATCCGTCACCATCATCATCATCATCAACCATCCTCCGTCACCAATTTCATGATACTCACCGCCGTGCATGAGTAATCTCATCATAGGCTTGCTGGATGGTGATGTGTTGGATGAGATTTACCATTTAATCGAGTTAGTTTTGTTAGGGTTTGATCCCTAGTATCCATTATGTTCTAAGATTGATGTTGCTATGACTTTGCTATGCTTAATGCTTGTCACTAGGGCCCGAGTGCCATGATTTCAGATTTGAACCTATTATGTTTTCATGAATATATGCGAGTTCTTGATCCTATCTTGCAAATCAATAGTCACCTACTATGTGTTATGATCCAGCAACCCCGAAGTGACAAAAATCGGGACCACTCCCGGTGATGATCATAGTTTGAGGAGTTCATATATTCACTAAGTGTTAATGCTTTGGTCTGGTACTCTATTAAAAGGAGGCCTTAATATCCCTTAGTTTCCACTAGGACCTCGCTGCCACGCGAGGGTAGGACAAAAGATGTCATGCAAGTTTTTTTCCATAAGCACGTATGACTATAATCGGAATACATGCCTACATTACATTGATGAACTGGAGCTAGTTTTGTGTCACCCTATGTTATAACTGTTGCATGAGGAATCACATCTGACATAATTTTCCATCATTGATCCATTGCCTACGAGCTTTCCACATATTGATCTTTGCTTACTTACTTTTCCGTTGCCACTATTACGATTGCTACAAAAACTACTACTGTTACTTTTGCCACCGTTATCGTTACTTCCATACGACTTTCATACTAAATACTTTGCTGCAGATATTAAGTATTTCAGGTGTGGTTGAATTGAAAACTCAACTGCTAATACTTGATAATATTCTTTGGCTCCCCTTGTGTCAAATCAATTTTGGGTTGAATACTCTACCCTTGAAAACTGTTGTGATCCCCTATACTTGTGGGTTATCAAGGGAAGAAGAGGAGGATTCAAGGAAGAAGCAAAGGGAGCTCCTCCCCAAGGTTGTGATGATCCAGACCCACTATCTTGTCTCCTTCAAGCTCCGGTTCCATCATTGGTGAGATTATTCCAATCCCTAGCTCTTGAGCCCCAAATCTTGTTGTGTTTAACCAAGATTCGGAAATCTTGATGTATGAGATCCTCTAGTGCTATCTAGAGAAGAACTTGTTGTATCCCACATTTGATAATAGTGGAAGAGGATTTGGGTGGCTTCGACCCGTGGTTTTCCCCCTCAAATTTGGGGGTTTTCCACGTAAAAATCCGGTGTCTTTGTTGATGCTTTCTGCTGTCCAGAAAGTTTGTCCTACCACAAGACACCCGCCTGAGGAGCGCCTCGTCTACTGAGTAACATTTTACCTCCATATATGATGCTGCACATGTTTCCTTCCGAACTAAGCAACGATCCTTGAGTTAGTACATGATGTGGTGCTTTGTTTCCACTGCAGTTTTCAGTTAACCACAAGTGCATTTGTTTGCTAATTCCCAACAGAGTGGTATCTGAGCCTTGTTTGCTTAGGAGTTTGCTAATCCCAGTTGCTTGGTTGTTTCTGGAAGTGCTGCACACAATGGCAAGCGCTAGTACAAGTGGCATGATAAAACTTGACTCTTCAAATTACTCATTATGGAAACCCATGATGGAAGACATCCTTTATTGCAAGGATTTGTATGAGCCAATTGAGAAAGACAAGATACCCACATGTGTCACAGAAGAAGAATGGAGAGTTTTGCACAAAAAGGCAGTAGGTATGATTTAGCTGTACATCAACCACAATATATTCCACCATGTTGCAAATGACACAAATGCGTATGAGATGTGGTAGAAGTTGGAGTCTATGTATGAGAGGAAGACATCAATGAATAAGGACTCGGTGATCAAAAGACTTGCAAAGCTTAAGTACCGAGATGGCACAAGTGTGATTGAGAACTTGAATGTCTTCCAGTGCCATATAAATCAACTTTCAGCCATGAAGATTAACTTTGAGGATGAGGTGCAAGCATATATTGTTGCTGCTGAGTTCCATGCCTGGTAGTTGGAACACACTTGTTGTGTCACTTAGCAATTCAGCTCCGGATGGGAAGCTGACTTTGAAGATGGTGAAGAACAATATGATGAATGAAGAAGCCAGAAAGAAGGAAAAGGGTGATGCCTCTTCTTCTGATGAATATGTAGCTGAAACCTATGGGAAGAATGAGAACCGTGGATGCATAAATACAAGATTTCAACAAGGCAGAAGTAGATCCAGGAGGAGATCAAAGTCAAAATAGAGAAAAGATATTACTTGCTTTCATTGTGGCAATCCGCGACACATAAAGAGCAAGTGCAGGAAGTAGAAAAGAGAGCTTGCAGAAGGAAAAGTTGCAAAGGAAACCGAGCAAAAGGCTGAGAGTAGCTCAGCCATGACTGCAACATATGAGGATTATCTAGTCATTGAAGATGAAGAATGCTATAGTGTTGTTCGTGATGATGCCATGAGTCGGGTTGTGGATTTAGGTGCGTCCTTGCACATCACATCACATCACACACGAAGTATTTCACATCTTACAGTAGTGGTGTTACTAGAAAAGTGAGGATTGGAAATAGTGGTTCATCAACAATTGTTGGCAAGGGCTCTGTATGCATTGAAACAAATACAGGTTGTAGATTGGTGCTCGATGATGTGAGGCATGTTCCTGACATAAGGCTGAATTTATTGTTAGTGGGCAAGCTTGATGACATCAAACATTCTAATTATTTTGGTGAAGAAAAATGGAAGCTCACCAAATGCTCTTCGATTGTGGCTCGAAGAAGTAGGTAAGGTAATCTCTATGTGACTAAAACCAAGTTGTGCAATGAGGTGTTGAACATTGTTGAGAATGACTGTCGGATCACGGGTTCCGGCAGACCCTTAAGGTTCGAACACTGGGGTGCGTGCGGAGATCACGCATTCTACCTCCCCGTCTCACAAAGATCTAAACTACTAAAAGAACTGCATGAGAGACACAAGGTTTATACTGGTTCGGGCCACCGTTGTGGTGTAATACCCTACTCCAGTGTGTGGTGGGTGGATTGCCTCTTGGGGCTGATGATGATGAACGGTACAAGGAAGAACATCCTCGCGAGGGTCTGTTCTTGGCTGGGGCGATGAACCGCTAGGAGGAGTTCAGTCACCCTTCTCTCTCTCTCTCACTCACTCTCTCTGCTTGCTAGCCGGACCAACCGAACCCCTTGCTATGCGAGTGGCTGGTCCTATTTATAGAGGCCCTGGTCCTCTTCCCAAATATTGAGCGGGAAGGGCGCCAACAATGGCGGGCTAATTTGAAGGGGAACATCAAGTACACTTATCCTGACTAAAGTTGGTCTTCGCCTGCGAAAGGCTCTGCGGTGACGCCGTGCTGGGCTCCATGGTGACCTCCGTCTCGTAGTCCGCCTAGTCTTGGTCTCATTGCACCGAAATGGCAACCTTTGCCTGATGCCTCGGTACTCCGCGGCTGCGCTTGCCCCCTTTGCACCAAAGAGGAAAGAAGGACGCTACGCGCGCTGGCGCCCGCCTGGCGCCCTGAGTCGTCATGGCTTGCGTCATGGGCACCTTGCGAAGTACCCCGCCTTGATTTCTCCGCCTCCTCGCGAGCCAGCCTGAGGAGGCTGCGCCTAAGGATGCGCCGTGTCGTCCGCCCCGCGAGGCTTGGCCCCTCGCTAGGGTCTTGAGTCTTGTGTTGATGAAGGTGCGCCATGCTGGGCCTCCTTTGAGCCACGCCGCAGGCTGCAGGTAGGCAAGTCTGGGGACCCCCGTTCCTAGAACGCCGAAAGTAGCCCCCGGGCCCAAGGCGCGCATGGACTTGGCCGTGCTGAGAGGCGAAAGGGCAAGGGCGAAGCGCCACGGGCCCTAACAGCCTGCGGCCCTGGGCGCCGCGTGGCGGTTGATGGGACGTGGGCGTCTCCACTTCCCCACGACGCCTCAGTGATCGCGCGAGGTGGACAAGTCCCTACATGCAAATCGTGTCATGATTACCTGTGATCGTGGAGGCTAGCGGTTGGTCTTCGCCGACTATAAGTACGAAGCTGTGAGTGCCCTTCCAGTCCATTCCGCCTGGCTTCTCCTTCTTCCCGATCCTTGCTCCGTCTTGGCGTGATGGCTCCATCGAGGAGGTACTCGGCTGCGGAGAAGGGGAAGGCCCTCCAGGTCGATCTTGCCTCTCCCCCACCCAAGCGCGGTCGTGGGCGCCCTCGGAAGCATCCGGTGGCCGCCCCGGTAGCGTTTGGTGGTCATGGTGGCGGCTCCCAGCGTGGCGGCGGGCGAGCCGCTGTGGCCGAGGGATGCGCCTGGGTCGCGCGCTCCCCCAGGCCGCGCTTTCGCGCTGCGCAGGTGCTGCCAGAGTCCGTCGTCTGCTCGGCGGAGCCGACTAGCGCCCGGCTCCAACTCCCTCGCTTCCTCCTTGGTGAACTCCCGGCCGGTGCTCCTGGTGGCCTCTGGCTCCAGGCGGAGGGCTGCTGCAGCAGGTCCTCGTGGGCCACGCTGGAGGTCTCCGCCAACGGGGGCTTGGCCTTAACTCGTGGCTGGCAGGCGTTCGCCCGTGCTCGCGGCCTGGGGCCCCGGTGCACCCCGCATTTCAGGTTTGACGGCGACGCCACCCTCTATGTGAGGGTGTTTGGGGAAGATGGTCGCCGCGCGGGGTGTTGCCCTGAGGACGGCGACCGCGGTCGGGGGCCCCGCTCCGACGGTGATGGAGGAGATAGCGCCCGCGCGGATGGCGGCGCCCGAGACTCCCCAAGCTTCGTCAACTCTTCCTCAAGCGACTCCTCCAGCGGTGACCGCAGTCAACCCCCCGTGCCATCGAGCTTGCTTGGGAGGTGATGGCTCGTCCGCCCACCGTCGTGCCCCGGTGAAGCACGAGAGGGAGTCTTCCTGAGGCCCGGAGGCTGCCCGGGTCACCTCCGCGGGCTGATGTGAGGAGGGCTGCGCCGGGCTCGTCCTTTCCTTTTCCTTTTGTTTCTTGTGTAAGACAAAACAGCTGCATGGAGCCCCGCTGGGGCGTGTTGGGAATTATTGCCGTTTTAGCCATTACCTTGATCTTATTTTTGCGCCTCTTAACTACATGCTTGTGCGTAGATAGTCTTTGACCCCTGCCGGGGGGCGACCGACCCAAGGCCTGTGTGCGCGTCGCGGTGCCCGAGGGGCACGGACTAGAGGGGTGCTCCTGTAACGTGCCCGGGCCATGAAACCTTCCAGCGGCTAGAGCAGAAACGCTCGCGAGGACGTTTGAGTACCATCCCTCGCAAGGTCATTTATGAGAGAAACCAAAGCAAGGAGCGGAAATCGACGAACCACAAATCAGCAACAGCGACAACTTCAATAAGACTTCAAATGCAAGTAAACACGTCAACTGTGGAAAGCAAATGAAAAAGCCGCGTCCGCACCTAATCTAGTCTTCAACATCTTCTCACCAGCGCGGAGCTAAGTGCTGCCACTGGGCGTGGGAGGGAGCCCCAGGGCCTGAGGCCGGCGCTCCTGAGACTCCGGGGCATGTACAGCCCCACTCATTATTACGTGAGAGTGTCACGGGGCGGCGAGCTTCACAGGCATTGGCCTTGCTTCACAGGCTCCGGGCCTTTTCCAAAACGCGATAGCTTCACAGGCACTCGCCTTGCTTCACAGGCTCTGGGCCTTTTCCAAAAAGGGATAGCTTCACAGGCACTCGCCTTGCTTCACAGGCTCTGGGCCTTTTCCAAACAGGAAAGGTCTTCACAGGCACTCGCCTTGCTTCACATGCTCTGGGCCTTTTCCAAAAAGGGAAGGTCTTCACTGGCACTCGCCTTGCTTCACAGGCTCTGGGCCTTTTCCAAAAAGGGAAGGTCTTCACAGGCACTCGCCTTGCTTCACACGCTCTGGGCCTTTTCCAAAAAGGAAGGTCTTCACAGGCACTCGCCTTGCTTCACAGGCTCTAGGCCCTTTAGGGGTAGAACCTCCGGAGGTGCTGGATGTTCCACGCGTTCTGGATCGGCCCCCACTCTTGAGTCTCAAAGTGCACGGAGCCTGGCCTGGAAACATGAACAACCTTGAACGGGCCCTCCCGCATGGGAGAGAGCTTGTGCAGCCCCTCCCTGGAGAGAACCCGCCTGAGTACAAGGTCTCCTACCTCGAGGGTCCTGGGGCGGATGTTGCGGCAGTGATATCGTCGTAGCGCCTGTTGGTACCTTGCCGCTCGCAGCGCGGCTTCCCAGCGGCGTCCCTCCCCTAGTACGAGGTCCATCCCCCGCATGGCGTCCTGCTGCGCCTCGTCGAACGCCAGGACCCACGCGGAGCGATGCCTGACCTCGTGAGGAAGGACTGCTTCGGCTCCATAGACCAGGAAGAACGGGGTCTCCCCAGTTGGTTTGGTTGCGGTTGTGCGGATGGACCACAACACAGACTGGAGCTCATCGTACCAGCCTCTGCCACCGGCCTCCAGCTTCTTCTTGAATGTCCTGGTCTTGAGGCCTCTCAGGACCTCCGCGTTGGCTCGTTTGGCCTGCCCATTGCTTCGCGGGTGTGCCACCGAAGCGTAGCATATCTGTGTCCCAAGGTTAGCACAGTATGTTTTGAAGAGATTACTGGTGAACTGCGAACCGTTGTCTGTGATGATGCGATTCGGCACCCTGAACCGGCTCACGATACCCCTGATGAACTTGACCGCGGAGCCAGCGGGGATGGTACGGACAGCCTCCACTTCTGCCCACTTGGTGAACTTGTCAATGGCGACGTAGAGGTAACGGTAGCCCCCTGGCGCCCGAGGGAACGGGCCCAGAATATCCAACCCCCAAACTGCGAATGGCCACGAGATGGGTATTGTCTGCAGGCCCCCTGCCGGTTGATGGATCTGCTTGGAATGAAACTGGCAGGCCTCACAAGCCTTTACCAATTCGATTGCGTCGTTGAGCGCGGTGGGCCAATAGAACCCGCTACGGAATGCCTTGCCGACGAGGGTCCGTGATGATGAGTGGTGTCCGCAGTCTCCGCCGTGTATGTCCTCCAGTAGTTCCTTTCCTTGCTCCCTGGAGATGTAGCGCAGAGATACACCATTTGGTCGCTTCCGGTAAAGTTCTCCATCTCTGATGCAGTATGCCGTGGCCTGCCGCGCCACACACTCCGCTTCCTCTTCCTTTTCCAGTAGGGCCCCTTGCATTAAATAACTCCGGAGTTCTGCGATCCAGCACTCCTCCTGAGGTTCCATTGTCTGGAGCAGGCGTGCTCCTGAGGTCGGCCCACAGACCGGGGCTCCCGAGGCTGGCGGCTGGGGGAGCTCCTCTCGAGACTGAGCGGTGTTTGATAACATCGGATGTGCTGAGGGTTTGAAGAGCCGCTCTTCGAAGACGCCGGGTTCCTGCAACAGCCGCCTGGATGCCCGTCCGGCTATGTCGTCAGCTTCCTGATTGGTGCCATGGGGCACGTGCTTCAGCTCCAGCCCCAGAACTGCGTTTCCATCCTGCGGACCTCCGCTAGGTAGGCCTCCATATGCTCGTCCTTCGGCTCGTACACCTTGTTGGAGAAGTTGACTAGGAGCTGCAAGTCGCCCTTGACGGTGAGGTGTTTCACTCCCAGGGCTACTGCGGCCTTCAACCCGGCTATCAGTCCCTCATATTCTGCAATGTTGTTGGAGACCTTTTCACCTTGTTGGAAACAGAGCTGTACGGCATAGTAGAGCTTATCCTGAGTGGGTGATATCAGCACCGCACCAGCCCCTGCGCCGTGTCTGGAGAATGCCCCATCGAAGTACATGACCCAGCCTTCCGGTGCCTCACTCCCAGGAGAGAGGGACCGATCCTCGTTGTCCCTGAGGCCTGGTGCCTCCGCCCATTCTGCTATGAAATCCGCCAACGCTGCTCCTTTAATGACCCTGGTTGTGCTGAACTCGAGCTGAAATGCCTGCAGCTCCATGTTCCACTCGGCGACCCTTCCGGCTGAGTTAGGGCTCCTGAGCACTCTCTCCAGGGGGTACGATGAGACGACTTTGATGGGATGAGCCTGGAAGTAGTGATGCAGCTTGCGTGAGGCTACCAGCAGCGTGAGGAGGAGCTTTTGAGGCATTGGGTACCGTGCCCTCGCGTCCTGTAACACCGTGCTAACAAAGTAGACGGGATGCTCAACAAGGCTGAGAGTATCTGGGGTCGCGGCACCCTCGGGAGGTAAGGGCGCCTCACGAGATGACGTGGCCTCGGGAGGTGGACCATCCGGGTGTGCAGCCTCTCCTGCCTCCGGTGCATTCTTCGGCAGCTGACCCTCCTCAATTGCGGTTGCGGCTTCTGCAGGCTTTCCTTGTTCCCGTTTTGTCTTGCCTCGGGCTGCCGCTGCGGTCTTGACTTGGCGCTCCTCCCTAACCGCCACCAGGGCTGCGCTGGCGGAGTAGGGAGTGGCAGCGAGGTAAAGCAGCAGGGGCTCTTGAGGGCGCGGAGCCACCATGACTGGGGGACTGGTCAGGTACGTCTTGAGATCTTGAAACGCCTTATCTGCCTCTTCAGTCCATTCAAAGGGCCCCTTTTTCTTTATCAGCTGAAAGAAAGGCAGCACTCGCTCCCCTAATTTGGAGATGAAGCGCCCTAGTGCGGTCACGCGCCCAGTGAGCTTCTGCATTTCTCTGAGGGTCTTTGGCGGACTCATGTCCTCGACCGCCTTGACCTTCTCGGGGTTGGCCTCGATGCCACGATGGGACACGAGGAATCCCAAAAGCTTGCCTGAGGGGACGCCAAACACACATTTCTCCGGGTTGAGCCGCAGGTTTACTGCGTCGAGGCTCGTGAAGGTCTCCTCCAGGTCTTGTATCAGGGTCTTGGCCTCCCGAGATTTTACTACAATGTCATCAACGTAGGCTTCAACATTCTTTCCGAGTTGCGGGCCCAAGGTGATGTGCATCAGCCGCTGAAAGGTTGCCCCTGCGTTACGCAGTCCGAACGGCATGCATGTATAGCAGTATACCCCGCACGGGGTTAAGAAGGCGGTCTTCTCAACGTCTTCTACCGCCATCTTGATCTGGTGATACCCGGAGAAGGCGTCCAGGAAGCATAGCAGGTCGCACTCCGCAGTGGAATCGATGATCTGGTCGATGCGGGGGAGCGGAAACGGTTCTTGCGGGCATGCTTTTTTCAGGTTGGTGAAGTCGACACACATGCGTTCCTTCCCCCCTTTCTTGGGCACAACGACAGGGTTGGCCAACCAATCCGGGTATCGGACCTCGCGAATGACCCCAGCGGCTTCTAGCTTGCGGGTCTCTTGGACAATGAAGGCCTGCTTCTCCACGGACTGCCGCCTGGCCTTCTGCTTCACGGGGCGCACATTTGGGCACACGTTGAGGTGATGCTCGATGACACTCCTGGGGATCCCCGCCAGCTGATCGGGCTCCCAAGCAAATACCTTCTTATTCGCGCGCAAGAACTTGACCAAGGCCTCCTCCTGCTCAGGCTCAAGGTTGGCGCCTATGGTGAAAGTGGCACTGGAGGACCCGTCCTCGTCGACGGGTATCTGCTTGGTTTCTGCCTTGTCCTGGGTGAACAACTGCTTCTTCTTGGTGGGCGCAGCCCCCTTGGGCTCAGGGGTCTCCGCGTTGACGGGCCGTGCCGATGCCGCCGTCTTGAAGGCGAGCTTGAGTACTCGCAGGGCGTCCTCGGTGTCCCCGTGCACGGCGAGGGTGCCGCTGCTCCCGGGCATCTTCATGAGGTTATACGCCGGGTGCGTGGCGGCCATGAACTGAGCCAGCGCCGGGTAGCCGAGGATGGCGTTGTAAGGGGGGCCGATGGGGGCGATGTTGAAGTCGACCATCTCCGTGCGGAAGTTATCGTAGGTGCCGAAGGTTACCGGGAGCCGGATCTGTCCCAGGGAGTCGGATAATCTGCCCCCGACGCCCGAGAAAGATCGGCTGGGTCGCAACCGCTCCCGGGGTATGCAGAGGAGGTCGAAAGTCTCGACCGAAAGCACGCTGAGGCCTGCGCCGCCGTCAACGAGGGTTCTGGTGACGGCCACCTGGCAGATGGTGGGGGTGCACAACAGGGGGAGCCCGCCCGAGCCGACCAGGTTGGTGGGGTGTTCCTCCGAGCTGAAGGTCAGACCGGCCTCGCGCGCCGCCCGGTCCGGGGGAGCCCCCTGCCGTGCGGAAACTGCACTAACCCGGCGGGCAAGAGGCTTGACGTGGCGACTCGTGGGCGGCGCCTGCGAGCCGCCCAGGAGGGCCGCAACGACCGGAGGCGTCGATGTTGCGGTGCAGCTACTCCGCCGCGTAGGCAGATGCTGGGGGGGGGTGCTTGCCGCTCGTTCCCCGCCGGGCCGGTGGCGGTGTTGATGGCGGGCGACAGGGGACAACGAGAACGCCCACCGGCCAGGGCCGCCGGGGCGACACGAGCTCGACTGGCGCCGTACATGGATGCGGCGGTCGTAGGAGAGCGGAGTGGTGGAAGACAGATTCCGGCGCACCCCTACCTGGCGCGCCAAATGTCGGATCACGGGTTCCGGCAGACCCTTAAGGTTCGAACACTGGGGTGCACGCGGAGATCACGCCTTCTACCTCCCCGTCTCACAAAGATCTAAACTACTAAAAGAAATGCACGAGAGACACAAGGTTTATACTGGTTCGGGCCACCGTTGTGGTGTAATACCCTACTCCAGTGTGTGGTGGGTGGATTGCCTCTTGGGGCTGATGATGATGAACGGTACAAGGAAGAACAGCCTCGCGAGGGTCTGTTCTTGGCTGGGGCGATGAACCGCTAGGAGGAGTTCAGTCACCCTTCTCTCTCTCTCACTCACTTTCTCTACTTGCTAGCCGGACCAACCGAACCCCTTGCTATGCGAGTGGCTGGTCCTATTTATAGAGGCCTTGGTCCTCTTCCCAAATATTGAGTGGGAAGGGCGCCAACAATGGCAGGCTAATTTGAAGGGGAACAACAAGTACACTTATCCTGACTAAAGTTGGTCTTCGCCTGCGAAAGGCTCTGCGGTGACGCCGTGCTGGGCTCCATGGTGACCTCCGTCTCGTAGTCCACCTAGTCTTGGTCTCGTTGCACCGAAATGGCAACCTTTGCCTGATGCCTCGGTACTCCGCGGCTGCGCTTGCCCCCTTTGCACCAAAGAGGAAAGAAGGACGCTGCGCGCGCTGGCGCCCGCCTGGCGCCCTGAGTCGTCATGGCTTGCGTCATGGGCACCTCGCGAGGTACCCCGCCTTGATTTCTCCGCCTCCTCGCGAGCCAGCCTGAGGAGGCTGCACCTGAGGATGCGCCGTGTCGTCCGCCCCCCAAGCCTTGGCCCCTCGCGAGGGTCTTGAGTCTTGTGTTGATGAAGGTGGGCCATGCTGGGCCTCCTTTGAGCCACGCCACAGGCCGCAGGCAGGCAAGTCTGGGGACCCCCGTTCCCAGAACGCCGACAATGACACTTTGGTTTAATTGTGGCATAAGAGGCTTGGGCATATGAGTGAGAAGGGCATGCATGCTATTGCTCGCATGGATTACCTCCCTGAGTTGAAAGGTATATCCTTGAAACCATGTGCACACTGTTTTGTTGGTAAATAACATAGGGTTGCATTTCGTACGCTCCCTCGACACTGTGAATAAAATGTTATTGATATTGCGCACACTGATTTTTTATCCATGACTGAGAAATGTCATGGTGGACCATTATACTTTGTGACTTTTATTGATGACCATTCCAGAAAGGTTTTTGTGTATGTGCTAAAACACAAATACCAGATGCTTGAAGCTGTTGGGGAACATAGTAATTTCAAAAAAAATCCTACGCACACACAAGATCATGGTGATGCATAGCAACGAGAGGGGAGAGTGTTGTCTACGTACCCTCGTAGACCGTTCGCGGAAGCGTTATATCAACGCGGTTGATGTAGTCGTACGTCTTCACATACGACCGATCCAAGTACCGAAAGCACGGCACCTCCGAGTTCTGCACACGTTCGGCTCGGTGACGTCCTCACCTTCTCGATCCAGCAAGAGGGGCGAAGTAGGAGATGAGTTCCGGCAGCACGACGGCGTGGTGATGGTGTTGGTGAAGAACAATCTCCGTAGGGCTTCGCCTAAGCACTACAAAAACTATGACGGAGGATAAACTAGAGGGGACGGGGTTGCCGGCACACCGCTTGGTGTTTCTTGATGTGTCTTTGGTGCTAGCCCTGCCCCTCTATTTATATGTTGAGCCCTGGGGTCGAAACTTGGAGTAAAAGCCTCCGAAAAGTCGGTTTCACCCGAAAGGCAAGAGTCCTTCTCGGACTCCAGGGCCAGACGCTAGGGTTCCCGGCGTCTGGACCCAGACACCAGGGACCCTGGCGTCTGGCCCCTGGACTCCGCAAAACTTCCTTTTGCGCTTTCCAAAAATCTTGTGGGCTTTCCCCTTTGGCCCAAATAAAGTGTTCTCGTACCCAAACATTTCGGGAAACATCCGGAACCCCTTCTGGAGATTTCCCGAACCCTTCCGGTGACCAAACACTATTATCCCATATATCAAACTTTGTCTCTGGACCATTCCGGAGTTCCTCGTCATGTCCGTGATCTCATCCCAGACTCCGAACAACATTTGGTCACCAACATACATAACTCACATAGTACTATATCGTCAACGAACGTTAAGCGTGCGGACCCTACGGGTTCGAGAACTATGTAGACATGACCGAGATGCCTCTCTGGTCAATAACCAATAGCGGGACCTGGATGCCCATATTGGCTCCTACATATTCTACGAAGATCTTTATCGGTCAAACTGCATAACAACATACGTTGTTCCCTTTGTCATCGGTATGTTACTTGCTCGAGATTCGATTGTCGGTATCTCAATACCTAGGTCAATCTCGTTACCGGCAAGTCTCTTTACTCGTTCCGTAATACATCATCTCGCAACTAACTCATTAGTTGCAATGCCTGCAAGGCTTATGTGATGTGCATTATCGAGAGGGCCCAGAGATACCTCTCCGACAATCGGAGTGACAAATCCTAAGCTCGAAATACGCCAACCCAACATTCACCTTTGGAGACACCTGTAGAGCTCCTTTATAATCACCCAGTTATGTTGTGACGTTTGGTAGCACACAAAGTGTTCCTCCGATAAACGGGAGTTGCATAATCTCATAGTCATATGAACATGTATAAGTCATGAAGAAAGCAATAGCAACATACTAAACGATCGAGTGCTAAGCTAACGGAATGGGTCATGTTAATGCCATCATTCTTCTAATAATGTGATCCCGTTAATCAAATAACAACTCTTTTGTTCATGGTTAGGAAACATAACCATCTTCGATTAATGAGCTAGTCAAGTAGAGGCATACTAGTAACACTCTGTTTGTCTATGTATTCACACATGTATTATGTTTCCGGTTAATACAATTCTAGCATGAATAATAAACATTTATCATGATATAAGGAAATAAATAATAACTTTATTATTGCCTCTAGGGCATATTTCCTTCAGTCTCCCACTTGCACTAGAGTCAATAATCTAGTTCACATCGCCATGTGATTCAACACTAATAGTTCACATCACCATGTGATTAACACCCATAGTTCACATTGTCATGTGACCTATACCCAAAGGGTTTACTAGAGTCAGTAATCTAGTTCACATCGTTTATGTGATTAACACCCAAAGAGTACTAAGGTGTGATCATGTTTTGCTTGTGAGATAATTTTAGTCAACGGGTCTGTCACATACAGATCCGTAAGTATTTTCCGAATTCTATGTCTACAATGCTCGCACGGAGCTACTCTAGCTAATTGCTCCCACTTTCAATATGTATCTAGATCGAGACTTAGAGTCATCCAGATCGGTGTCCAAACTTGCATCAACGTAACTTTTTACGACGAACCTTTTTTTGTCACCTCCATAATTGAGAAATATTTCCTTATTCCACTAAGGATAATTTTGACCGCTGTCCAGTGATCTACTCTTAGATCACTATTGTACTCCCTTGCTTAACACAATGTAGGGTATACAATAGATCTGGTACACAGCATGGCATACTTTATAGAACCTATGGCTGAGGCATAGGGAATGACTTTCATTCTCTTTCTATTTTCTGCCGTGGTCGGGCTTTGAGTCTTACTCAATTTCACACCTTGTAACATAGCCAAGAACTCTTTCTTTGACCGTTCCAATTTTTGAACTACTTCAAAATATTGTCAAGGTATGTACTCATTGAAAAAAAACTTATCAAGCGTCTTGATCTATCTCTATAGATCTTGATGCTTAATATGTAAGCAGCTTCACCGAGGTCTTTCTTTGAAAAACTTCTTTCAAAACACTCCTTTATGCTTTGCAGAATAATTCTACATTATTTCCGGTCAACAATATGTCATTCACATATACTTATCAGAAATGTTGTAGTGCTCCCACTCACTTTCTTGTAAATACAGGCTTCATCGCAAGTCTGTATAAAACTATATGCTTTGATCGTCTCATCAAAGCGCATATTCCAACTCCGAGATGCTTGCACCAGTCCATAGATGGATCGCTGGAGCTTGCACATTTTGTTAGCACCTTTAGGATTGACAAAACCTTCTGTTTGTATCTTATACAACTCTTCTTTAATAAAACCATTAAGGAATGCAGTTTTGTTTATCCATTTTCCGGATTTCATAAAATGCGGCAATTGCTAACATGATTCGGACAGACTTAAGCATAGATACGAGTGAGAAACTCTCATCGTAGTCAACACCTTGAACTTGTCGAAAAACTTTTTGCGACAATTCTAGCTTTGTAGATAGTAACACTACTATCAGCGTCCGTCTTCCTCTTGAAGATCCATTTAATCTCGATGGCTCGCCGATCATTGGGAAAGTCAATCAAAGTCCATACTTTGTTCTCATACATGGATCTCATCTCAGATTTCATGGCCTCAAGCCATTTCGTAGAATCTGGGCTCATCATCGCTTCCTCATAGTTCGTAGGCTCGTCATGGTCAAGTAACATGACCTCCAGAACTGGATTACCGTACCACTCTGGTGCGGATCTCACTCTGGTTTTACCTACGAGGTTCGGTAGTAACTTGATCTGAAGTTACATGATCATCATCATTAGCTTCCTCACTAATCGGTCTAGTAGTCACAGGAACAGATTTCTGTGATGAACTACATTTCAATAAGGGAGCAGGTACAGTTACCTCATCAAGTTCTACTTTCCTCCCACTCACTTCTTTCGAGAGAAATTCCTTCTCTAGAAAGGATCCATTCAAAGCAACAAATATCTTGCCTTCGGATGTGTGATAGAAGGTGTACCAAACATTTTCTTTTGGGTATCCTATGAGGACGCACTTCTCCGATTTGGGTTTGAGCTTATCAAGTTGAAACTTTTTCACATAAGCATTGCAACCTCAAAATTTAAGAAACGACAGCTTAGGTTTCTTGCCAAACCATAGTTCATACGGTGTCGTTTCAACGGATTTAGATGGTGCCCTATTTAACGTGAATGCAGTTGTCTCTAATGCATAACCCCAAAACGATAGTGGTAGATCGGTAAGAGACATCATAGATCGCACCATATCTAATAAAGTACGGTTATGACGTTCGGACACACCATTACATTGTGGTGTTCCAGGTGGCGTGAGTAGTGAAACTATTTCACATTGTTTTCAACTGAAGGCCAAACTCGTAACTCAAATACTCTTCTCTACGATCAGATCGTAGAAACTTTATTTTCTTGTTACGATGATTTTTCACTTCACTCTGAAATTCTTTGAACTTTTCAAATGTTTCAGACTTATGTTTCATCAAGTAGATATACTCATATCTGCTCAAATCATCTGTGAAGATCAAAAAATAATGATACTTGTCGCGAGCCTCAATATTCATCGGACCACATACATCAGTATGTATGATTCCCAACAAATCTGTTGCTCGCTCCATTGTTCCTAAGAACAGAGTCTTAGTCATCTTGCCCATGAGGCATGGTTCACAAGCATCAACTGATTCATAATCAAGTGATTCCAAAAGCCCATTAGCATGGAGTTTCTTCATGCGCTTTACACCAATATGACCTAAACGGCAGTGCCACAAATAAGTTGCACTATCATTATTAACTTTGCATCTTTTGGTTTCAATATTATGATTATGTGTATCAGTATGATCGAGATCCAAAGAACTATTTTCATTGGGTGTGTAACCATATAAGGTTTTATTCATGTAAACAGAACAACAATTTATTCTCTTACTTAAATGAATAACCGTATTACAATAAACATGATCAAATCATATTCATGCTCAACGCAAACACCAAATAACACTTATTTAGGTTCAACACTAATCCCGAAATTATAGGGAGTGTGCGATGATGGTCATATCAATCTTGGAACCACACACATCGTCACTTCACCCTTAACTAGTCTTTGTTTATTCTGCAACTCCCGTTTCGAGTTACTAATCTTAGCAACTGAACTAGTATCAAATACTGAGGGGTTGCTATAAACACTAGTAAAGTACACATCAATAACATGTATATCAAATATACTTATGTTCACTTTGCCATCCTTCTTATCCACCAATCACTTGGGGTAGTTCCACTTCCAGTGACCAGTCCCTTTGCAGTAGAAGCACTTAGTCTCAGGCTTAGGACCAGACTTGGGCTTCTTCACTTGAGCAGCAACTTGCTTGCTGTTCTTCTTGAAGTTCCCCTTCTTCCCTCTGCCCTCTTCTTGAAACTAGTGGTCTTGTCTACCATCAACACTTGATGTTTTTCTCGATTTCTACCTTCGTCAATTTCAGCATTACGAAGAGCTTGGAAATCGTTTCCGTTATCCCTTGCATATCATAGTTCATCACGAAGTTCTACTAACTTGGTGATGGTGACTAGAGAATTCTGTTAATCACTATATTATCTGGAAGATTAACTCCCACTTGATTCAAGCAATTGTAGTACCCAGACAATCTGAGCACATGCTCTCTAGTTGAGCGATTCTCCTCCATCTTTTAGCTATAGAACTTGTTGGAAACTTCATATCTCTCAACTTGGGTATTTGCTTGAAATATTAACTTCAACTCCTGGAACATCTCATATGTTCCATGACATTCAAAACGTCTTTGAAATCCCGATTCTAAGCCGTTAAGCATGGTGCACTAAACTATCAAGTAGTCATCATATTGAGCTAGCCAAACGTTCATAACGTCTGCATATGCTCCTGCAATAGGTATGTCACCTAGCGGTGCATCAAGGACATAATTCTTCTGTGCAGCAATGAGGATAAACCTCAGATCACGGATCCAATCCGCATCATTGCTACTAACATTTTTCAACACAATTTTCTCTAGGAACATATCAAAATAAACACAGGGAAGCAACAACGCGAGCTATTGATCTACAACATAATTTGCAAAATACTACCAGGACTAAGTTCATGATAAATTTAAAGTTCAATTAATCATATTACTTAAGAACTCCCACTTAGAAAGACATCCCTCTAATCTTCTAAGTGATCACGTGATCCAAATCAACTAAACCATGTCCGATCATCCCGTGAGATGGAGTAGTTTCAATGGTGAACATCACTATGTTGATCATATCTACTATATGATTCACGCTCGACCTTTCGGTCTCCGTGTTCCGAGGCCATATCTGTATATGCTTGGCTCGTCAAGTATAATCTGAGTATTCCGCGTGTGCAACTATTTTGCACCCGTTGTATTTGAACGTAGAGCCTATCACACCCGATCATCACGTGGTGTCTCAGCATGAAGAACTTTCGCAACGGTGCATACTCAGGGAGAACACTTCTTGGTAATTAGTGAGAGATCATCTTAAAATGCTACCGTCAAACTAAGAAAAATAAGATGTATAAAAAGATAAACATCATATGCAATCAAAATATGTGACATGATATGGCCATCATCATCTTACGCCTTTGATCTCCATCTCCAAATTACTGTCATGATCTCTATCGTCACCGGCATGACACCATGATCTCCATCATCTTGTTCTATATCAATGTGTCGTCACTTGGTTGTCTCACCAACAATTGCTCTTGCAACTATTGCTATCGTATATCGATAAAGTAAAGCAATTATTTCGCGCTTGCATCTTATGCAATAGAGAGATAACCATAAGGCTTTTGCCAGTTGCCAATAACTTCAACAAAACATGATCATCTCATACAACAACTTATATCTCATCACGTCTTGACCATATCACATCACAACATGCCCTGCAAAAACAAGTTAGACGTTCTCTACTTTGTTGTTGCAAGTTTTACGTGGCTGCTATGGGCTTAAGCAAGAACCAATCTTACCTACGCATCAAAAACCACAACGATAGTTTGTCAAGTTGGTGTTGTTTTAACCTTCGCAAGGACCGGGCGTAGCCACACTCGGTTCAACTAAAGTTGGAGAAACTGACGCCCGCTAGCCACCTGTGTGCAAAGCACGTCGGTAGAACCAGTCTCGCGTAAGCGTACGCGTAATGTCGGTCCGGGCCGCTTCATCCAACAATACCGCCGAACCAAAGTATGACATGCTGGTAAGCAGTATGACTTATATCGCCCACAACTCACTTGTGTTCTACTCGTGCACAACATCAACACATAAAACCTAGGCTCGGACGCCACTGTTGGGGAACATAGTAATTTCAAAAAAATTCCTACGCACACGCAAGATCATGGTGATGCATAGCAACGACAGGGGAGAGTGTTGTCCACGTACCCTCATATACCGTTCGCGGAAGCGTTATATCAACGCGGTTGATGTAGTTGTACGTCTTCACGTCCGACCGATCCAAGTACCGAAAGCACGGCACCTCCGAGTTCTGCACACATTCGGCTCGGTGACGTCCCCGCCTTCTCGATCCAGCAAGAGGGGTGAAGTAGTAGATGAGTTCCGGCAGCATGACGGCGTGGTGACGGTGTTAGTGAAGAACAATCTCCGCAGGGCTTCGCCTAAGCACTACGAAAACTATGACGGAGGATAAACTAGAGGGGACGGGGTTGCCGGCACACGACTTGGTGTTTCTTGATGTGTCTTTGGTGCTAGCCCTGCCCCTCTATTTATATGTTGAGCCCTGGGGTCGAAACTTGGAGTAAAAGCCTCCACAAAGTCGGTTTCACCCGAAAGGCAAGAGTCCTTCTCAGACTCCAGGGCCAGACGCCAGGGTTCCCGGCGTCTGGACCCAGACGCTAGGGACCCTAGCGTCTGGCCCCTGGACTCCGCAAAACTTCCTTTTGCGCTTTCCAAAAACCTTGTGGGCTTTCCCCTTTGGCCCAAATAAAGTGTTCTCGTACCCAAACATTTCGGGAAACAGCTGGAACCCCTTCTGGTGATTTCTGGAACCCTTCCGATGACCAAACACTATTATCCCATATATCAAACTTTGTCTCGGGACCATTTCGGAGTTCCTCGTCATGTCCGTGATCTCATCCTAGACTCCGAACAACATTCGGTCACCAACATACATAACTCACATAGTACTATATAATCAACGAACGTTAAGCGTGCGGACCCTACGGGTTCGAGAATTATGTAGACATGACCGAGACACCTCTCTGGTCAATAACCAATAGCGGGACCTGGATGCCCATATTGACTCCTACATATTCTACGAAGATCTTTATCGGTCGGACCGCAAAACAACATACGTTGTTCCCTTTGTCATCGGTATGTTACTTGCTCGAGATTCGATCGTCGGTATCTCAATACCTAGTTCAATCTCGTTACCGTGAAGTCTCTTTACTCGTTCCGTAATACATCATCTCGCAACTAACTCATTAGTTGCAATGCTTGCAAGGCTTATGTGATGTGCATTATCGAGAGGGCCCAGAGATACCTCTCCGACAATCAGAGTGACAAATCCTAATCTCGAAATACGCCAACCCAACATTCACCTTTGGAGACACCTGTAGAGCTCCTTTATAATCACCCAGTTACGTTGTGACGTTTGGTAGCACACAAAGTGTTCCTCCGATAAATGGGAGTTGCATAATCTCATAGTCATAGGAACATGTATAAGTCATGAAGAAAGCAATAGCAACATACTAAACGATCGAGTGCTAAGCTAACGGAATGGGTCATGTCAATCACATCATTCTTCTAATAATGTGATCCCGTTAATCAAATAACAACTCTTTTGTTCATGGTTAGGAAACATAACCATCTTCGATTAACGAGCTAGTCAAGTAGAGGCATACTAGTGACACTCTTTTTGTCTATGTATTCACACATGTATTATGTTTCCGATTAATACAATTCTAGCATGAATAATAAACATTTATCATGATATAAGGAAATAAATAATAACTTTATTATTGCCTCTAGGGCATATTTCCTTCAGAAGCCTTCAAGAAGTTCCATGCCAAAGTTGAGAGAGAAACTGGCTGGAAATTGAAGTTCATGAGACCGGACAATGGTGGTGAATACCGAGGACCTTTTGAAAGGTATTCCAGGAAGTTTGGCATCATGCTTGAGAAGAGTCCACCAAAGACACCTTAGCTCAATGGTCTTGCAGAGAGAATGAACACGACACTCACAGAGAGGGTCACAACTATACTCTCTCATGCTCATTTACCTAATTCATTTTGGGTTGAAGCATTGATGAATGCTATGTATGTGGTTAACCTATCTCCCTTAGTTCCTCTTGCAGGTAATATTCCTCAGAGAGTTTGGTCAATGAAGGAGGTATCATACAATAACTTGAAGGTCTTTGGTTGTAGGGCATTTGTACATGTTATAAGGGACGAGAGATTCAAGCTTGATAGCATGACAAAGTAGTGCATCTACCTTAGCCAACCAAGTGAAGAGTTCGGCTACGGGTTGTGGAATCCAGCCAATAGAAAGATTGTGAGAAGCTGAGATGTGGCGTTCATTGAAGATGAAACAATAAAAGATATTGGGAAACCACATAAGCCAATAACCAACACAACTCATGTTGACATGGATCCAATCCGTCCTCGTCTTATGCATAACAATCACGGGGAGATGATGGCACTGAAGATAGTGGAAATGCAACTGATCAAGACAGTACAAGTCAAAGTGATGAGCACTCATCAAGTGATGATGATGCCAATGAAAATCCACCCGATTCACCACCAGTGTAGAAGCAAAGAATAAGTGAAAGAGGTCACATTCCTTCTTCTAAGCATCCAGCATGTCAATATGTGTTGATGACAGATGCAGGTGAGCCCTCATGCTATGAGGATGCAATGTTTGATGAGAACAAGGAAGAGTGGTCAGAAGCCATGCAGGATGAGATGAATTCCCTGTATGAGAATGACACGTTTGAGTTAGCGAATCTGCCAAAGGGAAAGAAAACACTCAAGAAAAAGTGGGTGTACAGAGTGAAGACTGAAGAAAACACCTCACATTCAAGGTACAAGGTGTAACGCCCCGAACACACCCGCCGGTGGTCGGTACTCCTAGCAGGATCTATACTGGCCGCACAAATCAATACTAGTCTTTTCTGCGCACTTTGTCCTCACTCGTGCGCACCCGGGAGAAACTTCCCGGTCGGTCACCCATCCTGAAACTACTCCAAGCTGAGCACGCTTAACTTTGGAGTTCTATCTGAATGGGCTCCCGAAAAAGAAGGAATTCCTTATTGATATGAGTAGTCTATCATCCCTAATAAGCCAGGTTATCACATATACCCCCACTCAGAGGAACCGACATCCTCGTCGGGCCACAGGAACATTCCCTCTTGGCACATACGTCTATGCTTCCAGTCCGGCACATGTGCCATCATTGGTGCTTGTCGGTGCTATACAAACGGTTTCAACCCCTTTTCATGATGGCATTTGGAACCGTCGCCTAGTGAGTGTGGGCGATAGGGGGTCCTTCTCACATGACCCAGAAACCATTGGGATATGCCCTCCTGGCACACACGCTCGACAAAATGAGATCGTGTGCGACCGGCGAGCGCTCAAATACGGAAATACGTACAGTAGAGCTAAAAAAATACAATTATAAATGCGAAATTGTTTCCAGTCGCAAGTACATCCCACACAGTCAGTCCCCGCTAAACGTTTCCTTTCGTATGTACATCCCACACAGTCGCTCCAAGGAAAACATTTCCTTTCACAGGTAAATCACACAAAATTTTCCTGTTAAATCATTTGCATTATTGAATGTATCACACACGGTCCATAGAAGAAACTGTGTGGCAAAGGTTGTCCATTGCACACTGTTTTTATGTGGTAAACATTTGCGCAAGGTGGCCTAACGCCAACAGTTTTCAAGAGAAAGTCGTGTGTGATTGTTCATTGATCCAACACGGATTATTCCTAGAAACTGTGTGCGTTGCCTGAGGTCATCGCCCACGATATTTTTTCAATAACCGTTTGCAATAGCAAAACCCAATTAGCAGGCTAATTGCCTATTACTAATAATCCATTTATTAATATAATGAACATTCATATTAAGCACATAATATATTTCATTTCCATATTAAGGAAGCGAATTTCATAATTGAAATACATCAGAGTACAACATGATATAGCTTCAGCACTCAGCTACTCCATTACACAACTACACCAGCACCAAGTTTCACATGCATCATAGACGATATACAGACAAATGCATCTCATTTGGAAAACTGCTGAAGCGGAAGGGGAATGTTGAGATTTCATTCATGTTGAAGGTCTTTGCAACTTTAGGCCAGTTCATGTGGATGATTGACTGTCCGTCCTTCTTCCTCTTCAGGAACACTTCAATATTGAACCGTGGGTGTTGTATGAAAACCTTCCTCGCCTCCTAACCATAGAGGTGGTTTGAGAGGTAATCATCAGTGAACTACTTTGGAAAGGCCTGGAAACAAGGATGTGCATAAATATCTTCTCTATATTGGAAATGAGGCAAAGGAATAAAAAAAGGCAAGGTATAATAGTTAGTACCATCTTGTAGTGAACTGATGTCTTCTTCATTGTCTAGACAAAGATCTTGTTTTTTTTGCTAATTTCTTTATCCTAACAATCTTTCTAGGTTTCTTGATTTGATTGTTTTTCATGGACAACTCATTTCCCCATATGCAAAAATGGTCGAACAGTGGGTCAAAACCTCTGACAGCAGGACCTACATGTGCAAGACCAAATTGTTAAAAACCAAAATATTAGAATGGTTCCTGCAATTGCACGATAATGTGCTATTAGACAACGGGCCATGCATGTGCTAACCTTGATCGTAAACCTCAGTGTTTCCCATTGTTTCCCTGCAACACATATAAGGTAGTTAGTCATCAGGTTAAGTAAGGGTTCGCATGCTATCAGTAAAATATGTTGATGAAAAATAAGCACATTGCAGATTCATCAGATTAATTAAAGCCACATGGAAAACCCTCCAAACCAAGCATGATTAAGAACTAGAAAATATAGCACTTGTATATGTTTCTCATGTATTAAGTGCAGCCAAATTCGGTTTATTCCTCACATGCACAACAATACAAAATTCTACCCACGACAATTGGACATCACATTGCAGAATTGAACCAAGCAGTTAACTAAACACCACAAGAAATGAACCAAACATTAACTGAGCACCACATTGCACAATATAACATACTCCTAATAGAAGATCAGACAGTTAACCAAACAGTTAACTACATTCAATTGTAGCAATTGTATTTGCTTCTCATGTATTTACTACAACCAAATTCAATTTATTCCTCGCATGGTATACAATAACAGAATGCACCCACAACTATTGAACATCACATTGCAGAATTGAACCAAATAGTTAACTAAACACCACAACACAAATGAACCAAACGTTAACTGAGCACCACATTGCACAATGTATATCCAAACTAAGCATGCTTGACAACTTGGAAATATAGCAATTGTATTCGTTTCTCATGTATTTTGTAAAGATAAATTTGATTTATTTCTCACATGGAAGACAATACAAAATTGCAGCCTAAAGAATTGAACATCACATTTGCAGAATTGAACCAAACAGTTAACTGAAGACGACAACTAATTAACAAAATAGTTAATAAGTGAGCACCACACTGCATGACATATAGAACATATACACTAGAGCAACAAATTGCATGGTAAAATTAGATAGCACAATTCACTAGAATTTGTGAAGGAAAGGTAGGAGCAGCACACGCAACGGGTAAACGAGCATGCTTAACCGGCATAGCTAGCAAATGGCAAGGTGCTCCTCCAAGATCTGGGGGTTAGCACGAATGGCAGCCATCGCAACCTCATCCACGCGTGCGGCCACGATTTGCTTCTCCGCTGCCAAATGCTCCTTGAGATCCTGGCTATACTACGTGCACCATGGCTTAGAGTGACACTTATTTGGTGGAGGGGTCGGTGATTTGGGTGGAAGGTGTCGCGCTCGCGCCGGCGGTCGGGGCATGTGCGATGTGGAAGGAGGAGGAGGATGGGGGTCGGGTGTGGATTACCTGCCTGGATAGACGAGGCCGAGCAGCGTGAAGGAGGGTCGCCGACGAGGAGGCAACGCTGCAATCAAGGAGTGAAGGTTTCAACTTGGAAAGGAAGGCGGAAACAGGGGAAATGTGGCTTTTGGTAAGGGGAAGGGGGCGGGGAGGTAGATATTTCCGCAGAAGCCGAAAATTTGGAATCACTTCAGCAAAAAAACCGGCGCGTGAAGTGTCATCAGACACGGTCCCTTATTCAGAACTGTGTACGATATGTGAACATCACAAATGATTCAGATAGCTTAACCCGTATGTGATGAGTTTGAACATCAAAAATTTTGGTTTGAATTTCCATGGTTACAGTGGTCATCCACGTCATTGCATAATTTGGGTACACAAAGGAGACTACGACACACCCACACTTCTTAATGGAGCAAGTTCAGCAATTAAACAGAGCTAGCTGACCTAAACATTACTCTAACAAATTAAAGACCGGCGCTCTTAATTAAACAAAACAAAGAGTACTACTACGGCTGGTGCTCGTCGATCTCCGCCGCCGCCTCCATGTCCAGCTCGCGCCCGACGGTCTCCTGGGGAAGGGGCTCCATGGCATCCATCACACCATACTCGGCAAGCATCTCGTCATCCGCATCTCCCATCTCTTTGGAAAAGGCCGCCACGAGCTAGGCTTGGGCGGACGCGATTTCGGATTGGACGGGCTTCGTCATCGCAAGGTATGCGGTGGAGGAACGGACAGCTACTCGAACGCTCTCGGCGACTGCCAGCTCTTCGGCCTTGGGTTGCCGACCATTGTCGGAGAAGCTTCGTTCGATTTGTGCGGTGACCGCCAGGAGCTGGGTGTGGGCGGCCTCCATCAGGGCTAAGGCCGCCGCTGCGGAACGGACAGCTGTTGTGCCGCTCTCGCTAGTTGCTATCCCCGAGGCAGATGTTGCTGCCGCCACCTGAGAAGCAACAGCGGGCATTTGGGATGCCTTTGCCGCCCGGTCGCAGATTGCGGCCGCACTCATGCACCTTCTTAGCACGCGCATGGCGGCTGCGGCCATGCTCTCGCCAGAGTGGGCCACCGAAGTTGCCCTCACGATGAGGGTCCATGTGCCCATCTTTCACCGGCGACGATTGAACAGTGAAATGATATTTGGGGAGCGAGCTAGTGTGCTTGAGACGCCGGCTGTGGACTGTAGCCGACACACCTTCTTGCGTAAGCCATAGGTGTACTATACATAGACGGTGCTCCAAGATATTTTGTGCTGCATCTCACACGGTTGGTGATAATAAACTATGTGTGATCTACTTGATTTTTCATCTTGATTTGAATTACATAATGGGGTCACAGCGGCGATGGACGGTGTTTGAATTGCTAGACCTTTTATCTGGAGTGAACATGCAACTATATGTGTGTCGTAAAAGAATTGGAATTATTTAGGGTTCGTTTGAACATTTTATACATTAAATTGGTTTTCTAGCCATTTCAGGTGCACAATTCAAAATTAAACTACATGCACATGCTACGGTGCACCAACATGGGTTGTAAAATCATATATGTGTCCATGGGTTTATGCTTATCTCCCATGCAAGAAATGGAGATGAAATTCGAACACCACGGCACCGTGGCTCTCTGGCAAACGTTGATGTACTTGCTTTTGTAATTCTAGTAAATCCAAAATTCGTCTGAAATTCATGAAACTTGGCATGCTATCATGGAGTGGCATCAACATGCCGTGGTAAAAATTTTGTCCTATTTGAGGCAGGTTCGGGTATAAGCTTCTCATAAACCACGGCTTATCACAACAAGTGTGATGGTTTCGGTAGGGAACGTTTCACCTTTCCAGACGAAACGATATCCGTTTCCTCTTCTTGATTTCAATTTTTTCCTAGTCTCAACATAGAACAACAGGAGTGTTGTGTCAATTTTTTGGATTTTTTGGGGTTCGCTTGGACATTTTTATATATTAACTGAGTTTTCTATGCGTTCATGTGCATAATTCAAATTTGAACTATAGGCACATGCTCTAATGCATATAAATTAGTTGAAAATTCAAATATTTGTCCTTGGTTGCCTGCTTAGGTCCCATGCAAGAAATGGGAATGAATGTCAAAAACCCTGCCATCGTCACTCGACCGCAAACATTGAGATACCTGGTTTTAAATTCTAGTAAATCCAAAACTGATCTGAAATTCATGAAACTTGGCATGCTATCATTGAGCGGCATCAACATGCTGTGGTAAAAATTTTGTCCCATTTGGGGCAGGTTTGGGTATATGCTTCTCACAAACCAGAGCTTCTCACAACAGGCATGATGGTTTCAGTAGGGAACGTCCCACCTTTGGGGAAAGAAATGATATTCATTGCCTCTTATTGCTTCCAAAAAATTTCTTGTGTCAACATAGAACAACAAGAGTGTTGTGTCAATTTTTGTGATTTTTCGGGGTTCGTTTGGACATTTTTATGCATTAATTGAGTTTTCAATGCATATATGTGCATAATTCAAATTTGAACTACATGCACATGCTCCAGTGCACATAAATTGGTTGAAAATCAAATATGTGTCCTTGGGTGCATGCTTAGGTCCCATGCAAGAAATGAGAATGAATTTCAAACACCAGGGAACTGTTGATTGCCGGCAAAACATTGAGATGCCTGGTTTTTAAATTCTGGTAAATCCAAAACTCGTCTGAAATTCATGAAACTTGGCATACTATCATGGAGCGGCATCAACATGTCGTGGTAAATTTTTTGTCCCATTTGGGGCAGGTTTGGGTATATGCTTCTCACAAACCAGAGCTTCTCACAACAAGCATGATGGTTTTGGTAGGGAACGTCCCACCTTTGGGGACGAAATGATATCCATTGCATCTTATTGCTTTCTAATTTTTTTTCTCTTCTCAACATAGAACAAGAGGAGTGTTGTGTCAATTTTTATGATTTTTCGGGCTTCGTTTGGACATTTTATGCATTAACTGAGTTTTCAATGCATTTATGTGCATAATTCAAATTTGAACTACATGCACATGCTCTAGTGCATATAAATTGGTTGAAAAATCAAATGTGTGTCCTTGGGTGATGTTGGGGAACGTAGTAATTTCAAAATAAATCCCACGCACACACAAGATCATGGTGATGCATAGCAACGAGAGGGGAGAGTATGTCTACGTACCCTCATAGATCGAAAGCGGAAGCGTTTATCAAGGCGGTTTATGTAGTCGTACACCTTCATGATCCGTCCCGATCAAGTACCGAACGTACGGCACCTCCGCGTTCAGCACACGTTCAACTCGATGATGTCCTTGCCTTCTTGATCCAGCAAGAGGGGCGAAGTAGTAGATGAGTTCCAGCAGCACGACGGCGTGGTGACGGTGTTGGTGAAGAACAATCTTTGTAGGGCTTCGCCTAAGCACTACGAAAACTATGACGGAGGATAAACTAGAGGGGACGGGGTTGCCGGCACATGGCTTTGTGTTTCTTTATCTCTCTTGGGTGCTAGCCCTACCCCTCTATTTATATGTTGAGCCTTGGGGTCGAAACTTGGAGTAAAAGCCTCCACAAAGTCGGTTTCACCCGAAAGGCAAGAGTCCTTCTCGGACTCTAGGGCCAGATGCCAGGGTTCCCGGTGTCTAGACCCAGATGCCAGGGACACTGGCGTCTGGCCCCGGGACTCCGCAAAACTTCCTTTTGCGCTTTCCAAAAACCTTGTGGGCTTTCCCCTTTGGCCCAAATAAAGTGTTCTCGTACCCAAACATTTTGGGAAACATCCAGAACCCCTTCCGATGAATTCCGGAACCCTTCCGGAGACCAAACACTATTATCCCATATATCAAACTTTATCTCTGGACCATTCCGGAGTTCCTCGCCATCTCCGTGATCTTATCCAGAACTCTGAACAACATTCGGTTACCAACATTCATAACTCATATGGGTTTGAGAACTATGTAGACATGACCGAGACACTTCTCTGGTCAATAACCAACAGAGGGACCTGGATGCCCATATTGGCTCCTACATATTCAACGAAGATCTTTATCGGTCGAACCGCATAACAACATACATTGTTCCCTTTGTCATCGGTATGTTACTTGCCCGAGATTCGATCGTCGGTATCTCAATACCTAGTTCAATCTCGTTACCGGCAAGTCTCTTTACTCATTTCGTAATACATCATCCTGCAACCAACTCATTAGTTACAATGCTTGCAAGGCTTATAGTGATGTGCATTGCCAAGTGGGCCCAGAGATACATCTCCGACAATCGGAGTGGCAAATCCTAATCTTGAAATACGCCAACTCAACAAGTACCTTCGGAGACACCTGTTGAGCACCTTTATAATCACCCAGTTACGTTTTGACGTTTGGTAGCACACAAAGTGTTCCTTCGGTAACTGGGAGTTGCGTAATCTCATAGTCATAGGAACATGTATAAGTCATGAAGAAAGCAATAGCAACATACTAAACGATCAAATGCAGAATAGGTCAAGTGAATCACATCATTCTCCTAATGATGTGACCCTGTTAATCAAATGACAACTCATGTCCATGGTTAGGAAACATAACCATCTTTGATAAACAAGCTAGCCAAGTAGAGACATACTAGTGACACTCTTTTTGTCTATGTATTCACACATGTATCATGTTTCTGGTTAATACAATTCTAGCATGAATAATAAACATTTATCACGATATAAGGAAATAAACAATAACTTTATTATTGTCTCTAGGGCATATTTCCTTCAGTCTCCCACTTGCACTAGAGTCAATAATCTAGATTACACAGTAATGATTCTAACACCCATGGAGCCTTGGTGCTGATCATGTTTTGCTCGTGGAAGAGGCTTAGTCAACGGGTCTGCAACATTCAGATCCGTATGTATCTTGCAAATCTCTATGTCTCCCACCTGGAGTTGATCTCGGATGGAGTTGAAGTGTCTCTTGATGTGCTTGGTTCTCTTGTGAAATCTGGATTCCTTTGCCAAGGCAATTGCACCAGTATTGTCACAAAAGATTTTCATTGGACCCGATGCACTAGGTACGACACCTAGATCAGATATGAACTCCTTCATCCAGACTCCTTCATTCGCTGCTTCCGAAGCAGCAATGTACTCCGCTTCACATGTAGATCCCGACACGATGCTCTGTTTAGAACTGCTCCAACTGACAGCTCCATTGTTCAATATAAACACGTATCCGGTTTGCGATTTAGAATCGTCCGGATTAGTGTCAAAACTTGCATCAACGTAACCATTTACGATGAGCTCTTTGTCACCTCCATAAACGAGAAACATATCCTTAGTCCTTTTCAGGTATTTCAGGATGTTCTTGACTGCTGTCCAGTGCTCCACTCCTAGATTACTTTGGTATCTCCCTGCTAAACTAATAGCAAGGCACACATCAGGTCTGGTACACATCATTGCATACATGATAGAGCCTATGGCCGAAGCATAGGGAACATCTTTCATTTTCTCTCTATCTTTTGCAGTGGTCGGGCATTGAGTCTTACTCAACTTCACACCTTGTAACACAGGCAAGAACCCTTTCTTTGCCTGATCCATTCTGAACTTCTTCAAAACTTTGTCAAGGTATGTGCTTTGTGAAAGTCCAATTAAGCGTCTTGATCTATCTCTATAGATCTTGATGCCTAATATGTAAGCAGCTTCACCGAGGTCTTCCATTGAAAAACTCTTATTCAAGTATCCTTTTATGCTATCCAAAAATTATATATCATTTCCAATCAACAATATGTCATCCACATATAATATTAGAAATGCTACAGAGCTCCCACTCACTTTCTTGTAAATACAGGCTTCTCCAAAAGTCTGTATAAAACCATATGCTTTGATCACACTATCAAAACGTTATTCCAACTCCGAGAGGCTTGCACCAGTCCATAAATGGATCGCTGGAGCTTGCACACTTTGTTAGCACCTTTTGGATCATAAAACCTTCAGGTTGCATCATATACAACTCTTCTTCCAAAAATCCATTCAGGAATGCAGTCTTTACATCCATTTGCCAAATTTCATAATCATAAAATGCGGAAATAGCTAACATGATTCGGACGGACTTAAGCATCGCTACTGGTGAGAAGGTCTCATCATAGTCAACTCCTTGAACTTGTCGAAAACCTTTTGCAACAAGTCGAGCTTTGTAGACAGTAACATTACCATGAGCGCATGTCTTCTTCTTGAAGATCCATTTATTTTTGATGGCCTACCGATCATCGGGCAAGTCAACCAAAGTCCACACTTTGTTCTCATACATGGATCCCATCTCAGATTTCATGGCCTCAAGACATTTTGCGGAATCTGGGCTCATCATTGCTTCCTCATAGTTCATAGGTTCGTCATGGTCAAGTAACATGACCTCCAGAACAGGATTACCGTACCACTCTGGTGCGGATCTTGCTCTGGTTGACCTACGAAGTTCGGTAGTAACTTGATCTAAAGTTTCATGATCATCATCATTAGCTTCCTCACTAATTGGTGTAGGTGTCACAGGAACCAGTTTCTGTGATGAACTACTTTCCAATAAGGGAGGAGGTACAGTTACCTCATCAAGTTCTACTTTCCTCCCACTCACTTCTTTCAAGAGAAACTCCTTCTCTAGAAAGGATCCGTTCTTAGCAACGAATGTCTTGCCTTCGGATCTGTGAAAGAAGGTGTACCCAACAGTTTCCTTTGGGTATCCTATGAAGACACATTTCTCTGATTTGGGTTCGAGCTTATCAGGTTGAAGCTTTTTCACATAAGCATCGCAGCGCCAAACTTTAAGAAACGACAACTTTGGTTTCTTGCCAAACCATAGTTCATAAGGTGTTGTCTCAACGGATTTTGATGGTGCCCTATTTAATGTGAATGCAACCGTCTCTAAAGCATAACCCCAAAACGATAGCGGTATATCAATAAGGGACATCATAGATCACACCATATCTAGTAAAGTATGATTACGACGTTTGGACACACCATTACGATGTGGTGTTCCGGGTGGCGTGAGTTGCGAAACTATTCCGCATTGTTTCAAATGTAGACCAAACTCATAACTCAAATATTCTCCTCCACGATCACATCGTAGAAACTGTATTTTCTTGTTATGATGATTTTCCACTTCACTATGAAATTCTTTGAACTTTTCACATGTTTCAGACTTATGTTTCATTAAGTAGATATACCCATATCTGCTCAAATCATCTGTGAAGGTGATAAAATAACGATACCTGCCGCGAGCCTCAATATTCATCGGACCACATACATCAGTATGTATGATTTCCAACAAATCTGTTGCTCGCTCCATAGTTCCAGAGAACGGGGTTTTAGTCATCTTGCCCATAAGGCATGGTTCGCAAGTACCAAGTGATTCATAATCAAGTGATTCCAAAATTCCATCGATATGGAGTTTCTTCATGCGCTTTATACCAATATGACCCAAATGGCAATGCCACAAATAAGTTGCACTATCATTATCAACTCTGCATCTTTTGGCTTCGACATTATGAATATGTGTATCACCACTATTGAGATTCAACAAAAATAGACCACTCCTCAAGGGTGCATGACCATAAAATATATTACTCATATAAATAGAACAACCATTATTCCCAGATTTAAATGAATAACCATCTCGCATCAAACAAGGTCCAGATATAATTTTCATGCTTAACGCTGGCACCAAATAACAATTATTTAGGTCTAAAACTAATCCCGAAGGTAGATGTAGAGGTAGCGTGCCGATGGCGATCACATCGACTTTGGAACCATTTCCCACGCGCATCGTCACCTCGTCCTTAGCCAGTCTTTGCTTAATCCGTAGTCCCTGTTTCGAGGTGCAAATATTAGCAACAGAACCAGTATCAAATACCCAGGTGCTACTGCGAGCTCTGGTAAGGTACACATCAATAACATGTATATCACATATACCTTTGTTCACCTTTCCATCCTTCTTATCCGCCAAATACTTGGGGCAATTCCGCTTCCGGTGACCAGTCTGTTTGCAGTAGAAGCACTCAGTCTCAAGCTTAGGTCTAGACTTGGGTTTATTCTCTTGAGCAGCAACTTGTTTGCTATTCTTCTTGAAGTTCCCCTTCTTCTTCCCTTTGCCCTTTTTCTTGAAACTGGTGGTCTTGTTGACCATCAATACTTGATGCTCCTTCTTGATTCTACCTCCGCTGCCTTTAGCATTGCGAAGAGCTCGGGAATTGTCTTGTTCGTCCCTGGCATATTATAGTTCATTATGAATCTTTTGTAGCTTGGTGGCAGTGATTGAAGAACTCTATCAATGACACTATCAACAGGAAGATTAACTCCCAGTTGAGTCAAGTGATTATGATACCCAGACATTTTGTGTATATGTTCACCGACAGAACTATTCTCCTCCATCTTGCAGCTATAGAACTTATTGGAGACTTCATATCTCTCAATCCGGGCATTTTCTAGAAATATTAACTTCAACTCCTGGAACATCTCATATGTTCCATGACGTTCAGAACGTCGTTGAAGTCCCGGTTCTAAGCCGTAAAGCATGGCACATTCAACTATCGAGTAGTCATCAGCTTTACTCTCCCAGGCATTCTTAACGTCATCAGCAGCAGGCCTGGCACCCAGCGGTGCTTCCATGATGTAATTCTTCTGTGCAACAATGAGGATACTCCTCAAGTTACGGACCCAGTCCGTGTAATTGCTACCATCATCTTTCAACTTTGCTTTCTCAAGGAACGCATTAAAATTCAACGGAATAACAGCACGGGCCATCTATCTACAATCAACATAGACAAGCAAAATACTATCAGGTACTAAGTTCATGATAAATTTAAGTTCAATTAATCATATTACTTAAGAACTCCCACTTAGATAGACATCCCTCTGATCATCTAAGTGATCAACTGATCCAAATCAACTAAACCATGTCCGATCATCACGTGAGATGGAGTAGTTTTCAATGGTGAACATAACTATGTTGATCATATCTACTATATGATTCACGCTCGACCTTTCGGTCTCAGTGTTCCGAGGCCATATCTACATATTATAGGCTCATCAAGTTTAACCCGAGTATTATGCGTGTGCAAAACTGGCTTGCACCCGTTGTAGATGAACGTAGAGCTTATCACACCCGATCATCACGTGGTGTCTCGGTACGACGAACTTTGGCAACGGTGCATACTCAGGGAGAACACTTTTACCTTGAAATTTAGTGAGAGATCATCTTATAATGCTACCGTAAAACAAAGCAGAATAAGATGCATAAAGGATAAACATCACATGCAATCAATATAAGTGATATGATATGGCCATCATCATCTTGTGCTTGTGATCTCCATCTCCGAAGCACCATCACGATCACCATCGTCACCGGCGCGACACCTTGACTCCATCGTAGCATCGTTGTCGTCTCGCCAACTTATTGCTTCTACGACTATCACTACCGCTTAGTGATAAAGTAAAGCAATTACAGGGCGATTGCATTGCCTACAATAAAGCCACAACCATATGGCTCCTGCCAGTTGCCGATAACTCGGTTACAAAACATGATCATCTCATACAACAAAATATAGCATCACGTCTTGACCATATCACATCGCAACATGGCCTGCAAAAACAAGTTAGACGTCCCCTACTTTGTTGTTGCAAGTTTTATGTGGTTGCTATGGGCTAAGCAAGAACCGTTCTTACCTACGCATGAAAACCACAATGATAGTTCGTCAAGTTAGTGCTGTTTTAACCTTCGCAAGGACCGGGCGTAGCCACACTTGGTTCAACTAAAGTTGGAGAAACTGACACCCGCCAGCCACCTGTATGCAAAGCACTTCGGTAGAACCAGTCTCGCGTACGCGTAATGTCGGTCCGGGCCGCTTCATCCAACAATACCACCGAACCAAAGTATGACATGCTGGCAAGCAGTATGACTTGTATCACCCACAACTCACTTGTGTTCTACTCGTGCATATAACAACTATGCATAAAATTAGGCTTGGATGCCACTATTGGGGAACGTAGTAATTTCAAAAAAATTCCTACGCACACGCAAGATCATGGTGATGCATAGCAACGAGAGGGGAGAGTATGTCTACGTACCCTCGTAGACCGAAAGCGGAAGCATTTATCAACGCGGTTGATGTAGTCATAGACCATCACGATCCGTCCCGATCAAGTACCGAACGTACGGCACCTCCACGTTCAACACACGTTCAGCTTGATGACGTCCTCGCCTTCTTGATCCAGCAAGAGGGGCGAAGTAGTAGATGAGTTCCGGCAGCACGACGGCGTGGTGACGGTGTTGGTGAAGAACAATCCTCGTAGGGCTTCGCCTAAGCACTACGAAAACTATGACGAAGGATAAACTAGAGGGAACAGGGTTGCCGGCACACGGCTTGGTGTTTCTTTATCTCTCTTGGGTGCTAGCCCTACCCCTCTATTTATATGTTCAGCCTTGGGGTCGAAACTTGGAGTAAAATCCTCCACAAAGTCGGTTTCACCCGAAAGGCAAGAGTCCTTCTCGGACTCCAGGGGCAGACGCCAGGGTTCCCGGCGTCTGGACCGAGACGCCAGGGACCCTGGCGTCTGGCCCCTGGACTCCGCAAAAATTCCTTTTGCACTTTCCAAAAACCTTGTGGGCTTTCCCCTTTGGCCCAAATAAAGTGTTCTGGTACCCAAACATTTCGAGAAACATCCGGAACCCCCTTCCGGTGAATTCCGGAACCCTTCCTATCACATCCCTAGTTCTAGTATGCACTAGGCTAGCCCTTCTTGTGTGCATCATGTTTAAATTTCTCAGAAACTTGAAATGGGGATGTTGAAACCCTAGCACTAAATGAATTCAACTAGGTTCAAATAAACAATATTTTCAATGAACCCAGAATGCCCTTTAGAAAAGTTCATGATTTTTGGTAAAGGTGAAAACCTGTGGAAAAAATGATGCACATATATCTAGGCCACTTCTGGACATTTGAATTAAATCATTATGTATTTGAATTTGGGCATTTAATTGCTATAATTATTTTAAATGCTCAAATAATTCTGAAACTAAATGTGGGTTGTTGGAAATAATTCAAAAGGTCCCCACAATTTATTTCAGGATTTATAGATGTGGTTTAGTATTATACTAAATCAAAACAGAGTTAAAGCAATAGAAACGGAAACTTAAATAGCAAAACAGAGAGAGGCAGTGAACTCACCCGTGCAACCCACCTCGTGGCCCAGCACGGTAGCTGAGGCCCAGCCCAGCAGGCAGCTGACATGCTAGTCATCGTCTTCCTCTCGGCAGTAGGATACCGAGCGCGTGGCCGACGCACTCGCTCCCTCCTCGCGCCACCTCCTGCCTCCTTGCCTGCCTTGTCGGTGAGGGGATAAGCCCCGGAGCCGTCTGGATCTCTCTCTCTCCCTCTCTCTCTCTCCTCTCTCTCTCCCCTCCCCTGTCTCTCTCACGCGCGTCCACCGAGCGCGGTCGTCGATGCCGACCGCCATACGCCCAGCCACAGCCATCCCCTCGCCCTCAGGTCGTGTTCCCGAGCTCTGAATCCTCACGCCGTTTCTCCAAGATAAAGGAACCAAGGCCGGACGTCCTGCATCGTCGTTGCCATCATCTTCTTCAACCTCGGGTCACCGAGATCGCCGGCGACCTTCCGACATCACCAGCCCCTCCCCGAGCTCGCCGAGGCCCCTTGCAACCGCTATGAGCCCCCGGTCATTCCCCCTAACCCTGCCTCCGTTTGATTGCCGTAGCCGCCGCCCCCTTGCTAACAGCAGCCGCTGCCACACGGGCTCGTCGCCGACGAAGCCCCGGTGACCATTTGGTCACCGGCGTGCACCCGTTGTGCTTGTCGCGACCCGTAGAGCACCCCCAGGGCCTCACCTCGCTCGTTTGTGAGCAGCAACGCCAAACCAGACCGCACCCGAGCTTCGGCCGCTGCTAACGAACTCGCCGTCGTCGGTTCCGGCCACCACCACCGTTCGATGCGCGCCAGCGAGGGCTCTCCAACGAGCCCAAGCACACCTCGAACCGAGCCCTGTGGGCGATTCCCGAACACCTCCGCCGCGTCTGGCCATGGCCGGCGGCCCAATTCCGGCGAAAACGCCATTAGGCACTAACCTAATGACCCCCTGGCTCCATGGCAGGTGGGGCCAGCCCCTGTTAAGTTTTGTTTTAGGTTAAACCTAATCACTAATTAGCTTTGTTTCAATGACATGTGGGTCCCGCATGTCAGGTTTGACTCTGGTCAAGTCTGTTGACCGGCTGATGTCACACTAACGTAATGTTGATGCAGTAATCACTTTTCTGGATTTTCAATAAATCTAAACGATTTATTAATTTCATAAAAATGTGCTAAACTTCTAAAAATCATAGAAAATCGACCATAGCTCAGAATTAAATAAATTATATATGAAAAATTATCAGAAAAATCCAATCTATCCATCTGTACCATTTTCATGCATGTTAGAACAACTTATGGCTGTTGTTTAGGCCAAATCATATAAAGGGCATTTAAACCCTCACATACGGAGTTTGAATTTGAACCTAGGGTTCAAACCAACTCCATTTAACATGTTGCTAGTTGCATTAGCTCAAAACACAGCATATTGACATGTCATGATCATGCATCATATTGTGCATTGCATTGATTGTGCTCTCCTTCTTTATTGCCGGTATTTGTCCCCTCTCGATAGACGTGCTTTCGACAATGAGTTCGATGACACCGATGAAGAGTTGTAATATCTTCAGAAGTGCCAGGCAAGCAAAAACCCCTTGTTCATTCCGATACAATCCCACTCTCTCGCTCGTGCTCTCTTTTACTGCATTAGGACAACAATGATTCAACTATTACATGCTGCGATAGTTCAACCCCTTTCCTTTGCATGATCTCCTTGCGGATGGAACCCGAATAGTTGATAAACCTGGACGAGTGACTTGTGTGTTTAGTCAGGTCATGCCCGACACCCTCGCCCGGCTTCCGCTTGAAGGTTGACGAGGTAAATGACGTGTACAGGGCGATAAGTGGCGAGAGCGTGTGTGAAGAAGTACACCCCTGCAAGGTTATCATTATCTATTTAAATAGCCGGATTCCTCGGATATGGAAACTTGGACCCCTTGCATAGTTCATAGACAAGTGAAAGTGGATACTCTAAAATGCGCAAGATAAGTGTGAGTGCTATGGATGGCGTTCTCGCAGGGAGACGGGAGCAGATCCATAGTGGTCTATTGGTATGGTGAATTTTTGGACTCGTGTGCGCCACCTCAAAAGAGTTACTTGAAGTCGTAGTTCAGGCTAGCCACTGAGTCAAAGCTGGCTTGCTGCAGTTAAACTCCACCACCCCCTTTGTTAATACCGATGCATATGTAGTTAGTTCTGATGTAAGTCTTGCTGGGTACATATGTACTCACGTTTGCTTAATTTATGTTTTTGCAGAGAGACTTCAGTCTCGCTAGTAGTTCCACGTGGACTTCGACGTTTAGCTTGATACCTCAGCTACGATCTTGTGCCCTCGGCAGGATCTAGTAGATAGCCAGGCTTCTTAGCCTTTTCCATTTGTAGATGTCTGTACTCAGACATATTAAGCTTTCGCATGTGCTTTGACTTGTATGCTCTGAATGTTGGGTCATGAGACCCATGTTTGTATTATCTCGCTCCTCGGAGTCTAATGAATAAATACTCGAGTCGTAGAGTTATGTTGTGATGCGATGTTGTATTTACACATATCGAGCATATTGTGTGTATGATTGAAATGCTTGGTATGTGTGGGATCCGACAACCTAGTTGTTCATCCTTGGTAGCCTCTCTTATGGGGAAATGTAGTCTTGTGCTTGCATGAGCCATAGTAGTCCGCTACAGCCCGGTTCACCGGAGTCCTGCTAGCCCAGCACTACTGCTCCGGAACACTTGACTGGCCGGCATGTGATTCACTTCGTTCCTGTGTCTGTCCCTTCGGGGAAATGTCACGCGGTGACATCCGAAGTCCTGCCTAGCCTACTACAGCCCGGTTCACCGGAGTCCTGTTAGCCCAGTGCTACAGCTCGGATTCGCACATTGCTGACCGACATGCTCGATGTTGATTCATGTATGCCTGTTTCCGTAAGTTAGTGCCACTTTGGGTTCACGACTAGTCATGTCGGCCCGGGTTCTCTGTCATATGTATGCTAGAGACACTATCATATACGTGAGCCAAAAGGCGGAAATGGTCCCAGGCCATGGTAAGGAGACACCCATGGGAATACCGTGCGTGAGGCCGCAAAGTGATATGAGGTGTTACCGGCTAGATCGATGTGACTTGGAATCGGGGTCCTGACAGCTTTTGTATCAGAGCCTGACTGCCTGTAGGATTACCAAGCCAAGCTGGTCGAAGTCGTGTCTAGAAATGCTTTAGTTATATAAGGGAATTGATTGTGGATGGGAACGTAAGGCTCTTTTTACTCCTTTACCTTATGCCCTTCTACTCTGAGTCAACCTCTTCTTTTCTACGGGGGCTAAGAACTAGGCTTCTCTTCCATCTCTCAGGATGACGTGTTACTAAACCATAGTTGCCTAGGATTGTTGAGTTCAAGCCTTAGTTCAGTTCCTACTACTTCCAATTGTTCATAGATGGCCTCAGAACCTTGATATTGTGATGTTGAGTGGTTATGCAACCATTTTTGCAGGATGTCTCAAATCATTTTGAGCATTTACAGCCATTATGATGTCCGAGTCATCCCAGGTTTCTAAACAGTCTGATGCATCTGCAAATCCCTTCCTCCCGTTCCTAATGTCCTTTTGGGCTAGATTAAGCACACTAATCAGTGAGTTGAGGTACTCTATTGTCTCAACATATATGTTGGAGTTGTTATTGTGACACTAGGGTATTTTAGAGTTAGTAATCTAGCCATCTTTGGTGTTCCCAGTGTGATGATTCTGGCCACCATTCTCGAAAGCATCTCGTGATGTTATTTAGTTAGTAGGTATTTTATTTCCGGGTCCTTGGACCCACGATTCACTCTACTTACCTCATGTTGATAGTGTTTGCTAGTTCCTTTAGGATATTAGTAGCCTTGTGACCGTCCTCGAGGTCTGTGGTATATCGTTCTTCCAATACCATGAGCCAATATGGCAGAAGTTATTTGAACCAAAAGATCACAATCAGAGTACTGTTGATGAATTCTCGATCATATGTTGTGACTCTGCCAGTTCTATCTTTCCACATGGGTTATCCGGAAGAAACCTGTTGAACTTAGTTCGACATACTAATCTATGCATCCACAACTCAAAATGTTATATGTTCCTTGAGTTGACCCTCTTCAGCTGTATTCTGATCCTAGTCTATCAATTGATAGTCAGGAATAGTTGTGCATTCGTGTTCATCGATGCCTGTTATTCTTGTGGCCCGTCAAGCCATTCTATTACGGAATGACTCGGAGAAACAAACTCCAGTACCTTGTCCACTTCGAGGATTGGGTCAAAGTAGTTGTATGCCATGGATCAAAATGCCAATCCAGCTTTTGATGTGTTCTACCTTGGAGTGTTACCATCTTTATGTCAAGAATGTCTTGAGAATTACACCACCTCTTACGAATTCTTAATGCAGTGATACTTCTCACCATCATCATTCATTCCTCGGTCCTCATGTTGTTGTAACCGGAATGCCGACAAGTGAATTGTGATGTGTGAAATCAATACTCCGAGCAACTCATTGCTTGGTAGTAAATGGACAAAATTCTCATTCTTAGTGTGTTGGTTATTGAACTACCATTCTAAGATTGATCTTGCTACCTAGTCCATATTTCCTGGTGCACTCTTCGATCAATGAGTTAGGATTGTGTCAATCCCTCACTCCCTTGATCATATCGTCTTTCCCTGAAAAGCAAGATTGATCTTGAGCTTGGTAACATATCGGTGGTTCGTGATTTTCCGAATATCTTCTTGGAATTATTACCTCGTTATCACCTGGCCGCTATGTTGAGTTCGTGATCAAGTTGATTTTTCTATAAACCACTATTTCTCCAAGAATCTGTGTTGGATACCTTGAAATAGTTGGTTAAGCTAAATGACAACTTGGAGAGTTGGAATATGATAGCTTGTCCGACTTAGTTCATCCCAAAGGGATATCCTTGTGTTTTGATAGTTGTTGAAGCAAGATGATATCTTCATCAATTGGTCCTCGTGATCAGTTGCTGGGTCTATCATCTTGTCAAAACTTTGACTTGAGTATGGGCTATCGTCAAGTCAAATCAGAACTTTAGTTCATCCCAAAGGGATATCCTTGTGTTTTGATAGTTGTTGAAGCAAGATGATATCTTCATCAATTGGTCCTCGTGATCAGTTGCTGGGTCTATCATCTTGTCAAAACTTTGACTTGAGTATGGGCTATCGTCAAGTCAAATCAGAACCAACGATGTTTGTAATGTTGTCTTACTCGTGGTTGATCCCTCGAGCATACACCATTACATCTTTTGGTCTGACCAATGCTATCACCGTGTTCACATGATGGTGGAAGTCCAGTGATATGGAAATTCCGATGAGTTGTTGTTGAGCCCATCAGCAGCATTTTGTCTCCCCCATGATTCATGTTGAACATCAACCTAGTATTGGAAACTTTGTAAGCAATACCTTCGTGTTCCATTCATGAAGCTTATGCTTGGATAGAAGAAGTGACTTCCTCAAATTCATGTGCATTTGGAGCAAGTTGCCGCCATGAGTTCGAGAAAGATTGTTTTGTTTCCTCTGGTACCATCCCAAGTTAGTTATGCTTGTGCGAATGTATTCTATGGTTTGGTAGATTAATTACCTCCACTCCATATGTATTTCCTAGCACACCAAGCCACTGATTGATTTGTTCAAGGAGAAGAAGTTCCTTCTTAAGAGCATGCCTTATGCAAGGACTTTGTTATCCTCGATGATGGTTCCCCACCTGAACTCGGTAGTGTTTTTATTATAAGATACTACGTGGTCATGCTTGTCTGGGACAACATGTTCACATGTGTTAGCAGAATGTGATGCCCCGTATGTAACTTTCCCAATTTGTGCTCCAACTCTTGCCGTTTCCGGCATTAAGTTATATTTATTTCTCGGGTTCGGGTCTTTGTCTCCATGTGTTGTTTTTGTTTTCGTGCATCTCATATCATGTCATCACGTGCATTGCATTTGCATACATGTTCATCTCATGCATTCGAGCATTTTCCCCGTTGTCCGTTTTGCATTCCGGCCCTTTGTTCTCCTACGGTGGCCATTTCTAGCTTTCTTTCGTGTGTGGGGATTAAACATTTCCGGATTGGACCGAGACTTGCCATGCGGCCTTGGTTTACTACCGGTAGACCGCCTGTCAAGTTTCGGGTCATTTGGACTTCGTTTGATACTCCAACGGTTAACCGAGGGACCGAAAAGGCCTCGTGTGTGTTGCAGCCCAACACCCCTCCAATTTGGCCCAAAACCCACCAAACTCTGCTCCATCATCTCGGTCGTTCGATCACAATCGTGTGGGCGAAAACCGCACCTCATTTGGACTCTCCTAGCTCCCTCTATGCCTATTTAAACACCCCCCTCGTTTTTGGATCGTCCCCTACCTCGAAACCCTAAAAAAAAGCGAGATCCACCGCGCCCGGCCGGACACGTCCGTCCCCGGCCGGACACACCGCGCGCAGCCATCCTTGTCGCGCCACATGGCAACCCGGCGTCCTCCGCCGCCGCGGCCCGCCTCCGGCCCCCGCGGCCCATCCGAGGCGCGCCACCAGCGCCCTCACCCGCGCCTCCTCTTCCCCGACGTCGGCGCCGGCGCCCGCCGCTCCGCCGCCACTTCATCGTGGTCCGTCAAGCCGCCGCCCGCGCCTCCTCTCGCCGTCCGGCGACGCCCGCCCCCCGGCAAGCCGCCGCCCTCGCCGGGCATCGCCACCACCGCCTCGGCCGACCCCCGCGCCGCTCCTCCTCGCCTCCCCGCCGTCGGCCGCCGCCTCCCCGACGCCGGCGACCTCGGATCTGGCGCCGGTGAACCTCGGGAGGCATGCCCGTGAACAGTGCACGCGGGCTGGATCTGGATCTGGGTTGACCCCCTCTCCCCCGAAACCCTAATTCCAGATTTTTTATGCATTCTTTGACGCATCATATCTCCGCGTCCGTAGCTCCGTTTTGGGCATATGATATATCAAAATCTTCGTCTCGACGAGTACATCATTTCGTTCCATTGCATCATTTGCATTTGAGGTCATATTGATACCCTAAATGCTGTTAGAAGGAGGCATCATGAGTTAAATTGCAGATCCATTAGCTCTACATTGACTTTTGTCATTTTTGCCATGATTATTGTCTGCATGATATGCCTGTGCCCCTTTGGGATGAATTGTTAAGCATGTTGTCTTCTTTCCAGAGGTGCCTCCCATGCATTTTTAGGATGTTTGTGTTGTCTTGTGCAAGCTTGCAAAGAGGGGTACCTGAGATTGCTGATTTCAGGGACTTAGTGAAAATCACTAAGTCTGGGATGTTTTAGTTCACGATGCTATATGTCCAGCTTGTTTCCTAGTGATCCGTGCCTCTTTTGAGGATGATCAGTAAAAGTGATTTGTTATGCTTGTTGTGCTTAATCCATCCATGTCTTTACTTGTTATGTTGGAGCACCCTAGGTTGACTCAATAGAGCTCAACTTTTGCATAGTTGTTAATTTGGGCAGATCGTGAACTCTTTTGCGATTTTGCCGGAGCTATTGCTAGTGATCCATGCATGCTATGCCATTGTTCTTGCCATGTCTAGCTAGAGTTTTGTGCCTTCTTAATGGATATGTGCTTGCCTTGCCATGACTTGCACCGTAGTGAGAGCATCGAGCTCGTTTACATGCCTCCGTGAGTTATAATTTCAGCATGTCCCAGTTTTCACTAAGTCTGAAAACTGATTGTGTTTCATCGATGTTCGTGTGCTCGTTAGAGTATTTTGTGAACCCTTTTGGCCCCAGGTCATTTTGGGTGTTTTGTTAAGCTTGTTGAGTAGCTCCATTCCATGCTCTTACTTGCAATGTTCAGGTTGTGCTTCATGTTGTTTTGCTGCTCCGAAGAGAGCATTGTGGTCTGAAATTCCAGACTAGCGTTAATTTCGCTAAGTCTGAAATCTGTTTTGCTTATTCAGTTTTGGCATGCTTGTTTGAACCCCTTAATGGATGAATTTGCCTATGCCTCAGACCTGGTGATTTGTTAAGCTTCTTGTGTACATCCCTGCCATGCAATTTGTTTTCATGTTTGGTGGCTGTAGCATGTTCATTTTGTTGCATTCAGGAGCCTACTTGTTGTAAATCGCAGATCGGTTCGTTTCGTAAAACGCTTGCCATTTCCAAACCGTAGCTCCGATTTCCATGATCTTTATATTGTTTTCAGGGGATTTCTTCCCCTCTATCCAGTGGCACACTTGGTTTTCCAAGTTGAGGCCAGGTTCATGCATTTCCTGTCACGTCTTGCATTTTGCATCCCGCATCGCATCCCGCATAGCATACCATCTTTGCATATTATTAGTTGCCCTTGCACGTGGTTGATTGTATCCTTGTTGCTTGTTTGTGTTGTTGGGTAGATCCGGGAGACGAGTTCGCTAACGAGGAGCCCGTTGAGTTTTCTTTTGAGGATCCAGTCAACTCTGACAACTGTGCAGGCAAGATGATCATACCCTCGAAATCAGTACTATCTTTGCCATGCTAGTTTGCTCGCTCTTTTGCTTTGCCAATGCTACGATGCCTAACACTTGCTTGTCAGCCTCCCAATTGCCATGATTGAGCCTCTAACCCACCTTTGTCCTAGCAAACCGTTGATTGGCTATGTTACCGCTTTGCTCAGCCCCTTCTTATAGCGTTGCTAGTTGCAGGTGAAGATTGGAGCCATTCCTTGTTGGAACCTTTATTTACTTGTTGGGATATCATTATATTGCTATGTTATCTTTATTCATCTATACACTTGGTAAAGGGTGGAAGGCTAGGCCTCTCGCCTAGTGTTTTGTTCCACTCTTGCCGCCCTAGTTTCCGTCATATCGGTGTTATGTTCCCGGATTGTTGCGTCCCTTACGCGGTTGGGCTATAATGGGAACCCCTTGATAGTTCGCATTGATTACAGCTTTTCCAGCAATGCCCAACATTGGTTTTACCATTTGCCACCTACCCCTTTTCCCCTTGGGTTTCCGGAGCCCGAGGGTCATCTTTATTTTAGCCCCCCACGGGCCAGTGCTCCTCTGAGTGTTGGTCCGGAACGTCAGCCGCCGGTGGCCACCAGGGGCAACTCTGGGCTGGCCTACCGGAAGTTTGGACAATCTGAGTGTGCCCTGAGAAAGAGATATGTGCAGCTCCTATCGGGATTTGTCGGCACATTCGGGCGGTGTTGCTGGACTAGTTTTGACCTGTCGAATCATCTTGTTGTACCGGGATACCGAGTCTGATTGGTGTGTCTTGGGTGGAGGTCTATTCCTTCGTTGACCGTGAGAGCTTGTTATGGGCTAAGTTGGGACCCCCTGCAGGGATTGATCTTTCGAAAGCCGTGCCCGCGGTTATGGGCAGATGGGAATTTGTTAATGTCCGGTTGTAGATAACTTGAACCTTAATTAATTAAAATGAATCAACTGAGTGTGTTGCCGTGATGGCCTCTTCTCGGCGGAGTCTGGGAAGTGGACACGGTGTTGGAGTTATGTTTGCGCAAGTTGCTCTCTAGTTCCTCACTCGCACTTTGCCTTCTCTTCTCGCTCTCTTTTGCGAATAAGTTAGCCACCATACATGCTAGTCGCTTGCTGCAGCTCCACTTATACTTTTCCCCTTTCCCTACCTATTAAGCTTAAATAGTCTTGATCGCGAGGGTGCGAGATTCCTGAGTCCCTGTGGCTCACAAATTACTATTACACCAGATGCAGGGACAGATGATACCGCTCCAGATGGCGCGCTCGAGCTGAAGTGGGAGTACGACGAGGACTCTCAGCGTTACTATGTGTCTTTTCCTGATGATCAGTAGTGGTGCCTATTCGGGGTTAGATTCAGGGCCTTGTCGCATGTTGGGGGTCTTTTCTATTTTGTCGTCGTAGTCGGGATGAGTGATTGTATGATGGATGTTATTTATGTACTTTGATGTGACGTGGCGAGTGTAAGCCAACTATGTTATTCCCCTTTATATTATATATGTACATGGGATGGGTGATGATTTCCCGACTTGCGACATTGCTTTCAATGCGCCTATGTCTCTAAGTCGTGCCTCGACACGTGGGAGATATAGTCGCATCAAGGGCGTTACACAGAACAAGCTCATGTTTTGGAGCTTACTACCATATTCCATTTCCCGAGAATCTCGCAACGCCATCTCGTCGATTTGTGTTGCAAACTTTCTTTCCAGACACATTGTCTGAATTATCCTGTTACCAACCAGATTTGAATCTCAAGCATATATGATGGTTGGAACTTCTTCCAAGAACTATGATATAGGTTCCAGTGGAGTGGACACACCTAGCTGGAAGCACTGTTGTCTTCGTATCTTGATTAAGCCGTTTGGTCACCTCCCATGAGGATTTCTCATGACTTATTCTTGAAGTTGTTCCTTAGGGATCCTTGTGCTCTTAGTTTCTTCGATGATTCTATAACCATTGGAACGTTGGAAACACTCTGTTGAGTTCTTCCCCAGTTACCAGAATCATTCCCAACATTTGCATTTTCTTCCTAGCTTGCACCTCAGTAGTTGTTGTTCAGGATCATCTTCAAAAGTGGACTTACCATGGGTCCCATCCATCTCCGATGATAAGCAAATCATCCATTACGTTGTCTTCAATAAGGTAGTCCACATCGTCTACCTAGCCCGAGTATGTCAGTCTTTCGAACTCCTTCAAACGATCCATTAAGAATTGCCTCAGGCTGGTATGAATAGTTTCAATGATCTATGGATCAAAAGTAATTTTTTTTGCCACTTAAGGGAATAATTCTACGAGTCACCTCCCCTAAGGTGCCCCATTATGGAATCATGGCAATTATTTCATCGCTATCTTGAGATCATGCACCACCCTCTTCAGTGTGGGATTTTTGCCTACCCACTAGAACCTTGTCATATACCTTTTCCATCACTCCTAATCTGTGTTTCATGTCTCAGCTCAAGAGATGTTCTAAAGTCTCACTCCATGAGTTGATCTTGAGTGCTCATTCTTTGAGGAAATCGTTTCCTGTAGAGTTTCCTTCTGTCGTCATCGTGTTGGATGAAGATCTCGAAAGCAAAGACGTCAAGGTCAATATGAAGCAATGAATCAACATCCTCGAGAAGGACATCTGGATCGTGAAGATTGTGTTAGCTTGTGTCGCTCTGTCTTCTTACCTCATGACTTGAATCTCAGGGCGAGATTCTTGTTTGGTAGGGGTGAGTTGTCACATCCCTAGTTCTAGTATGCACTAGGTAGCCCTTCTTGTGTGCATCATGTTTAAATTTCTCAGAAACTTGAAATGGGGATGTTGAAACCCTAGCACTAAATGAATTCAACTAGGTTCAAATAAACAATATTTTCAATGAACCCAGAATGCCCTTTAGAAAAGTTCATGATTTTTGGTAAAGGTGAAAACCTCTGGAAAAAATGATGCACATATTTCTAGGCCACTTCTGGACATTTGAATTAAATCATTTTGTATTTGAATTTGGGCATTTAATTGCTATAATTATTTTAAATGCTCAAATAATTCTGAAACTAAATGTGGGTTGTTGGAAATAATTCAAAAGGTCCCCACAATTTATTTCAGGATTTATAGATGTGGTTTAGTATTATACTAAATCAAAACAGAGTTAAAGCAATAGAAACAAAAACTTAAATAGCAAAACAGAGAGAGGCAGTGAACTCACCTGTGCAACCCACCTCGTGGCCCAGCCGACACGCTAGTCGTCGTCTTCCTCTCGCCAATAGGATACCAAGCGCGTGGCCGACGCATGCGCTCCCTCCTCGCGCCACCTCCTACCTCCTTGCTTGCCTCGTCGGTGAGGGGATAAGCCCCAGAGCCGTCTAGATCGATCTCTCTCTCCCCCCTCCACTGTCTCTCTCACGTGCATCCACCGAGCGCGGTCCTCGACACCGGCCGCCGTGCGCGCAGCCACAGCCGTCCCCTCGCCCTTCGGTCGTGTTCCCGAGCTTTGAATCCTCACGTCGTTTCTCCAAGATGAAGGAACCAAGCCCGGATGGCCTGCATCGCCGTTGCCATCGTCTTCTTCAACCTCGGGTTGCCGAGATCGCCGGCGACCTTCCGAAATCACCAGCCCCTCCCCGAGCTCGCCGAGGCCCCTTGCAACTGTTGTGATACCCCGGTCATTTCCCGCTAACCCCGCCTCCGTTTGATTGCCGTAGCCGCCGCCCCCTTGCTAACAGCAGCCGCCGCCACACGGGCTCGTCATCGGCGAAGCCCCGGTGACCATTTGGTCATGGGCGTGCACCCGTTGTGCTTGCCACGACCCGTAGAGCACCCCCAGCACCTCATCTCGCTCGTTTGTGAGTAGCAACGCCGAACCAGACCGCACTCGAGCTCTGGCTGCCGCTCACGAATTCGCCGTCGTCGGTTTCGGCCACCACAGGCCCGGCCACCACCACCGTTCGACGCACGCCAGCGAGGGCTCTCCAACGAGCCCAAGCACACCTCGAACCGAGCCCTGTGGGCGATTCCCGAACACCTCCGTGGCGTCTGGCCATGGCCAGCGGCCCAATTCTAGCGAAAACGCCATTAGGCACTAACTTAATGTCCCCCTTGCTCCATGGCAGGTGGGGCCAGCCCCTGTTATGTTTTGTTTTAGGTTAAACCTAATCACTAACTATCTTTGTTTCAATGACATGTGGGTCCCGCATGTCAGGTTTGACTCTGTTCAAGTCTGTTGACTGGATGATGTCACACTAACATAATGCTGATGCAGTAATCACTTTTCTAGATTTTAAATAAATCTAAACGATTTATTAATTTCAGAAAAATGTCCTAAACTTCTAAAAATCATAGAAAATCAACCGTAGCTCAGAATTAAATAAATTGTATATGAAAAATTATCAGAAAAATCCAATATATCCATCTGTACCATTTTCATGCATGTTAGAACAACTTATGGCTGCTGTTTAGGCCAAATCACATAAAGGGCATTTAAACCCTCACATATGGAGTTTGAATTTGAACCTAGGGTTCAAACCAACTCCATTTAACATGTTGCTAGTTGCATTAGCTCAAAACACAGCATATTGACATGTCATGATCATGCATCATATTGTGCATTGCATTGATTGTGCTCTCATTCTATGTTGCCGGTATTTGTCCCCTCTCGATAGACGTGCTTCCGACGATGAGTTCGATGACACCGATGAAGAGTTATAATATCTTCAGAAGTGCCAGGCAAGCAAAACCCCCCTTGTTCATTCCGATACAATCCCACTCTTTTGCTCCTGCTCTCTTTTACTGCATTAGGACAACAACGATTCAACTGTTACATGCTGCGGTAGTTGAACCCCTTTCATCTGCATGACCTGTCATTGCCACAGTAAATAGATGAAACCCACTAGTATGAGTAGGAATTGTTTGAGCCCTGATGTGCCTACTCATTCATGCTTGTTGTCATGCCTGCTACTGCTTAGAGTTGAGTCAGGTCTGATTCATCAGGAATGAATTGGAACGTGGTGAACATGTCCTACCGTTGGGAGCTAAGTGTGTGAACACGATTTGGTAAAGGTAGCGGTGAGAGGCCACGTAGGAATACATGGTGGGTTGTCTCATTGCAGCCGATCTCAGGAACTGAGTTCTGTGTTTGTGATCCATGAATAGTTACTACCACACATTGGGTTCCGGTACCTCGGCCCCTCTCGGCTTATTAATCAACTCGATCTTTGTTCAGGAGTTGCAACTAGTTTCTGGTGTTTGCAGGTAGTGTTAGTAGTCTACCAAGTGGCACCCAGTACAGGTGGGCTTCGGACAGACTAGCCACAGTGGCACGGTGTACCAAGTGGCACCCGGATGGTGGGCTTGGGAACCCTGCACACATCGTTTGGGGCCGTGAGCGACACCCCGGCCGGATCTCCTTGCGGATGGAACCCGAATAGGCGATAAACCTGGACGAGAGACTTGTGTGGTTAGTCAGGTCGTGGCCGACACCCTCGCCCGGCTTCCGCTTGAAGGTTGCCGAGGTACATGACGTGTACAGGGCGATAAGTGGTGAGAGCGTGTGTGAACAAGTACACCCCTGCAGGGTTATCTTTATCTATCCGAATAGCCGGATTCCTCAGATATGGAAACTTGGACCCCTTGCATAGTTCATAGACAAGTGAAAGTGGATACTCTAAAATGCACAAGATAAGTGTGAGTGCTACGGATGGCGTTCTCACACCACCCCCTTTGTTGACACCACCCCCTTTGTATACAAGACGGGAGCGGATCCATGGTGGTGTATTGGTATGGTGAATTTGTGGACTCGTGTGCACCACCTCAAAAGAGTTACTTGCAGTCGTAGTTCAGGCTAGCCACTGAGTCAAAGCTGGCTTGCTGCAGTTAAACTCCACCACCCCCTTTGTTGATACCGATGCATATGTAGTTAGTTCTAATGTAAGTCTTGCTGGGTACATTTGTACTCATGTTTGCTTAATTTATGTTTTTGCAGAGAGACTTCAGTCTCGCTAGTAGTTCCACGTGGACTTCGACGTTTAGCTTGATACCTCAGCTACGATCGTGTGCCCTCGGCAGGATCTGGTAGATAGCCAGGCTTCTTAGCCTTTTCCATTTGTAGATGTCTTTACTCAGACATATTAAGCTTCCGCATGTGCTTTGACTTGTATGCTCTGAATGTTGGGTCATGAGACCCATGTTTGTATTATCTCGCTCCTCGGAGCCTAATGAATAAATACTTGAGTCATAGAGTTATGTTGTGATGCCATGTTGTATTTACACATATCGGGCATATTGTGTGTATGATTGAAATGCTTGGTATGTGTGGGATCCGACAACCTAGTTGTTCATCCTTGGTAGACTCTCTTATGGGGAAATGTAGTCTTGTGCTTCCATGAGCCATAGTAGTCCGCTACAGCCCGGTTCACTGGAGTCCTGCTAGCCCAACACTACTGCTCCGGAACACTTGACTGGTCGGCATGTGATTCACTTTGTTCCTGTGTCTGTCCCTTTGGGGAAATGTCACGCGGTGACATCCGGAGTCCTGCCTAGCCTGCTATAGCCCGGTTCACTGAGTCTTGTTAGCCCAGTGCTACAGCCCGGATTCGCACGCTGCTGACCGACATGCTCGATGTTGATTCATGTATGTCTATCCCCGTAAGTTAGTGCCACTTTGGGTTCACGACTAGTCATGTCGGCCCGAGTTCTCTGTCATATGGATGCTAGCGACACTATCATATACGTGAGCGAAAAGGCGCAAACGGTCCCCGGCCATGGTAAGGCGACACCCGTGGGAATACCGTGTGTGAGGCCACAAAGTGAGATGAGGTGTTACCGGCTAGATCGATGTGACTTGGAATCGGGGTCCTGACACTTTCGGATGAAGGAAATATGCCCTAGAGGCAATAATAAAGTTATTATTTATTTCCTTATTTCATGATAAATGTTTATCATTCATGCTAGAATTGTATTAGCCAGAAACATAATACATGTGTGAATACATGGACAAATAGAGTGCCACTAGTATGCCTCTAGTTGACTAGCTCATTAATCGAAGATGGTTGAGTTTCCTAGCCATGGACATGAGTTGTCATTTGATTAACGGGATCACATCATTAGGAGAATGATGTGATTGACTTGACCCATTCCGTTAGCTTAGGACTTGATCGTTTAGTATGTTGCTATTGCTTTCTTCATGACTTATACATGTTCCTATGACTATGAGATTATGCAACTCCCGTTTACCGGAGGAACACTTTGTGTGCTACCAAACGTCACAACGTAACTGGGTGATTATAAAGGTGCTCTACAGGTGTCTCCGAAGGTACTTGTTGGGTTGGCGTATTTCGAGATTAGGATTTATCACTCCGATTGTCGGAGAGGTATCTCTAGGCCCACTCGGTAATGCACATCACTATAAGCCTTGCAAGCATTGTAACTAATGAGTTACTTACAGGATGATGTGTTACGGAATGAGTAAAGAGACTTGCCAGTAACGAGATTGAACTAGGTATTGAGATACCGACGATCGAATCTCGGGCAAGTAACATACCGATGACAAAGGGAACAACGTATGTTGTTATGCGGTTTGACCAATAAAGATCTTCGTAGAATATGTGGGAGCCAATATGAGCATCCAGGTTCCGCTATTGTTTATTGGCCGGAGACGTGTCTCGGTCATGTCTACATAGTTCTCGAACCCGTAGGGTCCGCACGCTTAAAGTTTCGATGACGATTTGTATTATGAGTTATGTGATTTGTTGTACCGAAGGTAGTTCGGAGTCCCGTATGAGATCGGAGACATGACGAGGAGTCTCGAAATGGCCGAGACATAAAGATTGATATATTGGACAACTATATTCGGACATTGGAAAGGTTCCGAGTGATTCAGGTATTTTTCGGAGTACTAGAGAGTTACGGGAATACGGGGAAATAGTATTGGGCCTTAATGGGCCTTAGTGGGAAGGAGAGGCAGCAACCAGGAGGTGGCGCGCGCCCCTCCCAAGCCTAGTCCGAATTAGACAAAGGGTTTTGGGCGCGCCCCCCCTCTCCCTTCCTTCTCCACTCCCCTCCTTTCCCCCCTTCTCCTAGTTGGACTAGGAAAGGAGGAAACCTACTCCTACTAGGAGTAGGAATCCTACTCCCTTGGCGCGCCCCTCCTAGAGCCGGCCTCCTTCTCCCTTGCTCCTTTATATACGGGGGCAGGGGGCACCCCAAGACACACAAGTTCATTTGTTGATCTCTCCCAGCCATGTGTGGTGCCCCCCTCCACCATATTCCACCTCGGTCATATCGTAGGGGTGCTTAGGCAAAGCCCTGCGTCGGTAGCAACATCATCACCGTCATCACGTCGTCGTGCTGACGGAACTCTCCCGTGAAACTCTGCTGGATCGGAGTTCACGGGACGTCATTGAGCTGAACGTGTGCTGAACTCGGAGGTAACGTACGTTCGGTACTTGATTGGTCGGATCGTGAAGACGTATGACTACATCAACCACGCTGTGCTAACGCTTCCTCTTTCGGTCTACGAGGGTACGTGGACAATACTCTCCCCTCTCATTGCTATGCATCACCATGATCCTGTGTGTGCATAGGAATTTTTTGAAATTACTACGTTCTCCAACAGTGGCATCCGAGCCTGGTTTTATGCGTGGATGTTATATGCACGAGTACAACACAAGTGAGTTGTGGGCTATACAAGTCATACTGCTTACCAGCATGTCATACTTTGGTTTGGCGGTATTGTTGGATGAAGCGGCCCGGACCGACATTACGCGTACGCTTACGCGAGACTGGTTCTACTGATGTGCTTTGCACACAGGTGGCTGGCGGGTGTCAGTTTCTCCAACTTTAGTTGAACCGAGTGTGGCTACGCCCGGTCCTTGAGAAGGTTAAAACATCACTAACTTGACAAACTATCGTTGTGGTTTTGATGCGTAGGTAAGAACGGTTCTTGCTCAGCCCATAGCAGCCACGTAAAACTTGCAAAAACAAAGTAGAGGACGTCTAACTTATTTTTGCAGGGCATGTTGTGATGTGATATGGTCAAAACATGATGCTATATTTTATTGTATGAGATGATCATGTTTTCTAACCGAGTTATCGGCAACTAGCAGGAGCCATATGGTTGTCGCTTTATTGTATGCAATGCAATCGCCCTGTAATGATTTACTTTATCACTAAGCGGTGGCGATAGTCGTAGAAGCATGAGTTGGCGAGACGACAATGATGCTACGATGGATATCAAGGTGCCGCACCAGTGACAATGGTGATCATGACGGTGGTTTGGAGATGGAGATCACAAGCACAAGATGATGATGGCCATATCATATCACTTATATTGATTGCATGTGATGTTTATCTTTTATGCATCTTATTTTGCTTAGTACGATGGTAGCATTATAATATGATCTCTCACTAAATTTCAAGGTATAAGTGTTCTCCCTGAGTATGCACCGTTGCGAAAGTTCTTCGTGCTGAGACACCACGTGATGATCGAGTGTGATAGGCTCTACGTTCAAATACAATGGGTGCAAAACAGTTGCACACGCGGAATACTTAGGTTAAACTTAACGAGCCTAGCATATGCAGATATGGCCTCGGAACACTGAGACCGAAAGGTCGAGCGTGAATCATATAGTAGATATGATCAACATAGTGATGTTCACCATTGAAACTACTCCATCTCACGTGATGATCAGACATGGTTTAGTTGATATGGATCACGTGATGATTAGAGGGATGTCTATCTAAGTGGGAGTTCTTAAGTAATATGATTAATTAAACTTTAATTTATCATGAACTTAGTCCTGGTAGTATTAGCGTATCTATGTTGTAGATCAATAGCTCACGTTTAGCTCCTCTGTTTTATTTTTGATATGTTCCTAGAGAAAACTAAGTTGACAGATGTTAGTAGCAATGATGCGGATTGGATCCGTGATCTGAGGATTATCCTCATTGCTGCACAGAAGAATTATGTCCTTGATGCACCGCTAGGTGACAGGCCTATTGCAGGAGGAGATGCAGATGTTATGAACGTTTGGCTAGCTCAATATGATGGGTACTTGATAGTTTAGTGCACCATGCTTAATAGCTTAGAATCGGGACTTCAAAGACGTTTTGAACATCATGGATCATATGAGATGTTCCAGGAGTTGAAGTTAATATTTCAAGCAAATACCCGAGTTGAGAGATATGAAGTCTCCAACAAGTTCTACCTCTAAAAGATGGAGGAGAATAGCTCAAGCAGTGAGCATGTGCTCAGATTGTCTGGGTACTACAATCGCTTGAATCAAGTGGGAGTTAATCCTCTAGATAAAATAGTGATTGGCATAATTCTCTAATCACCATCACCAAGTTAGTAGAACTTCGTGATGAACTATAGTATGCAAGGGATGACGTAAACGATTCCCGAGCTTTTCATGTTGATGAAATTGATGAAGGTAGAAGTCAAGAAAGAGCATCAAGTGTTGATGATTAACAAGACCACTAGTTTCAAGAAAAGGGCAAAGGGAAAGAAAGGGAACTTCAAGAAGAACGGCAAGCAAGTTGCTGCTCATGAGAAGAAGCCCAAGTCTAGACCTAAGCCTGAGATTAAGTGCTTCTACTTCAAAGGAAATGGTCACTGGAAGTGGAACTGCCCTAGATACTTGGCAGATAAGAAGGATGGCAAAGTAAACTAAGGTATATTGGATATACATGTTATTGATGTGTACTTTACTAGTGTTTATAACAACCCCTCGATATTTAATACTAGTTCAGTTGCTAAGAGTAGTAACTTGAAACAGGAGTTGTAGAATAAAGAGAGACTAGTTGAGGGTGAAGTGACGATGTGTGTTGGAAGTGGTTCCAAGATTGATATGATCATCATCGCACACTCCCTATACTTTCGGGATTAGTGTTGAACCTAAATAAGTGTTATTTCGTGTTTGCGTTGAGCATGAATATGATTTGATCATGTTTATTGCAATACGGTTATTCATTTAAGTTAGAGAATAATTGTTGTTCTGTTTACATGAATAAAACCTTCTATGGTCATACACCCAATGAAAATGGTTTGTTGGATCTCGGTCGTAGTGATACACATATTCATAATATTGAAGCCAAAAGATGCAAAGTTAATAATGATAGTGCAACTTATTTGTGGCACTGCCGTTTAGGTCATATTGGTGTAAAGCGCATGAAGAAACTCCATGCTGATGGGATTTTGGAATCACTTGATGCTTGCAAACCATGCCTCATGGGCAATATGACTAAGACTCCATTCTCCGGAACAATGGAGCGAGCAACTGACTTATTGGAAATAATACATACTGATGTACGCGGTCCGATGAGTGTTGAGGCTCGTGGCGGGTATCATTATTTTCTGACCTTCACAGATGATTTGAGCAGATATGGGTATATCTACTTGATGAAACATAAGTCTGAAACATTTGAAAAGTTCAAAGAACTTCGGAGTGAAGTGGAAAATCATCGTGACAAGAAAATAAAGTTTCTACGAGCTGGTCGCAGAGACAAATATTTGAGTTACAAGTTTGGTCTTCCATTAAAACAATGTGGAATAGTTTCACAAATTCGTGCCACCTCGAACACCACAACATAATGGTGTGTCCAAACATCGTAACTGTAGTTTATTAAGATATGGTGCAATCTATGATGTCTCTTACCGATTTATCACTATCATTTTGGGGTTATGCATTAGAGACAGCTGCATTCACGTTAAATAGGGCACCATCTAAATCCGTTGAGACGACACCTTATGAACTGTGGTTTGGCAAGAAACCCAAGTTGTCGTTTCTTAAAGTTTAGAGTTGCAATGCTTATGTGAAAAGGTTTCAACCTGATAAGCTCGAACCCAAATCGGAGAAATGCGTCTTCATAGGATACCCAAAGGATACTGTTGGGTACACCTTCTAATCACATATCCAAAGGCAAAATATTCATTGCTAAGAATGGATTCTTTCTAGAGAAGGAGTTTCTCTCAAAAGAAGTGAGTGGGAGGAAAGTAGAACTTGATGAGGTAACTGTACCTGCTCCCTTATTGGAAAGTAGTTCTATCACAGAAATCTGTTCCTGTGACTACTACACCAATTAGTGAGGAAGCTAATGATGATGATCATGTAACTTCAGATCAAGTTACTACCGAACCTCGTAGGTAAACCAGAGTGAGATCCGCACTAGTGTGGTATGGTAATCCTGTTCTGGAGGTCATGTTACTTGACCATGACGAACCTACGAACTATGAGGAAGCGATGATGAGCCCAGATTCCACAAAATGGCTTGAGGCTATGAAATCTGAGATGAGATCCATGTATGAGAACAAAGTGTGGACTTTGGTTGACTTGCCGGATGATCGGCAAGCCATAGAAAATAAATGGATCTTCAAGAGGAAGACAGACGCTGATAGTAGTGTTACTATCTACAAAGCTAGACTTGTCGAAAAAGGTTTTTTGACAAAGTTTAAGGTGTTGACTACAATGAGATTTTCTCACTCGTAGCGATGCTTAAGTCTGTCTGAATCATGTTAGAAAATTGCCATATTTTATGAAATCTGGCAAATGGATGTCAAAACTACATTCCTTAATGGGTTTCTTAAAAAGAGTTGTATATGATGCAACCAGAAGGTTTTGTCAGTCCTAAAGGTGCTAACAAAATGTGCAAGCTCCAGCGGTCCATCTATGGACTGGTGCAAGCATCTCGGAGTTGGAATATACGCTTTGATAAGTTGATCAGAGCATGTATAGTTTTATATAGACTTGCGGTGAAGCATGTATTTACAAGAAAGTGAGTGGGAGCACTACATCATTTCTGATAAATATATGTGAATGACATATTGTTGATCGGGAATAATGTAGAATTATTCTACAAAGCGTAAAGGAGTGTTTGAAAGGAGTCTTTCAAAGAAAGATCTCGGTGAAGCTTCTTACACATTGACCATCAAGATCTATAGAAATAGATCAAGACGCTTGACAAGTTTTTTCAATGAATACATACCTTGACAAGATTTTGAAGTAGTTCAAAATGGAACAGGCAAAGAAAGAGTTCTTGCATGTGTTACAAGGTGTGAAATTGAGTAAGACTAAAAACCCGACCACGGCAGAAGATAGAAAGAGAATGAAAGTCATTCCCTATGCCTCAGCCATAGGTTCTATATAGTATGCCATGCTGTGTACCAGATCTATTGTATACCCTACACTGATTTTGGCAAGGGAGTACAATAGTGATCTAGGAGTAGATCACTAGACAGCGGTCAAAATTATCCTTAGTGGAATAAGGATATGTTTCTTGATTATGGAGGTGACAAAAGGTTCATCGTAAAGAGTTACGTCGATGCAAGCTTTGACACCGATATGGATGACTCTAAGTCTCGATCTAGATACATATTGAAAGTGGGAGCAATTAGCTAGAGTAGCTCCGTGCAGAGCATTGTTGACATAGAAATTTGCAAAATACATACGGATCTGAATATGGCAGACCCGTTGACTAAACTTCTATCACAAGCAAAACATGATCACACCTTAGTACTCTTTGGGTGTTAATCACATAGCGATGTGAACTAGATTATTGACTCTAGTAAACCCTTTGGGTGTTAATCACATGGTGACATGAACTATTGATGTTAAGTCGCATGGTGATGTGATCTAGATTATTGACTGTAGTGCAAGTGGGAGACCGAAGGAAATATGCCCTAGAGGCAATAATAAAGTTATTATTTATTTCCTTATTTCATGATAAATGTTTATTATTCATGCTAGAATTATATTAACCGGAAACATAATACATGTGTGAATACATAGACAAATAGAGTGTCACTAGTATGCCTCTACTTGACTAGCTCGTTAATCAAAGATGGTTGAGTTTCCTAGCCATGGACATGAGTTGTCATTTGATTAACGGGATCACATCATTAGGAGAATGATGTGATTGACTTGACCCATTCCGTTAGCTTAGCACTTGATCGTTTAGTATGTTGCTATTGCTTTCTTCATGACTATGAGATTATGCAACTCCCGTTTATCGGAGGAACACTTTGTGTGCTACCAAACGTCACAACGTAACTGGGTGATTATAAAGGTGCTCTGCAGGTGTCTCCGAAGGTACTTGTTGGGTTGGCATATTTTGAGATTAGAATTTTTCACTCCGATTGTCGGAGAGGTATCTCTGGGCCCACTCGGTAATACACATCACTATAAGCCTTGCAAGCATTGTAACTAATGAGTTAGCTACATGATGATGTGTTACGGAACGAGAAAAGAGACTTGCCAGTAACGAGATTGAACTAGGTATTGAGATACCGACGATCGAGCCTCGGGCAAGTAACATACCGATGACAAAGAGAACAACGTATGTTGTTATGCGGTTTGACCGATAAAGATCTTCGTAGAATATGTGGGAGCCTATATGAGCATCCAGGTTCTGCTATTGGTTATTGGTCGGAGACGTGTCTCGGTCATGTCTACATAGTTCTCGAACCCGTAGGGTCTGCACGCTTAAAGTTTCGGTGACGATTTGTATTATGAGTTATGTGATTTGATGTACCGAAGGTAGTTCGGAGTCCCGGATGAGATTGGGGACATGATGAGGAGTCTCAAAATGGTCGAGACGTAAATATTGATATATTGGACGACTATTCGGACATCGGAAAGGTTCCGAGTGATTCGGGTATTTTTCGGAGTACTGGGGAGTTACGGGAATACGAGGAAATAGTATTGGGCCTTAATGGGCCTTAGTGGGAAGGAGAGACAGCAACGAGGAGGTGGCGCGCGCCCCTCCCAAGCCCAGTCCAAATTGGACAAAGGGTTTGGGGCGCGGCCCCCTTCTCCCTTCCTTCTCCACTCCCCTCCTTTCCCCACTTCTCCTAGTTGGACTAGGAAAGGAGGAAACCTACTCCTAGTAGGAGTAGGAATCCTACTCCCTTGGCGCACCCCTCCTAGGGCAGGCCTCCTCCTCCCTTGCTCCTTTATATACGAGGGCAGGGGAACCCCAAGACACACAAGTTGATCTGTTGATCTCTCCCAGCCGTGTGCGGTGCCCCCTCCACCAAATTCCACCTCGGTCATATCGTAGCGGTGCTTAGCCGAAGCCCTGCATCGGTAGCAACATCATCACTGTCATCACGCTGTCGTGCTGACGGAACTCTCCCGTGAAACTCTGCTGGATCGGAGTTCGCGGGATGTCATCGAGCTGAACGTGTGCTGAACTCGGAGGTGCCGTACGTTCGGTACTTGATCGGTTGGATCATGAAGATGTATGACTACATCAACCGCGTTGTGCTAACGCTTCCGCTTTCGGTCTATGAGGGTATGTGGACAATACTCTCCCCTCTTGTTGCTATGCATCACCATGATCCTGTGTGTGCGTAGCAAATTTTTGAAATTACTACGTTCTCCAACACCGGAGACCAAACACTATTATCCCATATATCAAACTTTATCTCTAGGCCATTCCGGAGTTCCTCGTCATCTCCGTGATCTTATCCGGAACTCCGAACAACATTTGGTTACCAACATTCATAACTCATAAATAATATATTGTCAACAAACGTTAAGCGTGCAGACCCCACGGGTTCGAGAACTATGTAGACATGACCGAGACACTTCTCTGGTCAATAACCAATAGCGGAACCTGGATGCGCGTATTGGCTCCAACATATTCTACGAAGATCTTTATCGGTCAAACCGCATAACAACATACGTTGTTCCCTTTGTCATCGGTATGTTACTTGCCCGAGATTTGATCGGTCGGAGGTGCCGGAGTAACGGTGCTTGGATCGGTCGGATCGGGAAGAAGACATACGACTACTTCCTCTATGTTGTGTCAACGCTTCCGTTGTGATCTACAAGAGTACGTAGATCAGACTCTCCCCCTCGTTGCTATGCATCACCATGATCTTGCGTGTGCGTAGGAAAATTTTGAAATTACTACGTTCCCCAACAATGGTATCAGAGCCTAGGTTTTATGGTTTGATGTTATATGCACGAGTAGAACACAAGTGAGTTGTGGGCGATATAAGTCATACTGCCTACCAGCATGTCATACTTTGGTTCGGCGGTGTTGTTGGATGAAGCGGCCCGGACCGACATTACGCGTACGCTTACGTGAGACCGGTTCTCCCGACATGCTTTGCACAAAGGTGGCTTGCAGGTGACTGTTTCTCCAACTTTAGTTGAACAAAGTGTGGCTACGCCCGGTCCTTGCGAAGGTTAAAACGGAGTCTATTTGACAAACTATCGTTGTGGTTTTGATGCGTCGGTGAGATTGGTTCTTGCTTAAGCCCGTAGCAGCCACGTAAAATTTGCAACAACAAAGTAGAGGACGTCTAACTTGTTTTTGCAGGGCATGTTGTGATGTGATATGGTCAAAACATGATGAGTTATAAGTTGTTGTATAAGATGATCATGTTTTGTTGAACTTATCGGCAACTGGCAAAAGCCTTATGGTTGTCTGTCTATTGCATAAGATGCAAGCGCCCAATAATTGCTTTACTTTATCGCTATGCGATAGCAATAGTTGCAAGAGCAAGTGTTGGCGAGACGACCACGTGACGACACATTGATATAGATCAAGATGATGGAGATCATGGTGTCATGCCGGTGACGATATAGATCATGACAGTACTTTGGAGATGGAGATCAAAGAAGCAAGATGATGATGGCCATATCATGTCACATATTTTGATTGCATGTGATGTTTATCTTTTATACATCTTATTTTGCTTAGTTTGACGGTAGCATTTTAAGATGATCTCTCACTAATTATCAAGAAGTGTTCTCCCTGAGTATGCACCGTTGCGAAAGTTCTTCGTGCTGAGACACCACGTGATGATCGGGTGTGATAGGCTCTACGTTCAAATACAACGGGTGCAAAACAGTTGCACACGCGGAATACTCAGGTTATACTTGACGAGCCAAGCATATACAGATATGGCCTCGGAACACGGAGACCGAAAGGTCGAGCATGAATCATATAGTAGATATGATCAACATAGTGATGTTCACCAATGAAACTACTCCATCTCACGTGATGATCGGACATGGTTTAGTTGATTTGGATCACGTGATCACTTAGAGGATTAGAGGGATGTCCATCTAAGTGGGAGTTCTTAAGTAATATGATTAAATTGAACTTAAATTTATCATGAACTTAGTCCTGGTAGTATTTTGCAAATTATGTTGTAGATCAATAGCTCGCGTTGTTGCTTCCCTGTGTTTATTTTTGATATGTTCCTAGAGAAAATTGTGTTGAAAGATGTTAGTAGCAATGATGCGGATTGGATCCGTGATCTGAGGTTTATCCTCATTGCTGCACAGAAGAATTATGTCCTTGATGCACCGCTAGGTGACAGACCTATTGCAAGAGCAGATGCAGACGTTATGAACGTTTGGCTAGCTCAATATGATGACTACTTGATAGTTTAGGGCACCATGCTTAATGGCTTAGAATCGGGACTTCAAAGACGTTTTGAACGTCATGGACCATATGAGATGTTCCAGGAGTTGAAGTTAATATTTCAAGCAAATACCCGAGTTGAGAGATATGAAGTCTCCAACAAGTTCTATAGCTAAAAGATGGAGGAGAATCGCTCAACTAGTGAGCATGTACTCAGATTGTCTAGGTACTACAATCACTTGAATCAAGTGGGAGTTAATCTTCCAGATAAGATAGTGATTGACAGAATTCTCTAGTCACCATCACCAAGTTAGTAGAACTTTGTGATGAACTATAGTATGCAAGGGATAACGGAAACGATTCACAAGCTCTTCGTGATGTTAAAATCGACGAAGGTAGAAATCAAGAAAAAACATCAAGTGTTGATGGTAGACAAGACCACTAGTTTCAAGAAAAGGGCAAAAGGAAGAAGGGGAACTTCAAGAAGAACGGCAAGCAAGTTGCTGCTCAAGTGAAGAAGCCCAAGTCTGATCCTAAGCCTGAGACTAAGTGCTTCTACTGCAAAATGACTGGTCACTGGAAGCGGAACTACCCCAAGTGATTGGCGGATAAGTAGGATGGCAAAGTGAACATAAGTATATTTGATATACATGTTATTGATGTGTACTTTACTAGTGTTTATAGAAACCCCTCAGTATTTGATGCTAGTTCAGTTGCTAAGAGTAGTAACTCATAACGGGAGTTGCGGAATGAACAGAGACTAGTTAAGGGTGAAGTGACGATGTGTGTTGGAAGTGGTTCCAAGATTGATATGATCATCATCGCACACTCCCTATACTTTCGGGATTAGTGTTGAACCTAAATATGTGTTATTTGGTGTTTGCGTTGAGCATGAATATGATTTGATCATGCTTATTGTAATACGGCTATTCATTTAAGTAAGAGAATAAATTGTTGTTCTGTTTACATGAATAAAACCTTATATGGTTACACACCCAATGAAAATATTTCGTTGGATCTCGATCGTAGTGATACACATAATCATAATATTGAAACCAAAAGATGCAAAGTTAATAATGATAGTGCAACTTATTTGTAGCACTGCCGTTTAGGTCATATTGGTGTAAAGCGCATGAAGAAACTCCATGCTGATGGGCTTTTGGAATCACTTGATTATGAATCAGTTGATGCTTGCGAACCATGCCTCATGGGCAAGATGACTAAGACTCTGTTCTTCGGAACAATGGAGCGAGCAACAGATTTGTTGGAAATCATACATACTGATGTATGTGGTCCGATGAATATTGAGGCTCGTGACAGGTATCATTATTTTCTGATCTTCACAGATGATTTGATCAGATATGAGTATATCTACTTGATGAAACATAAGTCTGAAACATTTGAAAAGTTCAAAGAATTTCAGAGTGAAGTGAAAAATCATCGTAACAAGAAAATAAAGTTTCTATGATCTGATCGTAGAGAAGAGTATTTGAGCTACGAGTTTGGCCTTCAGTTAAAAACAATGTGAAATAGTTTCACTACTCACGCCACATGGAACACCATAGTGTAATGGTGTGTCCGAACGTCATAACCGTACTTTATTAGATATAGTGCGATCTATGATGTCTCTTACCGATCTACCACTATCGTTTTGGGGTTATGCATTAGAGACAGCTGCATTCACGTTAAATAGGGCACCATCTAAATCCGTTGAGACGACACCGTATGAACTATGGTTTGGCAAGAAACCTAAGCTGTCGTTTCTTAAAGTTTGAGGTTGCAATGCTTATGTGAAAAAGTTTCAACCTGATAAGCTCAAACCCAAATCGGAGAAGTGCGTCTTCATAGGATACCCAAAAGAAACTGTTGGGTACACCTTCTATCACAAATCCGAAGGCAAGACTTTTGTTGCTAAATTCGGAAACTTTCTGGAGAAGGAGTTTCTCTCGAAAGAAGTGAGTGGGAGGAAACTAGAAAACTTGATAAGGTAATTGTACCTTCTCCCTTATTGGAAAGTAGTTCATCACAGAAATCTGTTCTTGTGACTACTACACCAATTAGTGAGGAAGCTAATGATGATGATCATGTAATTCAGATCAAGTTACTACTGAATCTCGTAGGTAAACCAGAGTGAGATCCGCACCAGAGTGGTACGGTAATCCTATTTTGGAAGTCATGTTACTAGACCATGACGAACTTGCGAACTATGAGGAAGCGATGATGAGCCCAGATTCCGCAAAATGGTTTGAGGCCATGAAATCTGACATATGATCCATGTATTAGAACAAAGTATGGACTTTGATGGATTTGCCCGATGATCGGCAAGCCATAGAAAATAAATGGATCTTCAAGAGGAAAACGGACACTGATAGTAGTGTTACTATCTACAAAGCTAGAATTGTCGCAAAAGGTTTTCGACAAGTTCAAGGTGTTGACTACGATGAGAGTTTCTCACTCGTATCTATGCTTAAGTCTGTTCGAATCATGTTAGCAATTGCCACATTTTATGAAATCTGGCAAATGGATAAACAAAACTACATTCCTTAATGGATTTATTAAAAGAAGAGTTGTATACGATACAACTAGAAGGTTTTGTCGATCCTAAAGGTGTTAACAAAATATGCAAGCTCCGGCAATCCATCTATGGACTGGTACAAGCATCTCGGAGTTGGAATATACGCTTTGATGAGTTGATCAAAGCATATAGTTTTATGCAGACTTGCGGTGAAGCTTGTATTTACAAGAAAGTGAGTGGGAGCACTACAGCATTTCTGATAAGTATATGTGAATGACATATTGTTGATCGGAAATAATGTAGAATTATTTTGTAAAGCATAAAGGAGTATTTGAAAGGAGTTTTTTCAAAGAAAGACTTCAGTGAAGCTGCTTACATATTGAGCTTCAAAGATCTATAAAGATAGATCACGACGCTTGATAAGTTTTTTTCAATGAGTACATACCTTGACAAGATTTTGAAGTAGTTCAAAATAGAGCAGTCAAAGAAAGAGTTCTTGCCTGTATTACAAGGTGTGAAGTTGAGTAAGACTCAAAGCCTGACCACGGCAGAAGATAGAAAGAGAATGAAAGTCATTCCCTATGCCTTGGCCATAGGTTCCATAAAGTATGTCATGCTATATACCAGATCTATTGTATACCCTGCACTGATTTAGCAAGGGAGTACGATAGTGATCTAGGAGTAGATCACTGGACAGCGGTCAGAATTATCCTTAGTGAAATAAGGATATGTTTCTCGATTATGGACGTGACAAAAAGGTTCATCGTAAAGGGTTACGTCGATGCAAGTTTTTGACACTCATCCAGATGAATCTAAAGTCTCAATCTGGATACATATTGAAAGTGGGAGCAATTAGCTAGAGTAGCTCCGTGTAGAGCATTGTAGACATAGAACTTGCAAAATACTTACGGATCTGAATGTGACAGGCCCGTTGACTAAAATTATCTCACAAGCAAAACATGATCACACCTTAGTACTCTTTGGGTGTTAATCACATAGATATGTGAACTAGATTACTGACTCTAGTAAACCCTTTGAGTGTTGGTCACATGACGATGTGAACTATGGGTGTTAATCACATGGTGATGTGAACTATTGCTGTTAAATCACATGGCGAAGTGAACTAGATTATTGACTCTAGTGCAAGTGGGAGACTGAAGGAAATATGCCCTAGAGGCAATAATAAAGTTATTATTTATTTCCTTATATCATGATAAATGTTTATTATTCATGCTAGAATTGTATTAACCGGAAACATAATACATGTGTGAATACATAGACAAACTTAGTGTCACTAGTATGCCTCTACTAGACTAGCTCGTTAATCAAAGATGGTTATGTTTCCTAACCATGAACAATGTGTTGTTATTTGATTAATGAGGTCACATCATTAGTTGAATGATCTGATTGACATGACCCATTTCACTAGCTTAGCACCCGATCGTTTAGTATATTGCTGTTGCTATTCTTCATGACTTATACATGTTCCTATGACTATGAGATTATGCAACTCCCGTTTACCGGAGGAACACTTTGGGTACTACCAAACGTCACAACGTAACTGGGTGATTATAAAGGAGTACTACAGGTGTCTCCAAAGGTAGATGTTGGGTTGGCGTATTTCGAGATTAGGATTTGTCACTCTGATTGTCGGAGAGGTATCTCTGGGCCCTCTCGGTAATACACATCACATAAGCCTTGCAAGCATTGTGACTAATGAGTTAGTTGCGTGATGATGTATTACGGAACGAGTAAAGTGACTTGCCAGTAACGAGATTGAACTAGGTATTGGATACCGACGATCGAATCTCGGGCAACTAACATACCGATGACAAAGGGAACAACGTATGTTGTTATGCGGTCTGGCCGATAAAGATCTTCGTAGAATATGTAGGAGCCCATATGGGCATCCAGGTCCCACTATTGGTTATTGATCGAAGACATGTCTCGGTCATGTCTACATTGTTCTCGAACCGTAGGGTCCGCACGCTTAACGTTACGATGATAGTTATTATGAGTTTATGCATTTTGATGTACCGAAGTTAGTTCGGAGTCCCGGATGTGATCACGGACATGACGAGGAGTCTTGAAATGGTCGAGACATAAAGATTGATATATTGGATGACTATATTCGGACACCGGAAGTGTTCCGGGTGATTTCGGAGAAAACCGGAGAGCCGAAGGGTTACCGGAACCCTACCGGGAGAAGTTATGTGCCTTATGGGCTTCAGTGGAGAGAGAGAAGGGCTGCCAGAGGTGGGCCGTGCGTCACCTCCTCCCTGGTCCGAATTGGACTAGGGGAGGGGGGCGGCGCCCCCCCCCCTTTCCTTCTCCCACTCCACCTCTTTCCCCCTCCTAGTAGGAGTCCTACTCCTACTAGGAGGAGGACTCCTCCTTGGCGCGCCACACCTGGCCGGCCGGCCTCCTCCTCCTCCATCCTTTATATACTGAGGTAGGGGGCACCCCATAGACACACAAGTTGATCCACGTGATCGTTCCTTAGCCATGTGCGGTGCCCCCTGCCACCATATTCCACCTCGATCATATCGTTGTAGTGCTTAGGCGAAGCCCTGCGTTGGTAGAACATCAAGATCGTCATCACGCCGTCGTGCTGACGGAACTCCTCCCCAAAGCTTTGCTGGATCGGAGCCCGGGGATCGTCATCGAGTTGTACGTGTGCTAAGAACTCGGAGGTGCCGGAGTAACGGTGCTTGGATCGGTCGGATCGGGAAGAAGACGTATGACTACTTCCTCTACGTTGTGTCAACGCTTCTGTTGCGATCTACAAGGGTACGTAGATCAAACTCTCCCCCTCATTGCTATGCATCACCATGATCTTGCGTGTGTGTAGGAAAAATTTGAAATTACTACGTTCCCCAACAGGTATCTCAATACCTAGTTCAATCTTGTTACGGGAAGTCTCTTTACTCGTTCTGTAATACATCATCCTGCAACTAACTCATTAGTTACAATGCTTGCAAGGCTTATAGTGATGTGCATTACCAAGTGGGCCCAGAGATACCTCTCCGACAATCGGAGTGGCAAATCCTAATCTCGAAATACGCCAACTCAACAAGTACCTTCGGAGACACCTGTAGAGCACCTTTATAATCACCCAGTTAAGTTGTGACGTTTGGTAGCACACAAAGTGTTCCTCCGGTAAACGGGAGTTGCATAATCTCATAGTCATAGGAACATGTATAAGTCATGAAGAAAGCAATAGCAACATACTAAACAATCAAATGCGAAGCTAACGGAATGGTCAAGTCAATCACATCATTCTCCGAATGATGTGATCCCGTTAATCAAATGGCAACTCATGTCTATGGATAGGAAACATAACCATCTTTGATAAACAAGCTAGTCAAGTAGAGACATACTAGTGACACTCTGTTTGTCTATGTATTCACACATGTATCATGTTTCCGGTTAATACAATTCTAGCATGAATAATAAACATTTATCATGATATAAGGAAATAAATAATAACTTTATTATTGTCTCTTGGGCATATTTCCTTCAGGTGCATGCTTAGGTCCCATGTAAGAAATGGGAATGAATTTCAAACACCACAGCACCGTTGATGGCCGGCAAAACGTTAAGATACTTTATTTTTAAATTCAAGTAAATCCAAAACTCGTCTGAAATTCATTAAACTCGGCATTCTATCATGGAGCGGCATCAACATGTCGTGGTAAAAATTTTGTTCCATTTGGGGCAGGTTTGGGTATATGCTTCTCACAACAAGCATGATGGTTTCGGTAGGGAACGTCCCACCTTTGGGGACGAAATGATATCCATTGCCTCTTATTGCTTCCAAAACTTTTCTCATGTCAACATAGAACAACAGGAGTGTTGTGTCAATTTTTGTGATTTTTTGGGGTTCGTTTGGACATTTTATACATTAACTGAGTTTTCAATGCATTTTTGTGCATAATTCAAATTTGAACTACATGCACATGCTCCATTGCATATAAATTGGTTGAAAAATCAAATTTGTGTCCTTGGGTGCATGCTTAGGTCCCATGCAAGAAATGGGAATGAATTTCAAACACCAGGGCACTGTTCATTGCTGGCAAAACAGGGAGATGCATGGTTTTTAAATTCTATTAAATCCAAAACTCGTCTGAAATTCATGAAACTTGGCATGCTACCATGGAATGGCATCAACATGCAGTGGTAAAAATTTTGTCCCATTTGGGGCAGGTTTGGCTATATGCTTCTCACAAACCAGAGCTTCTCACAACAAGCATGATGGTTTCGATAAAGAACGTCTCACCTTTGGGGATGAAACAATATCCATTGCCTCTTATTGCTTTCAATTTTTTTCGTGTCAACATATGACATCAGGAGTGTTGTGTCATTTTTTGTGATTTTTCATGGTTCGTTTGGACATTTTTCTGCATTAACTGAGTTTTCAATGCATTGATGTGCATAATTCAAATTTGAACTACATGCACATGCTCCAGTGCATATAAATTGGTTGAAAAATCAAATATGTGTCCTTGGGTGCATGCTTAGGTCCCATGCAATAAATGGGAATGAATTTCGAACACCAGGGCGCCGTTGATTGCCGGCAAAACGTTGAGATACTTTATTTTTATATTCTAGTAAATCCAAAACTCGTCTGAAATTCATGAAACTTGGCATTATATCATCGAATGGCAGCCGACATGCCGTGGTATTTTTCGTGTCCATTTTGAAAGAAGGCGCACTCGAATAATGAAAGCCAACAAAGGCATTTTGAAAAAACAGCTGCCACTTTACTATCTCAAACATTTGTATAATTCAAACCATGTGTGTTCTGTTAACCATTCACGTGACGCCATGTGTCTTGGTTTTAATGGCTATAGGAGGTGTCGTACGGATAGTTGCTTGACCTTGACTGAACGGGAGGCGTGCAAGCGCAGTCCGGTGCGCAGTCTGACCGAGAGGTGTGCAAGCTGTCCTTGAATGCGCAGGCTCACCAGGAAGCGTGCGAGCTATACGATGCGCAAGCTCACTGGGAAGCGAGCCCTTTGACTTCCATGGCCACCCGCCTTCCTCTCCGTGCGCGCGCCCACCTCAGCGGCATGGGACGCCGCCATCGAATGCTACCTCTCAGCGCCGCCAGCTTACGTCCTCCCGCGCCCCGCCCGTCGCGACCCCAGGACGACATGATGCAAAGTGAGAGCAGGATTTATGCATCTCTTCAACGCAAATGGTTTTTTTGGATGATCCGTGTGCAACCACTTACAAACAGTTTCGTGCAATTTACATCTGTCATATTGGGTATGTTACCATTTGTCAAACTGGAAAGATTGACATTTGTTGATCTAGTAACATTGCCATTTTGTAGCACTGCAATTTGTCAAAATATGAAGCTAAAAATCACTAGCAGTATCTAATTTTTGCAACTATAATTCAGTAATTAAGCATAGATTTCATTCATAGATTAAGCAGCCATTCTTAATTTATACAAACAGTTCAACTCAACAGCTGAACCGACCAAACTTTTCCCCAATTGTTGCCAACCACCTACTGAAATAGCTAGTTCAACTATATATACTAGCTAATTTTAAGTACGTTGTGCAATTCCACCACATCTATAGTCAGATGAACTGAACAAAATAGCCCCTAAATACTACTATTACAACTGCGGAGGGGCTTTGTACTACTTCCGGCTGCCTCTCCTCTGTCGAGCGCGCTCAGTAAGAGGTGGAGGAGGAGGAGCCTAGTGACGAGCTGGGCAACCACAATACGGTGCATGCCACTGTTGCAGCTTCAGCGACGCTCACCTCGAACGCCCTCTGCCGCTCCAGAGGACCCCTCTTGAAGCAGTGGTTCTCCTCGTAGATCTCCTTATTCCTTGCTGAGGGAGTCTTGGATTAGGGGGTATTCGGACAGCCGGATTATATCCTTTGGCCGGACTGTTGGACTATGAAGATACAAGATTGAAGACTTCGTCCCGTGTCCGGATGGGACTCTCCTTGGCGTGGAAGGCAAGCTTGGCAATACGTATATGTAGATCTCCTTCCTTGTAACCGACTCTGTGTAACCCTAGCCCCCTCCGGTGACTATATAAACCGAAGGGTTTAGTCCGTAGGACCAAGAACAACAATCATACCATAGGCTAGCTTCTAGGGTTTAGCCTCTTCGATCTCGTGGAAGATCAACTCTTGTAATACTCATATCATCAAGATCAATCAAGCAGGAGTAGGGTTTTACCTCCATCGAGAGGGCCCGAACCTGGGTAAAAACATCGTGTCCCCCGTCTCCTGTTACCATCCGCCTAGACGCACAGTTTGGGACCCCCTACCCGAGATCCGCCGGTTTTGACACCGACATTGGTGCTTTCATTGAGAGTTCCTCTGTGTTGTCATCATAAGGCTTGATGGCTCCTTCGATCATCGATAGCAATGCAGTCCAGGGTGAGACTTTTCTCCCCGGACAGATCTTCGTATTCGACGGCTTCGCACTGCGGGCCAACTCGCTTGGCCATCTGGAGCAGATCGAGAGTTATGCTCCTGGCTACCAGGTCAGGTTTGGAAGCTTGAACTACACGGCCGACATCCGCAGAGACTTGATCTTCAACAGATTCGAGCCCATGCCGAGTGCGCCGCACGGTCACGATGAGCATGATTTAGCTCTACCATCGAACATTGTTCAAGAGACCGCACCGGCAACCGCTCCGACCCTCAATTCGGAGCCAATTGTGCCATCCATGGATGGCTGGATAGACCCCGCCACGGAGACCGCATTCTCAGCGGAGATCGAGCCGAGTATCGACCTTACCCTTCACGAGAGCCGTGGCGCCAAACTGCCGGATTCTTCCCCGGCCACGGACTCCGAACCGCCTGTGCCCGTGCCTATCGAATCTGACTGGGCGCCGATCATGGAGTTCACCTCCGCGGATATCTTTCAGCACTCGCCCTTCGACGACATACTAAACTCATTAAGGTCTCTCTCCTTGTCAGGAGAGTCTTGGCCGAACTATGTCCAGCGGGATTGGGATGCGGATGACGAAGAAATTCGCTGCCCACCCACCACCCACTTAGTAGCCACTATCGACAATTTGACCGACATGCTCGACTTTGACTCCGAAGACATCGACGGTATGGACGACGATGCAGGAGACGAACAAGAACCACTGCCCAGAGGGCACTGGACAGCCACCTCATCATATGGTATATATATGGTGGACACACCCAAAGAAGGCAATGGCGACGGGACAGCGGAGGATGACCCCTCCAAGAAGCAACCCAAGCGCCGACATCAGCGGCGCCGCTCTAAGCCTCGCTAAGGCAAAAGAGGTGATACCGGCACAGGAGATAATAGCACTCCGGACAGAGCCGAAGATGACAACAATCCCCTCCAGCATGATTTAGAGCGGGAGGATGGAGAAGCCAGCCCTCCCGAGAGAGCTGCAGATGGAGAGGCGGAGGATGATAATTACATGCCTCCCTTCGAAGACGAGGCAAGCCTCGATGATGATGAATTTGTCGTGCCTAAGGATCCCGTCGAGCAAGAGCGCTTCAAGTGTCGGCTTATAGCCGCGGCAAATAGCCTTAAGAAAAAGCAACAGCAGTTTCGAGCTGATCAAGATTTGCTAGCTGACAGATGGACTGAAGTCCTTGCGGCCGAGGAATATGAACTCGAACGCCTCTCCAAGAGTTACCGAAAGCGCAGGTTGCTACCCCGACTGGAGGAGGAAGCATTAAAACCTACATCTCCAGCATATGACGCGACTGATCGGCCACCTCGTGGCCGTGACAGAGAGGCATTTCAGCCAAAAGCTCAGCCCGCACCCCAACGCCACTCAAATAAAAATGTCAAGGCATGGGGAAACACGCTAGACCCGCGAGACGTATTGGAGGACAAAGCAAAACACGCAAGATCGATCTATGGATCACGAGGGCGCGCCACTATGCGAGACGATTACCGTCATGCCGGATACAGTAAAAGTAAATCCCGCCGGGCCGAACACAGCGGACAAGACTCATTTGAGCTGCGTCGCGATATAGCCCAATACAGAGGCGCCGCAAACCCCCTATGCTTCACAGACGAAGTAATGGATCACCAAATCCCAGAGGGTTTGAAACCCATAAAATCGAATCATACGACGGTACAACAGATCCTGCGGTATGGATCGAGGACTTCTCCTACACATCCACATGGTCCGCGGTGACGATCTACACACCATCAAATACCTCCCACTCAAACTCAAAGGACCAGCTCGGCATTGGCTCAACAGCCTGCCAGCAGAATCCATTGGCTGTTGGGAAGATCTGGAAGCCGCATTCCTCGACAACTTCCAGGGCACTTATGTGCGACCACCAGATACCGATGACTTGAGCCACATAATTCAGCAGCCAGAGGAATCGGCCAGGCAATTCTGTACACGGTTCCTGACAAAGAAAAATCAAATCATGGACTGTACGGATGCAGAGGCCCTAGCAGCTTTTAAGCACAACATCCGCGACGAGTGGCTCGCCCGTCACCTTGGCCAGGAAAAGCCGAAATATATGGCAGCCCTCACGACACTCATGACCCGCTTTTGCGCGGGAGAGGACAGCTGGCTGGCTCGAAGCAATAACATATCAAAGAACCATGGTACTTCGGATACTAAGGATAGCAATGGCAGGTCACGTCACAACAAACACAAGCGCCGCATCAACAGTGACAATACCGAGTATACGGCAGTCAATGCCGGATTCAGAGGCTCTAAACCCGGTCAGCGGAAAAAGCCATTCAAAAGAAGCACTCCGGGCCCGTCCAGTTTGGACCCTATACTCGATCGCTCGTGTCAAATACACGGCACCCCCGACAAGCCAACCAACCACACCAACAGGGAATGTTGGGTGTTCAAGCAGGCCGACAAGTTAAATGCCAAAAACAAAGATAAGGTGTTACATAGCAATGACGAGGAGGAGCCCCGACCGCCGAACATCGGAGGACAGAAGAGTTTCCCCCCACAAGTGCGGACGGTGAACATGATATACGCAACCCACATCCCCAAGAGGGAGCGGAAGCGTGCGCTAAGGGACGTACATGCGTTGGAGCCATTCGCCCCAAAGTTCAACCCATGGTCCTCCTGTCCGATCACCTTCAATCGCAGGGACCACCCCACTAGTATCCGTCATGGCGGATTCGCCGCACTGGTCCTAGACCCAATCATCGACGGATTTCACCTCACTCGAGTCCTTATGGACGGCGGCAGCAGCCTGAACCTGCTTTATCAGGACACAGTGCGCAAAATGGGTATAGACCCCTCAAGGATCAAACCCACAAAAACGACCTTCAAAGGTGTCATACCAGGTGTAGAGGCCCATTGCACAGGCTCAGTCACACTGGAAGTGGTCTTCGGATCCCCGGATAACTTCCGAAGCGAGGAGTTAATCTTCGATTTAGTCTCGCTTCGCAGTGGCTATCATGCACTGCTCAGGCGAACCGCATTTGCGAGATTCATTGTGGTACCGCATTATGCATACCTCAAGCTCAAGATGCCAGGACCTCGGGGGGTCATCACGGTCAATGGAAACACAGAGCGCTCTCTCCGCACGGAGGAGCACACTACAGCCCTCGCAGCAGAAGCACAAAGCAGCCTCTTCGGGCAATCCACCAGTTCGGTGATTAAACACCCGGACACCGTCAAGCGCGTGTTGGTGTACAAAAAGAGGGGTACACTTTTTGTACCCCTATAACTGTGCACGGGCAGTCTGAGCCACGGGCACCACCACACCAAGCAAGGCAAGGGAGGTGAGCCAGGGTAAGACCGAAGCTCGAGAGAACTGCAAACCCAAGACCAAGACAACAAAGAACAAAGGGGACGAAGCGGACTCCCCCGGCAAGATCCTTGCCGGGAGACAGTTCTAGCAGCCCCGGCAAGACCCTTGCCGCGGCGACTCATCCCGCGCCTATGGAGCGAATCACCCTTGAGTCCACTGCCCCCAAAGGGCAAGGATTCAGGAGACATCCCCGTGGCAACATGCAGATCTTTGTGAAGACATTCAAGACCGGATACGCACTAAGGAGACTACAACCCTTGGCGGGATCCCAGCCGAGGAAGACCACAAGGCCCCCGGCAAGCGCCTTGCCAGGGATGACAGCAGGCGCCTCGGCAAGACCCTTGCCGGGGCCCCGGCAAGACCCTTGCCGAGGACACCCACAGGGCCACCATTAGGCCCACGCCGACTGAGCCTCCACCACTGCATGCATGCAACTACCGACCCAACCAGCTGGGCAGGCACCTGCGTGGCGGCATACAGATCTTCGTGAAGACCCACCACTGCGCCACCTCAGCTGCCTGCCTGCCTACGTGGCATCTCAGGCGTCGCTGGCCAGGGCGCGTGTCGACACAAGAAGGAGCGGCGACAGACGAGGCAGATCTTTCCCCCGTCCCCGATAAAGCAAGGACACCTAAGCAAGACGCATTAAATGCGCCTTGTCATGTAATGCGAGGGATAACCTCGCATCACTGTTCCCTTTCCACCTCCTGTGTGCCACTATGGCCACCCCTTTTCCTATAAAAGGAGGCCCGAGGCGACCAGGAGAGGGATTCAGCTTTTTGGAGCTCCTCACGCCCCATAGCTAGCTCAAGAACACAAATACATAATCCACCAAAGCAGGAGTAGGGTTTTACGCATCCTTGCGGCCCGAACCTGGATAAATGAACTGTGGGCTACCTGCTTGATCCGCTCTTCTCATGACCCCGCGCCCCGCTAACCGTAGTAGGGATTCTCGTGATCCCATAGGTGTCGTTCCTCAGCACTGACATCCTTGGCGCGCCAGGTAGGGGGCGCAGTTGTGAGAATCGGCTCTAGCAATCAGCCCAGCACTCCTTCGTCTTCGTGGCTCTTGGAGAAGGAAGGAGGCCGGAAGATCAGCGCTCGAGCGACTACAAACAGAAGCTAAGTTGCACTGAACCCTTATTTGTTCTATCCTTTTTATATGAGGTTATTCCCCCAGAGATGTCACGCCTTTGTATGATAAACCTACATGCCAGGGGGCTCTCCCACGATCGGCAACGCCCTTGCCCTGTTTCGAGTCCGCTCAACAGCTCAAGCGGCTGCGTCGAGAATGGCAGAGTAGCCTTCCGCGTCCAGCAACGCTCTCGATCCTGACTCGAGTCAAGCTCGACAGTTCGAGCGGCCGCGTTTGGAATGGAAAGGTGGCTCGTCCGGCAGCACGCATACCCGGCAGGCCCATGGGGATCTGTCCCCAAAACGCCACTAGGGGCTTCTGCGCCGGCGAGCCTACCCAATCGGCGTAGGGCGCGCATACAAAGAGGAATTGAACGGGGAAATAACGTGCATGAAATTAAAAAGTACTGCAAAGTTATATTACATCACATCATTGCTGCAGTTCTAACTAAAGATGAAAGTTGTCTTGGTCGTGAACCTGCAGCGGCGGTGAAGAACGGGATGCTTAATCCCGGCGCTGGCCTTCCACCCTCTTGATTTCGTTGATGTTGCTGATGACGGGCTTGATGCGCTCCTTGAGCACCATGAGGTCAACGCCCTCCGGCAAGCTATCCATCGCGGCACCGAAGTCGAGGTCAGGATTCCGGTACGCCATCTTGGTGAGGACCTTGGTCATGACCCCCCGGCAAAGTCGCCGGGCTTCCCCGGCCAACGTGGCCGCTCGGTTGGAGTGAAGATAAGCCAAGGCTCCGAGGACGCCCTCGAAGAACAGGGTCAGCTTGGTGTTGACGGTCCCGCTGCGCTCAGGGGCGTACCTCACGTTTGGCATCCCCATGGTGGCCAACTGCGAGGTGACCCTGCCGGCGACCTCCTCCAGATGGCTGATCCATCTGTTCTCGCCCGCCACATAATCCTGGTGGGAGGCGGCCTCGTTCGCCCGCAGCTGCTTCTCCTCCTCTAGACTCCTGGTCAATGTCTCCTCCAGAGCCCTGCTCTCCGACAACATCTTCTCGAGATCCTCCAGCTTCAGCTTGAGATCTCTAATGGAGTTTTGTGCTTCGGAGAGCTCCCCAGCCCTGCTGATGACCGCTCCTTGCGCCTCCACCAAGGCGCTGTTGAGCGTGCTCTTCTCATTGGACAGCTTGAGGGCCTGCTCCTTCAGCTCGTCCTGCGCCACCTCCAACTCCCTTACTTTGCCGGCATGGGCCAGAGCCTGGGCATCGAGTGCCTCCTTGTGCCTCTGCTCCAGCTCGCGAGTCCGCCGTGCGACAAGGGCCTCGAGCTCCTCATCCTTGCCACGGAGTGTTGCGGCAAGCTTCGCCTCACACGCAGTGAGGTCCTCTTCCTTGGAATCTAGTGCGGCTTGATGCTGGTTCCGGACGGCCTCGGTCGCGGCAGCCAAGTTCGCCGCCTGTTCCTGGGCCTTCTCGATGTCAATCATGTTCATGGTGAGCTCGACATTGCGCTTGGCCAATTCCCCCTGAAGGGCCCTCTGCTCCTCGCTAGTCTGGTGGAACCAGGTCTGCGTCTCAGCAACGCGCGCCTTGAAATCCACCTCCGCCTGGTCCGCCGTTGCCATCCTGGACTTAACCTTGTCCAGACGAACATGGTAGAGCGCCTGGAGTTTTCGGAAGTTGGCCCCCATAGCGCGGAAAAGCTGCTCTTCTGGAGAACCGTCACCGCCAATGCCCGGCTCACCGACAACCTCGAGCCCGGTGGCGGCAAGCACCTCGTCGTCAAAGACTTCCCCTTCGGCGGGCGCCCGGGAACTTGACGCCCCTGGGAGGTGGACGGAAAGATCGTCGCCCACCTTCAGATACCTGCCGGGGCCCGAGGTTGAGGAGGAGGGAGGCTGATTATCAACCGCCTCTTCCTCGGCAGTGGCCTTGCCGGCTTCCCCGGCAGGCCCACCGTTGGCGCCCTCGGCAGAAGCCTCGCCGGTCGCCTTGGCGGCCCCCGCAGTGGTGTCCTTGACGGCATCCTTGGTGGCCTCATCAGTGGCGACCTCGGCAGCATCCTTGGCGGCCTCCTCAGCAATGTCCCCAGCAACGGTATCCACGTCCTCCATACCTGTTGAAGGAGGGCCTGGGTAGTAACGGGAGCATGGAAGCCAAGAAAAAGGAAAAAGGAAAAACATAGACGGAGGACATGCGACTCACCAGTGCCGGGCTGTGAAGCAGAAGTCCCCTCCTCGCCGGCATCCGGCGCCATGGCAGAGTCACCAGCGCCCAAGTTCCCCTCTTCCTCCATGGGTGTGGGCTCCGTGCTTGATGCCCTTGCCAGGGACACCCCTCGCGGTGGCGTAGTCGATGGGTGTGGTGTGTTGGGGGTAGACCTCTGCGGCTCCTCCTGCTACCGCTCCCCTCCTGCAAACCCGGCAAGGTCAACACCATAGCATCGAGCGCCTACCACATGTCGAGTAAGAAGAGGGTGACGAACTTATGCTGGGGGCTGTGCCGGGGGCTGCTGTCCGGGCTGCTCAACACCACCAGTGGCGTCTTTGAAGCCCCAGCTGGGGGCTGACTGCTCGCCGAGGCCTTCGCCCTCTTCACCTTCTGGGCCAACGTCTCTGCATGCCTGCAAAAGCAAAAACGGATCAAGATAAGTGACTTGATTCAGGGGAATGGAAATGGTAGTAAGGGACGGAGTACTTCCTCGTCATCCACCTCCTCCTCTTCCACAACTTTCCTCATCCTCTTCGGGCTGAGAGGCCCGAGATCAAAAGTGACCTCCGCGTCAACATCCGAGTCGACATCTGCCGGAGGAGGCGAAGATAGCGGGGTTTGTGCGCGCCCAGATGAGGAAGGGGTTGTTGTCTTCTTCTTCTCGGCGGCCTACGTCAGCCTCTTGGCTGCCGTGGCCCTTGTGTGGCGCCCAGACCCCTCCAGGGTCAATTGAGGCCGCGCAGCCCTGCCGAGCCGGGCCGGCTCACCGGAGCCAGCCCGCCGCGGGACTCGCCCTCTTCCCCTGGTTGGCGTCGAGCCCGCCGCCACGTCCTCCGACGACGACGACTCGTCGGCCGCGTCTTCGATGAGCGGAGACCTTGTGTCGGTGCTGCTGACCTCCCCGGAGGCCGCCGCCCACCGGGTGAGCTCCTCTTCCTCTGTGGCCGTTGCGGCCTTGTCCTCCACACCCCCGACGCTGCCGGCCTCCATGGCAAGTTGTGCCTCCCTCGCCCTAGTGGTGATGTAGTCCAGCTCTACCTGGGTGGTGTCCATGATAAGCCACCGCTCGGCGTCAGCATTGACATACACCTCGATCAGGGTGTCAAAGAATTGCTGTACATCCGCGTCCTTCGGCTCCTCCCAGCTCGGGACAGGGCCGTGCGCATTACAATCCGGCATCATGGCGATGATCTCGGACCGACGCGAATTGTTGCACAACGGGACCACCCCCGCTGGCAGCTTGAAAAACGGCCCCTTGATGGCCTTGCCAACCTTCGCGGCAGCCCTGGCGGCCTTGCCGGTCCGTTCGACCTCGCCGTCGCGACCCACATCAAGCTGGAAAAGTTGCTGGCAGAAGTGGGCATGCGCCAGCACTGTGAAGTTGTGATCGAGGCCGGGGCGGAGTCGCATAATGTCAGCCGGGTTCGTAAAGAGCCAAGCTGGCCTCCCCTTGTTGTGCAACGGGGTGATCCGGCGGCGAATGAAGTCCGCCCCGATCATCTCAAGGGTGAGTCCGGCCTGGGTGAGCCGGAGAATCCTGGTGGTGGCGACAGTGAGCCTCCCGTCAGCGGCGTCGACATCGCTCCAATCGCTGCCACGGACCGGCGGCACTCGGCGGGCCTTGCAGAATTCCGGTGGGTTTTCATCCTCAATCCAGCACCACCGGCCACGCCATTCCTCCCACCTCTCCTTCACGGCACCGTCCGGGTACGCCCCCTTGGATCTTGGGATCCAGGTGACGCAACCAGAGATGGCACCTCCTGGCTGGATCCGAGGGAAGAAGTAATGGCGGAAGAGCGTCGTGTTAGGCTACACCCCGGCAAAGCCTTCGCAAAGATGCGCGAAGAAAGCCATGCACGCCACCGCATTCGGAGTAAAATCTAAGAGGCGAAAACCTAAGGTGTGCATAACGTCGCAGAAGAAATCGGAGAAAGGGGGGCATAACCCGCAAGAAAGATAATCGACGAAAAAGGGATACCAATTTGGAGCAGGATCGGCGCAAGCAGCAGGAATGACGTGCGTCACCGAGTGTCCTGAATTCCCCCCCCCCCCCCCCCCGTCTTCGCTCCCCATAGGGGCCTGAATGAGGCCCGGAGCTCTTGAACATCAACCATCGAGGGGAAGAAGAAGGCGGACTTTGTCCGGTCCCCCGACAGCGCACTCTCCGACGGCTCCACAGTCCCGGCGCCCTTAGCCATTCCCTTGCCCTTGACGGATTTGGGCGCCATGGCGACCAAGAATTTTAGAGGGCTGAGGAGGGGGGATGGTGAAGCCATGACGATGGGCGATGGCGGAAGCTTAGGAAGGAAGGAAGAGAGGAAACGGCGGCTCTGAGATTGGAAAAGGCATGAGGAAAGAGGAGAAAGTGAGCAGCGCGCCCGCGGTTATTCCTTTCTTATGGGCGAAAACAACGGGCCGCCTCCTTTCACCTTTACTACGACGTGACGCATGCCTGCGGGGACCAACCCCACACATGCCGCCCACGTCACACGCGCCTCCCCATGTCGCGCCACGCGTGGGAGTCGTGGGAAGCGCAGCGCGCGAAGAATCTTACCGCGGTAAAAACCGCCCCGCCTGCCTGCGCACCATTTTTGGGCCTAGCCCAAACAACGCGTTGCGCTTATGTGTGGCCCAGGCCCGGGGGCTCCTGTCGGTGTACAAAAAGAGGGGTACACTTTTTGTACCCCTATAACTGTGCACGGGCAGTCTGAGCCACGGGCACCACCACACCAAGCAAGGCAAGGGAGGTGAGCCAGGGTAAGACCAAAGCTCGAGAGAACTGCAACGCCAAGATCAAGACCACAAAGAACAAAGGGGACGAAGTGGACTCCCCCAGCAAGATCCTTGCCGGGAGACAGTTCTAGTAGCCCCGGCAAGACCCTTGCCGCGGTGACTCGTCCTGCGCCTACGGAGTGAATCACCCTTGAGTCCACTGCCTCCAAAGGGCAAGGATTCGGGAGACATCCCCATGGCGACATGCAGATCTTTGTGAAGACATTCAAGACCGAATACGCACTAAGGAGACGACAACCCTTGGCGGGATCCCAGCCGAGGAAGACCACAAGGCCCCCGGCAAGCGCCTTGCCGGGGATGACAGCAGGCGCCTCGGCAAGACCCTTGCCGGGGCCCCGGCAAGACCCTTCCGAGGACACCCGCAGGGCCACCATCAGGCCCACGCCGACTGAGCCTCCACCACCGCATGCATGCAACTGCCGACCCAACCAGCTGGGCAGGCACCTGCGTGGTGGCATACAGATCTTCGTGAAGACCCACCACTGCGCCACCTCAGCTGCCTGCCTGCCTACGTGGTATCTCAGGCGTCGCTGGCCAGGGCGCGTGTCGACACAAGAAGGAGCGGCGACGGACGAGGCATATCTTTCCCCCGTCCCCGATAAAGCAAGGACACCTAAGCAAGACGCATTAAATGCGCCTTGTCATGTAATGTGAGGGATAACCTCGCATCACTGTTCCCTTTCCACCTCCTGTGTGCCACTGTGGCCACCCCTTTTCCTATAAAAGGAGGCCCGAGGCGACCAGGAGAGGGATTCGGCTTTTTGGAGCTCCTCACGCCCCATAGCTAGCTCAAGAACACAAATACATAATCCACCAAAGCAGGAGTAGGGTTTTACGCATCCTTGCGGCCCGAACCTGGATAAACGAACTATGGGCTACCTACTTGATCCGCTCTTCTCACGACCCCGCGCCCCGCTAACCGTATAGGGATTCTCGTGAGCCCATAGGTGTCGTTCCTCAGCACCGACAGCGCGCCTGGGGTAATCTGCAACAAGACCACCCGGCATGTTCGGAGCTCGCATAGCAATGCGGCCCCCACCCCAGTCCCAGCCAAACGGCGAAATCTGTGCCACGCATACATAATTACGCATTGCAAATACCATGGGCATAAGTGGGGGGCACGACTACGGCATGCCCCAAAATGCGGCTCAACCGCACTAGGGGCTTCCCGCTTTGTTATTTTTTCTCTCTTTCAGGACTTTACTCTCTGGAAACCCCGTCCGGCGGTACGATTGCCGGACACACGATACAACAACCAAGGAGGCAAAAAGCTATGTCGCACCATGGAACTCCCAGGTGGTCTCTGATAACGAGTGAAATACCTGCTTTAAATACCATTCCTCAGCTTGCCCTTGGAGGGGACATGTCAAATAGTCCTACTTTTTTCTTATCGCACTACTTGTATCATTTTGCTTCGACACACCTTTTTGAATAAACAATGCATAGCACTAGACTATTACCGCATTCTCTATTCTTTTTTATATATATGTTCATTCATGACATTCAGCACCCGTACACTCTGGTACGGCCAATACGCCAAGGGCTTAAGCGTACTCCATAATACGGCGTGAGAAGTCCGAACACTTTCGACAGTGCGGCACCCCGAACTTATAGCATTATATGCATCAGCTCCGAATCATGTCTTGGGTCAATAGTTGGGTTTGCCCGGCTCCCATGTTTTGGTACCTTACGTTCCGCTATATCGGCTAAGGTAGCACTGGGAGAACTACTGCGATTGTGCCCCAGTTCATCTGGGCAAGCACCTCAGAAGAGAAATCTAAAACTGACTATCATGATAAGGAGAGAGATGGTCGCTGTTCGAGAGGTCTTGAGTCCCTAAATACTTATGCCGCTTTGTCCGGCTTAGGTGTGTATAGCGCCCCGGATTCGGCCTTCCGAATACTAGGGCTTCGCCAAAATTTAAAATTGTAGACTTCTATGGCTAAGTGAGAGTGATAAAGCATTATAGTCTGATTGCCTTGTTCGTTGTGCTGAGCACCTCCCTCGAAGGACCCAACAATGGGAAAAAGAGTGCTCAGATTTATCCCGAACACCCCAGCACTCGTGGCATGGGGGCAGAAGCCGACGACTGGCCATCTCTCAGATTTGATAAACAACCGCACATAAGGTAATATTTTAAATTCAAACAAGCGTTGCATAGCGCACATGAACAAGTTTTCATAATACAGGATCACATGAGCAAGTTCATTCAAAAATTACATCCTTCGCACACTCGTCCGCCACAAGACGGGCACCCTTCAGGACACCCTCATAATACATTTCAGGGTGGCGACGCTCCTTGCCCTGCGCCGGCCCCTCCTTCACCAGCTTCTTGGCGTCCATCTTGGCCCAGTGCACCTTCGCACGGGCAAAAGCCCGGCGTGCACCTTCGATGCAGATGGACCACTTTATGACTTCCAGTCATGGGCAGGCATCCACAAGCCGCCTCACCAGGCCGAAGTAGCTATTGGGAAGGGAGTCGCCAGGCCACATCCGGACTATAAGGCCCGAGGGAGTCCTGGATTAGGGGGTCTCCGGGCAGCCGGACTATATCCTTTGGCCGGACTGTTGGACTATGAAGATACAAGATTGAAGACTTCGTCTCGTGTCCGGATGGGACTCTACTTGGCGTGAAAGGCAAGCTAGGAAATACGGATATGGATATCTCCTCCTTTGTAACCGACCTTGTGTAACCCTAACCCTCTCCGGTGTCTATATAAACCGAAGGGTTTTAGTCTGTAGGACAACAATCACAACATACAATCATACCGTAGGCTAGCTTCTAGGGTTTAGCCTCTCTGATCTCGTGGTAGATCTACTCTTGTACTACCCATATCATCAATATCAATCAAGCAGGACGTAGGGTTTTACCTCCATCAAGAGGGCCCGAACCTGGGTAAAACATTGTGTCCCCTGTCTCCTGTTACCATCCGGCCTAGACGCACAGTTCGGGACCCCCTACCGAGATCCACTGGTTTTGACACCGACATTGGTGCTTTCATTGAGAGTTCCTTTGTGTCGTCGCCGTTAGGCTTGATGGCTCCTACTATCATCGATGGCGATGCGGTCCAGGGTGAGACTTTTCTCCCCGGATAGATCTTCGTATTCGGCGGCTTTGCACTGCGGGCTAATTCGCTTGGCCATCTGGAGCAGATTGAAAGCTACGCCCCTGGCTGTCAGGTTGGATTTGGAAGTTTGAACTACACGGCCGACATCCGCGGAGACTTGATCTTCGACGGATTCGAGCCGCAGCCGGACGCGCCGCACTGTCATGATGGGTATGACCTAGCTCTGCCGCCGAACAGTACCCTAGAGGCCGCGCCCTCATCAGCTCCGACCCTTAGCTCGGAGCCAACTGCGCCAATCGAGGACGGGTGGTTAGACACCGCCTCAAGGGCTGCAGTCTCAACGACGATCGAGCCGAACACTAGCCTAACCCTCTGCGCAGCCCGTGACTCCAAGGTGCCGGACTCTTTTCCGGACTCCGAACCATCCGCACCCCTGCCAATCGAATCCGATTGGGTGCCGATCATGGAATTCACCGCCGCGGATATCTTTCAGCACTCGCCCTTCGGCGACATTCTGAATTCACTAAGGTCTCTCTCTTTGTCAGGAGAGCCCTGGCTGGACTATGGCCAACAGGATTGGGATGTGGATGACGAAGAAATTCGACGCCCACCCACCACCCACTTCATAGCCACTGTCGATGATTTAACCGACATGCTCGACTTCGACTCCGAAGACATCGACGATATGGACGATGATGTAGGAGACGAACATGAACCAGCGCCTATAGGGCACTGGAAAGCCACCTCGTCATATGACATATACATGGTGGATACACCCAATGAAGGCAATGGCGACGAGATAGCGGAGGATGACCCCTCCAAGAAGCAACCCAAGCGCCGACGTCAGCGGTGCCGCTCTAAGTCCTGCCAAAGCAAAAGTGGTGATACCGGCATAGGAGATAATAACACTCCGGATAGTGCCGAAGACAACAACAATCCCCTCCAGCAAGATTTAGAGCAGGAGGATGAAGGAGCCAGCTCTCCTGAGAGAGCGGCCGACGGAGAGGAGGAGGATGACAATTACACGCCCCCCCTCCGAAGACAACGCAAGCCTCGGTGACGGTGAGTTCGTCGTACTAGAGGATCCCGTCGAACAAGAGCGCTTCAAGCGCCGGCTTATGGCCACGGCAAATAGCCTGAAGAAAAAGCAGCAGCAGCTTCAAGCTGATCAAGATCTGCTAGCTGACAGATGGACTGAAGTCCTCGCGGCCAAGGAATATAAACTCGAGCGCCCCTCCAAGAATTACCCAAAGTGCAGGTTACTACCCAGACTGGAGGAAGAAGCGTATGATATGGCTGATCGGCCACCTCATGGCCGCGATAAAGAGGCATCCCAACCAAAAGCTCAGCCTCCACCCCGACGCCGTTCAAATAAAAAGGCATGGGGAGATACGCCAGACCTGCGAGACATATTGGAAGACAAAGCAAAGCATGCAAGATCGATCTACGGATCACGATGGCGCACCACTCTATGGGACGATAAATGTCATGCCGGATACAGTAAAAGAAAATCCGGCCGGGCCGAACATAGCGGGCAAGACCCATTCGAGCTGCGTCGCGATATAGCCCAATACAAAGGCACCGCACACCCCTTATGCTTCACAGACGAAGTAATGGAACATCAATTCCCCGAAGGTTTCAAACCTGTAAGTATTGAATCATACGACGGCACAACAGATCCCGCAGTATGGATTGAGGATTTCCTCCTCCACATCCACATGGCCCGCGGTGATGACTTACACGCCATCAAATACCTCCCACTAAATCTCAAAGGACCAGCGTGGCATTGGCTTAACAGCTTGCCAGCAGACTCCATTAGCTATTGGGAAGATCTGGAAGCCGCATACCTCGACAACTTTCAGGGCACTTATGTGCGACCACCAGACGCCGATGACTTGAGCCACATAATTCAGCAGCCAGAAGAGTCGGCCAGGCAATTCTGGACTCGGTTCCTTACAAAGAAAAATCAAATCGTCGATTGTCCGGATGCGGAGGCCTTAGCGGCTTTCAAACACAACATCCGAGACAAGTGGCTAGCCCGGCACCTTGGTCAGGAAAAGCCGAAATTTATGGCAGCTCTCACGACACTCATGACCCTTTTTTGTGCGGGAGAAGACAGTTGGCTAGCTCGCAGCAATAACATATCAAAGAACCATGGTACCTCAGATACCAAGGACGGCAATAGCAAGTCACGTCGCAACAAACATAAGTGCCGCATTAACAGCGAAAATACTGAGGATACGGCAGTCAATGCCGGATTCAAAGGCTCTAAACCTGGTCAGTGGAAAAGCCATTCAAACAAAGTATGCTGGGTCCGTCCAGCTTGGACCGTATACTCGATCGCTCGTGTCAAATACACGGCACCCCAGACAAGCCAGCCAATCACACCAATAGGGATTGCTGGGTGTTCAAGCAGGCCGGCCAGTTAATTGCCGAAAACAAGGACAAGGAGCCGCATAGCGATGACGAGGAGGAGCCCCGGCAGCCGCACACCGGAGGGCAGAAGAGGTTTCCCCCGCAAGTGCGGACGGTGAACATGATATACGCGACCCGCATCCCCAAGAGGGAGCGGAAGCGTGTGCTCAGGGACGTATATGCATTGGAGCCAGTCGCCCCAAAGTTCAACCCTTGGTCCTCCTGTCCGATCACCTTCGATCGCAGGGACCACCCCACTAGTATCCGTCATGGCGGATTTGCCGCACTGGTCCTAGACCCAATCATTGATGGATTCCACCTCACTCGAGTCCTTATGGATGGCGGCAGCAGCCTGAACCTGCTTTATCAGGACACAGTGCGCAAGATGGGTATAGACCCCTCAACGATCAAACCCACAAAAGCGACCTTTAAAGGCGTCATTCCAGGTGTGGAGGCCCATTGCACAGGCTCAATTACACTGGAAGTGGTCTTCGGATCCCCGGATAACTTCCGAAGCAAAGAGTTAATCTTTGATATAGTCCCGTTCCGCAGTGGTTATCACGCGTTGCTCGGGCGAACCGCATTTGCTAGATTCAATGCGGTACCGCATTATGCATACCTCAAGCTCAAGATGCCAGGACCTCGCGGAGTTATTACAGTAAATGGAAACACAGAGTGCTCCCTCCGAACAGAGGAGCACACCATGGCCGTCGCAGCAGAAGCACAAAGCAGCCTCTCAAGGAAATCAACCAGTTCGGCACTTCAAAGCCCGGACACCTTCAAGCGCTCGGAGCAATCGGCAAATAGACACCTGGCGCGATCTGAGCTCGCGTAGCAATACGGCGGCCACCCCAATCCCAACCCAACGGCGAAACTCGTGCCGCGCGTACATAATTACGCATTAAAAATACCATGGGCACAGGTGGGGAGGGGGCACAACTGCGGCACGCCCCAAGACGCAGCTTAAACCGCACTAGGGGCTTCCCATTTGGTTTTTTTCAGGACCTTAATCTCTGGAAACACTGTCCGGCAGCACTATTGTCGAACACATGATGCAGCAACCAAGGAAGCAGACAGCTACGTCATACCACGGAATTCCCAGGTTGATTATAGTAACGAGCGAAATATTTGATTTAATATCACTCCACAGCTTGCCCTTGGAAGGGACATAGTCCTACTCTTTGCTTATCGCACTATCTATATCACTCTGCTTTAACGCAATTTTTTAATAAACAATGCATGACATTATGACTATTATTGCATTCTTGTTATATATATATATATATATGTGTGTGTGTGTGTGTGTGTGTGTGTGTGTTCATTAATGACGCCTTGCAACCGTACACCTTGGTACGGCTAATACACCAGGGGCTTACGTACCTCACAATACGGTGTGACAAGTCCGAACAGTTTCACAAGTGCGGCACCCCGAACTTATAGCATTATATGCATCAGCTCCGAATCATGTCTTTGGTCAAATGTTGGGTTTGCCCGGCTCCTATGTTTTGGTACCTTACGTTCCGCTCTATCGGCTAAGGTAGCGCTAGGAGAACTACTGCGATTGTGCCCCGGTTCTGCTGGGTTCAACACCTCAGTAGAGAAAGCTAAAACTGACTGTCATGATAAGGCGAGAGACTGGTCGTTGTTCGGCGAGGTTTTCGAGTCCCTAAAGACTTATGCCACTTAGAGCGAGGGGTCGGCCCTGTCCGGCTTAACGGCGTGTATCGCGCCCCAAATTCGGCCTTCCGAATACCAGGGGCATCGCCGAAATTTAAAATTATAGAATTCTATGGCTAAGTGAGAGTGATAAAGCATTATTAGTCCGGTTGCCTTGTTCACTGTGCTAAGCACCTCCCTCGAAGGACCCAAACATGGGAACAAGAGTGCTCAGGTTTATCCCGAACACCCCAGCACTCGTGGCATGGGGGTAGAAGCCGAGGACTAGCCATCTCTCAGATTGGATAAACAGCCAAACAGAAGGTAATATTTTAAATTCAAACAAGCGTTGCATAACGCATATGACACAAGTTTTCAAAAATACAGGATAAAACGAGCAAGTCTCATTCAAATATTACATCTTTTGAACACTCATCCGCGATGAGACTGGCACCCGGCAGAACACTCTCGTAGTACATCTCGGGGTGGCGGTGCTCCTTGCCCTCCGGCGGCCCCTCCTTGACCAGCTTCACGTCTTCTAGCTTGACCCACTGCAATTTCACACGGGCGAAAGCCCGGCGTGCACCTTCAATACAAACAGATCGCTTGACGACCTCCGGCCGCGGGCAGGCATCCACAAGCCGCCTCACCAGGTCGAAGAAGCTGTTCAGAAGGGCGTCGCCAGGCCACAGCCGGACTATAAAGCTCTTCATGGCCCGATCGGCCGCCTTATGTAGCTCGACCATCTGCTTCAGCTGGTCGCTCATTGGCACCGGGTGTTCAGCCTCAGCATACTGAGACCAGAACAGCTTCTCCGTTGATCTTCCATCCTCGGCCTAGTAAAATTGTGCGGTATCGGACACGCTGCGGGGCAAATCTGCGAATGCTCCTGGAGAGCTCCGGATTTGGGTAAGTAATCGGTAATTTACTTTTACATGCTTGCTTTGCATATAGAAAGCCTTACCCGCCACTATCTTCTTCATCGTGTCGATCTCTTGGAGAGCCTTTTGGGCTTCGGCCTTGGCACTTTTTGCGCTCTCGAGGGCCGCGGCAAGCTCAGACTCCCGTGTCTTTGAGTCAAGCTCCAATGCCTCGTGCTTCACCACGAGATTTTGGAGCTCTTGCTGCACCTCGCCAACCCAAGCCTCGCGCTTCTCTCGCTCGGTGCGCTCCTTGGCCGCTTTATCTTCGGCCTTGGTTAGCGCTTGCTTCAGGGTCGCCACCTCTGTCGTGGCCCCTAGCAAACATACAATGATCCTGTCATTTTGCAATCGCGTCCTCTTTTATATATACATATCTATAGACAGGGTATTACTTACCCTTGTTCTCCTCGAGCTGCCTCTTGGCAAGGCCGAGCTCTTTCCTGGACCCCTCGAGGTCCTGCTTCAGTACGGCGACCTCCGCAGTCAATGCGGCGGACGCCAGCAGTGAAGCCTGCATATGCATATTGACACACTTATATTAGACTCCTACGATATTATTTGATCCTCTGTTCGGCTTTTATTTGTGAACACCGAACAAAGCATCAAGGGCTACTGTCTATGCGGTAATATTTCTACTACATTTTAAAACACTTACCTCAAAGCCTGTTAGAAGGCTGGCACAGGCTTCAGTCAATCCGCTCTTGGCGGACTGAACCTTCCGGATCACCGCACTCATGATAGTGCGGTGCTCCTCGTCGATGGAACCGCTGCGAAGCGCTTCCAGCAGATTGTCCGGCGCCTCTAGATGGATAGAGGTCACCGGCACATGCGTCTTGCCCCTCTTAGAAAGAGGCCGCCTGCCCAAGCCCGGAACCGCTGCAGGGTCCGGCGCGGTGTTCGGCTGAGGGCCGAACTCGGAGCTCTCAGGGGCCCCGTCCCCTCGGCTCCCGGAGTCCGGAAGGTCGCCTTGAGGCGCCTCTAGGACTGTCTCCCCTCGACCCGGTGCCTCTTGAGATAGCACCTCAGCATCGTCAGCAGGATGAGGGGAGGTGGCGGTCGGGACTGGATCGCTATCCATGTCCGACGAGCCCAGGGAGCCGTCCGATGATACATCGATGCTGGTTTGCAGCGGCCTGCATAATCATGTTTGGCATTAGGGAAAGCAGTGCGACAAAGGAATGCTACGAGTCACTCTGGTATCCGAATACTTACGATCTCCCAGGGGCTTGGCCCTGGGCAACCACTCGTCTTCGTCGGCGGCGGTGGAGCTGTCCGGAAGGAGAGTCCGTCCCTTCTTGGACCCTTCGGCCCCCCCAGTTAGGGCGGCCTTCCTTTTCTTATCTCCCCTTGCAGGAGGGGGAGCATCTTCTTCTTCTTCCTCGTCTTCGGGGGAGGAGTGCGCCGCAGAGTCATCGGACGGTGAGTCCGACAAGGCCTAGCGTCGGGAACTCTTTCGGGTTCCCTTGGCCTTCTTGGTCTTCTCTGGCACCGTATAAGGAGCCAGAGTCAGCATCTTCGCCAAAAGAGCGTCTGCTGGGCCTTCGGGCAAAGGAGCTGGTCAATCGATCTGTCCGGCCGTCTCCTGCCAGTCCTATCAAAGGTACGGGAGTTTAGATCCCACATGGAGTCAACCTATAAAAAATAAGTATCCTGCGAGAGGTAGAGCAGCTTACCGCTTTGGCTTGGCGCTTTGCGCTGAATCCACGATCCTCAGTAATGGGAGGGGGGACCTCGGCGCTTTTGAACAACACCCTCCAGGCATCTTCGTGAGTTGTGTCGAAAAGCCTGTTCAGAGTTCGGTGTCGCGTCGGGTCGAACTCCCACAAGTTGAACTCCCGTTGTTGGCACGGGAGAATCTGGCAGTGGAGCATGACCTGGACCACGTTGACAAGTTTGAGCTTCTCGTTCACCATGTTTTGAATACATGTTTGGAGTCTGGTCAGCTCTTCCGAACTACCCCAGGACAGGCCCTTCTCTTTCCAGGAGGTGAGCCGCGTGGGGATGCCAGATCGGAACTCGGGGGCCGCTGCCCATACAGGGTCGCGCGGCTCGGTGATGTAGAACCACCCCGATTGCCACCCCTTTATGGTTTCCACAAAGGAGCCCTCGAGCCATGTTACGTTGGGCATCTTGCCCACCATGGCGCCTCCGCACTCCGCCTGGCGGCCGCCCACCACCTTCGGCTTGACGTTGAAGGTCTTCAACCATAAGCCGAAGTGGGGCTTGATGCGAAGGAAGGCCTCGCACATGACGACAAACACCGAGATGTTGAGGATGAAGTTTGGGGCCAGATCGTGGAAATCCAGGCCATAATAGAACATGAGCCCCCAGACGAATGGATGGAGAGGGAATCCCAGTCCGCGGAGGAAGTGGGTGAGGAATACTACCCTCTCATGGGGCCTGGGGGTGGGGATGAGCTGCCCCTCATCTGGGAGCCGGTGCGCGATGTCGTCGGGCAGGTATCTGGCTCTCCTCAGTTTCTTGATGTCTCCCTCCGTGACGGAGGAGACCATCCACCTGCCTCCCGCTCCGGACATGGTTGGAGAAGGTTGAGGTGGGAAGTGTGGACTTGGGCGCTAGAGCTCAAATGTGCGAAAACGGATGAGCAAAGGAGGAAGAAGGCGTGGATAGGAAGGTGAATCCTTATCCCTTTATATGGGCGGACGAAACTGAGCGTTCCCACTTGCCTGGTAAAACTCGCTTATCCCCCTAGCGCCGTAATTTGTGGCGCGGTTGGGTCATCCACGCCCGTATTGATGAGAATCCCGTAATAAGGGGACACGATTGCTGCTTTGACAAGATGTGTCGAAAAACTGCCTCGCGTTATGTGCGGGGCTGGTTAAAGGGAACGGTTCGAATAATCACCGGGCCATGACATAACATCATGCTGCCAAAACAAGCCAGCAAATTAGATCTGTGAAAATATTATTCTCTCTACGGTGGAATGTGGAACTTATTTTGCAGGTTCAGACACTATCCTCGTATTCAAATTCTTCTGTGATGTATTCAGAGAAGGAACCCGCCTTGCAATGCCAAAGACAATACTGCGCGCCGGACTCATCGTCATTGAAGCCTGGTTCAGGGGCTACTGAGGGAGTCCTGGATTAGAGGGTCTCCGGGCGGCCAGACTATATCCTTTGGCCGGACTGTTGGACTATGAAGATACAAGATTGAAGACTTCGTCTCGTGTCCGGATGGGACTCTACTTGGCGTGAAAGGCAAGCTAGGCAATAGTTCGGGACCCCCTACCCGAGATCCGCCAGTTTTGACATCGACAAGGCCCCTCATGGCCTGTTCGGCCGCCTTGTGCAGCTCGACCAGTTGCTTCAGCTGGTCGCTCAGAGGCATCGGGTGTTCGGTCCTAGTATACTAAGACCAGAACAACTTCTCCGTCGAGCTTCCCTCCTCGGCCTGGTAGTACTTTGCGGCATTCGACACGCTGCGGGGTAAATCTGCGAATGCTCCTGCAGAGCTCCGGACTCGGGTAAGTAACAAGTAATTTACTTTCACATGATTGCTTTGCATAATGAATGCCTTACACCCTGCTATCTTCCTCATTGCCTCAATTTCCTGGAGGGCCTTTTGGGCTTCAGCCTTGGCATGCTTTGTGCTCTCGAGGGCCCCGGCAAGCTCGGACTCTCGCGTCTTCGAGTCAAGCTCTAAAGTCTCGTGCTTCTTCACGAGAGCCCGGAGCTCTTGCTGCACCTCGCCCACCCGTGCCTCTTGTTTCTCCCGCTCGGTGCCCTCCTCGGCCGCTTTGTTTTCGGCCTCGGACAGCGCTCGCTTCAGGGTCGCCACTTCGGTCGTGGCCCCTGGCACATCCATGATGATCCTATCATTTTGCAACCACATCTTATATATATATAATATATATATATATATATATATATATATATAGACAAGGTATTACTTACCTTTGTTCTCCTCGAGCTGCCTCTTAGCAAGGCCGAGTTCTTTCTCGGACCGCTCGAGGTTCTGCTTCAGTGTGGCGACCTCCGCAGTCAGTGCGGCAGAGGTCAGCAGCGAAGCCTGCATACGCATATAGACATACTTGTATTAGACTCCTGCAGATATTATTTGATCCTCTATTTGGATTTTCTTTGTGAACACCAAACAGAGCATCAGGGGCTACTGTCTATGCGGTAATATTTTCCTATATTTTAAATACTTACCTCAAAGCCTGTTAGAAGGCTGGCACAAGCTTCAGTCAGTCCGCTCTTGGCGGACTGAACCTTCTTGATCACCGCACTCATAATAGTGTGGTGCTCCTCATCGATGGAAGCGCCGCGAAGCGCTCCCAGCAGGTTGTCCGGTGCCTCTGGATAGACAGAGGTCACCGGCACGAGCGGCTTGCCCCTCTTGGCAGGGGGGCGCCTGCCAGAGTCCGGAACCACTGGAGGTTCCGGCGCGGTGTTCGGCTGAGGGCCGAACTTGGAGCCCTTGGGAGTCTTGCTCCTTTAGCGCCTGGAGTCCGGAAGATCACCTTGAGGCGCCTCCAGGACTACCTCCCCTCGGTTCGGTGCCCCTTGAGACAATACCTCGACATTGTCCGTAGGGCGAGGAGAGGAGGCGGTTGGAAGTGACTCGCTATTCATATCCGACGAGTCCAAGGAACCGTCCGACGAGGATACGTCGATGCGGGCTCGGGGCGGACTGCATGATCATATTAGACGTTAGGAGAAGCAGTGCAATAAAAGTATGCTATGAGTTACTCTGGTATCCGAATACTTACGACTTCGCCAGGGGCTTGGCCCTGAGTAACCACTTGTCTTCGCTGTCGGCGGCGGTGGTGGAACAGTCCGGAAGGAGAGTCCTTCCCTTCTTGGACCCTCCGGCCTCCCCGGTTGGGGCAGCCTTCCTTTTCCTGTCTCCCCCGGCTGGAGGGGGAGAACCGTCATCTTCCTCCTCCTCGTTTTCATGGAAGGAGTGTGTCTCGGAGTTATCGGACGATGAGTCCGATACCACCTAGCGCCGGGAACTCTTTCGGGTTCCCGTGGCCTTCGTCTTGATCTTATTCTCCGGCACCTCATAAGGAGCCGGAGTCCGCATCTCCGCCAGGAGAGCGTCTGCAGGGTCTTTAGGCAGAGGGGCCGGACAGTAAATTTGCTCTGATGTCTCCACCCAGTCCTGTCAAAGGCATGGGAGCTCAGGCCCTGCACATGGTTAAACTATGGAAAATAAATACCCTACGAGGTGTACAGAACTTACCGAATTCGCAGGGCGCATTGCGCTTAGCCCACGGTCCTCGGTAAGGGGAGGAGGGACCTCGGCGCCCGTGAACAGCACCTTCCAGACGTCCTTATGTGTCATGTCGAAGAGCTCGCGTAGAGTCTGGTGCTGGGCCGGGTCGAACTCCCATAAGTTGAAAGCCCGTCGTTGGCACGGGAGGATCCGGCGGAAGAGCATGACCTGGACTATGTTGACAAGCTTGAGTTTCTCGCCTATCATGTTCCGGATACACTTCTGGAGTCCGTCCAGCTCCACCGATGAGCCCCAGGACAGGCTCTTCTCCTTCCAGGAAGTGAGCCGCGTGGGGATTCTGGATCGAAACTCAGGGGCCGCCACCCAGTTGGTGCCGCGCGGCTCGGTGATGTACAACCACCCCGATTGCCACCCCTTTATGGTCTCCACGTAGGAGCCCTCGAGCCATGTAACGTTGGGCATTTTTCCCACCATGGCTCCGCCGCATTCCGCTTGTTGGCCGCCTACTACCCTCGGTTTGACATTGAAGGTCTTCAGCCACAGGCCGAAGTGGGGCCGGACACGGAGGAAAGCCTCACACACGAGATGAACGCCGAGATGTTGAGGATGAAATTCGAAGCTAGATCATGGAAGTCCAGCCCATAATAGAACATAAGGCTGCGGACGAATGGATGGAGGGGAAACCCCAGTCCATGGACGAAGTGGGTGAGGAAAACCACCCTTTCATAAGGTTCCGGGGTAGGGACGATCTGCCCCGCGGCTGGTAGCCGGTGCGCAATATCCGTGGCTAAGTATCCGGCCCCGCGCAGCTTTTTGATGTCTCCCTCCGTAACGGAGGAGACCATCCACTTGCCTCCCGCTCCGGACATGTTTGGAGAGGGTTGAGGAGAAGGATGTGGACTTGGGTGCTGGAGCTCGAATGTGCGAGAATGGATGAGCAAGGAGGAAGAAGGCGTGGGTAGAAAAAGGTGAACCCTTATCCCTTTATCAGGGCGGACGAAACTATGTGCACCCACCAGCCTGGTAAAACTCGCTTATCCCCCAAGCGCGGTAATTGATGGCACGGTTGGGTTACCCATGTCCGTATTGATGGGAATCCCGTAATAAGGGGACACGATCTCTGCTTCAACAAGATGTGCCAAGGAAACCGCCTCGCGAAACATGCTGAGGTTGGTTGTGAAAAACGATTTGAATGGTGACCTGGCTGTGGTGTGATGTCACACTGCGGAATGCGTCGGCAGATTAGATTTGTGAAAATATTATTCTCTCTATGGTTGTATGTGGAACTTGTTTTGCAGAGCCGGACACGATCCTCGTGTTCAAAATCTTCTATGAAGTATTCGGAGGAGGAACCCGCCTTGCAATGCCGAAGACAATCTGCGCGCCGGACTCATCATCATTAAAGCCTGGTTCAGGGGCTACTGAGGGAGTCCTGGATTAGGGGGTATCCAGACAGCCGGATTATATCCTTTGGCTGGACTGTTGGACTATGAAGATACAAGATTGAAGACTTCGTCCCGTGTCCGGATGGGACTCTCCTTGGCGTGGAAGACAAGCTTGGCAATACGGATATGTAGATCTCCTTCCTTGTAACCGACTCTGTGTAACCCTAGCCCCCTCCGGTGTCTATATAAACTGGAGGGTTTAGTCCGTAGGACCAAGAACAACAATCATACCATAGGCTAGCTTCTAGGGTTTAGCCTCTTCGATCTCGTGGTAGATCAACTCTTGTAATACTCATATCATCAAGATCAATCAAGCAGGAGTAGGGTTTTACCTCCATCGAGAGGGCCCGAACCTGGGTAAAAACATCATGTCCCCCGTCTCCTCTTACCATCCGCCTAGACGCATAGTTCGGGACCCCCTACCCGAGATCCGCCGGTTTTGACACTGACACTCGCCACTGAAGTGGCGTGTGCTGTGGCCACGGCGGCTGTAAGGCTCTTTGCGTGTTCGACGAGGTGCTCCTCCTCCTCCTGCCGGAACTCCGTGTAGCGCGCAAGGTCACTGACGCACGTGCGGGCATCCACCTTTGCCTCCCGCCGTCGGGCGGCGGTGGTGGAGCGGGCGATGACCCCGGCGGTCGACGGTGGGCTGGCGGCCACGGGGACCGACGACGGGGTGGCGGCCACGACCACCACCTCCCGCCTTCAGGCCACGGTGGCGGAGCGGGTGATGGCCATGGTGGCCGGCAGTGGGGTGGCGGCCACCTCCCGCCTTCGGGCTGCGGCGGCGGAGCGGGCGATGGCCCTGGCTTTCGATGGTGGTGTGGTGGCAACGACGGCCGGCAACAGCTACCGACGGGTAGCGGCGGCGGAGCATGTGGTGGGTGTTCCACGCACACCCAACAGGGCCACGCGCACTACACTACGCCGGGGACTGCGCCGTCACAGTGTAGCCTCCCAGCTAGAGCCGTCCTCTGATGACGGCGGAGTGGCTGAGCGACGATGACGGACTGGTGCCATTGGCGATTGTGGGAGAAGCAGACGAGATAAGCTACAGGGAGGGAGGGGAAAATGCGACGCAGGACTCGCCGTCCGTGGGGGGGTTTTATAGTAGGCCGATAAGCATTGGGATTTTGGGGGATTTCACCGAGTCGGGTGGGAAGCATGCCCGGGAACCTGAGAGGTTGCGCGGTAACGAGCTCACCGGCGATTCATTGGCATCACCGTTTGGCCAAAAGAACGCCCCCACGCGCTGCGCAAGCTTGCGCTGTAAGCCGTCTGCGGCAGCGGGGTGACAAGACGTGCGAGAGGAGGACCAGGCCACATACACATATGGTTATAAAAACGTTTGTGATTTAATTACCTACTATACCCCCATCCTGGTTTATAAGTATGATATAACTAATAAAATACGAATGCATGTCGCCAAAGATTATATAGTTGGATTCGTATTTGAACATAGTTTCCAATTATATAATTTTTATAACATGCATTAACATTTTCTTGGTTAAATTTGAGGGCAAAGTATGGCACAGAATATAAAGGGGACTATAGACTAGACGGAGGTGGTAGCACACGGTCACTCTCTATGCAGCGACGCAACTGTCGGTCGGCTTGTAGGCGACCATTTCCTGCGTGTTCAACTGCTCTATGCGTGTGGTTGCTTGCGGTTCAGGCAGCCGCGGCGCACTCTGCTCGCGTCCCGCCGCGGGCGCTCTGCTCTCGCGTCCCTCTGGGTGCTCTGCCCTCGTCCCTCCACGCGCTGCCGGTGTTTGGGGCCAGCGCACGATCACGCACGTTCGTGTGCATGCAGTTGCACCGGGCGCAGCCCGACCATGCAGTTACCCACTTCAAAAACTGCCATGCGGAGGCACCGAGAATCCACGCTGCCCGGCCCCCTTTTATTCCTGCGGCCATTTACCTTCATCTCTCGCCTCACATGACACAATAAGCACACCCACAAGGACACATACAGAGAGGACATCCAGCGGTTCCAATGGTGCTCCCAGTGGCCGCCGACGACAACGGCAAGCAGTTCACCACGCAACACGTCGTGGACACTCACATGAGGGGGAAGGCTCTCTCCGTGGTGTACACGAATGATCCGGTCTCGGTGGAGAGCTCCATCTAAACTATGGAGCAGTTCCTTGCCGAGGACAAGTACCAAGTGGTCCGCTTCAACCTCGAGTACACCATGGTTCGTGTCGGGCACGATCAGAAGGTTACCGTCGCCCAGTTGTGCGTGCGACATGACGTCCTCGTCTACCACTACCACCTGGCCACAACGCCTTGCGAGCATTTCTCTAGATTTATCAACAACTCTGACTACAGTTTCACTGCGGTGGACACCACCAATGATCTAAAAGTGCTCAAGGTTGCAGGCTTGAAATGCCTGAACCTTGTCAGCATCCAGCGCCACTACAAGGTCTGGGGCAGCAACAAAAACAAACTGAACTCCCTGGTTGACCTCGCCTCGGCCATCATCGACCCCTACTACATGAAGATGAAGAATGGGAGCAATAGGGACAGGAACGTCTGGCAAAGTGTGTGGCATGAGAGACTGGATCAACAACATGTCAAGTACGCGGCCATGGATGCGTACACATGCTACGAGATGTATAGGAGGATCGTTGACATGAGGAACTGTCTTCTTTCTAACCAAAACGAGGGATCGAGCCACATAGCAGTGGCAGGGGCATCACAAGAAGTAGATGACTAGATGATCGTTTCTCCTACTTTAGAATGCATGCAATTGTTTATTGAGGTGTGTGCGAATGATCTGTATAGTCACTTATGTAATTGGATGTTTATTTCAGTTATATATATATACATGTTATTCTACTGTAGACAGAGCAAATCACATGGCTTATTAGCAGCAACCGTCTGTGTTATTATTGGTCTTCACACACATTTCTGATTGCGGACCTGCTTGCCGTGTATCACACACATCTTGTTCAGTTGAACCATTTTCATTGTGTTGCCTAATCACACACAGTTCATCCTAGCTAGTGAACTGTATGCTATATATCGCACACGCCTTCATCTGGCTGCCCGTTTCTTTTGTTACTCCTCATCCCAAACAGTTAATTGAACTGAACCGTATGCCTTGCGTCGCACACGCAACTTAAATCTGAACCGTGTTTGATGCATCCGTCATCGCAACATTTTGCACCTTTTTTGATGGTTTTTTTACACCACCCTTTGCGATTATGGCATCACACACAGTTTCGTCGAAGGGTCTCTGATCGTAGTGTTGCGTTTGGACCATCCTGCAGTAGTGCATGTCATGTGCCACGACGGGTCACAAATGTCATGCACAACATGACCGCGCATCTGTCTGCAAACATTCGTGTAACCGCGAGGGTCGGCTCTAATACCAACTTGTAACGCCCCGGACACACCCGCCGGTGGTCGTTCTGAAGGAAATATGCCCTAGAGGCAATAATAAAGTTGTTATTTATATTTCTTTATATCATGATAAATATTTGTTATTCATACTAGAATTGTATTAACCGGAAACTTAGTACCTGTGTGAATACATAGACAAACAGAATGTCACTAGTATGACTCTACTTGACTAGCTCGTTAAATCAATGATGGTTATGTTTCCTAACCATAGACATGATTGTCATTTGATTAACGGGATCACATCATTAGAGAATGATGTGATTGACTTGACCCATCTGTTAGCTTCGCACAATGGTCGTTTAGTTTGTTGCTATTGCTTTCTCCATAACTTATACATGTTCCTATGACTATGAGATCATGCAACTCCCGAATACCGGAGGAACACTTAGTGTGCTATCAAACATCACAACGTAACTGGGTGACTATAAACATGCTCTACAGGTGTGTCCGATGGTGTTTGTTGAGTCGGCATAGATCGAGATTAGGATTTGTCACTCGAAGTATCAGAGAGGTATCTCTGGGCCCTCCCGGTAATGCACATCACTATAAGCTTTACAAGCAATGTGACTAATGAGTTAGTTGCGGAATGATGCATTACGGAACGAGTAAAGAGACTTGCCGGTAACGATATTGAACTAGGTATTGAGATACTGACGATCGAATCTCGGGCAAGTAATATACCGATGACAAAGGGAACAACGTATATAATTATGTGGTTTGACCGATAAATATCTTCGTAGAATATGTGGGAGCCAATATGAACATCCATGTTCCGCTATTGGTTATTGACCGGAGACGTGCCTCGGTCATGTCTACATAGTTCTCGAACCCATAGGGTCCACACGCTTAACGTACGGTGACTATCGGTATTATGAGTTTATGTGTTTTGATGTACTTAAGGTAGTTTGAAGTCCCAGATATGATCACGGGCATGACGAGGAGTCTCGAAATGGTCGAGACATAAATATTGATATATTGGACAGCTATATTCGGACACCGGAAGTGTTCCAGGTGATTTCGGAGGAAACCGGAATGCTGGAGGGTTATCGGAACCCCCGGGGGATCTAATGGGCCAACATGGGCCTTATGTGAGAGAGAGGAAGGGGCCATAGGGCTCGCCCCCCCCCCCCCTTGGGAGTCCGAATTGGACTAGGAGGGGGCCGGCGCCCCCTCTTTCCCTCCCTCTCCTTCGTTCCCCCTTCCTCCTCCTAGTTGGACAAGGAAAGGGGGAGTCCTACCACTACTAGGAGGAGGACTCCTCACCTCCTTGGCGCGCCCCAAGGGCCGGCCGGCCTCCCCCCTTGCTCCTTTATATACGGGGGCAGGGGGCACCCTAGGACACACAAGTTGATCATTGATCCCTTAGCCGTGTGCGGTGCCCCCCTCCACCATAATCCACCTCGGTCATATCATCGTAGTGCTTAGGCGAAGCCCTGCACTGGCAGCTTCATCATCACCGTCATCACACCGTCGTGCTAACGAAGCTCTCCCTCAACACTCAGCTGGATCGAGAGTTCGTGGGACGTCACCGAGCCGAACGTGTGCAGATCGCAGAGGTGCCGTACTTTCAGTACTAGGATCGGTTGGATCATGAAGACATACGACTACATCAACCGCGTTGTCATGACGCTTCCGCTTACGGTCTACGAGGGTACGTGGACAACACTCTTCCCCTCTTATTACTATGCATCACCATGATAGATCTTGCCTGTGCATAGGAATTTTTTTGAAATTACTGCGTTCCCCAACAGTGGCATCCGAGCCAGGTCTATGCGTAGATGTTATATGCACGAGTAGAACACAAAGAAGTTGTGGGCGTGGGTATATACATATTGCTTGCCGTCACTAGTTGATTCTTGATTCAGCGGTATTGTTGGATGAAGCGGCCCAGACTGACATTACGTGTATGCTTACGCGAGACTGGTTCTACAAACATGCTTCGCACACAGGTGGCTGGTGGGTGTCAGTTTCTCCAACTTTAGTTGAATCGGATTCAATGAACAGGGTTCTTTCTGAAGATCAAAAAGAAATCACTATACTGCGTTGTGGTTTTTGATGTGTAGGTAAGAAAGGTTCTTGCTCAGCCCGTAGCAGCCACGTAAAACTTGCAACAACAAAGTAGAGGACGTCTAACTTGTTTTTACAGGGCATGTTGTGATGTGATATGGTCAAGACATGATGCTAAATTTTATTGTATGAGATGATCATGTTTTGTAACACAGTTATCGACAACTGGCAGGAGCCATATGGTTGTCGCTTTATTGTATGAAATGCAATCACCATGTAATTGCTTTACTTTATCACTAAGCGGTAGCGATAGTCGTAGAAGCAATAGTTGGCGAGACGACAATGATGTTTCGATGGAGATCAAGGTGTCAAGCCGGTGACGATGGTAATCATGACGGTGCTTTGGAGATGGAGATCAAAGGCACAAGATGATGATGGCCATATCATATCACTTATATTGATTGCATGTGATGTTTATCCTTTATGCATCTTATTTTGCTTAGTTTGGCGATAGCATTATAAGATGATCTAAATTTCAAGGTATAAGTTTTCTCCCTGAGTATGCACCGTTGCTATAGTTCATCGTGCCGAGACACCATGTGATGATCGGGTTTGATAAGCTCTACATTCATATACAACGGGTGCAAGCCAGTTTTGCACACGCAGAATACTCGGGTTAAACTTGACGAGCCTAGCATATGCAGATATGGCCCCAGAACACTGAGACCGAAAGGTCAAGCGTGAATCATATAGTAGATATGATCAACATAGTGATGTTCACCATTGAAAACTACTCCATTTCACGTGATGATCGGACATGGTTTAGTTGATATGGATCACGTGATCACTTAGATGATTAGAGAGATGTCTATCTAAGTGGGATTTCTTAAGTAATTTGATTAATTGAACTTTAATTTATCATGAACTTAGTACCTGATAGTATTTTGCATGTCTATGTTGTTGTAGATAGATGGTCCGTGCTGTTGTTCCGTTGAATTTTAATGCGTTCCTAGAGAAAGCTAAGTTGAAAGATTATGGTAGTAACTACACGGACTGGGTCCGTAACTTGAGGATTATCCTCATTGCTGCACATAAGAACTACATCCTGGAAGCACCGCTAGGTGACAAACCCGCTGCAGGAGCAACGCCAGATGTTGTGAACACCTGGTAGAGCAAAGCTGATGACTACTCGATAGTTCAGTGTGCCATGCTTTATGGCTTAGAACCGGCACTTCAATGACGTTTTGAACATCATGGAGCATATGAGATGTTCTAGGAGTTGAGGTTAATATTTCAAGCAAATGCCCGGATTGAGAGATATGAAGTCTCCAATAAGTTTTACAACTGCAAAATGGAGGAGAATAGTTCTGTCAGTGAACATATACTCAGAATGTCTGGGTACCACAACCACTTGACTCAGCTGGGAGTTAATCTTCCTGATGATAGTGTCATTGACAGAGTTCTTCAATCACTGCCACCAAGCTACAAGAGCTTCGTGATGAACTATAATATCCAAGGGATGGATAAGACAATTCCTGAGCTCTTCGCAATGCTAAAGGCCGCGGAGGTAGAAATCAAGAAGGAGCATGAAGTGTTGATGGTCAACAAGACCACCAGTTTCAAGAAAAAGGGAAGAAGGGAAGAAGGGGAACTTCAAGAAGAACAGCAAGCCAGTTGCTGCTCAAGTGAAGAAACCCAAGTCTGGACCTAAGCCTGAGACTGAGTGCTTCTACTGCAAAGGGACTGGTCACTGGAAGCAGAACTGCCCCAAGTATTTGGCGGAGAAGAAGGATGGCAAAGTGAAAGTTATATTTGATATACATGTTATTGATGTATACCTTACTAATGCTCGCAGTAGCGCCTGGGTATTTGATACTGGTTTTTTTGCTAATATTTGCAACTCGAAACAGGCGCTGCGGATTAAGTGAAGATTGGCTAAGGACGAGGTGACGATGCGCGTGGGAAATGGTTCCAAAGTCGATGTGATCGCCGTCGGCACGCTACCTCTACATCTACCTTCGGGATTAGTTTTAGACCTAAATAATTGTTATTTGGTGCCAGCGTTGAGCATGAACATTATATCTGGATCTTGTTTGATGCGAGACGGTTATTCATTTAAATCAGATAATAATGGTTGTTCTATTTATATGAGTAATATCTTTTATGGTCATGCACCCTTAATGAGTGGTCTATTTTTACTAAATCTTGATAGTAGTGATACACATGTTCATAGTATTGAAGCCAAAAGATGCAAAGTTAATAATGATAGTGCAACTTATTTGTGGCACTGCCATTTGGGTCATGTTGGTGTAAAGCGCATGAAGAAACTCCATTCTGATGGACTTCTGGAATCACTTGATTATGAATCACTTGGTACTTGCGAACCATGCCTCATGGGCAAGATGACTAAAACTCCGTTCTCCGAAACAATGGAGCGAGCAACAGAGTTATTGGAAATCATACATACTGATGTATGTGGTCCAATGAACATTGAGGCTCGCGGTGGATATCATTATTTTCTCACCTTCACAGATGATTTGAGCAGATATGGTTATATCTACTTAATGGAACATAAGTCTGAAACATTTGAAAAGTTCAAAGAATTTTAGAGTGAACTAGAAAATCATCGTAACAAGAAAATAAAGTTTCTACTATCTGATTGTGGAGTAGAATATTTGAGTTATGAGTTTGGTCTTCATTTGAAACAATGTGGAATAGTTTCGCAACTCACGCCACCTGGAACACCACAACGTAATGGTGTGTCCGAACGTCGTAATTGTACTTTACTAGATATGGTGCGATCTATGATGTCTCTTACTGATTTACCGCTATCGTTTTGGGGTTACGCTTTAGAGACAGTTGCATTCACGTTAAATAGGGCACCATCTAAATCCGTTTAGACGACACCTTATGAACTGTGGTTTGGCAAGAAACCCAAGTTGTCATTTCTTAAAGTTTGGGGTTGTGATGCTTATGTGACAGAACTTCAACCTGATAAGCTCAAACCCAAATTGGAGAAATGTGTCTTCATAGGATACCCAAAGGAGACTGTTGGGTACACCTTCTATCACAGATCCGAAGGCAAGATATTCGTTGCTAAGAATGGATCCTTTCTAGAGAAGGAGTTTCTCTCGAAAGAAGTGAGTGGCAGGAAAGTAGAACTTGATGAGGTAATTGTACCTGCTCCCTTATTGGAAAGTAGTTCATCACTGAAAACAGTTCCAATGATTCCTACACCAGTAAGTGAGGAAGCTGATGATGATGATCATGAAACTTCTGATCAAGTTACTATCGAACCTCGTAGGTCAACCAGAGTGAGATCTGCACCAGAGTGGTACAGTAATTCTGTTCTAGAGGTCATGTTACTTGACCATGACAAACCTACGAACTATGAGGAAGCGATGATGAGTCCAGATTTCGCAAAATGGCTAGAGGCCATGAAATCTGAGATGGGATCCATGTACGAGAACAAAGTGTGGACTTTGGTTGACTTGCCCGATGATCGGCGGGCCATAGAGCATAAATATATCTTCAAGAAGAAGACTGACGCTGACGGTAATGTTACTGTCTACAAAGCTCGACTTGTTGCAAAAGGTTTTTGACAAGTTCAAGGAGTTGACTACGACGAGACCTTCTCACCCGTAGCGATGCTTAAGTCCGTCCGAATCATGTTAGCAATTGACGCATTTTATGATTATGAAATTTGGCAAATGGATGTCAAAACTGCATTCCTTAATGGATATCTTAAAGAAGAGTTGTGTATGATGCAACCAGAAGATTTTGTCGATCCAAAAGGTGCTAAAAAAGTGTGCAAGCTCCAGGGATCCGTTTATGGACTGGTGCAAGCCTCTCGGAGTTGGAATATACGCTTTGATAGTGTGATCAAAGCATATGGTTTTATACAGACTTTTGGAGAAGCCTGTATTTACAAGAAAGTGAGTGGGAGCTCTGTAGCATTTCTGTTATTATATGTAGATGACATATTGTTGATCGGAAATGATACTAAATTTCTGAATAGCATAAAAGGATACTTGAATAAGAATTTTTCAATGAAAGACCTCGGTGAAGCTGCTTATATATTGGGCATCAAGATCTATAGAGATAGATCAAGATGCTTAATTGGACTTTCACAAAGCACATACCTTGATAAAGTTTTGAAGAAGTTCAAAATGGATCAGGCAAAGAAAGGGTTCTTGCCTGTGTTACAAGGTGTGAAATTGAGTCAGACTCAATGCCCGACCACTGCAGAAGATAGAGTTTTGTCATTCCCTATGCTTCATCCATAGGTTTTGTCATGTATGCAATGATGTGTACCAGACCTGATGTGTGCCTTGCTATTAGTTTAGCAGGGAGGTACCAAAGTAATCCAGAAGTGGATCATTGGAAAGCGGTCAAGAACATCCTGAAATACCTGAAAAGGACTAAGGATATGTTTCTCATATATGGAGGTGACAAAGAGCTCGTCGTGAACGGTTACGTCGATGCAAGATTTGACACTGATCCGGATGACTCTAAGTCACAAACTGGATACATGTTTTTATTAAATGGTAGAGCTGTCAGTTGGTGCAGTTCCAAGCAGAGCGTCGTGGCAGGATCTACATGTGAAGCGGAGTACATAGCTGCTTCGGAAGTAGCAAATGAAGGAGTCTGGGTGAAGGAGTTCATATCCAATCTAGGTGTCATACCTAGTGCATCGGGTCCAATGAAAATCTTTTGTGACAATACTGGTACAATTGCCTTGGCAAAGGAATCCAGATTTCACAAGAGAACCAAGCACATCAAGAGACGCTTCAATTCCATCCACGATCAAGTCAAGGAGGGAGACATGGAGATTTGCAAGATACATACGGATCTAAATGTTGCAGACCCATTGACTAAGCCTCTCTCACGAGCAAAACATGATCAGCACCAAGACTCCATGGATGTTAGAATCATTACAATGTAATCTAGATTATTGACTCTAGTGCAAGTGGGAGACTGAAGGAAATATGCCCTAGAGGCAATAATAAAGTTGTTATTTATATTTCCTTATATCATGATAAATGTTTATTATTCATGCTAGAATTGTATTAACCGGAAACTTAATACATGTGTGAATACATAGACAAACAGAATGTCACTAGTATGCCTCTACTTGACTAGCTCATTGAATCAATGATGGTTATGTTTCCTAACCATAGACATGAGTTTTCATTTGATTAACAGGATCACATCATTAGAGAATGATGTGATTAACTTGACCCATCAGTTAGCTTATCACGATGATCGTTTAGTTTGTTGTTATTGCTTTCTCCATAACTTATACATGTTCCTATGACTATGAGAACATGCAACTCCCAAATACCGAAGGAACACTTAGTGTGCTATCAAACGTCACAACGTAACTAGGTGACTACAAAGATGCTCTACAGGTGTCTCTGATGGTGTTTGTTGAGTTGGCATAGATCAAGATTAGGATTTGTCACTCCAAGTATCAGAGAGGTATCTCTGGGCCCGCTCGGTAATGCACATCACTATATAAGCCTTGCAAGCAATGTGACTAATGAGTTAGTTGCATAATGATGCATTACGGAACGAGTAAAGAGACTTGTCGGTAACGAGATTGAACTAGGTATTGAGATACCGACGATCGAATCTCGGGCAAGTAACATACCAATGACAAAGGGAACAACGTATATCGTTACGCGGTTTGACCAATAAAGATCTTTGTAGAATATGTGGGAGCCAATATGAACATCCAAGTTCCGCTATTGGTTATTGACCGGAGATGTGTCTCGGTCATGTCTACATAGTTCTCGAACCCGTAGGGTCCACACGCTTAATGTTCGATGACGATCGGTATTATGAGTTTATGTGTTTTGATGTACCAAAGGTAGTTCGGAGTCCCGGATATGATCACGGACATGATGAGGAGTCTCGAAATGGTCGAGACATAAAGATTGATATATTGTATCGCTATAGTCGGACACTGGAAGTGTTCCGGGTGATCTAATGGGCCAACATGGTCCTTGTGAGAGAGAGAGGAAGGGGCCATACGGCTGGCCCCCCCTGGGAGTCCGAATTGGACAAGGAGGGGGCAGCGCCCCCTCTTTCTCTCCCTCTCTCCCTCTCCTTCCTCGCCCTTCCTCCTCCTAGTTGGACTAGGAAATGGGGACTCCTACTCCTACTAGGAGGAGGACTCCTCCCCTCCTTGGTGCGCCCCAAGGGCCGGCCGGCCTCCCCCTTTGTCCTTTATATACGGGGGCAAGGGGCACCCTAGGACACACAAGTTGATCATTGATCCCTTAGCCGTGTGCGGTGCCCCCCTCCACCATAATCCATCTCGGTCATATCGTCGTAGTGCTTAGGCGAAGCCCTACACCGGTAGCTTCATCATCACCATCATCACGTCGTCGTGCTGAAGAAGCTCTCCCTCGACACTCAGCTGGATCGAGAGTTCGTGGGATGTCACTGAGCCGAACGTGTGCAGATCACGGAGGTGTCGTACTTTCGGTAGTAGATCGGTCAGATCGTGAAGATGTACGACTACATCAACCGTGTTGTCATAACTCTTCCGCTTACGGTCTACGAGGGTACATGGACAACACTCTTCCCCTCTCGTTGCTATGCATCACCATGATAGATCTTGCTTGTGCGTAGGAATTTTTTTGAAATTACTGTGTTCCCCAACACGTTACTCCTGGCGGGATCTAGACTGGCCCCACAGATCAATACTAGTCTTTTCTACGCACTTTGTCCTCAGTCGTGCGCAACCGGGAGAAACTTCTCAATCGGTCACCCATCTTGAAACTATTCCAAGCTAAGCACGCTTAAGTTTGGAGTTCTATCCAAATGGGCTACCGGAAAAGAAGGAATTCCTTATTGATATGAGTAGTCTATCATCCCTAATAAGCCAGGCTATCACACAAGGCCAGATTGGTTGTGAAAGGTTTCAGTCGGAAAAAGGGCATCAATTATGATGAGATATTCTCTCTAGTGGTCAAGATATCTTTGATCCGAGTTGTGCTTGGCATGGCTGCCACCATGGATTTGGAAATTGAACAACTTGATGTGAATACAACATTCTTGCATGGTGAACTAGAGGAGGAAGATATATATGGAGCAGCCAGAGGGTTTCATGGTTGCGGGCAAGGAGCACTTAGTTTGCAAATTGAAGAAGAGCTTGTATGGCTTGAATCAAGCTCCTCGGAAGTGGTACAAGAAGTTTGAGTCTTTTATGATTGGTCTTGGTTACAATAAAGCACAACCTGATCATTGTGTCTTTATGAAGAGGTACCCCGAGGGTGACTTCATTATTCTCTTACTATATGTTGATGATATGTTGATTGTTTGGAAATGGCACACAGAGGATTGCTATCCTCAAGAAGGCATTGAGTAAATCATTTGCCATGAAGGATTTAGGACCAGCTAAGCAAATACTTGGCATGAAGATCTCCCATGATAGATCAAACAAACTACTTTGGCTCTCACGGGAAAGATACATCGAGAAGGTACTTGAAAGTTTCAATATGAAAGATGCAAAATTTGTTATCTCTCCACTTGCAGGCCATCAAAAATTGAATTCAAAACAATGTCCTACAAGCAAGAAGGAGAAAGAAGAAATGAGGAAAGTACCTTACCAATCTGCTGTGGGCAGATTGATGTATGCTATGGTATGCACTAGGCCTGACATTCCCTATGCTGTTGGATTTGTTAGCCGGTTCATGAAAAATCCAGGTAAAGCTCACTGGGAAGTAGTGAAAGTGGATTCTCGGGTATCTCAATGGTACTTCTACATCTGTTTATGCTTTGGAAACGGTGATCCGGTATTGCAGGGCTATACAGATGTAGATTATGCAGGTGACAAGGATCGTAGGAAGTCCACATGTGGATACCTGATGATTTATGAAGGGGGAGCAGTGTCATGGCAATCAAGATTGCAGAAATGTGTTTCTATGTCGACTACAAAAGCTGAGTACATAGCAGCAGTTGATGCTGGCAAGGAAGTTTTGTGGATGAATAACTTCTTGCAAGAGCTCGGCTGAAGTAAGAGAAGTATGCTCTATTTTGTGACAGTCAAAGTGCTATTCATCTTGCCAAGAATTCAAGCTATCACTCTTGAACCAAGCACAATGATGTGAGGTATCATTGGATTCGAGATGTTGTGAGTTCCAAGTTGTTGAAACTCGAGAAGATCCATACTGACGATAATGGTTCGGATATGATGAGCAAGATATTGCCAAATGAGAAGCTACAAGCATGTTACAAGGTAGCGGGCATGCCCCTGTCATGAGTCGGAGGGGGAGATTTGTTGGGATATCCTCCTCGGTTGTGAGGAGATGACCATTTGAGGCCTTTTAGGCAGCCCAAAGAGGTGCAGAAGCCTACTACCCATTAGGGTTATGACCTAGGGTCATTTTGGACTTTGCACGTGAGTGGATGGGGATACTTTACCCTCCATCTAGCAGCCACCACCAAGAGTGAAAAATCAGTTCATCCTCCATGGGAGAACAAAGAAAAACTAGAGAGAGAGAGAGAGAGAGAGAGAGAGAGGGGGGGGGGAAGAAGAGGAAGATTGAAGGAAGAAGCAAAGGGAGCTCCTCCCCAAGGTTGTGATGATCCAGATCCACTACCTTGTCTCCTTCAAGCTCTGCTTCCACCAACTTTGGTGAGATTATTCCAATCCCTAGCTCTTGAGCCCCAAATCTTGTTGTGTTTATCCAAGATTCAGAAATCTTGATGTATGAGATCCTCTAGTGCTATCTAGAGAACTTGTTGTATCCCATATTTGATAATAGCATGCCCTTTTCTCCTACTCCTCTAAGTCTTGTGTGATTTCTAAGTGTGAGAGGAGTTCGTCCCCTTGGATGGTTTCAGTCCTCCCCTTATATAGTGTTGGGGGGCACCACAATGGCCGTCCTTACTCGTGTGAACACACATAAAAATGGGTGGGCTTGGAACCCATATGACGTCTTTGACTAAGCGAACCACAGTGGCCGTCCTTACTCGTGTGAATACACACAAAAATGGGTGGGCTTGGAACCCGTATGACGTATTTGCAAGTGTTATCTTGATAGGCTTCATATCTTATCATCAATGCCACATCATATTTTCACCGTCTAGAGCCCATAGGCCTGCGGTGGCCTACTACCAATAGCCTGAGACCGCATTTAATGTTAGGTCACAGGCGTGGCCATACCTGCTGTCCTTGGTGCCCGGCATGAGCAGTGATTGTGCTTGTGCATGCCTTGCTCAGGAAGCGAGCACCCTTCTCCTAACGTCATGGGCGGCGTTTCCCTCCCTCGGAGTTGGATCTTTGACAAAGATCTGTGTGCTGATGGGCGGCACACTGGAGAGTAGACTCCTTCTCGATGTTGTAGTAATTTTAGCACATTTTATCTCATAATTGGAGATCAGCGTGACCCTTGGGCTGGGACGTGTGGTGTGGGGGAAGTATCAAGTGATACAACCCATAAATACTCCCATGCTACCAACTTAAAAATTCAAATTTAGGCGTTTTAAAAAATTCTGAAAAATTTCATGGATGTTCACAACATATATGTAGACATCCCTAAAAAAATTCAGATCCAAATTCAAAACATACACCGAGAAACAAAAAGGACAAAATCTTCAATGAATATTGTCAAAAGAAGACAAAAACAAAAATGGCACTATTCGCATTTGATTTTGTCATTTTTGTTTCTTTATGTGTATTTCGAATTTTGATCTGAATTTTTTAGGGGATGTTTACTTATGTTTTGTGAACCTCCATGATTTTTTTAGATTTTTGTGAAAGGTTTAAATTTGGATATTTTAAGTTGGTATCATGGGAGCATGTGAAGGCTGGTATCACTGCATATTTATCCGTGTGGTGTGCTTGAGATACCCCCTTTCCTGTTACATCGACATCGGAAAACCCTAGATGACGCTCTTTGTGTCCAATTGTCGACCGAATGCACAGGGCAATACCCCGCATCGCTAGATATGGGCTGGCCCATTGTACCAGAGCTAGCCAGCCAATTTTAGGAACCTTCTAGAAGGTTCCCTAAACCGTTTTTTCCTGTTTCTTTTTTGGTTTTTTCCGTTTTTCTGTTTCGTTTTCTTCTTTCTTTTCCTTTTTTTCTCTGTTTTCTGTTTGTTTTTTTGTTTCTTTCAAAAATTGGTTGGAAAGTTCAAAATTTTGTTTGTGTTTCTCAAAAATGTTCGTGTATACAAAAAATGTTAACAAATTCAAAAAATGTTCGGGCATTTAAAAAAATGTTCTTGTTTTACAAAAAATGTTTGGAATGCTTTTGTTCAAATTTTCACAATTTTTAAAAATGTTCCCATTTTCAAAAATTGTTCATGTTTTCATTTTTTTCAGGAGTTTCAAAAAATGTTCCTGTTTCCAAAATTGTTCGGGCATTTCAAAAAATGTTCTTGTTTTACAAAAATTGGATTGTTTTTGTTTAAAATTTTCACAATCTTTTAAAAATGTTCCTGTTTTCAAAAGTTGTTCAAAATTCCAAAATTGTTCATGTTTTTTCATTTATTCAGGAGTTTCAAAAATTGTTCACAAGTTTTTATAAAATCGTGTATGCAAATTTTGTTCAGGAATTTCAAAATATGTTCATGTTCCAAATTTTGTTTTGAAATTTGAAAAAATATTCTCGTTTTAAAAAAAATTGTTCAAGATTTTCAAGAAATGTTCTTGTTTTTCAATAATATTATAGTTTTTTTAAAACTTGTGAATTTTTTTGGAAAGTGTTTACGTTTCACACAACACTCTGTTTTAAAAAATTGCTTTCGAAATTCGTAAACTAATTCGGCACTGTGCATCGTGTTTGGTTCTTTAAGTTTGATGCTACTCTTTTAACCAGATAGAACTGATAGGTTAGCTGGTAGGAGCACGTATTGTATAGTATAGGAAGGAGGTCTCGTCGACATCGCCCACCTCCAGGTTTGTTTCGAGAGTGCCTCTCGCGCAGAAACAGGCGACATGCACGGGCCCCAGCAGCCCCAAGAGCCACGTGTCGCAGACGCGCACGCGTGCCACTGCACCAGCCCACCAGGCCAGAACGCGCGACCCAGCGACGCCGCTCGCGCACCAGGACCAACCACCCGGCCACCACCGTTACCGGAGCCTGCTGGTCTTCGCTGGCTGGCGGCCCTAGGGTTTGGACCCCCGAGTCATCACGGAGGGCGACCCGGGGGAGGGAAAAGTTTTTTTCCAGGCCCCAGCCAGCAAAAGGTTCTCACAGCTGAGCCACTGATTTCTTACTAGAAAATGTTTCAGTTGCAAGCACAATGCTAAAAATTAGGCCTCGGTACTTTCTGTGTTGGGTAATGGTCAAGGAACAGAACAGAAAAGTCTACAACACAAAAAATTCCAACTCGTTCTAAACTCAAAATGACCATCAGAATATAAAGCAATTAGCATGAATCCTGAGGAGCGACCGCCCTCAAATTAAATTTAAGATATATATGGTTCCATCCAAATCATTAGCAACACTTTGCACAGTTAAAACTGGTCAGGTCCAGTGACCACTAACTGTCAGATTAAATAGGGCAAGGCAGCAAATCATGAAACGATGCACACATACATTCCAGTGAAGAAGCGAACAAAGTCACCACGAAGCAAAGCAAAAAGAGCAGCCAGAACAAAAATGTATTCCTTTGCATTGACAAAATCAATCATACAAGAGGTCGCACTGAACTTCTGACGAATTTTATTTCATACCTGTGGAAGATTAGAACGACTAGACTGATGATTTACACACCTGGTACAGAGTAAAGCTTAAATTACACAGCTATTGGGTATCATTCTTCTTGCTCCCTCTCAGACTTTCTTACTATGTTTCACATACAGATAGATGTTTGCTTCTTATGTATGCCATGCTGCATCTTCATTATTCTGATTCATTACAGAGGTAGGAGTAGGTGGATGTCGGGTGCAAGCTCCTCCTTGTAATAACCTGAAGTAGTCTTGGAATGGGAGGCATGTCAAGATCAGATAGACCCTCTAGAGCACGAACAACTTCTCCCATTGTCGGCCGATCAAACTCATCATCCTGAATGCACCAACAAGCAACCTTGCATAACCGTTCAGCCTCCTCTAGATTCACATCACCAGATAATTTGTCATCCACCAAGCTTGCCACATCTCCCTCGAGAAGCATATGTGCAGCATGCACAGGGAAGAAAACATCACAATCACCACCTGCAGTGTATTGTTCAAGTGAATTCGGTCTTCCTGATATGATTTCCATTAGCACCATCCCATAGCCGTAAACATCGACTTTTGGTGTGATAGCAACCCCGCTTATCCATTCAGGAGCAAGGTATCCTACGGTTCCTCTTGCTGTAGTCAGAACCCGGCTAAAATCCCTCCCTATTAACTTGGCCATACCAAAGTCAGCAATTTTAGCAACAAACAACTTATCGAGGAGTATATTTTGTGGCTTGATATCACAGTGTATGATCAAGTCTTGGCAGCTCTCATGCAGGTAAGTCAGCCCCCTAGCAACTCCCAGAGCTATTTTATACCTGGTACACCAGTTTAAAACTGTGTTGTTGTTCTGAAATAGATGGATGTCAAGAGAACGATTTGGCATGTGCTCATATGCAAGTAACCTTTGTTCACCCTCGCAGCAGAAACCGATCAGTCTAACTAAATTGATATGTTGTATAACCCCGACTGAAGTCACCTCGGCCCTAAATTGTTTTTCTCCTTGACAAGCACCATCAAGCCTTTTCACTGCCATTGTAGCTGAGTCAGTCAGATATGCCTTGAACACAGAACCAAAGCCGCCGGCACCTAGCTTCTCGGAGAAATTTCTTGTTGCCCTCTGCAAATCAGTGTATCTAAATGCAATAATTCCACCACCATCTTGAGGATTTTTCAGTGTACCACCAGACCAGCCTCTATTGTTCCTCCGAATCATCAGTAGAACAACTAGCAATATAAGTGCCAGCAACCCCAGGGCACTGACAATGGTAACTGCCAAAATCCGAATTGTCACTCTTCTGCCAGGTTTCTGATTTTGCATCTCTTTTGCAGCAAGGCGAAGATAAACTGCACTATCGTTTTTATCAGTAGTGTCAAGTTTTACATTGACGAGTTCCTCATGCCAAATAGAGCATGTACTGTAGGTGAAAGAATATGCAGTGCAAGAGCAATTTCTTAGGCAAACTTCTGCACATTCTCTATCACTGGTAGCAGCGCCTACGTTGCCGGAATTCCGAGGCAATTTCACATTGGACAAGGAGTAGAATTTATCGGTCATTCCTGCGGTACTCCTATTACTGCCACAATTTAAAGGAGTATTTCTCACACATCCATCGCTTCTATCATTTAGCTCCCAATCCTCCGGGGATCTTATGGAGAAGCCCTTCATACAGCTACAATATGGAGCTGAGTTGTCATCGCACACAGTGAATGGTCCACACAGAGCATAGACATCACACTGAGCTCTGGGGTTGGAGTAGGAACCTAACCAATCCTGTGAGACCTCATCCCAGATTAAAGTCTTCAGTTGACCAGAAACATCAAGTAGATGATGCATGATCATCGTGTCGTTCAGTAAGCTGAATGTGAAGTACTCTTCATTTGTGTTGTTGACAAACTTGAAGTCTATCAAATTGTGGCTTAACATCTCCGGAATGGTGCTAAAATACTGTCCATTCCATTCCCCACTAGACCAGTATACTATGGATGAGTTCAAAAGCGTAAGGATCAACCTGTTAGGAACTAACTTGTTACAGTAACGACCACGAGCTGGGTCAATTGAATTCTTACTGGAAACAAGACGGCGAGTCAAACCAGTGATCTTGTCTCGGCCGATCTTAGCATCAGGGAGGAAAGTATTTGTTGGGTGATCAAAACTTTGCCATAGAATGTCGGATGAGTTTGAGGCATTTTGTAGGACAAGATTTCCATCGTTCATGAGCATGGCAATGGTGGTGTTAGTTCTAATACTAACTCCGCTGGACCAGATCATGGAATTGGTGGCTTGATCTAAGATGACAAGATTGCCATCTTCAGAAATTATGAACCTAACCAAAGCGGGTGGAGTGATTGGATCATCACGGTTTGCAAGCCACACGGGAGTTATCTTGGGGACTTTATTGAACCAAATGCCTAGGTACCAGTTCAAGGTGTCGTGGGACTTACTGCCAGTTTGGAAGAAGCCTGCCGCGAACTTGCCATTCAGGGAGACAAGCTTGTCACTGACACCGCAAACAAGTCTTTGGCCAGGTGCAATTGAGTCGATGGCAGCAGAGGATGCATGGATGTGTAGGGTGAAAATAAATCCAAGAAGTAATGGGTGAAGAAGCATATTGAAGTTGAGCAGACGGGGAAACAATCTGCCACTGATAAGAAGCACAGAATGGGTAGCGCTGCTAGGAGGCAACGAAAACAAAGTACAAGACACTAAGAAAGGTCAAGAATAGGCATGGTGGAGACTGGAGAACGCGGTAGGTACCCTTGCCGTGGGGGCACAGCTGAAATGGTAACCACAAAACTGTTGAGTGAAACGTCCTGACAATGACATGAGCCTTGAGTGCACCTGCCAGGAAACAACCATAAAGCGGCCAGGTTCAGTCAGGATCAAGGAAAGATTATTTTTTTAGGCAAAGCATCAAGGAAAGTAAGAAACCTGAACAGCGACAGAAGCGTTAGAAGGCCCTAGATTGGGCCGTCTATTGTACAGAAATAGTCCACGGGAAATATCACTACGGAGAAAAAAGAAACAAATTGAAACTTCGTCACGTTCTACAAAAATCACAAATAGCAAATTCTCGATGTCGAGATTTAGTTGTTTTACTACTCGAACGACCTAATTGAGGATGCTCCGGCGAATTTCAAACAACTTTTGTGGCTACAACTGTACCATCACATGCTGTAATTCAGATAATCCCGCATGCATACAGAAGTGCATCAAATCTTGGAAGAACAGACATTTTCACAAAGCAGTGAAGCAGCAGTAACATTGCATTGAACAATCCAGAGTCGATCCATTGCTACACGATAGTAAGCAACAAGTGACAAACCAATCTAAATTCTAACATACCAAGAACATCAACAGCAGCAAAGACCAAATTCAAGGTGTTGCGAGACTTACTGCCTGGTTGGAAGAAGCCAAGTGCAAACTTGCCACCTAGGGAGACAAGCTTGTCACCGACACGGCAAACAAGTCCTTGGCCAGGTGAAATGGAGTCAATGGCAGCAGAGGATGCAGGAATTTATAAGGTGAAAACATGGCCAAGAAGCAGTAGGTGAAGAAACATGTTGAAGTTGAGCAGACCAGGAAACAAGCTGCCACTGATAAGAAGCACGGAATGGGTAGCGGTGCTTTAATATTAAGAAGCAACGAAAACATGGCGAAGTAACACAGGACAAGACTAGGCATGGTGGAGACTGGAGAACGCGACGGGCACCCTTGCTGTTGGGCACGGCTGTAAAAAAAACTTGAGCGGTCACCTGCCAACAAACATCCTGACAATTACCATCAGACCTTGAGTGGTCACCTGCTAACAAACAACCATAAAGTGGTTAGGTTCTATCAGCATCAGGGAAACAGAGATACCTGAACAACAGCTAACTAACATAAAACCTTAAGTGATCACATGCCATCAGTCTTCGGAACCCTTGGAGGTCTACCGTAAGTACTACAATTCCGCGGTCACATCAAATTACCTTCAGCCTTTGCTAGCGGTAACTAGTAAAGATCACTGGCACTATACTGCTTGGTACTCAGGGAACTACATCATTGGTGGAGCTTCAGATTTCGCGATGCCAACTATCTTGACACCAGAATGCATTGCCCTCTCCAGGCTAGCAGCATGCGTTTTCGTCAGCATATTATCCTATACTCATAGAAGGGCATAACTCCTGACGTCCTTTGAAATTTCAAAAAATTGCATTGATCACAACCCATCTTAGCAGAACAATTCAAACAACTAGAATGGGTCAGTCATCTATATTACACAAAGTCCAGGCCTCCGAGTCCTGGTACTCAGCTCAGTGACTCAAAGCGTCGCATTCAATATTCAGAGAAGTAGAAGTAAACAAATCTGCTCGAATCTTCAGAGAAGACACCCTCAGTACTACTTCCGTTTTAGGACCGCCCTACCAAAATTTCTTGAACAACCTTCTTGAAGCTTGGGACTGTATCTACCAGAAATTTAGGCCCAAAATAACTAGAGACTAGTAAGGCTAATCTGAATAATGATTTCCTTTACCGAGGGATAGGCTGCGGCCTGCGCTGCGGAGAACGAGCTCGATCTACCGAGGCTCCCGCCGACTCGCCGCCATGTGGGGCACAGGGAGAGCGGAGCCATCCCCGAAATGCTCACTGTTTGCTGATGGGTCGGATCGTGGACGAGCAAGGGGCCTAAGCCGGCCTTGTTGTTCGGCTGTCACGGAAAAGGCCCAACACCAAGAACTAACCTACAGAAATAAGCCCATAGAAGAATTTGCTAAAACAAAAAGATCAGAAAAAACAGAGAGAGACTGCTCGCTCACGGAATGGTTATGTCTGCTACTCGTGTAGACAACTGAAGATGTTCCACTAGATTCCACACAAATGCCAAATCACAATGCTTTCAAAGAACAAAATTCAGATGATCCCACATGCGTAAAGAAATGCATTGAACACAACCGTTCACAAAGCAATGAAGCAGGAGTAACATTTCAATGAACAATTCTGAGGTAAACCATCGCTATAAGATTGTACTTCTTCCGTTCACGAATATAAGATAGTACCTATGTGCGCAGATTTCGTGTTTGATGTGCGCATATTTTTATAGTTGCTAGAAAGGTAGCAAGACGAGTGAGAATGCATGACTAAGGCATCTCTAACGCCGAGCCTCAAAACGCCCGTAACCGTCTGGACCGTGTGAATCGGACATGTTGTGCCGTCAAACACGGTCCTGCACCGGTCCGTAGGACGGTCCGGACGCACTTTCTCCCGCAAACCGGACAAAAACATGGGGCCTTTGCGGGCGTCCACACAGGACCCACGCCCGCTTCTGACCATCTTGATCCAGCTGCCCGCATTCATGTCATTGTAGAGCGGCCACTCCACATTGAAGTTAACCCAAAGCAGACGCGACCTTTCACCGCATCCACCATTGAAGTGGCGCACCGGCCGAGGGCGCCGCCCACGACGCGTCCCCAATGTCCGCGCCTGTTCAATGCTAGAGACGCGCTGCTGGATGGGACGGGGCGGATATCTACCACACCCGTTCAATGTCCCGTCCGTCCGTATGCCGCCATTAAGCAGGCTCGCAGGTCGAGAAAACAACTCCGGCGATGCGCATTGACGCACCCGGACGCCTGGCCTCACCAAAATCCGCTATTTAAAGGCGGTTACACATAAGAAATCTCTCTCCCGCGACCGCGTCGCCCCCGCAGGCGGCCGGTCGCGACCAACCTCCTCCCCCACGCGCCTCTCCCTCCCCCTTCCTCCCTGTCGCCGGCGCCCGCTGTGGGCCCGGCCCGGGCGACGCCGGTGGCGGCGGCCCCCTGGCCTTTCCCCTCTCGGGTGTCCGCCGGCGCGGGACGGGGCGACCCCGGGCGTTGTTTCTAGGCGGCGGCGGTCAAGCGCGGCGGCGGGGGTTCCTGGCGTGAGCGGGGGCGGACTTCTGGACGGCGACGTCGCCGTTGGCGGCGGGGCGACGCGGCGGCACGGTCTGGCAGCGCCCGCTCAGCCCAGATCTGGGCCCTTCGGGCCTCATCTAGGCCTGGGCGGGCCGGCAGCGGGGTGGGTCTGCTTCGTGGCTTCCGGGAGGCAGGGGAGAGGCGATGAGCGGCAGGGTGCTGGCAGCGCCATCGCCGGCTTGCTGCAGCGTGGCGGCGGGGCTTAGTGGGCCCGTTTCGGGCCTGGCCGAGCCAGGGGTGGCCTGGCATGCCCTGTTGCCGCGTCCGGACGGCTACCGCGACGGTGCCGGAGGTTCTGGCCTCCCGCGCGGTGGAGGTGGTTCCCTCCCGTTCAGCTTCGGTGCTGCTTCTCCCTCCGCGGGGCGCTTCTCTCCAGTCCTCTTGGCCTCGTGTTGGTGTTCGTAGTGAGGCGGCGTGGGTGGCGGCGCAACTGTGATGGCGCATGGTGGTTGGCGGCGGTCTGGGTGGTCGGCTCCGGTCCGTTGGGCGGTGGGGATTGGAGTGCGGGAGAAATCCTTGCCGGTTCTTCGGCTCCGATGCGGTGACACCCGCGGGTGCCACCATTCCTTCCTGGAGGGTGTCCGTGATATCCATCCCCCACCTTCCTCCGCGTGCCGGGGGAAACCCTAGGACATGTCCGGGCAGCAGCGTCTTCGGCATCGCTTTCCTTCTTGGAGGTGCTGCTTAGTACGCGGCGGGTCGGAGCCTCGGGTTGTGGTGGTTTGTTTCTGGTGGGCATAGCGGTGGCGGGTCATCCGCGCTTTGTCGAGCTGCCGTTGTTGGCATTTGTTTCTTCTTCTTTTTCTTTTGGGCTTGATGTGTTGTTCGCCCCAGCGATCCTTGTATCAGTGTTGGTTGCTTTGGAATACAAAGCGGGAGGAAACCCTTTTTCGGAAAGGCGGTTACACCTGGCTAACCCCACGCCACAACACAAGCCGCTCCACATCCTCCTCCCTTTGCACCGCATCCGCCATGACTGCAGGCGGCGAAGCTTTGTGGTAGAGCCTTTCCACAGAGATGAAGCACGAGGTGGCCGCCCTTGCGTCGCCTGGCAGAGTCGCCGTGCCAGGCGGATCGAGGCCGGCTTGCCGGCCAGCTCGCCCGAGGTCTTTGACGGTGAGGATGACCCCATGATGAAGACGGGCTCCGACTACACCGCACCGGCGCCCATGCCTGTGGCGTCCGCTTCACAATGGAACAGGCGCAAGCGCACTACAACCCGCCATGGCGGAGGTGCAACCTGCGCCGACGCCTATGTCAGCGTTCCAGCAGGCGCATGAGGAACAATGGTACAACATGTTCCTCCTGGAGCGGCATCGGCTGGCGGAGGGTGAGATCGATAGCAAGTGCGCGAGCGAGGAGGCCGTGACGGCCATGGCCGTGACGAACCCCAACTTTGTCGTGGACACGAGGCCGTCCGTGCTCAAGCCGCCACTCGCTAGGAAGCGGCCGCCGCAGAGGCCTAGCTCCAGGTGATCACAGAGGAGAACAACGCCAGTTGTGCCGCCAACGAACTATTCGGTGGGACGACGACGGAACGGGCGCCACCATTTCCATCATGGACCTCATGTCCACCGGTGACGGACAGGTCGCAAACTCCTCCGAGGATGGGTAGGGCACGGGAGGCGGCAGGGCCTTGTATCCCATGTGGGTCGATCCGTCTCCCGTGTTCTACTCTGTTGGAAATATGCCTTAGAGGCAATAATATTTGTGTTATTATATTTTCATATTCATAATTAAAGAGTTTATATTTTATGCTATAACTGCTATGATCCTGGAATATGCAATTCAGTGAAAAACTCAACTGCACATGTGGAATGTTAAACGGTTAAATAAAAGGTTTCTAGTCTTGCCTCTAGGACTAGCCCAAGTATTGTTGGTGATCACGTTTTCTGGATCTTAGGTCATCGTTAAGTGTAAACGATGATCCTAAAACAACATTGAAGATTATGACATTGGAAGAACGATTGTATTAAATCGACCTAAACTTTTCTGTTATGAATTGAGTTTATATCGTATGTAATCAATTGTAACAACACGGAGTATTAACATGTGATTTTGCTCCTAAGACCATGAGAGTATCGTAGTCACTTACTGTACGATGGACTTTGGGGTTGCTCAAACGTCACCTGTAATATGGTGATCATAACGACAACTTACAAGCTTATCAGGAAGTTTGACAAGGGACTAGATAGCTCAAGAGTGGGATTTGTTCCTCCGATGATGGAGATATATTCTTAGGGCCCTATCGGTGTGAGGGCATACATTATCGTCTGGCCAGACATAGGTGACTTCATCGTGGGGATGCCGGAACACGATAACGAGAAATAAAAACAAAACCAAAAACAAAACCGATAATGAGGATAACGATGACTTAGGAGGATACCGATGCATCCCGGATTTTGTGAAGTATCGCAAAGCAAAGGGAACATCACATGAGAACCAAAGGTTCACTCGAATATCATTCGTGCACTCATACAGATCAATATGAACGTCCACTGTTCCGCTGTTGGTCCTTGAACAAAGGGGTTTCGTTCATGTCTACGAGTTACCAAACCTATGGGGTCACAAGCTTAAGGCAATCACAATCTGCTGAGTGTTAGTAGGAGGGGAGTGATGAGAATATATTTGTGAAATTGTTTCATTAATATTTGGAATAGCTCCAAGAGGATCCGGAAGAGTTTTGGGGTCACCAGAAGGGTTTCGAAGAGTATCGGGTAATACCGGGTATTACAGATCATGAAATGATGCACACATATATTCCAGTGAAGAAGCAAAAGACGTCACCACAAAGCAAAGCAAAAAAGAGCAACCAGAACAAAAAATATTCCTTTGCATTGACAAAATCAGTCCTGCAAGAGGTTGCACTGAACTTCTGACAAATTTTATTTCATACCTGTGGAAGATTAGAATGACTAGACTGATGATTTACACACCTGGTACAGAGTAAAGCTTAAATTACACAGCTATTGGGTATCATTCTTCTTGCTCCCTCTCAGACTTTCTTACTACGTTACACATATAGATAGATGTTTGCTTCTTATGTATGCCATGCTGCATCTCCATTATTCTGATTCATTACAGAGGTAGGAGTAGGTGGATGGCGGGTGCAAGCTCCTCCTTGTAATGACCTGAAGTAGTCTTGGAATAGGAGGCGTATCAAGATCAGATAGGCCCTCTAGAATACGAACAACTTCGCCCATCGTCGGCCGATCAAACTCATCATCCTGAATGCACCAACAAGCAACCTTGCATAACCGTTCAGCCTCCTCTAGATTCACATCACCAGATAATTTGTCATCCACCAAGCTTGCCACATCTCCCTCGAGAAGCATATGTGCAGCATGCACAGGGAAGAAAACATCACAATCACCACCTGCAGTGTATTGTTCAAGTGAATTTGGTCTTCCTGATATGATTTCCATTAGCACCATCCCATAGCCATAAACATCGACTTTTGCTGTGATAGCAACCCCACTTATCCATTCGGGTGCAAGGTATCCTATGGTTCCTCTTGCTGTAGTCAGAACCCGGCTAAAATCCCTCCCTATTAACTTGGCCATACCAAAGTCAGCAATTTTAGCAACAAACGACGCATCGAGGAGTATATTTTGTGGCTTGATATCACAATGTATGATCAAGTCTTGGCAGCTCTCATGCAGGTAAGCCAGCCCCCTAGCAACTCCCAGAGCTATTTTAAACCTGGTACCCCAGTTTAAAACTGTGTTGTTCTTCTGAAATAGATGGATGTCAAGAGAACGATTTGGCATGTACTCATATGCAAGTAACCTTCGTTCACCCTCGCAGCAGAAACCGATCAGTCTAACTAAATTGATATGTTGTATAACCCCGACTGAAGTCACCTCGGCCCTGAATTGTTTTTCTCCTTGACAAGCACCATCAAGCCTTTTCACTGCCATTGTAACCGAGTCAGACAGATATGCCTTGAACACAGAACCAAAGCCGCCGGCACCTAGCTTCTCCGAGAAATTTCTTGTTGCCCACTGCAAATCAGTGTATCTAAATGCAATAATTCCACCGTCTTGAGGATCTATCAGTGTACCACCAGACCAACTCCTATTGTTCCTCCGAATCATCAATATAAGAACTAGCAATGTGAGTGCCAGTAACCCCAGGGCAGTGACAATGGTAACTGCCAAAATCCGAGTGGTCACTCTTCTGCCAGGTTTCTGAGTTTGCATCTCTTTTGCAGCAAGGCGAAGATAAAGAACTGCACCATCATTTGTGTCCGTAGTGTCAGCATCCTGTTGTTTTACATTGAGGAGTTCCTCATGCCAAATAGAGCATCGACTGCCGGTGCAAGAATATGCAGTGCAAGAGCAGCTTCTCAGGCAAACTTCTGCACATTCTCTAGCACTGGTAGCAGAGCCTATGTTGTCAGCATTCTGAGGCAATTTCACGTTGGACAAGGAGTAGAATTTATCAGTCATTCCTGCAGTACTCCTGTTACTGCCACAATTTAAAGGAGTATTTCTAACGCATCCACCGTTTCTATCATTTTGCTCCCAATCCTCTGGGGATCTTATGGAGAAGCCCTTCATACAGCTACAATATGGAGTTGAGTTGTCATCGCACACAGTGAATGGTCCACAGAAAGCATAGACATCACACTGAGCATTGGGGTTGATGTAGGAATGTGACCAATCCTGAGAGACCTCAACCCATATTAAAGTCTTCATTTGACCAGAAACATCAAGTAGATGATGCATGATCATCGTGTCGTTCAGTAAGGTGAATGTGAAGTACTCCTCATTTGTGTTGTTGACAAACTTGAATCGATCAAGTCGCGGCTTAACATCTCCGGAATGGAGCTAAAATACTGTCCATTCCATTCCCCGCTAGACCAGTATGTTATGGATGAGTTCAAAGGCGTAAGGATCAACTTGTTAGGAACTAACTCATAACAGTAACAGCCATGAGCTGGGTCAATGAAGTTCTTGTTGGAAACAAGACGGTGAGTCAAACCAGTGACCTTGTCTCGGCCGATCTTTGCACCAGGGAGCAAAGTATTTGTTGGGTGGTCAAAACTCTGCCATAAAATGTCGGATGAGTTTGAGGCATTTTGTAGGACAAAGTTTCCATTGTTCATGAGTATGGCAATGGTGGTGTTGGTTCTGATACTAACTCCGGTAGACCAGATTATGGAATTGGTGGCTTGATCTAAGATGACAAGATTGCCATCTTGGGAAATTGTGAATCTAACTAAAGTGGGTTGTGTGATTGGATAATCACGGTTTGCGACCCACACCGGAGTTATCTTGGGGACTTTATTGAACCAAATGCCTAGGTACCAGTTCAAGGTGTTGTGGGACTTACTGCCTGGTTGGAAGAAGCCAAGCGCAAACTTGCCATCTAGGGAGACAAGCTTGTCACCGACACCGCAAACAAGTCCTTGGCCAGGTGCAATGGAGTCAATGGCAGCAGAGGATGCAGGAATGTGTAGGGTAAAAACAAGTCCAAGAAGTAACAGGTGAAGAAACATATTGAAGTTGAGCAGATGGGGAAACAAGCTGCCATGAGTGTTGCTTAAATATTACTAGGAAGCAAGGAAAACATAGTACAACACAGGATAAAATTAGACATGGTGGAAAATGGAGAACGCGACAGGTACCCTTGCCGTTGGGGCACAACTGAAATGGTAACCACAAAACTTTTGAATGAAACATCCTGACAATGACTATAAGACCTTGACTGATCACCTGCCAGCAAACGACCATGAAGTGGTCAGGTTCTATCAGCATCAAGGAAACACAGAAACCTGAACAACAGCTACTAAACATAAGACCTGCCACTAGTCTTTGGACCCTCGGACCTCTGCATCAAGTACTACGATTTTTGGGTCACATCAAATTACCTTCAGCCTTTGCTAGCGGTAACTACTTAGTAAAGATCACTAGCACTATACTGCTTGGTACTCAGGGAATTACATCATTGGTGGAGCTTCAGATTTCGCGATGCCAACTATCTTGAGACCAGAATGCATTGCCCTCTCCATGCTGGCACAACATGCATTTTCCTCAACTTATTAGTACTCCCTCCGTCCGGAAATACTTGACATTGAAATGGATGTATTTTAGTTCTAAATACATCCATTTTCATCCATTTTGTTGACAAGTATTTCCGGACGGAGGGAGTAGTATCTTATATTCATAGGGCATAACTCCTGACGTCCTTCGAAATTTCAAAAAAAAAATTGCTTGAACAAAATCCATCTTAGCAGAACAATTCAAACAACTAGAATGGGTCCGTCATCTATATTACATAAACTCCAGGTCCAGGCCTCCGGGGCCGGGGTAATCAGCTCAGTGACTCAAAGCCTCGCATTCAATCTTCAGAGAAGTAGAAGTAAAGCAATGTGGTCGAATCTTCAGAGAAGACACCCCTCGGTACTACTCCAGGTCCAGGACTCAAAGCCTCGCATTCAATCTTCAGGGAAGTAAAGCGATCTGAAACTAGTAAACTACAACAGGTGGGCTAGATTACCGTCCGAAACGCGTGGACTCTGAATCTTCAGATGCAGACATCCGGGGTACTACTTCCGTTTTAGAACCGCCCTACCAAATTTTCTTGAACAAGAACCTTCTTGAGGCTTGGGACTGTATCTGCCAGAAATTTAGGCTCAAATAACTAGAGACTAGTAAGGCTAATCTGAATCATTATTTCCTTTACCGAGGGATAGGCTGCGACCTGCGCTGCGGGGAACGAGGTCGATCCACCGAGGCTGCCGCCGACTCGCCGCCGTGTGGGGCACTGGGAGAACGGAGCCATCCCCGAAATGCTCGCCGTTTGCTGATGGGGGTGAGCAAGGGGCCTGGGCCTGCCTTGTTGTTCGGCTGTCACGGAAAAGGCCCAACGCCGAGAACTAACCTGCAGAAATAGGCCCATAGAAGAGATTGCTAAAAAAAGCTAAAAAAAAAAGATGGCTCGCTCGGGGAATGGTCAACCACCGAACTGCAACTTTGTCTAAAAAAAAGTACGAGCTGCAACTTCTGGATGCACAGATTCAACATGACATTCGGACTTCATTGAGCATTCGTTCTGAACCTTATGTCTGCTACACGTGCAGACAACTGAACCACTGGATTCCACACAAATGCCAAATCACAATGCTTTCAAAGAACAAAATTCAGATGATGCCACATGCGTAAAGAAATGCATTGAACACAGCCGTTCACACAGCAATGAAGTAGTAGTAACATTTCAATGAACAATCCTGAGGTGAGCCATCGCTACAAGATAGTACTTCCTCCGTTCATAAATATAAGATATTTTAGATATTTTAATATAGACCATAAACGGTTTGAAATAAATGAACAAACACAATAAAATTTATCTATATACATATGATTTAGAAAACTGTTAGAATATCTTATTTGCTAACGGAGGGAGTAAGCAACAGGCGCCAACCCAACACCCACTAGAGAATTGTCTTTCTAATTCCAGGGACCAAGTGCAAGGCCTACTTGACAAAGAAAAAAACTTGGCAAGTCAGAGTTGGCACTCGATAAACTTGAAGGAGATTCCAAACATTAGTTTTGGATTATGAGAAGTTATTGTCCCAGAGTTTGATTTTGACTACTATACTAGAGTGACGATGCTAACAATTAAAACACATTTGTCTTTTACCAATTTATTTAGTTTGTTCTAACATTGTTTGAGCACAACACCTATCTACGCAGAGTTCAAGTTTATGTCCAAAAACTTAAATCAACTAAAGATGTCGTTGGAGCACTTGCATACTTTTCTAGCTGCTATAAAGGTAGGTAGACGAGTGAGAATGCCTGATTAATGGTGCCAAGACATTCACAAGAAGAATATGATTTACTGGGCCCAAGATGAATTTCTTAAGCACGCACATACGGAAATGAGAAATGATCAGAAGCAATTATGTTCTTCTCACGTAAACCTCTCCGATACAGTACTCCCTCCGATGCAAATTAGTGTCGTGGTTTAGTTCAGTGGATCAGAGGGAGTAGTATTTTACAACAATCCCGAGGTGAACCATCGCTATAAGATAGTACTTTCTCCGTTCACAAATACAAGATGTTCTGAATATTTGAATATGGACTACGAATGGGCTGAATGAATAAACAAACATACAAAAATTTATCTATATACACCCCGCAAAAAAATATCTATATACATCCGATTAAAAAAAAGTTAGAACATCTTATATTTATGGATGAAGGGACTAAGCAACAGGCGACAACCCAACACCCACTAGGGAATTGTCTTTCTAATTTCAGAGACCACGTGTGAGGCCTGCTTGATAGAGAAACAAACTTGGCAAGTTACAGTTGGCGCCCCGTAAATTTGAAGGAGATTCCAAACATTTGTTTTGGCTTCGGTTATTGTCCTAGAGTTCGATTTGACTACTATACTAGAGTGATGGTACTAACAATGAAACCACATTTGTCTCTTCACAATTTATTAGTTTGTTCAAATATTGTTTGAGCACAACATCTATGTGCGCAGACTTCGAGTTTATGTCCAAAATCTTGAATCAACTAAAGATGTTGTTGGAGCACTTGCATATTTTTATAGCTGCTAGAAAGGTAGGTAGACTAGTGAGAATGCCTGATTAATGGTGCCAAGACATTCACAAGAAGAATATGATTTACTGGGTCCAAGATGAATTTCTTAAGCACGCACGTACGGAAATGAGAAATGATCACAAGCAATTATGTTCTTCTCACATAAACCTCTTAGATACAGTACTCCCTCCGATCCAAAATAAGTGTCGTGGTTTAGTTCAATGGATCAGAGGGAGTAGTATTTTACAATAAAATCATTTCCACATACTCGAATGTTGTCTAAGAAGACTAAAATAATGCATTTTTATTGTTATTCTGCATACTACCAATTTTGTAAAAAAACCATAAGAATACATAATCATGAAATATGTTTGATGAAACTATAACAGTATTAGTTTATTTGGCCCAGCATTGATGATAATTTTACTAGTAGTCAATGCTAGAGAATTTTGACAACATATTGTTAGAATGTTATATAAGAATCGATAATTCACAAGAAAAATATGATTTATTGGATTCTCCTTCCCTCTACATGTCGCTCCGGCGGCTGATGGTGGAGAGGGGAATCCCGGTGCCTTTGTTCCAGTGAATAATGGTGGGGATGGGAATACCGATGCCTTCACTCCGGCTAGTAATTTATGTTAGTTTTTTTTTTCAGTCCTTGCACGTGCGTTGCTCCGGCGGATGGTGGCACATTTCTTCTTTGGGTTTGTCTTACGGCCGGGTTTTGATCCTTCTCAAGTCCGTCTATCATGACGTAGTCGATGGAGTTTCGGTGTAGATTCATGTCGTCTCTTTAGGGCGACGAGGTAAGGGTTTCTCGCCCTGCGTGTGCGACGACGAGATTTGATGTCAATTGCTCCAAATCCATTCAAGGGTTCAACGATGACGACTGCGGCTCCAGGGCACTTGTCCTTTGCGCACATGCATGAAGACTTCCTAACTGTCATTGATAAGATCAAGCCGGCTCTAGTAGAAGAGTGACGACGACAGCGACTCGTTCGGGAGGCAGTAGTGGTTGTCAGGTGATCTAGAGATCTTGACGTAATTTTTATTATGTTTGAGGTGTTTTGTACTTTCGACGAACTTCTATAATAAATCTGCGGATCTTTTTCTGGAAAAAAAAAACTTAAGATCAATGGAGTAATGAGCTACCACACGCATAAATCATTCCATTATTTTTATTCTCGAGGAAGAACGTGACAAAATGGAGCGTACGCGGTCCACGACGATGAATCGATGCACGACATGGACACAGTCGATCGACCTGGTTGGTCACGGCCTGACGGTGAGTGAGATCTTGACGCCGCCCTTGTAGCAGTTGTCCGAGACGCCGCTGATGAAGTTGATGAGGCCGCGAGAGAGCCTGATGCGATCGTTGCCGGAGTCGTACACCGTGGCGTTGGCGGGGTGCCTGGTGCAGGTGCCGAACCCGAAGTCGTCCACCTGTATCACGTTCTGCGCCGCACGGTCGTACTTGAAAACTGCGGCCGGGACGAAGGAACCACGCGTACGTTTTCAATTGCATAGTGAAAAACATCCGGACCAACAGAACCTATACGAGTCGAAGGGCCTGGCCGTACGTACCCAGCACGTCGCCTTCCCTGAAGGGCTTGAAGGTAGGCGAGTTGGGCCACCCCATGACGCCGAAGGTCCAGCCCTTCTGGTCGCCGACGTACCACTCCCGTGGCCGCGCCGCCGCCTGCTCCACGCCACCCTGCAGCAGCATCAGGAAAACCAAGAGGAGGCCGTGCTCAGCCAGCTTTCTGCTGCTGCTTCCCCGTGCCATTTTCAGCTAGCTAGCGCCCGAAAGCCGTTCTCTTTTGCGGAAGATGAGACTAGCGCTGGCTGGCTGGCTGGCTGGCTACTTATTGTTGTATTTGGTTTGCCTTAGAGATATCCTTGCGGTCGTATGGGTATGCCACACTGTCATTAATGCATTTATTTATTCAAGTTTTGCTATACAAAGCACATATAGATGTATCTTAATTATTGCACATCTAAATCATATATATACCATTGATTTTACGTGAAGACTTGTGCAAGCATTTTCTTTTGTCCTTTCCCTTTTTCTTTCAAGTTTGATTGGGTCACTTGGATGTGCAATAACTATAGCATATCTAGATGTGCGGTTAATGCATTTATCATGCACACAATTAATATACAAAACATATAAGGCTACTCATAATGGGGAGTATCATATACTAGTACTATCATACATATGATACTAATGCATAGTATCATATAGTAATACCACAGATGATCTTATTTATTGTCATGCAGGACACAAAGTATCATAATATTTAATATGATACGGTATCTACCTATATTATTCTAACCCTTCCCCTCTTCTTTAATTCTCTACCACATCAACTTGTTTGCTTCCCGAGTGCACGATACTGACTAAGATATCATCACTATGGCCAGCCTAAGGCTTGGAGTGACATTGGGATGAGATAGGAACAAATATCGCTTTTGTATAACAAATTTATGAACTAGGAGCCAGATCTGAAGAAACTCTTATGTAAGGGATCTCCTTAAATGATACTCCCTCCGTCTTAAAATAAGTATCTCGGCCTTGTACTATGAAAAATATCAGGTGTTGTCAGCTTTTACATTATATCGTGATACGGGCTCTTGGGAGTTGTAGAATCTCATATCCAATGGCATCTGAGAAGTTGTTGTAGCTGTGCGCAATTTTGAGACTCTCGAATGACTTTTTTGTAAAATGTTCAAGAGCTATTGGGAGCCATCGGATTTAAGATCCAACAGCCTAGGAGCCTGTATCATGTAAGAGCCGGTAGCACCTGATATTTCCCTCCTTTACTAATATTAGTACAAAGTGGTATTAAAGTTGAGAAACTTATTTTGAGACGGAGGGAGTACTAGGTTATATCTCTTAGTTTTTTCTATCATATCTTTTACATCAAATGAACATATGAATACAAAATATTCTTTTCCATTTCTCTATTTCCAACTCAATGTCATTCTATTGACATTGCCAAGATAACATAATTGTACGTGTTCTAAGAGTGCTCACACATCATCCAAATTTCCGAGTCGCACATTGACGAGGACTTTATTACCATGGATACAACCACAACTACTATTACTTCCTACATATTTGATGAAAAAACAAATGGTCAAGTGAAGAGACATAATGAGGTGATGTAAAACTCGTTCTCTCATGCCACTTTGGTTCCAAGAGATGTTACAGAGCAAGTTTTAACAAGTCATTGACTCAAATTCGAACTGGTCAAACATACCTAACTTAGAACCACACTATCATTCACATCTGGACACTACTAGAAAAAGGGTTATAGATGAAATTGACATTAATGGCGCATCAGAGAAGTGGTGCGCCACTACTATATACTAATGGCGCACCATGTGGTGATGTGCTATTAGTGTGGAAGACACTAATGGCGCACCTAATGGCGCACCAGACACAAGGTGCGCCACAAGTAACAATTTTTTTTTTCATTTTTTCAAATATACTGATGGCGCATCCTGGCAAATTGCGCCATTAGTAGTTCTAACTAGTAATGGCGCACCAACCATGGAGTGCGTCACTACTGTATTTTTTTTGCAAAACTACTAATGACGCACCGTGGCATGGTGCGCCATTACTAATTTAAATTAGTAATGGCGCACTTTGCAACGGTGCGCCATTAATATATATATATATATATATATATATATATATATATTACTTTTTTTGCATTAGTATGTTGGGTTACTAATGGCGCATGGCTATGTGGTGCGCCATTAGTAACCTGGAACCAGCTAGATATTTTGGACAGCCACGCCTACACACTCACTTCCCCACTTCATTCCCTCCACCTCCTTCTCCAAGCTTGTCGGCTGCCTCCTCCTCCTCACCTCATTTGCACCATAGATTCATCAAAATTAAGTGGTGAAATTACCTTTTTTTTATATAGGTAAATAAGGGGAAAGCTATCTTCATGTTGTAGATCTACTTTTTTTCTCCCTAACTCACTCCAACAACGTGCACATGCACTTTTTGTGGCCTAGCTAGATCTATGTATGTTTGTGGTGTTGCATATATGTTTATGTTTGCAGGTACCGGTATTTGAAATGCGATAGTTGCCAATATTTTACCGGAATGTTGATTCATTTTCGTTTCGGCGAGAATTTTGGCACTATGCATTCTTTTTTATCCTATTTTTAGGGAAAATCATGCCAAAGTTTTTCTTGGTTCTAAAATATTGTTTTGCTCTACCCCGCAGGCGACCATGGTCCGCACGATGACCGAAGAAATCGTGAATAGGTTTTTGAGCTCCGCGAAGGCCGAGATGCTTCAAAAGAACAAGACGGAGATAAGATGTCCGTGTCGAAGATGCAAGCTGAAGAGCCTTATTACGGACCCGGATTCCGGGCAGGTGCGGGACCACCTACTCTTGCGTGGTTTCATGGATGGCTATCGGTGGCAAGGTGATGAAGATGACTATGAAGTCATCCATGGGGGGCGGGCAAGAAATGAGGAAGGGCAGCAAGACAACCACCGCGGCTCGGGCGGGCGAGAAGACGGAGAATCTCCAGGTGTTGGGGAACGTAGCAGAAATTCAAAATTTTCTACGCATCACCAAGATCAATCTATGGAGTAATCTAGCAACGAGGGGAAGGAGAATGCATCTACATACCCTTGTAGATCGCTAAGCGGAAGCGTTCAAGTGAACGGGGTTGATGGAGTCGTACTCGTCGTGATCCAAATCACTGATGATCCTAGTGCCGAACGGACGGCACCTCCGTGTTCAACACACGTACAGCCCGGTGACGTCTCCCATGCCTTGATCCAGCAAGGAGAGAGGGAGAGGTTGAGGAAGACTCCATCCAGCAGCAGCACAACGGCATGGTGGTGGTGGAGGAGCGTGGTGATCCAGCAGGGCTTCGCCAAGCACTACGAGAGACGAGGAGAAAGAGAGGTAGGGCTGCACCAACAGGGAGAGGAACTCGTGTGTTTTGGGTAGCCCAAACCTCAACTATATATAGGGGGAGGGGAGGGGCTGCGCCCCCACCTAGGGTTCCCTCCCTAGGGGTGGCGGCAGTCCCCTAGATCCCATCTAGGGGCGGCCAAGGGGAGGGGAGAGGGGGAGGCGCACCAGGGTGGGCCTTAGGGCCCATCTTCCCTAGGGTTTGCCCCCTTCCCCTCTTCCTTGCGCCTTGGGCCTTGGTGGGGGGGGGGGGGCGCACCAGCCCACCTGGGGCTGGTCCCCTCCCACACTTGGCCCATGCAGCCCTCCGTGGCTTGTGGCCCCACTTGGTGGACCCCCGGGACCCTCCCGGTGGTCCCGGTACGTTACCGATAAAACCCGAAACTTTTCCGGTGACCAAAACAGGACTTCCCATATATAAATCTTTACCTCCGGACCATTCCGGAACTCCTCGTGACGCCCGGGATCTCATCCGGGACTCCGAACAACATTCGGTAACCACATACAAACTTCCTTTATAACCCTAGCGTCATCGAACCTTAAGTGTGTAGACCCTACGGGTTCGGGAACCATGCAGACATGACCGAGACGTTCTCCGGTCAATAACCAACAGCGGGATCTGGATACCCATGTTGGCTCCCACATGTTCCACGATGATCTCATCGGATGAACCACGATGTCAAGGACTTAATCAATCCCGTATACAATTCCCTTTGTCTAGCGGTACGATACTTGCTCGAGATTCGATCGTCGGTATCCCGATACCTTGTTCAATCTCGTTACCGGCAAGTCTCTTTACTCGTTCCGTAACACATCATCCCGTGATCAACTCCTTGGTCACATTGTGCACATTATGATGATGTCCTACCGAGTGGGCCCAGAGATACCTCTCCATTTACACGGAGTGACAAATCCCAGTCTCGATTCGTGCCAACCCAACAGACACTTTCGGAGATACCTGTAGTGTACCTTTATAGCCACCCAGTTACGTTGTGACGTTTGGCACACCCAAAAGCACTCCTACGGTATCCGGGAGTTGCACAATCTTATGGTCTAAGGAAATGATACTTGACATTAGAAAAGCTTTAGCATACGAACTACATGATCTTGTGCTAGGCTTAGGATTGGGTCTTGTCCATCACATCATTCTCCTAATGATGTGATCCCGTTATCAATGACATCCAATGTCCATGGTTAGGAAACCGTAACCATCTATTGATCAACGAGCTAGTCAACTAGAGGCTTACTAGGGACATGGTGTTGTCTATGTATCCACACATGTATCTGAGTTTCCTATCAATACAATTCTAGCATGGATAATAAACGATTATCATGAACAAGGAAGTATAATAATAATCAATTTATTATTGCCTCTAGGGAATATTTCCAACACCAGGACATGATCACGACGGTGATGTTGTACACAGTCATCATGTAGAAGATGCCGGACATGATGATGAGGAAGATGCCGGAGCAGACGAAGGGCATGATCATGAAGATGAAGATGCCGGCGGAGCAGACGACGATGGACCATCGATGGGCTGGGTGCAGGACCCTCATATTCAAGAGCTGCTTCTCAAGCAGACGGATAACGCAAGAGCTGCCGCCCGAGAGAAAGCCAAGCTGGATCAACTGGAGATAGACGCGGTTACTCCATTGTATGAAGGATGCAGACCCGAGGATACCCGCCTGAAAGTAACGCTCATGGCTCTGGAGATGAAGGTAAAATACAAAATGACCGACGCATGCTTCAACGAGAACATGTCATTCTGGCACGAACGTCTTCCCAAGGGGAACAAGTGCCCGACCAGTTTCGAGGAGGCGAAGAAAGTCGTGTGTTCTCTGGATTTACCGCACGTGAAATACCATGTGTGCATGAACAATTGCATCATTTATCAGGACGAGCACGCGGAGTCTACCATATGTCCGGTGTGCGGCGTCACTCGATACAAGAAGAGGAAGAAAGCTCCTCGAAAAGTGGTGTGGTACTTTCCGATCACTCCTCGTCTGCAGCGGTATTTCACGGACCCTAAGGTAGCAAAGCTCCTGCATTGGCACGCGGATAGGGAGGAGAAGAAGCGAGAAGATGACGCAAATGACCCGGAGATAAATAAAAAAGACAAGATGTGAGTTACCCTAAGGATGGGAGCCAGTGGCAAGCGTTGAACTTCGAACACCCAGAATTTGGGAAGGATCCAAGGAACATCTGCTGGTCGCGAGCACCGATGGAGTCAATCCGTTTGGCAGCCAGAGAAGCACACATAGCACCTGGCCTGTGTTTGTGTGGATGTACAACCTTCCCCCCTGGTTGTGCATGAAGAGGAAGTACATTCACATGAGTATGCTAATTGAAGGGCCGAAACAACCAGGGGACGACATCAATCTGTATCTGGGGCTGCTGAAAGAGGAGCTAGACACGCAGTGGAAAACGCCAGCCAATACGTGGGATGCCGCTGAGAAAGAATATTTCCCTATGAGAGCCGCACTGCTCACGACGGTGCACGACTATCTCGGTTACGGATATCTCGTGGGGCAGGTGGTCCACGGATTTTTTGGATGCGTCAGGTGCATGGATGACACAACGTATCGCCAGCTAGATAGAGATCCCGGGTCTTCGAAAACCGTGTTCAAGGGACATCGAAGGTGGCTTTGCGACGATGACCCGTGGAGGAAATGCAAGGATCTGTTCGATGGTGAAACCGAACCCCGAAGACACCCGCGTACGAGGAGTGGCGAGGAAATAGACGGGCTGTTGAAAAATTGGAAAGATTGCCCACTGATGGGAAAGAAGCAAAAGGCGCCAGAGCCGGGAAAGAAGCGAAAGGCGCCAGAGCCACTGCTGAAGGTATGGAAAACGAGGTCTATTTTCTGGGACTTGCCGTACTGGAAGATCCACCGTGTGCCTCACAGCCTTGATGCCATGCATATCACGAAGAACGTGTGCGAGAGTCTGATTGGTACCCTGCTCAACATGCCAGAGAGGACCAAAGATGGGCCGAAAGTAAGGGCAGACTTGAAATCAATTGGCATCAGGCAGGAGCTTCACGCTAATGATGATGATGATGATGATGATGATGATGATGATGATGATGATGATGATGAGGCGAAGCAGGACACAGAAAGTTGTCGCAAAGGCAAAAAGGCCAAGAAGACGGGAAATGACTACCCTCCTGCGTGCTTCACTCTAAGTCAGGAGGAGATCGAGCAGTTTTTCACCTGCCTCGTAGGAGTAAAACTTCCTTACGGTTACGCGGGGAAGATAAGCAGATACCTAGACCCAGCGAAGCAGAAGTTCAGCGGGATGAAGTCTCATGACTGTCACGTGCTGATGATGCAGATACTTCTAGTTGCAATCCGTGGGATCATGGACGCGCACGTCCGTGAAACGCTATTTGGCCTATGCAACTTTTTCGACGTCATCTCTCAGAAGTCGGTTGGCGTGAGGCAACTCAGAAGGCTACAGGAAGAGATCGTGGTGATACTATGCGAGCTTGAGATGTACTTCCCGCCCGCATTCTTCGACGTTATGGTGCATCTGCTGGTCCATATCGTGGAGGATATCATCCAACTCGGGCCGACGTTCCTGCACAGCATGATGCCGTTCGAAAGGATGAATGGTGTCATCAAAGGATACGTTCGCAACATGTCATGTCCAGAGGGAAGCATAGCCAGGGGCTTTCTGACCGAAGAGTGCATCTCCTACTGCACGAATTATCTAGGCATCGAGAACCCCGTTGGTCTGCCCGTCAACAGGCACCTCGGCAGGCTCGCTGGATGGGGTCACCGTGAGGGTCACCGCGAAATGCATGTCGACTTCGAGGGTCGACTCGCCGACTTTGAAAGAGCAAACCTAGTCGCGCTACAACACATAGACGTGGTCGATCCTTGGGTGGTAGAGCACAAAACCTTTATTGAGAAGACGTACAATGACCGAGGCCAACAGAGGACGGACGGAGATATAATCAAAGAGCACAACTCATGTTTCACGCGTTGGTTCAAGTAGAAGCTTCTGTCGTACCCTTTACATGAGGATTCTTTCGCGGAAGAACAGCTCATATTCGCCTTGTCACAGGGCGTCGAGCACAACCTGATGACCTATGAGGCGTACGATATCAATGGCTACACATTCTACACCGAGGACAAGGACATGAAGAGCGATGGTTATCAGAACTCCGGGGTAACGATGGAATCCTACACCGGTAACGACAAGGACAGATACTACGGAAGGATCGAGGAGATCTGGGAGCTGAGCTACGCTGGAGAGAAGGCCCCGATGTTCCGTGTCAGATGGGCCAAGAGCGTCCTAAAAGAAGACCGGTATTTCACCACCATGGTTATACCCGAAGGCAAATCCAAGACCGCGGGCGCAAACGTCACCGCGAAAAATGAGCCATGGGTACTGGCTTCCCAAGCGGACTAATGCTTCTTCATTACCGACCCGTCAAAGCCCAGTCGTGTTGTGGTGAGGAGAGGCAAAAGGAAGATTATAGGAATGGATGGAGTAGCCAATGAGCAAGACTTCGACAAGTATGGCGACCCGAAGATCGAACATGACGACGACGATGAAGTAGCAGCATACACCACAAGAAGAAGCAGGACCACCCTACCTAAAGGACGTCCATTCCACAAAAGAACTCCATTTGCGAAAAAGAAGGGCAAGAAGATTGTGAATAGATAGCTAGTTAAGATCGATTGTATTTAAATCGTAGCCTTCATTTCTCGATTGTATTTTATGGGCACTTTAATTTTGAACTCATGAATATTTTTAAAATTTCATGGACACTCGATCTCAATCCCCCTCCATCTCGATCGCTATCCCACCTCGCCAGATCCGGTCCCCCTCGCCGCCGAGCACCCCCCGCACCCTCTCCCCCGCTCCACCGGCCGCCGCCGCCGACCCCCCGCACCCTCCCCCGCACCACCACCGCCGCCGACCCCCCGCACCCTCTCCCCCGCTCCACCGGTCGCCGCCGCCGACCCCCCGCACCCTCCCCTGCTCCACTGCCACCGACGACCCACCACACCCCTCCCCCGCTCCACTGCCGCCGATGACCCCCCGCACCCTCCCCGACCCGCTCCACCGTCACAAATGAATGCAACTAAAATTGCAAAAAAAACAAATTTGATGATATTTTCAAATAATAAATTTGATGATATTTTTTCATATTCATAAATATTTTCGAATAACAAATTTGATGATATTTTAAAAAAATTATTACTATTTTTATTAAAAATTATTACTATTTCATATTCATATTCATTTTCTAAAAATTTATTAGAGGCAACAAAAAAAATAAAAAATTTACTTCTGGCGCACCTCTGGCTGGTGCGCCATTGCTACATATAAAAAAAGATTACTAATGGCGCACCTCTGGCTGGTGCACCATTGCTATATATTAAAAAAGATTACTAACGGTGCACCGACCGCGGGTGTGCCATTGCTATCTAAAAAAACATACTAATGGCGCACCGCTGCGGGGTGCGCCATTAGTAAGCTTCCCCCCTAGCTAATTCCTCCCTCTCCCTCTCGCCAGATCCCCTTCGTCCCTCTCCCTCGCCAGATCCACCCGCGCGCTGCCCCGCCGCCGCCGCCCCGACCCCCGTCGGACTCCACCCCTGCGCCCCCGCGCCCCCCACCACCGCAGCTCCCCCACGCAGCCGCCCCCGCGCCCCCACCACTGTAGCTCCCCCGCGCCCCCGCGCCCCGAGCCGGAGGAGGAGGACCAGGAGGAGGACGACGAGGAGGAGGAGACGACAACCGCCTCTACTCAGCTCAGCCAGGCCACGCGACGCCGAGCCGAGCGCCGCCTCCCTCGCCGTCCCCCCTCCGCCCGCGCCCTTGATGTCCTCCCGCCCAAGCTGAGACGCAGAGACAGGCGAGTGGAGGAGCCCGCCGCACGTCACCGGAGCTTCAATGCCCAGCCGCTGCCGGAGCTTCAACGCTGGCGTCTTCCTCCATTCCTCCATCCCGTCCCCAGGTGATTCCTCCCTTCTCCTCCACCCCCTCCCCTGCAAACCCTAGGGCCATGGCGGCATGTTATAATTTCTCTCCTGCATGCTTGCACTCGCTAGCAACGGCTTACAAGTCTAATTACTTCTCTCTATACAGTTTAGTATTATTGACTGATGCATAATTAGTGTGGATTAACTGAACAGATTCCTCTTGATTCTAGGTGGTCCTCACAACACAGAACATTAATAATGTCACTCTGCAAATTATTAGCTGAGTGTTCATTCGGAACATCCTCCGTTGTTCTTTCCAGATCAAATTTTTTGAGGTTTTTTGGTTTGAAACATTGTCTTAACAATATGCTTGCTAATTTGAGGACAGTGTGAGGCTTCTGTTCTTTTTCTTGTTTAGTTATGACAACTGTAGTGTTGCTGAACATCTTTGATCAAATGAAGGTGATTGAATCCAAATTGTCAACAGTGAGAATTTAATATGGTATTGGTCACTATTTGTAATGTGCAGTTGTGAAGTGGCTACCAGAAGGAAACACTTTCAGACCAAATAGTTAGGCAAAAGTTTTGTTTTAAGCATCTTTATTCCATTACTAGTTTAGTATAATATACCCAAGACACAACATTACCAGTTTATAGTCATATTTTAGCAACTTCCCGTTGTCCAAGCCATCAAAACCAAATAATGGGGTTGTTTGATCTGAAGAATTGTCAATAATAGGCTTGTAGTGTATTTGTTTATTTTGGGGTAGTTGTGTTTAGTGAACAAAACAGACTACATTCAGTGACCAAACTGAAAGCATGCACTGATTGTTGCAAGTATGTTTTCATGTTACCAGATTTTTCTGGTTGATGGTTGTGTTATTTCAGTAGTCACAGTAGGATGATGTGATGATTGACTCATTTTACTTCTAACATTGCATATTTCATAGTCTACTTAGTCTACTGCATCAGTGCCTAGTCTCACCTTGCTGTTAATGTGCCCTGATAATGATGTATTTTGTCATAAAAATACATAGTGGACTGCCATGATAATGACATGGTCCTGTGTTTGCAAGCTGTCATAATTTTCAGTTTACTTGACTTTTGAGCCTGCTAGTAGTTTACTTCCATGAGTTGTTTTATTGACATGGCACATTTGCAATGGAGTTTTATATATCTTTAGCCAATGTTCATTAACAGCAAGTCAGTTTTGTTTATAGTTGAAAGTAAGTGTGTGGTTTGACATTTCGATCTTATTATGGCATCTAGAATTAATGTTTATGAAGAAGAAGAATAAACCTGCTGCTGCTGTTATGCCTGTATTCACTGCTGCTGCTGTACTTGTGATGATGTTGTACTTGCGATGATGCTAATTGTGATCTTCTGAAATGACCCATTGGCGACTTCATTACGCGGGGATAATGATTTTGCAGGTACCCCGAGAGGCCCTTGAGTTTGCCGGAATGTCGATTAACTTCCGTTCTGGCAAATTCGGGTACTCCATATGTCCTATTTTCAGCAAAGGTCATGCTGAAATTTTCCGTGAATTTTAGCATGACTTTGCTAAAAATAGGACATATGGGGTACTTGCGACTAATGCATGGGCCAGGGTATCTTAGTACTTAGTTAAGTAGGATCAACTGCCCCGCCATTCTTGCTGCATTAAACTATAGGTGGCAATAGAGCCAAGTGATTAGGCCCAACTTAGAATTCTCCTTAGCATCGATAAACCCTAGATGATAAACCCAACATAGGTGGCAATAGAGCCAAGTGATTAGTGCCAAGTGATTAGGCCTAACCTAGGGTGCCTCGCCATCGATAAACCCTAAATGATGAAAACTTAACTTGGCTTCTATAGAGTGCCTCGGTGTCGATGAGAACCTAAATGATGTACGCTTAGGCTTTTAGGGTGCCTCGGCGTCGACAAACCCTAAATGATAAAAGCTTAGCTTTTAGGATGCCTCGGTGTCGACAAACCCTAAATGATGAGACCATGATCTTGTTCCTTGACAATAACCAACTTTTTGACCAAACTTTTTTCCTATTTAGAGCGAAATATGGCCCACAACGATGAGGCCGGCGGTTCGGGCGGCAAGCAATTCTGGGAACTGTCCCAGGAGTTGGAGGAAGAACCTCACCGCTATGAGGACGTCGCGGAAGACACCGATCCTGACTACACAACCCCTAGTGGCGTCGGGGATGACACCACTGATGATGGTGCCGCGGATGCCACCACTGATGATGGCGGCGCACGCACAGATGGCAGCCAACCGAAGAGGCAACGGAAGGACCGGCGCCCGAACGTGCTCGGCACCGTCAGGGAGGAATTTACTGAAGTGAACTCCGACGGGCATCCGACGGCGCCCAAACACGTAGTCAAAGGGTACTCGGTTCAGCTCGGGTGCATTCTCCGGAGCACCGTCTTGATCAACACCGAGAACCTAAGGCATAAGGACCAAGGGAATTTGCGCAGCCTCCTCTTCACGAAGCTACACGAACGATACAAGTTCCCCGCTGAGTTTGCAAACACATGCCTCTCGGGGAATAAAGTGAACGGTGCCGCCCTCACGAGGATGAGCACGACCCTGTCTACTTGGAAAAGCACGGTGAAGGCAATGATTGACAAAGGTGATAGTTATGAGAAGATCAAGGCGAAATATCCTTTGATGAGCGAAGATGACTACAAGGAGTTCAAGATCAAGTGCGAGAGCCCGCAACCTCCGAATCAAGTCAGTGGGGGAAAGAAATGCGGCAGTTGAACTTAGGGGTCCACCAACTCGGTCCCGGCGGTTACAGAGTGGCGGAGCCTATATGGGACAAGGAGGACGCGGAGCATGCCAAGCAAGGCCTACCGCCCCGCTTCGAGAAATACCGTGACAAGCAGACTAGGAACTTTCTCAGGGCCCGGTACAAGGAGGACCCGGTAACAAAGGAGCTTACCACGGATCTGAAGACCAAGGCGCTTGAGCTTGTTCTGGTAAGGAATACACCCCCGCATAATTAGCTCCATATGGTTGCATTCTAATCAATCCCCAATATTTCTAAATGGTTCACGTTCCTTCCGCAGGACAAAGAAAGCGGTAGCGCGGGGTCGTCTCAGAGCTCCCCTTTCGACACCCCTTTGAATAGGGCGTTGAACGTAATGAAAAACAAGGATAAGCTCAGTAAGCCAATGTCAGCTGGTCGTGTGGCCGGCAAAGGCTTGTCCACAAAATGGTCGTCATACTATACTGCTGGTGGGCGAAAGGAGAAAAAGACCAGCTCGGAAAGCCAGTCACGCGAGGTTGAAGCACTCAAGGCGCAAGTGGCGTGGATTCCGGAGATGGTCCAAGAGCAAGTGCAACAACAACTGGGATCGACGCTCACTGGCATTATGCCTACCTTGATTCATGGGATAATGACGTGGATTGCGGGTGGCCAACAAGGGCCGCCCCCAATTCCCAGCTTCACAGCCAGCAACTCGCACAACGCGCAGGCGGCGCCATTGGTGTCTCCGGCAGCGGCGGTATTGGTGTCTCCGGCGGCGGCGCCATTGGTGTCTCCGGCAGTGGCGGTATTGGTGTCTCTGACGCCGGCATTGGAGCTTAATGCACCCGGGTGTACACCGGCCGACACCTCGCCAGCAAGCGGCCCCTCCGTCAGTTGCACGCCCGCTGTTGGCGGTGCCTCGACATTAGCCGAGCTCGACGCCATCATCACGGTAACTAATTAAGCCTCTCGGCCGAGGACTTCATCTCCTTGCCTTTGACTGGGCATCCCTGACGCCCTACATGTTTTCGCAGGGCGCCGCCGACGTTCCGTGCACTCTCCTGCACTTCGTGAACGACGAGTTGGTCGATGTCGCAAGGGCAAAATTGTTCAATCGGGCAACCCCATGTTCCACGGTAAACCGATGCCACCCACAGTGTATAGGGTTCAACTGGTTCGGGTGCTGCCAGGCTGCGACGAGTTGTTACCTCCGATTCAACCCCCCGGGGCCGACGAAGATGATCTGATGACCCTCAGCACCTGCCTAAGCTGGCCCTTGCTTTGGCCGAAGAGCCAGATTCGTTTGGGGGCGGGAGACACCACCCCAAAGACAACACCGCCAGTCGTGCCGGCGCCAAGCCATGGCAAGACCGCCGCAACACTACCGGACATGCATATGGCACAGGATCTGGACGACGATGACAACGTTGACGGCCGTACATTTAGCAACGTCGATAAGTACTTTGCCGAACATGGGTACGATGACGAATTCTGCGGGCCTCTTTCTCAAGAACCCAACCAAGACGACCGCGGTCTAGCTGGTACGGCGGAGAAACCCAGTTGCAACAGGCGTCGTCTGGCGTTCAGTTCTCAGGAGACGCCTCCAGCTGCCGACTTCACCGAGCCTCAGATAGCCGAGGTGCCAAATATTATCAGCCCCAACACACTCAAGAAGGCGGTCTGTGAGTAGAAATCGGTCCCATTACAACAGAAGAAGAAGGGACGGAAAAGAAAGAGTAACAAGGGTGCGAGCCAGCCAGCACTGAGTACGATCCGTGCTCAGGATGGGCCACCTTCACCTAAGGATATCTCGAGGAGGGTGCATGTGGCAGGTAGGGCGATGCTACCGACAAATATGCTCAATGCTGCAACCGGTGCTATGCGGAGTTTGCATGACAGTGTTCTTTCTTTGGAGAAGCGGCGTCTCAGATAGAATGATGTGGCATACCCGGTTTTCGTGGCCAAGGTGCCAGAGGGCAAGGGCTTTGTGGATGGCGCCATCGGGGGTACGATCGTCCTGCGGTTTGATGACATCTTTGCTATGTTTAACCTTCATCCGCTGCACTACACCTTTGTTCGGCTGTTTTCGCTGAGTATGGAGATGCGGATCATTAGAGACAAGACCCCGGACATCGTGATAGTCGACCCCTTCGACATGCGTGCCAAGCTCTTGGGCAGCGCTAGGGACCGCCAAGTCGCGAGTTCACACCTTGAAGGCGTCATTCTGGCAAACCCAGATAAGGATAACTTCCTCGTGGCTTACTTTCCCGAGTAAGTCATCCCTTAACCGCCCCGTAACATATGATTTCTTAGATTTCGATCGTTCTTTTTTTATAACATTCCGTGTTCTGTGCAGTGACACACATTGCACACTCATCCTCTTAAGCCCGAAATATTCCATGGCCACGTATTTCGAACCGAACCGTGACTCCAAGATGGACTACACAAATATCAAGAAAGTTCTTGATGATGTTCTCCCCGGCTACGCCAAATCTGGAGGCATCTTCACCAGGCCAGTTCGTAGGTACAGTAAGCACGTGTTTGCCCACAATACTAAGTTCTGCTGTGTCAAGCAGCCGCCTGGCGGTCAGAAGGATGCCTACTACGCCCTCCATCACATGCGGGCGATCGTAAGGGACCATCATCACCTTCTGCTACCAGATAATCTCAAAGATTGGGCCTCGAGCTTGTCGGCAATCCAGGACGCGGACATCAGACAAGAATTCTTTCGCATCCAGTCGGAGTTTGCGGACATCATCCATCAAGATGTCCTTCATACCTCGGGGCAGTTCTACCTCAGATATCAACCGTCCAACAGGGAGATAGACAGAACGCTACAAATGCAGGCTGACAACGCCCGAGATTTCATGACCATCACGACAGACGGCGGCTTCATCCACGCTCCGGTCCCATGAGTCGAGTCGACAGTAGTGATGCTATGTGTAGTTCTGAAACATTGATTGGCTCATGTTGTAATTAAACTTTAATGAACTTGTATGTCTCTTTTGTTTGGACAGTCGTTCAACTTAGATGTAATCGATGCTATTTATTAGTAGGACCATGAATCGTGCTATTAATGTCATGTCTTGCTTTTCTCTTCCGATCCTTTTGTTGCATACTTATATATTGCTTATGTATGTATTGTCTGTTGTTTGGCTTGTGCATAGAGATGCCGTCGTATGTCGTGTACAAGGGTAAGGTTCCCGGAGTCTACGACGACTGGGAGGAGTGTCGGAGACAGGTTCACCGTTTCAGCGGTAACAGTTACAAAGGGTACACCACTAGGGCGGAGGCGGAATCTAGATACGCCCGCTATCTAGCGGGAGAGAGGAGGGAGCGTTGGAGAAACCGGATGAAGACCAGTTTCATCGCAATGATGCTCATCGTGATGACCGCAACTCTCTTCTATGTGATGGTAGTTTAGATGATCGATATCGACTTGTAATGTGAAGACAAACTCGATACTCGCGGTCTCGAGACTTGTAATGTTTTATCTTTGTTTGGTCTTTTGAATTCGGAGACTAATATGATGAATTGTATTCGGAGACTAATCTTCTATTGTATTCGATGAATTTGCTGTTGCTGTGTGCTGCTATCTATATTCTGTCAAATAATATATTTTGTAACCTGTGCAAAAATCAGAGAAGTAAAAAGAATAAAACCTAATATTCATACTAATGACGCATCACTACAGAGTGCGCCATTAGTATGCCAAAGTATACTAATGGCGCATCACACAACAGTGCGCCATTAGTATGCCAAAGCACATGGTTAAATATGGCCCCCTGGGAGGCATACTAATGGCGCATGGTGTTCTATACTAATGGCGCACCAGTGGTGCGCCATTAGTAAGAAATACTAGTGGCGTGATACTAATGGCGCACCAGTAGTGCGCCATTAGTAGGCAAAACTGGTGTGCCATTAGTAGGCCTTTTCCTAGTAGTGGGACTTCGAATTGGATGACCTTGGATTTATTTTTTGGAAAGCATGTCTCATCTACTTTCGAACGGGACCAAACCACGCCTCCAAATTCCTTATGGCTGTGAAGCAATTGCAAAAAGAAAACCAAGTCAAAGGATGTTGCACCACCTCCACTTGGACCCGTTTGCCTTGTACAACCTTGGTTTGAATTTTACTTGCCTTGGGGCCAACATCCACCCTTTTGACCGCCACCGCCTGGTCCTCTTATACAGATAGATCAACCTCGTAGTGTACTTTATGAGTTTTGTTAGGTAATACTTAGCGACTAGGCCAACTTCATGTACTTCATATGAGTCCAATGACTAGGCCAACGTCTATCAGAGTCCGAGCTTATCATCTTTATGAGATATTTGATGTTCATCTATACTCAATCTATCCATATTGCTTTTATCAGTCCTTGCATGTTCTTCGATTACATGTAGGAATTACACGTTTAAGATTAGGATGGCTGATTGTGCTTCCTGCATCATTAGTGACCTCTAGGTGATTGGTTTAGCGTTACTAAGATGCCTTGATGTAGCACGTTTGTTGTTGGATCGCCAACTTTGTTCTCCGCCAAATCAGTGGAGTGTTTGTCATTGAAAGATTGAGACACCCCATAGTGTTATCACACACAGTATACGAGTTAGGGCACATTATTGGAGAGATTTACCTATGGCATAGATGAACCGAGTTAATGCCTATGAGTATCCAGGGACCCTCGGAACTTCCCACAGTCCTGCCGGAGTAGACAGTCGATAAGGATAAGTTTAGCCTTTCAAGGATGCCTAAAATATTTGTGAGGCTCTTGATGTGATATATGTTTACATAGAGAGAGCCGAGAACAATGACCTCATTCCTAGACCACCCCCATTTTGGCCGATCAACATTAGTATTCAAAACTACTGACACTAGGTTTTGTCTGAAATTAGCCGGTTAATGTTGTCACTTCCCTCCATCCTATAAAGCTACACTACCAGCTTTTGTATGTCAGTTTCTGAACAATATTTCTGTCACCCTTAATGAAGCATCTTCTTGAAAATCAATATGTCACTGATTACCTACTACCAACAAACACAAAGATTTGGTCTTAAGCTGACCAAACAGATAAGCAGTGTCTGGGACTAATTTCCTATTGAATGGATAGATTCCATTATGAATCTTGCATGTTCACCCCACTATATCTTGGCACATCGCTTATCCTGTTTCAAGATCCATGTTAAACCTCTATAGATTATGTATTTCCAGCCCTCTTTTTCTGCATAGGTCTATAGACTCTTGGTCATCTCACCATCTGATATTTCCTTCTCGTGTTAACCCCTCACAATTTTCTCCAAGTCCTCAACACTGGTATTTATCATTCTATACATCGACATATAAATAAAGGTATATTTGTCATACATGAACTAATCGTAGTAACTCTTCATCTCCCATTGAGAGCCTCCTGCCCCACCACTTCAAACCATTTAATATTTGTTTAAACTTTTCTCCCAATGACAATGAATCTGCAATGCCCAATCTACTAGCACAAACAGGAAAACCTAATTATTTACTTAGCAACATAGCTTTGACCATTCTATCATGCAACACCAGCATAACCTCATTTTCATGAAATTGGTTTTTTATGTCTGACATCTACTTAAACATGTACATTAGTAGTTTTAAGTTCATATATACCTATGTATCATCTTGAACAAAAATGGTATCATTATCGTATTGCATGATTTCAACCCTATTATCCACTAAGTGTGGTACTAGACCGACTATATTACCACTTCTCTGTGCCATTCCCATCATCTTAAGGTGTAGCATGCATATTGCATAGGACTGGAGACAGTGGGTCATCCTGCCTCAACCCTTGGTGACTACAAAAATATGAACATACCTGATCATTCGATTGACACTAAGGGTGCCATTCTATACTTCTTTTCTACATCTACCCATCCACTTGTTATTAAATCAGCTTGCTTATTAGAAGTGAAAAAGAAAATCTAGTTGACCTTGTCGTAGTATTTTTCAAGTCACTTTTAAGACCACCCCTAGCTATTGCTTCCTTCAAGATTCATGTAGTGGCGACACTCCATCATAAATGTTTTCCCTTTTGATGAAAGCATTTTGACAAAGAGCTATCAACATAGAGTAATCACATATGCAAAATGCTCCCTTTGGAATTAGGCCGATGATCCCATAACTAATTTTGCCTATATTTATTATCCGAACATAGAAGTTAGCGAACAACTACATCACATAATGACTGGCCAACAGACTTGACATTTGAATAGGGAAATTATTAAGTCATGTGGCCTTATTCGTTTCCATGCTATTTGCTAGTAATCGTACGTGCAAATGCATATAAACATTAAATAAGGATATACAATATATAATACTCAAAGCAGCAAAGAGAAATAATAATGGCCCATATGACGGTATGTAAATGATTAAGTGGAGGTATACCAACAATATATTCTAGAAAGTTGTAAGAAGCAACAAATTATAGAAGCAATATTTTCATATTTAAACCCACTTACAACCATGAATATTTTTTCTTTATATTAACATTTTGTGTACTGACAGTGAGGAGAGAACACATGAGTGAGAACCCTCTTTACGTACTAAATAGCATGAGAGAGAGTGCGGGATGAAAAGACTTATTCCTTTAGGGTGGGCCATGCAAAACTTTGAAATAACAAATGCATGAGACAACATGCGCCAATACATGCCTTACCAACCGTTAGACTTAATGATTCAACGGTTAGTTGATGTCCAATAATGTAGCCAAAGTGCGAACCACTCAATGGAATTAATATAACAGTTGTCATTCATCTATATTGTTACTATATGGTAGTATATATAATATCCTTAACATCATTTTCATCGAAGGGCCTACTAAGGTCAACATTATGTTTTGTTGTAAGCTTTTCAATAAGTTGCTGATCATCATTAAAATGCATTGGAAGTCACTAGTTCACCCAAAATAATCCACTAGTCCATTGAATCAGTATGCCCCCTTTGAAATAAAATTTACTCCTTCTGTAAATAAATATAAGGAATCTTATATCACTACTTTGTGACCTAAAACATCTTATATTTGTTCAAAGATGGAGTAGTGTTTCCCCTACATTAGCAAACTTATGGAAGTACTCTCTCTGTAAAGAAATATAAGAGCATTCTGATCACTACTTTAATGATCTAAACGCTCTTATATTTGTTTACAGAGGGAGTAGCTAGTATTACTATCCCTTTTTAGAAGTCAATTCTCTCTAGATCTTCACTTCTAGAAGCTCTCTTATTCTTCATAAATACTACATGTCATGCTTCTAATGTATCTTCTCCTCTCCATTTATGCATTTGTGAGGGGTTGAATTTTTTCAAATCTTGCAGCTTTGCGATTTTTCTTTTGCCTTTTTAGGTTCGCCTCAAATTTACTTCCCAATATTTCAAGGATTGCTTGAGATTCATTAGTTTACTCGTATCAAATCCCAAGAATCAGTACCCCACATTGGCTCCAACTATATACGTGCCTCACTCTATCCAATAACCCACCATTACTTAATCAAGTAAGCTCAAACTGGAAATCTCTTGGTTTATGATTTTTCCACCTCTTTTGTGTCTAAAAGAAGTTCTTATGAAACAATTCTTGTCAATTTTTGAGAAATAATCTACGCCGAACCGTTACTTTTCAAGGTCAAGATCATTTTTTGTCCAAAGTTGTTTTTTGCTACTACACTAACTAAATTGACCCCCATACATATGAAGTTCCCTCAATTCATATGCATTTATAATGTAGCTAAACACACCACTATTCTTGTGTCCCATAAAATTCTAGTTCTTCTCTACAAAGAACCTTACCAGATTAAAATCACCTCAAATCATTAAAGGGGTCATTTGATCACAAAAAATATCTCCTAGTTCACCAATAAGCTTATGTTTTATCTTCCTATTGAGCAGCCTCATAAACAAACATATACCAATGTATTTTGAGCTTGGTACCAAATTCAAACACCTTAACTTTGGGATGCAACTTAGTGAGGTGCGAAAATAAGTAAATCAAGAGGATTTAATTACCCCAAGTATTCCCTTCTATTTAGCCTCCAATAGGGGCCAATGAAAAAAATGCATAAGGATCAATCTTCCTATGAAAAGTACAAGGATAATTTTTCCTCGCAATTTCCTGTAAACCAATGAAATCTAGCCCATGATCTCTAATCAAATCTTACATATAAGTGAACAAACCTTTCTTCCCCACGCTCCTGCGATTCTAGACAATACGTTGCACTGATGTATGTTTGGTTTCTACAATGTCTAGTCCTCTACAATATCTCATATAAAGGATATGGGTATCTCGGACTAACCTCCTCTCACACTGGATTTATTAGAATCCCCTTGGGTTTGTATCCTCCAAACATGTATCGCAACATATTTCATAACCTTTTGTTAGCGAAACATTTTCTTAAACTAATTAAACCTTGCTCCTGAATGGAGTAAACATTCCTTCACTTCATGTTTTTCCTAATCCATTAATATAACCTCGTAGAACATAAGCCCACAATCCACCACAACAACGTCATTAGACCTTGAGATGTTGTCCTATATAACATTCTTGAAAGAACACGCCTATAAGTGCCTGACTATTAAATGTTGCAGACTATGAGACTTGGATGATCTCTACTAATGTCATGAAGAGACCATGGTGTATGATGTATATCCTCCACCTTGGGGCAGACTACTAGTAGCCGGCTAATGGTGATGACTTTGATTGAAATCTATTCGCACAAAACTTGCACTTCAATGCATAGTCCATTGTTCAAGTTATGGATGGATGTAGCTTAAAGCTTTAGGCGGAATTCCAACTTAACATTATGTGCTAAAACACTAGTATAGTAGACAAGCAGTGAGAACATGCAAATTCTAAAGGGACGTTTGAGATCCATTGGGGGTTGTTAAAATACTTCGGCTTGGCCCAATAGCTAAATCCTAACAAATCTCAAAGGCTCATGAATAAATGGCAAGAGTGGAGGTGCAATCTTTAGTCCCACCCTAGAAGTGGCGGTGAGGTAATTGATACGTCTCCAACATATCTATAATTTTTCATTGCTCCATGCTATATTATCTACTGTTTTAGACATTATTGGGCTTTATTATCCACTTTTATATTATTTTTGGGACTAACCTACTAACTGGAGGCCCAGCCCAGAATTGATGTTTTTTTGCCTATTTTAGGGTTTCGAAGAAAAGGAACATCAAACGGAGTCCAAATGGAATAAACCTTCGGGAACGTGATTTTCTCACCGAATATGATCCAGGAGACTTGTACCCTACGTCAAGACACAAAAGAGAAGGCCACGAGGTAGGGGGCGCGCCTGCCCCCCCCTCCCCAAGCACGCCCTCCACCCTTGTGGGCCCCCTGTTGCTCCACCGACGTACTCCTTCCTCCTATATATACCAACGTACCTCCAAACGACCAGAGACGGAGCCAAAACCCTAATTCCACCGCCGCAACTTTCTGTATCCACGAGATCCCATCTTGGGGCCTGTTCCGGAGCTCCACCGGAGGGGGCATTGATCACGGAGGGCTTCTACATCACCACCATAGACCCTGCGATGAAGTGTGAGTAGTTTACCTCAGACCTACGGGTCCATAGTTATTAGCTAGATGGCTTCTTTTTGGATCTCAATACAATGTTCTCCCCCTCTCTTGTGGAGATCTATTCAATGTAATCTTCTTTTTGCGGTGTGTTTGTTGAGACCAATGAATTGTGGGTTTATGATCAAGTCTATCTATGAACAATATTTGAATCTTCTCTGAATTCTTTTATGTATGATTGGTTATCTTTGCAAGTCTCTTCGAATTATTTGTTTGGTTTGGCCTACTAGATTGATCTTTCTTGCAATGGGAGAAGTGCTTAGCTTTGGGTTCAATCTTGCGGTGTCCTTTCCCAGTGACAGTAGGGGCAGCAAGGCACGTATTGTATTGTTGCCATCGAGCATAACAAGATGGGGTTTTCATCATATTGCATGAGTTTATCCCTCTACATCATGTCATCTTGCTTAAGGCGTTCCTCTATTTTCACTAACTTAATACTCTAGATGCATGTCGGATAGCGGTCGATGAGTGGAGTAATAGTAATAGATGCAGGCAGGAGTCGATCTACTTGTCTCGGACATGATGCCTATATACATGATCATGCCTTCTCATAACTATGCTCAATTCTGTCAATTGCTCAACAGTAATTTGTTCACCCACCGTAGAATACTTATGCTCTTGAGAGAAGCCACTAGTGAAACGTATGGCCCCCGGGTCTATCTTCATCATATTAATCTTCCAATACTTTGTTATTTACTTTGCTTTTATTTTACTTTGCATCTTTATCATAAAAAACACCAAAAATATTATCTTATCATATCTATCAAATCTCACTCTCGTAAGTGGCCGTGTAGGGATTGACAACCCCTTATCGCATTGGTTGCGAGGATTTATTTGTTTTGTGCAGGTACGAGGGACTCGCGCATAGCCTCCTACTGGATTTCCCTTCCTCTTCGGGGAAAACCAACGCAGTGCTCAAGAGGCAGCAAGAAGGATTTCTAGCACCGTTGCCAGGGAGTCTACGCAAAAGTCAATATACCAAGTACCCATCACAATCCCTATCTCCCGCATTACATTATTTGCCATTTGCCTCTCGTTTTCCTCTCCCCCACTTCACCCTTGCCGTTTTATTCGCCCTCTCTCTCCATCCTCCCTCTCTTTCTCTATTTGTCTCATTTTGCTCGCTTGCTTTTTGTTTGCTTGTCGTTATGGCTAGTCCCTTATCTTCTCCATTGTCTCCCGAGAATGAAATTCTAAATTTTAAACAAAGGGAGGGAGAAAATCTAAAAGACGCTTGGTATAGAATTTGCAATGCTCAAAATAGATCTACTAGGAAGCAATCTACTTCTGTTCTTCTTTGCAATTTTTATGTAGGCGTTGCTCCTTGGTACAGATATGTCCTTGATACCATTACCAGAGGGAATTTCTTGGGTAGCCACACTTTTGATTCTTATAACACTATGATAGATTTATTTGGCTCACCACCTCTATTGGATTAATGGAACTGTATTAACTTTGGAGCATGTAATGCAAAGGCTCGAAATTATTGAAAATAAGGTTGCTACCGTAGAGTCAATTGAAAATTTGGATAAAAAGATTCACAACCGAATCTCTCAGTATGGATCTAAAGTAGGAGTCACTTTTAAAAATATTAAAGAGAAGGAACCTATAGTTAATGAGAAAATAAATCATGATTCCACTAGAATCGATAAACTTGAAGGTATCATCACCAACTTGGGAACCGATTTTTCTTCCATAAAGAATACTCCAAGTCCTCGTACTAAAATGGCCAAGCTTATGTATGTTCCTAAAAATAAGGGTGAATCCTCTAGTAAGGAAACTGCGGATCTCAAATCTATAAGTATTCATCTCAATCTTTTTGCTATCATTAAGGAACCATTTGTTACCAATGATTTTTTCGGTCTTGTGCCTAAAAGTTTGATAATAAATAAAAAGAAAGAAATTCCTAAAGATGGTAGATGCCTCATTGAAGAATTTCCTACCAAAGATGGCAATACCTAGATCTATCTTTGCTTTTTATGCCTAGCTAGGGGCGTTAAACGACAGCGCTTGTTGGGAGGCACCCCAATTTTATTTTTATTCCTTGCTTTTTGCTCCTGTTTAGTAATAAATAATTTATCTAGCCTCTGTTTAGGTTGTGTTTTTGTGTTTAATTAGTGTTTGTGCCAAGTAGAACCATTGGGAAGATTTGGGAAAAGTCTTGTTAATCTTGCTGTAAAAAACAGAAACTTTAGCACTCACGAGAACTGATGCCATTTTTATTTGGAAAGTGATACTTAGTTAATTCTTTTTGCAGATGATTAATAGATAAATTACTCATGTCCAGAAATTTATTTTAGAATTTTTGGGGTTCCAGATCTTGCGCTAGCTACAGATTACTACAGACTGTTCTGTTTTTCGTGTGTTGTTTGCTTATTTTGATGAATCTATGGCTAGTAAAATAGTTTATAAACCATAGAGAAGTTGGAATATAGTAGGTTTTACACCAATATAAATAAAGAATGAGTTCATTACAGTACCTTGAAGTGGTCTTTTGTTTTCTTTTGCTAACGGAGCTCACGAGATTTTCTACTTTAAGTTTTCAAGTTTTGGGTAAAAATTTGATCGATTATGGAACAAGGAGTGGCAAGAGCCTAAGCTTGGGGATGCCCATGGCACCCCAAAGATAATCTAAGGACACCTAAAAGCCAAAGCTTGGGGATGCCATGGAAGGCATCCCCTCTTTTCATCTACTTCTATCGGTAACTTTACTTGGAGCTATATTTTTATTCACCACATGATATGTGTTTTGCTTGGAGCGTCTTGTATTATTTGAGTCTTTATTTGTTAGTTTACCACAATCATCCTTGATGTACACACCTTTTGAGAGAGCCATACATGATTTGGAATTTGTTAGAATACTCTATGTGCTTCGCTTATATCTTTTGAGTTATATAGTTTTGCTCCAGTACTTCACTTATATCTTTTAGAGCAGGGTGGTGGATTTGTTTTATAGAAACTATTGATCTCGCATGCTTCACTTAGATTATTTTGAGAGTCTTAAATAGCATTGGAATTTTCTTAATTAATCCTCATATGCTAGGTATTCAAGATTAGTAAAAACTTTCCTAGGAATGTTTTGAATACTAAGAGATGTTTGATGCTTGATGATTGTTTTGAGATATGGAGGTAATAATATCAAAGTCGTGCTAGTTGAGTAGTTGTCAATTCGAGAAGTGCTTGTGTTGATGTTTGCAAGTCCCGTAGCATGCACGTATGGTAAACGTTATGTAACAAATTTGAAACATGAGGTGTTTTTTGATTGTCTTCCTTATGAGTGGCGGTCGGGGACGAGCGATGGTCTTTTCCTACCAATCTATCCCCCTAGGAGCATGCACGTAGTGCCGAGGTTTTTGATGATGTAACATCTCCAGTGTCATGCTACAGTAATCCTCTATGATTAAACTAATCATTTTGCAAACAGTTCTTAATCACCTTTGTTCAATACCCATTTGGAAATTCCAGTCAAATCAAATTCAAGCGAAGTTTGAAGTTGCCTAAAAGTTGCTGGAAAAATGTTCATCATTTGTCAAAAATTCCATAACAATTATTTGTTAAGGAACACAACATCACTCTTGTGTAAAGATGAGCATTAGTAATTAAAACAGCACCAATTCAACATTTTTAAATGCTATCCTATTTATGGAAAATACCAAAAACATTCTTCTGGTCTCCAAAATATTTTTGGCACTGTCTATAATCACCAGGAATTTAATGGGACACCTCCCAAAATTTTGCTAAGTGGTATAGTTGGCCAAATAATTATCGTTCTCTCTCTATTAAAAAAAGGGCAAAACCAGAAAAGGAAATGGAAAAGGAGGAAAAGAAAAGAGGAAAGAAAACCCCTGCCTCCCTGGGCCTTGGCCCATCCGGACCAACCGGCCCAACCAACCAGGCTGGCCCACTCCATCCTCCCTTCCCCCCACGCGCCCCAAATATCTAGCAGAGTCCCCCCACTTCCCCCGCACGATCCCCCCTCACTCCCCACTCCTCTCCCCTCCCGATCCGATCTGGATCGGGCTGAACCCGACGCCCTAACGCCAACCGCCGTCGCCGGGGCATCCCCAACTCCACGCCGGGCATCCCCGCCCGAGCCTGCGCCTGCATCGCTCGACGCTGTCGCCCGTCTCCCTCCTCCCTGGGGCCCCTCTCACCGCGACGCTCACACCTCTGCGTCGACCTCGGCGAACACCGCCGGTGCCGCGCCGTTCGCCGCCGTCCTCCTCATCCCGCTACCCCACCGGCCACCCCGAGCACACTTCCAAAACCCTACGGTCCCCGTGAGCACCCCCCCTTGGCATTCTCTTTCCCCCACTGCCGCTGCGGTCCTCCATCGCACGCGCCGGCCGTGCCCGCGGCACCGCGCTCACCTCCCCGCGGACCTCGCGCCGCCGCTGCTACGCCCGGCCACCGCGCCCCTGCTCTGGTCTGCGCCGCTACCGCCCCACACCACCTCCGCCTCCGCCTCACCCGCATGGCCATTGTACCCTGCCCCGCGCGACCCGCTGCTGCACGGCTCCCTCCGTGCCCGCCTGCTCATGCGCCCGCGTCGCCATGACCGCCGCGTGCGCGGCCGCACCTCGCGACCGTCGCCCCCCTCCATCCCGCTCACCAGCGCACGCCCACTGGCCGCGCCCTGGCTCCGCTTGCTGCTGGCCCCGCTCGTCCCTTCGCCGCTGCTGCGGTTGCCCGCGCCGACCCCGTCCGCCCGTTGTCGCGCCACCCCCCTCTTCTTGCTGATGCTAGGGCCACTTTTGCTGGCCCTGCGCTCTGCTGGTGGTGCTCTGCTGCCCTCCGACCAACGTCCCCTTACGGCGACCGCCCGGCCTCGCTGGCCTCGTTCGTCGTGGCGCCCCTGGACGTGTGCCCGATCGGTCGCGCCCGAAACCCGTCGCCCGCACCCGCTATGGCCCTGGGCCACTGACACGGGGGCCCCACGGCCCCAGAACATTTTTGTAAAAAAAGGAATAAATAAATAATAAAAGAATTAATTAATTAATGAGTTGATTAAGTTAATTAATCATATTTAATTAATCTAATTAACCTGTTAGTTTAATGAAACAATAATTAGTTTAACCTAAACCCTAATCAACCTAACAGTGTATGACAGGTGGGTCCCACTGGACGCACACATCAGGTCGACGCCATGCTGACGTCAACATGCACTGTTCTGGATAATGTTGATTTTAAATAATTAAATAAATCCTAAAAATGAATTAAATCTTTTAAAATTAATATGAAATAAACCGTAGCTCGGATGGAAAAACTTTGTACATGAAAGTTGCTCAGAACGATGAGACGAATCCGGATACGCATCCCGTTCGTCCGCCACGCATCCCTAGCATAGCGAACACACAACTTCCCCCCTCCGGTTCATCCATCCGAAAACGCGAAACACCGGGGATACTTTCCCGGATGTTTCCCCCCTTCGCCGGTATCACCTCCTACCGTGTTAGGTCACACCCAGCACATCTTATTGCCATGTTCTGCTTTGTGGTGCTATGTTTGCTTTATATTTACTGTTTCTTCCCCCTCTTCTCTCCGGTAGACCCCGAGACCAGTGCTGCCCTTGTGATCGACTACGTCGACGCCGACCCTCCTCCTTGCCAGAGCAACCAGGCAAGCAAACCCCCCTTGAGCATTCCGATATCGCCCATTTTTTTCCCTCTCATGCTTGCATTAGAACTGCTACTGCTTTATGTGTGATCCTACTCTGATGCATAGCCTGTTGTTGTTACCTGCTTTCATACCTTACCTGCTTATCCTAAACTGCTTAGTATATGTTGGTTAGTGATCCATTAGTGACCCCCACCTTGTCCCAGTTGCCTCACTTTATGTTCGATGACTCGATCAACGTGATCGAAGACCAGGCCCCGACACCGCACATCACTTTCCCCTTAGTTGCTCGACACTACTGGGTTACTATCGAGTGCCGAGGGTGAGACCTCTTCAGCACTTCTGTTGTTAACCTGTAGTGTAGCTATTCGGTCGTGGTCATCGAGGGTGATTTCCTCCTTAACCACTTTCGACACGGCTTTGTCGTGCAACCCCTCAAGTGTGAACCTCGAGGGTGGATCCTCTTACGTTCACCTTGATGATTACATCGAGTGGAATTCATCGGGGGTGATTTCTCGGGTTTTCCCCTTGATGTTTGGACACCCGGATACTTGGACTTTACCCTTATTACTTGGAAAGACGGGTCGACCCTGAGGGGTACCCGCGCGAGCTTAATTGCGAGTGATGTGGAGTCGGGTTGACCTGGAGGGTGCCCGCGAGATTCTTACGAGGCGTGGCCGGGCATTCTTAGCCCTTGCCGCAAGTACTCGAGACAGGGCGACGGGGTCACATCGATCGTGAGTCTCTGCTCGTTACCGCGCGTTCCTAATCCACTACGATTTGGATATTTGACCCGAGGGGCCTCTGGCCTGATAGCACTAACCATCACGTGGTCATAGTATGGGCGTTCTGCGTCGTATGCATCAGTCGAAGCTTAATAGACGTCGGCGACTAAGCGGCGCGCACCGGGTTGGACTGGTAAGCTCCTATCTTTTTAGGGAGGTTGTCGGTGTCAAAACCAACGGATCTCGGGTAGGGGGTCCTGAACTGTGCATCTAGGCGGATGGTAAAAGGAGGCAGGGGACACAATGTTTTACCCAGGTTCGGGCCCTCTTGATGGAGGTAAAACCCTACGTCCTACTTGATTAATATTGATGATATGGGTAGTACAAGAGTAGATCTACCGCGAGATCAGAGAGGCTAAACCCTAGAAGCTAGCCTATGGTATGATTGTTGTTCGTCCTACGGACTAAAACCCTCCGGTTTATATAGACACCGGAGAGGGCTAGGGTTACACAGAGTCAGTTACAATGGTAGGAGATCTACATATCTGTATCGCCAAGCTTACCTTCCACGCCAAGGAAAGTCCCTTCCGGACACGGGACGAAGTCTTCAATCTTGTATCTTCATAGTCCAGGAGTCCGACCGAAGGTATAGTCCGGCTATCCGGACACCCCCTAATCCAGGACTCCCTCAGTAGCCCCTGAACCAGGCTTCAATGACGACGAGTCCGGTGTGCAGATTGTCTTCGGCATTGCAAGGTGATTTCTTCCTCCAAGTACTTCGTAGAAGATTTTGAACAAAAAGGTAGTGTCCGGCTCTGCAAATTAAGTTTCCACATATTGCCATAGAGAGAATAATATTTACACAAATCTAATCTGCTAACGTATTCCGTAGCGTGACATCACACCACGGCCAAGTCTTTATTCGAATCGTTTTACTGTCCCACCTCAGTGCGTTTAGCGAGGTGGTTTCCTTGGCACGTCTTGTCAAAGCAGAGATCGTGTCCCCTTATTGTGGGATTCTCATCAATACGGCGTGGGTAACCCAACTGCGCCATTGATTACGGCACTGGGGAGATAAGCGAGTTTTACCAGGCTGGTGGGGATGCATAGTGGATCTCCTACCATTGTAACCGACTTTGTGTAACCCTAACCCTCTCCGGTGTCTATATAAACCGGAGGGTTTTAGTCCGTAGGACAACACACAGAACAACTATCATACCATAGGCTAGCTTCTAGGGTTTAGCCTCTCCGATCTTGTGGTAGACCTACTCTTGTACTACCCATATCATCAATATTAATCAAGCTGGACGTAGGGTTTTACCTCCATCAAGAGGGCCCGAACCTGGGTAAAACTTCGTCTCCCTTGCCTCCTGTTACCATCCGGCCTAGACGCACAGTTCGGGACCCCCTACCCGAGATCCGCCGGTTTTAACACCGACATTGGTGCTTTCATTGAGGGTTCCTCTGTGCCGTCGCCGTCAGGCTTGATGGCTCCTACTATCATCGATAGTGATGCGGTCCAGGGTGAAACTTGTCTCCCCGGACAGATCTCTGTCTTCGGCGGCTTTGCGCTGCGGGCTAATTTGCTTGGCCATCTGGAGCAGATCGAAAGCTACGCCCCTGGCCGTCAGGTCAGGTTTGGAAGTTTAAACTACACGGCTGACATCCGCGGGGACTTGATCTTCGACGGAGTCGAGCCACTGCCGAGCACGCCGCACTGTCACGACGGGCATGATCTAGCTCTGCCGCCGAACAATGCCCTAGAGGCCGCACCCGCATCGGCTTCGACCCTTAATTCAGAGCCAGCCGCGCCGATCGAGGATGGGTGGTTGGACGCTGCCTCGGGGGCTGTGATCCCAATGACAATCGAGCCGAACACCAGCCCCGCACTTCGCGAGACTCTTGACTCCAAGGAGCCGGACTCCTCCCCGGACTCCGAACCTTCCGCGCCCCTGCCGATCAAATCCGATTGGGCGCTGATCATGGAGTTTACCGCCGCGGACATCTTTCAGCACTCGCCCTTCAGCGATATTATGAAATCACTAAAGTCTCTCTCTTTGTCAAGAGAGCCCTGCCCGGATCATGGCCAGCAGGATTGGGATGCGGAAGACAAAGAAATTCGACGCCCACCCACCACCCACTTTGTAGCCACTATCGACGATTTAACCGACATGCTCGACTTCGACTCTGAAAACATCAACGGTATGGACGACAATGCGGGAGGCGAAGAAGAACCACCGCCCACAGGGCGCTGGACGCCCACCTCATCATATGACGTATACATGGTGGACGCACCAAAAGATGACGACGAGGAGCGGAAGGACGCACCGAAGGCTTGTTCCCTCGAGAAGCAGTCAAAGCGGCGACGCAAGCGCCGCCCCAAATCCCGCCTCGACAGAAATAACGATCACATAGACCCAGCACTGGAGCAGGGCGAACCGCTGCCGGACAACGGCAATCTGGATAATCAAACCGAACAAACAAAGTCTATCAAGGATAATAGTCTGGACGACATAACGCCGGACAGGCACCCGGAGCAGCAGAATGCCTGTAAAAGGCTTGTTGCCACCGCGAGGAGTCTTAAAAAGCAGAAGCAAAGGCTCAAGGCTGTGCAAGACACACTCCAAATCATATGGAGTAAAATACTCAACACGGCAGCGAGGTACGGCGACAATCGCCCCTCCAAGAGCTACCCAAAGCGGAAGCTGCTACCTGAATTCGATGAGGAGGCCTCAGACCCCCCACAACCAAATATCAAAGCAGCCACCTGGCCGGATAGACGACCCTTCTACCAACACAGAGCGGCATACAACGCCACTCACAATACAACACGCGACCCATGCGAGGGCCCGCACCCAAAGGACGACGCAACAAGATCCATCTATGGACCGCACAAGTGCGCCCCAGCATACAATAAAACACAACAAACATCCGAACAACGCGGTACACCCAGCTATAGGGGTGCCGCACACCCCCTATTTTTCACCGATGAGGTGCTGGACCATGAATTTCCAGAGGGATTCAAACCCGTAAACATAGAGACATACGACGGAACAACAGACCCTGGGGTCTTGATTGAGGACTACATCCTTCATATCCATATGGCTCGAGGAGATGATCTCCACGCCATCAAGTACTTACCCCTCAAGCTCAAAGGGCTAGCTCATCACTGGCTTAAAGGCCTCCTCGAAAGCTCCATTTGAAGTTGGGAAGAGCTCGAAGACGCCTTTCGGGCAAATTTTCAAGGGACTTATGTCCGACCTCTGGATGCGGACGATTTGCGTCATATAACTCAACAGCCCGGAGAGTCAGCCCGAAAGCTTTGGAACAAGTTTCTTACTAAAAAGAACCAGATTGTCGACTGTCCGGACGCTGAAACTTTGGCAGCTTTTAAGCATAGCGTCTGCGATGAATGGCCCGCCAGACACCTCGGCCAAAATAAGCCGAGAACGATGGCCGCATTAACGAGCCTCATAACCCGCTTTTGCGCAGGTGAGGACAGCTAGCTAGCCAGATGCATCACCAGTGACTCCAGTACATCTGAAGTTAGAGATGGAAACGGGAAATCATGGCACAACACCAATAACAAACGCCGGAATAAAGAAGACAACACGAAGGGCACGGCAGTAAACGCCGGATTCAAAAGCTCTTGGCCAGGTCAGCAAAAGCCGCCCTCTAAAGGCACCAGGGATGAACTGTCCAGCCTCAACAAAATTCTGGACCAAGTATGCCAGATCCATAGTACCCCTGGTAAACCTGCTAATCACACCCACAGAGAATGTCAGGTCTTCAAGCAGTCCGGCAAGCTCAACGCCGTACACAAGGGGGAGGATACACCAAGTGAAGATGAGGAAGAGCCTCCCAAGCAAGACACTGGGGAACAAAAGAAATTTCCACCAGAAGTCAAAACAGTAAACGTGTTACACGTGATCAAGGGAAAAAACGCGGCACTCCCAGGAAAATATACCCAAGTGCTTGTCACCGCGAAGTCCTGCCACTGGTCGTCTCAACCGATCACTTTCGACCATCGCGATTACTCAGCAAGTATCCGACGCGCAGGATGGGCTGCCCTGGTATTAGACCCAGTAATTGGCGGATATCACTTCACACGAGTCTTGATGGACGGTGGCAGCAACCTAAACCTAATATATCAGGATACAATCCGCGGGATGGGGTTAGACCCAACAAAAATTTGCCATAGCAATACTACCTTTAAAGGAGTAACGCCAGGCCCAGGGGCTCGTTGTACGGGCTCCCTCCGACTACAAGTTATATTCGGCTCCCCCGATAACTTCCGTCGCGAGCATTTAATCTTCCACATCGCTCCGTTCCAAAGTGGCTATCAAGCACTGCTCGGACGTGAAGCTTTCGCTCGCTTTAATGCAATACCACACTACGCCCCCTCACACTCAAGATGCCCAGTCCACGTGGCATCATTTCAGTGAACGGAAATATCAAGCGATCTCTGCACGCCGAAGAGAGTGCGGCTGCCTTGGCAGCCGCACACTAAAGGCGCCCGGACCAGCGAAAGCATCCAATAGGTTGTCAAGACCTCAGACACAACTAATCAAGTCCGGCACCGCTACTTATACCGAATACTTGGTCACACCCCTATTTGTCAATACAAGGGGCTCAACGCGCATAGACAAGTGGCAATTTTTTCTCATCTTGAATTATACATGGTTTCTTTAAAAACTATCCTTTTGCACGACAACTTTTTCACCTAAATTCCTCTCTTTTACAGACGATCATCGTGCTACACCCGTCCAGGATACGGCACAACGGAGACACAAGCGCAGACGTGCAGCAGGGACCCGCTCCAAGGATTCTTTTTAGATTAAGACCCTGCGTAAACCTTTTTTACTGTCTCTTGTTGATACATATCCACCATTGAGAAGGATGCTGACGTCTTGGCATGTGGCCACGCCAAAACAATGCACGTACCTGGACACAAGGGGATTCTTACAAAGGCCATTATTTAGGCCCGGTTTATACCGCAAAGACCGAATACCTTAGGGAGTGTTCGGCGTTGCGAGTTTGGCCCTATATGCATCAGCTCCGAATCATTGTCTTTGGTCAAATGTTGGGTTTGCCTGGCTCCTGTGTTTTGGTGCCTTACGTTCCGCTTTACCGGCTAAGGTAGCACCAGGAGAACTACTGCGATTGTGCCCTGGTTCATCCGGACGAGCACCTCAGTAGAGAAAGCCGAAAACTGACTGTCATGATATAGCGTGAGACTGGTCAACCACTCGATGACCTATTGGAATGTTAGAATTCCTCCGCCTTAATGAAGGGCCGCTTTCCGGCCAGGCATGTACGCACCCCGGGATCGGGAGAGTGCAGAGCCACCAGGGGCTATCTAGTAGCCCCACTGTCAAACTCCTATGGCTAAGTGAAAGTGCTAAAGCATTATAGTCAGGTTGCCTCGCTCGCTCCGCTATCACCTCCTTAATAGGACCAAGATGTTGGGTTAAGTGTGAACGCATGTTTTTTGCGAGCACCTCCGCATTATATGCGTGGGGGTTGAAGCCGACGGCTGCAATCTTTCAGGTTATACACATGTATACATAAACGGCCGCCCAAGAGGCATCATATTACTTTCAGGCAAAAGTATAAAAATAGCCTTATAAAAATTTATAAAAGCATTTCGCTTACAATACGATTACATATCACTCAAACATAATATTTTTTTAGCACTGGGTCTCTATCAAACGAGCACCCTCAAGAACTTCTTCAAAGTAGTGCTCAGCAGCCATTCGGCCTACGGCCGAATCCCGCGCTGCAATAGTGGTAGCATCCATCTCCGCCCAGTATGCTTTAACACGGGAAAAGGCCATCCGTGATCCCTCTATGCACGCCGACCTCTTCATCGCATTAATGCGCAGCACCACGGCAAGGAACTGCTGCACCAAGCTGAAATAGCTGTTTAGTTTTGGCCTTTCCGGCCATAGCTGATCCATAACAGACCTCATGGCGAGTCCAGACAACCTATTCAGTTCGGCCCATTCGGCTAATTGGTCAGTCAATGAAAGCGGACGCTCGGGAGAGTGGAATTTTGTCCAAAACAGCTGGTCCACTTCACGATCCGTCTGACCCTGGAAGTACTTGGCCACATCGGCAGCGCTCGCTGCCAAATCCATATACACATCCTCCGAACTCCACAGCCGATCCTGAGGGGCATACCGGGGATCTTCAAACTTCCTCCGCAACATAAAGGATTTCCCAGCTACAATATCCTCGGCTTCCCGCAACTCCTCCTTCTTCGCCCTCATAGCAGAGCGGATGTCTTTTCTCGTCGCAATAGCCTTCTCAAGGTCCGATGCCTTTACTAGGTTTTCCTTTTCAAGAACCCGGCAACAGTCGGCGGTGGCTTTTAATTCTATGGCCATCTTGGCCATCTTATCTCGGCTCGCGCCATGCGCGGCCTTCTCAGCTTTCAACTCTTCGGCTGCCTTCAAAGCAGCTGCATTACCTAACCTCGCTTGTTCCTTGGCTCGGGCAAGTTCTGCCCGCAAGGCTTCAATAGTGGCAGCTCCATCTGCAGTCACAACATATTAAAGATAATGGCATCCTGCTGCTCTTACTATGTGGCGTTTACCAGATAATGACACTTACCCTGTGCCTCGTCAAGCCTTTTGTTAACAACCTCGATGTCGGCGTCTGCCGCATCCAACTGCTGTTTTAAATGGGCAAACTCGCTAGTCCGGCTAGCCACCAGAGCTTCCATCACTTGCACATAGAGGCAGTATGGTTATTACCTAGGAATATGATCCTCTGTTCGTCGTTGTTTTCGACGACAACCAGAGTCTCAGGGGCTACTATCTACACAGGGCACACCTAGCATGTGCAGGACTATCATACATTATTTTACGTACCTCAAAGCCTGTCAGTAGACTCATAAAAGCTTCATGCAATCCGCTTTCGGCGGACGAGATTCTCTCCATCACCGAATTCATCAGCATACGGTGTTCATCTGAGATGGCCGCTCGCCCCACCAACTCCCTCAGAACATCCGATTGCACACCAGACGGTGCCGGACTCTTTTGTCTGCTCTCTTCGGGAGCTGGACATTGGGAACTTCGGGGGTCAATGGGATTATCTTCTGGCCTCACCGGAGTCGGAGAGGCCCTCCGCGACGACACTTCGGGGTCGCCCGCTTCCGGAGCGGAGGAGTCCGGAGGAGGCGTTTCGCTCTCCATCATCTCTGGAAGAAGTTCCCCCGAAGACGAGCTCATTTGAGAGGGGCTAAGGCCCGAACTGCAAAGATATATGTGGTGGTTATTTTCTCAGAAGAAAAAGATGGCATACATGTACTATTAAAGTGTTTCGGGTCACTTACGACTCGCTGGAGAATTGATCCCCCCGCGGACTTTGTGCGGCAAAAGCACCCCCCAAGGTAGGACCCTCTGTGGGAGACTTCTTCTCCCGTTTGGAAGTTTCGGCTTCCGAATCCCCGGGTGCAGTCCTTTTCCTCCTCCGGTCGTCTTCCTTCACGGAGACGCTCGCTCCCTCGGTTAGAACGGGCAGCGTTGGGGGCCCGCGTCCGCCCGTATTATCCTCCCCAGTATCTTCCTTCTAGGCCTCCAGGCAAGGTGCGACCTGGAGCATCTTTTCCAATACCGGATTGTCCAAACCCTCAAGGAGGGGGGCCGAACACCGAATCAACTTCGCCTTTGTTAGCCAGTCCTGGTCAAAAAGCGAACTCTCACAAATAACTTCATAACAAATGAGAAATAGTATGTTCGGCCGGAAGATTCCTTACTTGTTCGGCGGCGTGGTTACTGCTCAGGCCCACGTCCTCGGTGATTTCTAGACACTCTACCTGAGGTCTGAAGAATAACTTGTACATCTCCTCGTGCGTCAGGCCGAGGAAATTTTGAATGACACGCGGTCCCTCGGGATTGAACTCCCACAAGCGAAGGGGCCGGCGTTTGCAAGGCTGGACTTGACGAACCAGCATAACTTGTATTACCGCAACCAAACCAAAATCTCCATTGAAGAGATCTCGAATGTGGCTTTGCAGTATAGGCACGTCCTTGGCTGGACCCCAGCTCAGACCTCTGCTGATCCATGACATCAGTTGTGGGGGAGGGCCCAAGCGGAAAACAGGGGCGGCCGCCCACTTGGCACTTCTAGGAGCCGTGATGTAGAACCACTCCTGTTGCCGCAATTCAGACACCTCTGGAATGGAACCTTTGGGCCATGGAGCTCCCGTCATCTTTCATACTGAGGCACCTCCGCATGCTGCATGTTGCCCCTCGATCATCTTCGGCTTTACTTCAAAGGTCTTGAGCCACAGGCCAAAGTGAGGGGTAACCCGGAGGATGGCCTCACACACGACAATAAATGTTGTGATATGAAGAAAGGAGTCCGGAGCTAGATCATGGAAATCTAGCCCGTAATAAAACATCAAACCCCTGACGAAAGGATCCAGAGCAAGTCCTAGACCTCGGAGGAAGTGGGAGATGAACACGACGTTCTCGTTGGGTTCGGGGGAGGGGACGGCCTGCCCTCGGGCAGGCAGCCGATGCGAAACCTTGGTGGTCAGATATCTGGCATCCCTCAACTTTTTGATGTCTCCTTCCGTGACGGAGGAATGCATCCATCGGCCTTGAAGGCTAGATCCGGACATGATTGAAGGTTCGGAGCACCTGACCTGAACTTTGGGTGTTTGAGCTTGAGGTAGGGGAAGGATTCGATTGAGCACGGGAGGGAAAAAATAAAGCCTTGTCCCTTTATAAAGAGGGTGAATATCAAGCGTCCTCTCCGTGGCCGTTCGGACTTGCCTATAGTCCAGGAGTCCTAGAAGCGGTTGGGTTACCCGCGCCCGTATTGATGAGAGTCCCGAAATAAGGGGACACGATCTCTGCTTTAACAAGATGCGCCAAGGAAACCGCCTCGCATGACACGCTGAGGTGGGATAATAAAACAAATGAAGGCTTGGCCGTGGTGTTGTCATGCTACGGAATACGTCAGCAGATTAGATTTGTGAACATTATTCTCTCTATGGCAATATGTGGAAACTTATTTTGCAGAGCCTGACACTATATTTTTGTTCAAAATCTTCTATGAAGTACTTGGAGGAGGAACCCGCCTTGCAATGCCGAAGACAATCTGCGCGCCGGAGTCGTCGTCATTGAAGCCTGGTTCAGGGGCTACTGAGGGAGTCCTGGATTAGGGGGTGTCCGGATGGCCGGACTATACCTTCAGCCGAACTCCTGGACTATGAAGATACAAGATTGAAGACTTCGTCCCGTGTCCGGAAGGGACTTTCCTTGGCGTGGAAGGCAAGCTTGGCGATACGGATCTGTGGATCTCCTACCATTGTAACCGACTTTGTGTAACCCTAACCCTCTCCGGTGTCTATATAAACCGGAGGGTTTTAGTCCGTAGGACAACATACAGAACAACTATCATACCATGGGCTAGCTTCTAGGGTTTAGCCTCTCCGATCTCGTGGTAGATCTACTCTTGTACTACCCATATCATCAATATTAATCAAGCAGGACGTAGGGTTTTACCTCCATCAAGAGGGCCCGAACCTGGGTAAAACTTCGTGTCCCTTGCCTCCTGTTACCATCTGGCCTAGACGCACGGTTCGGGACCCCCTACCCGAGATCCGCCAGTTTTGACACCGACAGAGGGACACATCAAAAAACTAAGGAAGGCCGGATACTTGTCTAACGACATTGCGCACCGGCTTCCCGAAGAGGGGCAGCTCATCCCCACCCCTAGGCCCCATGAGAGGGTGGTGTTCCTCCCCCGTTTCCTCCGCGGACTGGGCTTCCCTCTCCACCCATTTGTCCGAGGGCTCATGTTCTACTATGGCCTGGATTTCCACGATCTGGCCCCGAACTTTGTCCTCAACATCTCGGCGTTTATCATCGTGTGCGAGGCTTTCTTCTGCATCCGCCCCCATTTCGGCCTATGGCTCAAGACTTTCAATGTCAAGCCGAAGGTGGTGCGCGGCACCCAGGCGGAGTGCGGAGGCGCCATGGTGGGCAAGATGCCCAACGTCCTATGGCTCGAGGGCTCCTTCGTGGAGACCCTAAAGGGGTGGCAATCGGGGTGGTTTTACATCACCAAGCCGCGCGACCCTGAATGGGTCGCAGCCCCCGAGTTCCGATCCAGACCCCCTATGCGGCTCACCTCCTGGAAAGAGACGGGCCTGTCGTGGGGTAAAAAAGGAGAGCTGACCGGACTCCAAACATGCGTCCAAACCCTGGTGGACAAGAAGCTCAAACTTGTCAACGTAGTCCAGGTTATGCTCATCTGCCGGATCCTCCCGTGTCAACAATGGGCTTTCAACCCGTGGGAGTTCGACCCGGAGCAGCACCGAACTCTGAGCAGGCTCTTCGACACAATGTACGAAGATGCCTGGAAGGTGCTTGTCAAGGGCGCCGAGGTCCCCGCATCCGCTACCGAGGATCGCGGATTCAGCACGCAGTGTCACGCTAGTGCGGTAAGCTGTTTTTACATTTTACAGGGTATTAGTTTTTCATAGTTTGACTCCATGCGGGATCTAAGCTCCCTTACCTTTGATAGGATTGGCAGGAGACATCCGGACAGATCAACTGTCCGACCCCTTTGCCCAAAGGCCCAGCGGACGCTCGCTTGGCGAAGCTGCTGGTTCCGGCACCCTATGTGGTGCCGGAGAAGAAGGCCAAGAAGAAGGCCACAAGGACTCGAAAGAGTGCCCGGCGCCTGGAGGTGTCGGATTCTTCATCCGACGACTCCAAGACGCACTCCTCCCGTGAATACGAGGATGAGGAAGAAGAGACCTCTCCCCCTCCAGCGGGGGGAGGGAAGAAAAGGAAGGCCGCCCCAACTAGGGAGGCCGAAGGGTCCAAGAAGGGGAAGACCCCTCCTCCGGACTACTCCATCAACCCCGACGACGGCGAAGAGGAGTGGCCGCACAAGGCCAAGCCCCTGGCGAGATCGTAAGTATTCGGACACCACAACAATTCATAGTGTTCCTTTCTTGCACAGCTCCTCCTTACGCCGAATATGACTATGCAGTCCGCCCAAGGCCGGGCTCGTCGAGTCGTCGAGCGGCTCCCAGGATTCGTCGGACGTGAATTCACTTCCGCCCGCTACCTCCCCCCACCCTACGGACGACGCCGAGGTGCTGTCCCAACAGGTTCCAACCCAGGAGGAGGTGGTCCTGGAGGCGCCGCAAGGCGACCTCCCGGAGTCCAGGCGCAAAGGGGATAAAATCCCCAAGGGCCCCGAGTCCGGCTTTGAGCCGGACACCGCGCCGGAACCTTCAACGGTTCCGGACTTCGGTAGGCAGCCTCCTTCCAAGAGGAGCAAGCCTACCGAGCCAGTGACCTCCGTCCAATCGGAGGCACCGGACAATTTGCTGGAGGTGCTTAAAGGCGCCTCCATCAACGAGGAGCACCGCACTATTATGAGTGCGGTGATCCAGAAGGTTCAGTCCACTCTGAAGCCTGTGCCAGCCTTCTAACAGGCTTTGAGGTAAGTAAAGAATATGTAAAAATATTACCACATAGATAGTAGCCCCTGATGCTCTGTTCGGCGTTCGGAAAGAAAAGCCGAGTAGAGGATCTAATAACATTTCCAGGAGTCTAACATAATCAAGTCAATATGCGTATGCAGGCTTCGCTGCTGGCCTCCGCCGCACTGACTGTGGAGGTGGATACGCTGAAGCAAAACCTCGCGCGGTCCGAGAACAAGCTCGGCCATGCCAAGAGGCAACTCGAGGAGAAGGAAGGTAAGTAATACCTTGCGCAAGTATATAGAGAAGATGTGGTTGCAAAAAATGACAGGATCAACGTGCTATTATAGGGGCCACGACCGAGGTGGCAACCCTTAAGAAAGCGCTGTCCGAGGCTGAAAACAGAGCGGCCGCGGAGCGCACAGAGAGAGGGAAGCAGGAGGCGCGGGTGGAGGCGGTGCATAAAGAGCTCTAGGCTCTCGTGAAAAAACACGAGAGTTTGGAGCTTGACTCAAAGACGCAAGCGCCCGAGCTTGCGGCAGCCCTCGAAAGTGCGAAGTCTGCCAAGGCCCAAGCCCTCCAAGAAATTGAAGCAATGAAGAAGATAGCGGCGGGTAAGGCATTCATTATGCAAAGCAAGCACGTGAAAGTGAATTACTTGTTACTTACCCGAGTCCAGAGCTCTCCAGGAGCATTCGCAGATTTGCCCCATAGTGCGCCTGATGCCGCCGCCTACTACCGATCCGAGGAGGGGAGCTCAACGGAGAAGGTGTTCTGGTCTCAGTATGCCGAGGCCGGACACCTGGTGCCTTTAAGCGACCAGCTGAAGCAAATAGTCGAGCTCCACAAGGTGGCCGAACAGGCCATAAAGGGCCTCGTAGTTCAGCTTTGGCCTGGAGAGGCTCTGCCCGGGAGCTACTTCGGGCTGGTGAGGCGGCTGGTGGATGCCTGTCCATGGCTTGAAGTAATCAAGCACTCCGTCTGCATCGAAGGTGCCCGTAGGGCGCTTGCCCGTGCTAAAGTGCACTGGGGCAAGATGAATGCAGAGAAGCTGGTGAAGGATGGGCCGCCGCCGGGCAAGGAGCATCGCGTACCGGAAGCGTATTATGAGGGCGTCCTGAAGGGTGCCCGCCTTATAGCGGATGAATGCTCCAAAGATGTAATTATTGAGTAAACTCGCATTTGTGATCCTGTATGCTGAAAACTTGTTCATATGCGCTAAGCAACGTTTTTGAATTTAAAGTATTACCTTCTGTGCGGCCATTTATCAAATTTGAGAGATGGTGAGTCGTCGGCTTCTGCCCCCATGCCACGAGTGCTGGGGTGTTCGGGATAAACATGAGCGCTCTTTTTCCCATTCTTGGGTCCTTCGAGGGAGGCGCTCAACACAACGAACAAGGCAATCGGACTATAATGCTTAAACACTCTCACTTAGCCATAGAATTCTATAATTTTAAATTTCGGCGAAGCCCCTAGTGTTCGGAAGACCGAGTTCGGGGCGCTATCCACGCCTAGGCCGGACAAAGCCGACTCCTCGCTCTAAGCGGCATAAGTCTTTAGGGACTCGAAAACCTCTCGAACAGCGACCAGCTCTTGCCTCATCATGACAGTCAGTTTTAGCTTTTTCTACTGAGGTGCTTAGCCCAGCTCAACTGGGGCACAATCATAGTAGTTCTCCTGGTGCTACCTTAGCCGATATAACGGAACGTAAGGTACCAAAACATAGGAGCCGGGCAAACCCAACTATTGACCCAAGACATGATTCGGAGCCGATGCATATAATGCCATAAGTTCGGGGTGCCGCACTTGTGAAAGTGTTCGCACTTCTCACACCGTATTGTGGGGTACTTAAGCCCCTGACGTATTGGCCGTACCAAAGTGTATGGGTGAAACATGTCATTAATGAACATATATTCGTAAAAAAGAGTAATGCAATAATAGACGAAAGCTATGCATTGTTTATTTAAAAAAGCTGCGATCAAAGCAGAGCGATACAAATAGTGCAATAAGCAAAAGATGGGACTATTTAACATGTCCTTTCCAGGGGCGAGCTGCGGAATGTTATGTGAAACAGGTATACTGCTCGTTATAGAGACCACCTTAGAGTTCCATAGTGCGGCGTAGCTTTCTGCTTCCCTGGTTGTATCGTTTGTGCGGCAATTGTACTTCTGGACAAGCCTTTCGAAGAATGGAGTCCTGAAAATAAGAGAAAATTAAGAAATCGGCAGCCCCTAGTGCGGTTTAAGCCGCGTTTCGGGCGTGCCGTGATGGTGCCCCTCCCCCTGTGCCCATGGTATTTCCAGAGCGTAGTTATGTACGTGCAATACTGGTTTCGCAAGTTCGCGAGGGCTGAGTTTGGGGTCGCATTGCTATGCTTGCTCGGAACGTGCCAGGCGGTCTTGTTGTAGGTTACTCCGGGCGCGCTTGACGGTGTCCAGACGTTTAATGGCCGGACTGGAGAATTGCCTTGAGAGGCTGCTTTGTACTTCCGCTGCAATAGCCGCCGTATGCCCCTCCGTTCGGAGAGAGCGTTCGGTGTTTCCATTGACCGTGATGACTCCTCGAGGGCCTAGCATCTTGAGCCTGAGGTATGCGTAGTGCGGCACCGCATTGAACTTGGCAAATGTGGTTCGCCCGAGCAGTGTGTGATAGCCACTGCGGAACGGGGCTATGTCGAGATTAACTCCTTGCTTTGGAAATTATCCGGAGATCCGAAGACCACTTCAAGTGTAACTGAGCCTGTACAGTTGGCCTCTACACCTGGTATGACGCCTTTAAAGGTTATTTTAGTGGGTTTAATCCTCGAGGGATCGATGCCCATTTTCCGCACTGTATCCTGGTAAAGCAGGTTCAGGCTGCTGCCGCCGTCCATAAGGACTCTAGTGAGGTGAAATCCGTCAATACTTGGGTCTAGAACCAATGCGGTGAATCCGCCATGACGGATGCTAGTGGGGCGGTCCCTTTGATCAAAAGTGATCGGGCAGGAAGACCATGGGTTGAACTTTGGGGCGACTGGCTCCATCGCGTATACGTCCCTTAGCGCACGCTTCCGCTCCCTCTTGGGGACGTGGGTTGCGTATATCATGTTCATCGTCCGCACTTGTGGGGGAAAACCTTTCTGTCCACTGTTGTTCGGCGGCCGGGGCTCCTCCTCGTCATCGCTATGTAGCCCCTTGTCTCTGCTTTCGGCATTTAACTTGCCTGCCTGCTTGAACACCCAACAATCCCTGTTGGTGTGATTGGCTGGTTTTTCGGAGGTGCCATGTATCTGGCATGAGCGGTCGAGTATTCGGTCCAAACTGGACGGGCCCGAAGTATTTCTTTTGAATGGCTTTTTCCGCTGACCGGGTTTAGAGCCTCTGAATCCGGCATTAACTGCCGTATCCTCAGCATTGTCGCCGTTAATGCGGCGCTTTTGCTTGTTGTGACGTGACCTGCCACTGTTGTCCTTGGTAACCGAATTACCAGGGCTCTTGGTCATGTTATTGCTACGAGCTAGCCAGCTGTCTTCTCCCGCCAAAAGCGGGTCATAAGTGTCGTGAGGGCTGCCATAGATTTCAGCTTTTCCTGTCCTAGGTGCCGTGCAAGCCACTCATCGCGGATGTTATGCTTGAAGGCTGGTTGGGCCTCTCTGTCCGAACAGTCGACGATTTGATTTTTCTTGGTTAGGAACCGTGTCCAGAATTGTCTGGCCGATTCCTCTGGCTGCTGAATTATGTGGCTAAGGTCATCGGCGTCTGGTGGTCGCACATAAGTGCCCTGGAAATTGTCGAGGAATGCGGTTTCCAGGTTCTCCCAACAACTAATTGATTCTGCTGGCAAGCTGTTAAGCCAATGCCGAGCTGGTCCCTTAAGCTTGAGTGGGAGGTATTTGATGGCGTGTAGGTCATCACCGCGGGCCATGTGGATATGAAGGAGATAGTCCTCGATCCATACCGCAGGATCTGTTGTGCCATCGTATGATTCGATGTTCACGGGTTTGAAACCCTCGGGGATTTGATGATCCATTACTTCATCTGTGAAGCATAGTGGGTGTGCGGCGCCTCTGTATTGGGCTATATCACGACGCAGCTCAAACGAGCTTTGTCTATTGTGTTTGGCCCGACCGAATTTACTATATCCGGAGTGACGATTACCGTCTTGTGCCGTGGGGTGCCCACGCGATCTGTAGATCGATCTTGTTTGCCTTGCTTTGTCCTCCAATATATCTCGCAGGTCTAGCGCATTTTCCCGTGCCTTCGTATTTTTTGAGCGGCGTCGTGGTGCGGCTTGAGTGGAGGGCCAGGAGGCCTCTCTGTCGCGGCCACAGGGTGGCCGGTCGGCCGCATCATGCGCTACTGATGTAGGTTTAGGTGCTTCCTCCTCTAATCGGGGTAGCAACCTGCGCTTTGGGTAGCTCTTGGAGGGGCGTTCGAGTTCATACTCTTCGGCCGCAAGGACTTCAGTCCATCTGTCGGCTAGCAAATCTTGATCAGCTCTAAGCTGTTGCTGTTTTTTCTTGAGGCTGCTCGCCGTGGCCATAAGCCTGCGTTTGAAATGCTCTTGTTCGACGGGATCCTCCGGCACGACAAATTCGTCGTCGTCGAGGCTTGCCTCGTCTTTGGAGGGAGTCATATAATTATCGTCCTCGACCTCTCTGTCTGCCGTTCTCTCATGAGGGCTGGCTTCTCCATCCTCCTATGTTGAATCTTGCTGGAGGTGGTTGTCTTCGGCGCTGTCCGGGGTGTTACTATCTCCCGTGCCGGAATCACCATTTTTTCTTTGGCGGGATTTAGAGCGGCGCCGCTGACGCCGGCGCTTAGGCTGCTTCTTGGAGGGGTCATCCTCCACTGTTCCATCACCATTGCCTTCTTTTGGGGTGTCCACCATGTATATATCATACGACGAGGTGGCTTTCCAGTGCCCTATAGGCGCTGGTTCTTGATCGTCTCCTGCATCGGCGTCCATACCGTCGATGTCTTCGGAGTCAAAGTCGAGCATGTCGGTTAAATCATCGACAGTGGCTATGAAGTGGGTGGTGGGTGGGCTTTGAATTTCTTCACCATCCGCATCCCAACCTTGCTGACCATAGTCCGGCCAGGGCTCTCCTGATAAAGAGAGAGACTTTAGTGAATTCAGAATATCGCCGAAGGGCGAGTGCTGAAAGATGTCCGCGGTGGTGAACTCCATGATCGGCACCCAATCGGGTTCGATCGGTAGGGGCGCGGAGGGCTCGGAGTCTGGATAGGAGTCCGGCTCCTTGGAGTCACGGGCTTCGCAGAGAATAGGGCTGGTGTTTGGCTCGATCGCCGTAGAGATTGCAGCCCCCGAGGCGGTGTCCAACCACCCGTCCTTGATTGGCACAGTTGGCTTCGAATTAAGGGTCGGGGCTGATGCGGGTGCGGCCTCCAGGGCACTGTTCGGCGGCAGAGTTAGATCATGCCCATCGTGACAGTGCGGCGCACTCGGCTGCGGCTCGAATCCGTCGAAGATCAAGTATCCGCGGAGGTCGGCCGTGTAGCTCAAACTTCCAAATCTGACCTGATGGCCAGGGGCGTAGCTTTCGATCTGCTCCAGATGGTCAAGCGCATTGGCCCGCAGTGCAAAGCCGCCAAATACGAAGATCTGTCCGGGGAGAAAGGTCTCATCCTAGATCGCATCGCTGTTAATGATCGGAGAAGCCATCGGGCCTAAAAGTGACGAGACAGAGGAACTCTCAATGAAAGCACCAATGTCGGTGTCAAAACCGGAGGATCTCGGGTAGGGGGTCCCGAACTGTGCGTCTAGGCGGATGGTAATAGGAGGCAGGGGACACAATGTTTTACCCAGGTTCGGGCCCTCTTGATGGAGGTACAACCCTACATCCTGCTTGATTAATATTGATGATATGGGTAGTACAAGAGTAGATCTACCACGAGATCAGAGAGGCTAAACCCTAGAAGCTAGCCTATGGTATGATTGTTGTTCGTCCTACGGACTAAAACCCTCCGGTTTATATAGACACCGGAGAGGGCTAGGGTTACACAGAGTCGGTTACAATGGTAGGAGATCTACATATCCGTATCGCCAAGCTTGCCTTCCACGCCAAGGAAAGTCCCTTCTGGACACGGGACAAAGTCTTCAATCTTGTATCTTCATAGTCCAGGAGTCCGACCGAAGGTATAGTCCGGCTATCCGGACACCCCCTAATCCAGGACTCCCTCAGAGATAGCTAGGTCTGCTTGTTGGGGAACGTAGCAGAAATTCAAAATTTTCTACGCATCACTGAGATCAATCTATGGAGTAATCTAGCAACGAGGGGAAGGAGAGTGCATCTACATACCCTTGTAGATCGCTAAGCGGAAGCGTTCAAGTGAACGGGGTTGATGGAGTCGTACTCGTCGTGATCCAAATCACCGATGATCCTAGTGCCGAACGGACGGCACCTCCGTGTTCAACACACATACAGCCCGGTGACGTCTCCTACTGTCGGCGTTCTAGGAACAGGGGTCCCCAGACTTGCCTGCCTACGGCCTGCAGCGTGGCTCAAGTGGGGGCCCAGCGCGGCCCATCTTCATCAACACGAGGCTCAAGACCCTCGCAAGGGGCCAAGCCTCGCGAGGCGGATGACACGGCGCGTCCTCAGGCACAGCCTCGTCAGGCTGGCTCGCGAGGAGGCGGAGAGTTCAAGGCAGGGTACCTCGCGAGGTGCCCATGACGCAAGCCATGACGACACGGGGCACCAGGCGGGTGCCAGCGCGCGCGGCATCCCTCTTTCCTCTCTGGTGCAAAGGGGGCAAGCGTATCAGCGGAGTACCGAGGCATCAGGCAAAGGTTGCCACTTCGGTGCAACGAGACCAAGGCCAGGAGGACTACGAGACGGAGGTCACCATGGAGCCCAGCGCGGCGTCATCACCAGAGCCTTTGGCAGGCGAAGACTGCTTTTGTCAGGATAGATGTACTCGCTGTCCCCCTTCAAATTAGCCCGCCATTGTTGGATCCCTTCCCGCTCAATATTTGGGGAGAGGACCAGGGCCTCTATAAATAGGACTAGCCACCCACATAGCAAGGGGTCGGTTCAGAGTCAAGTCAGGTTCGGTTCGGTTGGGTTTTGGTTCGTTCGGTTCGCAAGTAGAGAGAGAGAGAGAGAGAGAGAGAGAGAGAGAGAGAGGGTGACTGAACTCTTCATAACAGTTCATCACCACAGCCAAGAACAAACCCTCGCGAGGCTGTTCTTCCTTGTATGGTTTATCCACACCAGCCCCAGGAGGCAATCCATCCACCACACACTGGAGTAGGGTATTACACCACATCGGTGGCCCGAACCAGTATAAATCTTGTGTCTTTCGTGCATCTCTTTTAGTAGTTTAGATCCCATCGAGACGGAGAGGTTGAAGGCGAGATTTCCGTGCGCACCCCAGTGTTCGAACCTTAAGGGTCTGCCGGAACCCGAAATCCGACATTTGGCGCGCCAGGTAGGGGTGCGCCGGAATTCGTCTTCCACCGCTCCGCTCTCCTCCGACCGTCGCATCCATGTCTGACGCACGTCGGGCCCGCGCCGAGTGCCGGGCCGCCATCGCTTCTCGCGTTGCCCAGACTACCCCCATCGGTGGGCGTCCTCGTCATTCCCCGTCGCCCGCTGTCAACGTCGCCACCGGCCCGGCGGGGGGCGAGCAGCAGGCATCGTCTCAGCACCCATCCGTGCGGCAAGATGGCCGCACCGCCACTCCATCACTCGCTCCAGCCGGTTCTTCGTCCCGCGCGCTCCGCGCACGCTTGGAGGCTCGAGCTACGCTCCTCGCGGCAAACGAGCTCCCGCGCTACCGTCCCGTCGACGATGTCTACGAAGAATGGCTCGACCGCGTCGCCGAGCTTGTCCGCGCCGCAGGGGGCTCTTCCGCGTCGTCCGTCCCTCTGCGCCGCACTCCGCCCCGCGCGGGCAACAAAGCTCCAGAGGCGCACCAGCCGCCTCCCCTCCAAGAAGATGTCGTGGCTCCAAGGCGACTGGCCCCTGGGCAGAACCCGCTCCGCCAGGCGCCATCGCAACAAGAGCGAAGCTGCCAAGAAATCCCTTGCCCGCAGGGGGCTGCCAGGGCGCTCCCTACTCCGGCACGCCGCGACCCTGCTCCAGCTCCGGCACGTCAAGACCCCGCCCTGCTCCTAGCTGCAGCGCGTGGGGACCCTCAAGACCAAGCTCTCCACCAACCGAGGCCTTTCGTGGCCACCGCGGGCTGCCACGCCTACACCACTAAGCTGCGCAGCGTCGCGTGGCCCGGCAAGTTCAAGCCCGACCTGCCTCCTCGCTACGACGGCACAACTGACCCCGCGGAATTCCTCCAGCTCTATGAGCTGGGTATCGAGGCTGCCGGCGGGGATGAAAAGGTCATGGCGAACTGGTTCCCCATGGCGCTCAAGGAAGGGGCGCAAACCTGGCTCCTGAATCTGGCTCCAGGCACGATCCCCTCTTGGGACCAGATGCGCGCCCGCTTCATCGCCAACTTCCAGGGTACTCGCGACCGGCCGCCTGCTGTGAGCGACATGCGCCGCATCAAGCAACAACCCGGAGACACCCTGCAAAAGTACATCCAGCGCTTCAACAGCGCGCGCCTCAAGATCCCCGGGTGTCAGAGGAGGCCATCATCTCCGCCTTCTCTGACGGTGTGCGTGACGTCAAGATGAAGGAGGAGCTGGCGATGCACGAAGACCTCTGCACCTCCCTGGAGCTGTTCAACTTGGCGAACAAGTGCGCCAGGGATGAGGAGGGACGTATCTCCCTCCTCGAGCTGCCTGCCGCGGACCCGGAAGAGAAGAAGCCCAAGGCCAAGGGCGTGAAGCGCAAGGGGGCTGACGAGCTCGCAGCCGAACCAGACACCAAGCGGGGCAAGGATCTGCCCGAACCCTCCAGAGGCAGCCGGTACTGTGTGTACCATGACCTCCACACCCATAAGATCGGCCGTCGCCCTGACCGTGCTGACCGGGGCTATGGCCGAGGAGGAGGAAGAAACCCAGGGCGCTAGGAAGACCGCGGCCCGCGCCAGGGGTGGCGCGACCAGCCTCACGAGGACTGCTGGCGGGACCTGCCTCTCGAGGGGGACTGGAGAGACCAGCCTCGTGAGGACCGCCCTCATGGCAACGCAGGCCTACCTCCGCTGCCGCCTCCACCAAGAAGGAACGAAGACCGCCATCAAGACGAGGGGGCTGGGGGCTTCCAGGAGCCGCCCGCAATCGCCTTGTAGGATCTAGAAGAAGGAGTGTCTAGAGGGGGGGGGGGGTGAATAGACACTTAATGCTAAAGTTGCACTTTTTAAGCTTTTTCGGTTTAAGTGGAGTTCGGGCACAATTTTAACATACACAATACATATCAAGCAAGCATGCAAAGAGTATATAGGCAGCGGAAAGTAAAGCATGCAACTTGCAAGAATGTAACGGGAAGGGTTTGGAGGATTCAAACGCAATTGGAGACACGGATGTTTTTCCGTGGTTCGGATAGGTGGTGCTATCCTACATCCACGTTGATGGAGACTTCAACCCACGTAGGGTAACGGTTGCGCGAGTCCACGGAGGGCTCCACCCACGAAGGGTCCACGAAGAAGCAACCTTGTCTATTCCACCATGGCCATCGCCCACGAAGGACTTGCCTCACTAGCGGTAGATCTTCACGAAGTAGGCGATCTCCTTGCCCTTACAAACTCCTTGGTTCAACTCCACAATCTTGTCGGAGGCTCCCAAGTGACACCTAGCCAATCTAGGAGACACCACTCTCCAAGAAGTAACAAATGGTGTGTTGATGATGAACTCCTTGCTCTTGTGCTTCAAATGATAGTCTCCCCAACACTCAACTCTCTCTCATAGGATTTGGATCTGGTGGAAAGAAGTTTTGAGTGGAAAGCAACTTGGGGAAGGCTAGAGATCAAGATTCATATGGTAGGAATGGAATATCTTGGTCTCAACACATGAGTAGGTGGTTCTTTCTCAGAACATATGAGTAGGAATGATGTATGTGTTCTGATGGCTCTCTGTTAGAATGAAGAGGTGGTGGAGGGGTATATATAGCCTCCACACAAAATCCAACCGTTACACACAATCTACCAATCTCGATGGGACCAAATCATAAAACTCGGTCTGACCGAAATAGTAAACCTAGTGACCGTTAGGAATTTCGGTGGGACTGAGATGCAACTCGGTAGGACCGATTCGGTTAGGGTTTGGGCATAACGTAATCTCGGTGAGACCGATTGCACAAACTCGGTGAGACCGAGTTCGGCAATTAGCTAACCAGAGAGTTGGTCAGGCAAACTTGGTGGGACCGACTTGCTCTTTCGGTGAGACCGAAAAGTTACAAGAAGGAAACATAGAGTTTACCTTGCATTCTCGATGGGACCGATTCGCTCTTTCGGTGAGACCGAAAAGTTACGAAAGGGAAACAGAGAGTTTGCAAGCCCATCTCGATGAGACCGAGATCCTTATCTGTAGGACCGAATTGCTAGGGTTTGGCAGTGGCAAATGACAAGTGAAACTCGGTGGTGCCGGATTGAAAGAATTGGTATGACCGAGTTTGGCTTAGGGTTTAGGTCATTTGTGGATATGGGAAAGTAGCTAAGGATTTTGGAGCATATCACTAAGCACATAAAGCAAGAGGCTCATTAAGCAACACCTCATCCCTTCTTGATAGTATTGGCTTTTCCTAAATACTCAATGTGATCTTGGATCACTAAAATATATAAAATGAAGAGTCTTGAGCTTGAAGCTTTAGCCAATCCTTTGTCCTTAGCATCTTGAAGAGGTTCCCACAACCTTTAGTCCATGCCACTCCATTGTTGAACTTATCTGAAATATACTAGGTAAAGGTATTAGTCCAACAAGAGATATGTTGTCATCAATTACCAAAACCACCTAGGGAGCACTTGTGCTTTCAATCTCCCCCTTTTTGGTAATTGATGGCAACATACATCAAAGCTTTAGATAAAGATATAAATAACAACAAGTAAAGCTTTGGAAGGACATGTAACAAGCATAGGCTCCCCCTACATGTATGCACTCATGTGAATATGAAATATAGAGGCATGTGAGGGCATAACCATGACAGAGTGGGCAATGTGTTACATATATCTTGGCAATATGCATCAGAGTAAAAGATTGTTAAGGAAAATACCTTCATGCTGATGAGTCCTTCTTGCAAACAGTATGTACATAAGCAAGAACTTCTCATACTCATGATTTTGATGCATACACTTACCTTGTAGTCTTTGGTTGACTTAGGACGGAATGAACCTGCTCAAACAAGGTTAGATAACACAGGTACATCCACTAGCCAGAGTAAACTGAAGAAACCACAAGAATACCAAGACTGGGATGACATGTAGAGAGTAAGTACTAGTTACTACATTGAATTCAACATGTCCCCAAGAGTAAAGATATGCAATGAATTTGACTGATTTCTTTCCCATAGGTGTCTTGCTCCCCCTGAATCTTATATGGGATATTGGGAGAAGATAGGGAATAGAAAATCAGAGCTGAAAGAAACAAACCAAATGAACATGTCTTTCCCCCTAAAAAGACATGTGACATCTCTCCTCTTGATCATCAAGCATCTAGGATCCTTGAGTATTGTCTCTCCCCCTAGAGATCTCTTTCTCCCCCTTAATACATTATCTGGGATACCTGGGATCCTTGAGATGTTCTCTCCCCCTTTAGTGCTTTGATGTGATCTCTTTCTCCCCGAAGATAAGCTTTGATGTGATCTCTCTCTCCCCCCTTGACATCAATTTCCAAGAAGGTTCTTCTGGAATCCGTCCAAAAGGTTTGGTCCTTGAGACTCAGCATAAAGCAAAGAATAAAATTGGGATGCTTGTAGAGGACAAGATTCATTGAGTGGAGCTGGATCAGAAGAATTATAGGTTATGTGACAAACTGTTTTTCCTGTTGCGAAGTCGATGGCACCGAGTGGTATGATTCGGTGGTACCGAAGGAATTCGGTTGGACCAAAAATTACAATTCGGTGAGACCGAGTTCACACAGAGAAAAACACTTGTCACCTCAGCTCACTAGACATGCAGGATCTCACAAAGATTTGCAATGAATTGAATGCGGAAAATAAAATAAAAAAAAAGAAAAGAAAAGAAACTGAAGGATCTAGATGAAGTAGAAGGAAACAAATAAACAAGCATGAGACAAATGCAGTAACACAGAAAGAAACACAAGAGAACTTCATCTAGAGTTGGGCGGTGACATAGTCACCTATGTTAGAGTATATTGACTTAGGAGTCAAGTGAGAACACTTGATCATAGGTCATACTCATCGTTTAAGCTCAAAATGGGGTTGCCATTTTTTGTTTAAGCATCTTGATGTATTCACATCTTGTTGAGTTGCTTTGACTCATGTCTTGGAGTAAAGCTTCTCTAAGATGGGATAACATACCTTGGGTGGTGGAGTGGTTCTTGCTGATGTAGTTGAACTTGTGTGGGTGCTCAAGGTTGATGTAGTCCATCAAGAATTTGGAGCACCACTTGGAGTTTGAGTTCATCTACCTACATGGGTTAGTTCTTTCAAGGAAGAGCACTTGTGTATCCAAAAATGACAATCATGAAGCTCAACATAGAACTTGTCAAACGATATGTTTGAATGGTTTTGTGCTTCCTTGTCTTCAACCACCATTGTGTAGAGACTTGGTGATGTAAAGATTGCTCAAGATGTGAGTGAGTCGCAATCCCATGGAATTAGTTTCAACCAAGTACCTACATGGGTTAGACAACATGCAAGGTACAAATATATCCAAGACATAAGATAGTCATCATAAGAGATATATCATGGATTAGTCATAAGCTCATGTCTTGCATGTGTCCAATGGAGTTCCTACTCCACGTTTGAAGCATCATTGATGTTCAATTCTCCTCTTAGCCTGCAAAATACTTTCTCATCAAGTGGTTTAGTGAATATATCCGCTAATTTCTTGTCGGTGCGAACATGCTTAAGATAAATGTCACCCTTAGCAACATGATCTCGAATGAAATGATGACGAACTTCAATATGCTTAGTTCGAGAATGTTGTACGGGATTATGACCAATTTTGATAGCACTTTCATTGTCACAAAGCAGTGGAACATGTTTCACATAAATTCCATAATCTTTAAGAGTTTGGGTCATCCAAAGTAATTGAGCACAACATGAACCAGCGGCAATGTATTCCGCTTCGGCGGTGGATAAGGATACCGAGTTTTGTTTCTTGGAGGACCAAGACACAAGAGATCTGCCAAGAAATTGACAGGTACCCGAAGTGGACTTCCTATCAACCTTGTCTCCGGCATAATCTGAGTCAGAATAGCCAACAAGACCAAAAGAAGACCTCTTAGGGTACCAAATGCCAAAATTTGGTGTATGAATTAAGTATCTAACTATCCTTTTCACAGCCTTAAGATGACATTCTTTAGGAGCAGCTTGATATCGTGCACACATGCATACACTTAGCATAATATCGGGACGTGAAGCACATAGGTATAGTAATGAACCAATCATAGAACGATAAACCTTTTGATCAACCGGCTCACCACCTTTGGTCAAATCATTATGTCCACTAGTAGGCATGGGTGTAGACATACCTTTGCACTCTTGCATATTGAACTTCTTGAATAAGTCCTTGGTGTACTTCGTTTGAGAGACAAATGTACCTTCCTTAGTTTGCTTGATTTGCAAACCGAGAAAGAATTTGAGTTCACTCATCATAGACATCTCAAACTTCTCTGACATTAGCTTTCCAAACTTTTCACTAAAGAGAGGGTTAGTTGAACCAAATATGATACCATCAACATAGATTTGACATACAAATAGTTCTCCATTAACCCTTTTAGTGAAGAGAGTAGAATCAATTTTACCAATTTCAAAACCACTTGCAATAAGGAACTTGGTCAAGCATTTATACCATGCTCTAGGAGCTTGTTTAAGACCATAAAGAGCTTTGTGAAGTTTGTAAACATGATTAGGTTTCTTAGGATTGACCAAGCCGGGAGGTTGTCTGACATAAACTTCCTCCTCTATTTCACCATTTAGGAAAGCACTCTTAATGTCCATTTGGTACAAGGTGATATTATGGTGATTAGCATAGGCAAGTAAGATGCGAATGGACTCAAGTCTAGCAACGGGGGCATATGTCTCACCATAGTCCATACCTTCGACTTGTGTGTACCCTTGGGCGACGAGACGTGCTTTGTTGCGGACCACTTGTCCATCTTCATCTTGCTTGTTGCGAAACACCCATTTGGTACCAATGATGTTGTGGTTGTTGTCGGGCTTCTCAACCAATGTCCAAACTTGGTTTCTCTCAAAATTGTCTAGCTCTTCATGCATAGCGTTTATCCAATCCGGATCTTCCAATGTTTCTTCAACCTTCATAGGTTCAATGCTAGAGATGAATGAATAGTTTTCACAAAAGTTAGCTAAACGAGTTTTTGAGCGAGTGATTCTCCCGGTTTGTATATCATTGAGGATTTGCTCGATGGGATGATCTTTGGCAATTCTTGCTCGAACTCGTGAGAGCTTTTGCTTGGGTCTTCGTTGAGCATCTTCTTCATCTTGTTCTTCTTCTTGGCCTTCTTCATTGTTGACGTTGTCATTCTCTTGTCGTGGTGGGGAAGGAGGTTGTTGATGTTCGTCTTGATGTACTTCCTTGTCTTCTTCATCTTGGTGTGTCCCACTTGTGGACGCTTCCGTGTCGATTCTTGGTTCACCTTGTCGTGAAGTAGAAGCTTCCACTTGGACGGATGACATACTCTCCTTCACCTCCATTGGTCGAACTTTGCCAATGGACAAGTCTTGGATTGCTTCTGAGGGGTCTTTGTCTCCTACATCAATTGGCAATTGCTCTACATGCGAGCCATTAGATTCGTCAAACTTTACATCTACCGTCTCTTCAACTTTTCGGGTGAAATTGTTGTAGACATGGTAAGTGTGAGAGTTTGAGCTATAACCGAGTAGGAAGCCTTCATGAGATTTAGGAGCAAACTTTGAACGACGATGCTTATCAAGAATGTAGCACTTTGAGCCGAATACTCGAAAGTATCCAACTTGGGGTTTGTTACCGGTGAGGAGCTCGTATGCTGTCTTGCCGAGTAGCTTGTGAAGATACAAGCGATTTGTTGCGTGACAAGCTGTCTCAACCGCTTCTGCCCAAAAGTGCTTTGGCGTCTTGTATTCATCAAGCATCGTTCTTGCCATTTCGATGAGTGTCCGGTTCTTCCTCTCAACAACTCCATTTTGTTGAGGTGTGTACGTAGCCGAGAACTCATGTGAAATCCCTTCTTCATCAAGAAAGGTGTCCACATTTGCGTTCTTGAACTCCGTTCCGTTGTCACTCCGAACCTTCTTGATCTTCACTTCAAACTGATTTTGGGCTTTCCTAGCGAAGTTTTTGAAGATCTTCTGGACCTGCGACTTGTCACTAAGAAAGAACACCCACGTAAATCTTGAAAAATCATCAACTATAACTAGACCAATAGAATTTCCACCGAGACTTTTGTAGGCGTTGGGACCAAAAAGATCCATATGAAGTAGCTCGAGTGGCCTCCTTGTGGTCATGATGTTCTTCACAGGATGCCTTCCTCCAACCTGTTTACCTGCTTGACAAGCACTACAAAGTCTATCCTTATCAAATATGACATCGTTAACTCCAAGGATATGATTTCCTTTAATAAGCTTGTCAAGATTTCTCATGCCAACGTGACCTAGTCGTCTATGCCACAACCAACCTTTTGAGGATTTAGCAATGAAGCAAGTTTTAGGTTTTGCCTTTTTAGAGAAATCGACAATGTAAAGGTCACCTCTACGCATACCGGTAAAGACCATTTTATGATTGTCTTGACGAAACACTTGGCAATCTACCTCAGTAAATAGAACATTTAGGCCAAAATCAGCAAGTCTAGATACTGAAAGTAAATTGTAGCCGAGAGATTCAACGAGCATGACATTTTGAATGGAACTATCATGTGAGATGGCCACCTTACCAAGGCCAACTACTTTACCCTTTGAATTATCACCAAAGGTGACATATTTTCGAGGGCCGTCATTTTCAGCAAGCTCACGGAACATCTCTTCATCTCCTGTCATATGATCAGTACATCCACTATCAAGAACCCATTCCTTTCCACCTGACGCATATCCCCGGAGATTTGCCGTAAGACCAAAATGTCTCATTGCATCATCAAGATCGAAGTCACTATCATCATCATCATAGTATCCATGTTCATCATGATCTTGTGACTCATCATTTCCTAGAGAGGGTAATTCATTAGATAAATGGTCATCAAAGTGGTCACTTTTATGAATTCTTATAGCTTCAAATATAATATCACTAATGATTCCAACATCTCCTTTAGCATGCTTGAGATTGGTAAGCTCAAATAGACAATCACCAAACTTAGTATCACTAGAGTTCATCTTACTCAAGGCAATAGATTTATGGAGAATTTTATCCAAATTTTTCAAGGAATGATCGGGAAATCGTTCCTCAAGAAATTTCCATATAGTATAGGCACAATTAAGAGTAGGCAAACTAGCAATCAAATTTTTGGGCAATCTTCTAATGATGAGCTCAATGGTTCTAAGATTGCGAATCATGTCAATATCTTCATCTAAGGTAGGATGCAAAGGATCAATATGAGGTGCATAAGGGCTAGCAATATACTTGTTTAAATCATATTGATTGAAGATTACAAGCATCTCATTTTTCCACTCATGAAAGTACTCTCCATCAAGAATAGGCACGCTATGTCTAAGACTCCCTAAAGTAGACACATCCATCTTCCTCCAATGGTGATTAAACCAAGGCAATGGAGACCAAAGCTCTAATACCACTTGTAGGATCTAGAAGAAGGAGTGTCTAGAGGGGGTGAATAGACACTTAATGCTAAAGTTGCACTTTTTAAGCTTTTTCGGTTTAAGTGGAGTTCGGGGACAATTTTAACATACACAATACATATCAAGCAAGCATGCAAAGAGTATATAGGCAGCGGAAAGTAAAGCATGCAACTTGCAAGAATGTAACGGGAAGGGTTTGGAGGATTCAAACGCAATTGGAGACATGGATGTTTTTCCGTGGTTTGGATAGGTGGTGCTATCCTACATCCACGTTGATGGAGACTTCAACCCACGAAGGGTAACAGTTGCGCGAGTCCACGGAGGGCTCCACCCACGAAGGGTCCACGAAGAAGCAACCTTGTCTATTCCACCATGGCCATCGCCCACGAAGGACTTGCCTCACTAGCGGTAGATCTTCACGAAGTAGGCGATCTCCTTGCCCTTACAAACTCCTTGGTTCAACTCCACAATCTTGTCGGAGGCTCCCAAGTGACACCTAGCCAATCTAGGAGACACCACTCTCCAAGAAGTAACAAATGGTGTGTTGATGATGAACTCCTTGCTCTTGTGCTTCAAATGATAGTCTCCCCAACACTCAACTCTCTCTCATAGGATTTGGATCTGGTGGAAAGAAGTTTTGAGTGGAAAGCAACTTGGGGAAGGCTAGAGATCAAGATTCATATGGTAGGAATGGAATATATTGGTCTCAACACATGAGTAGGTGGTTCTTTCTCAAAACATATGAGTAGGAATGATGTATGTGTTCTGATGGCTCTCTCTTCGAATGAAGAGGTGGTGAAGGGGTATATATAGCCTCCACACAAAATCCAACCGTTACACACAATCTACCAATCTCTGTGGGACCGAATCATAAAACTCAGTCTGACCAAAATAGTAAACCTGGTGACCGTTAGGAATTTCGGTGGGACTGAGATGCAACTCGGTAGGACCGATTCGGTTAGGGTTTGGGCATAACGTAATCTCGGTGAGACCGATTGCACAAACTCGGTGAGACCGAGTTCGGCAATTAGCTAACCAGAGAGTTGGTCAGGCAAACTCGGTGGGACCGACTTGCTCTTTCTGTGAGACCGAAAAGTTACAAGAAGGAAACATAGAGTTTACCTTGCATTCTTGGTGGGACCGATTCGCTCTTTCGGTGAGACCGAAAAGTTACGAAAGGGAAACAAAGAGTTTGCAAGCCCATCTCGGTGAGACCGAGATCCTTATCGGTAGGACCGAATTGCTAGGGTTTGGCAGTGGCAAATGACAAGTGAAACTCGGTGGCGCCGGATTGAAAGAATCGGTATGACCGAGTTTGGCTTAGGGTTTAGGTCATTTGTGGATATGGGAAAGTAGTTGAGGATTTTGGAGCATATCACTAAGCACATAAAGCAAGAGGCTCATTAAGCAACACCTCATCCCTTCTTGATAGTATTGGCTTTTCCTAAAGACTCAATGTGATCTTGGATCACTAAAATATATAAAATGAAGAGTCTTGAGCTTGAAGCTTTAGCCAATCCTTTGTCCTTAGCATCTTGAAGAGGTTCCCACAACCTTTAGTCCATGCCACTCCATTGTTGAACTTATCTGAAATATACTAGGTAAAGGTATTAGTCCAACAAGAGATATGTTGTCATCAATTACCAAAACCACCTAGGGAGCACTTGTGCTTTCATGCCTGCATCCTGGGCAGAGCTCAAGCCCCAGCCTCCCAACGTATCTTCAAGCAGTTTGCCCGTGAAGTGAATGCAGTTCTCCCCAAGCTCGAAGTAACGCGCCCCCTCAGGTGGTCGGCGTGCCCCATCACGTTCAGCTCGACAGACCAGCTCAAGTGCGCAGCCACTGCAGGAGTCCTCCCGATGCTCTGCTCCCCGGTCATCAGCAACGTGCAGGTCACCAAGACCCTCATCGATGGTGGGGAAGGGCTCAACGTCCTGTCCGTGGAAACATTCAACAACCTCCAAGTGCCCTATGACCAGCTTCAGCCAACGAGGCCCTTCTCCGGGATCACCGACGGTTCCACAATCCCGATCGGGCAGGTCCGCCTCCCTGTCACCTTCAGGGCCTGCAGCAACTACCGCACCGAGCTCATCGACTTCGATGTCGCCCACATCCCCAGCCGTACAACGCCATCCTCGGGTACCCAGTGCTGGCCAAGTTCATGGCTGTGACCCACCACGGCTACAACGTCCTCAAGATGCCGGGGAGTGGCGGCGTCATCATGGTGCCCTGTGAAGAGAGAGATGCAGTGTGTTCCCTGGAGCGAGCCTTTCAGGCCGCGTCGCTAGAAGACCCAGATCGCGGAAGCAGGAGGCTTCCTGAGACCACCCCCAAGAAGAAGAAGACGTCGTCCGGCTCAGCCCCTCAGGAGGCAGGCCCCTCAAGGCCCGTGCCTCCTCAGGAGGGCCCTCCGTCCATCGCATAGGAAAGCGCGCACGGCGCCCTCCTCGGGCAGGGCTCGGGGGCTCTCACCTGGAGGGCCACCGACCTAGCCGGAGTCACGAGGGAGGCGCTTGGGCACCATGTGGAGGCGTGCTTCGCAGCATGTTTCCCTCGAGAGGGAGCCAGGCGAGGAAGATCAGACCCGCAAGAGTTCGTTGACGAGGCCATTCAAGAGCTACATGACACAAGGATCATGAGAGGTTGCCGCCGCTTGCTAGCCGTGGCCCCACATCCAGGCGAGGATGGTGGGCTGCGCATCTGCATCGACGTACCAGGGCTCAATCAGATCGCCACAACGGAGCGCCTCTGGCCCTCGCAAGTGGGGAGCTGCGGAGGTCCACCCCATAGCTATGTTCGCATGCCTTACAGCCTGCCGAGCATGGCTGCGGCGTACCAGCGCCTCATGAGGGGCACCGTGGAGGCTTAGGAAGACAGGCGTTCCGCGGCCTTGGCGGAGATGGAGGCAGCTCGCGAGGGGTCACCAGCGCCTCCGCAGCCTCCCGAGGCCCCGGGGCCTGGGGGCTCGTGAGGATCGGCTTCCGCAGCCCGCCAAGTCTGCCGCACCAACGCCACTACGCCGACGACATCCTCAGGTGACATCTTTCAAGTTCCGTTCTCAGCTGGGAGCACCCTCCCAGGGTTGCATCACTCCCAGGCCGCGTGGGTCCATCCCCAAGGCATGTATCTGCGTTTACCTTTCCGTTGTTAGTTTGCCTTGTTGGGGGCGCCCCTTAGGCTGCATTATCCCCAAGCCGCTGGGGCCAGGCCCAGCGGCGTGTATCTCCGTAGTGTTTATTTCCAACTATGCATTGCCTATCACGCTTAGCTGCGTGGTGCCCGTCCGCGGCATCTTCTCTTCCCATGTCGGCCACTTGCACGTTAAAGGGGGGGTGCCTGAGCATCACGACTCAGGGCTCTTACTGGCTCTCCATCCCTCACCCTCTGGCCTTGTCCACGGCATCGCGACCTGGCATACCAGCGACGGCTGAGACAAGCTCGAGGGCCGGGACCCGAGGACGTAGAGTACCGGCATCTAACCAAATTTTGTAGGGACACATTTCAAGATACGGCCCAGTGCCGGGCGCAACCCGCCCAGAGGTAGGGCCTCGGGAGTCCCGCGCTGGCTCACGGGTGCCCAGATACGCCTTGCCTTCCTCAACCAGCAAGCTCTTGAGTGACTAACGATCAACCAATGGCCGCCGTGGCAACACCATCTTCTTTCTGTGATGACTCTGCAGGATCCCTGGAGGGAACCGCGCAAGCCGAGGCCCTCACGAGGTTTCCTTCGCCCTCGCCCGCGTGAACCGCTTGCACGTTAAAGGGGGGGGTGCCTGAGCATCACGACTCAGGGCTCTTACTGGCTCTCCAGCCCTCACCCTCTGGCCTTGTCCATGGCATCGCGACCTGGCATACCAGCGACGGCTGAGACAAGCTCGAGGGCCGGGACCCGAGGACGTAGAGCAGAAAGGGGAGCAGAGGCGGGGAAGAAGGGGCCTCGCGAGGACCTTGCCGAGCGTCTCTGCTCCAACCCACGCACGGACCCAACGGCACACCTGCAACGGCCCCTGATCCTCAAGATAAGTTACCACCCACGGCACTGGCTACTGCAACACTACCCCCGCACCTAAAGCGACTCCGTACTAGCGACATTGCTTCCCTTTCTCACTAAGTGATGGCTGCTTGGGCGCCAAAGGGGACCTCCTGAGCATCACGTCTCAGGGGCTCTTACCGGACCTCAGGTCGCTCACCTCCTGGCCTTGACCACGGCATCGCGACCTGGCATACCAGCGACGGCTGACGCCGCCTTGGGACTGGGACCTATCGGCGTAGAGCACCAAGCCCTCGCGAGGTTTGAAAGGGAGAACTAAGCTATGACGGAATCAGCAACTCACACGAATACATAGCAAAGGTCATATATTAACAAACGGGACTACAGACACCTTACAAGCCCCCATGGGGCGCACTTCGATTCCTCGCAGGGAACGGATCCTAAGGAGTGCTAACTACATGGGCTCCTGCAGAAGATGCCATCATCAACAGTGGGCCGCCAGGCACCGGCGCCAACCACATCCAGATCAGGGTCGGCGACGGCCTGACGAGCCCGCCTTGCTTCGGGGGCGGCCCCGGCTCGGGGGCTCGTAGCTGTCGTCGCTCGTCTCCGGAGTCGCGAAGATCTCGCTAGAGCCGCTGGACCCTCGGGCGCCACTGTCAAGGGGGCGGTCGACGGGCCTAGCCCTCATCAGGGCGAGGTCCTGGTCGCCTCTCCCGCGGTAGCACTCCAGCCGGCGCCCGATCGCGTCGAAGACCTTGAGGAACATCACCGCCGCGCCGTCATACTCCAGGTGGACCGTGAAGACGCCTCTTTCCCTGCAGACCCGGGCGATCTCCCTCCAGCCGCGGGACATGTAGACCGCGCTCGGGGCAGCGACGACGACCTCGGCCTCGGTCGTGGGGGCGCCGCAGTCGGCGTGCTGCAGCTGGAGCTCCATAGGCCCCCCTAGAAGAACCATGGAGGCGAAGAAGGGAGGAAGGCGGATCCAGGACTGAAGAGGAGTGATGACGTGGAGCATGAACTCATGGGAGGAGCCCTCGGCATGGACTCCAGGAGGAACCACCCACGCCTTCATAACCCGACGGCGCCGACGACGGCGCTGACCGCGGGGATCTGCATCAACACCTCCGGGGCCCTCGACGTGGGCGTACAAAGGCAGCGGGAGCCCCGGAGGAGCCCGCTCGCCCCGGGGCCTCACCACCACCGGATCGTCCTCATCGTCCCGGCTGCAATGGGCGAGTCGCTTCTTCGGCGGGAGAGGGTCTGGCCCTTCTCGAGGAGCCTTTCCCTTCTCCGCTGCAGAGAATCGGCGAATCGGAGCCATCACACCAAGACGGAGCAAGAACTGAGGCGAAGGAGAGAGCAAGAGGATATGGACTGGACGGGCACGAGCGGTGCCGTACTTATAGCCAGCGAAGGCCAACCGCCGGTCTCCACGATCACAGGTAATCATAACACGTTCTGCATGCAGGGACTTGTCCAACTCGCACGATCACCAAGGCGTCATGGGGAAGCGGAGGCGCCACGTCCAGTCAACCGCCACGCGGCGTCCAAGGCCGCAGGCTGTTGGGGCCCGCGGCGCTTCGCCCTTGCCCTTTTGCCTCTCGGCACGGCCAAGTCCATGCGCGCCTTGGGCCCGGGGGCTACTGTCGGCGTTCTGGGAACGGGGGTCCCCAGACTTGCCTGCCTGCGGCCTACGACGTGGCTCATGTGGGGGCCCAGCGTGGCCCATCTTCATCAACACGAGGCTCAAGACCCTCGCGAGGGGCCAAGCCTCGCGAGGCGGACGACATGGCGCGTCCTCAGGCTCAGCCTCATCAGGCTGGCTCGCGAGGGGGCGGAGAGTTCAAGGCGGGGTACCTCGCAAGGTGCCCATGACACAAGCCATGACGACACGGGGCACCAGGCGGGTGCCAGCGCGCGCGGCGTCCCTCTTTCCTCTCTGGTGCAAAGGGGGCAAGCGTATCAGCGGAGTACCGAGGCATCAGGCAAAGGTTGCCACTTCGGTGCAACGAGACCATGGCCAGGAGGACTACGAGACGGAGGTCACCATGGAGCCCAGCGCGGCGTCATCACCAGAGCCTTTGGCAGGCGAAGACTGCTTTTGTCAGGATAGATGTACTCGCTGTCCCCCTTCAAATTAGCCCGCCATTGTTGGATCCCTTCCCGCTCAATATTTGGGGAGAGGACCAGGGCCTCTATAAATAGGACTAGCCACCCACATAGCAAGGGGGTCGGTTCAGAGTCAAGTCAGGTTCGGTTCGGTTTGGTTTTGGTTCGTTCGGTTCGCAAGTAGAGAGAGAGAGGGTGACTGAACTCTTCATAACAGTTCATCACCACAGCCAATAACAAACCCTCGCGAGGCTGTTCTTCCTTGTATGGTTTATCCACACCAGCCCCAGGAGGCAATCCATCCACCACACACTGGAGTAGGGTATTACACCACATCGGTGGCCCGAACCAGTATAAATCTTGTGTCCTTCGTGCATCTCTTTTAGTAGTTTAGATCCCATCGAGACGGAGAGGTTGAAGGCGAGATTTGCACGCGCACCCCAGTGTTCGAACCTTAAGGGTCTGCCGGAACCCAAAATCCGACACCTAAGCCTTGATCCAGCAAGGGGAGAAGGAGAGGTTGGGGAAGACTCCATCCAGCAGCAGCACGACGGCGTGGTGGTGGTGGAGGAGCGTGGTACTCCAGCAGGGCTTCGCCAAGCACCGCAAGAGACGAGGAGGGAGAGAGGTTGGGCTGCGCCAACAGGGAGAGCAAATCACATGTGTTGGGCAGCCCCAAACCTCAAGTATATATAGGGGAGGGGAGGGGCTGTGCCCCCACCTAGGGTTCCCTCCCTAGGGGTGGCGGCAGCCCCCAGATCCCATCTGGGAGGCGGCCAAGGGGGAGAGAGAGGGGGGCACACCTAGGGTGGGCCTTAGGGCCCATCTGCGCCTAGGGTTTGCCCCCTCTCCTCTTGAGGACGCCTTGGGCCTTGGTGGAAGGCGCCCCAGTCCACATAGGGGCTGGTCCCTTCCCACTTATGGCCTACGCAAACCTCCGGGGCTGGTGGCCCCTCCCGGTGGACCCCCGGACCCCTCCGGTGGTCCCGGTACACTACCGGTGATGCCCGGAACACTTCTGGTGGCCAAAACCATACTTCCTATATATCAATCTTTACCTCCGGACCATTCCGGAACTCCTCGTGATGTCCGGGATCTCATCCGGGACTCCGAACAACATTCGGTAACCGCATACATACTTTCCCTATAACCCTA